>UYYG01001152.1:391553-1801641 GCA_900625125.1 Dracunculus medinensis
GTTCGTTACACAAAACGTTCTGCGATCCTCGTCGATGAATTTCTACACCCGCAGAATATTGCTCTATTAGAGACTCGTTCAAAGTACTGTTCTCTTACTCATTTTTCTAAATTTTATCATTCGCTATAGCTTATTTAAACTTGGGTTTTTTTCGAATTTATTCTTATTTTTTATCTTTAATTTGTAAAAAGTTCAAGGAACTTTTTATCTTTCGAATTCTTCTTCTTCTTCTAACAGCTCTCACCATTACTGGCTCCAACGGCTTCAAGGGTAAGACGCTTCCAAGCGGCGTGGTCTGATGCCATCGTCGACAGTAATGAAAGCCGTTCCTTTTTCCATCGTCTAAGTCCATATATTGCTGGTCCACCTATACGTTCAAAATTTTTTCTGACCATACCAGTCCAAGTCTTGATTGGTCCATCTCGCTTTTGACGCCAACACAGGGTCTAGCAGTAACGTATATTTGTCAACTCCTCTGGTGGATGACACAGAATGTGTCCTTACCAAGGCGATGCTCTGTCGTTATTAATTATTGAAATGGTATTTTAACGAAGGTGGATGCAATTATGTGATATTTTATCCACTCGACGCACCTTGTACCTTAGACAAGAGTGGTCAAAGGCAGATAACTTCTTAATATCCTCCACTCTCATTGGCCATGTCTCAGAGCCATATAGCAAGATCGAACCAATCACGGTTATATAGATGCGGACTTTCGTTTTAATGGTAATTTAACGACGGCTCCATAAAGGTTTCGTCAACCGAAAGAATGCATATGCATTTCTAGCTGCCGTGATCTGGGCTATAATATGGTCCCGGCCATTATTAGAGTGGACCCAAGGTATTTAAAATCGGGCACCGGCAATGAATTTACAAAAAGAGGCATTTTATCAGCTTCTTATACAATAAGATAAGACGAAAAGACTTTCGTCTTGTTTGCATTGACACTGAGTCCTATTCTTGCTGCAGTTTCTGACTCAGTGACAAGGCAATTGCCTTCGAGAATTGAAGTTTAAATTTGAATCGAAGAACCACTTCGTCGAGCGTGAGTGTCGCCTAATCGAAAAAGCAAAGGAGAATCGAATGGCTCAGTAGGTAGTAGGTTAACCAATTTGGAGCGCCGATGCTGAGTTTCTATTTCCGAATAAGCCTGTCTAAAAATGCGATGGTACTGCACTTCTGTCGCCTAGCGACTCATTTGTATAGTCCAAAATGTTAACCAGCAGTGATGAGTGCTATTAAAAAAAAAGGTTTATCCGAAATAAAATTTAATTTCTCATATATTATGTATATTTTTTCGAAATTTTATTTTGCGAATAAAATGTGCAGCATCGATTTTCATTGAACAATTTCATTTTTTCTCAAAGCCAGGAGATATCGGTGAATATCATTTAAAAATGGAAAATAGAAAGAGAAATTTAAAATAGGATTACACAATATAAGGCGGTTGCGATTATTCTAAATTGCATGTTGATTTTCCAAAATTTAAACTGCAAATTGCAAATTTTTTTTCTATTTTTTCAGTCCATCCAAATATTTTTTCAATCGTGAAAGTAAATAAGGGTATCGCTCATCCAAAATATTAAAGTAGCTAAAATACAAGACAACCATTTAGATAAAAATAAATTCCATTTTTGCAATTATTTTCAGGATTTGGGCGGCATATTATGCGAAACGACACTTTATTTCTTTTTAGTTCACTTTAGTTTAGGATTTGTATAATTTGCATTTAATTTCTGAAAATATTTTATTATTATATTATAATTAATGTTAAAGATGAATATAACGGAGATTTCTGTCATGTAACGCCAGAACACAATCAGAACCCATCAGAAATATTCAACTATGCGATAGACTGGATAATGGATACTACTTGTACAAATAGATAGAAGAGGAGCAAATAGAAGTGTAAATTTCACCACAGTTAAACCATTTTTGATGCCTTTCGAATTTGATTCAAGCAAAGGTAGAAGAATGAAGATGATCTCGAATATGTACCATGAATAAAATGGTGCTCCAATAAATCGAAAATGATTTTTTATAATCCAAAATATATCACCAAGTAATAATTAATTAAAGAATTGAATAATTGCACCATAAATCATTTCTTTCCAGTTATTTCCAAATAAAATCATTTTGTGTGCTGAAATGTTTCTTTCGAGATTCCGATTTTTTAGCAGAATATTTTTTTACTTGGTACTACACTTTACCACTTTACGCTGTACTTTGCCATGCGCCAATGGTCACTTATTTTCAATCTTCAATCTTTTCGATTTCGGCCTGTGCGTAAAAGTGCGCAATTTTGTGTACACTGTTCTACACGGCACGTCTGATCTGATCGAATTATTAGCGCTTTTGAAAATGAACCTCAGAACCACGATTTGTTGAACTCAGTAGAGAGTTATTCTAAATAAAATCTTTCAAACCAGTGTAGGCATCGTGAATAAACGAAAAATTAAGCAGCTATATTTTGAATAATAGAAACTAGTTTTTTTTTAATTATGCTTAAAATCTATTAAATTAAAGTTGATTATTAAATCTGGTGAGATTGTGAAAAGAATTTTAAAATTACACGCACTTATTCAGGAAACAATACTCCAAATATATTTACCCCTCAATATGTAACATATTTGCAATTCTTCAGCTGAAGCTTGACGTTTAACCCATTACAATAACTGCTCTTTTTTTAACACTGGTTAGCAGCTTACAATCCAAGATCATTAGACGATGGGTTATGCAACTGGCACTAAGCCTCCTATGATAAGAACTTTTCGATCCTTTATTTTTTTATTATAATTTATTTAAATCATTGCTAACTTATCAATATGGGTATTTTTACTTTTTTTTGAAAAATTTATGAATATGCAAAGGTGGCATGAAAACGCACTAAAAAATGAGGCTTTAAAGTTTCGAGAGAAATATCGCTATAAAAAATATTCAGTGAGGCGTAGAAATTTTCACGATAATTCCAAGTATATGCGATTTGCAATTGCTGCAATTTTATTTCCTTCCCACAATTTCATGGCACTTACTACTTTATCAATGGTTTTCAAAAATATCCGGTCAAGCAAAAATTGTTTTACACGAAACTTTTTTCTTTTTTTAAATTTAACTTAAAAATTTTAATCCATTTTTTGTTAAATTAAACTTAATATTTGCTCACGCAATCAATTTTGCCTATTTTTTTTACACATTTTATCTATTTTTAACGCGATGTCCATTTTCTAATTCCATGTAATTCCAAAATATTTTTGCCAATAAACTGATTAAACTTTTGCTGGCTATAAATAAATTTATGATTATAATAATTAATTTTAAAAGTAAAAATTAATGATTATAATATTATTTATAATATTATGCAATATTATTATTGCAATATATAATCATATTCTTTTAAAATGTTCATTTTTAACCAAAAAATTTAACATTTGTGGCAAATAAAAATTTTATGCCCTTTATTTTATATCTTTTATATTTATATTATAATACCTTTTGCATTTTCCTGTAGGTAATAATTAAAGCTAAAAGAATTAATAAGAATTGCGTGAATTTTGCGATAATTTTGGAATAATCCGATATTATATATGGAATAACAAGAATTAGAACATCTGTTTTCTATCGTATATGTTTGTTTTTTGTTTTTTCAAGGGTTATAAGAGTTAAATGCAGGTAAACCTTATCACAAATCGAATTCGAACTGTTGGGAAAACAATTATGACTGGATAGATAATCGGAGAATATTGTTTATCTCAAGATCCACTTCATTCACTTAAATAAAATTGGTTCGACAAGAAATCAATGGAATGGTATTTATAAATTTCAACTGAATATGATAATTTTTCATTTGCAACATTTTTCATCTGCTGCTAATTTAATGATGCACATTATGCCTAGTTGAGTTGATAAAAGGAGGCAAGAAATAACGATTCATTGCAATTTCGCACAAATCTCCCTAAACTCTGAGAGTTAGCTTTTTCTAATTAGCTTCAAAATGTTTTATAAATAAGCTTTTAACTGCGGTGGAACTTTTTCGCATACGTTTTTACCTCATTTTTAAGTTGTCTATTTCATAATTTATTAAACGAAAGAATGAAAGAATAGCTCATTAGATTCAGGCCAAAAATTGGTTCATGTCTCTTGATCGGAGTGAAAGTGTCATTAAAAAAGGAAATGTTTAGTGAAATTAGTGGAATTTAGGACTACGCTTCTATCTCCAAGTGATTTCCTGGTGAAGAGACTTTAATATAATTGAATCATTAAAAAAAGGAGGAATTTATAATTGAAATTTTTTATTAATTAAAAGATTAGACACAAATACCTGAGATTTAAATATTTTACAAATTTTACGAAAAATGACGATATTTAGTTTTCGGATCACTTTTTGCAGTACTTTGTTATACTTATTATTGTACATCATTACTAATTACTAGTCTTTCAATGGTAGTTGTTGAAATCGCATCCAATCAAAATATTGAATAGCGAAGGTCGTATTTACTTTATTGCATATAATCATGTCCGCTTTTATAACTGAAGCCGTTTTTAATATGACTTTGACCTTCCAAATGGTAAATATATAAATGCAGTGGTTATATTGCAGATATTAATTTAAGTCAAAGGGTACTTTTAGTGGTGCTAATTTATCTAAATTTTATTTGCAATTTCTCATTTGCTTAGAAAATTTTCGTAAATTTCCATTTTTTTGGAATTCTTCTATTAAAGCCATTTTGAGCAAAAAAACAAATTTCTCGTGTATTTGACGCTTTCTTTACAAACATTTAAAATTTTAAAATTTTAAGAATTTTATTATTTTGCAAGTCGCTGAAAAAGCTTTAATAAGCCTCATTGTTTAGTGTGCAATAAAACAAATCCGTAATATTAACCACTGAAAGAAAATGAATGAACGATGTCTTTGCCATGTGATCAATTTATAAAAATTTACCTGATATAACGTTACATCCGTAAATCTATAGAAATCTATAAAAATGGAAATGGACAATGAAGCCGCGATTGAACAGAGAAAATGTGGTCAAGCGATATTTTGCTTCAGCTGAGGTCAAACGTGAGAAATTCGGCCTTATTGCAACTTATCATAAATTATTGCATTTTGATAAGTTTAATTATCTTTGTCCCTTCTAATTTTTTCTCTTTCACAAACACCGATGAATTTCTTATTTAATGATGTATGAATGGAAATTAAATTCGCCAATAACTTTCTTATTTCTTATTGATGTTGCACCTCTCATTAGTTTGATTTATGGGACCATCAAACAATTGTTAGAAGCTAGGATTTTATTATTTATTAAATCCGTTTAGTTCTTCTTTAAGTTCCAGCGATTTTTTCTCTATCGAAAGTTATTATCTTATTTTTAAAAATCATTTATTTTTTAGCGGTCGTTTTTTGTAGCCGAGATTTTTGCAGGTAATTCGAAAAAATATAAATAATTTGTTACACTCACTCGAAAATCGAATCGCACTGTTAAAATGTCATTATTTTATTGATCATTTTTAAGTAGAAAATGATTTTTTCATTTTTTCAAAAGTCTGGATAGTCTGGATAGCTACTGGTCATCCCTCTCTTAAACTTAGACAGTTTGATAGCTCTAAGAGCCGAAATGCTAGGCCCAATTTTTAAATTAATATCTTTCAAGTGTTTTTTTTAAATAAAAGTTAAGTTTTATAAGGAAATGCATCAATTCGGAATTTTAGCGTCAAAGGAGACCAAATATTTGGAAACCTTGTTGTATTATAAGAGGATATAATCGTTTCCCAGCTGTCAGCCTATTTTTTCCATCATTTCAAATTTTTTTGTTCGAATGGCGTATAAACTAACCGCAAACATCAATGCGAAGTATTCCAAACCATAAATTTTTATGGCACTTGATGTTGCATGGTAAAAAAGATAGAAATTTTGAATTCAATTTATTTTTAGGTTCGAATTTATCTTATGAGTTAAAAACAAGAAGTTTTGAAAGCTTCTAACTTCAGTTTTTTCTCTTCAAAAAGGTTTCGCGAAAGCCGCTATTTCACCTATGTAATTTCGCCTATAAATTTTGGAAAATAAATGGAATTATATAAATGGTAGAAATAGGATTTGAATTCCCAATTCATTGCACTAATATTTTTCAAATGCCAAAACTTTCGCCGCTTGTGATTGTTTTTGAGACTCCTTTCTCTCGATGAATCCCATAATGGATAAAGCCACGCATAGTCAGAATATCGGACTAAATTTAGAATACCTTTGAATTAATTTTTAATACGTAAAAATGAGATTTAGAAAAATGAGATATAAAAATGAGATTTGCTTCTTTGTTAAAGAAACTTATCCTATTCTCACATCAAATTGATTCTGTGGCAAAAGTGTCAAACAAAGAAGTTCACATTCGAACTCATAGTATCGCTAAGTCGATACTATATGCGATAAATCTGCAAGTCACATCCGAAAATAAAGTAATAAGAGTATGAACTATGTGAATTCTAGAGCCGAGAATAACTACAACTCAGTTAAGAGACTTGATTTAGATAAGAACTACGGGCTACATAACCTACCAGCCTGGTTCCAAATCATTGGAACAAATATTTCCAAAACTTCAAAATTTTCATCAAAAAAGAACATAACTATGCTCAATAATCCAGCTATTACTTTAGTCAGGGCCAGAATTCGCAGATCAGAGGGGACTATGAAGAACATTGTTAATATAAAGATTAAAGAATCGAAGATCTCGATAAGGCTTGGTATATGTCGATAAATGTTTTCTTCCTTTAATTAAATATTCTCTTCCTTGAGAGTGTTAAAATTATTGCGATTATTCATATTGCGAATTATGAGATTGGTTCAAAATCTGATTTTCTTAAGGTTCAGGGAGGATTGGGAAGAGTATAAAAGAAAATGGCAGTGGAAAATGAGGGATTTGAGGTCATTTTAGACTGTTCCCCATTCATCTGCACTCAGTACGTCTTCCGATCCAAACTCTCTACTTCTACTTGAAATTTTTTATTCACAGACAAATCATGAGGCAAAGAAGAAATATAGACAATATCATGTTATTATCTATATTATCTATGTCCGTTATCAAGTATGGTTTTAATCATCATTTAATCATCCACAAACATTACTAATGTGCCTAATTTGCCAGTGTTCATAAATAAATATATAAATATATGAATGTGTACTAAACGATTATTTTAAAAGAGTTATTACTGATATAAAAGATAAAAAAATGTGTCAATTTCAAACATTCAAGAATCAATTTTCAAAACGACGAATGTTGCACGATGCTTTCAACAGCATCCAAAGAAGAAAATGACGGCCTACATATCTCTTATTTTTCCTTGCTTATTTTCTTGCTCATCGCTATCGTGGAGCACAATTGGTGAACTGATTTTTCCTTCTATTAGTGAAGCCATGCATTCTACTTTGCGCTGACCGTTATTATTATTAATATTATGAGAAAATCCTCTTTAGTGATGAATGAAGTGGCGGCCGGTGTTGAAATTTCATTATATGAGTTTTTAAAAATAGCCCACTTTTCAATAAAAATTGAATTAACCAAGCAGTGATACTTTATTTTAACACATATTCGATTTCAAAATGATGATAAAATATGCCAGGTTTTAATTCGTTGAAAATTAACTGTTTGTAAAGAAGAATCGATATTTCTTATAATTTAGCGAGACTTTTCTTGAGAAAACGAAGTTTCCATATCATATCATATCAGTTGTCGATGGTGCTCTGGCCATGGTAGGCCATGAATTCATTTCATATTTAAAAAAATTGATGCCAAATGTACCCACACTATACATTTGTGGTTCATCGACAACATTTGGTTGGAAGAAATTGAAATCTGTATTGCTCTTTATAATGTTGCAGTAAACAAAGCAGCAGTAAAGCAACAAATCAGAAGCAATACTTTCCAAGACGACGTCTATAATCTATAATCATTGACTGCCAAAAAATGCCCGTTTCAGTCGATTTTAACTCAGCTGTAAAATTTTTTAAAAACAGGTTTTTAAGAATGGAAAGCAATTGGAAAGGTGATTCTTTGCGGAATAATCTACTGATATTCCAGAGCTACCGATTTGTATGGCGAGAAGCGAACAATCTACAACTACAAGAAGACGAACTCAGTTTGATCAGAACATTATTTCCGCTTTAATGTTAAAACGACCTTTTTATCTTTTTATAAGCGCAAGTCGTAAAGAATTTTCTAATATTCGAGTTTCGCCTCTGGAAAAAAAATGACGAAGATGTTCTGATTTATTTACTGATTATTGCACTTGGAAGCATTCAAGGATGAGTTTAATAACTTCATTTCAAAACAAATTTTACATGAAAATTCCTAATTGGGTTTTAGAGCCACTTTCAAATTGAAGAATTACAAGAAGATTAATCGAGTTATCAATAAATGAAGGAATAAAAAAAGAATTCGCAAAAAGTGGATATCACAACTTTTGGTTGCAAAGCTCTGGGTTGTAGCAAAAAAAATTTTTATTGCATTTCCCTCATCATATTTAGCAAAAAATTGATCTATTACAAATTATAAATCTGTTGAGTGCAATTATAAATCTGTTGAGGATTAAGGTTTTGAGGGCACGAAGTATTATAGGTCCTGATGATGAAGTTTTTATAAATACCCTCGAGTTCTCAATATAGACCCCTTCGATAAAGCCCTTTATCTTGATTTTACTTTTTACAATTTTACAAGTTGAGATATCAAAATGTCATATGTCAAAAGCCATTGCGAGACGACTTTAAAGCTACAAAGTGAGGTTGAATAGCATTAGCAATTAGCAATAGGTTGAAAAGCTAAGTTTAAGGAACTCGGAATGGTAGCATTAATGAGGTATTAAAAAAGGCTTAAAGAAGAGAGCATCTTTATGTTGATGATTGTAAAATTTATTATTCTCATGGTAAATCAGATAGCCTATCTCCACTGCAGGAAGACCTTAACAAAATAGCCAGCTGGCTATATGACAGGCAAATTACCCTTTCCTTTCAAAAATGTAGTGTTCTTCATATCAATTCCAAAGGTTCCAATTTTCCTAATCTTATTATTAATGGTAATATAATCAGTAGAGTCTCATATTTCCGATCTTGGTGGATGAAAATCTCGATTTCGACCTTCACTGCAGAACCATAGTAAAGAAATTCTCAAAAATATTAAATTTCATTTTTCGTTCGTTTAAAACAAAACTGAAGAATTTTTTATCAAAATGTAAAAATCATTCATTCGGCCAATTTTGCACTTCCCGAGATATCGTAAATAAAGCAAAATAATTGAAGGACTCCAAAAATATTTTATACGGCGCCTCTCTCCAAATTGCAATTTTAATTATAAAAGAAAACTTCTACTAAAACCTATGTGTAAAACCAAACTAAGGACTCATAATTTCTTTATTCGTAATATTCATTTCTGGAATAAATTCCGAACAACAAAGCTTGTGCGCCATCCCTAGCTATCTTTAAAAAAAGAATAGATAACATTTATGATATTATTTAAAAAATTCACATCATGCAGGAAGTATGAAATCGCGATTTTTATCATCCGATTATAGTTATTTCGAATTGTACTATATTTTTGCAATATCCTCTTTATTTCATCTTTAAATTTTTATTTTATTTTAATATCATTATTTTTTTGTTATTTGTCATTAATTCATTAATTCATTAATTCTTATTATTTAACTGATGTTATTAAGTGGCTGGTTTTCAATAAATAAATAAATCTGATGAGCTCTGGAAATCCTTTTCCACAGAATATAACAAATACTGAAGAAAAAGGAGATTGTAGATGCAGTTAATAAAGTCCAAAGCAAGAGTTTTGGCAAAAAATACTATGGGATTTGATGGAATATTAAAGAAGATTAAAGGAGTTTCGAGGGCATTTATAACAGATTCTGATAAAATGCCGAAATGAAATGCTAAAAAATTGCTATGGTTACCTTAAAATAATATATGGAGGATCATTGCAAAATTTAATTTCCAAAATGGTGCCGAAGATTATATAAAATCTTATTTCTATCAGTTCAAATTCAAATTTCTCTTGTGCATATTCCCATATTAAATTTACTCGAACTATCAAAATTTCTTTAACTCATAGAAAGTTCCATTTTCTGTTAAATTTATTCTTATCATCAACAATTTGGTTCATCTTATCAAATTTATTTTTACCACGTTAATTGCATATTAATTAATTAATTTCTCTTATAAAATATTTATTATTACGATCAAAATTATAATTATTATTTTTTCATTTTTACTTTTATTGTTTTATTGCTATCATTATTAATTTTACAACTACTACTATTATTTTCATTTACTATTGTTATTATCAACAAAAGGAAGTCTAGCAAAAAGCAATTTTAGAAAAAAGAAAAAAAGGAATCTAACGAGTTCGATTTCGCATATTCGAGGCAAATCTATTTCCTGCCTTATTCTAACTCCTTCAAAAATCGTTTTGCTACTTTCATGCTCGCCAAATTTGTATAATTGTCCTGCAACACCTTTAAATCCCCGCTAGCTATGGCTTCTAGCTATGGCTCTGGTTATGCGATTTTCGTTAATCTGTGCTTCAATTTCTGTATTATGCAAGAAAATTATCTTTGGAATTCAGCTTCATTTGATTGTCCAGAAAATCTTCTCACGGTGGCATTTTCCACAAATGAGGAAACTTTCCTTTTTATTCATAATTTTTATTGGATTGGATTTTTCTGATATTGAATATGAAACTCAGTTAGTTTATATGTAATTTGCATCCTTTCAGCTTCTAATAACATTTCTGGTTTCTAACATTTTTTCCTCATCATTTCTGGTTTGACTGGCTCCACTGACTATTTGGTTTAAATCGATTTCGATAGAGAATCACCGAGGCACAGAAGCTTGCGCGATTTAATTTTTAATTTTTAAAGCTCATCAAAAGCAGGAATCGGAGGAATCTGTGATGGCTCGACTTTGTTTGAAGCGGAATATTACTCGACTTTCCTATCCTTGCTTACGTAATGTATATCCTTCAACTGCTTTGGTAATTCTTAAATTCAATTATTCATAATTTTTTGGTACTATGAGATGGACATTCCATTAATTATATCTAAACCGATTCTAAAAATGCCAGACAAAGCAAAAAAATTCCCAATTTATTTTAAACAGATGAAAGTAATTTTCTATCACACTGCAACTAAAATTTCTTAAAAATCTTCAGTCATCACTAAATTTTTATTGGATTTTTCAAAGAACATTGTGAAAATTTGTTGCTTTCATTTAATTACTCAGAAATAATATTAACGCAGAATACAACTGCAAAACGACTCTGTCTAGCAGAATTTCTCAATTGAAATCAGCCATAAATTTACGTTACGTTTGCTTATCGGACTAAAATGGTTATTTTCAATTTTACAGTGGATTATCTAACAGTTAATCTGTTTGATCAGCTAGAAGTGCGTTAAAATTTTCATATGAAAGAAAGGCTTCGGGAAAAAAATATAAAAAACCGATAGTTTAAGAAGCTCATTTCATTGGCTGGTACCTGGAACGAAAAACGGTGCATGCTTTTATAAAAAGAAAAAAGATTCCTACGACGGGAATCTATATTCTAGGTAATTATAAATAATGAATGATCGCTATGCACAGAAACAAATGAAAACGGAGGTCTTCAAGATTTTCGAGATTAATACACAATTCTTTACCATCGAAATGATTGGCTGCTGAGTTGCTGTTCAGTGCAAAAATTCTTGCATTAGTTGTTCTATTTAATATATACAAATAAACTATAACTGCTAGGACATTTTAACCGTTTAATCAATTCTATTTCTTCACTTTGATCGCCACCTTCAATCCACCTTGTCCTATTGCGATATGATTTCATAGTTATTACTCATACAAAAATTTCCATTCATTGCCTAAAGGCAATCGCAAGAATTTGCGTCGATCTTATCTTTTCATTTGAAACGTAAGCATATTAAACCTACCTTTTTTCATAATTTATTTTTTAAATTTTCGTTTATAATTGATAATTGCTTTGCAATGCCACGGCAGGAGGATTCATCACCGAATTCGACCTTTGTCCTTGGCAGAAAGTAACTCTGCTATTGAAAAATCTGAGTGGTGATGTGGACCCACCTGTACTTTCTAGTGACCATATGCATGTCTCGTCTCACTAACAGTGAAGTCCAACGAGCCTAATAGGAAATGGTGATTGCTTACTACTTACCATTTCGTTTTGTTTCATTCTATCTTGATAATTACGAAATATTTTATGAGTCTATTATATACTATTCAAGATTCTTCAAACAGAAAAAAAAGAAATGTTAAAATCGGACAAATATAAGCAAAATGCAATAATTTATTTAATTGAAACTTTTGCTACGATCAGAGATGAATTTAAATTCTTATGATAAAATATGCTCAATTATATGTTGCTCCGGCTGTGGAAGGGTGGGTGCAAGAGGAATGCAACATTACTCTGATCCTGGCTCATATGAAGAGAATAAGGGAAAGAAACTCATTGGATGGTCATTGAAACTTTATCTGCGTCTTTAAACTCATATGATGGAATTTTATTATCACTCTTTTGATTTAAAATGTCTTTGATATCTTTTTTTATATGATTTTTTTCAATCATATTTTCCTTTTAATCATTTCCTTTCACTAAAATAACTAATAAATAACAAATTAAACGAAATAGCTAACTGAAACAAATAATCGTTTAGCAAACTCATTTATTTTATTTGATATTAAATTTATTTACAAAAAGTTTGTTGAAATGTAACACAAGTGAATTTTTTATATTTTATGTTTACATTTAGCAAAAAAAAAATCCAATGTTTAAAAATATTATTTTACGAAATGTAAAAGTAAAAAGTAATAAATCATTAAGCTGAAATTTTTGCAATAATTGTAAATTAATTAATATTGCATAATCAATTAGCATTTCTGGTTAGACTTGCTTTAACAATCAGTAAACTTTCGTTTCGCTAATCATTGGGAGATAAAAGCATAAATGAGTTTCTAGCCTAACCGCACTCTCCAATGAATCCTGCCTGAAGAAGTGGAGGGGCTGTGTAAAGATGCTTGAAATCATGATTTAGGCAACATATCATTCGATTATATTATCCCCATTAATATGTTATAGAAAACATCAAATTAAATTCCGTTGTGACAAATTCTTTCAATAGAAATAGGGCGAATAAACAGTTCAGCAGTATTATTTTCACTCTATTCGATAATTTAAACTCTTTTCATTAATTTTTCAAACTAAAGAAAAAATAGACCACATGTTAGTTTTTTTAAAGTGGTACTTGAAAAAAAAGAAGGCTTGAAGAGTTAAAGGTTTGTAAATTAGATTCAACAGAAAAAAATTTTTTATTAGGCCATCAAAAATTTTAATCATTGGGTTAGTTGGCGAATGGCGATTTAGTTACACAAAGAGGAAGCTGTTTCGTGTTCATCAATTGCTATTTACTCGATATTCAAAAATTCATCTCCGCATTTCTGCCAGTCTCTATCCTTTAGTGCTTTTAAAATCCTTTTTGCCGATGTATAAAATTGTTCATGGAGAAAATAGAATGAATGTTGTTTCACGTTAATTGCTGATAGGCTCAATTTCTGACCAACGATGATAGTAAAAATGCCATCAAAAGTGAAATCCAAGTGATGCTGATCAGGCTCTATCTTTATCATCAAATAAAAGTGATGAGAGCTATTAGACGAAGATGAATATATTTAGATATCAAAAAGACATGAAAAACAATGTGAATTCAAATAATCATTTGGAAGAAAGTAATAAATGAGATTTTTTAAATCATTCGTTTATTCTCGAAGGATTTAGGAAGCAACACTTAAGAGAAAAATATTTCATAAAATTTAAATCGAAAACATGTAAAATTGCAAGAAGAGAATAAAAATATTGATGTATTTACTATGTATCGGCAAAAATACGACAAAATTTAGTGATAAAGGATTATAGACAGAAAAGATTAATATAATTCCTTAGCGAGCGGATTCGGATTTAGCCCAACCATGTTTGTGCGGCCAGGAACAAATCTCTGCAAAAAGGAGGGACGGGTTGCTATTCGAGAACACCTCCCATCTCACATAGTGTACAAATATATTTTATATATATATATATATATATGTATATATACACAGGACAGTGAGAGAGCAAACAAAAGATAGTAGTGTTGGGGCGGGAATTGCTGCTTTTCTTTCTTTATGGTGTCTCTACTAGTAGATTCACTCTGGTTGTGTGCCATTTCGTCTTCTCTCCCTTCACATAGATTATTATTATATTCATCATTTTAAAGTCTTTAAGCGGCAGATTCTACTGCAACTGGTTTTTTCGAGTTTAGCTGAAGCAGGACATTAAGCGAAAAGTTGTGGTCAATGTCCGGGGGTCGAGCACCTCCAGCTCTTTTTCGTTTGGTTGTTGTTGGTGGTGGTGGTGTTGGAAAATCAGCATTAACCATTCAGTTTGTTCAGGCAAGATTTTTAAAATTATTATCTCTTTTCATCTAAAACTCTCGAAATAAAAATAAATATTTGTCATTTTTTATCGCATTATTTAGTTTAGAAGTCCAATTTCAGTATGTTATTATTTAGTTTGTTAGAATGAATTCAGCGACGTCATTAAACTTACTTATTACCCTAACCAAAATTACGATTTTTATTAATTTTTCAGCGAAAAAGGTTAGAGGGATTAGAAAAAATTATAAGCTGGATTTAATTAATTTTAAATTATTTCTTTTCTGTTGTCACATTTCCCTTGAGTGAAGTCCCCTTTGTTTTTAGCCTCGGAATGCCTAAAATAATCGTTTTGGCTGATAAATGCTTCGTTGACTTGGCGTGAAAGATTCGATAACCGTTTTTTGAAAAATTGCTGATTATCATTCATGATCATATTTTTGATTATCCAGTATTTCCTCCATTGCTATGGTTGCTATGGTCGAATAACCGTCACAGACATTATAAAATTTTTCATTTGGATTTCTGTTTAAATCGAATTCTCCTTCGTATTATTACTACTAACCGTAATTGTTAGATTATCATCTCTAGCACTACGATTCTGTCTCTTTCCCTAACTCTCTGGCTTAGTCTTGCACCATCCTTATGTTGAATTATCGAGATTATCTTCTAAGCTTAAGCCATTCAAGCAAATCTGACCATAAGTAATGTTTTTGCTAATCACCAACTAATTGGCTAATCATTTTATCATTAAATGATAAATTGCAAATGATAGATTAAATTACGAAATTTCCCTTTATTAATTTTAAAATGCTATTTTTTTGACACTTTTATTCGAAAATTTAGCGTTTATCATTGATTTTTTTCCCGCTATTATCGAATTTGCTTTTTTCATTGAATTTTTCATCGGTTTTCTACTATTAATGATTGGAAAGCAAAAACGAATAAATAAAATAAATATTCTTTTTGAGAATATTATAAGGAATTATTACCATTTTTAGAGAGATGTTTTTCAAATAAAAAGTTAATATTAGTGCCCACATTTTTGGTTCAGATTCGTTCCGCTGGCTGTTAGTAACTTTAAAAATTTTCATCAAGAAATCATTCGGCCATAAAAATATAAATAGGTAGGGAATCGACTTTTCAGTGCTATAATCTCAATCACTGTAGCTTTTTAGAAGAATGAAAATTATTTTTTATTTTAAAAGGGGCGAATATTTATTATTATTAGCCTTTTTTCAGCGATTTTTCGTTAGTGATTATGATCCAACAATTGAAGATTCTTATATGAAACAATGTTATGTCGATGATGATATTTGTAAACTTGAAGGTAAAATTTATTTCATTTATTCTAATATACTCGCTTAAAAAGAGATTGTCCCACATATTACATTAGTTATTAGTTACTTTAATTAACTAACAGGTTGCACTTAATATGCCAACATTCTTATGAAATAGAGTCTTAAAATATGACTTGTGGAGGCCCCAAAACCGCTTCCGCCAGTCCATGGATTTATCACCGACTGTTTCTAATTTTCAATTATATTATTTCAGATTTATTTTATTACTTCGCTCCTATTAAACAATCCTTATTATTTCACCATGATCATTTGATAACATATTTTAGCGCCATTGCTGATTGCAAGTCTTTAGGCTAAACTGGCCTAAACCTTATCTCCTAAATCTGTATTTTATATTTAATATTTGGAAATTTACAAAATTACTTCTTCATATCACTTTATTAAACCATTTATATTGCTCAGTAATAAAAAATTTCATATTTTGAAACGAATTTTTCGTGAAATCAATTATTTTCTGAAGCATTATTTGTCTGCCATTAATAATTTGAAACTTTTCCAATCATCGGAAGAAGTGAGGTCATCCGAGGTCAAATTGATTAAACTATAAAATTGAATAAAAAGCTTGTTTAAAAATGGAAATATTATTATAGTATTGATCATCAATCGATTATTAATCGTTGCTGATATCATTTTATCACTTTCACTTATATATTTTTTAAATATATTATTTTGCTTTTAATATTATTCAATATAATTTTAAAATTATTTTGCACGATTGACTCAGTCAGTGTTTTTTTAGTGGTTTTATGGCAATTCCACAACTAATTCTTATAAATCTTTCATTTTTATAGTCCATTTTGTTATCATTTTCCTTATCAGAATTAGTTCCGGATTTAATACTTTAGAGTTTTTCGCGTTTTCTGAATAATTTGGTTTATTCAGAGTCCTTTTGTCATCTTTATAGGTATGGTCTAGTGACATGGTTGCTTCGATTTGCATCATATCATAATCGAATATCATAGACTCGACTCCCTGCAAGAGTAAACTCACCGTTAAGAAATCTGGGCAATCTTGGAGAAGTTAACTTAATCAGCAATGCTGTTTTCTTGTTATCTTTACAAGCTACTATGTGGATTCTTGGACCACTTAGTACTAACTCTTTGGTGAAATCGGTATTTCGTAAGATAATCACATATATAATCTGAAAAATGAAAATTTTCGAGAGAAAGTGGAACATTTGACGACTGTTGACAATCCTTTTTTGCGAAAGAAACTTCTCATGACAAAATAACTTCGCTGTTTTTGAGACTTCATTTCTTCACAGTTAAGAGCTAATAAGACAAATTGCGATATATTTCATTAATTTTCTAAGAAAACGAATGCCGAGCAGTCTTTGATTGCCAGTCTTCTATTTTTTAATTCATGTTTTTATTCAAAACTTCGTTGTTTTCATTAGTTTTCCGGTTGATAGTTAAAAAACTGAAATTCACATGGTGCTAGGAGTGCTAGCCATGGTGCTAGCCACTTCTAATTCCATCCTTAGGTAACTCCTTGGCGAAAGGATTTCACCCTAATATCCAGTGGAGACAGCCAGATCAAAAATATTAAGTTCTGATAGAACAAAAGGAGTAACCTTATCTAATCTATCGCTTTAACAACTTAGAAGTTTCGTTTTTGATAAGGCTCATAAACTTATTTTTTAACTTTAACTTAACACTTTCTTCATTTACCCTAATGATGAAAATCTAATTTGTTCAGCGATTAATTTTACTAAGTAGTTCCCATTCCTGTTATTACTATTCATGAATGGATCTCATTTGTATTATAGATGAACAATCAAATTAGCTTATTTTGTATTTTCTAAAACATTTTATTTCTTCAAGAAATGAATTAATCATTTGTTTAATCATTTAGCAAATGAAAACTTTTTATTTAATTTAATTTATGGAAAAAAAATTTTTCGGAAAAGCTTTGGTGTAATGTAAATTTCAGTTTTGGATACAGCAGGTCAAGAAGAGTTTAGTACAATGCGAGAGCAATATCTAAGATCCGGCAGTGGATTTCTCCTTGTTTTTTCTGTTGTCGACCGAAATAGGCAAGTTGATTCGCTTTTTAGTCAACAGATCTCATTTTTCTATGGATAACTTTATTTTCTTTTTTCTCGTCTGAAGATGGTTTGCCGGGTAATTTCTTCGACAAGCATGTATTCTGTTCCTGTCTGTGAATAAACCCATTATTAAAAGTGAAAATGCGAGTATTGTTGGGAAGTCCTCTGTGCTTCGTTCCTTTAGTAGCCTAACCAAAAATGATATATGGCGGTGGAAGAAGATATATGTGGTACTGCGATACCGTGCTCTACCGTTTTCTAGAGAAGAGTCTTTGCAGTGCTATATCGGCGGTTATTATTCATATATTTTCTTTTCTTTCTTCTAGATGATTTTGTTAAATTATTGAATTCCTTCTTAGTATTAATTTGAAAATTTCAGTGTGGAAGATGTTATTCGACTTCATAAAATGATATTACGAGTGAAGGACCGCGATGAATTTCCTATGTTGCTAGTTGGAAATAAAGCAGATCTCGAAAATGAACGACATGTACGCTTTCACGTTTTGCTTTTCAAGCTTTTCAATTTATTTTTAATCAATGATTATGTTTTAATCGAATTTCTCTGCACTTCTCCTCTCATTGATCATTTATCGCTGTTACTATTTATGGATGAATCGAATCACAATCACAGATCCGAAATCCACGAAACTTGGGTAGCTTGGGTAGTAATCCATATTTTTTTATTTCATCTATATCCGCATTGTTTTGTTTTGCTTTCGCTATAAAACAGATTCATTAAACAAAAATGCCAGATTTTATCTTTTAGTATATATATTTAAATGAGGGAAACTCAACTTTTTCTCATTAAATGAATTAGGAAATGTAAAGAATAAAACGCATTAATTACACTGGCAATGCGATTTTATCGTAATAATTTCTGGATTCGTTATACTTATACTTGTCTTTCCGTTGATATTTTCTTCATTAGTTAAATTTAAAGGTCAAGAGGTTCGCAACAGATTAACATTATAACGAATAAGTGGATTGAATGCCTTATTATTACTGAGCATTCTCACTGAAGTGGAAATCAAGATCAGACTGAGAATAATTCAGTCATGAAATCCCATATTTATTATTTATCGTAATGAATTGAGGTAGTTGGTTTAGTGGAATAGAAATGAAGCAGGTTTCGCTGAAATTTAAAACCCTTTTATTGATTTTGGTTTCTGTTCATTTTCTTATTTTCCACTCCAAGCTATATTTTTTCTCGGATTAAAGTGATTTTTTTCTTTGGTGAAATCGGATAGTTTGTAGCAAAATTATAGACGTTTTTACTGTTTGGTCAGTGACGCATGCTTAAACCTTATTTATTTTAAATTGTTTGCCTTATAATTTAATTCTTTTAAATTTTTTTTATTTATCAAATTTGTCCTCAGAAAATAGTGTGAAAATTTTTGAGCAATTTCTTCCAGTTTGAGGATTAATTTCAGGGTTCGTTTTATTCTGTTCTTTTAAATTGGGGGGCAGCTGTGAGGATTTAATAAAGCCCTGATGATTTAATAAGTCCAGCATTCAGCGAATTTTCATCAGTTCATTTGCTTCACTATTTTTTCTCAACACGTCATGAAATTTTCTTATCTTTGGATGGCATAGCTTTCTTTTATGTATCAGTTTTTATGGCCGTTTATTTTATTATGTTTAACTATCATAAATGTCACCAAATCCTTGAAAAGAACTATTCAAACTTTCAATTTCTTATGTAACGAAAACAAATTGAAAGTTTGAACAATTGAGCAGGTAGTAAGCCGGAAATTTTCGCACGAAAATTTTTATATTTTTCTTAGTTTCTATAAATTTCATAGCATGTAATGTATGTATTTCGAGAGAATTAGGAGAGACTAAAAAAATCACTAAGATTACTGAAAAAATTGGCTAAAACCTTAGTTCCATGACAACGAAACTATTTAACTCAATATTTTCGCCAATATTTAAACATTTCGATAAAAAATTAATTAATGGGCCATTTTTTGCTTAAATAATTATTTTTAGTACAAACGGTTTCTATTCGTAAAAACTTGAATTTTCCATGAAACGATTAATTGAAATAACCTTCAATTTTTTTGACATTTCAATTAAATTTTCATAATTAAATTTATAATAAATTTTCGTTGCCAAATATAAAGGGACAAATGTCAATATTAATTACTCTTCTCACCCGCATAGCCAATGGAACCAACCTAAGCAGAAATGGTATGAACTATTAGAAGAAGAAGAAGAAGAAAGGGTAGCAGAAAACCAAATTTTCGTAATTCGATGAAAACTAGTCGTTTTTTATCTCATCACGCAAAATATGTTTAAGGAATTCTCACTTCATTGCATATAATCCAGGATTTTTTACGAACAAAAATTCTCGAAATTCTTTTCATTTTTATTTCAGCTCATAAAGCGCACTAGAAATAACGTACTAGAAATACAATATATTTTTAAAATTTTTTTTAAATTTTTTCAATTGTTAGTTCTTTTTATTTAATTTTTTGGTTGAAAGAAGAAGTAATAATCCTAAAGAGATAAATAATGGGTCAGCATAGCCGAGTGGCTCAGATTGTTTCGAGTGGCAAGAATTCTACTTCTATTTAAAGTTCTATTCTGAAAATTTGAATCCGACTGATGCTGCGATCTTTTTTTTTATTTCTATCGCCAAATGATTTCTTAGCAAAATATTCTAACCGTACTTGCAGTCAGCGGAACGAGGCAGCAAATGTGGTGAGCAATGTGGTTCACTTAGTTATTGGCATAATTAGAGATAATTAACTATAAGAGATGAATAGTTAATCATAGGTATTTCATTATAGGTATTTCTGGATATCCAGGCCAAAGGTTAGAAATTAATTTAATAACCAGTGAATAATTTATTTTCTCAGTGTTTCATTTGCCGTTGCGATTGATAACCCTACAATACAAAAATACAATACTATAGGTAACCAACAAAACACTTGAATTGGCGACTTTGCGATTTAATTAGAGTTTGAGGAATTTCTTTTGTTTGTTAATAGTGTCACCACAATTCCTTGGAATCAATCATATTATTCAATCAGTCGCATCAATGGAATAAAATCTTTATTTTTTTCTAGCAAGGGAAAATATAAAATTTTATAAAAATTTTATTCTAAATTTTAATTTTAATTTTAATTTTATTTTAAAATTTTAAATTTTATTTTTATTTTTTTTGCTCGGAATTTTATATTACCAAATCGACCCCTAACGGCTCTTTGCATTAACTATTTGATTTCTCAGTGCATCTGCTTCAAATGGCTCTCTGGAGAACGGGTCTCACCGTTGTAATTAACTGAGAAATTGGAAATGGTGCGAACTATTAGAAAGAAAACAAAAACTATTCATTCAGATTGTTGAACTTGTTTATTCCTTTTTTATTTTATTTTATTTATTTTAATACATTAAACATGGTAATTAATATCTACGTTAATGGGAATAGAAATTTGGCCATATTTTACCAAATATATAAAATTACGCAATTATTGCCGTGGAAAAAATTTCGAGTTTTAATATTTAATAAATACTTTTCAAAGTTTAAAAATCTTTTTAAAAATTCATGTTTCTGATCTTTTTTTTTAAATTTGGTTCTTTGGAAAATTTGAAAAATAGTTTTTTTACGATTTTTTCAAAGATATTGCAGTAAAATCGTTTTCGTTTTGTTTTTTCGTGCTAAATTCAATAAATTATTGAATTCAAATCTTTTTTCACATAAATTCTTTAAATTTAAAACCTGCAGTGAATCCTATTTGTGATTTGTTGTGTCATTTGTTTCGTTTTTTCGCAGTATTCATTCTATCGATTTTGAAAAAATTTCCCAATAATCTTTTTATTTCGAATTCCTATTTCATAGAAAATATTTCTTTTCAAATTTTCTTGCAGTAAAAAACATTGAAACAGTTCTATTTAGCAATATAAATTTTTTATATTTTTTAATTTTTATTATATATTAATAATCAGTAAATATTTATTAATAATAGAAATATTTTAATTTGGCTAATTTTTGCATTAGCGATTTTATTAAATTTTTACTCAGTTTTATTCGTAAATTGATATTTTGCCTTTCTTTTATAATTACAATTGCGACTGTTAGAGTCCATCCACCTCTATCCTCAGGTGAATGATAATTAATTATCGGGCGAAACGATCTCATTCTAATTTAATTGAAGTAAAAATGTTTATGTCATTAGAAAAATGTTGCATTGCTTTTTTATGTTTCCTTCCAGAGAATTTTCTAACCATCATAATTCGTTTTATTTTTTTTATTTTAGATATGATACAAGAAATCTTTGCTCAGTATCAGTTGTAATTCTTGAGAGTATTTATCGTTTTCTCAATTCAGATTTCACAACAAGAAGGTGAACAATTAGCGAAAAGGTTACATTTGCCGTATGTTGAATGTTCAGCGAAGCGTAGAATGAATGTTGATGAGGCATTTCACGATCTGGTAAGATTAATAAGGTTGGTTCTTTACACATTCAATGTTTGTAATATATATTATGTTTTTTTCAAATATTGGTAGGAAATCACTGAATTTCATATTTCCACTTTTATTACTTTTAGATCGGCTGTTTCGATAAATTTAAATATTTTTCAGTTACATTAAATGGAAAGTAAATTCAATGTTCTGTTAGTACATATTTAGAAATTTTTGCCACGAAGTGGTCAAATAAGGTAGGGAAATTATTGAAGATGAAAATGATGAGGAAATTGATCAGGATTCCTCTGATTAGGGTGATCGAGTTTGATTTACCCAAAATCCTATTAGCAATTATCGTACTCTTTCTAAATATTTATTTGTATAACCTATTAGATTTGAAACTGAATTCAAACTTACCCAATTATTGTTCTTGAATTCTGAAAATAGAATTTGTCAATAGAAAATTATATCGATGATTTTGATCTAACTTTCAAAGGAAGAAGAAAAAGAGTCAGCCATTTGGGGAAAAAATAAGGCAGAGCTATTCCGACTGTTTTCACTTTTCAGCACTTCAGGCGATTAATTTCAGGCGATTTCAACAGCAAGAACGGCAGCCAATGGATGGTGTTGATACAGTTTCATCTCGATATTCAAAAAAGAAAAAGAACTGTAGAATACAATAAGTTGAGCTGACCTCAAGAATTCTTCTCAGGAATTCTTTTTTCTGTGATGCCATTTTCTTGTTCCATTCCTGTTTCATTTCATATGGTAAATTAGTTGTAAATTATTCTAAATTTTCTTTCGTTTTGCTTAGAAGAATGTGTAGAAAGTAAAAAAATGAGAAAGAACGTTTCGCTTTATTATGTACGCAGTCCTGATTGTGTTTTATTTTATATCATCTTTATGGTCTTTTTTGACGACCAATTATTTATTTTTTATTGTTTATTTATTGCTTTATTCTTAATTATCTGTTAACATTTTTCTTTTGGAAAGCACCTTTTGTTTTTTATTTTTTTGAAGTGAAAATCTGTTTAACGAATAAGAAAATAAGGTTATAATGCAATTTTCAGGCTGTTTTATAAAAGAGCAGAATTAATCGAATTAATTTCGTTTTTCATTCTTAACCAATATTACCTACAAAATATAAATATATATATGCAAAGCATTTGTTAAATAATGACAAACAAAATATTCAGCCAATCGGGACAGTTATTATCGAATTTAATAATTGAAAACGAATTCAGCCGCATAACTCAAAACTTATGCAAATTATCGTTTGCGACCAAAATAGAAAGTTCCCGATCTTCAGCACCCGGTGTTTCTTTTCACTATTGGCTTAATACTTTTTTTGTATTTTTTGATTTTGCCCATTCAGCATTTGTTAATAAATGATTAAAAATTTATAAAATAAAAACATAAAATGAATCTGAGGTGATTGGAATGAATGTTATCTTTATGTTTTCCGAAATTGCCTCACTTAATTGGCCAATAAATTTTGGGCAAAATGAAATTTTAATCAAGTGCCCTTGGATTTTAGTTGTCTATATCAAACCGTAAATTATGTATTGTTGGAAATAAACTCCGTTTTAAGTATTAAATTTTTATTGCATGCTTAAAGAAATGGAAACATTTAATTATATTTCTCGATCGAATAAAAGTTATAAAAAAATGTTAATACTACTTTCGCTCTCCTTGAGCCATCAACAAAAGATTGCGGATGATAATAAAAGTTTTATTTTGTCGAATCAATTCACACCTCAAAATTGACAAATAAATGGGAGAGTATTTCAATAAAATTTCTGGCCAATATTTCTTAAAATACCTTTCAAATAGATAAATATTAAACAGGAGAATTAATCGAATTAATTTCGTTTTTTCATTCTTAACCAATATTACCTACAAAATATAAATATATATATATATATATATGCAAAGCATTTGTTAAATAATGGCAAACAAAATAATCAGCCAATCGGGACAGTTATTATCGAATTTAATAATTAAAAACGAATTCAGCCGCATAATTCAAAACAATAAAAAATGAGAAATGAATTTAAAAGGTGATTAACAGCGGATTAATCCAAAAAAAATTTTCCTTTGCACGGCGATAAAACTCATAAATAATACAATAATTATTGGATTGCTTTTTTTGATGAACTCACACTATTTCTGGTTAGGGTTGCTTCGCTGATTGTTAAAAAGGTTGGAAATGCCAGAGAGTCATTTGACGACAGAAGTGTAGGTGGATGGCCAATGCTACTCGAATTATTGGAAATTTCATCTCTGTAACAGAAGGAAAAAGTTTCTTCGGCTGAGCCTCCAAGCATTTTCAAGAGGCTCCGAATTTCACTTTGAATTATATAATTTGTTGCATCATTTTGATCGGAGTAATATCGTAATGAAATGAAATAATTAGATGACGGAGGACATAAAAAAAAATAATCATGATAAATAAGCAGAATATATAAATATATATATTGTAGCAGAGATAAGCAGAATTCACCTAAGCATGTGTAAGCATGGGTCATTGTGCGATAGAAATTAACGCCAGGTCGCAATTAGCAATTTTAGAAAATGGCAACCTAGAGTTACAGTAAAAGACAAAATAGACCCTAAAATTTAAGCAGTCCTTCAGTCGTAAGCTTCGTTGTACTAAGAATATTAGGATATTTTAACAATATTCTTAAGACATTTTACATTTTAAAAATGCAACAAATTTGAAAAAACCACTAAGCAAAAACCGATAATCATTTTCGAAAACAAAGCTGAAAGCTGATGTTTTCACGTATTCGAGAAATTAATAAACTGCAAACAACTGATGAAGTACCATTGAAGTACCATTACCAGTATTTGACATGCAAAATGCACTACTGTTAATTTGTTTTTCCAACTAATGTCAATATTCATAAATTTCAAAACGAAAATTTTTAAATCGTCGGATGCGTAACTTTAGCTTTTGCCTAAATTTTACCAAAAAAAGTGACTCAGAGAAGTATCAATCCGCAGCTAAAGCTATTTTTCTAGCACCATTCACTTGCTCGAACTAAAAAACACTGTGAAATTCATAAATCTCAGTAAATGCCAAAAATAAAGAATTCTAAAGCACTCAACCGAAACGACTCTCGTAAGACACATTGGCTCACAAAACGATACAATGCGATGCGATAGAAACAAAGCGCAGCTGCACTGCTCATATACGTTTTGAAAATACTTAACGACTACATCTGCTATGGCGGATGCGAAGAAAATCGCAGTGATGTAATTCTGGCAAAAGAGGGGATTAACTAAAATTCAACGACCACACAGCATTGCATAATAAAAGTGCATTCATTCGTTGTGCAGTTCATTAAAAAGATCCTTGAAAATGAGAAAACATCAATTATCCACGTTCATCACTGAACTCGATTCTTCTAATTTCGCACAAATATTCAGCCGTAATCAAGAAATGCTTATAAGAACTGCAAATTCAAAATGGACCGTTCTGCACAAATTTAATGTAAATCAAAATCGATTAATAGATATCATGAAGAGCTTAGATCTAAGAGGTCAATGGGTTGTTATCCGATTTCTGTGCATCGCGACGCGCCGATACTGCGATTCTACTCGCAGCAGGAGTAAACTGCAAGTGTTTCGCTGGCAAAATTTGTCTCGTCCGACAAACCCATGTGCCGACCTTATCCTTTTATCGCGGAGTGAAGGCCAAGAAGGGAAATGTTGGATATAGGGAAATTCAGCAGATCCAATAACAAAGGATGTCACAGATAAGACGAAGAGAAATGATAATTCTTTTATACGATTACTTATAAAGCAATTTTAAATTCACATCGAAAAATTTCAGTACTAACAAATTTTAGCACGAAATTCAGCTAAAACGATTCTGAAGCTTAATTGAATTGAATAATGGTGTATGCAAAAAAACCCTACTTCGAGTCTCTACAAATCAGTTTACAATAAAAAGTATACTTTCTGGTAAAAAATATCTTATTTGCCCTTTCAAATTATTTAACCACTCTAATCTAATCGTTGCAGCAAATATATTTATTTGGTATAAATCAGGAAATTAGAATTTAATAGGATTGTAGATTTTTAAATTCACATCGAAAAATTTTAGTACTGACAAATTTTAGCACGGAATTCAGCTAAAATGATTCTGAAGCTTAGTTAAATTGAATAATTTCCAGTTTTAAGGCATATTTTTATTTTTATTAAATTTTCCATTTTCCTCTCGCCATGCTTTTAAATACTGAAAACGAAGCAGCGTGGCAAGCGCTACGTTTTTGCATGTATAACAGTATAAATATTAATAATACTGAAAACATTTTGACAATAATATTGGCATAAATAAAATTCCCAAACAAAAACTGAAAAGGAAGAGAAAGTCACAAATTTAGGTGAGTATGCATTTTAATGCATATAATTCAAAATATTAAAAAAACACTCAAATTCCTTACAGCCTGCATTTCGGTTATTTCTATTAGGCAATATTAGCCAAATGATTTCCATTTTAGAAAAATTATTTAATTTTTTGAAATATCCAGTGAAGTTTAATTGATTATGTTGTTTAGCGAATTGTTTCAGTATTTGATAAGAGTTTTTTTCTGCAAATTGGTTTTAATTATTAAGAAAGTTGTCACTGATTAAATTTCTAAAATATTTTTATGACTATTAGTTAGCATAAACAAAAATTAAAATATTTTGCTGCTGCAAAAGAAATTCTTTTAAGAAAAATATCCGTTATGGCTGAATTATTACTTGTTGAAAATGAGTCTTCACTGGATGTCGTATGTTCCCAATATTTTAGGGAAAATAATGCTTCATATCGTTGGAACAGATGAAAAAAGAAATATATGATTGATCATACCGCGCATTTTACCTCCATTAGTTATAGATATGATTGAAGGATTTAAATAAATATGTTAGATTTGTATAGGCGGAAGAACAATTGAACCATATGTTAACCATTACAGATGAAAAAAGATGGAAAATTCAGTAGATTAGTAAAATCTATCATTTTATATCAATAAAATTTATATCAATAAAACTATCCATTAATAAAATTTATGTTCAGAATTTATTGAAATTTATTTAATTTATTGAAAATTTTCAAAATTTTCTGTTAAATGTATTAAAGATAGCAGAATCATAGGAAACGCATCCATAAGCAGCTTAGATTTTATTTTTAATGACAAACAGATTTCGATAGATTTAAAAGAAATTTCAATTTCTTCTTCACAAATATTAGCAAATCTTTTCGATTGGTAAGCTTCAATTGATAATGGCAAAATAGTATCAGTTGTGCACCTATGAACCTAGATTTAGCCAAAGCCTTTGTTTCCTACAGAAAGTTGCTGACCCTTAACATTTATGGCATTACAGGGGATTTGTATAGCTGTATCAGATTACATAAAAGATCATCACCAACAATTTTCTTATGATATATGTATGTATATGCCAACAACATTCTTTCTAACATAAAATCTGTTAAATCAGACGTTCCTCAATATAGTTCTATTGTGCCATTGCTTTTTTTATTATTAATTAATGATATCACCAAAGTGCTACAAAAATCTACCATTCATCTTTATGTTGATAATTGTAAAATTGTAAAATTGTAAAATTTTTTATTGTCATAGTAGATCGGATAATCAATCTCTCTCTACTACACGATGACCTCAGTAGAATTGCCAACTGGCTATAAAACAAGCAAATTACCCATTATTTTCAAAAGTATGATGTTTTAAATATAAATTCGAAAGGATTCAATCTTCCTGATCTTTTTATAAGACGAGTCTCACATATTTGCGATATTGGCACGAAAATTCTTTACTTCGACCTTCACTGCAGAACCATAATAAAGAATTCCTGAAAAATGCTAAATTTTATTTTTCGTTTATTTAAGAACAAAATTGAAGGTTTTCTTGACTTCCTTCCAATTCGTCGAATTAAACAAGATTTAATTTTTAATTTACGATTTAATTTATATACTTATAAAATTCTATATGAACATCTTAAATTAAATTGTTCAAAATATTAAAATATTTCAAAATATCCAAAACTTAAAATTTTTTTAAAATTAAAAATTTGAATCCAACAAGGTCTAATAGATTAAAATTATTAAAACCTATATTAAATTAAATTAAATGCAAAATTAAATTAAAGACTTATAATTTCTTTATTCGTACTGATAATTACAGGAATAAACTATCGAACGATGTGCACCCCATCCTTGGGTATTTAAAGAAAAAGATTAGATAATATCATTTATGATATTATTATTAACTTCCGATAATTTCAGTTCATATTATGCAGGAAGTTTGAAATCTTGATTTTTACCACTCGATTATATACAAATAGTATAGATTTATTTCGAATTATACTATTTTGATATATTCTTCTCCTTTCTCTCTTTTATTTACCACTTTTTTTATACAACTCCTTTTTATTTCCTCTTTAATTTTTTCTTTTTTTATCATTAATTTTCATCATTTATTATTTTAACTGTTATTACTACAATACACATATTAATACACATAGCGCTTGCCGCCCTGCTCGGTTGGTTTTCAATAAATAAATACAAATACAAATTGTCTTGTAGAAATAGAAATGTTGAATGAATGAATGAATGAATGAATCTGATGCAAACAGCGTACATTGTGCTTAATTGAAATCTTTTATGTCTGAATTGTGTAACATGGATATATAAAAAGAAAAATTGGGAGAAACTGAGAGATTACGATTGACAATGGTTTAGTAAATAAGTTAAAAATGGCCATCTGTAAACCACTGGTTAACCATCCTTCAGACCTTCAAATCTTTGAACTGATGTTTAGCCAAAATGTTTATTAAAAATTCAAAAAATATTAAATAATCAAATAAATTAATTCTTATAATAAATTATTGCATGATCGATAATAAATAGAATTAATAAAAATAACGACAACAAATTAACGATAAAAATAGGAATACAACTAAACAAGGAAACAAATTTATACGAAAATCCTCAAACTATTCTATAAACAAATGAAAATATGTACAAGAAAATACATAGATCAATGATTTTAAAAGATAAATTAGAGAATTAAGCGAACAATTTAGCTAATGTATTCCTTGCTACTTGAATTATATGGTCGGCAGCATTGCCTCTTAATGTCCAAGCAAGTGATCGCAATGAAATACCACGTTCACAGATCGCACGGGGAATATTGACAGGAACAACCGTTTTTCGTGTGTTAACCTTTAAGCATTTTAAGTTTTCATACTTTAAATACTTTAAATACTTTAAAATGTATATTCTCTATCTCTTTTTTTCGAATAGAATTTTGCATCCTATAGAGAATTATAGGAAAAAACCGATTTCCTGGCAGAATTTCTCTTTGAAAAATAAAATTCTCTTTTTTTTGGTATAAAAATAAATGGAAAGTTGAAAGGTTGAAAGTATTGACTTACTTCAAGCATATGAATGACCATTTTGTCCATCATAGTTGAATGACCCCGTTTCCAATTGCCTGGATCATTTCCAAATACCGGTACATAGACATATCTTAAATTTTGCCGGTTAGCACTACATTACCCGTACTCGACACAAAAAAGTACAAGTAGGTCTCCAGCAGGAATAGGAGAATAAAGATTTAAATTTTATAAACAATTCAACAATTATTTATAAACAGTTATATTTATAATTAGTTATTAGTTATAACAGTTATATTTATAATTAGTTATATTTATAAACAATTCAACAATTATTGTTTTTTCTTTAAAATTTCGTATTAATACTGGAAAATGTTCATAAAATCTTATTTTATCCATCAGCAAATATTTTCTTTATTCCTCACCAACGCATAATGATAAATTAATACTTCTCTGTGGCCAGAATCGCTGTGTACATGCCACAGTTTCCTTTTCTATCGTTATTTAAATGGGCTGGTAGATCAACCAACATCACTTCATCTCGGAATTTCTTGTATAATTCAGCATCAAGATTGGCTCGTGTTTCCTTGTCAAGAGTTGGGATAACCAAAATCTAATTTTTCATTTCGTTATTTAAATATTTACTTAATATTCACTGCAACAAAAAATAAAAATAAAAATAAGCAAATAAACATGCTTCAGATATAAGCAAACAAAAGTCGGTCTTATTCATCAAAAAACGATCATTTACGTGGCTTTAAACTCTATTTACTCCTTAATCATACGCCATAGTCTAGACCAATTTAAGTGAGCCAAGATCGACTGCAGCAAAGGCTTTTAATACTTCTTTTCGAAAAATTTAGCCATTTAACTGGTAGCAGCAGAGATAATACAATATTTATATTATACGTAAATTTAAGAATACACCACAGGTTAATATACTTGTTTTGAGGAACCGTGGAGAATTACAAGCTTACTTGGTCATCAACAAATGACATAACATCATCAAGTCGCAAATTTGTCGTATTCAACGGATTTGAGATAACAACAACCTGGATATGAATGTACATTCAGCATAAAAAACCAAGAAAAACATGTAAAACATATCATAAAAGTTTCTGGCCACCTTTAATTAGCATGAATAATTTCCGTTGAATAATATGCCATTTTAACACCATATCAGGTTTAAATGGTTCTATTGGCTATCAAACTTTTTCGTCGTACAGACGGGCTCTCATTGCCAAAATTTTTAATTTAATGGCAGGTTTAATCTTGTGAAAGGTTAATAACCAAACCAACAATGTCGAAGAAACATAGCACAGAACGATCCCTTTCCCAGTGCTGCTTTTCATTAATAAAGAGGAATAAAATAAAATAATAAAGAATAAAGCGAAATTTCCTAGGTCTTCAACCAGAATTCAACCTTTCTAAAGGCGTTGAAAAGTTTGATCATAATAGCCCAATCAGGTAATCGACCTCTGTTTTCCACTAGGACTTTCTGAAATAAGAGACTATAAGGAGATAATCTTCCGAAATAAATTAAAATTTATAATTAACTGTGGAATATTTAGTTATTTTCATTGTAATATATTTTACTGGAGGATTTCACCAGATATATGCAATTATCATCATATTAAAAGTTTCCCTCAAAAATTATCAATCGTATGGCTTCATATACCTCGTCAATAATGGCCTTATTGATACCGTTATCAACAACGTTTGCTGCCGAAAGTATTAATTCGTATTCGCGTTTGTCAATACGCAGTCTGTACTCATCAATAAAACGTCGAATACTCTCGTCGATTTGTCGAGCTGCTATTTCATCCATTCCAGAAGGCCTTTGAAATAGTTAGTTTAAATTTGTTAATGAGTCCAAATTAATTTTGTTTTCTGCTAATCCTGCGAATTCCAATGAATAACGTTAGTTCTTAAAGAAAAATTATTTATTTTCTTAAATTCGACATTCATCGCGTGTCGCTGTTTCTGCAGTGCCCTTTTTCTTTTCGGCCTCAAAACACAGCGAAGAAGCATTTTGTTTCTGAAGCTAATTATAATCCTACTGTGTTCAGCTATAATCCCAAATACTAATATAACATAAATAACGCAGTATTTAGTCGAAATAACAGGAATAAAGGGAGGAGAAAAAGAGATTCGAAAATAAGAAATTGCCTCAGATCTTCACTTCATTATTCATTATTTGAATACAAGAAATAGATTGGAACACAAGAAATAAATTGAAGATTTCGATGAGCTAATAGACATCAATTCGCGCAAATCCAATTTATCCACCAAGAAATTTTCTTGAAAAGCATCGATGCATTGGGTTATAATTTATTTGGACCAAATACCGAGATGATGCAACAAATTATTTGAGACTCATATATCCATCTATCCACGAAATACTCATTAGCATTCACTGATTATCACTGATGAAAAAAGGCTAATCTTCACTGTATCAGCAGAAATAACAGAAATAATGCATAATAATGATGATAATAATGAATAAGTACTGGTCACAATATGAAACCTGTATGAGAATTTGATTAACTGACGAACACCAAACGGAGCAAAATCGCGAATATTGATATCATAAATTGAGGTCTGAATTAAAGCATCTAAAGGAAGTCGGGTTTTCATCGATCGAGAGCGACCATCGAAGTACGGCATCGTATGTTTATCAGCCAAAATCACAACATTATCATGCTCTGCAAAAAAACATATTGAAATGTTGTTATAAAATTGAGAATTCCATCCTTATCAGTGCTCATGAAATTAGTAAAGGAAGACGATAATAGCCGAAGCCATATATCGTGAATTTCTTCGCCTTGTAATTAAAAAATTCTATTCAGGAATTTTTCATTTACTGCATAAATCACATGAAACAAGTTAATCATCTACAAGGAAAAATATTTTTGAAAAATATTGATAAATTAAATATAGTAAGCAAAAGCCAAAAAGAAGCGAAATCACAGAAAAAATATTTTTTCTCATATATATATTAATGATTTTTCCGAGTATTTTCTTGAATTTTTATTTTTTAATTGTTATTTTATGATGATGCAAAAATAGAGAAAAAGAAAAAATCAGCAATAACCAAAGCCCCGGTGGTGATGGAAATCCACTCGTAGTTTACCTACTCTGTTGAGGAAATCTAATAGCAATAGAAATGGGAGATGAAGAAGAAAGTAGGTACTAATGAAATAAGCCGTTAATCGTAAACCACTGACGCAGATCATGAATTTTAGATCGATTTCTTTTTCTTGTATTTTAAAATTAATAAATTTTGTTAATATTTTTTAAAATTACCACATTTTATTAGTATTATGTTAACGCATCGTTATGGAAGTAGAGGGAGAGAAGGAAGAGAAGGATTGATAGGTGCCAAATCTTTGGTTATATTGTACGAATTTAGATTGAGCGATTTAAATTTCTGACAATGAATGAAAGAACGCTAAGAAGGACAGGTTGAAACAGGAACAAATCGCGCAACGATCCGATTAAAGTGAAATGAGACCGGTTGGCGACCTGATTTCATTTAAATCGGCGTTAAGCTCTGTCTTGTAATAATGGTTGAACTGATTTATATTATTCGTTAATTTTACTTACCTGATTGTTCAGCTTGTCTGAGACTCAGAAATTAAGGCGGAAGCAATTAGTTAGTTCAGAGTTTCTTTAAGCAGAGTGAGCCAGAAATAGAGTTCAATAAGAAAACTTACGGTGTATCGTCCGGGCGAGCTCCATTTGGAAGGATATCAGAGTATCGAACATATCTTGATAGTTATCATCCCTGCAATTTAGTAATCTCAGTAATTAGGCTAAGGAAAATGCAAGAAAGAAGATTCCAAATAGATTTCAAATTTTTCCAATTTGCTTTAATTTAATTTAATTTTCTTTTTAAAAAACATATAACACTTATTATTTCAGTTTATTCTCGAAGTGCGAAACACCATTTATCCTAACAAACTTTGACCGGTCAATCTAGTATAAAGTACGAGCTACTGCTGCGTCTAATTTTTGGCACCATAAAATTCCTACTTTATTTTTACCACGAAAATTAAATAATTTATATCATAGATAATCAAGAGGCGATTATATAAACAAGTACTAACAACCACTGATTGTGACGCGAAAACTGGATTAATTTTTCGCTATGAAAGGGAAAACTGATTATATAGTCAAAATGCGACGGCTAGTTGACCTAACTGAAGAATCACCCGAAGGCCAACCATTAAAGCAAAGTTTTTACGATCCGTATAATGCTGGGGAATTTATTTGAAAGTGAACAAATATTTAGAAATATCAAAAAAAGGGTTTAAAATTTCTTGCAAAATTGTAATTTTAGGCATTCGTTAAGCTTTCAGGGATAAATCATATTTTCTAAAATAATAACGCAAAGCTCGGTGATAACATTGATTTAAAATTCATTTAATAAAAAAATTGGATTTATCGATGAACTCTTTAAATAAATCCAGCTACCCATTTGAACACAAAATTCGTATAATGCTGGGGACTTTCGTATAATAAACATGCGTGTGGCAGATGATACATTTAGATAAAAGTATGCTATTATGCAAATAAAAGCCAAAATTAATATCTCATAACTGTAACTGTAACCCAGCATTTGAATATTCTAGGTGCAAGTGCCATTATTTGGCTAAGAACAATAATGTTTAGTAAAAAGAGAAGTAGGAGTTGAGGCGATGCTTTATTTGATTAAAAATTTCAGCAAATAAAACTAATTAATCTAAGAAAATTAATTTATTAGATAAAAACATAGTGCACTTATAAGTGCCAATAAGCTTATAAGTACCAATCCACTGCAATTGCGTAACTATTGCGAAAAACAAAACGAGCTTGTTAGGAAATAAAAATCTTATGATCGAGAATGATACTATATCCAAGTTCTCATCTTTATCAATAATTAATAATACTATTAATAATATAATGCTATAAAGGAAGAAATTAGGCGTAAATAACTTCAATTTAATCAACCATTTAACTCAAATATTGAAAGTTTGTACCATACAGACGGTGCAGATAAAACAATGAGGGTTCGATCATGGTGGTTTCGATTGAAAAATTCGGCTTGAATATCTAACGGATAGAAAAGAAATAGAAAGAAATACATGTCGATGAAGCCAATTTTCCAAAATGACCATCGTCCAGCTATTTATATTTTCTCACTCTGAACCGGATATGACCTCCATAATCCAAAAAGGCGGGGTCAATCAACAGCAATAATTTGCTTGTTTTCCCAAGAACTGGCATTATGTTCAACATGCTGAATGCCGAAATGCCCTGTGGCGAGATTTGCCTTATAGCAGGTCACCAAACTAAACATTTCTGGATTTAATAAACTGGTTTCGGACTCGATCAGGTCTTTATCAAGGGTAAATGCGCTTGCAATAATGCCATTTCTTATTGCCGCTAGACTTTAACATAGAAGTAAAAAATCTATCTCTATTAATTGATATAATTTTATGAAAAAACTGTAAAATAGTATTCTTTTTATCAGGATTTGAACATTTTCGCAAAATCTTTCGAATAACTGCAATAAACGGCTGTGCTATTTCTTTGCTTAGATAAGTGTTTCTGTTGGGAATACTATTTGCTGGAATAAATTGCCTTCTGAAATGTTATGAAAGTGATTGTGTGATGATAAAAAGCCTGATTTTATCAACAATTTTATAAATATCTGTGGATAATTAAAATACATTATGGATTCTATGTTAATAAAAGAAAAAATAAAAATATATCAAGAACAAAATAAACAAAATTGCGATTATAAAAAAAATTTTCCAATTATAGAACTGAAACAAAATGACTATAAAAAAGATTTTGGACAAATTTCAGAATGAATATGCTTGTTTATTAACAGAAATTTCCAAAAATAATTCCATTAAAATTAAAACATTTTATAAGGCGAAAGTATATGTCTAGGATCAAAAAATGTCTTTAGTTCTTTTGATAACCGTAAACAAGTAGACATCTTACCGAATACCATGTAAGGTTTTTTTAAACGACCTATTCCATGCTCCGCACTAATACTTCCGCCATGTTTAACTACCCATTCATAAAGAAATGGATACAACCTGAAAAAATCAAACTGAATTGATCGAAAAAAAATTGAAACTGAAATTGAAATGAAACTGAAATTCAAAAATTGAAACCCCTACCTGTTATAAATTTCTTCCTTATATTCGCTGCTAGTCACATTTAAATGCAAATTTCCATCACCCATATGGCCGAAGGCAACCACTCGAGTGGCTTGACTTTTCACTTTTTCCCTTATAACTTCAGTTATTTTATAAAAATATTCTAGAGGTAGCGATATATCGTGTTTATAGACATAACCATCGCGCATAAGTGAAAGTGAAATAGTTTCTCTAAGTTTCCATATATAATCGATTTCTTCAATACTCTTAGCCTAAAAATTAAAATTATTTTTTCTTAATTGTACTAAATTATATTATTTGACATATATAAGAATAGTGTGGAATGCCGGTGCAAGACCGCTACTTCTACGCAAGAAAATTTAAACTGGGGATGTACTATGAGCTTAATTTATAATTAAAACACTTTGAAATAGCCTTATAAAATTTTTATTATCTATGAATGACATGAATACAAACAAAATTACAAATTACTTGAATTCCATCAATAGCTAAATTTTTGTCAAGAACTTCATTTAGAAATCGATCCATTTTTTGATGATCGTGCTCTTCATCAGAACCTGAAAAATTTAAATATATTAAATATGCATAATTTTCAAAAGATATACCAAAATCACACTTTTGGTCAAAAAGAATTTTGTCTAATATTTCGATTTAAAAGATACAATACTGCCTGAAATAAATGCTATAAAATAATCTAAATTAAATCGTACTTTTACAATCTAAATAAATTATACAAAATCGAAATTTAAAAGTAGAAAAAATCATTTATTAAATAATAGTCAGGACCAAGAGTCTCGATAAGAATAGTAAATGGCGGATCAGAACAGAAGACATTCTGTAATGATTCATTATCACGAAGACTTTTCATAGAATCCAAATCCATTAATTCAAAGGCTGAAAGAATCTCACCGAGATACTTTCGAGCGTTTGATAAAATTTGGCAACAGTCAGCGAAATTCATTACACCTGGAAATAAATAATCATATTTGTGCCTAAAAATACATTTTTAAACATTTGATTTTTGCATAGATGACATAGAATCAAAAGGGAGATGGGCCAATCAAGACCCGTATTAATACAGTCAGGAAATATTGGAAGATTTTAAATTTATAGGGGAACCAGCGATATATATGGACTTAGACGTGGAAAAAGGACTGGATCATCCGATGGCACCCGATAAAGCAGCTTGGAAACGTTTTATCTTGTAGTCAGCGCAATCAGCCTAACCAGTAATGATGAAAGCTTGAAGAAAAAGCGAGTTGATAATCGAAAAAAATGAACTACAGGGAATACGACGTGGGTCGAGCAGCATATTGTTCCGACTAAGATCTCTACGTTCCTTGGTGGAGCAAATTTAAAAGAGAAATAATCTTATTCTAAATAATTAAAAACAATGTGCAAGTTGGGAAACCTAGCATAGCAACTTGTGTGATGGCCGGTTTAATTACGGCACCCAGTGAAACACGAGTAATCACACCAAGTTGACCTTCAGACCCGACAAAAAGATGATGAATGTGAAGGTTCGTATTGTCTTTTCGTAATTTCCTCCCAAAATTGACTATCGAGCCATTCTTATCAGGCAATACCTATTAAAACAAAAAATGAGAAATACAAAAAAAATTTTAAATGCTCATCAATTCTAGGCTGTTAATCTAGATTGATCAGACTTAGGCACATATTTAATCAAATGACTCATTAATCACCAGAGAATGACTGATGAATACTATAAAAAATATAAAATTTCAAGAAGTTCTTAATATTTATTCTTTTTCTAATATTCTTAATATTCTTAATATTTTATTCAGGAAGTAAATCTGTAATAAACTGCTCACTGCTGACAAATCTCCAAGGAATTTTTTATATATAGCAAAAATTCAGAGCCAATCAAATATATACTAGATGAGTGAATTTTAAGAATTGTCAAAGTTTTATTCATCTTTTTCTGTTCACATCAAAGAAAGTTTTTTCTTGATTGGCAAGGTTGATGATTGATAAGGTAAGTGAAGCCCAGATAATGGTTGCGAAAATTTATAGGAGAAAAAAAGCATTAGATGTTAAAAATTTTAAAGAAAATCATTCGGCAATTGGGTTACGGACACAGGGTCAACAAATGAAAACCGGCGTGACAAGATATATAAGAAATGAACCATATGACCCCGCAAAACTGCCTATTTATATTGTAATTTCTCTAGGTTTTATCACATTATCCACGAATAAAATGAAAATGATAGCCTAACAAATGCGATAGGTCAAAGCAAATATTTGAAAGAAGACTAAAGGAAAAATGATATAGTTAACTAGTGACATTTTAAATTGCCATCTTAAAATCACAGAAATCAATGTGCAATGGAATACGACAATATTACTGCACCTCCTCAGGGATTAATTCAATCCATGTCCTATAATGCGAATAATATTAGGAGAGAAACCACAGTGGTCTGGAGGACCCATCTGCAATTATATTTCCAACATGTTTCCTTAAGAAAAGAAATAATTAAATGCGGTAAAATATATTTGATAGTATCAAAAAATACGAAGGTTCTGCGATATCAAAATGGTCAATTCATAAAATCAGATTTCTATTTAAGGTTGCACATGCCACACACACAATAAGTAAGACGAATTATTACACGGATTAGTAATTCAACTCCGAATTGCGTAATATTCGTTTAATATCTTCCCTGTTTATTTGTTACAGCCTAATAACACTCGTTCAATCACACTATTACGACAGAAGTGACTTAATCACTGGCTGTTTAATTTTTATATAAATTATATAACGTTTTCAGACTGTAAGGAGGAGACATAAGTGTTAAGGAATTACAACATGTGAATATTACGATATATTTCGAAATATTTTTTAGTTGAACAAGTCCCAAAATATATATTTTTGTCGTGTTCCATTAAAAAGCCAGTAAAATGACCCCTTTTGAACATATATTATGACCGAACTTCTTTATTCGGAAAATTATAATTCTTAAAACATGACCCAAATACAAATATTGGTCATGAAAAATTGACCTTTCGGCATTTCACATACATAGGAGCATTGAATAATTGACCTCGAGGCCATTAACATTTTTACGCGCAGAACCAGTCTAAACAAAGCAAACGAGTTTTTAAAATAAATTTCGTTAGCTAATTTAAAATTTCATAGATCCGGTAATTAAGAAACCACCTTTTCCATGTTAATTCACAGAAATGATGCAAAAACTGGCAAAAAAATTTAAAACAAAAGAATTCTAGATAGTTGTTTTCATTCAGATTCCTCGTCCAGAAAAACTCCTCAGATCCAAAAATTCATCAATAAGTAATTAGATTCTTTCTCATTCGTAACGTTAACTGTTGGAATAAATTGTCCATTGTTACTTTTATGCATCAATAAATTCAAAGATAAATTAATTTAACTAATTATCCACGATATTATTCAGCATAAAGTCATGATCAATCCATTTTCTTTATTGGAATAAATAGTTCCCTATTATAACAATTCACTTTTTTTTTTTTCATCATTTTATAAATATTATATTTAAATATCATATTACATTTATGTTCCTGCTGTTATCTATAAGTGCAGAAAAATTTCCATTTTTCTTGATTTTTTAGATAAACAATTAACGGAAAGCTAGATCGTACTATATCCAGAAAATAATTAATAGTTTTAAAATCACTGTATATTTGTTCACATGCACAATGCAAAAAAGCAAACCACTTCTAAACCCAAAAGATAACTGTGAATAGGACCAAATCGCATAAATCTAATTCCTCCAGCAGCTGTTGAAAGATTACCTCCAACCATGCATGATCCTTTCGCGCCAAGATCATACGGCATCATATAATTATATGCAATTAGTTTCTCGTTTATATGTTCGAGAATAAATCCCGCATCACAATCCAGTAGACCTAAATTATAATTTATATAAATGCATATGAAAACAATACTTTGCAGGAGGGAATTTTTCAAATTACATGATAGTTTAAAAATAATTTCAATGGTATTTGAAGAAACGAAAAATAATTTGATTGCAAATTAATTTAAATGAATATTGAGTGGCGATTTTTTTCAAAATTAATTGGCCAATGGTCCTTTCCTTTGGTAGAAAATAAATTTATCACTGTCACTGAACATGTAATCCGTGAAGTGCTGGAGCATATCTGGCATATTATCTCCAAGTTTGCCTTGATAAAAACTCTTTAATTGTCAATTTTTTTTTCTTTTTTAAGAATCCTCACCATTACTGGTTAAACTTGCTCCACTGGTTTGTCTCAATTGGACAATATGCGCCTTGGCGATAGAAATACAGGGTCACCAGCATTACCCGGATTTTTATACAGGTTTACTCAGAGAATCGAATCAGCATCGGTGCTTCCAAGTGAGCAACAACATATTTGAGCTTTTAAATGTTAGTTTTTAAATGCAACAAATTAAACCAAAAAGAGAGAATATTAGGAAAATAAGCTAAAATTAATAAAAAAAATTGTAAATTAAACCGAAAGAAATATTTAAAATTTAGAATCAGATAAAATTAATTACCTGATTGTGGATCAAAATCGAAAATTTTCTTGACTTTCGATAATGATAGTATAATTTCATCATAAACAGGAACAGAACCTCCAACTAAACCAGTGTTACCACTTTGTGGCACGATAGCAAGTCGTCGTTCGTAACAATGTCTTATAATCTCCGATACCTCATGGACATTTGTTGGCATTAGTACGCATTTCGATGAACCTAAAAAATCAAAAACAAGTCGAGAATCAATTTGGTAAATCCAAAAGATGGTTTCCTACATAGCGATAAAATTTTTGTAATTTGTTAAATACTCCTGTATTTACTCGCTATAAATCGATATTGCAATTCATTTCTGCAGTATATGTTTTCTAATATGTGACACCAAATTTCGTATTTCGTATTTATGTATTGGTATTTGCACACCAATACGTAAATTTTTGATATATTGATATAATTTTTGATATTGCAATGTGAACTAAATTTTTTATGCAGATTTTTTAAAATTTATATGTAATGTATTATGCATATATTACAAAACATTTCACTTTAAAGTGCATTTTGCACTATCCAAATTATTTACAGTTTATCGCAGATGTAGTAGCGTCTACTGGCTCTATATTATTGTGGCGTCGAAGAAAATTAACTCCACTGATCCTTTTTTCAATAAACGTAAAAAACAATATATAATATATATATATATATAATGAATTCTATATTATGCAGTAAAAGGCCACCAACAAGGCATAATTCATGTAAAACGAATTAAAATTAACCTTTGTAGTGCTTCATCCAGTCAGTATTATAAGCATCAATACCAGTAGTGCATACTGCTGTTCTCCCTACAATCCGCTCGAAGTGTGATAAATCTTTATCAGTTAAAACTGAAAAATCACCACGGGGTGGTAGATAAGAACTGAACAAGCGCGCATTTGCACTGGTATGAACCAAAATCCGAGTATAAATCCGAGTATTTATCACACGATAGCCAAGAAAAAACATTTGCAGTTTTAAGCATCTGAAGAGTTCGCAATTTTGGCACAAAACCACAAAAAACTCTTGGAACCATAAATTTTCTCAGTTACCAGTTTCTAGATTACCATTCTTTTTCATCAAAGAATTAAAATAAAATATTGCACTGCACTATTTAACACAAAAAAAGCAAAAAAACTGGAGAAAACTAAATCAAAATTTATTCCAATGGGCAAAAAAGAAAAAAACAATATACGATAAATATATGTACTTCCTATACATTTATATACGTTTATCAATGAATAAAACTAAAATCCTTAACAAATCCTCGCTAAAAAACAAATATCTTAACTTTAGTTTTACCTCATAAACCGGAAAAAATTCCATTTTCTTCAATCGAAAATTCATAGTTTAAATGGTCCATAGTGGAAAATCGAAGAGGAAATTATCCATAAAAACTTCACTGAAGAAAACTTTTCATTAAGAAGAGAATATTCTTTTATATTAAATTCCCCATTTTTTGAAAAATTCGCCTATTTCAATTTAAAAAATTTCATGTATAACTTATGTAAAGTAAAACAATCAGTTTTAAAATCACGATTTAAAATTAATTAAAATTACAATAGTAGTGAGACGGCAGATTTGATTAAAGAATAGAAAAATTAAGATATAACAGAAAAACTGTAAAAATGAATCATAGCGATGTTCGTGAAGAACCATTTTGATCCTTTCCACAACACACCTTATTAAATCTGTCGATTCAATTCAATATAATTTATTCGTAATCGACAAGAAGATCAGCTAGATGCTCATTGTGAACTTTTTGATTCACTCGTCGTTTTGCGATTTTCCTCTTTGGAGGAGCAAAAATTTTCTTTGATGGTGCCACATTTTTTACAGCATCAATTCCATGTTTTTGCAGGTATTCCTCAATTTTCTTCTCATCCAGATGGTCGACCGATGCATTTCGCCATAAGCTTTTGAATGCTACAAAAAAATGAAATAATAATTGAAAAAAAAATGATTGAGCAACCGATTTATAGCATTTTACGAGTCGAAATTTCAAATTCAAAACACCTTTTAGAGAATAATGAATAAAAGCCTAAAAAAATAAAAAGTATAAAATCAAGTGTAATATAAAAAATATATTAAAATTATGATTAAAACAGACCATCATCTATTACATAATCCGTTTCTGTATCATTGAAAAAATATACATGATCTTTTCGTTTGTTTATTACAGTTAACACGTCAATTACTGCATTGCCTAGAGCCTTAAATTTTTCAATTTTACAATAATTACCGAAATTTATTAGAAAATGCAATGCAAAAACTCTCGCGAACGAAAGATGCAATCTAATTATTTTATGTACATAGCGAAATATAAAATAAAAAATAAATAAAAGACTGTTAAAACCTGTTGATATATAGATTAAGCACTATATGGCTATATATAATTAATTAATTAATTTTCTCATAAGATAATTTCACCTCAACATGCTTATCCGCAGCTGGCACACACTCATTGAGATCGGAAAGAAGAATACCACCTTTTCCTTCAAGATGATACTTTTTTAATAGCATCAGCAATGAATTTTTTCCTCTTACTTTATACGGTGGTTTAAACAGGAATTTTCCATTTTCATCCACCATTAAACGAGGATTTGACGGCAAAGCCTAAATAATATACGGATATTTTAAATAAATAAAAGCAAAGAAAAATTTTATCTAAGTTTTTACTTCTTCATAGCTATTTTTTACCTTCCGATTTCTAGAAAAGCAACGAAAATTACTTAAATTTGAAAGATTCAAAGGAACATGCCTCCTGTAACCAGGCTTCAGTTTTCTTTCCAAGATCATAAATTTGAAGTTCTTCAAGAATCTCTGGCAGGCTTAATGACCAATGTTGAGCGCTTAAATGACGTTTCTAAAAAACTTTGATAATAACAATCGCGGAAAACGCGATAGAAAATTTTTAGACTTCAGTTTTTTAGACTTTAATTTCATTCAATGACAAATAAAAAAAATCACTTTCATATAATCAACGATTTTAGCCATAGTTCCAAAATTTGCAGCATTTGAAGCTGAATGTGCCGTTTTATAATTGAATTCACTTATTGCTGCAATGAAAATATAAATTATCAACTAGACTTCAATTCATTAACATAAAAAATAATGGAAAAACCAAATTTAAAACAAATGACTCGAAAATAATATACATTTAGCTGCAAGCTGAGGATCTGATATCGGTTTCTTTTTCTTCTTTCTGCTACTTTCAGCACTAAAACACAAACTAAATAATATAATTAAAATTAAATATATTAATTAAAAATATTAATATATTGAACTTTTTAAAATCATAAAAACAGAAATTTGAAAAAAAAACTCAAGAAAAATTAGTTTCCCCTAAAAAGTGGCAAAAATGCAATTAAAACATGTTGCTTTTTTCGATTGTCTTTCTTCTTCCCATGTTTTTTTTAGGAATAAAAATAAATTTCTCGAACGAAATGAAGTTTTATCCACAAGAAAATTATTTTTTGAAATTTTGTATTCAAATTTCGAAAAGATGATAATCTGATAAACTTCAATTCACGAACACCTCGTCGGCTGAATTTAAACCGCTATACTGTTTCTGAAACGAGTTTCTTAAAAAACCTGGGAAAAGCAAAAAACTCACTCATATGTAGTGTGGGATGTAGATGGAAAATCACGTTTGGCGTCAAATACTTGAGTTGCACGCTGCTTGAACGACAACTGTTGCTTCAGAAGTGTTGGATCCATAATAGTTTTATGCCAGATACCAAGTTCCTTTCTATTAACGTAAAAAAATACCGTGATCTGGAAATCGTTTTAGGACAAAAATTTTATTTATAAATTTTGAAACCTGATATTTTTATTTTTGTCGTTCTACAAACGATAATTCCAAAAAATGTTTTGATTTTGCTAAAGAATGGAGAAAGCACATTATATGCAGACCTTGTAATTCCATGTTCGCGATGTTAGGTGCTCAGGAAATCTGCAAAAAGGACGGAAGGATGATGGAGAACATGTTGGCACCCTTATTTTAGGAGAGTTGTATGGTGTATGTGGATGAGTGTTTAGTATAAGTTGTGGCTTATCATTATTTTTTATTGTTAAATTATTAATTGTTATGACTAATTATTATTGTTGTTATTATTACTAATTATTGCTATTACCATTGTATTATTATTATTATTCATCATTATTATTATTTCTAATTTTATAACTTTTATTGTTCTCGCATTGTTCTTAACGAATAACGAATTAAAGAATTTCCATTGTTTAAATTTTCAGAAAAATTCACCGCATATTTAATTTTTTTGAAAAAAAAGAGAGGAAATAAGAAAATTCCTTATGATTTTACCAAAAATTCTTTTTTTACCACTTACACTGAATAAATAATGAAATCCAATGTTAAATTTTATAACTTTAAGTTATCGAAAGAATCCTTTAAAAAACAGTCTACAGCAATTTATTTTTTGTACGTATATATATATATATATATATAGACTAGAAAGTACATCTTATAAGGAATGTCCCCATAGAGGAATAATTTTTAAGGACTGAGCTAATTTTTCTGTATCGATGGCCTAGTGGCAATAGTTGCCAATGTTATATGTACCAAACCCAAATTATTGCGGGTTTTGTCTCGCAATATTTACGACTAAAGGGATAGGATGGCTCAGTGGATTGTTGCCCAATTGGGAGCGCCGATGCTGAGGTTCGGTCCCCGGCAGGAGTAAACCTGCACAAAAACCCAGGTGATGCTGGCGACTCACCTGTATTTCTATCGCCAAGGGATTCCATGGCATATTGCCCAATGCGACAAGTCGGGCGAGTTTAACCAGTAATGGTGAGGACTCTTAAAAAAAAAAAACTTATGGCAAAAACTAATCGTTAACTTATAAAAATGCGAGAGTAATTAATCAGTATTTTATTAGTACTGCAATGGCAACCAAAACGGCACCTATAGCAACTAACAGTCAAACTAACAATATTGCAATTTCCGTCCGAGATGATACACACCTTAAGCGTGACATACTACCAAAGAGCCGAATATATTTGCACTATTTACTTACAAACACTAAACACCAATGTTCACATCAGGCTAATTGGTGAAATTTCACTCTGGATATGATCAAAGACAAAAATTTGGAAAGTGAAAGGAAATCGCTGTGTTATGTTCTGAGCGCGTTGAATATATTTTATGTTATAGGGTTCATATATTGCAAAACTATAATAAATATTTGAATCCCAAATCTTCTGTATTCAGGCATTTCTCGACATCGAAAATAGCTCGGGTTCTAGCCACACATAATACTTTGTCTCACGGTAGTGTCGCTGAAAAGCGAAAGCAATAGGGAGCTCCAAATGGGAGAAACCTGCGCTTCATCCATACTTCTGTCATTTGATAACTCCTCGGCAGAAAATTATTTGGGCCGATAGGGAAGTTATGAGTACTCTTAGAAAAAAAAGATGTACAGCCAATAGCAGGGACCAGATTACCTTCAACGACAGGTTTGAGATGGCCGGACCGATTATACTACGTGCCCTGCGCAATATACCACACCCAACTTTTTTCATTGAGCCTGTATTTTTCTGCAAATTGCTAAACAAATTTTTCACATCTTGCCAATAGGAAACGAAGAAAATCTTCCTGAAAGCTGCGTTTCTGCCCTATACGAATGCCCTTTCCTATGAACCTTTATTTCAAACAGCAACAAGTAAATAATAATACAATAGCCAACAGCACTCAGCACTTCATTTTTGCTTTAAGTATATTTCATGAAAATAAAATTCAGTCAAAATTTAAAAAAAGGAACGAAAATACTAGGGTCAATGCACTATAAAATCGCGCAATATTAATACTAGTTATAGCAATATTTTCCTCAATACAAGTACAGTAAGAATATTCATACTCACATAAGAAACCCTCTTGCAGCTGGTTTGGCTGGCCACACTGATTGTTACGATGAGACTGCAAGAGAGTCACTTGAGCAGTAGCAGACTGTTTGACTTAAAAAATGCAACAGAAATAATATTATAATTTTCCAAAATCAAAAAATAATTGGGTTTAGCCGATAGGATTTAAAGAGCTTTAAAAATTGCATGCAACATAATATAATCATAGTTATTACAAATCTTTCATAATGAAAACTCTACAAATGGAAAAAATAGTGCTTTTCAGTAGAAATTATTCAGCTGAGTCAATTTATTTTATACTATTTCTCGAATAATTTAAGAACAAAAATTTTAAACTCAAAATCTAAGTCGTCGTTTGCGTTGCATCAACCACGAAAGCTGGTAAATGGTAAGCGCTTTATATTATTAGCATTAATGGTTAACATTCTATTTCTAATCCTGGGCTGTAGGATAAGAGACAGCTTCGCAAGAGGGCCGTTTGGCGGTATAAATAAGAATGAGCCTACGACACCAACAAAATTGGCATTATGATTAATTTCGTGATTAGATAAGTATTAAGAACATTATTTCATTATTATGAATATTTCTTTAATTTAACATCGCAGATATTAAACTTAAACTTTAAACTTCATTTTAAAATACATATCAATATGGAAAAATAAAATAAAATTAAGAGTGGAAGACAGCTCTATTGGCGAGGAATTGTTGCCGGCGTTCCTTCTTCTCGAATTCAGCTTGTCTCTTCTCTTCACGTTCCGCTCTGATTTCCTCTTCGAATTTGCTTAATTTCGATAATTCCTCAATCTAAATAATTGAAGTAAATTAATAAAAGTAAATCGCGTTTACACCAATTCCAGTTTAAAGAATTATTTAAAAAAAAAAAAAAACAAAAGAAATCATGAGCAACTATAAATAAAATTTCCTAGCAGGAAAATGAATTTTTAATAATGAAAAACAAAGAAATAGTAATTATTAGCAATTAGGAACTATTTCACGAAACATTAGAAAAAATTATGATAAAATTTGACTAAGAGCTGGAATTCACAACCAGTAAGTAGTTTTGGGAACAACATATCTCAGTGGGAAATTAACCTTAGCTTGAAAGAAATTAGCAGCAGCTTGGACTCCTTCCTTAGCGACATCAACTGATAAAGCAAGCTCATTGAAGACATTTGAACACATCAGTCGATTTGTCAATGAGTAACGAAAAATCAACAAAAATTCCCGCAGACAAATTTTACCATCTTCATCCTCATCTACCTAAAAAAAATACGGAATCTTATTTCAGTACCAAAATTTACGAACAGCAAAAATCCAACCGGAATCATATGCATCATGCTTATAGAAAAGCTAGAAACATTGCATAATATCATTAGAATGGAAAACTATAAAATAACTTAGACTGCACATGTTCAATTTAATTTTATCTAGGCGAAATCGAGAAATCGGTAAAGGTTACAAGTTTATCAACATCGAAATGGCATATTTTGAAAAAAAGTGGTATTGGCAACAATTTCTATTTCTAGTTTTAATGATTTCCAGATTTAACTGTTATGACAAGTTTTTTTGCAAAAAAATTCACTTGGAGGCAAGATATAAGGCAGATTCTTAATATTATTAGAATTTCGTTTTTGATGGCTGATTCTTGATTCCTATCTGAGTATAAAAATTGGGCAGAAGATATCTGACAGCATGACTGGTTACCTAGCTCGATAGAATTTCGATCAAATCAGATGGATTGAAATGATACCATTTTAAGGATTTGTTTAAGTGTAATGTGAGTTTGCGCCTCTCCAAGTTTTTCCATCATTCTTTTCAGTTCATTGAAATCGATGAATGAATCTCCATCTTCATCGAACCTTGAAATGTTCAGAAAAGATATTCGGACAATAAATGGTTGCATGAATTGCAAAATTCTTATGAAATCAGCAAATTGCTTGGTCGAAGCAATTTGGAAGGAATTTAAACTTATAAAATCAATAATAGTAATAATAAAAATAGTAAATTTCTATTTATGCATGACTACAGAAATAAAAAGCTAACTTTTTAAATGTTTCGATGAAATATTTGATCTGCTTTCTAGAAAACTCGCTGAATTCTGCGTATATGCTCGGATGTCGAGCCACAACTGCGTCAACTGTTTCACCTTAATTTGCATAAACCGAGAAATTAAATTTATAATTAAATTAACAAAAATGAATAATTTATAGATTTATCAAAAGAAATGAATATAAATAATTTGAGAAGAGCTAGAGGATTGCTACTTTTCCCTTTATATTTTTTAGAATTCTGACGAGACTCATGAGACTCATTATTTGTGGTTTGACTGGTTCTTACCATTTCGGTTGGCTTCTTTGGCTTTATCCGCCACAAAATACCACTATTTTCTCCTTGTCTAACATACAAGCATAAGAATCAAGTTTATTATAAAACTTTTCAAATTCTTAGGAGAAATTTCCATTTAATTGAGGTAGCCATATTTAAGAAAAAATCTAAATAAAGGAATCTTGAAATGGAAAAGAAATTTACACAGATTCACAATGTCTTGTTTTATGCAAATGACTTGAATAAGCCGATTTTTCACGAAGTATTTTCGCTTTCAGGGCTATCAAATTAGAAGTTTTAGTAGAAATCTCCAGCTCATCTGTTGCCGAGCGACTTATTCGGATAAAAAATGGAGCTAGCCAAATTAAAGATGGTGGAAGAAATGGTGAATGGTGAAAAGGTTAAGCAGCAAAAATGATTAACCGCAAAATTCGAAATGAATTATAGCTGAATGGATTAAAACGAGTTAAAAAATGGAATTAAAAATTAAATTACCTACTGAAAGGCAAAAATATAATCATCGCCAAATGTGGAAATATAATGGCAGTGACTACGCAATAATTACAACGAAGTTCGAATTTAGCGAGCCACACCATCATCATAAAATTTAAATTAACCTTCAATGATCTTGTTTCTGCGGGCTAACTTCATTGCAAGCTCATCGCTGCTATCCACTGAATATGATCTGATTGAAGACAGTGAACATGTTGGTGATGATGATGAATTTTGACTCATGATCTGAATCATTTTGTAAGCGAAAGGATAGCCACTCTTGGCTCCAAAACTATACAAAGATTAAAAAATTCGAGAATTCATCACGATAAAAGCTTTATCAAAGACAGCGTAAAGTGAAAAACCGACATAGATGAATTAAAGTTGGTGGTTTTAAATATGCGAATAGCAATAATAACCAAATATTATTTAAAAAATATTAATAAGGATCAAAAAATTTTTAATAATTTATATTTACAATTTTTAGAAAATTTATAACTTTTCGATTTATCTCTCGAACAATAAATTTATTTCTCATTCTTTCACGAAACGTTCACCAGTGTGTTTCAAAGAGATCACTCTTCGTTGGTTGAAATGATTTATTATAATAACAGTACAATATCTAATATTTAAGTCATAACTATCAGCTGATATTAATCAAAAAATTTCCTTCTAATCTGTTCTAATTATTTTACTAATTAGTACTAATATAATTATAATTTTTATAATTTTATAATCTTTATAATTAATAATTGAAAAAAGGACGAAAATTTTTTTAATTTTTCTATAAATTTCTTCATCATATCCAAACTTGCTTTAATATTATTTTTTTTATTATTTTTTTATTATTTTTTTATTTCATTTTATTTTATATATCTGAAAGAAATAAAAAATTCAAAATTCTTTGTTGAAAAAAAAAGAATGATAAGTTGAATCAAAATAATTTGGCGCAATGTCAATTGAAAAGTGATGATGAAGTTGACGGATTTAAATTGGTCTGCAGTCTGCAGTGAGGAATCATACAATTAACTGCCCATATAAAATTGATAAAATATGAGAGAAAATATGAATTCTGGTATGGGAAAATATGGGAAGTTTTTGGCACAGGTGAAGATGGATACTGACATGTGATAAAAGATTAGGGTGTTTTATTTGATTTACGGCCGAAGAGAAATATTCTATTTTCTCGTCAGTGAGTTCCCAGTGGTGATATTTCTTTAGTAATCTCATATTTACTGAGACTTATTCCACAACATTGTTAAAGAATTGATGCTTAGCAAATGAATAAAGTAATGATGCTAATAAATGAAAAAAGGAGGCACTGGGCCCACAAGCACATCAGGCAAATATTTTTTAGAAAACTTATAAAATTGCTCTAAAGGACTGAAAAGATTTCATGATTTCAAATCGATGGAAAGATAAGATGACTGCTCAATGCTCTACTATTCTCGATAATAAGAATTTTCCCACCATGTAAATGTGGTTAAAGGTGTTCATGAAACAAATGTCATTGAAAATGCAGAAATCGACTTTGACACTTAATCAAGTGAAGCTTAAAGAAAAAAATCTCTTTTCTTTAGCGGATTCATCCCCAAAATTTTTTCTACCGTTCACTCACTCGTATCCTCCGATAAAGACGATAGATTTTGTGGTTGATAATTCTTAACAGAAGTGAGATCAATCAATTTGAGTAATAAAACGAAAAACTAGAAATAACATTGTAATGAAAAGAAATTAGAAATATGAGAAGAAAGAAGAGAACAATAGCACTAACTTTTTTGATAAAAAACTTCTAAAATAAGCAAAAAATTATTTAAAATGGAAATCGATGTAAAAAAATGCAACGGCCGATTTTGCGAACAATGTTGATCACACCGATGCCAAGACGAATACGAAGAATATTTGAATTTATAATTTATAACTTGATTGACCTGCACCAGTAACAATCAACATAAAACAACTAATAACTGATCGTTATCGAATTTTTCTTCATTTAGCCTATTATTTCATATAAATAAATGCCTTTCCATTAATAGAAGTAGTATTTACATTTACATTTAGCAAAACTATTTCATATGCTTCCATTTATTTATGCTTACTTCCGTCTAATTATCAAATAATTTAAGATTTGAAGAGCTCAATGTAGCGAAATGGCCAAGTAATTAGAGTATGTGCTTGCATTAAAAGCCATGAACAGTTGGATCATCGCTGGCTGAACGATGTTCCTTGAAAAATTGCTTCAAAATCTTTAAAATTTATTTTATATTATTCATCTTATATGAATTTGTTCTATAATTATTTATGAAATTTTTTGAAAATTTGAGAGATATTGTTGAGACATATAATTAAATATACAGTTACGTGACTCATTTTTTACACTAAATTTTTTTCACTCATTTCTTATTACTTTTTTTAAAGTGAATCTGGAGTTAGCAGCTGTTTTCAATGTGGAAATTAGATATTTTAAATTTGATGATTCAGATCCTAGAAAAAAGTTGAGGAACAAGAAAAAGTCAAAGAGATCCATTTTTTTCATACAATTTTCCCAAGTAATCTGCTTGCTGTACAGGCATTTTAGATGAATCGAAAAATTCTTATTCGAAAAACCCTTTAATATGAAGATAAACAGAAATCATTAACATCCACACTGTTATGCATAACACACCTTTTTGCATAGTTTAATTAACTCTTAGAAAGGAAGAAAAAAATGAATAAAAATTTCGACCTATGATGAAGCGAATTTCCGAATATTCATTGGATATAATCATCATTATTATTATCATCAGATCACAATAAACGCAACCAGGCCAGTCTGATAAAATAGCCATTTCAAACAATTTATCTAATTAAAAGAAAAACCACAGTTTATTATTTCAATATCGATGAATATTTTTGCTCATAGATTAATTTAATTGCTTTAAAATTGGAAAATTTAACCGAGGTAGCCTTCAGTTTCGTTGAAAATTTTTCCGAGACTTTTAATTTAATGCCCCCATTATATCCACAATACTAACATAAGCAGGTTCATCATTGATATTATTTTTTGTAAAGAGGTTAAAAAGATATTTATAAAAACTGACATAGAATTTAAACGGAATTGAAATTAAAAAATTTTTCGGTAGAGAAACGTTAGTAAAACTGGTTATAAAACTTTCTGCTATGAGGCCTAAAATGGCTCAGGGTTGTTGCTCAATTCGAAGCACCGATGTTGAGGTTCCACTATCCGCAAAAATAAATCTATTCAAAAACCAGGATAATGCTGGCGACTCACCTATACTTCTATCGCCAAGGGACTCCTTGGCATATTTATCTACTGCGATATTTGTCTGCCTAGCTGTGCGAGTCTAGCTAGTATTGGTGAGGGCTCTTTATAAAAAGCGGCTCTTGCTACAAGTTGATCAAATTTTCAATAACCCATTATTAACCCGATATTTTGATTGTTAATGGATATTTATAATAATCTTTCTCATCCATGATTTAAAAGTAATGTCATAAAATTTCGAATGTTAGATGCTACTTTATAGTGGTCAGCTTCAACTCTTTTTGCGTTTACCCTTTTATTTCCCTCATTTGAGTCGTTCAAATAAATTGATGTCATAAACTACTTTTTTTTATGTTCCACTGGGGACTTGTATAGCTTTGTTTATGACTGTAGTCGTCTTATTATACTTGAATACTCCATTTTTCTAACTCTGGCATGTCACTAAACGCCACTATGAGGTGAAGAAAGTTGCCTTTTAACAACCAGCTCTTCATTAATTGATTAATTCTTGGTTGATCCTTAATTGATGATAAGGTAAAGCGCTGGGTCGAGTCCTATTTTCACTTTTACGACCACATAGCATTTTTATCATCAGCTAAAAATGTTAGTAAAGCCATTTGGCTGCAAATAGTGCAAATCGCTTTTACTCATGATATATTTGAAAAAATATTTTTGCACTTATACACTTTTATAGATTAATTTTCGTGATAAATTATATTTAATTTTGTGCAACAGAATTTAGAGATCTAACTATTTAGCCTATCTAGAATGTGAATGGAACCAAGTCTAAACATCGTCAGCTAAAAATATTTTAGCATTGCGATAAAATGGAAAGTAGAATGAGTGTAAGGAACATTCGTTGAATACAGAATATTTAGTTAAAAATAAAATATATATTTAGTTAAAAATATACAAAAGTGGTACTCATAAGGTATATAAAAGAGATTTTCAAAATAATCAAAGAAAAATTCATTACTTCGTGGGTTTTTTATAAATATAATTCTAAAAAATTAATAATGGAAAGCGCTGACAACGACAATGACAGGAAGGGATTTTTGGAAACACAAAAATTTTAATAAAAATCATAGATTCAGAATTAGAAATTTAAAATTGAATCGCGCCAAGTTGGTTAGTCAAATGAAAATCGAGAAATAGTGGAATCGTTTGTTGTAAAATCATTCATTCTCTTATCAATGATTTTAATCATTTAATATTTATTCGCCGTTTTCTTAAAATAAATTTTCTTAATAACGATTACTATTTTAATAAATAATTTTCAAACTATTATAAATATCGTTGCTTAAAGAATTATTTATTTTATGAACAAATATAATGATATATTTTTAAATCACTTATTCCAAGACAAATGTATTTCTTATATGTTTAAATTTTGTAATTACTTGTTCGATGAGGATTTCTTGACGATAACCAGAAGTCCACACATCCTCAAAGAAGTCTGTTTTTTCACCATATTCAATTTAATTTATTTGTATATTTTGGTTTTACATTATACATTTACATTTAAAGGCAATATTCAAAAAATATATCTACAGATTACCAGCGAGATCCAGGAGAGAAATCAAGAATAATTATTTTAGATAAAGCACTTTTAAAATTGAATTGCACTTGGTTGATCTTTTTAGCCTCATAAGCAATGATTCTAGGTTCGAATGAAACTGATGTAAAATTATAATATTAACGACTCATTGGAAATTTGTTTTCAAATCGCTTTCAGCCTTTCAATACATCATATATGCTTTACAAAAGGGTGTTACAGTGGAAGCGTAAATAGGTGGCCAGTATTACAAGAGTTTTCCAATATCAGATTTCTCCAGCCATAGGCTGGAAATCTTGCCTCTTAACAGGGAGGGTTGTATCACTGTGCTATTCTGCCTCCTCATTTATAGGCATAAAGACGGGAGCTAATTACTAAAACTAAGGTGATAAGAAAAAAAATAGTTTTCTGAACCTTATTTTACATATTCAAATAGGATAAATTTTTTGGTTATTTTATACTTTTATTTTATACTTTATTTTTTAAACTATTATGTTTTCCATTGCTTAAATATATGAAAACATATATTGATCTTTTCTTTAAGGCTGGTTAAAATTTGCATACAAGAATAGCTTACCGATAAAATTGGTTTTTTAGGTGTTGGCGGAGGTGTATTGACTATCTGATGAGCCAAATTCATGGCTACGTCCATGGGAATCTCTTCCTTAAACGACCCATTTGACAAAAATTTATTCTCAAAATCAAGAATCAAATTTGATGGTCGATTTGCTTTTGTCATCCTTTGCTTTGCCAGCTTCTTTTCAAGCTCATTCCTCTCCTTTAAATTTTAAAATTTAAATCTAAAATATGATTTTATAAGACGCTTGTAACACGAGAAAACCATATTAAACTGGGTAGAAATGGATATGAGTTATATTCGATGCCTCTTAAAATCGTCACATTCCAGACTGCTTTATAAATTTGTTAAGATTTGATTCTTATCTTAATTTTTTTTGCAAAGTAAAAAAGTTTTAAATAAATCAAAAATTTTTAGTCACTGTTTTTAAAGTGTACAACTAGTTTCCTACTGGCGCATTTTATAGTTCTCATCTTTTAAAATAAGAAGTACTACGATTAAAACTAGGCTAATAGAAAGGCGCTCACTTCAAGAAAAAATGCTATCTGTTGAAAAATGTAAATATCTTTAAAATCAAAAAGTTATGATTTAATAGAAATTTCAGGATAAAGAACTTTGAAGATTAGAACAATGAGCAATGATACATTTCAGTACGGATTTTGCACTTCGACTTGTTTACCCACTTAGATCATTTAAGAAGTTCTCTAGAAATGATAAATGATACAATTAGTTATTGGTAGGATGAAACCGTGCATTTTGCTAAACCATAAAATATCTGAACTTGTTTAAAATATTGATGAAATATGCTTTAAGAAGTTTTTATTCGCCTCTCCTAACTCGTGACTTTGGTAAAATCAGCGCCTAGTTTTTAAGTTTTTTTTTTTAAAAATGGTCCTAATAATTTTTCTTGTATAAGTGCATAGAACAAGTATATTTCAAGGTTAATTAGTATGGAACATAAATAATATAATAAATATAAATAATATAACCAAACTGAGAAAAAGATAAATCACACCGTGGGTTTTTCCGTCGAAATTTTTCGTGATTACAAAAAAACAAAGGAACTTTCTTCAAAGGCTGCTATAATGAACTGAGTCCCATGGGAAATTTCCAAACAATTTTCTTCGTTTAGAATTTCGATTTATCACGGAAATGTATGTATATCAGATATATTGACAAACAGTTACATCAATATGATTAGTCATTATTAACTTACCATCCGAAGTGATGATTCGTCAGATTGCATCGAAATAGATCGAGCAATGTTCTTGTGATGGACTATTGGCACTATAGGAGCGGTACATTTTCGAAAAGGCGTTTCATATTGTGATTCATTTGAGATATTCGGTGACAATGAACCCGGTGATTCCATTGGTTTTCCAACTATGTAATTATTTTGTTGTTGAATAGAAGCGATTTTAGAAACATCAGACGGCGGATTATCTCCATCCTTGCCAAAAATTTCATCCCTTAAAGGCAATGCTCCCTTTTGCAGAAATCCATTTTTATTTGGATCCAACTGCTGTGGGTTATTTTGTATTACTTGATCGCGAATATTACTGGTCTTATCCAATTCTTTGCCGATTAATTCGTCCATATCGATGGTTTCATCGACAGCGACAGAATAAGGAAAGAATTCAAATTTACCAGATGGAAGTGGTGCTGGAAGTATGTTAGGTGATTGCATATCAGCGTCCATACTTGAAGTGGAACTTAGAGAAGCTAGTCTCCTCTCAAGTTTGGCTGCTAATTCCTTGTCAACCATTAAATAGAGCGAAACAGTACACACTAGTAACTCAGTTTACACAGGAAAATCTCTAGCAATCTTCTGCGCTTCATCACTTTCCACTCTCTGTTTCGAAAGCGATCGCTGCTTTATTACACCCATGTTTTACACTTAATCCGCATACTTTTGCTCTTTTATCAGTTAACATAGATCACTTCTTACCTAATGACTTAAACTTTAATGATATTGCCACTGAACAAATTGCTCCACTGTTAGATGAAAATCGAAATAGCCCCGTTTACATTTGAAATCCGCTCTCTTATGGCAGTGAACCCTGTCGTCGTTAAAAGTAAAACCCGTGTGTGTATTATGAATTTCACGCAATTCCTAAATAATGCAATAATAATTAATTAAAAGCAGTAAATGCTCAGATTTATCATTTTTATTCTTTGTATTTATTTATATAAATAATTCTTTTAAAAAAATTTCAATAAAACTAGCAAAAGCTAAGAAAATTATTAAATTATGGGATCTGAAACTTTTTCGAAAATTTCGATCGTTTCAGTACTCAGAAATTATAAGCGTACTTATGCGAAATTTTGAGATCTGCAATTATTCACTCGAAATTTGGCAATAAAAGTTATCTCGAAGAATTCAAACTATAATTACCGTATGTTCGAAGAAATTTTTTTTTTGGAGGGGGGTTTCTGAATGAATTTATCAACTTACAAAATATGAATTACATATAATTTCTTACAAAATTCTTATTTCCTTTTTATAAAATTAAATTGTTAAATTGTTTATTTATCCTTTGCATTTAACCTTTATAAATTATTTATAATTTATTTCTCAAAAAAATTTCTTATAAAGATTTTAAAGTTTTAGAGATTTAGAAATCGAAAAGGAAACAAATATTAAATGCAAAAAACACTGGGCCAGAAGCCAATAAATTTAAACCCATAGCATTATTCAACTTTTTGCCCTTAATTTTTTTCTAATTTTCTGCTTCACAAAAAAATTGTTTGTTTGTTTCGATTTGTTTTTATTCTCAAATCCTATACCAATTCTTTTGAGATATAAAATCTTCGTGGCGAAAAACGAAGCCAACGATTGGAGAATCTCATTCTAACCCTTTAAAATTTCCATTTTTCAATAATTTTCCTAAAATCTTTTTGGAAATTCTCATTTTTTTTTTCAGTCAGTTTCAAAAAGTAGTTGAAATATCATGAAAGACCATATCAATAAGAATGAAACTATAAGGAATAAAAAATAAATAATAGTTTTGATTCACATTTTGCTGCGATTAACATTCATGGCTTTTATTTAAAATAAAGAAAATATGAAAAAAACAATTTGTTATATAATTTAAACAATATAATTTTGACATATAATTTCCAACAACAAAAAAACGTGCAGAAAATGAAATTACCGATACATAATTCAAAAAACTTTGAAAAAATGCTTGTGAACCAGTTTCCTGGAAATTTGTAAAAATAAAGGCAGCAATCATTGGAACTAATCATTATAATCGGAAACAGGAGGGCACGAACATATTAGATTGCGATCACCATACTGGTCGTCGATACGGCTAACACTTGGCCAAACTTTTGAATGGCACCAAGGACGTGGAAAAGCAGCCATTTCACGCGAATATGGCCGGTTCCAAGTTGATGATGTTAAAACCGTTAGTGTATGTGGCGCCATCTTGAAATAAATATGATTTTGCAAAATTGGACGGAGTCTAATTCTTATTTATTATTTCGAATTAAATTTGATTGTTTTGATGAACTTTCTTATCGCTTATGCTTCTCATTTCCCACAAAATTAAATTAACAAATTATAAAATTTTTTAATAAATTTATTAAATTACTTATAAATATTTCTTTCGGAAACATCCAGTTAAAACTGCACAAAATCTATTATTGAAATCTAGAAATTAAGATTAAAATTAAGAAAAAATTAAGAAAAAAAGATTTCAGTAACTTTTAAAGGATTTATTTTTTTGTCCATTTTTCCCTTCTCAATCACAGCAATTTCTTCTCTTATCGCTATCAAAGAATCAATTAATCGATCCATTTCAGCTTTATCTTCGCTTTCAGTCGGTTCAATCATCAAACAACCATGAACTGGGAAAGACATCGTAGGTGCATGGAACCTGCAAAGTTTTGCGGTATTTACTAGTCACATGTAATGAAATTCTTAGTTGACTCTATTAAACAACTGTTCAGCCAAAAAGTAGACCCTTGAGCAATTCAAAAAAAAATTATAAAATAGCACAAAAAATACTCAATAGATTAGCAGATTTACAAAAAAAAACAGAAAATCATTTCTATAGTTTTTTGAATTTTTTGACTATATATTTAATCGCCCATTTCTTTATTCTGACAAGGTTTTTCTAAAATTGATAACCCATAATCCATTAATCGTTTGGCAATATCAACTACTTCAACAGCAGCAGTCGTCTTGAATTCTCGACAGTCAATCAAAAATTCGTGAGCGACATGATTTTGTTCATCCTGATGGATTCGATAAATTTAATAAATGAAGAAAATTCGCAGTGACTTTAAAATTATTCCGTTAGCTGCTGTCATAAAATTACCTATTAATTCAGCTAAAAATTGGAAGAACCGATCATAAACTCATAAATAAATAAAATAGAATTTACTGCGCAATAATAATCAGAAAGCCTTATTGCTTTAAATCTTATTGAATAAAAATAATTATTTTTTAAATATTTTTAAAGCTTTATGATCCAAGAGACTTACCGTGAAACTTGGTTAAACAGAAAAATGCAGACAGAAAAGTGCTAAAAAAAACCTTATAAAGTATAGGATAAATTCCTTGTAATCGTTTAGCCATATAGTTAGCATTAAGAATAGCCATCTGAGATGCTCTCTTCAAACCACTGTTTCCCATCAATTTTATATAAGCCCAAGTAATAGGGAGGATACTACAAAAAAATTAATGATATTTGACGAAAATACTGATTAAAAATAGTTCTAATATAAAATATCAATCAGTCATCACCTGCTTGATCCATAAGGAGCAGCGCTAACTGCTCCATCAATTCGACCATCGATGGGAACAACAGGATGTCCTGGTAAGAATGGAGCAAGATGAGCCTTACTAATAAAATATTAGTCAAAATATGAATAATAATTAATAACAATTAATATTATTAATAATAAATAATAATTAATAATAAATAAAAATAATTAATAATAATTACAAATAATAATTAATAATAATAATTATTATAAACAATAATTATCATTGTTATAACTATAATTAATAATTATAATTTAACAAATTATCAGAAAATTAAATCACGATCAAATTAAAAGTAACAAATGAAAATCGTTTTCTACCATATATCTATTTATTTATGTAATAAACAATCGTAAAATCGTAAAATCAACGGTGAAATTTACCTTTTGGCTTTAAAATGTGGCTAATAAATTGAGCAAATATCTAAAAGACGAATACTTACACGCCGATAGGTCCAACTCCTGGTCCACCACCGCCATGCGGTATGCAAAATGTTTTATGCAGATTCAAATGAGAGACATCACTTCCATAATCGCCGGGACGACATAGACCAACCTCAAAATTAATAATAAATATGAAAAATAGCATGATAAAAAAACAAAAAAGCAATAAATTTTAAAAAACATTTAAAATGTGTGAAGACTGAATGTGTGAATGTGAAAATGGTGACAATAATGTAAGAAGCCGAACAAAATATCATAAAAGAAACTTGTGCGTTTAAATTTGCGCCATCTAAATAAACTTGTCCACCATTTTCATGTATTATGGAACAAACATCACATATAGACGATTCAAAAACGCCATGTGTTGAAGGATATGTGATCATAATAGCTGCTAACTTATCTTTATATTTTTCCACCTAAAAAATGAAAATAGTTAAAATATTTTAAGACATATTTATGATATTTATGAAGAAAATAAGGAAAAAAACTTTTCGAATTCAAATTTCGATTTCAGAATTCAGATGACCTTGGCCGATAAATCCTTGAAACTAATATTTCCATGGCGATCAACATCTACCGCAACAACTTTCATATTGGCCATATGAGCACTAGCTGGATTTGTGCCATGCGCTGACGTTGGAATAAGGCAAATCTGCAAATTTTTTTCAGAATCAATATAACGTATCTTTATTTAACGTATTTATTTAAAAATAGTCCATTTCATTCATTAATCTAGCAAACAATTTAAAATTTAACAATTCATTATATAAGCCAAAAATTATAGACCTAAAAAGAAATCTAAAAGTCCACGAAATTTTCCCTTAAAAACGCAAAAAAAAGTCAATTAGAACCCAAAGGCAATAAAAAATGTAGAAAATGTAGTATTCTATAGAAAATACTATAGAATGAAACAGGCAATAAAAAAATTATAAGGATAAATAATGAACAGCTCGAACATCTCTATTCTGTTGACCGACCGAATCCAAATAATTTCGAATTGCCAGAAGACCAGAGTATTCACCATTAGCGCCACTAAATTCAAAAGAATAATTTGACAGGTCCAGAATCCCCAAAAGAAATCAATTTAACCCATTAATAAGAAAAATATAAATAGCTCTCGAGTAAAGCATGCAAATTTTAAGAGCAATGCCTGTTTGGTTGAAGAGAAACTTTATCGTAGCCAGTAATCTCACATAACCATTCTTCTAAATCGTGAAATATCTTCTGAAATCCTTTCGACTGTTCCACTGGGGAAAAAGGATGTAGACCGTTAAATTCTGACCATGTAATGGGCTATAAGCATAACATTTTTTTTGCAATTTCCACTCTTCTAAAGTAAATGAAAAAAAATACAACAGCACCAGTTAATCAATTTCAATCAATTTTCAATATCTCTAATCATTAAAAAAAATTTTAAAAAGAATAAAATTTTACTTCCATGAATCTTTCTTTCCATAGAACTTGCAATATTGGAAATTTACCATTAATCACGACAAATCGCTATTTTAAAGGATTAGACACCAAATTAAATCAACATATAAAAATTTACCATTAATTCAGCACTAGCATTGAGTTTCATTGTACAAGAACCGAGAGGAATCATCGAGTGAACCAAAGAAACATCTTTATTTTCAAGCCTTTTCATATAACGTATAAGCTGTGCTTCACTGTGATGCGTATTAAAAAGAGAATGAGTAAGGAATAAGCTTTTACGACCATGAACTGGATTCCTCGTTAAACAATTAATTTTCTCAACATTTTCTTCAATTTGATTCTAAAACAACAAGAAAAATTAGAAAAATTGAATGCGATTTATCAATAGCCATACCCTAATTAACTTGAAACAATGCTTTCATACATTCTTCATATATAACAAGAAATCTACCATAATCTTGCATGACCATAGTGAATTCATTGCATTTGAAGTCTCATCACGAAAGAAAGCTAAAAGTCCTCATTATTTAATTAAATTGAAAAGAAAAATTTGATATCAAATTTCTTAAAATCTGATATTTATGACGTCAACCTATATAAGTTTCGCCAATAAATAAGGCGTATAATCGCATTCAATAGTTGCAACCTTATATGATTAATTTTATAAAAATTTTTAAATTAGCGTGGTTATCATCGATTAAGTTGATTAAGTTTATCATCGATTAGCAAAAAAATTGGAAATTAATAAAGTTTAAAAGTTAAAAGTTTTATAAGAAATTCTACAACAATTGGACGAAGTGATCCAAAAATATTGAGAAACTGGTAAAATATTGAAAAAATGACCAAATTGTTTTCTAAATTTGTTTTAAATTTTTGATTCAACTGGAATGGATTTATGCAAGGATTTAAGGACTGTGCTTTATCACGGGAAAAGACTAACTTCGAATCGATAAAACCCCACTTACCGTAGTTATATCGGTGATTCCGAAGACATAAAGCAAATTGGATAAATCCTCATAAGTCGTAGTCTCATCAAGCGAGATTCCAACACATCCATCATTAAAATATCGCAAATTCAGGCGTTTCTCTTCGCTTCGATCTTTTATTTTTTCAAAATCGTTAACGCGCACTTTTATTGTGTCGAAGAACGTTCGATGGATAACTTCGTAAGAAGAATTTCTAAGATCTTAAAATTTCCTGAATTAATATAAAACTTGGTCATCAAGTAAATTGTCAGAAAATGGCAAATCGTGCATTAGGTTTTGCGAAATTACAATTTGCTCATGCTAAAGACTAGCGATAAGACATATTCAAAATTAAAAAACCAACGATTGGCTAAAAATATAGCTCCTTTATTGATACTACTTGCAATACGTTGCAAACCGTTAGGTCCATGATAAATAGCATACATTACAGCCATATTGGCAAGCAAAGCTTGTGCAGTACAGATGTTTGATGTAGCCTTGTCTCTCCGGATATGCTGCTCACGAGTTTGTAAAGCTAATCGATACGCCGGTTCATTGTACATCCCTCTGAAGAAATTTTTAAAATTTAAAAATTTTTTAAAAGAATTGTCAGTATTACTGCAGTTAATTCCGATGAAATGAAAATTTCAAACTGAAGACTTTTCCCATATTTGACTAAAGATCCTCATTCCTGACATTAAAAACCGGTAAAACTTCTCACTTGCTAAGCCCAATTATACGACCAGGCATTGTTCGAGCAAGAGAATTACGCGCATCATTTTGTTTCACGGCCAGAAAGGCGGCATGCGGACCACCAAAACCAAGCGGAACACCAAATCGTTGCGCACTACCTAGAGCAATATCCGCATCGAGTTCACCAGGAGAACGTAGCAACGTAAGCGATAATAAATCACAAATAAGTATAACCAAACTCTAAAATTCATTTACCATAAATAACTGGATATTAGAAGAACTTATTTCTATGAATATATAAATATATAAATATAATTGAATCTGAACCTAAGGTAGAATTTTAGTTGTTTTTTTCAAACTGACAGAAACTGCTAAAACTGAAAATTAAAAACGGTTATTTTAACTGCTGAAAAAATTTGTTCGTAATTAAATAAATAAAATTGATAAATTGAAAATTGAAAAACAAATTGATAAATCTGAATGACTGCAATTAATCTGCTCAGAGTTCTACCAAAAGTTAATTCTCTAAGGGAAAGAACCCTAGCCCAGAAGTGAGTGGAACCAACCAAAAGATATATTGCAGGCGCTGCACGAAAAAAGAAAGAACTTGAAAAAACAGAAAAAAGCCTTAAAATTTTTCTTTATTTTAACGAAAAGATAAATCTCAATATTCTTTATGAGATTAATGCAAATGGTTTCTAAACAATTCTTCCTAAAACATGTATGATCAATTGGCAACCAATAAATTAAATGACAAAAAGAAGCAAAAGCGATAAAAAATGACCTCATTAGCGTGGGCTTCCTTGATTAAATTATCCAGTTGCACAATATTTCCTTCAGTATTTGGATACTGAACTATAACAGCAGCAATACTTTCATCAAATCCTGGTTGTTTCATCTTCAATCTCTTCAAATTTATATTAAAAGATCTGAAAATAAAATTCTAAATAAACGTAAGCTTTCAATTCAGCTCATTTTCTTCACCATTACGAAAATCCTAAGTCCTTTATTTACCATAAACAACCCAACACATGAATGTGGATAAGAAACATGATGAATGAGAAAAAATTATTGCAGTTCGGAATTTTTTCGTTAAAAAATTAATCCAAAAAAACTATGGAAATAAAAAACGAATTAATTAAAAAGATGAAAAAATTAAATTAAATAAACCAAATGCGAAACATATAACAAGATCGAATGAATCACGCCTATATAGATGCAGAATTTCATTTTTATGGTGATTTCACGATAAAGGTTTCGTCAACTGGAAGAACCATTTTTAGCTGCCGTGATCTGGGTTGTAGTGTCGTCTGAATCAACCAAATCTGAGTCGTGCGCTCATGAAATGCCTTTATGAGTCGAATAATCTTCTCTGAGTTCCATCATCCTCCAAAGCGCCGCTCTATCAATTGAATCAAAGACAGCCGCAAAGTCGATGAAACACGTGAAACACGTGATGAAACAAGTGAGCTGCAAATATTTGAAACGATGTTCCAACACCCTTCTTAACGTGAATATCTGGTCAACACAGCCGCCCTGGTCTGAAACCAGCTTGATTAGGGCGCATCTTGCTGACTCGTACTTCCATAAGTCTGTTAAATAAAAGGAAAGCAAAAATTTTCGCTAAGATGTCTAGTAAGCTGATTCCTGTATAATTGTCGCAATATGTCCCATCATCTTTCTTGTGAGAGCAAAATTGCTTTACTCTAATCATCTGGTAATATTTCTTTTTCCCGTACCAGAGAGTATATTTATTGAAGGTGTGTTATGAAGGATGGACAATATTTAAAGAGTTCAGCCCGAAGACCATCTTCTTCCGGAGTCTTATTGACCTTATGGATAGCAGATATTATTTCTTCTTCTGTCTGGGACCCGCAGTTGAAAGCATATGGTTGAGCGAATACATCAGCTATATCAAGGATAACAGACAAAAGATAAGTTTGGCCTCAAAGAATTCTTCCCATCTTATGAGGCGGTTCTTTTGATCGGCATCCATTGCTGTCCCTTACCGTTTCACTGATCGCTCCCTGAATTTAGTTGCTTTATGAAAAAGGCGGAATAGCTTTCTATTATCGCTTAATCGAGCCGCCGTCTCCATTCTCGAGGCCATGTCACTCCAATAGTGATTTCTGTCCCACAGTACTACTTTAGTTGCAAATCTTCGAAATATTCGGTAGTCAGGATAACTTAACATTCGTGCTTTGGCAGCTTCTTTTTCAGACAATTGGACAGTTGCGATATCCAACAAGTTATTGAAAAAATAATTGGCTGAAAAAAATAGAAAAAAAATTTGCAATTTTGTAAATTTGCAATTTGAAGTTTAAATTTTGGAAAATCAACATGCAATTTAGAATAATCGCAATCGCGTTATATTCTAATCCTATTTTAAATTTCTCTTTCTATTTTCCATTTTTAAATGATATTCACCGATATCTCCTGGCTTTGAGAAAAAATGAAATTGTTCAATGAAAATCGATGCTGCACATTTTATTCGCAAAATAAAATTTCGAAAAAATATACATAATATATGAGTAATTAAATTTTATTTCAGATAAACCTTTTTTTTTAATAGCATTCATCACTGCTGGTTAACATTTTGGACTATACAAATGAGTCGCTAGGCGACAGAAGTGCAGTACCATCGCATTTTTAGACAGGCTTATTCGGAAATAGAAACTCAGCATCGGCGCTCCAAATTGGTTAACCTACTACCTACTGAGCCATTCGATTCTCCTTTGCTTTTTCGATTAGGCGACACTCACGCTCGACGAAGTGGTACGTTGATTCAAATTTAAACTTCAATTCTCGAAGGCAATTACCTTGTCACTGAGTCAGAAAATGCACCAAGAATAAGAATAGGATAGGAATAGTGTCAATGCATACAAAACGAAAGTCTTTTCGTTTTATCTTATTGTATAAGAAGCTGATAAAATGCCTCTTTTTGTAAATTCATTGCCGGCCAAGGAAGTGTCCGATTTTAAATACCTTGGGTCCACTCTAATAATGACCTGGACCATATTATAGCCCAGATCACGGCAGCTAGAAATGCATATGCATTCTTTCGGTTGACGAAACCTTTATGGAGCCGTCGTTAAATTACCATTAAAACGAAAGTCCGCATCTATATAACCGTGATTGGTTCGATCTTGCTATATGGCTCTGAGACATGGCCAATGAGAGTGGAGGATATTAAGAAGTTATCTGCCTTTGACCACTCTTGTCTAAGGTACAAGGTGCGTCGAGTGGATAAAATATCACATAATTGCATCCACCTTCGTTAAAATACCATTTCAATAATTAATAACGACAGAGCATCGCCTTGGTAAGGACACATTCTGTGTCATCCACCAGAGGAGTTGACAAATATACGTTACTGCTAGACCCTGTGTTGGCGTCAAAAGCGAGATGGACCAATCAAGACTTGGACTGGTATGGTCAGAAAAAATTTTGAACGTATAGGTGGACCAGCAATATATGGACTTAGACGATGGAAAAAGGAACGGCTTTCATTACTGTCGACGATGGCATCAGACCACGCCGCTTGGAAGCGTCTTACCCTTGAAGCCGTTGGAGCCAGTAATGGTGAGAGCTGTTAGAAGAAGAAGAAGAATTCGAAAGATAAAAAGTTCCTTGAACTTTTTACAAATTAAAGATAAAAAATAAGAATAAATTCGAAAAAAACCCAAGTTTAAATAAGCTATAGCGAATGATAAAATTTAGAAAAATGAGTAAGAGAACAGTACTTTGAACGAGTCTCTAATAGAGCAATATTCTGCGGGTGTAGAAATTCATCGACGAGGATCGCAGAACGTTTTGTGTAACGAACGGCGAGAGCTACTGCTTCTGCGCAAGCCGTACTTTCATCGAGCAAGGACGCATTAGCTATCTGAAGTCCCGTCAAATCGCATATCATAGTTTGGAAATTGAAAAGACTCTCGAGGCGTCCTTGAGAAATTTCGGCTTGATACGGTGTGTATGGAGTGACCCTGAAATGAAAATCGAAAATTCCACATATCTCTAATTCATTCATGTTTACCATCTCGTCCAACCATATCTAAGTTAAGATTGAATCTGGAAAGGGCTTCATCTGAACAAATATTCATAACCGACCAGCCAGCGTTTTCAAGCATATTTCTTCGAATTACAGCCGGTAGAATGCAGTCGTAATAGCCAGTACCAATATATGACTTATAAATTTTATTCTCGTTAGCGATTCGATGCAACTCAGTAAGCATTTCAAATTCACCCGAAGCCTTCGGTAAATGTAAGCTTCTTTTTAACGTAATCGATTTTGGCACTATCGCATCTGTTAAATCATCCAATTTCTAAACGAAAATGATTTCTTTCATTTATTTTATTTAGAAGATCAAGTAGCACAACATCCATTGTTTCAATTAACAAAAATTATATAAAATATAATATTAAATCAAAAATATAAAAATTAAATTATAAATAGTCCAACGTCAAATGGCTTAAAGAAATATGTCTATGGTAGTGTAAATTATCAAAAATAAATTTTAAGTGCCATAAAATTTAATTTAATTTTTGCAGAAAACATTAAACATGTTAGTAATTCAGAAGGTTGTGAAAATCACAGCCTCAAATATTGATAAATATTAAAAGCTTATAGCAAAAACTGATTTAGAATTAAGGTAAGGAAGAGATTAAATTATCAAATAAAAGATCAAAAAGCCAAATCCTTACTTCAAAGCCAAGCAAATCAAGCATAACTTTTACATCATTTTGCGATGGACCAATATGGCGATCAGCGAAACATTCATATTTTAACGATCTGACAATAACTGTTGATAATGACAAAGCCTTTCTCATATGAGTTAACAGTAAATGGTGATAAGTCATTCTAAAAAGCCTGCACAAATATTAGACAAATTCACAAATACAAAAATTAGTAAAACTAGGAACGAAAATTCCCCTCCACCCTTTGCTATCGCATTCAACGATCAATATTCTCTTCATCTTTTCCGTTTTACATTTTCTACTCTCTCTTATCATTACAGTTTAAGAAACCCTTGCAAATTTCACCAGTGTACTAAGGGACCAGTTCTTTTAAAATCTCTTCATGTTTAGTATAAATAGCATGAGTGGTAAGAAAAAAATAGAAAAATTGATACACTCAGAAACCATCTCGAAAATACAAGTCCGCAGCAATCTGGTTCTGTTATAAGAAAAGAAAAGTGAAATCTTAATTTTACTGCATTGAACGATTAAATTTACAAAACTATTTATTTATTTATTTAAAAAACCATCAAATTTTTGGAAAATAAAGATTTATTGCCATCTTTTTACAATTTTTCCATTTTTCATTATTGCAAAATTACAAGAAAACAGATGAAACGAACATCACAGACTGAAAAGGAAAACTCTAATATTCTTTCGCAATAGCCTCTAATATTCTTTCGCAATAGCTTTTTTTGCTTGTATAACCCCTTCATCGCGATCATTGTCGCTAACTTTCCTCTTCCTTTTATCTCCTTTTTTTATCTCAGCAAATTCTGTTAAATGCCTCAGTAACTGTTCGGTAACAAATTCAGATGCCTATAATCAAAAGAATGCGAAAAATATTATTTAAATTAAATAAGTTAAATGCAAAATATATTAAATGTTTATCAACGAAATAAACTCATAAAAAAATTCTTCAACAGTAAAAAAATATTAAAGACAAATATTTAAGCGGATTCCTCTACATATAATAAATGATTCTTGACGAAATGGACCACTGAAACCGACTATATTCGAATTTAGAAAATTATTAGATAGCGACTTACTGTTGTAAGAAAAAGCACTGGCAAATGGGAATCTGGAGTCGTTGCAGAGAACTTAATACGTTTTGAAGAGATTTTTTCGACCATCATATCACTCGTTATACGTGAATTCAGAAGTACCCTCATATTTCCAGTTCCCCGACCAACTGGAAGTTTAAATGCAATACTCTCCCAGTTATAGATAAAATTAAATAACAAATAAAAAATACCTATTCGATATTCACTTAAATCAGATTGAAGCAGCCGATTTATCCTAAGTGTCGCCATACCTCGTTCGATCCATTTTTGTAATTTGGCATCAAAGGAATGAAGCTTACATGTCACCTGAAAAAGACTGCATTATATTTCTATTCAATAAAATACAATGAAAAAAAAAGAAAAAATATGGATAAATAAAAATCCATAATTCTGATATTACATGAAGGATACATCGTAAAAACCTATAAGCAATTTAATTGATTATATCAATCAACATTTAATTGATTATATCAATTAAAATCATTAATCAACTTTTTAAATCGCAATGAAATGAAATCAAGCCCTATAAAAAAATGCGAATAAAGTTTTTTGAAATTTGATGTAAACATGGAATCATATTTTACCTTTTAACGTCTCTTATCTTATTCCTTAATAAAAATGATTAATGATATTTTTGAAGACAAATTCTGCTGTACTTCTACTTCTGCTGTACTAGAGAAAAAATTCATAGGTTTTCTTTAGATCTTTTTCAAAGTTTTTTCATCATTAAATCCTTAAGATCCATAACCAAAAAAAAATAGGTTCATTTAAAAATAGGAAAAAATATCTAACATTATAGACGTTTTCTTCACCTTCTTCACCAGTGAATATTTCAACAGGTTCACTTGAAGATACAGTTTTCGAACTGCTATCGTAATCCAATGCTTCATCTGAGAAATTTTTTCCATTTTTTGATGTTGAAGCATCTTTATCGCCCTGAATTTAAATATAATGATTGAATAAACTGACTTAAAGAAAATTTTCAAATAATCTTCGATTTCCTACCATCTTCCTTACAATATAATGAAGAATTAACCACTACATAGAAGAACAGAAACATGTGATGTTTAAGAACCTGCAAACAGAAAGATGCTTTAGGAGATTTCTGCCTAATTGCTTGAAAGACATCTGAAACACTTTTAGGTAACGAATCTTTGCTTTGTTTATCGTTCTCTTTCTTATTCACTGCTCCTTTATTACTTTTTTTCGAATCCTGCAGTTAAATTTGAATAAAATATTGGTGAATATAAAAATTAAAATTAGAAATGAAATTTAAAAACGCTCCTAAACATATTTCACTTTATCAAAAACAACCAGAGATGTACATAAAAATGAAATAGATAAGAACCTCAGAATCCACAATAACTCGTTCAGTAAGTCTCGAACCAAAAATAAAACTGCCGCAGTTGACCGCATCTGGGGCATTATTTACACTGTCTGTGATCTTTTCAACATCCAGTGTACGACCCAAATCTAATTTAATCGAAGTTTGTTCGGCTTTAAATTCATTTTTACTTGTTTGCCACATCTGATCAGCTACTGTCGACAATTTTGAAGATTTAAATTCAAACACTTTCTTTTTTAAATTGGACATAATAAAACTGTAGAAATTAGCCTGGAATTTATAAATTAGAATAATCTCTTCCTCCTCCTCCTTTCTTCAAAGCGGCAATATCAATCGATCTATCATTTGATGCTTTCTACTGATAAAATATCTCAAATAAAATAAAATAAAATTAAGAAAGTGGAAAAGTCATCTTTTTTTAACAGCTCTCACCATTACTGATGCTTCTGCTGGCTACAAAATAAGATAAGTTCGATCTGACGCCATAGTTGACGATGATAGAAGCCATTCCTTTTTCCACCGTCTAAGCCCATATATATCGCCGGTTTTCCTATACGTTCAAAATCTTTCCTGATTATATCAATTCAGATCTTGATTGATCCATTTCATTTTTGACGCCACCCATTTCAGGATTTAGCAAATAACGAAACACATACCAACATTTGTGGTAGGCAATGAAGAAACATGCTTTGGCATTAGAGTGGATTCAAGACATTTGAAATCAGTTCGAAGTTCCTCAACCCTACATACCAGCGTATTCAAGACCTGCAATGCTCTGGACTGGACCTCTTGAGTGGCAGGCAACATTATCCAGCCTTTCGTATAGTTGAATACTGTGGGATACAGAGATCTGCGTTGATGCAAACTGATAAAATAATTTTATGAGCCGAACAATCTTCTCTGGAACACATTCCATCATTCTCCATAGTGTTGCTCTGAATAGAAGTATCTGTTGAATAGAAGGCAATTGCAATATCGATAAAGAAAGTGAGAGGTTGTTGATATTTAAAGCGACGTTCCAGCACCTTTCTTAGTGTGAATATCTGGTTAGCACAACCGCGTCTCGGTCTAAACCCAGTTTAATAAGACGGACCACGCATCCTGCTATGTCCAATTGCCATGAGTTTACTTAGCACAATGGAACCGAAATTTTTTCAAAGATGTCTAATAGGCTGATTCGTTGATAATTATCACAGTACGTCCTGTCACCTCTCCTGTTACTAGAATTGAAAGCAAGATGGAAACTACTCCTGTCATCTGGTATTATTTCTCTTTGCCATACCAGGAAATACATTTGTTGAAGGAGGATATGAAAAACGATGGGCAACGATTTGAAGAGTACTCGAAGAACACCTTCTCCAGAAGTTTTATTAGCCTTAACCCTTATCCCTTTCAGTTGATTCGCAGTTACAAACGTATAATTCGACGAAATATATCTGGGATAACAGATGGCGCCTCGTGATTAAGTCTGGCCTTAAAAAGTTCCTTAAGAAGTGGAATAAATAAGAATAAATGAATTTCTATTGGTTCGAAGGATGAAAATATTTGAATAACAAAAACAAATACATCTATCTATTGAAGTGAGATCATCATATTTAAAAGCAATCACCATTTCTGGTTTGGCTATTTTCCTTGACTCAGTAAGTATAAAAATCATCCCAGAACTTAATATCATGGACCTTGAACTGATGATACTGCTTCTTTCGTTTAAGAAACTACAATCGGCAATATGTCGAGAGAAATGAAAATTGACCTTAAAATAACATAATAAAGGAGAAACTCTTTCCATCCTATAAATTAGATGCTGATAAGATCGCAATTTCTATAAGTTCATCGATGGTTCAAGAAATATCAAATTATATCGGATACATACTTAACGTACAGACAACTGTAGCTATTTTTCCTCATATGACGAAACTTCTTTGAAACCAACGCCAAATCGCTCTGAGAAAGAAAGTTTGTATTTACTTGGCTATAACACACAACCTTGCTGGAAGAATGTGAAATACAGACAGTGAGAGAGGAAAATATCAGGAAGATATTCAAATACAGAAAAAATATATTTAAAATACATCCTTCCACACTTCCACATTTTTCCTTCAACGTATGGAATCTCTGCGTCCATTTTCGCAGGATCAATCAAAATTTAAACTGATGTAGACAGGAGAGATGGATTTTGAAGGCATATGCAGCCCAGCGATATACGAGCTTAGACGGCATAAAAAGGAGTGGCATCAGTTATTTTCAGGAAATGAAACGGATCGAGAGGTTCGGAAATATCTTATCACTGTTCACCGATGAAGCGAGCTAAATCAGCAACTCACTAGATCCTCACGCGAGAAGTCTTCGCGAGGATAGAAGGACAGGTGGACTCACTTTTGCCCACTTTTAATGGCTCTCAATTTAAAAAAAGCAAAAAGCAACCACACAAAATTTTATAATTTTTGAATTCAGCCAAAATAATAAGCAATTTGGGAAAAATTCCTTTCACATTTTTACACGAAAGGTTAAAGGTCATTCACGTTTTTAAACCGAATAAAATAACAGAACTTTTCTTTCACGGAATAAAATTTTCTAAAAAAAAAATTTCCTGAAATAAAGTAAAATGAAAATAAAATTTGGTGAAATCTGACTGCAATTAAACTATTCAAATAAATTAAATTAATAAATTAATAAAAATAAAAAAAACCTTCCAAAATTTATCTTAAAAAACATGAAATATTAAAAGAAAAACAATTACTAAACGCATTATTTTCTCAGAAGATCGTGTTAAGATAATATAAAAAGCCAATAGCTAAATATTTATAATTAACCGCAGCCGATCAAAATCGTCTATCGGCTTACTTGCCTTACCTCAATCTCTCAGGCCTCTAGTGGAGAACCCGAGGTTAAGGGTGAGCTATACCACCCACTTTCGGTGAACAGAAGAATTATTAACTTTTTAAGAATTATTAACTTTTTTCTATGCTTCTTATTATGGAATCAACAAAAAGTGCGGTAATGCAGAATTCTCGAGTGCTGTAGCAGAACAGAAACGCATGGATTTGCTTTCTACATTTTGATTGGATTAAGCGTCATAGAAAGGGATATTGAAGCAGTTCACGCCCGAAATCCACTTGTATTCTCACCGTCTAAAGATCGTTTGGTAAAAAAGAATCTCAGTAGCGGAAACAACTGAACCCAGAATGGTGAGGCAAAAGAAAATGAAACACTGCGATACTTTGTTGGACCCAGCGTGCTTGCTTGTTCGAGCAAAACACTCTATTTTCTTTATTTCCCCTAAAGCATGCAAGATTTCCGGCTTTCAAGCTCTTTAAACTTCTCTCTTTTCATCGGAAATTCCATTTATTTGACAATACAGTCCTGCTTGAAAAATAGGATTAATCTTTAAAAGCACTCTTTAGTAAAACATTTCTTTTTTCCATCTCTTAAATTTAAATTTTGTTAAAAAACGGAATAGCTGAGTTGGTACTTTGGAGTTCTGATGCTGAGCTTTTTTTCCAGCGTGAGTTTTTCCAGTGAGTAAATTTGTCTTTTAGAATTTCAGGTGGTGCTAACGATTCACCTACACCTCTGTCGCCTAGTAACTCCCTGACAAAGTTGCCTAATCAGAAATGGTGAGCGCCCTCAGAAAAAGGAAAAAACGCATGTTTCAAATGGCTAAATTGAATTTCTCTGTTTAGCCTGTTTAACAGAATAAATTGATGAGGACAATGAATACACCATAAATCATCCAGTCGACCTCTTTTTTATGCTTATATGTATTTTATGAAATAAGTAGTCACAAGGCTGCAAAAAAGTACGAGAAATTTAATTCCGTTTGAGTCAAAACTCTAATTAATCCAAATTTCTGGCATTTCAATTTCTGAAATCGTCTCCCGGAGTGATGCCATCTGAATTCACTTATTATCTACAGTGAACGAATTCGCAAATCCACATTTTCAACTGGCGCCATATGCCATACGAAGAAGTCGCTAAATGAATTGTGTTTTTCGTCGATGAATTCTCTTTGTTCCTATTTTTATTACAATGAACCGTCATTATTGCATTGCTGGGAATAGAATGAATGGCTCAGTGGGTTCAATTGTTCAATTGGGGGCGCTAATGCTGAGATTCGATTCTCCGCAGGAGTGAAGCTGTACAAAAATTCGGCCACTTACCTGTACTTCTATCGTCAAGGGACTCCATGGCATATTGCCCAGGTGCGATAAGCCAGTGGAGCGAGTTTAACCAGTAATGGTGAGCATTCTTTTTAAAAACACAATTAAAAACTGTATTACTGTAGAGAAAATTAATTTGAAATAAAATTAAGGCTTAAATAACCAAATCTGTTCGGAATTATTCCATAAATTTAATGTAGGATATTTTATTTATATTCATATCTCGAATTTCATAAAATTTCGTCAATATGAAAATACGCAATTTATTCAGTAAAAATGTGGCACATCATAGCAAATTATTATAGACGCAACTGAAAGTTTGGCTTTCTCTTCGACATTCTGAAAGAGTGGCATATTTGCTTACTTCAAGTGATCTTATATGCGAACAGACAACTCGGGTGCACCCGAAACGGCAAATCAATTACTTATTGATTCAGAATTAATATCCTTTCTCCAAAGGTTCCAAAAGCATATTATTCTACGCTACTGGAAACTTTACTAAATTTATTCGAACTATGTATTATCTAGACATTTACAAGTAAATAAATAAGTGAGGTTAGCTACCACCTTTTCTGGCTGATTGCGATAAGAAATTTTTGCCAGAGAGTTTTGCCAGAGACAGCAGGATCATTAACAAGGATTTTTCAACGAGTTCCTTTTGTTCTTATTGGATGCAAAGCAGAAACCCTGGCGAAACCAGCTCACTAATTATTAAAGTATTAAGTAGTGGAATATGGGATGATTCATATTGTAAGGGAATTTAGGGAGTTAATACGGTTATCTCTATAAATTATTTTTCCTACCTCTTTTCCGTACATGTGATCGGTTCACCAATGGGCAAATCTTATAAATCTTATAAAAAATTTTTATGTCTCTATCGAATAATAATTTGTAATGGTTTATAAGACTTCTGCTTTTCAGCGACATCTTTTCATAATCATATTTGTTTTCGAAGAATTTTTGCTCTGAGCATTTTATAGTAAAAATCCTAAAAATGAATCAATCAAAGCACATTGAGTTTTAAAATAGTTCTTCATTTGTTTTAGAAGGCTGATTTATTTGTATTATTACAGATTCTACTTGCTTTTTAGGGAACAAATTTTTTTTGAATGATAATTCGAGATGTAAAATAGATTTGAAAATTAGCTGATAACTTTGAAACCCTTTTAATTTCAGTTTTTGTGTTAATTCCATCACGGAATAATTTCTAAAGTTGTCGGATGATGCTGACCATTGCACACTCATACCCAAAAAACAATCTGTTTCGGTTGGGGGTGAAAATTAATGCAATAAGTGTTATGAACAAGATTTCCATGATTTCCAAATTAAATTGACACTGCTCATTTCGCATTTATCTTATTATTTATTGTGAAAAAATAACGCTATGTGGTGACTTTGACCTATCAGCCTATTATCCCTATTACCTTGTTTCCTCCACATTTGTGGTGAACCTAATAATTTTCCATATATTATTCCTTTTTTGTCGTTATTTCCTTCGGAATTTGAAACCAATAAAATTTAATTTTAGATATACGTATTATGTTTACCATTTACATTGACGGTTAGCTATCGCCATTTCTATTTAGTTAGGCTCACTCCTTTGGCTATTTTTCCTGAGTGTGATATATTTTTAGCAGAGAGTTTTTGGGGATAGAAATGCAAAAAAGGTAGAAGTAGATCGAGCAGCCGGAATTTTTACTGACTTGTATCTTGTTTAAGGTTTATTTCTCTGGCAAGATGCGAAGCGCGACATTATTGAGCATTTAGAATTTGCTTATAATTTTCATTTTCATTTTCGACGAAAAGATCGCGCAATTTTTCGCAAAATCAATTCGGTTCACTAATCCATTAGCCAAATTCAATTGCCTTAAGCAACATTATTTATAAGAGCACTTCTTGATTTTATATATTTTACTTACTAATCTTTATCAAAATAACAAAATAATTAAATCTGTTCGCAAAGTTAGTTAATAAAAATCCAAATGAAATAGTTAAAGTTGAATTAACTAAAGTTTGCTGGACAATTTAGAAAATTTCTACGAAAAAAATTCAAATAAAAAATTTCACATAATAGCAAAACGAAGCAAAAAATTCTTAACAATTGTTGGCTGAAATTAGGCGAACAATATCAGAAAGTGATTCAATATTTTTTATATTGTAGAGATAACAACATTATAACATTGTGATGGTCCTCTTCAAGAGTAGTTATTGAAATTTGCAATTGTGCATACAATTCACATAATTTGGCTTTTTCTTGATTAGCGAGGTATTTAAACGCTCTCATCTGCACCCATAACGGAATCGTCGAATTTTGCACCTGAAATTCTACTAATTTAAAATCGGCGAAGATTGAAGGAAACTATGGATTATGCAATTTCGCATTAAAGTAATGGAATTATGAGAATTATGTTAATTCAAATAGCTGAAGTATAGTAGAGCCAACGAAACGATTTTTGATAGGGACGAATTTCATTTCAGCAAGAAGGCATCAAATTCGCATTCCGTTTCATGCTTCATAGCTTCAGCTAATGGTTTTGCCGTAGACATCTCGAAATTTCTTCAAAAAACTTTCGGTGACATATTTACAATTTTTTACTTCTTTCTTGCTATAAATTCTTCGTGCTATGCAACTTTTCATGACTTTTTTGAATATTTATTTCTTTTATGAAAAAAAAATTCACAGAAAATCTGCGTTTTCCACCGAAAGTAAATTTACTGGTTCATTGAAACATTATAATCAATTGGTAATCGTGGAATAAATGAAGCGATTTAGCTTTTGATTTCAGCCTTCGTAAGATTTCTTTCGCGTTAGAGAGTTAATTTCGAGGACAACGTATCAATTTCAGAGTCTATGCTGGTTAGCGAGAAAAATTGAAACGATTATTCGCGAAATCTAGACTTTCACCATTCAGAAAATGGTGCACGCATATTCAGAAGCACGCATTATTTTTGATTCATCGATTGCTCCATTGACGATTAAGGTCAAGCCCTTCATCAGAAGATCATTTAGGTGATAGAAAAGCAAGAGAGTAGCCACTCGATTACTAACCGTTCGAATCCTAGTTTTAATGATAAGCCCCATCAATTGTTCCAAAACAGTTGAAAAAATAAACCATTCGATCATCCTCGATAACTGTGCAATATTTCTAGTCGATCAAACTTTTATAAGCTTCTTGTAATTAAGTCAAAATTATGGAGAAAGATGGAACGTATAAACGTTTTCTCTTGGTATTTCTATCTCTATATTTATATGAAGAAAAGAAAATTGCAATAAACAGATCAGGATTAAACTGATGTAAACAGATTAGCGATTACTATTGCTTTTCACCGTAGTTGGACCAGAAACGTTCTATATTCATCTATGCTCGCGGGGATTATTATAATATTTTGGCATTTGGCAAATAACGGCATTAAAATGCAATTTTATGTCGGTTATGAATTTCTGTTCGTAAAAAGCAAGCAAAAGCGAGTTTTGCTAATGCAAACTTATGTTCTCTTCCGCTAGCAATGAACCTTTTTTATAATTATCTTATTTTTCATTTTTGCTTAATTACACTTTATTATTATTAGAAAATTCTCAAAGACTAAGAGAGCTTTTTCTTTCCGATTTGTATTTTCCTTTCATTAGAAGCTACAAAATATCATAAAGTTTTCCGGAAATAACTTTATTTTCCGGGAATATGTTTATCGATTATCGTTTCGTCATTTGTTATAAATAATCTTATTGCCCATTCACTAATCATTTCAATTTGAATTTGGCTAAATTTTGGTTTACTGTGCTATTTTGTGGTGCTACTGCTCTGCTCTGAACTAATATTGTGGAATCCAATATAAAATCACAATCAATTCCTTAGCATCGAAACAGTATGAATTGATTAATTATAGAAAATTAAAATATTGTCGCATATTTCGCCTATTTACATTTCCGTACGATTTATATGACTCATTCGATTGAATTTTTAAATCTTTTTGAAAATAAAAAATAATGAATAAAACTTTATTAATTATAGTTATAAATGGTAATAATAATGGTAATGGTAATGGTAATGGATATTATTTTTCTTTACAAAAATAAAGAAAAATTTTTTTATCACAGATTAGAATCGCAATATTTTAAAGGCAAAAATTTGAAATAATGAAAATTTATCAAAACAAAAATAAGACATCCAAAAGAAGATTTAATCCTCTCCAAATTGTTGCTTCAGTACTCGAAGCTTAGCCTTTCGTTCACCTTTTGATAACGACATGTCTTTCTTTATTGCATAAGCTTTTTCAATATATTCAACTTTTTTCATTAAACCTGAAAGCTATTAGCTTTATTAGTATTTTTATAAAATACTCTTAAACTGATAAAGAAATATTTAACCTCAATCATTATTGCTATTTTAAGATCAGCCAGAAATGATTAAAATTACCTTGATTTCTATATTTGATTTTTTTATATTCATATTCTGCTTCTTCTTCCATCTTTTCGGCTTCCAAGAGTTTTTCATAAACGTTCTGGAAATTTAGTGGCTTAAACTACTACAGCCTTTAATCAGAAATAGGTTTTTCAAATTTTTAAACTTCTTTAAGAGTTGATTTTAAGAGTTGATTTCGCCTTAGTTGTTGGGATCCAAAAAAGATAAATACTTTTAAATTAGATATGTCATTAAAAATTCTTTCATTCTAAAATGAAAATTCATACCTTAACTTCACTGGATAAGGTTGCAAGGATTTCGTCAACTTTCTGCTTAATTTGATAACATGAAGTAGTTTTGTCTTTGTCCAGTACTTTAAGCTGATTTCGTACACCGTTCTCGGTGACCATATCTCGAAGATTGTCAATTTTCAAGGAGCAGCTATTTATTTGGCCTAACATGAAGAAAAAAGAGAATAGCATAGTGAACAAAGCCATCATAACAAGCGTTCTTCTGGAATTATAAATATTATGCACCGATATCATCGAACAATGTATAACTTCTGCACATGGGAACCTATTAGTTTTAGTTTACAGAATTTTTGAAGATAGAAGCATTGGTAATAAAATTTATAGCTACTAAATTATTGCAACAAAAAAATGTTCCTCAAATAAGTATTCGGCCTTCAAAAGCTTCAAAAACCTACCTCTACTAAAAATTTTCTGGAAATTAGGTGAAATTCAATTTTGAACCATTAATTATGCGAGCGATACTTTTAAGCGATGGAGTTTTCGTTCTAATCCTAATAAATATGCATCATTCGGTTTAGTTTCCACTATTGATTATTAAAGAGTTAGAGGACATCAATAAAGTATCGTGTGGGAACATAGGGAAGGTAGACAATGCAACATCAGCATGGCTTCATTTTTTATAACAAGTTCTTTCCTGTTCAGAATTTTTTTTCTAATAGCCGTTGCCTTATCGTAGGCACTGAGTTGCTACTGAATTGCCTGGCGGTAAAGGAGTACACCAGTATGTCGCCCGGATCATTTATTTTTGCGCGGAGTAGAATCCCAAGGAAACCCACTGAGTTGTTTTACCTTATGGCTGAATAATAAAATTCCAATAAGTTATTTTAGCAATTATTTTTTGGAATTATCTTCATAATTTAACTTAATTGAAAATTTTTTCATCGCAAGAAATAGGAATGCTTCAACAGAACAAATAAATGAAATTCGATCTATCAAAAAAATCCAAATTCATAAAAAAAGAAATGAATTATTGAACAAAAAGGCGTATAAATTTGCCTTCCAAATACGTATTTTAATTAATATTTAAATATTTTCAATAAAAAACTTTAAAGAAATTTTTTCTATCCGCTTTAAACTCATTTCGGTTGAAAAAAGCAACAATCGCAACGATAAACCTACAACAAAGAATACGAAGTGAAGATGTATACACAAAACATAAGTGAGAAATGAGAAGGGAATGAACACCAGTTGGACGACCATTAATTACTATTGGACTACAACCATCGGAACAATCGATTCGATAATCATTCGTATATTTTAGGTTTATCGATATCGATAATAAATTTGCGAAAATCGATGAAATTTTGGAAGAAAGTGAGCAAAATTGAACTTAAATAGCTATATTTATGGATAATTCCACATTTTTAACTCCCTCCATAAGGTTTAATTTTATAGAAAAATGGAAATAAAATCGAAACAATTGCAAAAACTAAATTTGTCATTTTTAGATAATAAGTAAAAACTTTTCCAGTAGTTGAGGGAGAAACCGGTGATCATTTCTGAATCAACGATCCCCATTATTAAATAGGCTTTTTTCTATTATGCTGTAATAATTCTCAAGCATTGCTGACTCTATGTGAATCTCTATTATTTAATCACGAAGAAAACTCTTCATAAACCGCTATTCATTTAAATTAATTTTAATCCTCAATTTCGTTGGTTTTTAGTATATTCTGAAATTTTTTTCCAGAGAGTCACTTGGTTGTAGAAATAGAGTCGAGTCATCGCTATGATTCGAATTTTTTAAGTCACTCTTTTTAAAGGTATATTAATTATTTTTTTGTTAATTTATTCACATAACCATTTTAAAAAATTATTTCTCAGCGTGGAAATTTAAACGAAAGTGAAAAGGATGAAAAGGGTTCGAAGAAAAAAAATCTTATTTCTCAGCAGTAATCGTGAAATCGAATCTCCTAAATAGGTAACGATGAAATCTGAAAAAAAGCAATTATGCTAAATATTGTCAAAACACATCCACACAGCAAAAATCTTTACAAAAAAATTCTAATTTAATATATTTATATTTATCGACTGAAGCTTTTTTTCTATAAAAATTTATAACTTTGCTAATTGAATTGCTATAAAAAATTAGTGAAATAAGAATTTTGGTACATTTTATATCTCGAGAAAAACTGGTTTGCAAAGGCAAGAAAATTCCATTTTTTTAAAAAAAATATATTACTTATTTTAATAAATTAATCATTTGTTTTTTTAGTTTGTTTGAAAAAAAATTATAAATTTGTAAATCATTCGAAAATCTTTTATCTTGAAAATTGAGAATAGAAAAATAAAATTTCGGAATGAGAAAAAAATTTTATTTTCAAAATTTCAAAAAATTTTTATCAAAAGAAATTTGAATTAAAATTCAAATTTGAATTTGAATTAAATGAGGAAAAGTTTTTAAAGTCAATAAAACTGATAAAAAAGGAATGAAGTGTTCGAAAATTCTTTTCAAACTTCAATTTCGATAATATATTGAAATAAAACTTAAGAAGATAAATAGAAGATTGCTGAATGGATGGATATTTTATCTTTACAATATCAACAATAAACGAAGTATGTAAGATCAATCAAATCGAAGAAAAAACTAAATGAATTTTCGACTTATCTTTTTTCTTTCTTAACTTTAGCCTATTTTCTCCAAATTATTTCAAAATTTGCCTTATAAATTATAGGTTATAAAGATTGGGGAGGGATAATCGAGTGGCGTAATTGCTTCGTTCTGAGTCGAATATCAGAGCCTGATTCGATCAGAGCCTGACAGGAATAAATTATTTAAAAATCCGGGTAACACTGCCAAATCCGGATCTGTATTTTTGTAGTATCTATATTTTACAGATTTTGTACTTCTCCAATCGCCAACTGAAAAAAAAAATTATAAACCTAGTCAGCAGATCTGGAAATCTTGTAACCGGAAATGTAAATGCTAACCATTCTATAAAGAAAATAATAGCATATTTGTATTTTGCCTTTAAATTTACGAAGGTGATCGGTAGGATTTTCGATTTTCCATTTATATACATTAAAAATTGATTAATTCGCGATCTTCAAAGCAAAAATTTCAAAGGCCTAATATTGTATTAATTCTATGAAAACGAATTTGCATGAAAATCGTAGAAGTTGACATAAACAGTTGACATTTGACATTTATTCCCAAATACGTTCATCATTTATTTGATCAGCTGATGGTTTTTATGTCAATAATTTGATCATCTTTCACAATTTTTTTAATTCTTAGAGAAATATAGGAATTCTTTCTTTCATATTTACCTCTTCTGTCGTTTTTTTATTCAATGAAATGGCCTTTAGAAAAGTGTTGGAATGCGAGTGATTCATTTTACGTATACCAAAATTACCATTTATTTCGCCACAATATTGCGATAATTCTATTTTTAGGTTGCTTTTTGCGCACAAGTCAATAACAATATATTATAATGATAATTAAGCTTTTCTTATGAGCTTTGATTGTCACATTTTAAATTCAAAGAAAGATTGAAAAGATTTCAATTGGAAATTGGAAATGAAATATAAGAAATGAATTCTCGAAAATAAGTGATTGGCTAACATTCACCATTTCTAGTTATGCTAGCGCCGCTGGCTATTAGTTTAGTTTGAAATTTATGTCAGAGAAAATCGCTGGATCGCTGGATGAAAAAAGTACAAAATCGCCAGTACCAATCTGACAAGCTTAATCCTGTCGGGACATAAATTTGAACCTGTGATGCTCGACTTGTAAACCGAAACTATCGTATAGCTTAACCATTACTTTCCATGTTCTTGTAAATAATAACGAATTTATTTTATAAAAAATGACAAAATGACATCCTTTCTGGGCAATTTTCAACGAAAATAAATACGAAATTTAAGCGTCCTATTTACTTGCAACGAGGTAATCTTTTAAACATTTGTATATATAGCAAATAAGCTAAAAGTACGAAGAAAATTTGGTTTAAACTTGAAGTAAAATAATTAAAATTGCATTAAATTTGATTGACAGGAGTAATTTTTGCAAATGACTGATGCCATTCCTCCCAATGAATTTTATACACTAAAAAATATATGCACAGTTGGCGAAATCGATTCAAATCTCAGATTATTTATTTGGTTAGTAAAGAATTAATTGCGTAGCAACCTAACAGTACAAAGCATAGGAAATAATAAGTCGTTTTAATTTTTTTGGTATTTTTATGGTTATTGATTGTTAAAAAGGTAAAACAAAAAGGTAACGATGCACTATTTAGAAGAAATAAAGCTTCAGCCATAATCGTTGACAACTGTTGTTTTCATGAAAAAGGAAATTCCGCGAAAAAGAGGATATTTCGAAAAAGAAATTATCTAAAGTAAAGTAAATGAGAAAATTCGAAACTGTTAATTCGTTTGTTTTAAAAGAATGTTCAATGAGTTACACTGATTTCGAAAAATGCAAATAATTTTTTTCCGCTAAAAATTTTACTCGTTAAACAAATCTGCTATTCGAGCTACTTTCGACGAATTCATCCTATTGATTAACATTGTTATTAAATTAGCATCGATGTGCTACATGTGCTACAACAAAGTGAATCTCGCGGACGCAAACCGTTATCCAACTTTTTTTCCTATATTTTTGATCATTGGAATATTTGGAAAATTCATGAATTGTCTTATTTTGTCATTGTATATAGATTTATAACTCACTGGAATAGATGAATTCGTGTTTACTGCCAAATTATTAGCATTTCTCCTTCCCAATCGCCGCCGAAATCCTCTGTAAAAGTTCGGAGATAGCAAAAAAAGGAATTTTGTTTTGCCGAAAATACTTTTAATTTTCTTTTCCGTTTCATCGATTTGTCCTTGCAATAGTCGTTGCTAAATTTACATTTTACATTTAAATTTTTTTTTGCCATTCTTTTAATCCTCAAAAAAATTCGAAAAAAATAGAAAACATATTTAATAAAAACAATTCCACTAAGTACCATCAGTGGCATTTAAAGGTTGCACAATACTCGATCACTGCTGGAGTCTTGGAACTGTAGTTTTTTTCTACTCTGATGTCGCTTTAAGGACACATTAAGAACAAAATAAACTAGGAAAAATTTATTCATTCATAAAAAATTCAACTGCCAGTGGAAGAAAGTAAAACCTTAGTGTTCTTTATTTAATATGAAAGGAGCGAATAAAATAATAAAATAAATTAGAATTAGACAAATGGATAAACGGCTGTTTGTGCGATTTTTTAGGTGCATTTCATACACATCCATCTGTGTGATTCTCATAAATTATCAATATTACGTTATCGTTTTTCGAAAATTTCGGAGAATTTTTTATCTCTAATGAGCCAGGAGAACCATTTATGTCGTGGATATCTTTTCAATCTGATGTTGCGCTTTTTCGCTTATCTTATTGTGCCTCTTGTTTTATTAAAAAAACAACCTGTTAGACTAAAAACGTCCTCTTCGATAATTTATTACGACTGTTTGGTCCAATAATTTTTATTGGTTACCTTAAGTCGACTTCAACTTTGACTTCAACGAAAAATTAAACATAAAATATAAAAATTAAATTCGAATTCTGAAGTTGCATCTTTGCTTAAATTTTAAATTACTAAATTCTGAATGCTTCTTGGAATTTCTCTATTACCTTGTTTTTACATTTCGTTTCTCTTACTACCTTATTTTTAAATTTCATCCATCCACATCTTTTCCTTTTTTATTTTTATTGAAATTTCTTATGCGTTTATTTCTAAAACTTTAGGTACTCCTTTTATTGTAACAATTCAGTGAAAATTAATGAAGCTTAAATGAGATACTTAAACTGTAGAGGGCGACAATGCCGCTCTTTCTTTCATTAACTATCAGTTAATGGTGATTGCGATAAAATTAAAATTGCGATGAAATTTCGATCGAAGCCATTAATTGAATTTGTGAAAAAAGGCGAAAGTATTTTGAAGATAAATTAAATAAAGCTTTATAAAAACCATACTTTTCAAAAAATTTCTACGCTTCATTTGAATATTTTTTAAATTTTTTCAATCGACTTCAATTGATTTTTTAAATTTTCTGGTTGTTTTTTGATCGCATGTTTACCATATTCATATTCAAAATCATCCCACCTATCTTCGAAATATTTTCTTCAAGTATAAGTATTTTATATTTTTTGCGAGCAAATTTAATACTTTAATTTTTATTCACCTAAACAAATATTTACGTAATTCTCATTTCGAGTCATGAAAACTCTTGAAAAACAACGGCGCATGGCAGAGATTATGGTGCGAATTATTAATTTATTTCCTCGCCTCTGAAAATTTTAATAAATAATAATTGAATATGTTTTATAAATATAAATATAGTGGAATATTTATGCATTATTGCAGAAGGACTGACTAAATTCACATTTATTAATTCACATTTAATTTTAAAAATTTTCAATTATTAATTTTAATTTCCATTTTAGATTAACCGTAAAAGCAAAAAAAATTTATAAGAAAACATAAGAAAATTAAAAAATCGATTAATGAATCAGTCTAATGGCACTAAAATGCTTTTTAGAATACTCAAATCGAATTAATTAATTCTACTTTCAAGCGAAAAATTTATGCAAGGATATGAGTTGAATGAAAAGTTTTTAGCCAATTCTTGTTACACGTTATGCATTTTTATCTTAGAATGCCTAAAGCTGGCGTGTATTCATTGATACAGCAAAATTAAATTACCCATTAAGACAAAATAGATAATTTTACTAGAGCAATTCAGTGATTGTCTAAGAATTTTGAAATATCAGAGAAAAAATTGGCTTCACTGCAAAGACAATGCTTTTGCCTAAGAAGAGCATATATATTTTGCCTGCCCGGATTACGGCATTGGTTTGACAGTGAATTGACGTAGAGTTCATCAGGAAGAAGCAGTGCTAAAATGACAATAAGGATTAATCGTCATATTTAATTAGACTATCTCTACTCGAGTAGAATATCAAAGTAAAGCATCAGCAGTGTTCCATAAATTTTTCTTCAAGCACCAAGCACCATTTCTAATTCAGCTTAAAATACCAGCTGAACTCTATCGTTAGAGATTTATTTGTGGATTCATTTGAAGGGCACGATGTGCAAATCAAGTATAAACTGGTTCATGCATACATGTGCATATGTGCGTCCTTACTACTTCATATCTATAATATTTTATCATTTTATTTCATTCAATATTTGAGCATCACTTTTATTCGCCTGCAAAACCATTTTAGAATATAAAATTTGCGCTAAAAATTGATCTAATAAAAGCCATTTACGACAAAATCATTTCCCTTCATTTTTAATCCTCATTATGACATTAATAATTTCATTTCAAACATTTTGTCTCTGCGAGAAAAAATTATTTAAAAAGTCGCTTAAAGAAAAATTTCCCCTTTAGAGCATTTAAAAGAATTTACTAAGATTTTTTTATTTGGTTTCAATGGAACTTTTTTCTTTTAATTGTTTTGTTCTTTATTCAGAAAATTTTCTTTTTATTCTTTTTTTATATTTTTTTGATTATTTATTTTTGCATACATTTTTATATAAAATTTTTTTGGTTAATGTATTCTTCATTATTGCTATGAATTTTTTACTTAAAATTGCTTAATTGATAAAATGACAAATTAATTTGCAAAAAATAATATGCGTTGAAAATTTTTGCATGAAAAACATAGAAATTTGAGATAAAATAAAATCACTTTTATTCTTCTTCAAAATTTCAAAGAACTTGGGAAAATATTTTAATGAATTTGCTTTTAAGATTGATTGGTTATTACTGAATGGTGACCAAGTGGAAATATTTTGACCACTTCGAAATAACCGAGTAATTTCGGTTTTCAGTTTAAACAGTGGTAACTCAATAAGATCCATCATTATTGGCCATCAATTTTATAAATTCAATATAGTAACAATAAGTTCAATTGAAATTTAATTTTGAAAAATTGATAAAAGTGAAAAGCAAACTTTCGATTTTAAGTATATTCTTGTACTTTAGTTATATTTATATACTTTAATATTAATACTTATAATTAATACTTGAATTTACCATAATAAAACTATGAAACTATGATACTATACATATTGCATTACTACAACAGATTATGGATCCATCCGGAAGATGAAATATATGGTGCAACAACAAAATCTTTAATGTGAATGCGAAAATTTCCTACAAATATTTAAATTTAAATTAGAAACCATTTTTTACTTATTCCTTTTCTTTAACTACGTATAATTATTTATATAATTATTTTTTGCAAAAATATGCTTTTCTATTTTATATTAAAGTATACCTATCGAATAAATTTGTTTTACTACATGTAAACTAATGGTATTGAAAGAATCTTATTTTAATTGATGCAATTTTAAACATTTTAATTTGTCGCAGATTTGTGAGCAAAAGAAAGACGAATTTGACCATCTCACTGGCTACAATTTCCAGTTCAAAATATGAATTTTATTCAACAGAAAATTGTGAAAAATGGTTAAAAAAGTATCTCCTGTATCTTTATGCAACACATGCAATTGGAATGCATTTTGCATCGTTTTTTAGGCCATTTCATTATAGCACTGTTCTTATCACTATTCTGCTACTTGCGAATTATTATAATTGTGCAAAAAAGCATAAAAAAAAGCCATGGTAAGTTTAATATCTACCTGCTGTATTACCTAGCTATATTTATTTATATATAGAAAATTTTTAAATTTTCTTTTAAGCAAAAGGACAGCTTTTGATCGTCATACTACAAACTACCAATCATGGCGCGAACAAATGACAGTTTGCGAACTCCTTGATAACTATGATCCAACAGTTCGACCATCCGGAAGATCACCACTTAATAATAAGAGTAAGCGATATGTCTTAGTACAATTAAAAAATATCTATCGGGGCTAAAGATTTTTCCTTTTTTTATTTTGATTTCTTGGTTATTCAGTGGTAAATTAGGTCAAATTTGGATTTCCTAAAAAGATTTGTCTGGTCTAATAAGACAAGAAGTCTAACCGAAGATAATCAAGTTTAATCGAAAATGGTGGACAATTTTCACTTTTTTACTATCCTTGTGTTGACCGCCATTATTTTCAGGAGGTCCAGTACATGTTTATACAAGTATTAAAATACGCTCAATAAGTGCTATAAGTGAACGAAATATGGTTGATTTTTCGTTCTTTTTTTAAATTTATTTTTTTTGTAATTTAATTGCAGCATAATTTTTTTCTTCGACAAAAGATTTTAACAGATTTTCTAATCACAACGAGTTGGATAAAAATTACATTTTTTTCTCAAAATTGGACGTGTATCCTATTATACCTTTAGTCTTACAGCGAAGAATTCGCAAATTCTCTACGCATCGTTGGGCAAAATTCTTATTAAAAGCACTCAAAGCATTTTAGGCTATTAGAGACAAGTGGCTATTAGAATAAAATATTTCTTGAGAGCCAAAGACAAGCATCGGCACCATCACTATCGGTCTTCAGCACCATTTTTAATTTTTAATAAGCCTTTAAAAAACGGTAGGCATCGAGCCAACGGTAGGCGCTCTTATTCCAAAAGGGAAAAATTGGATAAGAAATAAGAAATATTTCCGCTTTATTGACTCACTGTGACTGTAGTTCTTAAAAAGGTTAAAAATAATTGTATTAATAAACTGTAAATGAATAAATAAATTGTATAAATAAATTGTATTAATAATTAATAAATTGTTCGAAGTGGTGCGACTAAGTTACTAGAAAATAAAGTTCATTAGACAATATATTAGGTTATATAAATCAAAAGAAAATGATATTTGAGAGTGGTCACCAATTAACAAATCTTATTAATAGGAATTTGTTGCGCAATTCCGTTTCCAACAAGAATGGTTCGACGATCGTCTTCGATTTGTCGACCATAGTGATTTTCGAAATTTCGAATTTATAAATGTTGCTAGGGATCAAATATTGTGGATACCGGATACATTTTTCCAAAATGAAAGGAATGGATGGTATCATAACCTTGACCAGGTAATTCAAGGAATTTGGCTTTCGCATTGATTTACCATATTTATCATTTGTTATTTTAGTAAATTGCTATTATTACCATTTGTTCAGTTACAATTATTCGAATATTTTAGGAGAACAAATTTGTGAAAATACGTTCGGATGGAAAAATAATCTACAATCGGAGGTTAATGCCTTCTTTTTCTGTGTATATAAATACATATAAAGTAATTAATTATTTGATTCAATTAAACTAAGACAATTTTTGACTTTTGGCATCTTCGATTTTCAATGTTGAATTATTTTCAATGTTTTGAAAAGATACTTTCTAGAAAATCGAAACTTTATTATTGTTACTGTGTTTATATTTTTTTCTAAATGGTGATTTTTTCCTAACTGAAAAAAAAAAAAAAACGAAACACTGGAAATGTAGACAAAAATAACAATAATGTTAGTATTAGTATTAATAATAATAACAGTGAAATAATAATAATAATAATAGAGAAATGACTGAAAAATGATAAATAATAACAATGAATGCCAGTAATAATAATGACAATAATAAAGAATAGTAATGTAATCTAATAATAATTCTTAAGGCTAACTCTTATTCTCGCCTGTAATATGAATTTGATACGTTATCCTATGGATGTACAAGAGTGTCTAATTGACTTCGCAAGCTGTAAGCTTTTCATATTTCCCACAAAAATTCAATAAAAAATATTATAAGTGTTGTGAAAACTTAAAGTACTATTATAAGCCATTAATTTCAATTCAACTGCTTTCAACATAAAAGCATACAAAATGAAGTCAAACGTGTGTAAAAAATTAATTCATTTGATAAGCACAATTTTTAAAATCAATAATACAATAATTAAAAATTGTAGAATAAATTTATATATATAAATATATATAAATTTATATATAATATTTATATATATAATATTTATATATAATATTTATATATATAAATACGAGATAAGAATCTGTGAACTGATTTTTTTCATTAAATCTTTTGGTGGATTGCATATTTTTACAAGAAAATTTCGCACTTAGATTTATCTTTTACAAGTGATTTATTAATTAGAGATCTGTCTTTAGCAGAGGTGAGTAGAGTCCACTAGAGTAGTGCAGGCGATTCGCCAGGCTTTTTAATGGCAGCTTCGCTCCTGTTTGGAACAGGAACGGAATTTAAGTCATCCCATTTAGATGCATATACGACTAGCGATATAATTTATAAGTGGGATGAAACTGGCATAACTATCGACAAAACAGCCAATGGAGCTCTTCCAAATTTCGAAATTAGTGCCTACAAAAACGCGACATGTGATAGCGTAACCAATACAGGTTAGTCTATTCCCTTTTAAAATTAATTTATCAATTATTTTTTTCGATTTCTGTGATTTCCGCTCTTTTGCTCCATACAGTTCTCTCACAAAATACATGAGTGGACTCGTTAAATTCAAATGCGATAGTTGGCACACTCTTTTACAAAATGGACATCAAGGATGCAGCATTGACATACCAAAATTATTGGCTTCGCTGATTCAGTTTATGCGGTCTTAAATTGTAAAATCGTCAGCTATATAGCACCAGTGCAATCGCTTTTTTTTCCTATGTGACCGTAATGGATGAAAAAACGAAGTAAAAAATCAGAAATGAGATTGCAGTAAATGCAGAAATATGATTTGAATGTAATGGATTATTTTCAGGTACTTACAGTTGCCTTCGAGTCGAACTGAAACTGAGTCGCGTTTTTTCTTTCTTTCTGTTACAGTTATATATTCCATCAGCAATGCTCGTTAGTGTGTCATGGGTTTCGTACTGGATTGACTGGAAAAGTACCGCAGCTCGAGTGCCTTTAGCTATTGTTACATTACTTACGATGATCACGCAATCACATGGTACCTCTTTATGAACACTTCCGAAAAAAATTTCAATCACTTTTAGCTATTTTCATCATCGTTAGCATTACCAAAAAAAATCGAGGCCACTTTTTGCTGTCTGGATTTCTGGCCATATTTCTTACTGCGCCACATTAGCATGTATCATATATCGATCATCGATCATCGATCATGGCTTCTTGTTTTTTTTAATTGTTGGGGTGGTTTTAATTTTATTGTACAATCTTGGTTTCAAAATTTGCATAAAATATCGTCGTTTTCGAGCTCTGGCACTGCATGCAATTTAAACTGAATTCAACAATGGAGGCTGTTCGTAAGATACAAGTAAGCCTTGGTTCGAAGTCGAAAATATAGATTTTGAAGACCCACATTGCGCAACAATTCCAAAAAAAAATCCCTGAAGAATTGTTGGAGGGTGATTCGAGGAGTTATGCAGATTTGCGCAAAAGATTATGTGATAATAAATGGAATCATCTGTGTGCACTGGGTAATGAGAAAAAGCTTGACAAATGGATAACCCACGAAAAATAACTGAGCATTTAATGTAGACACATTTGGATATATATTAATTATTGTTCGGTGTTAATCCGACGCAAATATGACCCATTTTTGGTATAACTTGGTCACTTGCGCTGAAAAATGATTCTGCACGACAACAAAAAAGGATCATCGATGATCAGCTGGACAAAAATGAACCTTCTGGATCCATGTCATTGACTTCACTTTAAGGAGGCTATACTTATTGTTTGATGGTCTTTTGCAGGATTGATCCACTATAGCTGTGGCGATTATAGTGAATCGTTCAGAAAAGAATTGGCAATATCCACGAGAAACAAGGAACATAGTGGTAGCCAACAGAAAAGGTCTCATTCTTCTATACGGCAACACCAAAACATATAAATATCGCCAGAATCACTTTAAAAAAATTGGCCGAGTTTTATTTCGAATTCATCCTCTATTCACTGTTTTCGTTGATCTTTCGTTTTCACTTCTTCCATTCTCTCGGCAGCTTTCTCAATAAAAAATATTTTTAAAAACAGAAGAATTTTGAAATCACCTTCCAGTAGTTTATTGGTTCCTGAAGACTTTTACGCTCTTGGTAGAAATGCTGTTCGTATCACATTGATAAAATTGTATTCACTGTAATTTATGCTTATGAATAGAAATTATGAATAGAAATTATCAACAGAGTTATGGGCTTAAAAAAAATGATAAAACGACCCGGATTGCTAATAGGAGGAACTCTGGATGGAGCTTGCGATTTATCTGTGCTTCTATCTTCCAGTGATTGATATCGTCCAGTAGGGTCAGCCAAACCGGAAATAGTGAGTATTGTAAGGTGAGCAGAAAGGCCTAAAAGTTTTTTTCCACTAATTTTACTAGAACATGAGTTATACATAATTAACTTGATTAGCCTTCTATGATTTTCATGAAACCTTTTCTTATATTTATGTTCATGCAAAAATTTTACTTATAGAATTTAAATGAAACAATCAACTTATTATTATTTTTAGAATTATTATATAGAATTATTATATAAATCTATTATAGAATTATTTTTTAAGCAATCAATTCCAATCTACCTCCGGTCAGTTATACGAAAGCGATTGATGTTTGGATTGGAGCTTGCTGTGGTCAGTTTTTATCAGATTTTATCGTCAAATTCTAATTTATTCTTTGATTTATCTTAATTCTTTTCCCCAAATGTTCAGCTTAATGCAACCATATTGTTGATAAATTCTTTGCAGTCTTCATATTTGCATCATTGATTGAATATGCAGTAGTTAATTATATGGGTATACTGGATGAGCGCAAGTTAGCCTTTTTTTCGTCCATTATAGATTATTATAAGCATATTTTCGTAAAGCTGTATAAGAAACTTTTTGTTTATCATTATATAAATCAGATAAAGGTACTTAATCTATAGAAACTTTACAATTTCGACCAACATGTTTCAGACAAGTACAAAAGGCGACAACAAAAACACGTCTTTCAGGATTCCTTAGTAACGAAACATTTTTTAGTAGCGAGCAAACTCGGGTTAATGATGGAAGAAAGGTAACCATTATATATTGCAAAAATCTAAAAATTTAAAGATTAACTAATAAAATGAAGCTGGCAAACATTAAACTTTTTTTTCCAAATGTTTCTTTCATCTGAACATTTCTTTCTTTCATAGAACTGAACATGAATAAGATGAAAGATACAGTATCAAATAAATCATTGAAAAACATGGGAAATGAGAAACTCTGCAGTTTAAATATTTTTTCGCACCCATCATTTATTTAATGATTGGGATCATTTGATTAACTATTAGTACAGAGCAGGGCAGAGACTTTAGGATAAATGGGACTAACATTATGAACTGCACTACCATTCGGATTTGATTTTTGATAGTCGATTTTTTTTGCCTTAGTAAACAGTTTAAATATTGATAACTTTTTGAAATATTGCTTCCAGAAGTTGAATATTTATTTCGTTGGCGTTCATTTTAACCATTAAATTTTATTGTAACTATAGAGCTTCTTACGTAGAAGGAGAAAACGAAGCTTTGAATTACAAGAACGGATGGAACAACGGATGGAACTTGCTAATTTTGGTTCCTCACAGTTAATGGTGAAGCCTTATGAGCAAATTTGGACTTTTCAAGTAAATTTTACTCGATATTTTAAGCAATTTATTTAAACGTCATGCGAATAATTAATAACGGGAATTATTACTCTATTAGTTTCTTTTCCCTTAAAATCCTTTTATTTTCTCCTGGAGTAGAGATTTTCAGAACACGTCAGACTTAATATATATAGGTCAAAGGAAAAGGGTCGAATTAGTCAAATGGTGTAGTATACTTTCAACAAGAGGACGTGCAGAAAGAATTGATATTATCGCAAGGTAATGCTACCAGCTTATTTACACTTTTGAAGATATTTTATTTTGAAGATATTTTGATCGGTTTGCTTTCGACTGACAACCTGCAAAAAAGTCAGCGAAAATCATTACTGCAGTCACGCAAATAATGGCCTTAGAGAAACCTTCTTGTACGGTTCTCATACTTTTTCCTATGTCTTACGAGAATTACTATAATAAATCTTTGTGTTTCAGACTATGTGTATGGAATATATGTATATTTTGTAGTCATATAAAATTTAATACAACCTTTAATTGAATACATTTATTAGATAAAATATGCGGTTAAATTTTCGCGATTTAACGATCAATTTTTTTATCTCCATTGGAAAAAATAAATTCAAAAAAATTTGCTGAGTGTTCATTTTCAGATTAATATTTCCAATCGCATTCATCATGTTTAATTTTGTGTATTGGAGCATATATTTGGATGATATTGGTCAGAAATAAAGTACGTGACAACAATTTATTGAAAATACCGTAAAAATTTTCATGAATAATGAAATTTGAGCCTTTATTTAAAATTTTAGGAATAAATTCTTTTTTTGCCTCATGAAATGAATGTTTAAAATTATCAGCAATTTAATTATTTGTAATTTGTGAATTAAAATTCTTCTTCATTTAAAAGTGTTCAGCTCATTTCGTCTGCAAAAATTCTCGCTTAATTGGTTAAATTGCAATTATAAATCGATTGCAATTTTAGAAAGACAAAAAGTGAACAAAAAAATTTTCCATTTTCCTCAAAATTTCGTTAAAATTGATTTAAAGGAATCTTCATGAAAGGAGAATTATACACAATTTAATGTTTTTAAAATTCATTGAAAACTTGATTATAATATTAAATAATTTTAAGAACAAATGATTCTCAATGATCGAAGATCTTTAAGGAAATTTGTATGAAATTTGGTAGAATTAGCTTGGAATTACCATAAACAAGTATTTACAAAAATTTATCAATTTCTCGCTTGCAATTTTTGTTTATATTAATTGTTAGCTTTTGTGCAAGCTCTCTGTGTGAGTTTCGATGAAAAGTGGGGAAATCGAAAAAAATTTAAAAAAAATTTGATGATAAAGATGCAAGCAGATCTTCAAAATCACTCGGATTTCATTTTTAATAATGGTTTTAGGCGATTCAAAAAGCTTGATCTCAGTCCAAGGAAAGCATTACATTATTAACTCTATCGTACTAAAAAGTTTTCTTAAAAATGGTGATATCACCAATTCTCAAATTTAGTGTTTTTTTTTGATAGAAAATATGTACGGAAGCCTCGTAATGAGTCGAAATTTGAATTTCATGCGGAAGGCCTACGAAAATATTATTTAAACGATTAATCAAACGATGAACGGTTGAAAAGATTGCGTAAAATGACCGGCGAAATTTTTTTTTGTTTCATTATGTGAAAATCCCTTATTTTTGCCTCGTAAATTTACCTCGGCATTTTTTGATAAAATTGTTTTCCATTGTTTTGTCGCATTATTCCTCTTTATTATTCTTGTTTTATTTATGGTTGTAATGGTTGGAAAGCCATCGATAAAAGGTTGGAATGTTGCAGTGAAAAACATTTTCTCAACTAGTTTCATAAATTTCACTAGAAATTCTTTGTGAATTCTCTGTGAATTAAGATTATTTATAAGCAATTTGAAAGGAATTTTTTAAAATTACTTTACAACTTAATTAATTTGATTATCATCTTTTTCCATAATAATTCAAATAATTTTGAAAATTGACAAATTAAAGTAGTCGAATCGATGTGCGAAAACAATAGTTAAATGAGACGATTGATGACAATAAATAATTTATGACATGGGAAAAGTTCATTTTACAGAGCATAAGCCCGAATTCATTAATTTCAATGATTTTTTAACGGTTATAATTCCCAGTTTTAGCATTTTCAGTTTAATTTTTAGGTTTAATTCAAAGTTATCGGAGAAATTATAGGTTTCTTTTTCACCATTCGATTAATCCCTAAAATTTGAGATGCGAAGGAAATTTAAATGGTGATTTTGTTCGCCTTTTTGTTCTTTTTTGCCTTTTTCCTTTTTTCCATACTTTTACATTTATAAATAAACAATTCATTTAGGAAAAGAGCGATTCATTTTCCATATATTAGATTTAAATTACTATAAATTAACAGCCAGCGAAGTGAATTTCAAATGGATTGCACTTCTAAACGAACGGCTTACAAAAAAACACGCGAATTAGGCGACGATTATGGCCATCACGAATTTTTCATACAAATTTAAAATAAGCTTGAGATATTTGAAACTTTAATTCAGTTCGACATTTAATTAGACTTTTATCAATACTTTTATATTTTTTATATTTTTATACTAAATAATTCGAATACTCTTTCGATTAGAAAGATTTCCTTTTATCATATTTGTATTTTATATAAAATAAAATATTTACGCATTTCAAAACAGAATTTAAAATTTAAATGCGAAAATTATAATTTTTTATGAAATAAGGGCTGATTTGTCGAATAAATTTTTTTGAAACTTTAGCAGAAAAATATTGCATATTTTTAATTTTAAATTAAATAGCAGGAAATAAATGGGAAATTATTTATTGCATCTATGAAGCATTATTAGGAATTTTTTTTGAAAGTTTCTATAGCAACCATGTCGATATTTGTGGCGAAAAGCTATGCTTCATATTGCGCAAATATTAATTTATCATTGATAAGGTCTCGCTTCTACCCATTTCTTTTGATTGGTTGAGCAGTTTTTCGAGATTTAATCTCTTCGAGATTTGGAAGTTAAAACAGCATTCTCAACTTATTTTTTCATCTCCGATTTGCGTACATTTTTTTTATATTTGTATTTTCGACTGAAACAACGATAGATTAGGATAATCTGATTTTTTAGATTCGTCTCCTTGGCCTTATTTAAATATTTTCATTCGGGTTATTTCAGATGTGGTTGAAAAAAACAAGCATCTTTCTCACCTTGAAAAGTACTCATTAATCATAATATGTCATGCCTTTTTCCAATAACTTAAATGACCCAAAGAATTCAAAAAGTTAAATTTGCCGGCGATTTAGTTGTGAAATCATATCTTACGCAAACTGGAAAACAAAATCTACGAAAACAAAATCTATGATTCAGCGCAAAAGCTATTATTCGAAACACAATTGGAAGAATCATCCATGGTTTCAAGTGGAAATTTTATCCAAGGAAACACGATGAAAGTAACAGTTCACTCGGGACAAAGTAAGATGGTAATTTAGCACTCTAGATTTTACGCTCAAAATTAGTTTGTCTCACAATGAACCAATTTTCCCTTTAACAAATGAAAGCTATTCAAAATCTCTTCTTCTTTCTGTTGAACATATAATGTAAGAGAATTCACCAAAATTCTCTTTTCAATATTGTTTAATCGTAGTCAAAGAGTAGCAAGCCATTTATAGCTTTATTGAAAACTTAAACTTACATATTTTGAACTTATTGAAGATTTTGATAACAAAGTGCGAAATTATTTGAATTACTATCATTTGCTTTTTATCTTTGCAAAGCAAAATCGACTGAATCAATTTTTTGAGGCTACTACTTTGCAAGTGGGAAATACAACTTCTAAATCTGCGAAGAAATCCAGGTCAATTTCAGCTGATCGCAAAGAAAAGGTAGTATACCACTATGGTCGTTTTCGTCGTTTATTAGGCAGATTGTATTAAAGAACGATAAATTTTAGATAAGAACGACAAATAAAGAATTAAAGAATTTAGATATGTGGACAAGCTTCGGTTAAGATAAAATATACAAATTAATACTGTCGGGTATTCGCTCTCTCTCTTCGACAGTAGCAAAATAAAGAAATTGAATGGTGCTTGGAACGAATTTTTGTTATTAAATTTAGAAGAATTTAAAGATTACGTGAAACTCATCCATTTTAATTAGGGTGATCAATTAAGAGCCTTCTGCTATCCTTCATTTTTGATCATTTCCTATTTAAACAAATTTCCATCGTCACGAATTGTGTAAAAATCTATTTTCATGCATAAAAAATGTTTCAGAAGCAATTTCATTCGTTTTAATGGAGCAAATTACTAACCATACGGCATTTAACTGCTGAAATTAGAAGAATTATCATAACATAACATAAAAATTCAACCAATTAAATTGGGAGAAAACCATATTTTAATAGGAATTGAGAAGAAATAAATGAAGAAAATTTGATAAATTAAATAATTTATAGAAATTTCAAGGTTAAAAAACAATAAAAAGGAGCAAAATTTAAAATAAGGTTTTAAAATATTTAGCAGAATTCGACGTAAAATTTAAGATTCCATGAATTATTTTAGAATTTTATGAATTTAACTTTCGGTGACAGTGGTTATATATTATATATGTGAACGGATATACAAAATATTTAAAATGTCCAATATTATTTTTATCATAAAATGCTTAAATTCGCCGAATTTTCTCAAATTTGATATGCTTTTAATTCAATCTTAATTCATGCTAAAACATGAATTAAATTTCTCTTCCTCTGTGGGTGATATGGACCTCAATCTCGAGTCCATTGCCAGAGGCCCGAGAATTTGAAGGTTCTACGCAGTATCGTCTTAATTGCTCTTGATAATGCGCTCTTCTGGACAAAAATCTCTAATACTGCTCCTATCTGCTCGAGCCACTTTTCCGCTTTAGAGTTCACATCCCTTAGTGATTCTATCACCACTGGGAACACTCTGGTCTTCACTTATGTATATATATATATATACATATATTTAATTTTAATACTCTTATTTTGATAATTTAATTTCTAATACGCTTCTATTCATTTTTTTGGCATATTTGTAAGAAAGTTGAAAAAATTTTTTAATTTTATATATTAAAAATATTCAGGGAATGAATTTTGAAAATAAGTCATATGAAGCGACGATTTATTCGAAAAATGACGAAAACCGTAAAAATTAAATGAATCTTTCGAAATTTCTTCAATTACGAAAAAATTTTAGTGAATGAGTTAATTATACGATTATTTTTAACTATTTCATTATATTTCTTATTCATATTTAATAATGTAATATTATCTTTTGAAAAAGCAAATCTGCAAACCACTTCATTTAACTGATTAACTTAATCGTTTTTAATTATGAAAATTAATGGTTGGGAATTAACTAATGCTTTCGATTATATTAGAGTTAAACGAATTCAAACGGTAAGTTTTGCCGTAAGTTTTCATTCTTATTTGGTTTAGGACTATGGATTTAATCAATTTTGTGGATTCTATGATCGTGGCGAACTCTTCGTACAAGTTAATTACAATCAAAGTGCGACAGTCCGAAAAAAGTTAAGGTGGTTGATGAACGTTAAATCATTAGATAATGATTCGATTGCTTCATTGTTCATCAAATTCTGCGTCGGGTTACCTTTATTTAAGCAAGTAAGAGTTTTCTATTATATTTAAGTAATCATTACCAAATTTCTTCACTTTTTCTTTTTATAGTTGAAGTTGTAATAAAAGAAATAACTGTTTTGTCCCTTTCGATGTTTTTAAAGAAAATCTACTAGCAAAGTTTATTTTTTCTTTTTGATCGTTCTTTTTGATAAAACTGCTTCAAATCTGGTTTAAATTATTGTTTATTATCCAATTATTATTGTTTATTATTATTTTTTCTTTTTGATCGTTCTTTTTGATAAAACTGCTTCAAATCTGGTTTAACTTATTATCCAAACGGTCAAGGTTAATAATATATATTTTAAAAATTGTTAACTTATCATAGAAATCGAACGGCTGACCTTGCAGAATTTATTTCCCATAAATTGCAATGTTGTAGGTCGTTTTTCATGAATTATAAGAATACTGAAAATCTATGCAAAAAATGGAAATCAACAATGCGCAGAAAAATTTTAATTTTCGAATGCCAGTTCCTTAAAATATCCATTTTAATATTCACTTATATCCATGTTAAATGTGATTAAGGCTGGTCAATTTTTTGTTCAAATTATTGATAATACTTATGATAATACTGTTGATACTGTTTGATGATACTGTTTTCAATGGAAAACAGAAATGTGAAGTGATCTCTCATATTTATTAGAACCTTCAACCAACGACTTCAATTAAGTAAATAAAGATAAAAGTTCCTATAATTATATTCGCATTAAATAATGAGCAAATTTAAGTGGAGTTTTTAGCCTTATCGGTTGATAGCAGAAGAAGGATCTATTGTTATCATTGATAATATGAACGATGAAAAGACTCTAATCGAATGTTTGCCATTCGTCGTAAGTTATTTGTTATTTATTAGAAATATCATATCCTAATCAGCAGTAGTGCTAACCAAACTAGCAATGGTGTGAGCTATTAGAAAAAAGGAAATTAGTCAGTTATTCAGGTTGACTTTCAGCATTTCTGGTTAGGCTATTTTTATCAGCTATTAGCAGGATAAAGCCCATACAGATTTTTCGTGCTAGATTCTTTAGCAGCTCCTTTGACATTCTTTGACAAAAGACAAAAACGTTTGAAGTGATAATCTAAGCAATGACCTTTTGGCCACAAAAATCTAAGCATTTTCGAAATTTTCACTGTAAAACAAACTTTAAAATAAAATCATTTTATTACAAGACAGATTGGACCAATTCGAGCTACATTACAATCTGGCGATCTGGAGAAGAAAAAGACGACCCTAAATCTCTTGGAGAAGATGACCAAATTCGGTTCTTGTGGTCCAGCTTTAGTACCATATTATCGACAGTTTCTTTCACCACTGCGTCAGTTTTTCTAATTTCATCATATTTTCGAAGCTAAATTGTTCATTTTGGTGATAATTTCGATTTCTGAAATTCCTTAACAGCTCGATCTTAGTTAAATTAGTTAAATTAAAGATTCTCAAAAGGTTAATAACTCCATCATCATAAAGAATTTTAAAAATTTAATCGTCCAGTTGATTTTTGGAAGATGAGTGAAATTATATTCATTCTCGATGTGAATGAAAAAGTTGTTGGCAGTTTGCAATTCATCACTTCAAATTGAATGTTTATTGTATTATAAATACTGTCGCATGAACTAAAATGGCGAGACGATTCTCTTTTTTCAGGAGAAACCTAGAAAATTTTGCGTAGATCTTATTCGTTTAATTTTTTAATTTCTTATTCGCAGTCACAAAATTTTGTTGAAACTATCAAATTTCAAGTGTTAAAAGTGACAAGAAAAAGTAGAATAATTTTATAGCGTCTCTTTGTTGGCAGAAATTTTGAGAATGAATTTTACAGGAAATCTTAGATATTCTGGATTGAAGACAGACATTGAATATCGATTTGGGAAAACAGCTGAAAATATTATTGGAACTTTTCTGAACACATTGGAAAGAACTGGAGGAGAAAACGCTTTTATAAATATCAAATATATTATTCCAACATACGAAAGTTGTACTGGAGCAAGATAAAATCAGTTCTTTAAAGTTGTTTGTAGTATAGACAGTTTATCTATGTATACATATATATAGAATTTTTTTCTGAAATATTTTTCGAAGAAATATTGTTCATAACTTGAGTGTCTTAGCGAAATTTTTGCAAAAAATCCCTTTATTGGTTCAATCAATGAAAAACAATGAAATGTGTAGAAAGGCCTTAAAATGCTTAGACTTGCTTCTCTGGCTAATTTTTATCAGAGAGTCATTTGGCGATAGAAGTAAAGCCAGATCACTAGCACCACTCTGCCAATCAGTTATAAAGGTATTTCGGAAAGAGTGAGATTTGTGAGATTAAATGGAATTACCTTAAATGATTTATTTATTGTTTGTGTTCCCAATAATTTTTAGATTTTTTTCTTTCTTTTAAAACCAGAAAAAAACTTAATTGGCAGAGAAATTTGCAAAGCATATAACATAATCTCCTTGAATACCAATATTAAATTCTTCGTAAGAGAACTGGTGAATAGACGCATTTATAGAGAACTAGGATATATATAGAGTCTACATATATAGAGAACTAACCGAATTTGAAAAAAGAAATTCATCTTTAATGAACTGCAATAACTGAGTATTTGTGGAAACAAAAGAACTATTAATTTAGATGAATAAATGATCGTGTATTATCTTCAATTTAATTGATAAGTACATAATGACGATTTTGCAAATATAAAAAATAAGTCGAAATGATCAAAAAACTGCTGGAAAAAAAGGATGTATCATTCATTCATTAAATAATGCCATATTTCAAATTTAATGTCGAAACAGGATGCCAATAAAATTTTAGAGCGAACAACATTAAATAAAATATGGCAACATTGTACGGGCAGGTTTATTATTTTCTTTCTCATCCTAAAAAGTAATCTGGAGAAGGATAATGAATGGAGATTAATTGAGCAATAATCGAGAAACTATGCAAAAGAATAAAGATAAAAAATCTGCGCGATTTGGCGAAATTCTATTTATCAGAACAATGAAACATTTTATACATCAAACAGTTTTAAAAAAAACGAGATGCTTGAGAGTGGTAGTGGTACTTCCTTACAAAATCCCTGGGATAACCAGGTGTTATTTACGAAAAAATTTAAGTTATAAAGGAAATGGCGATATTATTAGCTAAAGAATTTCAAAAAATATGTTTTAAATATAAAAATATTTTTTATAGTCATTACGTAAACTTTTTTAAAATTTCAAATTTCAAATTCCAAATAACTAATAATGTTATCAGAGCGAATAGCAAATGGGATATTTGGCCAGCAATTTTTGTTCAACATTAATAGTTGAACAAAAAGAATTAAAATAATAAAAAAGACTGGCCAAAAGGCTTTAATAAATTAAGTTTATTTTTCAACTCGCAAGTGACAAAGTTTTAAATAAATAAAAAATTTATACCACTTATTCTTGTTCTCTGAACAGCACGTATCATTTCTGGTTTGGCCAGCTTCACTGCTAGAATGAACTTTCTTGTCAAACAGCCACTTGAAGAGCAGATGGATCTTCAGCTTATCTCGAAATTTACCTCTATTCTGGTCTAGTCGCAAGAATCAAAGCCATAATGCTTGACTACTAACGATGCTCGTCTATAGCATTTGTGGATATATATATATATATATATATATAAATTACCAGATTGTTTTTAATGCACCATTTAAATGATTTCAACGACATTTCCTCAGTTTTATTGGAATTTTTATTTGAGATATATTGTTCCACATATAATTATGGATAATTATGGATGAGGATTATTTAGTTGGATGGGGAAATATATAAGTCGATTGATGAGACAGCCAAAAAACACTTTCGAAATTTGCCTTATTTGCTTCACCATAATAAGCGTAATTATTTATTTCATACGAACCACCTATTCTGAAAAAAGGCTTTCTTATGCTAAAGAATTTCGCTGATCGCAACTAAAATTATTTTTTAATAAACAAAATTTATTTCAAACAATTTAAAGATCAATTAAAAATAAGTAATAATAGCCATTTCACTACTTTTCAACAATGTTATGTGAGCAAATTAAGAAAGTAATTTAATGCGTCAAGCGATTTAACATTCAAATTTGTTCCAGCAGTAGTTTCCACAGCTGTGAAGTAATACTGATTCTGATAGAATGGATTGGACTTATAAGAAATATCGCCAACTGACGAATACATGGATGGCGCAATCGGTTTGATAATATCGAAAAAAATTATTCGATCATCAGTAGCTCATTTTATAATTTTTCCAGTAATGCTCTATTATCGATGAATATATTGTAAAATTATTTATGGAACTATTCGTTATCATTTAAAAATTAACTTTTGCGACTGTTCATTAAATTTCTTTTCGCGTTTATTTTCTAAAAAATCGATGAATTTCAAATGAAATTTGCGGCAAATATATGAACGATCGCTTTATTTATGAAAACGATAGAAAGAGCTGAACTGATATGATAATTTCCCCAATCTTTTCGAAATCCAGAAAAAATGAATTCTTCGTTGGTATTTTACATGTATTTACGGATGAATTCCATAAATGTAAATAGTAACTTAATGAACGATTTTAATCGCTGAGCGAGGGAAGAAAAATGTCATTTATTATTATTTTTATCGATAAGCCTGAGTATTTGAAATGTTTTGAAGGAATTTTAATGAATCATTAGAAGTGCTCATGTCATTTTGTTTTTAAAACATTCTCTTCAGAATAAGAATTCGATTCATTTCATCGATAGCAGAAAGAATGATCGATTTTGTACGTCGTTCCTTACAACCTCTCTTACCATTAAGTTTGATTTGATTAGTTATGAAGAAATTGAATCGAATAATCTGTACTAACTTACTTGAATTCAAAGAAAATAACGGTGATAACAGTCTGATCTGTCGCAATAAATATCGTCAAGCAATTTTGCATCCATATATTCCATAATTTTCATTGCTTTGAAAATGATAAATAAATAAAAATAAATAAGCTTTGCTAATGACCATCGTTCTTTTTTCATAATTTCTTGCAGTAGGTTCTAATTCGTCTAAAAAACTTGTTTGGTAAAAATGTATTCTCATTCCACAGCAATCTTAACCAACTGCTAGCATAGTAAGCCCTAGTAGCCCATATATTTATCTTTTTACTTTTTTTTTACTTAATGACTTATTGCTTTGTTATCAAAACTACAAAATAGTATCCGTTAGCCATACTTGAAAGATATTGGCCTTTTTAAGCCATACTGGCATATTAAAATGGTAATTAGCATATGTTCTTATAGGAATCTCATAGGAATAGCAATTTGTCAGCATAACATAATTTTCATTACTAAAAGCATAATATTCTTACAATAATCCTCTTAGCGATTTAAATTTTAAGTGATTTTTTTAACTAATAATAAAATTCTGACTGTGATTGGGGACAATTGTACTTCTATTTCCTTTTGGCGTGAAAAAAATTAGCACTCCAAAAATAAATGATATTATGCGCTAGAACAAAAAGAATTATAAATTACAAATCTTTTTACTTATTGTCATTGCTATAGGGTAAAAATTTTCAATTAAAATGGCTTAAGAAAAAAAATAAAAAACCATCTATAATTTAGCATAGTTTTTCATTCAATAAGAGTTCCTGAAAATTTTAATTTTGATTTTATTATAGAGCCCATCGAAGCTCCATTAAACAACATATGTTTATTTTGGTGCAAGAAAGGTTTTGGAAAACCGGTTGACACGAACTTTTTTAGATAGCTATTTACTTTTTGTTAAGAAGATCATGCATTATGAAGCTTAGGTAAGTTTATTAGAAGGTCGGGGGAAAAGCGAATATATTGGGCTGCTTGCTTTGCTGGGAATGCAATAAAATTCTTGCTCCTGTATTTATTGCAAAATTTGAACAACCGCTAGTAAATTATAACGTCATGGCTTTTCTACAAAAACAACTGGTCGTAAATTTATTTATAAAGATATTTGGCTTGAAATATCCTTATTCGGCAAAATATCTATAGCCAGCAACAATGATAAATTTGTTTTTTGATATTCATTAACAAATTATTTGATTTATTATTTATTCTGCAGCTGAATGTACAGAAAATTTTCCATGATTATCACCTTATTCATTATAGAATATATTTCTAGGAAAAGCAAATGAGCCGATCATCTGTGGCGAAAATGCGTCGAAGATCAAAGGCTTATTCTTTATGAAATATTTGTTGGGGAATACCAGAACTACGAATCTTTAACAGTAAATACTTATATCTGCTAATGTAATAATAATTTCTAATTTCATTTTCTCCATAATAAACTTTTTTTGATAATTTATTGGACTTTTCAATAAATCTGTCAATCTATCCGTAAGGAATTTCTAAGCACATTTATAGCAATCGATTTACTGTTGATAAAAATCGCTAGAATAATTCCTGAATTTATTGATATTAAGAGATAAAGATAAATTTTAGTGGTCTATAAAAGAGCGTAGATTTTTGATGATTCTTCCGCATGTTTCTTAGTTCCATCGCCACCTTGCACTTTATCATTTTTTTTTTCCATTCTTTGTTGAATATTGTGACATGCAAATATCAAATTTTTCATTTTAAGATACAAGTTTGTTCCACCTAGACAAAGAAATCAGTTTAATAAACTGGCATGCAAATAAAAACTATGCGTGCAAAAACTAACTTTACCTAGCAATTTTTCGTTTGAACGTCAAAACTTTTTTTTGTTTAATAATGAAAAATATGCTCACATTTGTCGAAAATAAAAATTTAAACTTTTCCAAGAAGTTGCGGTTAAAATTTTGAGCAAATTTATTTCTTCTTACTCTTTTTCCGATTCACCAGCATCCACCATCCAGTGAGTTGAAGATCGAAGCAAAAGCATTGGTATCTATTACTATGTATTTTAGGCAGAGTCTTTTCGTTGGATATTGATCCTTTTGCAATGTATATAAATTATTATCGTAACAATATTCTATTTGATCAAAGAGATTACAGGGACTTTCAGCATATAAATTGCTCAGATTAACAAGAGGCAACATAGTGTGAGCACTTTTGTGAATCTCTTAGAAGTTCAAGCAAAATTACACTAGACCAATAATAGTAGCATAGCACTAAAGTTTTACGGCATCTGCTTTTGTCCTACTCTTCGATTCACTCAATGAGAGCAGTTGTCGATATGTATCTTTTCAGTGCAATGATAATAAATGACCTATGAAGGAGAAATTTATTTATTTTTACTTGCTAGAAGTGGTTGTAATAACAATTTTTATGCAGAAAATTAAAAGAAATTTAATTTTGGAACAAAAAAAATTCGAATTTTTCCACCTTAAATTTAAAAAAGTTTGTGCAATTAAAATGCTTTCCGACCACTCAATATCGTTAATTTTAAGTGTTTTCTCAATAAGATGATGCTGAAAAGAATCTGGATCCTGATTTATCACATCGATGACTAATGAAATTTCCTGCTTTTATTGTTAAACCAAGGCCACAATAATATATAAACGGTTTAACTGATATAAATTGCTGATAAATTTTTAAATCTTAGCATTTTTCAAAAATTCTGCGCATCGATCTGTGATGGATTTTAGGCTAAATTAAATTGTCTTAAGTTATCTATGTTTAACCGAAACTGAGATCGATAATTTAGTTTCTTTTATATAATAAATACTGCTGGATTATTATAAATGATTAAATCAATGTAGAGACTATGGCGATTCCTAATGGGTGATTATGATTATTGGCCTTTTTTCCTCTACTCTCTCTTATTAATTCTATTTCCAGCAATTATTTCAATTAGGATCGGCTTGTCGAGTGGTACCGTTGCTACGAAAAAATATTTTAATTTTTAAAAATAAAAAATATTTTATTTTAATTAATTTCTTCCTAGGATTTTTAAAGCAAAAGAGCCAATTTTACTGATCACAAACCACTAAGCAATATTGCTTTTTTGTTAAATTTATTTTGTTGATTTCATTGTTGATTTTTAAGGCTTTCATATTTAGCACCCTTATTTAAAATTCATAATTCTTCTTCTTCTTCCTTTCTTCTTCTAACACTTTTCCTGGTTAAGGCAGCTCAGCTGGTTGCAAAGGTAAACATTTCTAAGCTACACGACCTGATGCCATAGTAATAGAAGCCATTTCTTTTTCCCTCTACTCCATATATCGCTGGTCCTCTCCTTATTAGCATAAAAAATCTCTTTATCTGTGTAAAAAATATCGCCTATCTTATCGCTTATCTTATCATATCTGATTGAATTCATCTAAAAAATAAATAGTTTAATTGACATATATTTTTAAATCACAGTACATTTCAGCAATTGTGCGCATCGATTAATGATGGATTTTAGGCTAAATTAAATTGTCTTGATTGTTGAACTATTTCAAATCTGTAACAAGCTTGTTGGTCGAATTGGTTTGAAAGGACAGCAGTTTCATTTATTAATACCTATAAAATATATTGTATAATAATAATAATTTTTAAGAACAAAAAATTTATAAAATTTATTGCAAATTTGAACTGATAGCACGAACATGCAATGAAATTTGTTCTAAATCTTAAAAAAATAATATAATACAGATAATAATATTATTAATAATAATATTGTAATAATAATACTGTAATAATATTAATATAGAAATTTTTCTTAATTTTTTCTTGTCATATTTTACGAATTTTTAAATTTTTCGAGAATTCTCACTAGATTTAATAACTGATTTTTAACCTTTCCTTCCAAATTGTTCTGATTTGATTGCTTAAATATATAAAATGAATGAATTATTTGGGAAAGAAATATTTCTTAAATCTGTTTCTAAATTGCTATGTTTTCACATCTTTATTAAGCGCTGTAATATAGACAATAAATTCCAAAGGTTGATTCGGTGTAAAAGTTTCTATTTGTCTTCTTAATTTGCACCACATTCTTGCTTACACATATTTATTGTAATTCATATATTATATTTATTTTATACCTGTTTATCTATTTATGAAACTTTAAAAATTTAATTCAGAAATGGAAAAATTAAACAAAATTGGTGATAAATGTTTGTGAGTAAAATTTACAAATGTAGTAAAAATTACTAGATATCAAAAAGCTTTATAAATTCACCAGTATCTAGAAGAGGGCACCTTTTTAATTCTGAACACAAATCATTAATCCTTATTTTTCAGAATTCTGAAGCTAAATAAATGTGACTTGACTGAAAATAAGGATCATAACAAATTTATCATTGGTATAGCGCAAATTAGTATGAAAAATTATTTAAAATTATTTAGTTTAGCGAAATTTTTTATGATTACCAGCCGTCAAGCTCACAGTTTAGGTTCTAAATAATAGTTTTTAAAAAAATAAAAATAATAGCACTCATTTTGGCAGCGTGAAATTAGTACCTTAAAAATTATTGAGGTTGAATAAAATAATTTGCCAGTTAATTTTTCTGTTGCCCATTCAGTTTGGCTATATTATTTCGACAAATCAAAAAACAAGTTTTCTACCATTGAAATCACCAAATTTTTTCATTCGTTTGAAGCTATTTTTACTTTTTTTTTATTTGCTACTTTAGAAAACGAAAATTTTTTTGGTACTTCAACATTGTGATTTCGATTTGTTCAAAAATAGTTGAATTTATTATTTCTGATTTTTTCTTTTACGATAAAATTTTTTGCAAAAATACTTAACATTCGAAATTATTTTAAGAATATCTTTAAGGATAATTATTTTTGGAATATTTTATTTCTATTCATTCTTCAACATTCGATTTGCGATTTTAATGTTTCATATGATTCCTGTTATGAAGAAAAGTCTGGAATTATTTATATAATTTTTTCTATTAGAAAATTTATTTAAAAATACTCAATGAGTCGAAAATAACCTATCTTTCACAATATTGATGATATTCTAAATCGTGATATAGTCCGAAAATAAAATTATTATGAACCAAAATGAATTGTTAGCACCACAAAGAATGAAATGTTCCATCTAGCCTATAAATATAGCTTCGAGCAATAAGTGTAACTTGAAGCGCAAGCCATCTTCTGAAATATTTTGAGCTATATTATTTTCCAAAGTTTTTTTTTTTACCTCTACTCTTGCGGAATGAAATATTTTTTGAAGATGGTCCGTCTGTGGGTCTATCTTCTGTATTAGAATGAAAGACCCGAATAGGAAGGTGCCGGAAACCTGTGCTCGGTCAGTTTTGCAGAAATGGGCGGGCCAGTGGTAAAGAAAAGACAGTGGATTACAACAAAAATTCAATCGTCTTATTCATGTTTCCCGTGACGGTTACAAGTAGTAAATTTTATTTAATTTTTCAGCCACTGCTAAATTCGCATTTAGTGAAAGATTTTAGTGATAACAAAAATTATTATTCTACTTTAATAAGGTTGCACAATCCTTAAAGTTTAGCGATAATTCATAGATTCATTACTGAATACAAAATTCTCTTGAAAAAATTCATCGAAAATATGTATACCTATATCAAATTTGTAAAAAATCGTTAAACCAAATCATTCTGAACCAAGCTTTTCATGCTTTTTTTTAACGTTTCTCATTTTCTTCCCCCATCCTATAACACAATAACACTGCATTAATTGTTGTACAATTTATACACTCAATAATTTATGTTAAAAAAACCTAATAACACTTACATACACATCATTGTAAATGCCATTGTAGAAAAGTAAGGCAATAATTTTTCATATTTAACCTATTTATTGCTTTATCAGTATTTCTTTGTTTGTGATAATTCCATAGTTGACAGCCGGCAGTTACACGAATGAAAGAATTTAAAAAAATTGTTCCAATTCGATGAAAATTTTTATCCAACAATTGTTTACTGGTTGATAGGTGATTGACTAACTGAGGATTTAGAAAATCGGCAGTGCTTCATTTTGAGTTCGTTATGCACCACTCTTTTCACCTATAATCGTGCTTTTATCATAAAAATTTTTTCTTCTTTTTTTTTGTTTCACGATATTTTAATGATATCTTGTTTATGAGAAGCAAAAGACAAACGTTGTGTGTGCTTGTTGTATCTTGGTGAAAATTTTTGATACGTAATTGATAAGATTCATACTGGTTTTCTTTATTTTCAGACCAGTTGCTAAAGTTTAATGCCGTAAAGAGTTAAAAATAAAATCCGACAATCAAGCGTCTCGCTTCTTGAATTTTAATTTGTATTTTTTTGGTGTGCAAAGGATTCAAATAATTAAGATTCAGAGTAATAAGCATCATTGATTTGGATGATTTAGGTAGGAGTAGGGATAAAGCCGTTGTCTCGTGGAATACTGCGAATTCGAATGAAGTTGAATTTTAAATTTTTAAATTTAAATTTAAGCTTTGATCTAAACCATGAAAAAAGAATAAGAATTTGAGAAGAATAAGTTTAAGAATTTGGCAACGAAAGACTTTCCTTTCCCAGATTCGTCTGAATCTTTTTATAATTCATGAGTTTGTAACTTCGCCAAGACCACTTAAGTTTAGAAAAACACTGGTTTTTCTAGGAAGCATCAATTAGAGGCAAAGTATTACTTATTTTTAAAACTAACAATCAATTTTAAATAATTCTTCCACTTGATTAAGTTGTATGAAATCGAGATGAAGCCATTTTCGATTAAATTATTAAATTATTTGCAAAAGTTTTCATCACATTCAAATTATCACCTTGAAAATAATTATGCAAATTTTCCTTTTTCCGCCTTATTTTTCCACTGTATATTTATTTCCTATTTGTTGCTTTCAGGTATTCAATGCAACTGAAATTTCTTCGAATTCGACTTTTAATTTTTCCCCTTGTTTTGAATATTTTATATTCTAAAAGGATTATTTCTGGTTGAATTTTTTGTTACCATTATATGAATTCGGTTAAATAATATTTTCAGGATAAACTCTGAAACCTAATCATAGACCAAATAAAAATTTATGACCTATTTTATTTTATCAGCAATAATCAAAAATATGGATTTTAATTTTAATTTTATGAGGTCACAACATTTTTTGTATTCCATAAGTTGATCTTTCATTAAGGCAATTTAAATGTCTATAATAATGTTTTAAATAACCTGGTTAACATCATTTATTCTCAGTCTTATCTTTTGCGCTCCAGGTTATTGCTTTCTGGTCAAGTCAACTCCTATGGCTTTCAGTACGGAAATTTTTGCCAGAGAGTCATTTGGCGATGGAACTAGTCGCCAACACTAACCGGCAGTTGGTCTTAATATTCCAATTTTATTCAGTGTTTATTCACACCATCTTAAATCCTTCTTTCCATCATTCTAGGAATTTTTTATTTTCCGAGATCTCGGATTCTCAGAACAGTTTACCACAATATATGTATTAGTTAAGATTACATTTAAAATTATGGGCATATGAGCATTAAGTTTGATTAGAATAAATGTTTTTAATAAATGTTTAAATGTTTAATAAACATTTAAAATATTTTAATAAATGTTAAATGTTTAATAAATTAATAAATGTTTTTTTAAACTTTTAAACTTAAGTGGTCTAATATTTTGCAGTAATCTTTCATTTATGATAATAGATAGATATTCCGTTTCGCTGAAAAAATATCCTGTAAATATGGAAAATTTGCAGACTGGTTTTCCTAGGAAGCATCAATTATACTTTAAGTTTTCAATGAACTACCATACGCCATAAGTTTTTCTGATGAATGTACGGTTCGAGTGGTTCGGATGATGTTATTAGCACTAAATATTCGAAATAAATGTATTTTTTTAACTTTATTATTAATCAATAATTTCAATTCTTTAATTCCTTAGCAACTTTTTTATTTTTCTGCCTTATTTTCGAAATTTATTCTATCATTATTTATAATAATTAAAAAATATAAGAAAAATGATTACAAATAATTAAAAATAAAATTGTTGAAAATATAATTTGAAAATGTTTAAAATTCATTGTTGAAAGCTTAAGATTTCTTGTCATTTTCTTTTCATTATTCTAGTATTGACAGCAAATTTTTTATCTTAACGAAACATCTGAATAAATGATTATAGATAGTTACAACTGATGGAGAAATATCTCCGTTTCCTGCATCGCTGGTAAATTATTATTTATAACGATTATTCAATGCGCTAAATGGTGTGTAAATGAGATTTAAAGTATTGTATCTTTAGAGGACATATGAAGAAATTGCATCGAAAATTATTGCAGGTGTAATTTAGGTGTGATTTGATTATTTCAAGCAAAAATATACAAAAATCGACTTAAATGGACTAAGGAAAACCTGGACGTGAATAGCACGAAGCAACCTTACTGTTAACTGTTGTATATTTGGCAATTTGTAGCAAATTTTTAAATTATAAGAAATCATAATTGATAAATTTGATTATAGAAGCCTGAATGATGTTGTATATGATGAAAAGATTAGTTAGCTGATAAGGAGAATAAATCAAGAATTTGAATGAATCCGATCAATTGTTTGCCAATAGTGATATTAGATCTTATCTTAGCAAACGAACTCTTTTTGCAGTAGTCACTAAAAACTATCTAACTTTTTTGTCTTCGTTTAAATTTGCTTATAGGACAACGTCTTTTTTGATAGGTTTTTTTACTATAATGAGAGACAAATTGTTTAGTACGACCGATAATAGAATTATATTCAAGATTTGAAAAAATCCTTTCGTCACAAAAAACACTTTGTCATTATTATTGTCATCATTTACGAATGTATCGGTTTATATAGAATAAAAACATCGATTATAGTGGCGCAGTTTTTTTTCAGTAATTTGCCACTTATTAAACTTGCATGTGCCTTTGTATTTAAATGTCATTGTTATTTCAATTTCTTTGACAAGTGCAAATAGTTGACAAGTGTGTGTACGAGTGTAAATTCGGCCAATGTTATATTGTTATAACAATAAGATAATCAATCAGCAGGTGTTAATTTTTTAAAATGTGTTAACTTTATTTACAGTAAAGTGGCAACCATCTGTTAATGCACTTATCACTTATGAAATTTCATTTCTAAATTTACGTCTGTTGATGTTGTTTGTTATGATTATTGTTTTATATTTGATGAATGTTTCACTGTTATGTCTGCAAATATTTCAGTTAAATTTCGTTGCAGACCTGCTTTGCACCGCGCATCTGCCAAGTGAAAATATGTATTTGAAAGAACATTGGTTTACTAAAAATAAAAGTAGGTATTTTATAAAGAGGACTGTATATGGCAACCTAAAGTATTATCGAATTATGAACCAATAAATGATTTTAAAACCGGAGAAAGATTTCGAGGATTCTTTGAGGAGCAAATTTTATTTGATTAAAAGTGGAAACAAAATTAAATGTGCGAATTTTCAGTCTATCGGTGGCTTAATAGTTTAATTTTTCATTATCATCCTGGGAAATCGATTACTGCGAAGCCGGATGTTTTCAGTTATTCCGGAATTCGTAGTTGGCTATGTGACAAGTTATTATAACAATTCTTTTCAATGCATTAACAAGGAAATGAATAGAAAAAAATCAAAATCGTGTTCTACCATAATTTATGACATTCCAGTTATTGTTGTTCGTCCTTATGCCAAGAAGAAACTAAGTTTTTTTATGCAAGCGAAACTTGTTCATTGAATCTCCCATATCTTCGACGTTGATTTGATAAAATGAAGTAACCCTCAGATTTTTTCTCTTCTTTGAACCATACTTATATAAAATTTGTCATGTTGTCATTTACATCATTTATCCAATGGCATATATTTGTTTTTCCTATTTTAGATTTTAAATTTTCTTATAGTTAGCTTTGCAAATTTATTCAAAAACTAAATGCTTAATGAAAAAAGGAAGTCTTTTAAAAACCTGCTTTTATTGCAATGGGAGTGGTATCTGCCAAAAAGAGTGAATTATTTAATTGACACCTGCGCACTCTTCTTTTTTAATTTATTATGTCATATAACTAATGTCATATAACTAACTAAGTATCTATTTAGATAACTAGCGAGTGTTCACGGTGAAACAGACTTATTTCTAGTAATAATTCAATGGATATTTTATTCTTTACTACAAATTTTACAGTGGATATAGTGAAAAAAAAATATTCGTTTTATTTAGACAGTTTCATATTTGTCAGAATTTTTCACCATTGTTAGTAATTTAATTTATAATCTTTTCCAGTTGATTACTTGAATAGTTATTTTAGTTTTAATTTCAATGATCAAAGAGAAGAAATATTTTTGAACAACACGTTTTTGTTATTATTTTGCCGTTTTTTTGACAATATTTACTGTTGAGTTGAATTGACATGAACTTCGCTAAGATTTGTTTTTAATTCGCCTTTAATGTCACAAAATAATGATAATCGTTTCCTCTTTCTTACTTGCCGAATAATGGTAATTTTTAGTGAAAAAATTCGTTTCCGCTATTTTTCCATTTAGAAAATTTATTACAAGCTTATTTTTCGTCATTTTAAAGCAATGGCTTTTTACTGGTATGGAATTCCCACTAGGAAATTTATTTTAGGATATCAAGGTAAATAAAGACATAAAAATAAAAATACAGACAAGTTGTTGCGAACGTCCAAAGTCAAGCAGTCTTTCCAATAGGTGATCGGTTTTTTTAAAAAAATCAATTTGAGAATGTTGGAGCATGCTCGATCTTCAGAAGCAATTTTACTTCGATATGTGATGAAAAGGATGCATGTAGCAAAAACTGTTGAGAACTACTGCTACAGAGAATCCATTTCGGCTTTATAAAAATTTAAAAGTTACTCATGAAGCAATTAAATTTCTTACGCTTTGTCCCTTTTTATTTCATTATTTTTTTGGGATCATACTAGATTATTTATTTCCTTGATATTCCTTTTGATAAATTCATTATTTGAATCCACTGATGCCATGTAATGTATTTCGATTTTATCGCTTCTTATTAAAAGCGAAAGAAATTAGTAAAATTCTTAGGGCTTCTTAGAACTGTTCTGTTCTCAGCCTTATTTGCTTGTTTTCTTTTTGCTGCACTAAAGTTTGAAGTTTGAAATATAAGCATATTTGAGAAGCATTAAACTGCTTGAATTCGAAGCGTTTGCTATGAAAAAAAAATTATTATCGGCATAACCGGTTTCACTTTCTTCTTAATATTGATACTACATTTTTCTTACTTAAAGTTTTCCATATTCTTAAATTCTTGAAAATAGTTAAAATATTATTTTGCTTATATTAGACCTTAGGAAATTTTTTGCATCAATTATATGAACCTTTCTATTTTTTCTTTTAATTGATCAACTGCTTTTTTTTCTTTCCAGTTTTTCTTAAAAGTGCGTCAATCGCTTCAAAGAACGCAGATTTCCATCGACAAGCATTTTCGATAATATTTTTTCAGAGAAATATAATATATAATGTTCATTTATAAATAGCAATTAAAATTTATTTAATCGTTTCTTTGTCACTAACGAACAATTAAAATTTGTAAAAATTTTGGTTATAAATTTCAGCATTAGAGTTGGATTTGACTGTAAAAGTGGTCATTTCTCTTGCAAATCGGGCAAGGTGTGTGCAGTTTAACAAGCTGTATAACTTCGACGATAATTGACAACGACGACGTTTCATGATCACAATTTTCACGAGAAATGTGGCTAAGGATTTCATTTATTTTCTCTATTTTCTATTGCCTATTTATTTCTATAAATGCAGCACCTTTTCCAACAAAACAAATAAGTTAGTTCGATTTGTTTTGCCTTTTGTCGACAAAATTTTCACTGCAACGCATTAACACAACTAATCGAGCGATTATGGCAGTTCATGATAAATGATGAAACTGGTAACATTGCTATCGTCTTCTTCTAACTGCACTTGGCACTTCTATTTTGGCTAACTCCATCACTTGGGTGTCTACTGGAGTAAAACCTTTTTGCTCATGGCAGCTTTCCACCGTCGATGGATAAGAATCTGGCTTATAATTAAGCTTATTCGACGAAAAATGCCAGTCGATCATGTTGTCCACCTCATCAATTCCTTGATTAATCTCGTTTTAATTTTTTTCCCTTATGTTCTTTTATTGTTTCTGCTAACACACTTTGCTTTCCTTTTGTTTAGACCATTTCAATAACTTTGAATAAAATTTTATTTATTCAAAATTTTATTTATGATCTTATTAAATCAATAGGATCGATTTAATACCATTCATTTTTGATTATTTTTATTTTTAATAAATTTTATCGGATGAAAATAAGGTCAATTTTTTTGTTGCCCTAATCTTTATTAATAAGGTTATTGAATAAGTATTTAGGCAAATTTTAATTAGCGATGCATGAAAAATAATTAGGAAAAATTATTCAATAACTATTTTTAAAGATATAAATTTGCAAATATTGCAAAAATAGATGAAATAGGAAGTGCTAAAATTTGATTACAGTGTCATATATTAATAAATTATTCATTGGAATTTTTTCATAATTGCCGAAGTATAAAAAAAATTTTATAATTCATATAACATAGAATATCGAAACGATGAAGGGCAATGACCATCGCCTATTATAAGCAATTAAACTAATTGCATAATTTGGTTGAATTTTTCGCAATAAAGTATAAAATCTCTTTATCCTCATGAATCGAGAATCTTAGGCCATAGTTTTCATATCACATATCACATCAATGATAAGGTACATTGCGAAGTACCACATTTGTACAACTTATATGGACGAAAACTTAAAACTTCAGATCTATTCGTAGGTAGAATTTTGCCATCAATCTACCATATCTCTTCTTGAGCCAATGGACAGAAAGTGAAATCAAGAGAAGAAAAGAACATCTTTTGTGAGAATTATTTTCGGTTTTAGTGAAGCAATATGAGCTGTGTGGGTTCATTAGCACAGTCTTATTGATAATACTTGATAACATTCGATATGGCTTTGAATTTTCTAGGTTGTGCATAGATATTTTTTGTGGAATAAATGGGGTATAAAATTTATGCTTCAGCAGATTTGGTTTTTGAAAATAAAATCAATTTTTCCAATAACCAGCCGAAAACGTTTTCAAAAAATGACAACATTGCGCGAATAAATCCAATATTGGTAGAAATAGCAAAAATTGGCAATTAAAAAGTGATAAATAAGTATTTAATCCAGTTTATTTCATACGATCGCAGCTAATTCTTATATACGAGCAAATTTTTTTGAGAGAACCTTTTTTTAGAAAAAAAGATTCGGAACCGATAAAATACGTTTTTTTCGATTAAATTTTAATGGTTAACAAAATAATTAATTTGAATTAGATTTTAAAATGTGAATATTCTGCAAGTTTACTTATATTGCATTAATTCAGAAAAAAGTCCACTTTGGATTTTCAGTAACTTAATATAAATAGAAGAAAATAAATGCATGTTAAATTGGAAAAAAAAGGATTCTATTAGTTTCATACCAACATTACCATTAATAGGTTCAAGGTGGCACTTTATAGTGCCGATATATGTGCATATAGGTACTATTGAAATATTCCAAATATTCCAAATATATTAGGGCAAAACTTTGATATCTAATAGATTTTATTTTATAGGAGGCCATAATAACAATAACCATTAATTGGATCATTTAAAATTGCACTTATGAAATGAAATCAAAGAAAATTGAGCACTGGAGCGTAATAATAAGTCATTTTTAAAATGCTTAATTGTTAGATCTAAATAATTTAAATAATTTTTTAATTTCATAGAACTTATAAGAACTTTAGAATGATTGAAATTCATTGCATAAATTTGAATTGAAGCACTTGTGGTAAGCAGAAACTTCAACAAATAATATAAATTGCATGTGCCTCATTACGAGATGACTGAACGGAACCTTTTTATTGGGTGGTTTATGGGTGGTTTTTTCTATGATTCCATCATAAACTATTTCAGTTGCCATTACTATTTTTAGATGCGATAAGCTAGATTGTAAGATTCATGGAACTTACGCAAAAAACTGGTTCATAGATATTTACCTAATGAATTGTTTTAAATAGACTTTAAAGGACGAATTTCTTTCAATCAATAAGAAAATTGGACCAATCTGATTTATTTTCTCAAGTTTTTAAATGAATTAATTAAAAATAAAAAATTTAAATAAAAAATTCTCACAATATTTTAGTAATTAATATTCTCTGCGCAGTTGTGCATGATGTTTAACCGTTAAGCTTATGTATTGATTCTCATATATCTTTAAAATAACTTTTGTTTGCATGAATTATCCTGTTTTGAAAAAAACTTAAATAATTAATTATATCTTTTATGATCATTCTTCTGCTTCTAGTTCATTAATATAATTTAGCTCTTTTTTTATATTTTATTTTATTTTCATATTTTCACTAAAAATTTAATGATTATTTGCAGAACGAACTATTATAAAACGGTCGAATTCGGAAAAACCGTCTTTTTTTGAGGATATATATGGTAATTTATTTATCGAAGTTTCAGAATCAAAAAATTTGAAAACCAGCTTAAGAAAAAATTTTGCTCAACTTAGCCTGATTACTTTTTTAAACTAATCACATCCAATTATTTGAAAATCTACGAATAATTTCCTGAAAATTTTGTACAGTCGGTGATGTGAATCCCGTTGAAGTCGAATTTATCTAAACTGAAATAATGAAATCACTGGCTCTCCTGATCTTTTTCGATTTGTTATTTATTTATTTATTATTATATGTTCTCTACAGCTGAATTCGTTTAACCTATATTATACTCCGTACAACCTTTATTATAATAAATGCTCCGCTAAAACATATTCTGCTCCTGTGCACCATGATGATCATTGGAATTACGTTGTCGAATAATTTTATTTTTTCATTTTACTTTAATCAGATTTAACAGCTTCTTGCTGATGCTAGATTTAGCTTCATTTGCTTGCTCTTTCCTAATTATATTTGGCGAAAAAAGCAAATAAAAACGTTCCTTTCTGATTTTTACCATCATTTTCTCATTTGTACCCAAAGTATTGCTATCATTAAATATCAATATTTTTAGGGAGTAGTCAAAAAGAATCGTTTGAAATTTCTGATTCAAGCATAGAAGGTTCGCCTATCCTAAAGGTTCGTAATAAAACCACTGATACAAAAGCATCAGTAATACCTGCACATCTAACATTTCGTCACTATGGTAAGTTATCAGTTATATTATTTAATTTGGCGGCTGGTTTTATAGATACATGGCTACATTTTGCTTTCTAGTTTCTAAAATTCAAGAAGTGGCGGCCAATAAAGAAAAGGGTTAAAAATCAAACCATTTGCGTTAATTTAGTGCATGCGGCTATTGTCATACTTAATTGAAACTGCTATAGTACGGTTATTATTTAAGCACTTAGCACTCATGCACAAAATCAGTGTTTATTACTGACTGATCGAAAGCATGAAAAGACAGTCATGTAATATGTGAAAACTGCATAGAATAAATTTTAAAAAATTGCATGCTACAGAAGACGCAGCTGGCGCACACGAGTCGCATTCAATTGAAACCGATCATGACGCACTTAAGCCTGAAATTCCACCAAATTACTTCATTCCACGTAATTTTTTACCAAATATTTTATTGTCATTGTTCAAGTTTAGGCACTTCTTATTCTTTCTGTGATAGCTATTCACAAAAATATTTTCCAGCACAATGCTTTGCCTTAATTTTACTTTTTTTTAATCAGCTCCTTCACTTATAATATATTGTCGCAAATTGCAAAAAAATCTTTAAATTTGAGGACACTATTCGCATTTGCATTATTTCTTCTTGCTCTTTATTATGTTTTTGATACTTTCTTTAATCTATCCACCGTCTGGTCCGGTATTCCTATAATCGCAAATTATATGCTATTTTACGGAAACCAGTGAAGGCGTCTTTCTGAACCACACGTTCTATATTAAAGATCGACAGACTGGGGTTCCAAAAAAAGAATTGCCATTTTTTCATGAATGAATTATATATTTTGAAAAAAGCAAAGTAAATTATTTGCATATTTTAATGACTTTTGTCTAATTTAAGACATCACGATTTCTGAAAAATGAATGATGGCCATGAACCATCTAAATGATTTGAAAAATTTTTTTAACACCTTTCAGGTTGTTATACTACTTTTGAAGTCGTTCCTAATGCAGATATCGCAAATTTTCAAAGCACAAAAGAAGGTAAAACAGAAAGGTACTCAGTCCTCAGTTTTTGGTTGTATTTTTAATTTTAATTCACTTTTCGGCTCCCTATGAGCTCTTAAAAAATGATTTTCCTCTAATCATATTAATTTATAATTTGGTTCTTCTTGATGGAGATAAAGTAAGATTTTTCCATGAAAGATCAGCTGGGGAACAAGTGAATCCCAAGATCAAAAATAAATATAATTCAATTTTTTCAGTGCAGATTATTGTGCTGCTTTTTGTTATAATAGTGGCTGCAGTGCAGCGGTTTATGAGCCATCAAAAATATCTGGTGTGAAAGGCAAATGCAAGGTTCAGTTTGGTGGGCGTGATCAGTGTGGACCAGATTTACAAAGGCATTATCATATTGAACCCAATGAACCCGTCTATATACAATGTTTCAGATGCAGTTCAATATTTTAATGATTTTACTTTTATTGAAATTAGCCTGAGAATTTAAAAATCTTATTTTCAAATAAGAATGAAAAAATGAACTGGGATAAGAATGGTTTAGAGGGTTTTAGCTCTCAGCTGAGCGCTGATACTGGAACTCCTCCTCACACTCAGAAATAAACCTATCCTTAAAAAATTCTAACAATGCTGGCGACTATACTTCTGTCGCCAAGTCCTTGGCAAAATATATTTTATCCGATAAGTCAGTAGAACGTAACCTAATCAGAAATGATGAGCACTCTCAAAAAAAAAAAATTGGCTGCTTTTTTGTCTTTAAGGAGATATTCCAAGAAAATATTTTTCAAATATATTACTATAGAATTTTTATTTCAGCACCTAATAAGCCCACAACCGAACAGCCAGCTGTTGGGCAATCTCACACTACGGTTCGAAGTTCCGGCAAAGCATCTCCACCAGGATGTGATTTAAAAGCACTAATGAATTTGTTGCAAAACCAATCGAGTGCGATTCATGAAACATCAAGCATGCCTCCTACTGTCAGTACTATCAGAATTTCAACGGAAAACATGGCCAGCTTGACTGAATCTACTGTACCGACTGAAGCTCAGTCAAAAATCAGCGAGACTTCATCTGCAAGTGTTGCAAGCACAACTGAACCATCGGAGGGTGCAGAAACAACAGAACAAAGTCAGCCAACTAGTGAGCAGCCATTTATTTCAAGTTTAGGTATCGAAAGCACACCATCGGAGGGTGCAGAAACAACAGAACGAAGTCAGCCAACTAGTGAGCAGCCATTTATTTCAAGTTCAGGTATCGAAAGTACACCATCGGAGGGTACCGAAGCTATAGAACAAAGTCAGCCAACTAGTGAGCAGCCATTTATTTCAAGTTTAAATGCAATTCAAAATGAATCACCATCAGTTGCTGAATCTGTAGATGAGCCTATAAAGAAACTCAATGGCACGCAACTGCAACAAGCAGGTGAGAAATATTCAACAATTTTTTCTCTCCAGTGTTCTCATTTTATTTGTGATCTCGAAGGTATAATTACTACTTCAACACTTTTTTTGTAAAATTATGGAAAAAGTCTGCTTTCTTATAGATTGCATTGTGCAGTTTCAAGCAGTTCCTTTTGATTCATCTAACACTGAACATAATTTATCCGGCTTTATTTCTTCTACAAAAGTAAATTCACCAGAAATATGTGCTAAGAGATGCTATCAGGTAATCAATTAACTTATCAGTTTATGATATAATAGGATATTAAAAAATTTTTTCTGCGCGAATTCCCAAAAAATCAAAATTTGCGCTAAAATTGCTAAGAAATTTTAAATTTGACGCCGAGTATTACCAAATTTTACGTTTTTCTCAGTTTTCAGTTCAGAATATTTTATACGTAAACTTCAAGATTCTAATTTAGGAAGGGTGCACAGCTGCCAAATATGATCCAACTTCTGAAGATTGTATATTGTCTTATCAGGATGGCCAGATATGTTCACCTGGAACGAAAATTTATACTGTTAAAACCACACAACCCATTTGGATTCACTGTACTAGCTGTAGTTAGTACTGCTTTTAATTTTAAAACAATATCTCTCATTTATATATATATATATATAAAATAAATTATATATAAATTATAAATATATGTTTGTAGTATATTGATTGATTAAGGAATAAAGTTTGAAAAATTCCTTTAACTAATTTTTAATTGATAGACGAGGTTGGTAACGGGCATCCCTTTTATTCCATTTGATGAAACAATTGCATTCGAATTTCTCATTTTCAAGCTAAAATTATTTCAGGATATTTATTTTCTTATAGAATCATGATTAACAAACAAATTCCTATGTTAAGAAAATGTTCCATCCCTCAGAACAAATAAAAAATTTTTTTCTAGAAGACGAAGCGGTATTCAGGAGCGAATACTTTACCCAAAGTTATTCCAGAGAAGCTGCAAGTATGTCATTTTATTCCCATCGGTTTTTAAGTCAATATTAGCATTTAATTGGTTTATTAATTTTCCATTATTAATTATCCCATTATTAATTAATATCATTATTAATTACTATTGTCAAGTTTTTCATATCGAAACGAATATTTAAGCGAATTTAATCGATGTACTTTTCAAGGGTCGACGGAAAGTTTTCCTGAAATTACAACAAAAAGTTTGAAACCATTAGAGAAAATTAGTGAACGTACAGAGCAAACTGTTGGAATTACTGAAATAAGTTCAGCCATGATGTCAAGTTCAACACAATCAGAATCCACTAGCGAAGAAACTCCAGTTGATAAAATAAGCATAGAAACAACTTCAAGTTCAGAATTAAGTGCTGAAATCACTAAAAGTGCTGTAGAGATAAGTGAATCCATTTTAAGTTCACCAACATTTGAAACCAGTGAAAGTCCTACAGAAACTACAGAAACTCAAAGTAGTGAAATAAGTAAGATTATAACACCAACTTTATTGTCGTCTGAAGCCAGTGGAAATATAATAGTGACAAGTGAGACTACTCCTCAAACCTCGGAGTCACATGAAACTACTAGTCCAGAACAAAATGCTGCAAATTTGCCGAGTGGGATATCTGAATTTACATCAGCGCCAAGTGAAGAAATTAGTGGGAAAATAGAACAAATGACTCCAACTTTCGATAAGGATATAGAGTTATCCACAAAATCACTTGAAGAAATGAGTGAAATCCCAGAAAAAATCGCAGCTAGTATAGTTACTACCGCTGTTACTCCTGCTATAAGTTTGGAAACATCTGAAGAAGTCAGTGCAACCTCTGAACAAACTGGAAAGACTTCAGTAGGTGAAACGAGTGAAGGTAGTTCACAGACTATGCAGTCAAATAAAATTACTGGGAGTCCAAAAGAATCTGAAGCCAGCGAAAATGAAAAAACTACAGAAACTCAGATTAGCGAAATAAACGATACCATAATACCAACTTTATTAGCATCTGGAATTACTGAAAGTGTCATGGAGATAAGTAAATCCATGAGAATCACCAGCCTATCACCAACCAGTGAAGGTGAAAGTATTAAAACTGATTCTAGCAAAATAAATGAGATTACAAGTTTAAAGACACCTGCAGTCACTAAAATTAAGGTAGAAACTGTAGAGACCGCATCTACTCAAGTAAGTTCTACCAGTTCTCTGAGCTTGCAACAGTCTGAATCTACTGGAAGTCCAAAGGAAACTGATGAGGTGAGTGAGGGCATAACGCCAAGTTTAATGGCATCTGAAATCACTGGAAGCGCTGCAGAAACAATTAAAGCCATGCTAAGTTCACCACCAATTAAAAGCAGTGAAAATGCTACAGAAACTATAGAAACTCAAACTAGTGAAATAATTGTAACACCAGTTTTACTGACATATGAGGTCACTAGTGGTGAGGCAAATGAGACCCCACCAACGAGAACCACTGGAATTCCATCAGAACTTGAATCTCAAACAATCGATATAAGTGAAATTACGATGCCAAACCTAAAGCCACTTGAAACTATCACAAGTTCAGAACAAACAACCATTGAGACAAATGAGGCTATTCTTCCAGGCTCAGAATCACTCAAAACCACTACCTCAGAGCAAACTATCACTAGTTTGCCGAGTGAAGAAACTGGATTTGTATCAAGGATTAGTGAAAAAACAGAACAAACTATGGATAGGCCAGCTTTCAAGGAAGATATAAGGTCAACCACAAAAGCACTCGAAGAAATGAGCGAAACCTCACAAAAAGCAAGTGATGGAGGTCTTGAAGTTGCTACTCCCTCAAGTTTGGAAATATCTGCAGAAGCTGGCGCAAGTTCTGAACAAACGATATCAGTTAGTGAAACGACAAAAGAAAGCCTAGAGCAATCTTCAATTAGTGAAAAACTTGCACCAATATCGAATTTTGTATCTGAAGGAGTCACTGAAAATCTGGAAGAAACCACGAAAATTACGAGAAGTGAAGTAGCAAGTTCTCTAAAAAGCAGTGAAACTATTGAAACAAATGAAATCACAAGCTCGCATCCATCTATCGAAATTAGCACAGAATCTCCACTTAGTGAAATAAAAACCACACAACTCTCCAGTGAGCAAGAGTCTTCTGATGAACAAGCCATTAAAACGAAGATTGCTCAAAATGAATTAGTCGATGAAGAGCACGGTATGTATGCTTTTATTGTCTTAATAAAATGGACGGAAAATTAAATTAATACTTCGCATTATATACATGCGTTCTGATATATGCATCGGTGCTGGTTTTGATCGCTACACTGGTATTAAGAGTGTTTCGCTAATACCAGAAATAAAGATGGATCCCCACCATTACCATTGCCTATATTTTACTTTTCCGATGAGCGAAGTAAATTAAATTGAAATTGCAGAGGAAGAAGAAGGCACTTGAGCGCCTTGCCCCTTGCCTATTTTGTGAGGAATTATCAGGAAATTAATGAGTGATAAATTTTAGAAAAAAGTGTTACAACCGTATAGCAATATATTTATATCTATTCCTTCTTTCTATTTAAGAAATTCTTATAGAATGCCGAGTTTCGTTCCAAGCTCATCCAATAACTGATACTGAATCTACAGCAAGCTTCGAGATCGAGAAGGACGTTTCAGATCCAAATGCCTGCGCACTGGCTTGCTATAAAGTTTCATTTCTTCCTTTCTGAATTGCTTATCTACCAATTTTGTCATTTCTGAAACGCAAATTTTAGGCAGGTTGCACTGGAGCAAAATATGGTATCAAAGCAAAAAAATGTGCGTTAAGTTTTAGTGAGAAGCAGCAATGTGATGGACATGAAGATACCCAAGAAATAAATGATTCAAGTGAAGCGTGGTGGATACATTGTTTAAGCTGCAGTAAGTTACCGATTTTTTAACCATTTTTACTTGTTAATTAATCCAATTAATACAATCCGTTAATAGAAAAAAGATGAACTTGCTTTTTCTTAAGTTTCACATTTTTTACACCACTTTCATCATTCGGTTACATGGATACCAGCTGTTCTCAATAATGTTGAATTTTGAAGAAAGTAATAGAAACACAAGAAGGAATAAAAAGAAGGATGAAAAGAACAAAGAAAAAAAGAGGAAAAATGAAAGATTATAAATTATAGGAAAACGGCATGCAAAATTATTAAATTTATTTATTTATTTATATATTGAAAACCAGCCAAGCAGGGCGCAAACGCCATGTGCTTATATTAATAATAACAGTTAAAATAACAAATAATAAAAATTAATGACAAAAATAAAATTAAAGATGAAATTTAAAGGTGAAATAAAGAGGATATTGCAAAATAATAAAATATAGTACAATTCGAAATAACTATAATCGGATGGTAAAAATCGCGATTTCACACTTCCTGCATGATGTGAATTTTTTAAATAATATCATAAATGATATTATCTAATCTTTTTTTAAAGATAGCTAAGGATAACACATAAGCTATATCGTTCGGTAATTTATTCCAGTAATTAATGCTACGAATAAAGAAATCATGAGACCTTAGTTTTTAGTTTTATACATAGGTTTTAGAAATTTAAGCCCATTAGTTCTTGTTGGATTTAAATTTAACCTAAAATTATATTATTTTGAACAATCTAATTTGACATAACCACACAAAACCTTATAAGTATAAATTAAATCCTGTTTAATACGACGAACTGACAGAGAATCCAGGTTATATTGTAGAAGTTTTTTTTTATAATTAAAATTGCAATTAGAAGAGAGGCGCCGTATACAATTTTTGGATTCTTTCAATTATTTCGCTTGATTTACTTGAAATTATTAGTGAGGAAGATGCTGGCATCCTTTACTGTTAAGGCATTGATGAGGGAAGATATGAATGAATATGAAGAAAAGGAATCATTAGAAAAAAATTCGTGGGCTCAAACATAGAACATGACAAAAAAAAGCAGAAGAATGAACTATCTCCAATGTGGTCCATAAACCGAAAAGTATTCACATGTTTCACTCAGTTACAACAGAAAATAGAAATCATAATCGATTATATTTGCCAATTCCAGAAAAAACCGAATCCACAGATAATAATTTCGTATTTGACGTTGGAAAATTCACTACAGGTAAGGAATAAAGATATTTTGCCCAACAATCGGAAAAATTATAGAGATAAAAATTTATTTTCCATTTTTCATAAAAGATGTTTTCTCCCTGAATGTTTTCTCCTGAAATTCTTCAGTTTTTATAAAAAAAGGGAATTGAAAAAATTTATAAAATTTGAGTATTCCAAAATTCATATTCTTTGGTAAAATTTATAAGAATATTAATATAAAATAAAAAGATGTAAAAAAATATTAAATAGTTTTCTCTGTTTTAATAAATGAAATAACAATAAAAAATTTTGTCTCTATATCAGAATAAAGTGTCTTTTTTGAATGGCTCCGTTTTCAGTTACAATATTTGAACCATCAGAATCATCCATATCTAGTGGAGTTACAGCTGAAAAGAGTAGTACTACAGCGGGTTGGATGTCACCTAGATTTGAACATACTGAAACATCTGAAAGTGCTACAACTGAAAAAGCCAGCGAGCCTCTTACTGAATCAAGTATTGAATTACCCAGTGGAGGAAGTACTCGAGCAACACCACTCGAATCTACTGAATTGCTTGCCATGTCAACTAAAGAAACTATGTCAGCTGAAACTTATGGTTCATTTGTTGAATCGAGCATTGGAGAAAGTACTTCAATCAGAACAGTGTTGCCTAAATCAGTATCCTTTACATCAACTGAGTATAAAACAAGTATCAGTGAGCCAATGAAATTATTTAGCACAGAAAGTATCCAACCAAGCAGAGAAGCAGTTTCATTTTTGCCTGAAACTACTTCTGAAGTCACTGAAGTTTCTACCATTATTAGTGGTGCAACTGAAGCAAAAACTGCCAAATCTGCCGAATTCACATCTGAGCCAGTTAGTGAAAAAGGTTTTCCAACAAATAGCCATGAAGAAACATCAACCACCTTTGAAAAAACTGAATCAACTGGTATTATAACTAAGGCACTTGGGGAGTCCACAGAATCGCCTAAAGTGCTTCAGAAAGTCACGATACAACAGCATGAAGGTGCTTCTTCACATTCAGGATCTGAAAGAGAGTTAATTCCTGAAGTACTGTCTAGCCCAGCATTCAGTACAGAAACCAGCGCTCTACCAGAAGAACATTTTAGTTCGTCAACCGACGGTAAGCTCTTCATTTCTAAAAATCTACAGTATAATTTTAAATTACTTTTTGAATATTTGAAATAGAAAGCATTGAATCAACTGGTATTATAACTGAGGTATTCAAATTAAAGTTTATGATAATCATGATTCTAAGTAAACTTGAAATCCTAGAGAAATCCAACAATAAATTTTAATTTATTTAATCGCGATGGTAATTTCTGCTTGTTTTTTTTTCAATAAATTTATACGGAAAAAGACCAAAAAGACCAAAAGACAAAATTTTAAGATTAATTTTGAAAGGTTATATTTCAAAATTTGCATTAAGAAGAAAAAAGTATTGCAATAACAGAACCACCCATACGAGAGGTTTCTGATTTCGTGGATGTGCTTAGTCAAAATAAAAATCTAGGAGAAATACTTGGTCGAACGACAATTGCGCCTTCTGGTTAGTTAATTTGCCTTATGTTTGAAATTTTTAAATTTCTTTTTTAATTTTCTGAGAATGTACGTTTTATTTCAGTCTTTATATGTTTGTTCATGGTGAAAATCACCGATTTTAGCTATCATTAGCCGAATCCAATATTACGCTTGATCAATGGAAGCTTTATTAATTAGTCATTTTAATTAATCCTTTCTTTCTTTCTTTTTGCTGATTACTATAGCCTAACCTCTTATTTAATTAATTCCAATTTTCTTTTGTAGAAAGAACTTCATACTGTTCTTATTTTCTACGTAACTTGATTTTAACTATGTCTTATCGAGGCTATCTTAATTGCATTTTCAAATTTTTCCTCCATCTGCTTAAAGCCTTATTTACTTGATAATATTCACCAAGAATATTCATTCATTCTATGAAAAAAATAAAATCTATGAATATAGGGGAATATTCGCATCTTTTATACCCTTTTACACGCTTTGACGGGTCAAATACCATAAAAAATGAAGTCTAGGAACTTTTCTATGTAGTTAAATTCTAAATTTAACTCTCACGATTGCTTACCATTAGGCTGGCTGCACTGGCTACAAGGATAATCTTTTTCTATCTTCTAAATCCACATATCGCTGGTCCCCCTATACGTTCAAAGTCTTTCCTGTACCAGACCAGGTCTTGATTGGCTCTCCTTGTTTTTAAATCCATCCATCATAGAGTTTAATAAATAAAGAAATGTGTATCAATTCCTATGGTTGGTGATGAAGAATGTGACCTAACCAGTGAAGGCGACGCTCTATGGTGATATTGTTGACCCTCTATACTATTAATACAAGTGGTTTTAAACGAAAATAGGCATGTGAGATTTTGTGCGCTGATCTCATAAAAAGTCTTAGATGTGAGTGATCAAAAATAAACAACTACTTAATATCCTCTACTCTCATTCGCCATGTATCGCAATCATATAACAACATCGAGCGAACTGAAGTTATATAAATCCAGCCTTTCATTTTTATGGCGGTTTTGTGAAGGTTTTAAAAAAGTTTCGTCAACCGGAAAAATGCATTTCTAGCTAAGTAGATTTAGATAAAAATAGATTTTATAGATTTTAGATTCTGGTATATAAGATGAAAAGGCTTCCGTTTTTTTATATTGATCCTGAATGAGATTCTTGCTGCAGTTGTCGGTACCATTTGCATATCGTATTCTGGGCTGATACTCCTCTTGAATGCCGACAAGTGGTTTCCATTACCCAGTCTGTCGCATAGCTGAATATTGCAGAGGAAAGGGTGGACACAAATTTTTATTTCGAAAGGGCCAGTCAGTTCCCCATATATATAGACCTGTGTCGACATACGCTGATAAAATGCCTTCATGAATCGAATGAATGAACTAGAATGCTGTTATATCAGCCTCTAGAGCATCAGTTTGAATCGAAAGCAATCAAAAACTCAATAAAATAAGCGACAATGAGTGAGAGATATTTGAAATGATGTTTCAACACCCTTCTTTAACGTGATTATGTGGTTCAGCACAATCGCAGTTCCAGTCTGAATCCAGCTTGATTAAAGCCAATCCTGCTGTTTTGTACTGCAATAGGAGGAAAGCGGAAATTTTTCCGGAAATATCTAGTAGGCTGATTCCTCGATTCACAATATGTTCTGTCACCTTAGGAATTATGAGCAGAATTGCTTTGTTGTCCAGTCATCTGGTATTATTTCTTTCCTTCATACCAGAGAATTTGTTGAAGGTGTAATATGAGGGACGATGTATAATATTTGAAGAGTTCGGCTCTAATACCATCATCTCAAAGAGTTTTATTAGCCTTAAGTTTCTGGAGAATATTCTCTGTTTTGCTGGCCGTTCGTTGAAACATATATCTCAACGAGCGATTCAATTATATCTCGGATAATTTCAGATAACATATCGTGGTTAAGCTTGGGTTCAAAGATTTTCTTCTATCTTATGAGGTGATCCTTAATAGGCACACAATTACTATCCTATACCATTTCCCTAGCCATTTACTTATAGTATCTTTGTGACGAAGGCGGAATAGTTTTGTATTATCGCCTAATCGAGTCAAGGCCATATCGCTATATATGTCCCGTCGTGCTGCAGTCGTATCTGCTAGCCAAGACATTTTGACATTCGTATTTTGGCAGCTTTTTAAAACAATTGGACAATTGTACTAAACTAGCGCATTTCCTACTAGCGTATCGTAATAGTGGAAATGGCTGGCAGAGACATTCATTTAGTTGGGACCAGTATTCATCTGCGGTTCCTAAGATCTCGTTGATGTTATATTATGTTATATTTCCTTGATATTCAAGTGGTTAAATAAAAAAAATTTCATTTGCATAGTTTTTTATTCTTGAGTCTGGGTTATTTTTATAATAAATCATTTATTTAACGTTTATTTTCTAACGATTGCAATTATTGCAAACACATTATCCTATTATCACAAAATACCGCTGATCGCTTAAATAATGAATTGCTTTTTGTCGTAGGATGTGCAAAGGGCAATTTGACATTTTTCGGCCGAGAGATAGCAAACTTACATGTACATTTCCATGCTGATATGCAAGTAGAATCAGTTAATGAATGTTTGCAAATATGTCACACATTGCAATGCTCAATGGCAGCATTTACGCGTGATCCAACTCCAACATGTTTGATGCAGCTAAGTCCAATGAGAAGTCGTGCTTGCGACAGCCTCGATCCATCATTGCGAGTTCCTACTTGGAATTTGGCTGATGATAAAAATGTACTTCTTATTCAGTGCATTCAATGTGGTTCGTTCAACGTTGCTTCAAAACTTTTTCTATGCTTTATATTAATAAATATAATGACTGCCTTCCTTCATAACGTTTTTCTTAAAAAGCTATTTAAATATGCTATCGCGCTAAATGACCTATGTCTTTCAGCCTTAAGAAACCTTAGGACTAATTTCAAGACGGGACTTGTCATACCGACAACTGTCTTTCTTTAAAGAATTACCAACTTTCAAATTATTTCTAAACAGGAGAGTCGCTTTCATTAGCACTCACTCCTCTAATAGTCCAAGGAAATCTTTAGAAGTTAAAATTCAGCGTTTTCGCCTATAGTAATATTGCTTAAGGCAATGAAGCTTCCTCAGATGATATTTTTCCTGTTGTGCCACGAAGTATCGATATTACTCATCTTCTTAGCGCTCAACGAAAACATGCAATCAATTCAGCTACCATGGCAAAAGGTTAACAAATTATTTTAACGAATTGCCTTTCTAAATTGCATCAAAACTATGCGTTATGAATTATTATCAGATTAAGCTAAGCTAATCTAAACTAAGCAGCATTAATGGATCCTATCATATTGTATTGAATGCCCACATTGAATCTTATTTCTATCGAAATGCAGATGGAGAGGACTCTCGTTGTTTTGGACGAATCGAATTTCAAACGATGCCAGTAGGGAGCTTGCCACGTCTTAACATTACCAACGATATTCCCGTGAAATCAGCAGCTGAATGCGCTGATAAATGCTACAACACGGTAAAATCATTGATTAAAAAAATAATCAATGAAATTTAGATTTTTCAGTGAAATTTGCGGCCATTTAATCAATTTTCATAAGGAAATTGATTAATAGCAAGTAAAAAATTTAAATAAATTACATAATAACAAAAACGATAACAAATTTCTCGAGTGTTTAGAAGGGCTGCTTTGTTGCTGGATATATACCGAATCCACTTGGATCATCGACGGAAGACGTGTGTTTGTTGACATCAGACATAAACGTTTGTCCATCTAGTAATTTCGTTCCACAGTATATTTCAAAAAGAGCTTTCATCATTACTTGTTTGAAGTGTTCTGGTACGTCGAACCTCTTTCGTTTTTTGTTGTTTTTACACGACTGAATCGATCGGTCTAACTCGTTTTACTCGTTCGAAAATTAGATTCAGCGACTCGATTTTACAAAACATATTTCTTTATTTTAGCATGTAAATATACGATTAGTGCTGCACCAAGTGATCATTTCGAGACTACAAATGACGATTCAGCGACAGCATTTTCGATTGATCAGTGCGCTTTAGAATGTTTCAGACGAAAATGTAGCGCAGCACATTTTGACAATGCAACTAAAATTGTAAGTTTCTATCTTAGCTGCAATTTCAGTCGCTTAATGCGTATATATAACCGTATATTAGAGTACAACGGCCGAATATATAATGCTAAACTATCGTTTCTAAGTAGTTCGACCCTTTCTTCCCGCAGGATTGAACTTATTTTTTAAGTCCAAGTAATGTTGGAGATCCACCTGTGATTCTATCTTTAAAATACTCTCTGGCAAAATTATCATACTAAAAACAAGAAGCGCGAACCCAGGCAGAAATGATGAGTGCCAAGACATTTTAGTACAATTTTCGATCATTATTATTTTTATATTCTTGAATTACCAGTACGTTACAAATATATATTATTTTCAGTGCTCAATGTCTTTAGCTAAAAAAAATGAAGGTTGTCCGCGAGAAATGCCAGTCAACGTGACCAATTCAGTTCTTTTAGAATGTGTCACATGTTCCTACTGATAAGCTCTTTAGAGTTAATTCAAAGATTACATTCTATTCTTAATAAATTAAAGATGGAATGGATCTTAGAATTTATCATTAGCCATTTTGGATAAAACATATCTAATATATTTATTGTATTTCTCTATTTTACTTCAGTGTATTTATGTCTTTTTTATATACTTCGTGGAATATTTCAAAATATTTGGAAATGATAAGGGCTCTTTAAATTTTTCTGGCCGACTAATATCCCCAACAGGATTAAATTTGTCCATGATCAGTCGACCTTTGCTTAAGTTGCTTGCTTAAGTTTTATGAATTCTAGTAAGTTTAAGTGAATTCTAATAAGTTTTATGAATTCCTATGAATTTCAAATCCTCTTGCTTTGCAAATCGTTAGTATTCTGTACATCTATTTACATTTTTTAAACCATTTCACTCAAAATTTGCTATTACCAATTAATTAAAATAGATGCCTTATTAATGTATGGATTACTTATTAACATCACACTTCAATTAGTTATAAAAACTATAAAAGAAAAGTAATTTGAGATTCCTGTTATTTGTATGATTTACCTGGGAATTCACTTCTGCCTAATTTTTCAAGTCATTTCCCCAAGTCATTTATCTTTTTAATGGTAAATCAGATCTTCCAGAAAGAAATATTTCTTTGGATTCCTGGCATTTTCCTTGCCTTTATTTTTTGTTGTAATTTTTTATTTTTTCTATCAGCAATGTCGCTATATTTCCTGCCATATATTGCATGAAATCTCAGAGATTTTTTTTTGGACTTAAAATTTTTTATTTTCATTTATTTGCAATTTTTTGGTTTAACTTAGTGCTTTTTGTATTTCTAATATATTCATTGATAAATAATATGCGAGTATTTTAAATTCGATATTGCATAAATAAATTTTGATTGATGAAGCAATAGAAGCAGAGGATATTTTCTAACAATTAGAATCGCTTTATGGTTAAGTGACTGTGAATTATTTGTTATTTTCTTAATCATTTTCCAATTTTTAGGCTTTTCTTTCTCCTTCTTTTTGAAATTTGTTCTAATAGTGATTTCTGTTCCGCCTTGCTGCTTTCGTTGCAAATCTTCGAAGCACCCGGTAGTCAGAATCACCTGACATTCGTGCTTTGGCTTTTTCAGACAATTGGATAGTTGCCTCCGATACCCAACTAGTGCTTTTCCTACTAGTATGCCCTAGCGTTGAAGTGGCTGATTTTCGGATACATTCCTTTAGTTTGGTATTCATTTATGATGCAGAAAGTAAGTATTGGTAAAAAAAAAAGTTTATGCTCTTCGGCATAACGACGAAGACGTTCTCCATTGGCACACCGGTCTCCGATGCCATATTTGCTAATTGTTAAGGTCATCGCAGCTGTATTATGACCTACGCGAGCTCCCCCAGTCTCCCCCGACCATGTCATGTTTTGGTAGAGACTTTGTTAGCAGGCTTTGAAGTTCCGCATAGAACTACCGATAGGGTTGGAGCATAGACACTGATGACCGAGATATTGCAGAACTTACCCTTAAGACGGGCATAGGCCATACGTTAGTTACCGGTTTCCACTCAATCAAAGCGGAATGGGCTTTGTCAGACATGGCAATCGCTACGCCATTTCTTCCCGAGTTATTCGAAGCACCACAGTGATATAGCCAGTATCTCTGCTCTGAACCAGGATTAATAACTTCTCGAAACCCAAAATGAGGAAGATGGACCTCTGACAAGCAAGCGATATCCACACGATACTTAGACAGGGTGTGGACAGTGATCGCTTGGCTTACAACGTCCATAAGCGTTCTGACGTTCCACGTTGATGCGGCTAATACCTCGCAGCGCATATAGAAGGCTGTTCCCCTTGATAGGTTTCGAGCAATTACCCTGGCTTGAGAACACATTTTATTTACCAGCCTTGGGATCGCTTTAAGCCCGGATTGTAAACTTATCGCATATACTACCGGACTCGAAGTATCATGCGCGTCGGGAGACGCGGACGCTGCAACAAGTATATCGACCTTTTCACCACAGAATCACTTGGGGATAGAGTTACAGGTGGGTCCCCAGCAGCCACCCGGATTTTTGATATATTAGCAGGTTTACTCCCGCCAAAGACAAAAAAAATTAAATTTGATAAATTAAATCAAATTTTTTATATATATTTTATTTCAATTCTTTATTTTTTAAATTTTAGAAAAAAAACTTAGCTCGGTTTGAAAAAAACTTTCAGAGGTTTCGAAAAAAAAATTCACAACAAAAGCAATTAGAAATAATCGACTGACATGAAGCAGAGCAGCAGATGACCTTATTATGACCTATCTCTATATATCCCTCATTGGTTGAAGATCGATTATTTAAATGGAAATTTTGGCGAGAATTTTTTTATTGTTCGTCACGACATGACGTTGCTATGATCTGAAAGTAGTTCACTAAGCAACGATTTTATAAAAGAAGAAATGAAATTGAGCTGAAAGGACGAATAATCTGTTTTCCAGCTTTTTCATTTCAAGCAAAAGGAATAGATGCTTAGTTCTCCTGCTCTCTTTTCCTTTTAGGAATATCAAGAAATACGAAAAAAATTCTACGAACAATTTCATGTTCTGTGGCAATTTCATTCAAATAAATATAATGGTAGATGATGATGAATGTCTTCGCCCAGACTACTTTATTAAATCGCTCGATTACACATGAATTCACGAATTCAGACAAATTCAACTACAGCTAAAATCATGAAGCTTGCTTGTCCATCTAACCAATATCGCTTTTTTATACAGATTGCAGTTCAAATGGATAATTCGTCAAATTCGTTGCTTGCATGTTATAATATCGATTTCAATGTTAAGAATATTTTTTCGATAGATAATGATACAGCTGTGTTCGAAAATCTGCTCAAAACTGAGCAGTGGATATCGGCCAAGTTAAGTTAATTCAAAAATTCCTTAAAATTTATAATTAAAAGATTTTTGATTATCAATTATTTTAAAACATCATAAAAACCAAAATTAATGTTAACAAAACTGATGCCTCGTTCCTAATTGATTGATTTTTATTAAATTATCATTTAAATAAGAAGAATGATCAATTAAATTTCTTTAAAAGATCTATTTGAATAAAAATTGGTAAAAATTTAGATTCAATTACGAAACGGTGAATGTTTCTTGGCCCTTACCATTCATAAAATTTTTGCAGAAATTGTTCCTATCCGCAGCAAATTATAATTCAACTTGCTAGAAAATGTTATGTGGAAAGAATCAAAATTTTGTGCCACCATTCCTATAAACGTTAGCTTTTCAATTTACAACTTAGAGGAATGGAAAATTGTATATTAGTCCATAAACCATCGGTCCAAGTCCCGCCATCACGTTTTTACTCGTTTTGGATTTTATGCCCCAAATATTGCGTATTGCGTTTCCCACTGTATTTTTAGTATTTAAGATGAAATTCCTAAGTTTCCGAAATGAACATTATTTATTTCTTTATTTAATAAGGACAACTCATTCCAATCGAAAACTCTACAGAAGTAATTTCTAAAAATTTGCTACTTTAAAATGGTTTAATTTTTAGACGCATTTTTTAAATATATTCTATTTAGCACGTACCGTCAACATCATGGCGTACGAAAATGAATCGAAAGGCAAATGCGACAACGACCCGAACTTCCAGCATTTGGGGTAGAATTTTCCTTTATTTATTTCGATCAAATTCACTAAGACCTGTCAGTTGATATTTTTCACAGTTTTATTCAAAATTATAAATCGATAACGATGCTTTAGTTTGGTTCGATTTACGGATGCCACTGGAAAAAATGAATTAAAAACAGTTTTGCTTGATATTAATGCAATCCTTATCAAACTTGTTATCAGTGACTGCTATACAGATGCAGTTCACAACAAATATAACCAAGTATGTTCCCAATGTTGAGTAGAAATTTCATTTAGGATTTTAATTTAGAATTTCTTTGAACTACATATTTCTTTGAAAAATTTTTATATTCCACCTCATATTTAAACGTATCGCTTTTTTTTTTTCAGGTAGGAATAATATCAATCACAGTTATTGGCAAATATTCACATAATGAAGATAGCATATCAAACGAAAACAATCAGTTGCCGATATCTGAAAACCTTAAAAAATCGTTGTAATAAACAATTGAGATCTCCCTCAAAAACTTAGATATATTATATAAATATAAAAACAATATTTTCATAGATAATTTTTTTCTCTTTTAACACTCACCATTTCTGTTTTAGCTAAGTCTATTGGCTATTAGAATGATACTTTCGCTAGAAAGGTAGTTGAGGACAGAAGTATAGATGGTTGATGATGAAGACTTTAGTACATAAATTAGCAAATTCAGAAAGTTGAGAAGTAAATCGTTTAAATAAAAATTGTTTCAACGATCTGAATTTCTCGGCGCGATTATTTTGAAGATAGAATGAGACGGTCGAATAACAAGCTGTGTCGGCGAGGATTAAGCCGTCATAGATTTGATTCCTACTTTTCAAAGTAACGTTAAGAGTGCAGTCTAAGTGGTACCTGGGATGCACTTATAGATCTTTCCCAAATGTTTTTCCGGCGAAGAAATCTAATAGTCAGCCAACCAAAACCAGAAATATGCGCTATTAGAAGAAGAAAGATTATTTTTGAGTATTTTTCGTTTACGTGGACAGCATTCATTCCGTAGTAAGGAAATGGTGCTTCGGAATAAAGCAAGGAAGCGAAATAATGGTGAATAATAAAGATATGATACGGTTTTATGAAAGAATTCGGAGATCCATTACTAAAGTATTGGAAAGCAAATAGTCGTAGTGCTATGCTAACTGTGGATAAAACTAAGGGATAAGAGCGAGAAGGAAAGGAAAAATTGGAGAAAGGAAAGAGAGCAAAGCTGAAAACAATCGAACGATTTCCACGTAATCGAACTATAATTTTTTTTTAGGTCACCGTCTACTTCAGTTACGAATTCCGATAAAAACGAAAATTTAGCCGAAAATCTCAAAGAAGAATTGGAGAAAAATATTCAAACAACATTTTTAGTTCGATTATTGTTATTTATATCTGTTCTATTAATTTTGGTCCAGTACCTCTAAAAAGACGACAATACTGTTATTGGGAAGCACAGTTTATTAACGATCCCCTATAAACGAGCCCCTAGCCCAAAAAAATGTGTTAGATGTCAGTCTCAAGTCACCCAATTTCGGTCAATTTTCATTATGAAGGAACTAATTAATGCAACTGCAGAAATAAATGCACCTGCAATTAAGAAGGAAAAATTCCAGGTTGAGCAATCTGAATCAATTGCTAATCTGAAAAAAGCAATTCAAAATCTCGAACTCATGCAGCAACAATTAAACACAGTTAGAACTTTGTTTTCCTTATATTTCCACGATTTTAAAGAGACATTAGCACCAAAGATGTTAAGATTTTAAAATATTTTTGGCTGAACCCGATAAACGACAAGAAATTCGTGATCAAATTAACGATTTGTACCGTGAAATATCAATTCGAATCGATCTTGATAAAAAGGTTTTTTATTTGGTACCGATTTCGAAACAAATAGAATTTCATTTCAACCTTGCATATTTGAAGAGACCACACCACGTTTTTTCTAAATTTCCTTTATTTGTAAGGATAAATTGGGGGCATTTCGGCATTTCAGACATCACCTTCTTAGTGCCCAGCAATAATCAAAGAATAGCAGATCAGGTGAATTCAGTACCTATTTCAAATCCACACTTCATTAAATTTCGGAGCGCAATTTCCCACTTGACTTCATAAATGGCTTCATAAATTTTTTACTAACATGCTGTTTATGGGAAAAAATTATAACATGCAATTTTTTTTCAACTAAATTTAGATAGGATAGTGGATATTCATCGTTTTATTTATCATTTTTATTTTTGTAGCTCATTTCATTTGAAAATATAGCAAAATCACGAAAATTTTATTACTTCGTCTTCAAATCCTTTTTGACTTGATTTAGGAGAATTTACCAAACATCATCAATTCACGAAATGGCGAAGATTTTTCGAAATCATATGTTCCTCGCTTATTCACACCAATAAAGCTTAATTCGCCGGACCAGCCGCCGCTCATCGAAAATTTCGGAACGAGAGTAGAACTGACTGCAAATGTTCCTCAGATAAATATCAGCTTATAGCATTTTAAAATTATCCTCTAGAATCGTATAGGATATAGGCTGAAAAAATGAGATATTTGCTAGACATCGTTCATTGTTTATCGCTGTACTATTGTACATTTATTCAGCAGAAACGACAATCAAATGAATATCACCTATCAGATAACATTGGCAATCAAATTCAGTTGGGCAGTCATATTACAAGCAAAGCGGTCAATAAATTTTTAGAAAAAGAAAACACAATTGTTCCAGCAGCTCTTCAGAGGTAATTAAGGCAAAAACAGCAACACCGTGAAGTTTGGCTTTTCATTTTGCATTACTTTAATTGATTTTTACGAATGCAGTGAAATTTCGCAAAATTTTTTCAAGCTATGTTCATTAAACCCTTCTGTCTTTTTCACTGCCAGAATCTTATATTGCGACTATAGATGTAACAATTCAATAGTAAACCGGCGATCAGGCATTTTTGGCGTGAAGGAAGTGAATGCAAGAGAAGAATTACTGAATGTTATGCATCCATCTGACCGATCTTATGCATCAAAAGCTATGGACATTTACGGTTTTGACACGGTAGTTCTATGGAAATTCTCTTCCTCTTATAAATAACACAATTATATTTTCATATTTTGGTGATATGGCTCTGTTTACGGAAATGTTCGTTCAATTTTTGAAAATTTTAGATTATGAACTCATATTCGAAAAATTGGAAAAATCGCCAGAAATCGCTAAATGCTATAATTGAAAAGCTAGAAACAGTAAATGACATGAAGAAATCTTCGATTTATCTCGAATATTCCATGCCTATTATTTGTAATGGCCTTAGAGACCATCTTCTAGCTGTATGCAAGTATTATTATTCGCCGAGTTTCGCATCAGTTTTCAATCATAAAACAAAAACTCGAGATTTCCGAGTCCTTTGAGCAAAAATGATGATTTATTTTTGCTTATTTGTTTTCCATTACCATATGCCATACTGCCAAATTTGAAAATTATAATCGGATATAACAAATAAAATTCCAGAAAATTTTAAATATTTGAAGAAATTTTCGAATTACGGATAAAAAAACAAGAAACTACGGGGTTTAATTTTCATTATTTTTCAATCATTATAGATTTACGGATCAGCTCTAAATACTTTGATTTTCATTATAAATGAATTCATTCCTCGATGGAAACTACATAAATATTATGCGAATTATATTGCAGCGAAAACTTCGGATATACTAATTAGTCGAGCCAGTAGTACAATAAATGTAAGCATATAAGCATTTTTTATTGTATCACATCTCTGCAGAATTTCATTATCAATTTGGCATAACGGGAATTCTCATTGAGAATTCTTAAAAATATATGGATAACATATATTCAGGATCGGAGATCTTCTCAAACTACGATGAATGCTATTATGAAAATTTTGGGCAGCAATACAACAGTAATTTCTTATAAGATTTATCACTATTAGCTTATGAGGGTAGAATAGCTCGGTGGGTTGCATTTCATTTCGGAGTGCTGAATTTGGGGTTCCATTCTCAGGCTGCCTTTTAGAAATCCGGCTCACTTCTAGTTCCGCTTCCAAGTGATTCCTTGCAAGTTTATTCGACCCAAATAAGTCAGTGAAGCAAACTAAATGAGAAACAATGAACGATCTTCAAAAGAACAAAAATTGCCATACAAAAATTTAAAATTTCTATTTTTCTTAACAATATATTTAAAAGAGATATGACATGATGAATCTTGAGCGAGTAATCATCAGCTATGAAAGTGTCGCGCATGGTGGCAGCGAAATGAAAAGTAAGGGCGATAAATATATTACTATACAAAACCCTTTGCGGAAGTGTCTTTGAAAGGGAAATATCCGGCTGGAGCTGTAGTACGCCTAAATTTCTATTTCCGAATAATTCGCTGTGGAAAGCCGAATTCGAATGGCTGGTGAAACAAGCTGCGCGAGAAATGGGCCATTTTTTATTTTCTCTGCACTATTTTCTGGACACTTTTCATTACAGAAAACTAATTAATAATTTTTTATTCCTTCTATCGGAAAGAAGTATAAAACTTATTTATCTATATGAAATAAATATGAGAGAGTCCATTCTTCTTTGGGCTATTAATTAATCTCTATCGATACATTTCACCACCTTGTTCATGAATGCTGAATTGAGATTGCGACATGCTACTTGTCACGCTTTTTGGCACCATTCATTTCTTCAAAGTTTTCTCGAACTGACACTGGAAAAGCCGATATTGTGTGGAATGCAGTTAATTTCTTTAATGCTCCAAATGTGAAAATGTAAGTGGTTTACAGCTTTAAAAATGTAAAGACGATTGAAATTTGTTCAAGTCATTTTAAGGTTTGAGAATCGGACTAAAATGAAAACTTATAATTTTATAAATTTTATAAAGTAGACATATAAAAAATGGCTTGTAATGGGGAGTTTCAGACATCTCGTTTTTCATGCGCTTTTTTTAAAAAGCACTTGCCAATGTTGATTAAACTTGTAAGACCAGATGCCAGAGAATATTTTGGTGAATAAAAGTATGAGTGGAATTTCTATCGTCACCGGGATTTTTGGACAGATTTATTTCTGCCGGATGAAGAGCCTTAACATCGGCACTCTGACCTGAACAACTCACTAAGCCATTATTTCTTTTGCTGTCCTTCAACAACCCCTCTCGTACTGCGTTGGTCCCTTTTGAACCACTCTCCATTCTCGGTGGTATCTTGACATTTAGCCATCGATGAACTAGTTGTTGACTCATCTAATTATTCATTCTTTTTTAGAGGATTAACTGAAAAAAATATTTGTAAATTTGCAACCAGCTGCCTAAAGCACCGTGATGCCAAGGTAATTCATCATTTTGATAAGTGTAAAAATTAGTTTTACAAGTAATGACAAAATCATTTCGATTTTCCATTGATGGATAAAAATGGATTTGGAGTTTTTAGTGAAGATATTGCCGATGAGCGGTGAATTAAAGCATTCAAGTAGACACGGTTCTCTCAAGATTCTCGCTTGACATTATCAAGATATGTACTAGATTGAAATCAGCGAAAATTTTCTACCTTCAGCTTAACTTTTAACTTTAGTTAATGTTAAAAGAGCGGCATTCGATTGTAGGAGTTTCTCGCTTCGATGATTCGAGAGGATTTCAATTAAATTTTAGATACGAGAGCGCGGAAAAAATCTTCTAATCCATATCTATTCACTGGCAGAAAATAAGGAATACATTCGTTCACAACTTCCATTACTAGCAAAGGCCAACTACGATCGAAATCCTCTGTTAAGAAATATCATGAAAGAGTTCGCAAGAATCGACAGCAACAGCCTATCAGCGAAGACAAGAGGAAGGTATATTAGAAAATGGATATTTTTTTTGCAAATACAAAAAAAATTTCATTTATAGTAACAGAAAAGGATGTTTGAAGTTACCAATATATAATTCGATTATACACAACAGTTCAGATCACAATCATGTGCGGCGGTTCCAGCCGTCAACAAGACTACTGGTTTATCAAAAATAGATAACAATAAAAGGCCGAGGACAGTAACTATGGTTGAAGACGAAAATATGATAACGAAAATAAACAATAAAGAAACCATCGACAAGTAATCTAACAAATAATTTTTAAAATATGATCAAAAGCACGACTGACGCCCCATCTACACTTCTGCACTCCCCACTTGACTCCCCAGCTTAGCCATGCAAAAGAACTGGACTCGGACTATTTCCAAAAGGCGAGAAGGATGGAATGAAACTACTTAATGAGAACTACCGAAGCACGCATTCACGCATAAGCTCTTTTAATAGCCCAGTTGAACAATTTTTGGGAATTCTTGAATATAAGTAGCAAACAACTTAGAGCGAAAACCCAGAGAGACTTGCAAATTGCAGGATGTGCATGTACTGCGGTGAGATTAGCAATGAATTCACTCCCGATGCACTCAAAATGCATTTTACGAGTAAATGTTATATGCTGTGCAAGTGCGAACTATGCGATGCTGTGAGCCATAAATTCATTCACCGAATTTACTTTTCGATTTTCAAAATCATCGCGTAATATAAAAAAGAAATTCCGACACTAGTTTCCACCTTTTTAAGAAACCAATAAATTTAAATTTTACACTTAATTTGTTTTATGAATTTTATTAATAGATAAAACAACAAATACATATCGAAATGAAAGACTTAAATTATGCAGATTTTGGAAATAAATACATTAAAAGAACATCGACAACAACACTGCAAATTAAAGGACCAATTTAAGCAATGTTCACGTTGCGAGGAACCGATTCATCAAAAAGAATATTCTCGCCATCTTAGTCTGAAACAATGTCGAGGTGGGTACATCGTTCACTTTTACCATCATAACGGTATTTATTAATAAAAACCATTAATAATACAAATAAAATATGATGAGGCAATAAATATATATGAAGTTCAAATCTATTATTCTAAATCAGATTAAACGAAGAAATAGAAGAAAAATATAACTAGAAAAATAATAAAATAAATTTAAAGTTGCTAAACCTGAAGAGGTCGCTGGACGTTGTTTGCTCTGTCATATGGATGTTATTCCAAACAATGATATAGGATGGAAAATACATCTCAAAGATAAATGCTCAAAAAATACGCGTAGAAAATCAACAAAATCGCAAAGATATAAATTCGCTGATAATATTCCAACTGTAATTACTAGATGAAATTCAAATAATAACAAAGAAGAAATTTATATTTATATTTTTATTGCCACTGAAACCCGAAATCTTCGAATTTACAAGATTGTTGTTTGTCATAATTGTAATAAACATTCACAGACTATAAATATAGCCCGCCATAACGACAGGCAGTGGCTACAATAAAAAGAAAAAGGAATATGAGTTTCGAAAAACCACAAAGAAAGACGAGTTTTTAGAAGAGAGTGTGATTTATTGTTCGCCTATGATTTATAATCTAAGCGAATACTAAGCGAAATTAATTAAATAATTAATTAATTACATAAAAACGCGAGAGATGTTAATAGGAGACATAAATGAAAATTGAAGGACCTTGAAGAACTGGAAGCGGTGGCGATATTCAAGATATATTTTTAAAGGTTTAGAAAACAGATAAATGAATATGGTCCATGGTGTCTGAGCAAGATAGTAAAATATAATGAGCCGTGCATTTTAAGGTAGTATATAATTTTTTGGAATATAAATGCAACGAATAATCCTATCCTCCACATTACCCTTTCTAATTATATAATTTGTAACTCTGGCCATGGTAAAACTGCACCGCGAGGTTTTATAGAGCCTTAAAAGAGAAAGAGAAAATGGATGTGGTATGAAGTGATTAAAATCGAGTTTCGGAAAGATAATATGGTAAAGAAACTACCATACCATCACAAAATACAATGAGAAATTGGGAGTATGAGGAAGTAATGAACGAACTTTGATGAAAATTTTCACAAAATATGGCAAATTGACGAATACCAAATAAAACGTCTGAGATTTCATAGGCAGAATATGACAGACGAAACAAAATGGCATAATGAGGTAGTATGAGACAATAAGAAGTAATTTGCAGTATCAGAGAAAATAACACAGGGGCTTGAAGGAATTTAAAAAAATTTTAATAGTTGAAACCAAAGAATAAGGAGCTATTTGAGAATCACAATGTATTTAGAAGATTTTGGAAATTTGAAATTCCAGGGAATTGCCAATTAAGCATAATGGCGCACAACAGATTGAGGAATATATTTCAATATTATTAATGAGATATGAGATATAAAGAGGGTAAGGTTTGATACAGCATTATAGGAACAGTCTTATTTTGAGGGACATATGGAGAAAAAGTAGGGAAGACTCAACTTCTAAACTTTTAAAAAATCAAGGCTCCTCACGAAAGAAAGGAAAAGTTAGAAAGAATCGAAGAACATAATATTTAAGAAAAAAATTGAAACTTCTGACAAATGATGGCATGTGGATGAGTTTTTCTTGGATATAAAGTAATGAATTTTTCTTTTAAGAGTTCTCACTATTACTGGTTAAACTCGCTCCACTGGCTTGTCGCATTGGGCAATATGCCAAGGAGTCCCTTGGCGATGGTGAGGAGATTAAATAGAAATATGAGGGAAATACAGATGTGACAGAATCACCAGGATTTTTATACAGGTTTACTCCTGAGGAGAACCGAACCTCAGCATCGGCGCTCTAAACTAAGCAACAATTCACTAAGCAATTCTATCTCCAAAAGTAACAAATTATAATCGATTTAACAGTGGATCAGAAAATACACTAACACAGCAAATCACAATTCAATTCAGTGTACAATTTTGTTATAAGCACATTGCCGATAACGATGTTATCTTTTGACGCCACAATTTTCCCAGTATTTCGATTGGTTAAATCAACAGAGCAAGAAAGTTGGCTCTAAATCATGATTTGCTACAATCACAAATAAAAATATAATTCATTTTTTAACAAAGATTTAATACTTGATTTTAATACTTGTACAGCCATAGATACGATTATAGATAATCGTTTCTAAATTTCTACATAAAAAATATGGTAAAGCCATAAATACAATCAAATACTTTGCATTTTTGAAGACCTGATAATAATAAGCATAATGATACGCCTTCATCGCTATCAACCAAATGCTTTTCATTCGAAGCACATAGAACCTACAAAAATTCCAATAAACATATAAAATAGATATATATATATATGTTTGTATAGATATAGATTTATAAAGTATATTGTATGACTATGATTAAAATTATCTATTTTGCTACAGATAGGATGAAGGATAAATCTCATCTCTTAAAAAAATAAAACCCACTACAAGACTATAAAATACAATAACTGAAAGACAAAAAAAGAAAGCTCAGATGTTTCGCAGTAAGCATCAACGAAAACTCTTATATCATATAAACAACCCCATTTGCAAAATGAAATCCATTTGTTCAAAAATACTTCTAAATACTATAAAATTTGAAGAAATAAACTGATTTTTGGCTCTACAAAATATTAACTGAAATCCGATTCGATGAATCAATATAAAATTACATTTCGAAAGCGTAAACGAGCAATGTAATCCGAATCCTTTTCAAATGTTATCGCATTATCTTCACCTAAAATTTCGTTTGGAATCCGATCAACGTTAGTAAATACATAAACTTTATTGGTGAAATGGCCGGCGAATCCAAACCAAATAGTTACTCGAAGACCTTTACTTTCGAAGAATACGTGGATTGGTAAGGGCAACTCTGTAAAATAATAAATGATAGAGAATAAAGAATGAAAACAAAAAAAAGCAAAAATATATTTGACATTTAACATTATCACGACGGCAGAGACAAAAAAATAAAACACCGTGCATAGACCGCCAGTGCAAAGTATGATGTTCATATGAAAATGTATGGTTTGTAAAAATAAGGGGATCCGATAAACTCCTCGGTAAAGCCAAATTTGACCTCAATTCAGGAATCTGTATATATGCAAATTCACTATCACTTTCAATATCTGAAACTTTTGCGCAATTTACTAATAATCAAAAAGTGATCTAATGATCTCTTATCAATTTTGAAATAAAATTTTGAAAATAATTAAATGAAATAAATTAATCGGAAAAAATAAAAAAGTTAAATAACTCGTTATGCAACCTTGGAATGTTAAATTAAGGATCTGTACAATCGATTCACGTTTTCCAAGATGTTTCTTAAGATGCTTTACAAATAAACCATTAATTTCTCCTCGTTCTTCAAAGGCGCTTACACCAAGACTTCTGTGAAATTTATGCATTAAAATTTTCGATAAAAAGGATTAAATGCAAAATGAAGCGCCAAACAAATTTTTACGTGGCAAATCCATAAACAGTATTTCGACTAATGCATTCATTTGGATTGAAATTGTTTCCAAGATTGAAAAAAGTTCGAAAATTATCGCTAAAATTTGTTAAATTAGGCCGAAATGAGACTAAATTAGATATTAGCAAGGCGGTCATGTGTGGGACTGATAAAATCTAATTTGACTGTAATACATCTTCGCTCAGATATCATCTATATTAATATATATTAAGATATATTTATATATCTAAGATTACGATATATATATATATATATATATATTATCAATTAAAACTTATTACATTTAAATCATGGCAAAAACATACCATAAAGTTTTACGACAAATGTCCAACAGAATTACGTTAAGAGATGGAATACAGTTATGAATAAGTGAAAGAAACCATTCTATCGGAATGCAGCATTCTAGAGTAATATATAATGGAACATCCACTGGTAACAAGTAGCACTGACCATTTATTTCAAAACCATGGCCAGCAAAATAAAAAACAGCTGAAAAAATCACATACAAAATAAAAAAAATGATTTAATAGTGCTAAATAAAAATGCAAACCTAATATCAAAAAAAAATTAAAACTACATTACATACCATAAACGCCATCTCCCAATAATTTCCTATATTCCCTCATTATAAACTTCATTTCTTCCAGATTTAAATCGCCCAAGGTCACCGTTTTAAAACTGAAATAATACGAAATAACAGGTGCATAAAATAAAATATCCCGATAACTGCCATTGCCGATAAAATGATTGTTATTAAAAACACCATCAATTAAAATTCTAAAATCAAATACGGGAACAATAATTTAAATGAAATACTTTAATTTCTGAAGCTCATTGGCTATTGTTTCTGCATCACAATGAGGTAAAACCAAATTGGGTAGATTCAAATAGTTGCTATTACTTATGATCAACGCAACTTTATCACAGGCAGATAAGTTTAATTCGTTGTGGGCTATAAAATATTTGAACAGAATAAAATCTTTGAATCGAAAAGTTAGAATAAATAAACGGAAGAGATATATACCAATAAAACAATATAAAGTGACATAAAAATAAGATAATTAGACCAAAATACCGAAAAAGAAAATTTAATGAAGAAAATTACCTGAAAAATCTATCTTCGGACACCTGTGTAGCTTTTGAACGCAAGAATCACATACTAAAAACTAAGAATAAATGTTTTCCCCTAGAAATTTGGAATGTTCAAAATTATTAGTATACATATGATTCATAAACTCACAGCGACTGTTAATAAAGGAATCCAACTTGATATTCACTGAAACTAGTTTTGATGACAGCATTTCGCCCTTTTGTTCATAAAGATGATAATTTGCCATGTTATTTGTTATCATGTTCCATACTTCACATTTAAATTCTCTGCCAACATTACATTGACATCTGATAATGAAAAAAATAAGATAAATCAAGTTGTGATTTAAATTAAATTGAGGAAAAAACTCAATAATTAGAATATTAGAATATTCATATATTAAATTTTTCATAAATTAAATATCAGAACAATAATTCGAACAATGCGAAATTTTGATGTTCCTCTAAGCATACTGAAAAAAACAACAAAAAGAGCAAAAACAAAAATAAAAACAAAACAATCCAAAAAAAGTGATCTTTCATTTTAGAAAGTTAAATTAGAAAGTAAAATAGAAAATTAATTTTTCACTTGTAAACGTAGATACAATGCAATGAATTTGAAATTATCGACAAAAGTAACGCAAAAAAATTAAGAAAGAAAATTAAATTAGTTACTTACCTGAACACCCACAAAGTTTCCGTGCATTCACCAAGAATATTTTCATCGCCCGTTTTCCACTGAAAATGAGGATAAGGAAATCCTTTCGCATGACAGGTTAATTTGACCATTTCATCATTTTCAACTTTTATGGATATTTGTTCAGGTCGGGACCAAATCACACCAACTAAACGAGAGAGAGAAATGGAGAATATAGTAACAAATTATATAAAAATAAAAAATACAAAAATACTATGAAATATATGCGAATGAAATTAGCATAACTTGCCATATTTCCTCATCAAAATCAACTGAGGCTCATCCACAAGATGCCGATAAATTTTCGATAAAGCTCGCAATCTTTGCAGAAAATCTTGAATTGTTATTCCTCGATTTCCCCAATGTTTTAGTAGTTGTGATCCAATTTTATGGGAAGATTTCAAAATATTCGATAATTCTTCCCTACTGAAACTATTACTGAAAAAGTGAATTTCTATATGCTTTTCACCCTACAGGAATCCGTAATTCATAATAATCTGATTACCACACCTATCTGCTAAAAAAAATAAAATTCTATCTCTTTAGTATGTCGCCTGTTATATTTAAATATTTTGCTTCATAATGAATATTAACACGCTTTTAATTCAAATTGAGAAAAAAAATCCGAAGAGCGACCTGAATCCAAAAGGATGAAGAGGATCATTACTCACAATATTCATCCATCGTTCATGTGAATCCAAACTCTCCGCAAGTTGAACATATATATTATATGGAAGTTCGGCCAAATTTGTATGATAGGTTGTCATCTAAAATATTTATTTAGCAGTAGCAATTTGAAAAGTGATGTGTACCTGTCGCATTCTATAAATCAGCAAACTTTTTTTTCTTTTTTTGAACTGTTTCGTAAACTGAAATTAGGGAACACCCGAATGTTGCCATTCAAAAATCAAATAAACATTTCATATACTACCTTCTTGTTCTTCAAATATTATTCAAAATCAACATGGCATGTTTAAAACTACTTACAAAATTGTGGAAAATTGAAAAATTATTGTAGCTTACTTTGAATATAATGCGCTTGAATAATAAATCCGATTTGACAATTTAATTTCATATTCATTTGTTAATCCCAAAATTAGGAAATTATAAATTATTTTCATAAATAACTTCCATCTTTAAAGGTACTCTTTTAATCCCTCCAATTAACGTCCATGTAACATTATTTGCGTAAGCAGCAGGATACTTGAAAGGTTGATTTGCAATAGATTTATAATTCTATTCTACAACTACTTTGATTTAAGCAATTTAATATTAAACCAACATGATTTCCTAAAGCGAAAGTCCACAGTCTCTCAGCTGTTGGTTAACTTCTGTGATTTGCCATTGTTTATTAATCGTAGTCAAATAATCGCAGCTGTTTATTTAGGCTTAGCTGAGGCTTTCGACAGTTTCACTTAGAAGGCTGATAATAGTCCTGAATGAATTTGGCAATGAATTTGGCATCAAGGGTAAAACTCTTTAACTGTGTGTCAGGTTACCTAAACGATCCATTCGCATTAATAACACTCTGCCTGATTTCATTTTAGTTAAACCTGGTGTACCAGAGCTCTTCATTTCTTTTAATATTTTTACGTATTTTTACGTATTTACGGTTTTTCACTGATATTTGTTTATTGTTCAAGTATTTACTTATATGCATGATTGTAAAATTTATTTCTCGCATGGCGGAACGGGCAATTCAAATGTCTTTCATAAAGATTTATACAATATAGTTATTTGGCTCTAGGAACAAAAACGACAGAAAAATTGTCGACAAAAAAATTAAAACTTTATATATCAACGCTGCGATATGTTTCCGAAAGTTCCCTCGTTACCTCTGTTAATTATTCTGCATTGATTCATCTAAATAATTTTTCAGATCTCGATCTATTAATTGACGAGAAACTTAGTTTCGGCCTAAACAGCAGATAAATTATTAATATTAATAAATCTCTTAGAATTCTGAACGAATTATTCAGAAATTAAATTTCCTAACTAATATGAATAATACATTCATATGCGCACTTTTGGAATATCAGGTTAATCCCCTAGATTTAGCAAAAAATTTGCGTTAAATGATGACCTATCGAAGTATTTCCTAGGGCGCTTAAATGTGGCCTCTCTTCGATTATACAGCTATTAAATTATATAATTCACAAAATTATAATTTTAATCCACTAAGAGTCAGAAAAATTGAATATCAGATACGAGAAATATCAACCTAAATTGTTTTAACCCTTTTACTATTTACGGGTTTAACGGGTTGTAACCTATATGTGAGACCAGTGTTCCGCCGTTTAATTTTTTCGTTTGAAGTATTAACTACTGAACCAGTTGCTATCAAGTTACCACACGACGCTGCTCTTATCATATTCATCGCCCAATTTAAAAGAAGGCTTATCCACAATATACTATTAAAAAAACTTGTAGGCCCGATTCAATATTATTAGCACCTTTTTTCCTTTCCTTTTTATTTTTATTACTTCGTTCCATTCCTTCATATTACTAACTGCTCTAACCCCATTTCTCATCTCTAATTCTAATAGCTTTGTTCCGTGCTTGGTTCATTCTTGAATAAATAAATCAACTGTAGTGAAATCAACTGGTTTAGCTGTCATTACAAACGGATTTCGAACCCGAGGATTTCCCCCGTTGAATTTATTAGAGATAGAAGAGATAAATTCACATAACTGAAGAAGGAAAGATTGTTCACTAAGAGTTACCTAAATACTTTCCTTCAATTTAAGAAATTTACGAAAGCAAACCATTGTTTTGATGAATTTAATGAAAAGTATGAGCAAATTTTGAATGCGGTGAATATGTCGGCAAATGAAAAACATTTCAGTAGCTACTTTGAACTGGAAAAACAGCGAGAAAGAGGGTTGTAAAATAAGGGAGAAAACTGTGCCTTTGTTAGGTCAAGGTGGTCGCTGAATAGAGCTGAAGGAGAGAACCGTGATCCACAAAAGTACAAAAGTAAAGCCCACGGAATCCATTCTTACCACTTCCGAAAGGAAAAGCAGGAAAAAGTGGTAATTTTTAGAAATTCAAGCCGAACAACCGCAGCCATCGGAATTCACGTCACGCGGCACGTGATCTTCTCACGTGCAAATCGCATATTTGGAGCAAATTAATATTTATAGAGTGCTGAAAGGTTCCAAGAACAATGAACTGAACAGACAATTAATGATTGCGCAATTAATTCGACAAATTAATCGACAAACTGGCGAATACAAAATAATCCCCACAATGCAACCCAATCACCTAATGATCACCTACTAAGACCCAATAACAGCTACTACTGGAACTCCGAAGTTGCTGGCAACGGGCCAGGAATACAGTAATCCAAATTTAGTCTGCCTATGACAAGTGGAAGTCGCATGAACAAATTGGCTGCGTACTGTCCGCGCCGGCGTGTCTTGGCTGAGTATCAAAATTAAGAAGCGCGTTCGGCGTCGATGAAAGTGAATTTCGACTTCACTAGGTGAGCCATTTAATAGATTTGCTTGGCCCACTTCTTCCATGCCCGTTACGTGCGTCCCTTAGGCTGTGCGTTTATTTCAGCGTTTATTTCTAGAAGCATTCGATTTGCACATTTTTTGTTTTTATGTTAACGTATTTTTTCGCGGCCTATAAAATTATTTAAGCCGTATTTACTATTCACGTAAATTTCGCGGTATAAATCAGCTTTATTCATTTCGGGTTTCATTAACAACGTGCCTTAAATTAAGGCTATTTTTAAATTTTGGCCTTAAAATCGTTCTCCATTTTGTTTTTCTTACGTTTTTTTGGATTCTTCCTCTTCACTTTTTTCCTATATAAAATATTTTGGGTACATCGTTTCACGTATTTACGTGTAAAACGCTTTCATTAAAATGCTCGCTTCTGTGAATCCGCATCAAATTTGAAATTTCATCGGCGGGGTGTTTGCGTCTTTTATTGCGTTATAACTAGTTGTTAACGTTAATGAGCTATAGTGGACACGAAATATTACGATTTGTATTATTTTGAGTCAATGTTTTGAATGGATTTGTCACGTGACAAGACATTATGCTGTTGGACGCACCAGTATGAAATTTTACGCTTTTAGGGACGTTGTTGTGAAATATTTCGCTTTCAGATAATATTTTATTACGAGCCTCCTAGACGCGCTTCAAATATGATATTAGAACGTCTGAAATGTCATGCTTCTAGATGTCATTTTAAATGGTGTTTCAGATTCAGGCACACTGAAGGAAAAGACCGGTTTAAGCATTGAATCCTTTTGGCGCTTCGAAGTTTATATTTGAACATTTTTATATACTCCTGTTTAATACGTTATTATATCATGAAGTATTATCATATTTTTAGGCATATCAATGTAAATCATTGTTTTAGGCATATCAAGCTCTTTTGGATTTTGGAGTTTTCAAAAACAACCTTTAGACGAGTGAGGTTGAAATATTATATTAGGCAGTCATCTTAAAGTAAAAATTATTGCACCGTAGAAATTGCCAGTAGATTATCTCATTTTTCTGGAAAACCTGGAAAAATAAGCCTTTTAGCTTAGTGCGCTCGCATTATTAGTTATGAGATATGTTGACGCTAACTCAGATATGTTCTGTGTTTTTCGATTTCCGATATTGAAGCCCTTTTCCTGGCAGGAGAAAATTTATCTTTCAAACGGACCATCGATGGTTCTATTGCTAAGTAATTCTGTGAGAAAATTTGCACAGTCTAGCAAACCAGTACAGTAAATCATATGTGAATGCTCTTGAAAAAAAATTACGCTTCCAAGCAGTATTAGCGGGAAATATTTATTGCTGGTGTTTTAAATTGAACTGTAACGATTGTACTGTTAACAATATTTTTGTTAAATTGTCTAAATTGTCTAAATATTGTAAATAAATTGTCTAAATATGGTAATTCATGTGTTTCGTGAACAGCGCTTATTACACGTAAGCTTTTTAAATTGTAACCGAATTTTGTGAATTGGCTGAATTTCTCAGCAGAAAAGTAATGAAGCTACTTAACGTTATCAAATTTTATCGAAAAGTAATGAAGGTACTTAACGTTATTTGAATAGATTTGCTGTGTTATCTCTCGATTTGATGCAACGTTCGTCGATTTGAATATATACTGGACGTGGTAAAGAGGCGACGGATTTAATTATTTCATATGATGGAGCCACCTGCTGTTACCTCATGCTCGCAGCAACAACTTGCTGGTGGCAATAATTCTTCGAAGTATGTTCCTTAAATTCCTTATTATAATTTTATAACTTCTGCAGATAATATTGCTTTACATACTTTTTTTTACCGAGATATGAAGATAATTTAAAAGTTGAGCAGATTTTTATTGCAATTATTGATAATAATAATTTATTGATTATAATTTGCTGGGGACGGAAACTTATGTGGTAATATGATTATATCATTCTAATCAGTACTTTTGAAGCAAATTTTTCCCCAAAAAATAGTAATTTTATTATTATTTATTATTATATTTATTTATTATTATCAAAAATGTAACTTTCGGAATTTAAAATTTTTTGAGAAAAAATGTTTTTTAAAAATTTTTTGCTCCTTTGAGGCAGTTAAAGATAAAAGAAAGGCAGTCTTCTGAAATAGAATCCATTTAAAAATGTTTCAAATCGCCCTAGTCAAAATATTTATGTTTGGGAGGTTTGATTTTTTTTATTGAAAATGGAACATTCTAATAATATGTTCTATTTAAATCAGCGGTTCCTATTTCGTTAAGCTTTTTGATTTTACATATATTTTTAGTCTTGAGAAGCTTCGACGAACATTGGTTACTGATAGAGCAAGTAGCCAAACTATGCATCCTCAGCATTTTCGGCTACAAATTGAACCAAGCTTAACATACACTGCTTCATCAAATCGAGTTTATGAGGAGCTTCCAGAAAATTTTATGGAAAGTATTAGTCCACAACAAAATCAAGGAACAATGCAACAGAATAGTCCACAATTAGCATCTCTTGCTCCAATGAATGTTACAGCTAATGACAGGTTGAATTCATTTGGTTTTGATGAATTTGGTATTCATTCGATTAATCAAAAGATAGTAAAATCTTTTCATTTATTTTTTTTTTATTCTACCTTTTCTTACTTTTTTTGACTCACTTCTTATTAAAAAAAATGAGGGATTAGCGATCACCATTTGCGGTTATATTATTTATTTGAAATTTTTGCCGGGATTCATTTGACAAGAAGGCCGCCATCTGGACTCAGTTCTTGTTGTATTCTAAAATTTTGTAGGATTTCTTTGCTAATATTAAATTTTAGTGGTTATATGACATTGGTACCTATGTCCTCTTCTCAAAATTATGGTAGTTCTATGAAAGTTGAACCTCTGCATGATCAAACCCATCATCAAACTATATTGCATCGTGGCGCGCGCTGCATCGACAAATTAGGGTATCTTTCCATTTGCTGTTTATTCATTATTCTATTTATGATTTATTTTTATTCATGGAATCTATGAACTGTTTGCAGTAATCGCTTTAATTAAGAATTCATTACTTGCTGCGTTATTTGTTATGAATAATAGAAGTTTTGTACGACTTTCCTAATTTGCTTACAGATTCAGTTCTGGACCAGCAGATTTATTATCCCCCTTGCATTCAAATCGATCAGACAATACGATCTGTGAAACGATGATTGGTATTCATCAAAATGGCGGCCGAACAGATGCTATTGAATTGAGAAGGCCTGTGCAGTACATCAAGGAAGAGGTGGTGGTTATTGTTTTCTAAAGAAAAAATTTTAATTTTTAACATATTATCAAAATTTTTTCATTTGAACAAACAGTTGTAGCATCTTATATCTGCTTTTAGAACTTAAGATTTTTCAAGATTTCAAATGCATATAAGAATATAAAGATGGTACAGGTTAATATTTAATACTTTTAGGTTGATATGACCCAGGAATATAAAAATGTTGACGCAAATTTTCTGACTCATCAAATGCAACAGTCGGTTTGTTTCCTCATATTTTTTTTTTGTTTTTTGTTTTATTTTGTATTCTAAAGTTTTTTGTAGTGAAAATGCATTCAGTAGTTTTTATTTTATTTATGAAAATCATTATTATTATTTTGAAATGTTATTTATAGACAAGTATAATGACACCAGATGAACGACAACAGGAGCTTGAACATAGATTGGCTAATGCAGAGACACCGCCAGCTGTTAGTAATGTTGAACTAGCCAGTTCATTTATCGCCACAATGATTGGAGAACAGGTAGTATTTTTCGGATATTAATTTTTTGGAAAAAACTATGTTTAATCTATGGATAGCATAGTTACACAACTGAAATGGCATTGCCATTTATGCAACTTTTTTGGTGAATTTTGATTTGTAAGTGAAGATTTTTTAGCGTCATTCTCCAGTTTCACAACAAACAGTGTACCGCCCTGGTCCAACTACATTTCACCACCAAGCAACCCGTGATATGAATAATGTTGATGATGTGGACGCAAGCGGTAGTGCCGGCACTAGTGCAGATCTTAGTGGATCAATAGATGGTACAGCAGAAAATTCATCGAGACATAAATCTGCAGCAGGTATTTTTTTTATTCAGGTTCGCCTTTAAAATATGGGATGCGATCCAGTTATAGTTTTTTTTTGAAAAGATCTTGACAAATTTTTTTAAAATATTTTTTGGCGAAAATTTTTAAATTATTAAAGGATTACCAAGAGCAACTTATTCAACAAAGGACACCACTGATCCTTTGAATGCAGAAATCGATGACAACATTTATATTGATACAAAGGATCTCTGCAGACGAATCGCGTGGGAGTTAAAACAACATTCTATTCCTCAGGCCATATTTGCAGAGCGGATACTTTGCCGGTATATCATTTAATTGTTATATTTTGTTAAGTAATCTGTTTAAATTGATTTAATACAACAAAAATTGGGAGTTAACTTGTTCTTAAAAGGCTATGATCTAATAATCTAAAGCATCGTATTATCTTATTCCTTCACGAGTTCTATTTTATAAAAACTTTCAGGAGTCAAGGTACATTGTCGGATCTATTAAGGAATCCTAAGCCTTGGAACAAACTTAAATCAGGTCGTGAAACGTTTAGAAGAATGTTTAATTGGGTTCAACAGCCTCTAGAATCGCGATTGGGAATACTGGATATGTATAAAGGTATTTTGGAAAAATAATAAGAAACATTTTTTTAGTTTGGTTTGATTTTGTTCTTATTTGTCTTTTAATTATTATAATTGTTATAGGAAGCGGTGACGAAAACTATATTGGCTCGACAAGTATACAAAACCCATTAGGAGGCAAACAAGTGAATTTGCCTTCATCCAGTAGCATACCTCCTATGAGTCCACCAACTCCTGCACAAAATGCCAGACAAGGCGCAAGACATAGATCTCGAGATATCGAAAATGGAGGTAAGTATTTTCAGTAAATTTAGATATTCCATTTGTGCTTGAATTTCTCGTTTTTATCACTTCTTCATCGAAGTATTCATCAATTTTTAGCACATCATGGTGGTAGTGGAGCAAAGAGGCCAAGATTGGTTTTTACCGACATCCAGAAGCGAACTTTACAGGTAATTCGCCCGTTTTTTTGTTTTTATCTTATGGAATTTTTGGAAACACAATTGTTGTACCTGGAATTTAACAATCATTTTGAGTAATTTTCAGGCTATTTTCAAAGAAACACAGCGGCCGAGTCGTGAGATGCAACAAACTATTGCTGAACATTTACGACTTGATCTCTCTACAGTTGCAAATTTTTTTATGAATGCACGTCGAAGGTCGAGAAGCGGACCACTAATGGGTGATTCTCCAGCACCATATCAACAGGTTATATAATATTTTTGAACTTCTCAGAAATTTTCCGCGAATTTACGCGAAATATTTTAAATTTTCAAGGTTCGTCCAATAACTCCGCCCCCTGCATCACCTCCTCATCAGCAACGTGGGCAAAGCCGAATTCGTGGGGCTCGGCATATAATACGTGGCCAGGTAGAAGTGAATTTGTCAATAACCACTAGTAATAGGATTGAAAATACCGTGGCTCAGGTTGCAGAAGAAGCCGCAGAATACGCCAGAAAGCGTGATGTATGTTTCCTTATTTTTTTAGCATTATTAACTACATATATATGTTTTTTCCAAAATTCAGATATTTTTTCGAAATCAGTTAGGAAGTTTTTCATCCCCTTATTTTCTTGTTTGATTACGTTTACAACTGTTTAATTTTATTTTCACCATCAGTTAGTTTTACGGCCTTTATTATTCTTTATTTCCGTTTATTGCTGAATATAATTATTTATTATATTTTAGATATTTTCTTTAATTTCAATTTAAAGTTTTATTAGTTTCTATAAAATTAAATGTCCAATTATTTCTCGTGGTCGTTTCAATCGCTGATTTAATTGGCTTAAAATTTGTAAACTCCTGAAAAATGCTTTTTGAAAAGTTGTGCATTTTCAGCGACTTTATGTAAATTTAGATCAATCCAAATGTTGAGAATGAGGATGATCAAAATGGTATGCGTGCAGAAATTGATAATATTTCTCACAGTTTAGAATACAAGGTAGGATGTCTTTCCTTTTTCGCGATTGTTTCTGTCAAATTTAAACGGTTACTTTCTTATTAGAGAATCGATCCCATCCTGCTTGACCTTAGCCTGGAGCATGGTCCCTTTGTTTCTTTTATTTCTTATGCTTTTTGTTGGTGAATAGGATAATATTTATAAAATTTAGAAATTCCCAGCAATTCATACAGCTAGCTGTTATCTTCATATTACATTTTGTTATTACTTCTTTCCGTATTATATCAACAGAATAGAATTAAGTAACGAATAATGATTTAAAGAGATGCTTTTAAAGAATGAGAATTCAGGAAATTTCTCTGAATTGAAATTTGAAATTTCCCTTTTTTATTTCTATATGGGGTGATAAATAAATGTTATTTTCAGTTTTTTATAAGATGAATTGTATCTTTTGTTCCATTAGTGCTATTTTTTTAGGTGGTGAATCTGTCTCCTTCTTGCTCTATAGTCGTAGATTCCAGGCAGTCGCCCAATAACAACAATACTCAAAAAACCGTGGAACCTCCATGCAATACACCACTGGATAATGAGGTTTGGTAATATGTAATTTTTAGTTAGAATTAGTGAGTTTGAATATTCGAAGATATTAGAAAGGTTTGGTTTCTTATTCATTACCTGTGGATTATTCTTTTGATGCCTTTGCATTGATAATTTCCTATTTTGATTTAATTAAAATCATTTTTTTAGAAATTATTGCATAAATTTGGTTTCTTATTTGATTATATTATATTTGATTGTACTTTATTATTGTTGAAGTAAAATCAAAAATCTTGAGGCAGTAACTTTTATTAAATTTATATGTTTATATCACATATATATAGAATTCAACTTAACAAATCTGCAGAGTTTCTATAATGATGAACAAACGAGTACGCCTGTGGTGTTTTACGACAAATCTGTGAAAATTGAGCATGAGAATTCTGCTGCTGCTGCTACTGTTGCTGCTACTACTTCGGAGTAAAGGTCCATTCTTTTTCGTATATTCAATGATATGATTTGTGTGCTAATAGGGTGTTTGAGGTAATTGTTCTTGTTATTTTTAGGAAATATTTAATAATCAATGGTTTTGTACTTTGTTTCCCTTAACATCGGTTCAGGATATCTTATTTTAGTCAAATTCCTTTTGATTATTTTAGTCAAATTCCTTTTGATTTAAAATCGCACTTTGAATTAATGCAGTAAATTGAACTGAAGTATGTTTCAAAAAACATGATTTGAAGCAGTAATAAGTCGCAAATTAATGCGCGTTCAAATAAAGGATTCTGAAATAATTTGCTTAAGGCAGTTGAAGTATTTGACTGCATCAACATATTGAACGTGCAGTGAAGCATTTTGACGGTGTTCAGTTGCACATCACTACGCAAAAAGATTTGAACGTCGGTTTTGCGGTGATTTATTTAAATAACTCTTGCTTTTTAAATATGTAATAAATATAAGGGCATTCCTTTATTCTTCCAGAGTGTAATTCATGGAAGTGATTTTTCAGGTTTTCGATGTTAAACTGATCATTTGTTCTGAAATGAAGTACTTGTTTTCCGCGGATGTTTAGATTGATTGGAATAATTTCATTGTTTTCAACGGAGAACAATAGAAGAAATGTAACGCTGCTGTCTTTTTTTCAAAAGATCAATGAAAACAAATGGTTCCTTTTATCTAAAAACCGCAGCTCATTTATCAGCTTGATATTATATGCTTCGATATTTACGAACCAAAAATGTCTCGATATAACTTGTCTCTAGCGTCCATTTCTCTGTTGTTGTATTCCCGCAGAATTTGCCACACTTTCTACTGATTTATGCGATTTAATTGCCTTTCATGTGGTGATAACCTTTAACCTCGGGCATTCATGAAGTTTGATATTTCCGCTTACAAAAAACATTCCTAATCGGTCACGCCTATTTAGCTTTTTGCCCATCTTAACGAATTTTTTATGTTGTCATTTTAAAAATTGTAAATTTGAATTTACACTTTTATTGCTTTTGATCTTTGTACTTATTTTTAAGTTTTGTGTACTTGATGAGCTGTCAGATATTTTTCCTGCATACATTTTCGCTAGTTTTGTAAGTAGTCTCATTCAGCTAAAAATTTCTCGACAACGTATGGCCAGATATTTCTTCATTTTCATTCTAAATGGTTGTTCGGCCGATTAACAATTAATAATTATAAACAATTATTAGGAAGGCAAAGTGGTATATTCAGGTTTGTGATTCGTAGGACTTATGAAAAAATTTTCTGCATTCCATGTCGATCTTAGGGCTGCCGGAATAAAGGGAATGGTTTATTAAATGGGTTACTGATATATGGTGCTGGACACATGAAATAGATCATACCGTTAGTGCTTTCATTTCTCATAGTTTTTAATTGTATTAAGGCATTTATTTTCAGTTTTCCAACAGAGTCGATCAAGGTGAAATTAAGAACCAAAAGTTTTTATGAAATGTCGAAGTTGAATTAAACTTTTCCGTTCGTGTTAGCTCCATGAGCAGAACTATAAAAAAAGCAACTATTTTCACTACATGTTTCCACTGTTATTAGCCGCTGATTTGTACCTTCACCCAACAAGATTCTTCAAATATTCCACTGAATCTTCGTGTTGCAAATAGTTTTTTTGATAATTTTTATATCATTTTTTAGTACTGTGATTTGTCAATTAATATTCTTAATAAAAGATATTGAACAAGGATGTAAAATAAAAGCAGTTTGTTGCATTCCGACTGAGAATGGTGAGAACGGCTTTTTACTGCACGCCGACCTATCGTGAAATTTTAATTCTCGTTGAAAATTATAACGAAAACAAAATGCAAAATGCTGAATGGAGGAGGGCGTTCATCCATATGGAAAGATTATAAGGCTAAATTTAGGAGATCTTGCATTCATTTTCATTGACATGTTCTTTTCCAGTTTCAGGAGCTTTTATCTCAGCTGTTGAGATTTCATCCAGCAGATTCATTAATGTTTCATCTAGATTAAATATAATAATAAATTGTATGTTATATAAGCCGAATAAATAATTTTAGTTGAAGACCTTACATACCTTGCATAGTATAGTTGGGATCCCTAACGTTACTTTGGCCTGGTTTCAGCGGAGTTAGTGAATCCGGTGGGTTTGGCGCTTTTGCTTTTGGCTTTAAATACTGTCTTGCAGAATTGAAAGAATCCATTTGATCAGCAATTCCTAGATTATTCGGATTCTGAAATAAAAAATTGTCACAAAATGTGAATATTTTATATTAAGGAAAAAAATCGTATTATTGGATGCAATTCAGAAATTAAAGCTTTCATTAAACCTTTTCGTCTTCAATACGTGCCAATTTAGTTCTTAAGATTTCCAGCTCATTCTTTAATTTTTCTATTTCTTCATCTGCTTCATCGCAAGCATCTCCAAGTCTATTATTTTCTTTCAGCAATATTTTTATTTTCTGTTTCGCCACAACCAAATTTTCTTCATCCTTTAATAGGAAACTCATAAAGATAAAAATAGGGCAAATTATAACTAACCACTCTCAGTTGCAAGTAAAGCTAATCATCTTCAATTCAACTTGAAAGATACGAAGGACTCGAGTTTTTATATACAGTTATAAAAAATAATCTAAATGGCAAAATAGCTCTTACATCATCTGTTTCGTAGGCATCTACGTTTTCCTTCATTATTCCTTTTTCTTCACATTTCAGCTGTTTCAACTCGTTTATTCTTTTATCTGATTTGCTTAATTTTTCTTCAAGCGCGTAAATGGTTTTCATCAACACTTCACGTTCCTGTCTAATTTTATTAAGTTCATTTTTACTGATGTCGGAGTCTTCTTGCCATTTTTTCTTTACAGCATTAAATTCCATCTCAAGCATTTTGTATTTTGTTTCCATCGCCTTTAGTATTTTTACAAGTTCTGTGTTAAGTGTGTTCATTTTTTTCATTTCCTCCCTAAAAAATGTTGAGTCAGTGCTTTGATCAACGATTTCTATATTATCCGAACGGCTGTGACCCTGAAATAAATAATATACACCATTATAATATGAATATTTTCTATCTTAAAAAAAAAGCACACTATTAAATATAATTATTCAGAAATTAAACACAAACTTTCAACAAACCTTTTCGTCTTCAATACGAGCCAATTTGGTTCTTAAGGTTTCCAGCTCATTCTTTAATTTTTCTATTTCTTCATCTGCTTCATCGCAAGCATCTCCAAGTCTATTATTTTCTTTCAGTAATTCTTTTATCCTCTGTTTCGCAACATCCAAATTTTCTTTATCCTTTAATACGAACTTATAAAAAATAAGAAAAATCAAAGGCAAATTATAACTCTCTCTCACTCTCACACCCAAAAAACTCACAAATAAACTCATTTTCTTTATGTTTTGAAGAATAATTAAAATATTACTAACATCATCGTTTATGTCATAATTTTCCTTCACCATTCTTTTTTTTTCATAAAACTGTTTCAATTCGTTTGTTCTTCCTTTTGATTTACTCAACTTTTCTTCAAGCGTGTGAACGGTTTTCACCAGCACGTCATATCCCTGTCTAATTTTATCAAATTCATTTTTACTGATAGCTGAATCTTCTTGCCAAATTTTCCTTATATCACCAAATTCCACTTCAAGTATGCTATATTTTGTTTCCATCACCTTTAGCGCTTTTACAAGTTCTATGTTAATCGATTTCATTTTCTCCATTTCTTCATTGAAAAATGAGTCAGTGATTATTTTCTCAATATTAATTGCGCCTTCCTGGAATATTTCAAATCATGATGTGAAACTTACTTTAAATCTTCGTTTACAAAATGGATATGTAAAACAAAACTAAATTTAAAATTTAAAGATATATTTTAAAAATATAATAAAAATTATTTGTACCTGTAAACTGGTGACGATAGATGCTACATTTTCATTGAAAACTCCCATCATGTTTTCCCACTTAGTTCTTTCCTGTTCCATCTTCGAAAAAAATTTTTCTTCGGTGCACTGTGAAGTACATAAAAATAGATTCTTCTGATTTTCTATTGCTTTCATTAAATCAAGAATCTCTGAACACATCGCATTAGTTCTTCTATTTTCTTCTATTCTGTTTGATTCAAAAATTTGTTCACAATTTTTAAAAGTCTCTTCGACAGCTTCCCGCACCACCAGTCGTTTTTTCTCCGAAAAGTTCTCATCGACTAATAAATTTTTTTCTATCATCTAAAAATAAAATTTATAATTAAAATAACTCGGATAAATAAATACAATAAACAAAATTCTTTGGTGAAATAGATTTTGTTTCATGTTAAAATTACGAAAACAAAAATAAAAATGGAAATAAGAATAAATATTGAACTTGGTTATTTTTATTATTAAAAATTAGAGAAATTAGTTCGCTTCGATTCTTCAGCAACGTCATACAATAAAATGAAATACCTCTTTCAAACATTCGACCACATCCAGACATTTACGATCATTCGAAATCTTTTTACACAGCTGCAAAATTTTTCCACAACGCTTATTGATTTTCTGAAAAGAATCGTAGATTTTGCTCTATTTTTTCGACACTCTCAACAGTTAATCATTTTTTACTTATTTCTACAAAAAATCTTAGAAACCGAAATCTTTGCACCTCAATTAAAGAAGAGAATTAAGATTTAAACTTACTAAAATTGTGGCGGTACTCGCTTTTTTCGTTTCCTCGTTGGCATTTAAACCATTTTTGATGGCTGTAATGAGTGAATTTTGAAACTGCATCTCACTGCACCACTGGTTCAGATTACAATTCAAATTATCCAGAACTGTGCCAAAATTCCTATTTTCAGTGAACATTGCTTCTATTTTCTGGTTGTTCTATAGAAAACACACATTGTTAATAATGATTCAAGGCCCATAATCCTCTGATCAGTGTAAATTAATTTCTATAATGTATTGATTTTAAATACTATTTAAAAAATTTTATCTTCTTGACTAATATTGTGGTATTATCATTTGCTGCCAAAATAAAAAAATAAGTAAGGAAATGTTGGAGAAATATGAAAGTTATTTATATCCATACTAAACAAAGAGTTAATAGAATGGTAACCCTGTAAACATCTGAGATCGTTAATCCAGAACTTCCAGATTGCACTTAATGTAAACATCTTAAAAATTATCAAACTATAAAAAAACTGACAGTATGGTTAAATTTTAGAAAGAAATATCGCTAACCATAATCATAGATTCATCAACTAAATTTTTTATATTTAACAATAATTTCATCATGTTGTCCATACCAATCCCCAACTGCTTTTGATCTCGGCTTAAAGCTAGGATTTCGTCAATCTTATTTTGCATAGAAACAAGTAAATCGCTTTTGACTATGATATTCAGCAGTTCGATTTTCTGTAAATTTTCATTTTCCACTTTATTTAATCTCACTCCTGGGTCACTACTTTCTCTCTTTGTATTCAGAAGCTCTGCTTCCACTTTTCCATTATCAACGCTTGTATTTGCGAACTTTTTAACATTCGTATATTTTTCAAGACCTAGAAATTCACTTAATTATTCAAATCTTTTTAGCAATTTGGTATCACTCTGAATTCTTTGAATTTTTTTATTCGAATTCCATTTCTTATGAAATTCTTTGCTAACTTCATTTTCCACTTTTTTATGGATTTGATGAAATTTAATAAAAATAAATAACAAAGTTCAAAATAAAATTTTAAAGTTTAAAAAATAACAAAAATTTCCAACTTTAAATTTGAGCCTAATTTTATTACCTGCTTCCAATATCCCATCTCTTTCTCTCTTTAACTCTTTGGATTCATCAGAGGACATTTCTTCCAGTTTATTAAGGACATTCGTCAGATGCTTATTTTTGAATTCCAGCTCTTCGATTTTTTTCGACTGTTCGATAATCTAAACGAAGAAAAAAAAGCCATTTTCTCCAAAAATTTGAAATAAAAGAACAGTGACAAGATAAATTGCAGAAACAATGAGAATGAATCAGTTGACCAAAAAGAATCAAAGAAGAAAAGCGAATAAATAAATATTAATTAAATAAATAAATAAATATTAATTAAAACAGCTTAAAATTTAAAATTTAAGCTTATTAAAGTTGTACTCTTTTTGATAATAAAAAGTTGTACTTTCCTTGATAAGAACCTTTTCATAACAAAAGTCATGAAATTGTACTTGGAATTTTTTTCAACTTCATAACAAACATAATTTGAAAGAAAAATTTAAACTTGAATACCTCGCTTCTTAAAGTTCGGCCATCGTTGCTCCTTTTAGTTACCGCTTCTTCAAACAAAAATTTGAAATCATCCGATTCCTTTTCTTTTAGTTTCCTTAAATTTTGCTCGTTTTCCTGAAGAATTTTAATTTGGCAATTCAAGCTATGTTTTAAACTAAAGAAATAAAGTTTTCTTAAATTAACCAAATTTGTAGAAAGAATCTGGTTCTCCAATTTTAGAACATCGGAAATTTTTTTTGTCTCAATTAGCTGCTCGTGGGCAATATTCAGTTGATGCTAAAATAAATTAATTTTACTGAAAATTTCTTACTCTAATGCTAATCTTCTCTCTAACTCATATTTACTCTAATGCGTAAGGAAAATAAATCAATCGGAAAGGAACAATAAATTTCCTGAATTCAAATCCACACAGCTCAAATTAGATTTATAACTATATACAATATTTTACAGCAATTTTAAATCTACCGACCAAGAAACAGAATTTCTTTCAATAAGCAAAATACCTTCATATCTTCAAATCCCGGAAAATTCTTTGTTTCAAAAGGATCTAATTTCTCCTCTATGTTCTCAGCCATGGATTCCAACTGAAAGTTGGAAGAGATGTAGCAGAAATTATTTAGATGAGAAATTTCTTTAAGAAAAAATTGTGAAATTTATTTTGAGGATATCAATTTTAATAAAAAATTGCACCTTATTAGCCAATCTTTCCAATTCCCTACGCATTGAATAGCAGTTTTCGCAGAGACGTGATGTATTGCAGTATTCTTCATTTATAAGGAAAGAAAATTCGTCAGCACAACTACGTGCATAATAAGCCAATTCAGATGGTGATGATGGCAATTCTTTTTCTTGGAATGGTACCATGCTTTTCCTTGTCGACAATGTCAATGTTTGACGGTGCTTTGGAGCTGAAATAAGACAATTCCAAAAAAAGTATATATTTTAAGTTGACTTTACCTAAAAATCTATTAATTTGCGATATTATTAATGAAGAATTTTCCAAAAACAAGTGAATTCGACTTATGATTGGAATTTAAACGCCGAAACATTTGGAATAAATATTTTTACCTTCAAACATCTGCTCAAATATATGGGGAGTTCCTTTATTTTCTTGAGCTTCCTCGACTATATCTGATGATGGAACGATTTCACTGCTTTTTAGGTTTTCTAGAGGAGTAGGTACAGAATTCACCTTATCCTTTTGATCAGATACAAATGAAAAGCGATTATGAGATGTCACGGCAGAAGCAATGTTTTCAGCATCATAATTATTTTCAGAAACAGATTCATAGAATGACACAAAACACGTTTGTAAAAAATCTGAAGGTTTGAGAGCTGTCACGATGCTTTCTCTGCCATTCTCATTAATTTCAGCATTAAAACCAATCTAGAAATTACATCTACTTTTTTAAAAAAAAGCTATGCAAAACTGACTAAAAAAATAGAAAAAAAAATTAGCAAAAATTTTTCGAGATTGAAAGTTTTAAAAAGTTTTAAAAATGCATTGAAATATGCGAAATCAAGTTTATCTTCTGTTAAGAAAAAGGATGGGAAGATGTATAAACAAATAGACGGCACGCGTATATTAAAAGATAAATATATAGTGATATATTTTAAAAAGGTGCCACATAAAAGAGAAAATTTGTTCATTGAAAGATATTTTAAACCTCTTTAAATGTGGAACCGTCCTTAAATGAAATTTCCAATGAATCAGTATTACTGTTGAATTTAGCATCGCCATTCATAGATAGATCTGTCGCATTAAGATATTGATTCGATTTTATCAAGTTTGAACACTGAAAAAAATAAAATTATAAGAAAATTACTAAGAGTTTTGATAATTTTAAAAAATATTTTCACAAAATTCTGTAGTAAGTTGCTAATGAACATAGAAAACCTACCTTTAAACTTCAAATATTTATAATGAAATAATCCTTTCTAGCAAAAAAATACTTGTATTGAAGAAGACGGTTGCGCAACAGAATCTTCACGCAATGAGGCATCAATGTGAGGATCAGCAAGCAACTTCTGATATTCGCAACTGCGCTTAAATTTATAAAAAATACTTCAAATATTTAAATTTTTCAAAAATTGGTTCCTCGTATAACATCCCAAAACAATCAGGTTTTCCACAAAACTTGAAATATTTTTTGGATTATTTTATATTCTTGAAACATTTTTGAAATGATTCATTCAACAGATAATGAAATATGAAGTATTGAAATCTTAGGTTAGCTTAATTTATTATCACAGAAAAAAATATGAATTAAAAATATAAAAAAATTTAAAATTTAAAAATTTTACAAAATATATATAATTTACGAAAAATTTTCAAATTTCCCAATTTTCTTTTCTTTTTCAGCGAAAACTTTTTCTCAAAAATAAGAATATAAAATAGATGAAACGAATTGAAAAGAATAAGTTAAACAGCATTAAAACCATTTATAACATGCGACTAAACTGCATTATTTCACGGAATCAGCAAGAACCCATCAAAAGACGCTTATAAAAAAGTAAAAGTCAAATTTTCGTTTAAATTGCCAAATAAATTTATAAATATTTAAAAACCTTTTTCATAGATATCGGCGGCGACATAAATCTTGACGGACTCGATGAGGACATTCGTTTTTCCTAAAATATTAAATCTAAAATATTGAATCATTTTTTCTAACAAAAAATAAGGTTTTTTGATTTATTCTAGCATTAAACCTGCAGAAATTGAGAAATGAAAAAGAAAAAATTTAGTTGAGTCACTAAAAAAAACCATTTACTAAATTCGTCCAATATTATATACTATAAACTCGCAAAAAAAAGGTGCCTAAAAAGAATACTTTCGGTTTGGTCCTCGCATCATTTGATTTATTTCCGGAAGAAGACATAATTGATATATTTCTGAAAAACCTTCACCTAATTCATTTATTAAAATTCACTAATATATCTAATAATCACAGTATCTGTTTGCATCAATCTTTTATAGCTATTTTTTTCACTTATTCGAATTTAAATTTCCCCATGATATTTTTCTTTATTGCTTAGTATATATACAAGAATTCCCAAATCTCCCTCTCACTCCCTATGGAGGTGCAGGCCACCCTGAACCTTGGGCCTGGGAAATTGAGATAAGGCAAGTAAACTTTAAGATAGTCATATTAATTGCCCGCCTTACTTATTACCCTATTCCGTAAACGCCCCAGGCTGAGAGATATGCACAAAATCCCTTTCTTTTCTTTCTTGCTTACCCTCAACTTTACTTCCTTTACCAGAGGCCTGAGAGCTTGTGCATGCAGTATCTTAGCTGTTTTTAGCGGCTCTTCTGGACAGCGACCTCTTCTTATATTGTTCTCGAAACATACTGAAGTTCTCTAGTTAAGGGTAGCCCTTCCTGATTCTATCACCACCGGGGCTATCTTCAATCACATTTTATATCATCTCCTCTTTCAAGCTCTGATATTTCTCTAGCTTCCTTCTTCGTTATCACTTATCAGCATCGATAAATATTGCTATGCATCATCGATGCTGACTTTTGTCCTTCCTTACTGTCACAGTATTTGATTTCGTGATTCGATTGTCAATAATTACCGGGAAAAGTCCTATGAGACCTCGGATAATTAAAGCAACAACGCTTTCATTGAGCGAAAGCCGGGAATTCTTTTAAAACTTATTTTGATAACTATGATAACGGCGAATCCACTTCAAAATTACATAAATATATTAAAGTTGTTAATTATAAATAATTATTAATTATTAAATAAAATTATCAATAAAATAAATAAAAAATGGGACAAATAAAGAAAAAAACCAACCACTTAAAATTCAACAGAATGATATTCCACATCTTTAATTTTGAAAAATCAAGTTTAGCCGCCAAAATTACATTATTATAAATCAGCTCGGCTTCAAAAAAAAGGATAGTCGAAGTGAAATATGCAAATTAGTATTTTATATAAAAAAAAGGGTACCATAAAGTTTCGTTAGCGAGAAGTGAGACGTCACGTTGGTTTCATGATGAATACGTAAATACGTGAGGTAGAGGACCTACTGGTTGTTCTACGTGAAGTAAGTCAGACAGCATCAGACAAAAGCTGTATGCGCTGATTTGCTGGTATTTGTCATGGCTGCGCGACATTGGAATAGCCAATAAGCAACGAGGTAGTTCAGATCCACATTCACGGCTTATCTGTGACTGTTCGGCTATAGAGTCAGTTTTTTTTGAAGAAAGAAATTGCTGTGAAATGATTTGTCGCTTCAAACTGAGTAATTCGTGCTGAGGTTCATATTCATTTTTACATTTCGCTGTTTTCAACGTGATTCCTACTAATTAACAATTTAAAATCCGAGGAATTGGTGAAAGAGGCAAAAATTTTTTCGAATCAGTTTGACCAACGCGGAACTGAATGCTATGCAGTTGGCATCTTTAATGGATTATTAAAAATTTACAAATTCTTTCTATCTTCTATCTTCTCCGGAAAAAAAATTCAAAATTCTATGTTACAATCTTCCAAGTCCATATATTGCTGGTCCACCTATACTATATCAGTCCAAGTCTTGATTGGTCCACCTCGCTTCTGACGCCACCCATCACAGGGTCCAGCAACTAACAACTCTTGTGGTGGATGACGAAAAATGTGCCCTAACCAGCGAAGGCAACAATCTGTGATGGTGTTGTTAACATAAGTGGAATTTGAACGAGGGTGGATGCCATCATTACACATATTACACATTCTTAGACATGAATGGTCAAAGACATGTGACTTATCAATATCCTCCATTACCGTTGGCCATGTCAACTATATAGCAAGAACGAGCGAATTGAAGCTATATCGACGAGAGCTTTTGTGTTTATAGCAACGATACTATAAAGGCTTCGTTAACCGAAAGGATGCTTTCTAGCTACTAGTTAATAGCTAGTAGCTAATAGTAATAAATATTAATAAATAAATTTTCTATATCTCAGTAGAGCAGTTGGACGAAACGACCGCTAACTAATTACGCACTCTAAGATTGAGGTAATAATGATTAGTTCAACGAATAAGTTTACTACAGATTCGAAAATTTGAATCTTGTTCGTGACGATTTGAAAGATATGCTTGCACGGTTCTAAGAAAAATCCACCGCTAATTGCAGAATTCGAATTTGTTGCCATCAAACCATTGCCACTGTAACTGGCCATTAGGACGTATTCATAAGACATAAGGAATAGGCAAATTTTTAAACCAAACAAAATCCTTCTTAAAAGAGAAAGAAAAGAGAAACTTATTATTAGTCTTCGCTTGTTGGAAGAAAAATCTCCTAGGAGGCGCTTTGGACTTTTCACCATCGTCGTTGTTGTAACTTTTTTCGTCAGATTACTCATTTGTTCATTTGCTAGTCATAAGCGTTGCTTTACCGCATTGCTTTAAAGGCCAGGATACCTCAAATCTTCGGTGAAATATAAATTAAGAGAAGAAATGAGATTATTTAGATTTCGTTTATGACTAGCAAATCAGTGTATTATCTGCAAATAATACGAAACTATTTTCACTACTGCATTATTAGGCGCACTGATATTTTAATTTAATTTGTCGGCGAATTGGTGCCATGGTTAAAGTAATTGTTTTACTTGTCAGCACAGTTATCACAACACAATTGCCGCGATTCATGGATTCAACGCTAGAATTCGTTCTTATCACAATAATTTATGCATTTCACGCAGATTTTGCTTATCGTATTACACCATAGTTGTCTGTGGCGAAAAAAATGATTTAAGAATTACTGCACCAAAACAAAATTTTGTTTTTAAAATTTGATGTCTTCTTAAAGCCATATTGATTCGCCGTTAGCGACATTATCTGAAGCCTTTTTACAATTTAATCCTCAAACTAAGTTAATATCTCATTTCTATTTTGTTCCCTTAATACTCCATCGAATTTCGCACTTTTGCCATAAAAAATTGCAAATTAAAACTCAATTTATATGAGATAGGATCATGGTGAGAAAGATTATTAAAAAAAGTATAGCTGGACTTTGATTTTAAAGAGAATTATAGGAAAAGTATAGAGAATTTTAAAATTATAGTGCATCAAAATTTGAAAGGCTATTGGGGGACACCATTGGTTTTAGGGATATATCAAGTGTGCGAAGTTAGAAAAAATTCTGCCTCTCCTATGATATGCTTTTCAATATTTCATCAAATTTATAAATTAAACTGAGAAATAATGGCGATTTTTTTAAAGTTATACGATGATAAATTTCTTAAAAAAAAATTTTGCACGAAATAGTACCATACCTTCTTTCATAACAACACTCACCACTTCCGATGTGGATGACTTGATTAATTCCTAAAGTGGAAATCACTTAGGGGTGGAGGTACATGCGACCGGATTTTACACATTGCGACAAGTTTACTCCAAGATCCGAACGCATGGTGCTTGATAGGACTAATCCATCTCTGTGTTTTATTATTTTCACCAGAATACCATTTCATTCTGAAGTTCTGACTGATTAGGTAATTCTTTCAAAAAAATTTTCGTTATCAAATTATGCGATTATATTAAACTAGTTCTAACGGAGAGCATCATCACTCATTATTTATGTACCAAGATTGCATGTTGGTGAAACTAATGATTTTGGTCCGTGGTCTTACCATTGTACTCTTTTTTTTCCGAAAGCGACAATGACAGCTGCTTTCACATTAACTTTTATTTTTGTTATATTTCACAAATGTCGACTAATATAATTATAATCTGCGATCCTTAACATTTATTTTATCATTTTCTTTATCAAACAATCAATACGATGGAGGTTCTCATCGATTATTTCCCATATTATTTAATGTTTTAAAAAAGTCTTTTGAATTCATAGATTAGATTTTCTTAAAATTCTTAAAATTCAATAATTTTTCTCAAAAACATTTGTTACATATTCTCTGCAAAAGGAAAAAGGGGAGTTTGTTAAAAATTCTTTCCAGCTAAATTTGTAAAAAAAAGCAGCTCTGGTGATGATTACAGTTTTCAGGAATTGAATGATGCTACGCCGTTATTTTTGCACGCTCACTGTAAGTCTTTGAGGTTTTTAGCATGATTTCTTTCCCTAAAAGCAATTACCATTTCTGAGTCAGCTTGCTCTATTCTGCGGTGCTTTAGATGACCGATTAGAGTACTACTTGGGAAAAAAGGTCTTGTGAATTTTATTGTTTATCGCAGCAACCACCTCGATTTTATTCTTGATGGCAGACCTATTTCTGTTAAGAGACTAAAACCAAGCCCATATTGCCTTATCCTAAGTCGAGATTCAGCCTGTGGTTCCATCTTGGTACCATGTATTATAGTCATCACATAAAAAATAGCAATAGGACCTGTAATGAATTTCAGTAGGTATAATCAGTGATAACCCTCAATTTCCACGCTATTTTATGTGAAAACTACTTTTTATATGAATGGTTCATATTTATTTTACAATTTAAAAAACATATTTAGATTTTACGAATTTTTTGTGAATGTTTATTTAGCAAACTGGTAATGGCATATATTCGAAACGTTTATTTTCTAACTCTCAGATAAATCTTGGTGCAGGGAAAGTCAAAATGTGGATCGGTGGTCGGGCTATAGAGTCTCAGACCACAGAATGGATTGATTTAACTAATCCGGTAAAGCCAATTTAAATCTTATTAAATGGTTTTTCTGATTTTAATTTGATTTTATTTTTTTAATTTTTGCATCTTTATAGAGTTTTTTTGCTTTTATTGACATATTATAAAATGAATGAATTAAGCTTATTGAGCTTATTATTAATATGAATAGAATTGATATATATGATGAAGAAAAATCTGCATATGCGAGGAAGAAAAGAATAATAGTTAAAATAAACTAATTGTGAATATTAGGCGACGAATGAGGTGATTGGCCAAGTACCGAAATGTACAAAGGCTGAAATGGAGATGGCAGTAGAGTCTTGTAAAGAAGCATTCAACAAGTGGAAAGAAATATCGATACTAAACAGGCAACAATGTATGTTCAAATTACAGGTAAACATGAGTTCCATTATATATTTTGCCGTTTTGCATTTTACCGTTTCTGGTTAAAATCACATTGCGGGGCATTAAAACGAAATTACTTCGAAATGAATCTCCAGCATTGCCCGAATTTTTTCAGTTGCAGGTTTATTTCTTCGAGGAGCACCACGTTGACCGAAATAATCTAGGTAATACACCACTCGGCTATACTGGTTTAAATTAGAAGTTATAGATGGGTTTCCAATAAAGTGAATCTTTAATTTTTCTTTCTAAATCTTATCTGCTGCATTAAAAGCTCATTTAAAAGATTCTCTCGTTCTTATAAAATCTCGCACACATGAGTTTTTAATTTAGCATTTAATATTACAAAATATGAACAAATTGGCTGAAAATATAACTCAAGAAAATGGCAAGATTTTGTTTGAATCAGAAGGTGAAATAATTAGAGGTTTACAGGTAAATTTTCTAAATTCTTTTCCTTACCAATCTTTCGAGTATATTTTTTTTCCAAGTTTGATTAAACATTGATATTTATTTGATTAAACATTGATATTTATTTAATTATTGAAGAATAATCTTCGATCGGCTCCATTGAAAAAAATGTTTTTTGATCCTTTTATTTATTTGGATAAAAATAGTTCAGACTAACATATTAGCTTAAAAAACTAAAAGCTCATTACTAATTAAAAATCATTACTAGTCCAATTTGATAATACTGAAAATCTAATATTAAAGAATTTTTTCTCTTTTATGGTTTGAGAATTTTAAAAGAAGAAGCTTTCAAATTGCCGGAGATTCGAAATGAAATATTGTTCGAAATACTCGAAATATATTAAACGAGTATGTGATTTTAGGTTGTGGAACATGCATGTAGCGCTCAGTCTCTTCAGCAAGGTGAATTCTTGCAGAGGTACTTTTAGTACTTTTATGAAAGAATGTATTTAAATATATTTAAAAATATTTTTATCCGTCCCATTCTTTTTTTAAACTCATTTCTCTTTTTTTGGAATTTATCAACATTAGTCTTAGGCCTAAACCTATTCTTTGAGTTGTAAATTCAGCATTGCTCGAGATTTGGATACAATGAGTATGCGAGTGCCACTTGGTGTTACGGCTGGTATTACGCCATTTAATTTTCCAGCAATGATACCACTTTGGATGTTTCCTTTGTCTTTAGTTACCGGTGCATATTTTCGTACTCATATTTTTTTTATGTTATGTTTTTAATGTTTAAAATATTTTTTTATTAAAATGTTTTTTTAAATTTTTGAAGTTTTTTGACGCTTGGTACTAATTTTTTAATTCTTTTTTTATTTTGTTTTTTTTTCCTCTAATTCTAGTTCTTATCCTATTTAATTTGATTAGCTTCCCTGGTCATTAGACTATTGATGTGCTTTCATCATAGAGTCAGTTGAGGACAAAGGCATAGCTACTATTTTTTATCGTTTCTTCAGTCGTTCCGAGGTAAGCAGTACTTCTAAAAACTACTAATTAATTGTTAAGTAAATTTTAAATGAGATTATATTTTCAGACGTATTAAATGACAATCACAAATTTAGGCAACACAATGATCATGAAACCTTCTGAGCAGGATCCTGGAGCTTGCCTTCTATTAGCCAAACTTGTAAAGGAGGCAGGGATTCCTGATGGCTGTTTCAATATTATTCACGGTCAGCATGATGCAGTCAATTTCATTTGTGATCACCCAGAAATACGTGCAATATCATTCGTTGGTGGTGATCGAGCGGTTTTTTTAATTCCTTTGCTGATAAGAAACCAGTCTTGTAAAGATGGACTTATAAATATAATGGGACTACATCTAGGCAAGCTGTTCCAAACGCTTATGGTTTATGATCGTTCCTGATTTAGGGGCGTAAGAAAAGAGATAGTAAATTTCGCCACATTTTTATCACTTTAGTCACTAAAAAGGTCACTTAAAACTTTCATTTGCTGAATATTTTGAAATTGGATACTCATCATTTCTTATTTGGTTAATATTACTGGTTATAAAGTTGAAACTCTTTTTTCAAAGATCCATTTAGGAATACTACATGGATCTGATTTGAAATTACTGCATAGATCTATAAACCAGATCAACTAAATTTTTTTAAAATCGATCATAATTTGACTTAGAATGATTTATATTTAAATGAATTGATAGAAAATAAAAAAAATTTAATCAATTAATAACAATGAATTTATGACAAAAAAAAAAGCCGTAAAGTATTTAAGTAAATCGATTAGTAAATAATTTTTATCTTCGTTTGCTTCATTATTTTATTCAGGGAAGGCATATTTTTGAGCGTGGAACATTGAATGGAAAAAGAATTCAATCGAATATGGGTGCTAAGTGTCATGGAATTATCATGCCAGATGCGCACAAAGAGGGACTTGTACGGCAGGTAAAGAATGTTGTAGATATTGTAACGCTTGAGTTACGCCTTCTTATAAGATATTTATTTCAGCTTCTCTCTGCTTCATTTGGTTGCAGTGGACAACGATGCCTTGCTTTATCAACAGCAATATTTGTTGGCAGAGCTCAAGAATGGATTCCAGAGTTAGCTAAAGAAGCCAAGAAGTTCAAAGTAAATGCAGGTGAATAAAGCAAAAATAAATACGCTACAATTTGCTGTTCATTTTTGTTCAAAAGTTTTTAGATTTAATTTGCTCTATAAGTTAAAAGTTAAGAAAGATTTTTTAGGTTGGAAACCAGGAACAGATTTCGGGCCATTGATCTCACGTGCGTCAAAATTGCGCTGTCTTGAACTAATTGATTCAGCACGCAAAGAAGGTTGCCGAATCTCAGTGGATGGTTCAAATTGTTCTGTACCTGGATTCGAAAATGGTAACTTTGTTGGGCCAACAATTCTAGAAGGAGTGCAACCACATATGAGATGTTACAAAGTTATTTTTCCATTTTTCCATTTTATTTAGAATATTATCGTAGCAATCTAATTTATTTGATCCTGCCAGTTAATAAATAAAAATCTTTTAGGAAGAAATTTTTGGTCCTGTGTTATGTGTAATGACAACAAACACACTTGACGAGGCCATCGATATTATTAATAATAATCGTTATGGTAACGGAACAATTCTATTTACAACAAATGGTGCAGTGGCTCGAAAGTTTATCCACAGAGTCAAAGTTGGCCAGGTAAATTAATCAAGTGCAATCAATCAACGATCTTTAAATCGATTTTGGTAGATCAATTTTCATTTCTTTCCTATATTTTTATTCTTTTAACGTTTATTTTATAGTTCTTAAGAACATCGATTCTTATATTATCTTATCGGAAAAATATAATTTGATTTTTTCTTAACTTTAGATTGGTATTAATATTCCAGTACCACTACCTCTTCCTATGTTCTCTTTCACTGGAAATCGCGATAGCTTCTTAGGGGATGTAGTAAGTTTCATTATTATTGCAATGTTTCCATTAATTTCATTATTTCCACGATATGATGATGCAATATTAAAATTGAATTCGTGATACATGGCTGAATGATAGCTCAAGTTATATACCTATGATTTTGCTTTACAGAATTTCTATGGCAAAGCTGGAATGAATTTTTATACAGAATTAAAAACAGTCACACAGCTATGGCGAGAAGTCGATGCTGAACAAGGATACATAGATTCTTTCAATCTTCACGAAAAGTCTTAATAAAAGTCTTGAAAATTTTTTTCGTGATTTTTTGACTCGAATTGACTTTAACCAGAAAATAACCCTTTATTGAAAATTTTTGTGAAACTTTTAAATTTGACTTATTTTGTCATTTCTTAATTTTTTGTGTAAAATGTTTCTATATAAAAGGTTCTCGGTGACTTCAGTACGAAGAACTTGGATAGCTGTGGCAAAATAAAAAAAAGTTTACGAGCAGTTTTGGCTTTAAATTTATGATCTATGAATTTTCATTGAAAGTAACTGAAAATAGAAATTTGCTAAAAAATTAGTCAGTAAACGCGTATTGAAATAACCTACCCAAATATGGCTAAGATTCACCGTTTCCAGTTGTGCTCCACTGGATTTACCACTGTTGGAAGTTCTACTAGGAATTTACCTTGGGAAGAAGGTACAAGTGGATCATTCGAGTTTGCGCATTAGGAATGAACGAAAAATGATAAATATAAAGATATTGTTCGGTGAAAATGGGGCTTTGCATTTTACATGCCTCGACAAAAAGCAAAAATCGTATTCATGCTGCTTTTGATTCTCATCACATCGAAGCAACATCTTAAATTTTTTTCATATATGAGTTTGTGAAAATGCAGATATGTTTCTTCGGTTGCAATCAGGTTTCAAACAGTTTTTCAGTAGATGTAAGTTTTGTAATAAAAGCGTCGCTTTTTTATAACATCACAGACGAAGATCATCTGGCTTTAAACCAGTGATTTTAATCGCCATAGCAACATGCAGCATTTGCCGTATTTATCCAGTTGTGGATCGGTGAAATTTTTGCTTTCTACTTAAATCAATTTCTGGTTTTTGGCGATGATAACTTCTCAAACTGTAGGTTAATTTATCAGCTAATTAATAATTTATCACATAAATTTATAAACGTTCAGTTATAATATTAATTTAGTTAATTTGCTTGCATTATGAATCGAATATTTTTTTTAGCTTTTAAGCAGCTATAAAAATAAAAACAAAATAAAATAAAATGATAAATTATCTGGCATTAATGAAAAATTACACTGTTGCTTTCTTCTTCTTTTAACAGCTGGTTAGATTGGCTGCGCTGGCTCTGTTTCCAAGCTATTCGGTCCAACGCCATCGTCAACGCCACAGCAATAAAAGTCATTCTTTTTTCATTACCCATTTTTCTAAATCCATATATCGCTGGTTCATCTATACATTCAAAATCTTTCCTGACTTTATCAGTCCATGTCTTGATTGGCCCACTTCGCGCTTGACGCCATCCATCACAATGCTTACCAAGTAACGAAATATCTCTCAACTCCTGTGGTGAGCGACGAAAAAAATACCCTAACCAGCGAGATGATGGTTAATGCAAGTAATATTGAACGAAGCTGGATGTGCGCGATTTTATCTATTCGGCGAACCCGTAAAATGTACCTTAGATATGAGTGATCAAAGAAAGATCCACTGGCATATCTTCTTAATATTTTCCACTCTCATTGTCCATATCTCACAAGAAGGAGCAAATTGAAGTTATATACGCGAAGGTTTTGTTTTTATAGCGGTTTTTGCGACGCCACTATAAAAGTTTTGTTAATCGAAGGAAATACTTCTAGCCATCGTCATCCGAATAATAACTTCATCTTTTGCTTGGCCATTTGGGATCAAAGTGGACCCGAGATATTTAAATAAAGTCTGGCACTATCTTAATCGATAATGAGTTGATAAAAATAGATATTTTATCACTTTCTTATAAATGAAACGAAAATATTTTCTTTCATATATCAACGTATTCATGGTCCGTAATATGCTCTGGACTCACATCTCTTTGGTACCCACAAGCGATGTCCATTATCCAGTCTACCGCGCATTTGAATATCGTAAGGGAAAGGAAGCAGCCTTGACAGACACCAGTTTTTATTTCGAAAAGATCTAAAAGTTCCCTGTATACATAGACCTGTGCCGACGTACGAGGATAAAATGCCTTTATGAGTCGAATTGAACTCCACGGAAATTCCTTCAGTCTCCAGAGTGCTGACAATTGAATTGAGACAAGATCGTTAAAATAAGTGAGGTGTGTTGCCGATATTTAAAGCGATATTCCAATCCTTTTTAACGTGAATATCTGGTCAGTACAATAGCGTCTTGTTTGATTCTAGCTTAGTTAGGGCGCATCTTGCTGTCTCGCACTATCCAACAGGAGGAAAGCAAAAATTTTCTAGTCTATTAGTCTGATTCCTCGATTATTGTCACAATATTCCCTGTCATCTTTCTTAGGAACTGTGAGCAGAATTGCTTTGGTCCAATCATCTGGTATTATTTCTTTCTTCCATATCAGAAAGAACACTTTTTAAAGATTTGAAGAGAAGCTGACGCGGCACTTTTAAGATCGAATCAATCGGTTCGAGCTGGGTTCGATGGATTATTATATATGTATTTAAGAAATTACATTTATTCTGAAGGATGATGGAAGTTATTTAAAGAGTCTGGTCCAAAGGCCATCTCCTCCGGAAGATTACTGGCCTAAATTTCTGGATGACAGGGATCCCTGTTTTACTCACAGTTATATGCCTTGACGAGCGCGATTTAAATATATCCAGGACAGTAAATTGCGTATCGCGGTTAAGCCATTAGCGTTTTCTACTGCTACTTTTAACACCCATGCAGGAAGCCGTTTCCTTTGAGCAATTATCCTGGCTCGAATATTGTTGCACTCAATTGAGATTCATTATCAGTGGGCCATAGATGGTTTCAAAAATTGTGGGACACAGTTTTAAATAACCCACCTTTCAACTTTTGGCACACGTGGTTGTCTTAAAAGTTGCTTACACTTATGGGTTTGATTCCTGACAGGAATAATTTATTAAAGAAATTAAAAGAAATCTCCCTGAAAATCTATCCAAATGAATAAAATGGCAACCAGCCAGCCAGCGATAAGTGAAGAGCCACAAACAGCGTCAAAGGACAATAAAAAAGTCGAATCCAACCTTAATCCAATGTCATCATCCAATACTGCTTCTCGAAAGGCGGAAGTCATTACTTAATTAATTACATCAATTACTTTTCCGAAAACTTTTTATTCCAATAGTTTATTTTAAAATTCAAGCATACTTTCTCCTGCTTTTCATCGCTCGTGCCATTACTAGTTAGCTTTTGTAGAAACGTAGGAGCGAGATTTCATCAGTTGCTTGCTAATTTACTAATTTGTTTTTTTTTCCAGCATTCATCTTTATCATATCAGATTTGTCTTCACATCAACAAAACTTATTCTACCATATTATTTGTTTTGTTGCTCGGAATTTACTTTTTTAAAGGTAATCGATCTTTATCCGCTGGCGTGAACTATGATTTTTGCGAAAAATGACCCTTAAATTTGAAGAATTTAATTCAACACAAATTTTCGTAATTCACTTCACCGATTAACTGCAATAAGTTAAATTATCGCTTTGCAATTTGCGTTCTCCGTAGAATGGTTCGATTTGACTTTTTAATATTTGTTATTAATTGCGAACTAAAAATTATTCCTTTGAGGAAAAATTTCTAAGTAAAATTTAATGGCCATAATCCGAATTACACATTAAATAAATTAAATAAATAAATATTAAATATTTTACAGTATCAATTCTGCCGTACCCAATTTATACACAAATTTGTGAGTTATTGCTTATATTATTATTTGGACCAGTTGAAGCTCTACGCTTATTTTGGGGTTTCATTCCGATTTTATTTCATTTTATCTAAATTTAAAATCATTTTCAGTTGGAACCAACTATAATTTTTTAAAAACCTTAAAACTCCTAATTTATTTAATCGATCGTCCTTTTCAAAAATCCTTCATGATATACCTCTATAACACTAAACTCAAAAATTCATATGATCTATTTTAAAAATGGATTTGATAACAGATATATCGGATTGTTTTAGGAAGAAAAGGTAATTTAACGGAAACACCAGCCTTTATAGCATTTTCGCTATTGTTAAGTGCGGCTGATATTGCACTGTGTATATATTGGGCTATGTTCCAAAGTTACGTTCTTCTTATCGAGTTTATTGTAGTTTGCATTCAAGGTGGTCTTGTGACTATTGAAATTTTGCTGGCAATTATAACTATTACCAGATTTTCCACGTATTCTTTTTTCTTGATTTCTTTGCATCATTTCAAACATTTCAATAAGCAATTCATAAAATAAGGAATTTCAATTTTACAAATTTTACAAATAAAAAGAGAAAAGCTAATTTAAAAGCTAATCGTGGAAATTCTTCGTTATAGCCTATAAATTTGCATAAACTCAGTTATATAAAAAAGAAAATAAAATTTGGATACTTCTGTGATTAACTATGCGAATGGCTTTTTTTTTCAAGATGCCATTAAGAGTTTTACTGTAGTCGTCAATGAAACCGGCGAAACCAGAAATGATGAGTGCTATTAAAATAATCAAGAGGACCAAATATGTGAAATAACATGAAATTCATTGATCCCAGAGTGAACATTCAATAATAAAATGTATTTCAGGATTTAACGGGATCAGGGATGGCTTATAATAAATGACTTTAAAACTTCATTTAACGATGAATTTTAATGCAAAAAGAGGAAATTCCGTACAATTCCACTTCATTATTCTTTTTTTATGAAACAAAGTATTATAAAGGCACTAAAAAGTTTTTTATGTAGAATTTTAATTTTATCAAATTATTTCTCTAAAATTGTATAAAATGCAAAATTTCTTAATTGGCAAAAAGATTCGTCCGACTATATGATATTTTCTATAAAATAATTTCATTTGAACGAGGTGCAATTATTTTTTTCTTTTTTTTCGAATATAAGTTAATTTTTATAAAATCTAAAGTAGAGCACTCGAATTACAAAAAAAGCCAACGAAAATTTTCGTAACGTCCTCCTCTTTACCAATTTATTTTTGATTTTCGATATTATTCAACCCGTTTTTCGATTCTCAATATTTCGTAGATTTCGAAAATTTTTTTATTTGTTAAAAATTTATTTTTTTATTTTATTTGTTAAAAATTTAATAAAGTCTTGGCGCTCTACATTTTTTGGTTATGCTCGTTCTATTGCATTTGATTGCAAATTTTTTATCAGAAAATCAGTTATTTAGCGGTGGAAGAGACGCTAACACGGATTTTTCAGGCTTCGGCAGCACAAGCCAAATCCTTCTATCAGCACGATAATCTAACCATTCGGCCATCTTGCTCCCAATATAAAAATTAAGAAAAGCAAACGATCCAACCATAGAGAGAGCTTTGATATCAAAAGATAATTTTTGCCTCACTTTTTATAACTAAATTCAGTGTATGAATAACGATCATTTATAGTATAATAACTGCTATTGAATATGTGGAAACAATTTTAATTTTTTTTTAATTTAATGATAGCTTTTTCGCTATTTTACTTTTTAATCGCAAAATTTGAATCGAAATTCGTGAGTTTTTTTTCTACAGCATTTAAAAAACTGATTCATTTCAGTTTGTCAGTTAATATTTCCTATATGGTATTTTCTTGGTTTAATTTTTAGTAATTTCTTCTAATTCCTTCTTTTTATCTAATTAAATTTATATTTAAATTCTGATTTGGTAAAATTTAAAAAAATATTTTATTCATTGCCTGTTATTATTTTTATATCTATTAAATTGTTTTAAAGTAACTGGTAAACATTTTAAAATATATATTCAATTGTTTGAGATTTTTAGCAAAAATATTATAAATTTTTCAAAAATGGAAGTTCTTTTCAATTACCCTTTTTATATGATTATATATAATTTTTTTCTGAATTTATTATCAGAAATTATTTTTATTTTTCAATAAGAATTTGCTTCAGAAGTGGTCTTTCATTTATCGCTTGCATTATAATATTTTGTAGAGAGTTTTTTAGAAGAATATTTTGTAGAATATTTGATGATGCTAGTGACCTAGGTGTCCACAAGGTTGAACTCTTTCGTGCCCCAATAGTTAAAAAAATTAACTAAACCAAAAGTGCTATTTAGAATTTTAAGGATGTGGGTTTCAGGAAAGAAAAAGGATGTGGCATTGTTTTGTATAGACATGTCTTGCAAAATTTCATCCAATTATAAATAAGTGACTACCTTCGCATTAATACTTCAAATCCTCTTTAAAAATATTTCCAAACATTAGTAAAATATTTGCAAAAATAGATATTTGAATAAGAGGCAGGAACGACCTATTTCCATCTTCTAACGATCTCTTGATAGGAGTTACAGAAGTCCACTGCGTTAGTCCACTGCTTTATCGCTATCACCAACTCCTAACTTCTTGGCAAAAACTTCCAACAGTAGCAGCTAGCGAAGTTAACACAACCAGAAATAGTGGGCTCTAATTACTTGTTTAATTATTTTATCTTAATATTTAATAATAGATAAATTAATAAAATTGGATTTTGTTATTAATAAAATACTTCAAAAATCGAAAAAATTTTTTCATAATTTCTTTTTCAAGAAAAATTTTCGAAAATAAATGCAATAAAATATAAGGAATAAAAAAGTATTGCAAATATTTAAGGGAGATATAACCTTTTTTAAGATAAATTATACCTACAAATATTGATATTAAAAAGTTTATAGAGTATATAAGTATGACAATAATTAATCAGACTGAGCCAAGCCAAGCTGAATTAAGGAAAGGAAAGGAAGACTATAAATGAAATAATGAACTAGTAGGAGATGAAAATTTAATACATTGTTTACCATCTTTTTTTTTTATAAAAATTTCATGTTTCATGATTGCCATTAATTATTACTTTTTAGGCAAATTAACATTCATCGAATGATCGACAAATTCCTGTTTTTTGTAGTTTTATATGAATTAATTAAAGGGTGAATTTTTTCCGCTTTTCCGCGAAAATATAATTTCTTAATTGACGACAATTTTCTTTTTTGCTGGAAAAATCATTGCTAACAAAGCAAAAAGATGAAAAAAATAGGCTCAGAAAGATAACTGATAACTGATTTATCTAAGGTCGGGAGCAACTGGTGTGATTACTATGCTTAGTTCTTAAAGTTTCTGGTTAAGCTCGCTCTGCTGCCTGTTAGTATGGTTAGCAATTTTTTTCAAAACTTGATGATAGAAATACATTATTGTTATTATCAGGTTTACTTCTGAGGAGTGAAGGGGGAGGGGGGGGATGGCAAAAATTGCACGAGCAAAGATTTTGTTTCTCAATAAAGCGACAACTTAAACCACTGACGAACAAGCTCCGGTCTTCCTCTAAAGAGGTGTAGTGCTCTCACTATTGACTCACATGCATCAATTCCCATATGATTATCCGATAAAAGCATTTCATCTAACCAGTCAGTGGAATCACTCAGACCAGAAATCGTGAGTGTTGCTATGTTTAAGGAAAGATTTCAAGAATAATGCACAACCAAAAATGATCCAATAAATAACACCGATAAACATTTAAGATTCTTCTAAATGGACTTCGAATCCCCACAGATAACTATATATAAATATGTACATGAAGCTACGTAAAGTCAACCATAAAGTTATCCAATTTATTAATTTAAAATAGGTTCCGAAGACTACAAAATTCGTATATCTTTTTGGACTTTATAGGCTTACGCTGGACGAGCGAAATGAACTTTTTCGAAAATATAAATATTATTATCCAACAGTAAGACCTGCTGAGCCGCAAAACAGAGTGGCTAATACAAATGGATCATTCTTTGCATTGAACGGTAATCTACAGATAAGGTCAACTTTACCTTCAACGAATGTGAGTTTTTTGGAATTTCTGAAATTATTGGTGATTCGTATAAATGACTTCGATTGTAGCCTTCTATTATTTTCTCAACCCGTAAGGTCTGAAACACCATGAAATTTGCTTAGAAAAATTGGAAAAAAATTTTAATTCGTTTATCAAACAATCTGCTGCCTAACAAAAGTAGATAACTTGGAATAACACAAGTAAATTGGCGCAGATTTTCTCGGATTTTTAAACTTGTCGAGAAATTTTTCTGGTCCTATAGGAAAAATCATATACATGCTCATATACATATACATGGAATTTGTTTAAGGAACATTTATATCTCGACTTCTTTCTGATAATAAATTTCAACGATGACCGCCTTATTCTTCGAGAATTGAAATATCGCTTTCAAATACCGCCTGAATTTAGGCCGTGGGTGCCGAATATTTCAACAATTCCCAACTATCCTTTTCAAATCTCAAATTTTCTCGATCCACGAAATGGCGAGATTATTATGCTGAACAAGTAGGACTATAATGTATAAAATTTGTATAAAATTAAAATTTATTTTAGAAAGATTGGACTGATTTTATTTGAATAAACTATTTTAAAAGTGATTAAAAAAAAAACAAAAAAATTCACCAACTTGAAGAGAGGATATTGTTCAATAGATAAACTGCTCTTATTTCGGGACTCGAGCATTACAATTTTACTCTGGGCAAAAGTGAATTTATGTTTCAAAAATGTGAGCTTTCCAACCGTGTAAACCTGTATCTCTATTCCAAGTGGTTCCTTGCAAAATTTGTTTGGTCTAATAGAGCGAGCTTAATCAGAAATGATGAGCGACCCAAAATGTAGAGCAATAGAACTAAAAACATTTTGAAATTCACAATTCATTAACTTGTTGGCGTAAATCAGTGGTAAACTTAGCTCATTGGTCTAAAAAAATTAATGAAAAAATTTGTTGAGAATATAGATTCGTAGAAAAATTTGCTACTTAGAACTCCGACTTCCAAATCGTCCACTGTTGTATTTATATTATAGATTCAATTACAAAATACCTTGCTCATTTGAAATGTGGCAATATCCATTTCACACTTATCGATGTGAGCTGAAAATTACCACTGAAGGGGGTAAGCTTTTTGTAGTTTCAGTAATTTATATTTGGAAAATGTGATCTTTTTACAATGTTCCCGGAAAATCTTACAAGGAAAAAGGTCCAAAACACTAAGCCATTCTAAGCAATTATAAGCCATTCTTTTATTTAAATGGAATTCTTACAATATTGAAAAATTCTAAATTGTTCATTAAATATTTTTATCATCTGTGCCTCTTTTTTTTATGTTCAGACGAACGAATATTTCTTCAAGAGTTAACAGACATTAGATCAAGAACACAGAAGCAAAAAATTTTGCTAAAAATTGGTGAGAATTTTGAATTTTGCTTTTCTCACTGATTATCATGTTATCAAGACAGTTATTAGTCATGTTTAATATTAATATTAAAATGAGGAATGAATTCAAGCACATGAATATGAGCTTCTGCTCCTTGATGCGAATAAATCTTCTTACTAAAAGAGAAATCCGAATACCTCTCTTTCCGAGTGACTCTCATTTGAAAAGATCTCACTTTAATTAGTAAAGTTAGGCCAAGCTAATAATAATGAAATAAGAAGACAACAATTGAAAATAACAATTGTACTATTTTATCCATTATATCCACTATTGGATATAATTTTCAATTATCTGATTTTTCTACTAAATGCAATAATTTTTCAGTTTATTAAAAAGAATATTTCTGAAATACTTTCGCAAGACTGAAATGAAATTGATTAAACTTTTTAGTAAGCAAAAAAATGGATTAAAAGGCAAAAAAATCTCTCTAGATAAATGGCCAGAAATGGTTCTACAATTCGCATATCGTCATGGGCGCATTTCATCCATGATCAAAATTCTTTTCCCGTGTGTTCTTCTTTTTATTGTAACCATTTTTGCACAGTGGAAAAAGCTAAAAGTGCAAGTCTTTATCACAGTAGCATCTCTTCTTGGTATTACAATTATGGTATTCTTTTTTATATTAATAAATTGTATGATGAATGAAGATGAATTAATTTGATCAAATTTAAACTGAACTGGATGAAAAAATCTGAGCTCTTCTTCTTCTTCTTCTAACAGCTCTCACCATTACTGGTTAGGCTAGCTCCAACGGCTACAAGGGTAAGACGCTTCCAAGCGGCGCGGTCTGATGCCATCGTCGACAGTAATGGAAGCCATTCCTTTTTCCATCGTCTAAGTCCATATATTGCTGGTCCACCAAAATCTTTACGTTCAAAATCTTTTCTCACCGTATCAGGTCTTGATTAGCCCATCTCGCTTTTGACGCCAACCGTTACATGGTTTAGCAAATAACGAAATATGCGTCAACTCGTGTGGTGGACGACGGAGAATTTGCCCTAACCAGCGAAGGCGGCGTTCAGTGATAACATTATTTATGCAAATGGTATTTGAACGAAGGTGGATGCGATGTAGTGAGATTTTATCCACTCAGCGAACCCGTAATATGTACCTTAGACAAGAGTGGTCAAAGGCAGATAACTTCTTAATATCCTCCACTCTCATTGGCCATGTCTCAGAACCATATAATAAGATCGAACGGATCACGGCAATATAGATGCGGACTTTCGTTTTTATGGTGATTTCACGACGATTCCATAAAGGTTTCGTCAACCGGAAGAACGCATTTCTAGCTGCCGTGATCCGAGTTATAATATCATCTTTTGCCTGTCCATTTGGTATTAGAGTGGACCCAAGGTATTTGAAATCAGGCACTTCCTGAACCGGCAATGAATTTACAAAAAGAGGCTTTTTATCAGCTCCTTGCACATAAGACGAAAAGGCTTTCGTTTTATTTACATTGATTCTGAGTCCGATTCTTGCTGCAGTTTCTGACACGTTATTTAGTATTACTTGCATTTCGTTATAACTGTCAGCAAAAAGGACTACATCATCAGCGTATTTAAAATCTGTGATACGATGCTCTGGACTAATTCGGACACCTCTTGAGTGCCGACAAGCACTATCCATTATCCAGTCTATCGCATAGTTGAATATTGTGGGGGAAAGGACGCCTGTTCTTATTTCAAAGGAATCTGTCAGCTCCCCATATACACAGACCTGCGCCGACGTGCGCTCATAAAATGCCTTTATGAGTCTAATGATTTTCTCTGGAACACCATCACGTTCCATCACCCTCCAAAGCGCCGCTCTATCAATTGAATCAAAGGCAGCCGCAAAGTCCACGTGACAGTGAGTTGCAAATATTCGATGTTCCAACACCCTTCTAAACGTGAATATCTGGTCAGCACAACCGCGCCCTGGTCTGAAACCAGCTTGATTAGGGCGCATCCTGCTGTCTCGTACTTCCATAAATCTGTTGAGTATCAGGGAAGCAAAAATTTTTGCTGAGACGTCTAATAGGCTGATTCTTCGATAATTGTCACAACATGTCCTATCATCTTTCTTGAGAATTGGGAGCAGAATTGCTTTGCTCCAATCATCTGGTAATATTTCTTTTTCCCATACTAGAGAGTACATTTGTTGAAGGTGTGTTATGAAGGACAATGGACAGCATTTGAAAAGCTCAGCCCGAAGACCATCTTCTCCTGGAGTTTTGTTGGCCTTAAGCTTATGGATAACTGAAATTATTTCTTCTTCTGTTGGAGGCAATTGTAAACGTATGCTTCGGCAAATGTATCAGCTATATCAAGGGCAACAGATGGCGCTTCATGGTTAAGTTTGGCCTCAAAGAATTCTTTCCATCTTATGAGGCGATCATTAATACTTTTAATTAGTACGCCATTGCTGTCTCTTACCATTTCACTGATCGTTCCCCGAGTCATAGTTGCTTTATGAAGAAGGCAGAATAGTTTCCTATTGTCGCCCAATCGAGCTGCCGCCTCCATTCTTGAGACCATGTCACTCCAATAGAGATTTCTGTCCCGCCTTGCCGCTTTCGTTGCAAATCTTCGAAGCACCCGGTAGTCAGGACCAGCTGACATTCGTGCTTTGGCAGCTTTTTCAGACAATTGGACAGTTGCTTCCGATACCCAACTAGCGCACTTCCTACTAGCATGCCCTAGCGAGAAAAAATCTGAGCAAAATTTTTAAAAATTTTATAAGTGAATAATGAGATTCGCTGGCTCATAAATATTACTTCACATGAGGCCTTGTCGTATTTCAGCAATCAACGCGGCCAACTAATACCACATTGACACTGGAAGACCTATGGCTCCTTGGGACTTTCTTACACATCGCCTCGATCTTAATAATCGACTTAATGCTGAGCCGTCGCCCCCAATATACAATATGGTCTAGGAGTCCGAGTGAAACTCTTCAAAAAGGTAGAGATAAATATTATAAGATAATAAATCCACCATTTGAATGAATGAGAAGTCGAAGCGAACAGAATTTTTTCTCACGAAACTAAACATCTAAAAAAATGGAATTAACTTAAGGTACAACAATGAAAAGAGTTACAATAACGAGCTTAAAGGAATCGACAAGGCCGATTCTTGAACATCGGCCACATTTAATCGATTATACTGATCATACAGTACAACAAAAAATCACGAATACCTTGAGAATGAAGCAACAAAAAATCTCATTGGCAATAATTGGCATTTGCTATATTGCATTTATGCTTGCTTATTTTTGCTTCGTATCTTTAGTGATTTTAGAATAAATGGTTTTGAATCCAAAAAATATCTTATACAGAAAATACATTGTGGTACCTTACTGAGGTGTGTTGAGGGTAAAATAGCATAAGTGCTTAAATTGCAACACATTGTTTTTTTTTTGAATTTCAATTTAGTTACCCATTTATTTCTTGAATAAGGCATTCATTAATCTTATAATATATTGTGTTACTTATAATATCTGTTGTTTGGTTACATAATTTTGTATTCTTCAATTAACTGGACCTCACCATTGTACCAAATAAAATTTTTTTGAGTCCATATTAAAATCTAGTCATAAGAAAAATACTTTTGATGAAGTAAAGTAACATGGTACATCTAATTCATGGCAATGTTTATTTGAGGTTATCCGAGAGTTGAAATAATATGTATATCTATATATATCCGATGATGAGGTAACCAGAAACCTGTACTGAAATCCGGGTGATGCTGGCGATTCATCTGCATTATATATATATATATATATAAAATGTATTTATATATATATTTATATATGTGTGGAATAAATATGAGAAGAGAAATACCAAAGACTGAAAGAACTAAAGATGTGGAAAATAAAGGCCAAAGTAATTCCAATGATAATTGGAGTACTTGGAACTGTGGTGGTCTTTAAACTAGAAAAATAGCTTTGGCAGATCCAGGAATAATATTAGAGATCTTTAATTATAAGAGCGCACTGCTACAGCCAAGATGCTGTAAAAACTCTTAATTCAGGTCTCCGGTAGAGGACCCGAGATTGAGGATGACATTTATCAGATGAAAAAAGGGTTTTTTATATATTTGTGTATTAACGGAATGTGATGAAAACAAATGCTAAATTATTTGGCTTATGAATCAGAATATCTAATAAATATCAAGATATCTTCAAAATTCAATTTTGAATCCTATAAATATCTAGATTGATGGGCTTTTTTTCTCTAAAAACGCTTATCAGCTTAGGCTTGCTCCGCTGGCTTGGTTCTTGGGCCAAGCACAAGTGTAGAACCATAGAATAGGCGCGAAATGAAGGTAATAAACCATTGAGTCATTTTATTCGCGATGGACCATATTGTTTGCCTTTGCAAGAAATTCTTCTGTTTTTGACTCCTCAACCTTTTTAGAAAAAGGGTGTTTTAGAAGAATATGGTTCGGTAATGGGTCCACGTTTTCGATGATAATGCTGAAGACTCACCTTTAACTCCATCTTCAATTAAAAGAATCTCACATCAGCCAAACCAGAAATGCGTTCAGTTAAAAGGAGGTCGCATTATTGCTGGCATAATGAAGTTTACAATAACGAATGCATTATATCATAAACCTTCACAAATCTTTATATATATTGTACGTTTAACTCAAGCAATAGACAAAAAATCAAAATTTTTTTTCCTAAAATATATATTTCCATGAATACGATGAAAAAAATTATGATTTTTTAAAATTTTTCTACACATTTAAAAACATTATAACTATTTGTTTATTAATAAGTATTAACAACAACACAGAAAATCATCGAAAAATCTGAGCAATATTTCTAAAGCACCATAAAATTCCTAAAGACCTTTTTGTTCGATGGCGATTTACCATTTAAATGCCTTTATGATATGGTTCTCTGGAAATCGTCGTATGAGAAATTTTCTACCCTGAAAACACGAAAATTTGAACATTTGAGTGGATAAAAAAATCGATTTTGATCATTCAATCAATTTTGATCGTATCACTCAAGGAAATCCATGAATTCATTACTTCATTATAGACAAATAGGGCTATTCCGACTGCAGGTGCAAATAGCCATAAAAATGCAGGCGGATGTGCAACATTCAACCATTGCTGAATGGCTGGTGTATAGATGAAAATAATAAGTAAAAGGATTTCGATGGCGACTGCAAAAATTGCGTTAAGATTATTAAATCCATGCCGAAAAATAGAAGTTCGCCGTGTTGTGCAAGTCCAAAAATGAAGCACCTAGGAATAAAACAATTTTATATTTTATATAAAATTTTACGTAATTTTATGCAACTAAATAAATATGGAAGCAACCGAGCCAGGTGAGAAAAAAAATAAATGATTTTCTCAATCGGTAATTCGAATTAAAAAAGAACAACGCACCTGGGACATAACTAATGTAATATGCCATGCTGCTGTCGCTTGTTGATAAATAGTGACCTGCATGGATGCTGTGAAAAGAAGACCATTGCTTGTTGTAAGATTTAACGCATCAGGATGCCAGTGATTATCATTAGAGAAAAGCAAGTCACGTATCGGTATGTCATATCGCCTATTCGCCGATTGGATTATTGAATTTAAACCACAATTTAAACAAAAATTGGTTAAGATTAATTCATAGGCATATAGCCATTTATAATGGGGATAGAATGGCTCAGTGGGTTGTTGCTCGATGGGGAGCGCCGATGCTGAGGTTCGATTCACTGCAGGAGTAAACCTGTACAAAAATCCGGGTGATGCTGGCGACTCACCTGTATTTCTATCGCCAAGGGACTCCCTGGCATATTGCCCAATGCCACAAGCCAGTGGAGCGAGTTTAACCAGTAATGGTGAGGACTCTTTAAAAAATAAGAAAAAAAAGGCATTTATAATACATGCCTCGAAATTGATCGTTATGCACAGATCGATTAGATTGCAAAAAGGCTCAATATTTAGAAAGAAGACGATCGAGTGGTATGATAAGCCGACTTAGGCAAATTTCGGCCCAAACACTATGGGTTCGAATTCGGCTCCTTAGTATGCATAGATCTACCGCCAAAATTAAAACTTTAGTACATCAGTATCTATCAACACAAACACTATCTCTCTATTAGTTGACTCCCTTTCAAAAGGATCTCTGTTGGTAAACACAGCTTAGAAATGAATTTGATTTGAATGGCAACTGCTCCAGAGGCTCCAAATACTATATTTTGAGTACCTTTTGGATAATAAAGCCGGAAATTTTAAAAAATCTTTGGTGGACATTATCTGAAATGAACTATCGCCGATCTTAAATTTCGATAAAATATATGCAAATAATGAGCAGAATTCTTAGAATAATTTGCAGACTATTAGTGAAACATACCAAAACACTGAAAGATAAGCAAGTACGCAACCAACAGCAATTATATTCCCCGCAATCAAATATGAATAAACAAGCAATGAATTGGAAACAAGTTTAGATGTGGCTTTTCTTGGTTTTATCTTCATAATATCCCTTTCAGCGGGTTCATAGGTCATAGCAATAGATGGTGGTATTTCAGTCACAAGATCGATAGAAAGTATCTGAAATTTTCATTATTTGCGTTCTTTTTTTCTAAATTTTTTTAAAATATTGCAATATATTATATTATTATCTATGTTATTTCGTATTATTTTATGCTCGAATAGTTGAAGAGCTTTTAACTTTCATTTTGGAGCGCCAGTTTCTTCCCAACAGTGAAGCTAGCCAATCATCTGTATTTCAATCGCCAAATGATTTCCTGGCAAAATTTTTCTAACAAGCCAGCAGAACAAGTTTAACTAGAAAGTACAAAAGAAAATAATGTTAAGAGGAAAAAATTTATGCGTATTACTTGTAAGCCAGTGAGGCCAAGTGGCAGGCCGATAGTGAAGTTTAGCAAGACTGCATATAACTCTGGGAGAAGATGAGCCAATGTATAAGCAATTGTCTTCTTTAGATTTCCATACAAAAGACGACCTTCTTCGATACCCTTTTCAATTGTTTTAATATCACTATGGATAAGTATCATATCAGATGCTTCTTTAGCAAAAACACTGCCTGAGAATTGTGAATAAATCTAATAATTATAGCAGTTACAAGTTTGAAAGAAATAAAACTGGCTCCCTAATCAAAGTTGATTATTGTAGTTAGGGCCTGCATTCCGGATTTACTACTAACCTTTCAGTTAGAGCTATTTTTCAGTTTAAATGATGTATTGTCTCGACTCAGTTTTGGCCACCAAAGGCTCGATTCTTTTGAAAACCTCGGAAATATGTCGTTAAAAGTGAAGTGCTAAATATCTAAAGACCTAACTTTTATTCTAAGCTAAATGTACCCAACTATATTTCTATTTTCAAATGAGCCATTAATGGGAAAATTTTCATTGTAACAATCACAATCACTTAAGCCATTTAAACCAAAAATATTGTAGAAGAAGAAGAAAATAAGTGGGAAAATATTAAACCAATAGCATCGATTGCAATGCCGACATCAGCTTTCTTGAGGGCTGGCGCATCTTTGATCCCATCGCCAGTTACAGCTACAACCTCACCGCGACGTTGACATTCCTAAATACTTTCATTCACCACAAAAAAGAAATGGAAGATGCTAGAAAAACTCAGTTTACCTTAACTATTACGAGTTTTTGTTCTGGAGTCGTACGTGCGAAAACCACCGACTGCTGCATTAAAATTGTGTCCCATTCTTGTGGTGTCAGTTTACTTAATATTTCACCATGTATCACTGAATTTTTTAAATCAGATTGTTTGTCTACTCCGTTCTGAAAATGTCCTTTTATTTTTGTAACAATTTTCGTTAATTTCGTGGCTCAATATTTCATCACTAGAAGAAATCCAGCTCGATGCAAATTGAGAATAAATTGTCAATTTTTATAAAAAATAGAATAAATACGAAAAAAGCACCTCAGTTGTTTTTATTAAACCGAATTGTTTGGCAACTGTCGCAGCAGTTGCAGGATGATCACCAGTTACCATAAAACATTTTATACCTGAATTGATAAAGAACCAGACAAATTGATAAATATCTAGGAAGGAATTTTGAATAAAAAACCAAAAACAAAGCGAAGCATTCACCTGCACTTTTTATATTAAAAAGAGATTTAGCGATATTATCTCTTAGTGCTTCTAGTTTAGCTGCCATTCCAAGAAAACACAAATCAAAGTCATGCAGAGTTTCCCATTTCATGTCGAAATTATCACATTTCACAGAATCAAGCTCGGAAAATGCGAAAGCGATGCAGCTATGACCTTCATTAGCAAATTTATCATAGGCTTCCTAAAGGATTTTTACAAATATTGGTGGAGTAAACTTCGTGAAACTTGGAAAAAAATTCAATAATTTTATATTGGTGATAAAAACTTGCAGAAAATTGCTTAAAATGTTCAGCAGTAATGTCCACATCCCCTCCAGAAACCGCGATTCGCGAACACTGAAGTATTAATTCTTCTGGCGCTCCTTTCACGAAAATATAAAGTCTACAAAAATCATATCTTTAATCCTGATTATGCACTAAAAAAGGATTCATTTGCTTGCTCGACTAACTTTTTAGAAAACAGCAATTTTTGAATGAAACGAAAAAAACTAAACACAAAAGACAGTTTTAAACCGAATTATTTTTTTAATAATTTATTTTTCCCATGCAAAAACAAATTATACTTTTCCTCGTCTTCAAGAACTGAATCACTTTTCATCCTTGCAACTACAGCTTGAAATCGTCTTTGACCCGTGAACGGTATTTCCATCAAGATGTCGTATTTTTTTCGAATTTGTTGCACTGATGTAATCTAAATTATTATTTATTTAATTAGTTAGCACTAGTTAAGCAGGTCCTAGCGTTTACAAGAATAAGGATTTGTTCATTATTCGCTTTATCACTCTTATCAGCGAAATCCCATAATAATCATAGTAAGAGAGGAAAGATAGATGGCTTAGATTATCTCAGTGGTTTAAATATTGAAAGGTAAACTTATCAAATCAAGCTTGGTTCTTGCCTTCGGAAGGAGTAAACTTATCGGATCAAGAATTCGGGTCTTGCTGGGTACTCATCGGCATCGCTAACTGATTCCATCCTAACAGCCAGAAGAGCTAATTGAATGTTGCACACTTATTTTCATCAAAAATAAAGAAGTTTAGAAAGATTTCAAAAGTTTTCCAGTGACAACTATAGTTAACTGTAGTTATATTAGAATTACCGATTCTGCAAATTTAAGCAATGCCGATTCACTTGGATTGCCGGTAATATGCTTGTATTGTAGAGCAGCTCGTAAATCAAGCATCTGACCTCGATGAATAGTGAAGAAATCACCACCGCCACTTCCAACATTTCTAAAACCATCACTAATCAATTAAAAAATCAAAAAAATAGCTCAATAAATCATAAAATAAATAAATTATGAAATTATAATTATAATTGACTATATTTTTCCATAAGCATAGCTTAAAATCGTTGGTAAATATAAGTAAAATAATAAAATACTCCTCAGTTGGTTTAATTTTAACTGGATCGAGGAAACGTTGAGATAATTGGCTCCACTGAGCCAAACTTCCCGAACCAATCGATTCTATTTGCGCTTTATTGCAAACACTCATAACTGTGAGTAAAATGGACAGTTGGTCATTAGCAGCGCCCGAAGTAGGCAAAACATCGTATGGTTCCTTCCATTTCTCCTTTATATCTTGAACTGAAATTTGAATGAAACAATTTTCAGCTGCTTTCAATGACTTTTAAATGGCATATCAGTTATCTTTATGAAATTCTAAATTGAACTATGACGATAAACAATTTAAGGACAGACCTAATAAATATCTTCGTAATCATAAAGCGATAAATACTAGCGCAAGTATTAATTGCTATTCAACAAACCAGGCTACTTCAAAACACTATGAATTTAGGAAATACTTAAGATATAGTTGCAAATTATCTGATAACACCGAACATCGGAAATAGTTGAAAATGCTAATGAAAAAATGAAAAACTGTTTTCAGAATATATATTAAAATATGGATGGAATGGTTCAATGACCTTATTTCGAAGCATTGTTGTTTGTGTTTATTTTTGGCAAGAGTAACGCTAACAATCCTTTCAAAAACTTTGGTGGTACTTCGACTCACTTATATACTCGCCAAGCATCTTCCTAATTTTGCCTGGTCTAACAATATAAGTGCAATCAGTACATCGAATTGTTAAGAAAAAATAAACTAGAATATTTTTACCGAATTATTTATAAGGCGACACCTTATCGATCATTGATTTGATCACAAACTCTAATTTTTTCTCACCATTGAATCTTCAACCAGTCCTTTTCTCAAACTCTTAAAGATAGACGCCGACGGATGCAAATATTCCAGTTATTCGCATTTTTTCCATAGTATATGCACATTGAAAACGAAACAAAAATATTAATTTATTACCTTTATGAAACTCCAAATTAAACCACAAATCAGTGACTGTCTTATCGTTTGAAGTAAAAATACCCGTTTTATCGCACATAAGGACAGTGATTGTGCCTAGTGTATCTGCTACATCTAGTTGTTTCATATATAAATTCATTTTAGAGAGCCGTCTCGCAATTATAATTAAAGCTGCACCTAGAGTGATCGATAATCCTGCAAAATTTTTGATTTTGAAGTTGATCTTCATAACAGGATCAAACTTTGATAAAATGGATTATGTCTCATTGCTTTTGGTTAAACTGCTAAGACATTCATTAGTGCACTAATATCATGATTTGTGCAGAAGTTTAAAACCTTTTTCGATAAGAATTTCATCATCTCATGCGAATATTTAGCTGATCTAACCTAGTCTCTTAGTTTTTCGATCTACATTCGTTATTACCATATACGGGTCGTTCTTACTGATTAAAGTTGGATTTTTTACATTCGACAAACCTTGTGGGACATTAGCGACAACAATTACGAGAAATCCATTCACAAATGTACGAATGATATGCTGGAATCTATTGACGGTTAATCCAAACAAAAACGTAGTAACACCCATAATAATAGCAAGTAGATTTATGAATCGAACAAAACTGCGATGATCTAGATCAAGTTTTGTTGGTCGGCCTTTATCTTGACTCATTGTTGTTGTTAGTTTTCCCATTATCTGAACCGTAAAATTTTTAATTTTCAGTGATTTCCAAATGATATAATTTTTTACTCGCTACATTAATCAAATTTTGATTGCCTTTTTGATTTCTTTTTAAGAGTTTCATTACCAGTTAAACTCGCTGCACTGTCACACTGGACAAATGAATCCTTTGGCGAAGAAATACAGGTGAGTTGCCAGCATCACCCGGAATCGTCTTTTTGATATAGAATAAGGTATCTGTGGAGTGGATAGATTATAGTGTGAAAGGCAAGGATTCGGCCGCTAACCGCCATTTGTAAAATTATCATTAAAAAATTGTTTTAAAAATCTGAGTGGTTCCGACGAAAATTTTTAACTGTACTAACATACTGAAGTGAACTGATGATCTCTAAGCATTTGTTTCTTTGGCATATAATAAAAATTAAATATTAAAATTATTTTCGGTATAAGGTTCAATAATATTCAAAAACAATGATGTAGTAAAAATTATTTTGAAATAAAATTCGTAAGGCACATGAAATATTTTAAATTTTAAAAAATTCATTAAAAGTTACCGACTGATTTCCGGTTCTTATAACGATCCCTATGCCATTTCCATGAACGCACTGACATCCATTCAACGCTATGTTTTGCGCATCTAATACGCTAACTCCTTTTTTCACCTCTTTACTGTGGAATTCAAGTGGTTCAACTTCACCAGTTACCCAAGATGTGTCTAGTTTTAGTTCATTCGTATAGATCAATCGTAGATCAGCTGGTACTCGTGTTCCAGGACTAAACAAATTTCAAAATATATAAAGAAATTGCCCAGAAGATCTTAGCGTAAACTCAAAAGGAATTAAAGGTATCTAAAAAACAGGTTTAAATTTTACGTTTTTAACAGCGAATGATTTCATGCCACATTCACTGCAAACTTATAAATTTCTATGAGGAATTTATAGGTTTCGTATTGCTCATTAAAAATTTATATTTGTGAAGAAGATGGAGACAATCTGCCAAATATAAGTACAGTCAGCGATGAGCAATTCTTCCTACATTCTTGGTCTCACTATTCTCAATATTTCTTACTTCTGGTTTGTTCAGTTCCACTAAATAACATAGTAAAAGTTCTTCATTAGAAATTCATAAATATATAGGGTATTCAGAAATCATAATGGCGGATTATTCTTCTCGAAACTTAGGATTTTGAATTAATTCGAATTGAATCATTTATATTTTCCAAATAAGTATCAGTTTTTACTCTTCCAATTGATTCGTTAACCACTTACCTAAGACATACAACATCGCCGAATACAATTTGCGCAGCATTAATTTGCATGCGTTCATTTGATCGAATAACAACACATGTTGTTGGAATCATTGATTGAAATCCACGTACTTGCTTTAAAAATATTATTTATTTCATTATAGTACCACAAGATTTGTACATTACTATGACAAATGACCGCTCTTAAAGAACAAAAACTAATATTTTCTTCTAGTTTAGCAAAATTTCTCACCTTGAAAGCTTTGTTCTCTTGCCAGTAGCTAACAATTGAAAGCGTAATGTAAACAATTAGTAAAAAAACAGCTAAGCCTAATTCGAGAGTTCTCTTTGGATCCAAACCATAGATAATGAAACAAGCTACAGCAGCTATTAGAAGAAACATTCGAAATGTATTTAAACACTGTTTAAAAAATTTTTTGAGAGAATCTTGTCGTGAAACTGGGCTAATTATGTTTCGACCATTTGTGATTGAACGAGAAATAGCTTCTTCCTTAAGAAATAAACAAATTAGTATGCACAATATTCCTCTATCTTTTTTTTATATTAAAAAAGAAACAAAATCACCTTCGTGAGGCCTTTGCTCTTTAAAGGATCTTCGGCGCATATCCTGGATAAGGGTGAATAGTCATTTAACTGTTCCAAAGTTAAGATGTGTTCGAAGAATTCCGAGTCAAAGTTGATATCCTGAAAAAAACATTCATTAAACCATTCACATTCAGATATGTTCATATGGTAACAATACTTCATAATAACTTAGATGTATAATAGATTTGATTTCAATTACAACTGCTTGATTTATTTTGCAGTTTAAGGTGGAAATAGAGTGCAGTTTATCGCCTTGAAAAGAATAAATTGGGTTTTTCAATTTCAAGATTTGGATTTATTTATTTTAAAATATTTCACGCGGTAAACCTTGACGATTTGTTGATGTATCGCATCTGAATTGCTGTCAACGGATTTTAAAGTTGATAGATTAGGACGATGATCCTGTGATAACCATTCGTGAATCTCTAAATATTTATCGAATACAAATAAAACGATACGAATAGCCAAGTGCAGGAGGAAATGAAAAGTGCGGATTGATTGGCGACATATGAAATTTCGCATAACGCGCATATTGCATTGCTCAAAACTGCAGGCTTTTGTTAATCGCTACGAAAATACAGGTAATTATGCGAATTATATGAATCACAGGAAGAGAAAATTCTGGTTATGTATAGCATTAATTCAGGACCACAGAACATTCTCATCAATTTTGCTCTTTATTGGCGGTTTTTGGGATGAAAAGAAATCTCATGCAATCCGAGCGAAACAATCAATGAAAATCTTTGGCGAAATACCGTCGAAATAAAGTGCTCATCTAGATTTTCCAAACGGAGTTTCTGCACACTCCTTATTTATAATCCTTTCTGATTCTTTTATGGTGAAAAAAAAACAAAAAGAGGAAAATACAGGTAATTATGCGAATCATATGAATCATAGGAAGAGAAAATTGAGGAGAACGCTTCGCCTCAACTAATGCCTCATTAATTCAGGAAGAATAGCTCTATTCGTTATTGCATAAAAATTTCCATGACTGCCTTATTTTTTTGATTTTTTTCTAAAAAATCTCACCACTTCTGGTTAGGCTTGCACCACTGGTTTGTCGGACTAAGCAGATTTCTGCAGGAAATCAATGATGGTATAAATATTGTATAAGCTGAATCAACAGCATCACGTTGATTTTTGAAAAAGATCTATTTAGAGCCTCAGCATCTTTCTCAAATGAATTTTACCAGAATTTTTTAAATCAGGAAAATAAAAACGAAGCAAATGGTGCTGTTTTTAATGGAATCAAATTTTCTCAAAAACAATCACCATTTCTGTTTAAGCTGGCTTCACTGGCTGTTAGGGCTCTTTTCCTAGAGAGTTTCTAATATAGAATTGCAAATATTCATCAGAACCACTCGACTTTTAATGACACGTTTTTGCTAGAAATCCCAGTAGAGGGAAACAAATAACGGTGAACAGAATATTGAATATTCTCTTTTGTGTTATAATTATTTTATTATTTGCCTTATAATTCGCCATTGTATGGGAGACAAACAACCAAGTAAATTTTTAAAATATCTTACTTTATTAGTATTGATGTTTAAAACAATCATAAATTACTATCATTTGCTTGAATTTTACTAATGGAACTTAAAAAACTTAGATGGAACTCTCTTCTTAATTAATAAGCAAAATTATTAATTCATTCTTAAATCTTTTTAAGTGAAGAGATTTAATATTTTACTTTTTTTTATACTTTTGATTATTTAACACGATCCGATCCCATAATTTATTGCGATAATTTTTAGTTATTTGAGACCAAACGAGTGTTCCGACAACAACGGCAATCCTAGTCCATAATCCGGTTATGTGTACGTAAAATGTCTGTTTCGGCAACCATGTGGTACGATCTTAAGTTTTATCCTAGTTGTGCTGATGACTCACTTGCATTTTCATCGCTAAATGACTGCCAAAAATGACGAGCACAAACCATTTGATATTTTAGAGAATTTATGATTTAATTCAATGCAATTGATTTTTAAATTTTGATTTTTTGATCAATAAAATAAATTTGAAATATTTTTATTAATAAAAAAGTGGTTAAAAAAATAATTTGTTTTCGACAATAAATTATCAAATTTTTTTTAGAAAATTGAGTATAATTATCGAAACTAAAAAAAACTAATAGAATCAAGCGAATGCAGCATTTTCCTTCTTGTGAAACATTTCATGCACCTTTCTTTATCACTTTGGCTCTTATCATAATTCAAAAAAATGGAATTAATCAAAGCATTTCTGCATTTTTTGATGTTTATATTTAAGTAGGTATTTATCCTCTGCTTTATCATTGAACTGATCATCTCGTTAAATGGTCGTTCTAGCGCAGCATTATTTTTAAATTTTCACACATATTATCATAAACAAATGAGAAAATTGTTAATTTTAATATTTTAATTTTAATATTAATTTTCATTCGACAATAATTCTGGAAATAAATGGACGAATCTATTGGTTATAAAGTGTATAATGTGGGAGACACAGAATGGCTCAGTGGGTTGTTGCTCAATTCCGATGCCGAAATCTACTCTCTGCAGGAATAACGTGTATAAAAATCCTGGTGATACTGGCGGCTCACTTGTACTTCTATCGCTAAGAAACTCCCTTGGCATACCTATCTAATGCAGATAAGTCAACGGAGCGAGTCTAACCAGTAATGATAAGGGTTTTTAAAAAAAAAAGGTGCAGTGTGAAGAGCATTCTAAGTAGAACTCGCTTTGTTGATATTTATATCATTAGAAGTGCAGGTGAGCACGGTTTTATATCATAATTAAAAGCAAATATCGAAGCAAATCGGCCAAAAGATTTATTTGATTGTAAATTATTTCGAAAATTTATTCAAAAGATTCCATTAGTACTCATTAAACTTTTAAAATTTGTGATTTAATCCTTTTGTGGAAAATTTCAAAAAAAAACCAATGTGAAACATAATTATCATAGATTGCAATGTTTTATAGAGTTTCAATATGTGTTTTGATTTTTAGAAAAATAAAGAATCCAATAATGATAAGAAATTTGATAAAACGAAGGTTTTTTCATTTTAGAGACGAATATAGAATGATTTTTTTTTTTAAAAAATGATAAGAAAATTTTTATTTTCTTGAAGACAAGAAGTAAAATTAAAATAATAAAAAAAATGGAAGTAAAATAAGCAATTAGCGCCCGCTAATTTCTGGTTAGACTGGTTACTATGATCTAAAATTTTCGAGAAATTGAAAGATAGAAGCACCAGTGATCACAGCACCATTTGTAACTTATATTTTTTTAGTGGAAAGCTTATTTCTGCTATATGTAAGGTGAGGAAAATAACACAAGAAAAGATAATATTATCCAGTAACAACTTCGCCCATCCTCGCCATTTTTATACTGTAGCAATATTATATGATTGCTGCCGCTTTTTTAGCAAATATTTAATGATAATGAACAAAACGAATTTTAGTTTCTTGACCTGAATTAAAAATTAGATCGATTTCTAATTCTAAATCCACATAAATAAACGCGAATACCAAGGTACCGTTCAACTATTGGCTATTAGGTTAACATAATAATCACCGTTACTATTGGGTATTAGGTTAACATATTATTTAATTGAATAATTCTTCCTAAAACAGCCGTTTCGTTCAATTTTTATAGGCATTTCATTTTTCGCAAATATTTCACTGATGCCAACCACCTATATTCATTTTTTTGACTTTTTTGCTCACAGACTGGTAAAAAAAGAAAGGTAAACTACTATAATACTTTTTATGATAATTCTAATAGAAAGGAGAAAAATCCCATTTTCAAAAATCTCAAGAAAAAAGTTGTCTCACTCATTTTTTTCACTACAGACGAAATATAAGTGATTTCGCATTTATTGAATCAGCTGGATATTCGCATAAGTTTGAATTTTTCTGGACAATAAAATTGAACCCACACGGGTTGTCTTTAACTGAACACCTTTATTTAATTAAGTCGCGCTTCTTGCCACGTTTGCGGCAAACCACTCTAATTCGATGTCGATGAAAATAAAAAAAACAGTTATTTTTATTGCTCTGGAGAAAAATAAATAATGAACTAACCTGGAAAATTTGAAGATGCTGCTCTACTCATTTCATTTCATCCATGTTAAATGCGCTATTAACGTCAGATTACAAGTTTTAAACCTCTGAAATTTCTTACATCATCAGGAAATACTCCAAATAAAATCGGTGCAGTCGATGGGAATCAGTCTAACGGCGACATATTAACAAAAATTGGTCGAAATCACGGAATTTTTTTGGTTAAAAAAAGATTCTATATGAAGCGAAATTAAGCATTTCGCAAATCAAATGAAAAAATCAAAGTAAAATCGCGAAATGGCAAAATGAAAAATTAAAAAATTTTGAAAGTGCCAGTAAAGCATTAGAAGAATTCAAACAATTATTTTCTTTGGACTTTTCTACTAGAAAAATTTTCTTGAAGGTAATTACGAAATGATAATGCGGTTGCTTCAATCTGCGTCGAGCATCAGAGGTTCTTTGAGAAAGACAAAAATGAACCTATCATTGGGTAATGCTGGCGACCTATTTGTACTACTGTCGCCAAGTGATGGCAAAAATTTTTAATTGAATTTTACTTACAACGAGAGAAACTGACCTATCTGAAATGATCTAAATTTATCGCATATGCTGATGTTTTTATTTTTATGTTTTTTAATTTAATTTTCTATTTATATATGCACATGTGGGAAGGCAGAAACTTTCTCCATAGACATTTTCTGATTTTGCAATACACTTTATTCGTCCTTAAGCTATTTGATTCCCTAAAATTAGTAGGAAATATATTTTTGCTAGATGACGCTAAGACAATAAGGTTAATGTAATGGATACTTTAACATATGAATTCTTTTCATATGAATTTTTAAAATTCACAGCAAAATTCATTCCCCTTCATGGAACCATAAAAGACCTATACAAATGGTAGAAAAACACATTTAAATGAGTTGCAATATTTCTGCTGCTTTCGTCGTCATTAGTTTCTAGTCTATGAAACTTTTTTTGGACCATTAACAACTGAAAAAAATACACGGTTCTATTTCTAAGAGACAAAACGCTATAAGTATTTTTTTCGTTAGTAAATACCAGTTCAATTTAATTTTTAAAAATGATGTTTAAGGAGAAAAAAAATGAATGTTTTATCGACTGACAAATCGCCAAATAGTTCTTCCAAATCGAAATTATTTGCGTTTTTTCACTCGGTATTATTTTTCGATAAGCCATCAAGATTCATTCAAAAATAAAGGATAATAGAAGTTTCGCACTTGTGATTTTGATTCGTCGTAATATATTCCAAACTTGATTACAGTAAAAGTCAATAAATAATCGGTTTATGCGAATTTTTTTCAACGAATCCAACTAATTTTTTAAAACTAAAATTTCAAGAGTTGTAACAATGATCCGATCGCATCAAAAAAATTCGTGATTCTCTGGTAAAACGAAAATTAATGCCTTTGCCGTAGTCAAATCAAAAAACGATAAAACGATGAAACACACTTTTCAGTTAATATGTGTTGTTTAAAACTTAAAGGAGAATGAAAATGGACAGCCGAAAATGATTCTGAAAATCTAGAATATTTGCAGTTTTTATTTAAATAAGGAGCGAGCAGGGCTAATTGCCATATTCTGGTGAAAAGAAGGAAAAAATTAAAATAAAGAAGCAAAAAATAAAACGTGTAAAATGAAGAAAAATATTGAAATAATATTTTGAGGAGTGGATTGATGATGCGTTTTAAAGTAATTTTCTAAATAAATAAGTTTACAGTTTCCTTTTCAATCTGAAAATGAATCGAACAATAATAAAATTCATCCGTAATTTCTTCCAATAATTAATACTGGAATGGAAAAGTTATGAGGCAATATGTTGCACTAATAAATTAGTTTGCGTTTCTCCAATTCGTTACTTCTGGTAGAATTGGAATTCAAAAAAGGATCACAGTAACTGTTATTCATAGCAATTCAAACTAATATAATCAGGAAAACCTTGTAAAAATCAGATTTTTCTTGACTCCTCAAATTTTAAGCGATTCATAAATGAGGATTTCAACAGCGCAGGAACTTATAGAGTTTGCTTGCATTAACGCATTTCAGAAAAGAATGAGAAACATATTGCGTTATACTTAACATGAGATTGAAGAAATATTTTGCACATATTAAAAATAAAATTACCTTCTAATTCGAAATTCTCAAAATAAAATATGAAATCCTAGAAGTTTTTTTTTTATAATATTCGATAAGAAACGATATTAACATTATTAACAACCAGCAGAGCTAATTATAAATGACGAGCACCAACTACTAATCTTTCTTATTACAAAAAAATTCCTGAAGAATAAACGCCTCAGGTTTCATCAAGTATCGAATATTAAATATCAAATATACATTATCAAATACCAAGCGAAATTGGAAGTAATGTAATATTTTTTGCACAAAAATGTCATGAAATAAAAAAACTATTTGAATACTATTCGTAAAATAAACTATAAATAAACTGTTAAAATGATTTGATTTCTTTACATCTTTACTGATAACGTAAAATTCATAAAATATATGAAATAATACCTCTTACTTTTGCAGTTTCTAAAAAAAATTCACAGAATTCTACCGATAAATATGAGGAAAAAGGTAGAAAAATGAATAATGAAACTTGTAATTAGTAATTCAAATAAGATAACATCAAATTTTAAAATGATTGCTAAACGGTATGTCTCAAGATAAGATGGTCAAATGATATGACATTTTAGTCAAATCGTAGATTCTTCCTTTATCTCTTGACAGAGCCAAGTATCTTTCGACAGAGAGAGGAACCCACCTGAAATCCTTTTTCCTATTTCTCTATTTCTCTAGAGAAGAGCTCTCCTCTCTTATGCCATAAAAGATGAAGCAATAGTATAAGAGGTAGAAATGCAAAAAAAAGCGTTGTTGAGAATATCCATGTACGAGTCATTTAATCTTCTCAAAGAATAAATCCATCCGGTTTAAAATTTTAAAAAAAATATTACTGTGCGACAAAAGTTGCAGCGAAAAGCTAGAAGTAGATTAGATAAATGTTAAAATATATTTATTAAAATATATTTATATAAGCTAACTGAATAATAATAACAATTAATAATAATAATAATAACAATAATAATAATAATAATAATAATAATAATAATAATAATAATAATAATAATAATAATAATAATAAGTGAACATAAATGAGTAACCAACAGAAAGATAAGAAATAAACATTTTTTAACAATTAGAACCATTTTTAGTGGAACACCTGGGATTTATCTAATAAAGAAATATATAGCCATAATTTTTGCTTATTTGAACTGTGATAGATAGGGCATCGAATCGAATCGAAAACTACCGTTAATCGCGAATAGCGAAAAAAAACCAAATTAATTTCATGACTGTTTTTTCTCGGATTTTTTTGAAATATTTATATTTATTTTATTTATGCTATTATTATACATATATATGGATCGAGTGATTATTGCCTATATTACCGACACTTAGCTTCGGACATGCTGCAGGCATTAAAGTCTGATTAGCGCTGGCGATTCACTTGTCTTTTTATCGAAGACTCATTGGTGAAAATTTCTTAGCATATTAACAACCAGTGGAGAGAGCATTTGACCTTTTCACCATAGAGTTACTTTGGGATAGAGTTACTGGTAGGCCCCCAATAACCACCCGGACTTTTAACATGACAGGTTTACTCCTGTCAAAGACGGATAATTATTTTATATTATTGTAAATTTTATATATGTATATATTTTATTGCAATTCTTTTTCTTAAATTTAGAAAAAAAACTTTAGCCGTTGAAGCCAGCCTAGTCAGTAATGGTGAGAGCTGTTAGAATAGGAAGAAGAAGGAACGAGCATAATCAGAAAGTGAAATTAAACAAGCCGAATTTTAAACGAATTCCCATCAATTTGATATTTTGATTCAAAAATCTCTTTGGTAATTGTTATGCTTTGACTATAATTTTTTAGAAAAAGTTATTATCACGACGAAATTTATTTAAATGTATTTGAAAATTTCCGCTATTATTATCGCAAAATTTTCGTCGTCAATGATCGATAACACTGTTATACGAAGAATTTAGTTTAAAAATTTCTGGGATATTTTTCAGTTCACACACACCAAAACTGAAGTGAATATTTCCTTAAAAAACTATTCAAGATCCATGCAGAAGTCACCCCTTCGGCATTTCCTTAATTTGCATTAGATATCCAACTAAGACAAGCGATCGCAAGCGATGCCTTTTGCACGTAAAATTCCACGCTGATATTTCGAACTTTCCGAATTTCGACCATATCGACGATTGTTTCCATTTCAACGAGGTATAAGTTGCATAATTTAGTAATACGCTTTGCCAATATATAAAAAATATTGTATATTCAAAAATATGAGAAAAAACTGGTTCTATTCAGCGAGAGAATTAAAAGAAAATTCATGGTAAATTTATTGAAAATGCACAATTATTAATAAATATTGTAATAAATTTGAGTTTATTATGTATCAAAATTTGAAAAATAAGTCGAATAGTTATGGAAGGAAAAGAAGTCAATCAAATGCAGTAAAAGCAATCTTTCTTCTTCCCATGTTGGTGTAGCGTCCAATTCGAAATTTATGAATAATAATATCATTGATCAATTATTTTATTAATCAACATCCTTTATTAAAATGAAGAAAGTCTCGATTTGGTCGAAAAGTCCGAAAATAATCGAAAAAGTTGTTGTTACACTCTTTTTTTTACGATACCCCACATTTCTGGTACTTCGCACACTCCGTTGGCTATAAGAATGATAAACTTTCGCTAGCGAGTCAGAGGATAGAAGGCACAAGTGAACTTCCACCAATATACCAAATGGCTGGATTTATAATTCCACAATCTTATAAAAATTTATGAAATGTAAATTTTTTGTGAAATCTAAACATTTTACTAAAATCTGCGTTTACAGTTAAGAGAAATAAAATGATAAGAAATGATAATAAGAGCCATTTTAGTAAAACCTTCTTGAGGAAAAAGAATCAATATTTAATCCATTTTAATAGGTAAAATATTTTATTAATTTTAGAATAAAATGCCAAAACAATAATTTTTATTTTAGTAAATTCGTATTAAAGTAGATTAGATCATGTTAATTAGATAGGTAAGCAGGATAGAGTGGGAAGGTAAGAGTTAAAAAGCTTGAAATCTGAAAGCTCATTCAAAAAGATTCCATGAAAATTACTGTTCATCCAATATAAAGTCATTTAATAAAATTTTTATACGAAAAATTTCATTAATTGAAAAGATTAACAAATGCCGAATGGTTAATCGTGATAATAAATGTTTCAAAATGTTTAATTATTGCATTTGACTGGCATTTGAAGCGAAATTTCACCATTTCATAGAAACAAATTCTATATTAGACCCGAATTATTCGTTTAATATTCTAATTACTTAGAAGCAATAAAAAAAGTAAATTTCAGCACAGCACCACTATTGTAATTACAAGCTTTCTTGCAACGACACAAACCTCCTTTTTGGTTGGACCCATTGACCACTACGGTGAATATCATTTCTATATTATTCATAGGATTAATTCGGCATAGGAGCTCTCTCTATCATCATCTGAGCTTTACTTCTGATAATAGATTTAATAGATCTCGTTAAGGGGTCAGAATCAAAACGCAAATGAAACCAAACACTCAACCGACACGACATAAATGCCATTCGATCCGGTTATGAGCAACAATTCTATGATTTGTAACGAAATTCGTACCCATTAAATATGAAAATACAAAGGATGAAATTTATTAAGCTCATCTGGCTTATGCGATTTGCTATAATTCTGACTATAATAGTTCACAGCTATTATCCTTTTATCATTAATAAGCATATAAGCATTTTCGTGGATAAAAACCACTGATACATAAACATTTTCTTTTATAGTAAGCAGTGGAAAAAAAAAATTACTTATTAAATGGAAATCCAAAGGTAAAAAAATTTGTCAGCTTCTATTGTAAAAATGAAGTCACACTGGAAATCTGGCAATTAGTTACAATTGCAGTTAGGAGAAATAAAATGATAAGAAATGATATGATAATAAGAGCTATTTTTTTTGTAAAGAGCAATTAGTTCTTTAATGTAATTTTGCGAAAATTACAAATTTACCAAAAATTTTCAAAATATAAGGAGAAACCTATTATCATTGTCGAAATGCAATTATAATAAGAAATTCCACGAAGAGGACAGATGTTATAGATTCAGCTATTGCCCTATGATGAATGTGGCAAAAATGAAATCTGCCTCATGGTGCTGGTGACCAGTAATTCCATCTCCATGTGACTCCCTGCCGAACGAGTCTATCCTAATAGCCAAAGAAACCAAACAAACTGGTAACGATGAATTAGCAAAAAACGAAATAAGAGGGAGCATCATTATGAAATAACTTCTGTAAACCGGCGATGCGCTATCTTCACGATTATCTTCACAATCGCCTATTTCTCGAATGATTTTAACCTATAAGAACCTATAAGAAGACATTAGAAGAAAGCAGAGTAATGGAAAATCTGCAAAAGAATTAAAATTAGTTAGAATTTCCTTAATACTCCGACCGGTTTCGTGATTTCTTGTTGATTTAATAAATAAATTGCAAGACAAGGTATGGTATCCCTCTTATTACACAAAATCATGCATATTAACTGGTTTTGCTTAATTTTCTAATTTCACCAAACTACTCAACTTTTGGCTTTCAGATACTTCTAAAATAATCTGTTTGGCTTACCCAGCTTTTTCTCTCTGTAAAATCGAGGACGGTCAGGTGATACGGTTATTTCGATTCGCGTATTTCCGACTTCTTGCTCAGTGATAAAATAAACTTTTCATTGAAAAAAATTTAGGAGGTGGTGGGGCCCACCTATGCTTCTATTCCCCGGCAAAAATTTCTAACAACGGCCAGTGAAACTAACCAGAAATTATGAGAAAATAAAATCAAAATATTATCGCCATTTCCCAAAAATTATTCAATTTTCATTAGGAATATCAGTACTCTTTCTATCCAAATTTTCACCAAATTTCACCCAAATTGTGGAACTTATTTGATTTTTTAAAAAAATCATTTCGGTAATGCAAAATGAATGCGTTCATGAATTCGAAATTACCATTAAGAGTCTTATATTCTATATTTATGTCTTATTCTATATTTGTTTTATTTGTGTACTTCCACAGACATATTTAAAAAGTCATTATGAGATATGAATTAAAACGTCTTGGCTCCTGATCTCATCTTTAAAAAACTCGGGTATAAGGGTGGCAGTGGTTAATTTCTTTATTTCTTCTTATTTTAATGATCTGAAATGAAATTGTGCAAAGACAACAACGAATATTCAGAAAAAGGTGATATGTGGAATTTAATATTTAGAACTAACAAAAGTTATTTCGCTCCGTTCCGTGGCAAAAGTGAAAGGTGAAAACTATTTATAGATGATTTTTTTGCAGCTGTGATGATCGATCAACACTGGCAAAATACAATGGGCACTGGCCAACTGTAATTGGTGGGAAAATAAAAATATCACCAAAATAGACCTTAAAAAACCTCTAAAGAATATTCACTGGTTTATTCAATTTTAGGAAACAGGGAAGAATGGAGATAAAAATAAAAAATTGATAAAAAATCGAGGTTGAAAGGGAATTACAACAAATGGTTTAATTTGTAGGTAAACTTTTCTTTATTAAGGATTTTCCCGTTAAACTGTAATTCAGAATGATCCTGTTCATTATTAAGAAAAAGGCGATACTTCGAAATTCCGAAATAAGAACTTCACATGCAGCAAAAAGCTAATTAATGGCCATCACCAATTGCCGTCTCGTTGGTCACGATACTCAATTTGCTTTAAATTTAACAATAAGCAGAAAAGACTAATCTGATTGATATCAATAACTGTAGAAATGGTTAAAAAAGTTGCTCACTGTTTCTGGTTGAAAATTCTCTTCGCTGCTTGTCGAAACGGTTAAAAAATTGCGTCATGGAATCATTGCTTTCTTAAGGTGCAAATCGAACCACCGATTTATATAATAACTTATATAATAATCTACCCATTTACTACACATGCCATACAGTTTTTATCAATTTAATAAGTTAACAGCAAAATTATTTAAAATAAAGAGGAAATCAACAATTATTTCAATCGTTCTGATAAGCAGAAATTCGCTAGAAAGAAAATCCTTTTGCGAGGTTTAAGATGGTCATGATGGTGGCTACAGTAATTTTCGATTTCATTTTTTAAGGTATTTTGGATCATAACACCGTAGAAAATTCATATCGTCCCATTCCATTAATTTTCCTTTATTCGATTGAAAACATTGGGTAGAAAAAGAAAAAAATGATAAAATTAATTATCAGATTTCACTTTAGTGCCACTTTGACATTTAATAAGAAATTTGAAAAGACAGATTTCAAATACTTTGAAAATTTTTCTTTTGTATGATAATCCATAGAGTTTTTCCAGTTAATTCGATTTTGAATTTGCTACTATGTTCATTATTTTAGAGGATTGTTCCTATATTCACATATAAAATATAACGAATTGATGAATCTTGATGAGGCGCGCAACTCATTAGCTCGCTGCTCTCATTTCGAACAACGACACCGATCGAGTTCCACTCCAGCACGAATAAACCCGTCCCTCAAAAAGTCTAGCTAATGCCGGTCACCCACTTGTATTTCCACCTCTAAAGTCTCTGTTTGATACGACAAGCCAACAGTGAAGCAAGCCTAGCCGAGTGATCGCTCTTCTTGAAGAACACCAGTAATCCCATCTCAAATGATTCTTTGGCGACAATTCACCTCACTTATAGCCAAACGAGCGAATTTAACCAGAAATGGTGAATCGAATGGTCGAATGAGAAGTGTCCTAAAATTCTCATTTAAAAAATATAAAAAAGAAGAAAACCTATGAGAATGATTATTGTTAACTATCGAAAAAATTACGATGACTGAATTAAATATTTTGTATGGCAAAGAATGTAAGAAGTGTGTAAACAAAAATGAGTCTAAAACATTGCTTCTCAAATATTCTTTCTCCTTGAGAGTGCAGTAGAAACAACGAATATGCAGAAAGGACAAGGTTCAAGCAAAACCAGTGAAATATGTCGCGAATATGGAATGGAAGGGTGGTCGAAAGGCGAGAACGTTCGATCGCCTACTCCGAGATCGCCTGGCAAAAAGAAACCCGCGTAGCGCAGGCCACCCATCTCCCTTTCGTGAATGGTTACTTAATTTTTAAAGAAGCAATTATGAGCGAGTATAAGTCAAAAGTAAGTTTTTCTGAAATCATCAACTCAAATGAACAAGCATTTTTCATTTCGTTGCTATTCTGGCAATATTCCTATTTCGAATCCACAAAAATTCATGGAATTTCTTTGATCACCGTTATAAAACGTAAACTTCCAAAGATCAAGCAACTCGAGTTCAATCGCTACCCTTTGATTTGACAGAAACAGAGCTTCGCTCAAATTTAAGCGTTGGCTAGTGCTTTCTAAGCCAACTCTATCTTTGCTTCTAATAAATCATTCAACAGGTGCAGCCAAATCGGAAATCAATTCAACGGATCAAACTGAGATTTACTCACCAATCAATCAATAACGATCAACTTCATTCGAGCAGAACACTATTAAAACATTAAACACTCGCAAATCAAAAAGCAAAAATCTGGAATTTATGAAACTTGGATTGCAGTGAATAATAATCGATGAATCTTTGCATCGAAATTGATTAATTAATTAATTCTTATTTTAATTAATTTACTTTTATATTTCCAAAATTTTCAATTTTTCTATTTGCGAATAAATAAATTCCTAAAAATAAATTTTAATAACTTTCGACGAGAATTCCCTCACAAATGATTGAATTCGAAAGAAACTCTCTCGTTAAATCCAATTAGCAAACATTTAATTCCATTTTATGTAAACTAAAATAACAAAGACAAACATTTGTCGCTTTTACAGATTATTGCTAAAACTATTGCATTTGAAAAGAAATTCTCTATTGCCGCAACGAACTTCCACCATTCGCGGGCTCGGAACCCAACGCCAACCAACAATTTCTTCAAACATTACAGACACCACCGTCGTCAAAGTGCTACTAGCTGATTTGAGCTGTCCGACAATTAGCGGAGGGTTGAATTTCCTCTAAATATCGGATAGGTGGCTTTCTTCTCGAATTGAAATTGTTGGCGAATTTTGAACCCCTGATGATTTTACTGGTCGTTGCCACTGATATTAATGGGATTTGGGATAAAAGCGATAAAAATTATGGATTACCACTTGCTGAGAAGCTAAACTGCAAAAAGTCCACAAAATAGCGTCAAAATACTTTTACTAATTCTTTTATTATATTTGTTGCCCTTTTTTGGTGTTTTCAGGGGATTTCCTCTGATTTAATTTAAATAAATGGTTAAGTGGTATTAAATTAAGCTTATCGGAAATATTTTTTGCGATGTCCAAAACTTTAATTTGGGATAATGGCGCGAATACGATTAAAATTGGATTTATAAGCGATCAGCAACCAAGGTTATTTCAATAAATTTCTTAAATTCTAAGCAAAATTTTTGTAAAAATGGAAGTCTTAGGGAATATTTTGCTCTATAAATCGTCGCTAAATTTCTTAAGTCTTAGAGTTCTGAAAGGTCATTGGGAGTTGCCGTGGCTGAGGGATATATTCCTTCGTCTGAGCACAACTTTCATTCTTATCCTTTGGCTGTAACAATCTTAGTGAAGCTACCATTAAGGTGAGGCATCAAAAAAAATTATTTCCAATGATTTCAGTAATTAACAAGAGAAATCGACCTCTAAAATCTTGCAAAAATTTTCCAAAACTTCGTTGTCTTTCACTCTGCAATGGCTCTACTTTCGGAATTTCTGAGAATACCTCACGTCTTTATGCTTCTATCCTCAGGCTAGTTTCAAGCCCAAAGGCTTCTAGTTGTCCGCGAAAGCCAATTCAGAAATCATTAGTTGAAGAAGGAGGTTCAAGATGTTATCATCCACTTAAATTTTTTTGCTTAGAATGGCTCAATGAGCTGTTGCTCTTATTTCGGAGTTCTGCTCCCGGCACGAGTAAACTTGATTTTCGAAAATTCGAGTAAAACTGGCGATTATACACTTCTGTCCCCAAGTGACTCCCTGACGGGACTTGACTGATCCAACAAGCTACCGGAATCAACCTACCCAGAAACGGTGAGGGTCCTTAGAAAAAAAGTTTTTTTCTGGTTAAAATTCGATGTAAAATCTAAAATATTTTTTTTATTACTTTTTATTTTTGCTACTGTTTTATTTTTTTATTTCCACATTCATTTTATTTTCATTTTGTTTTGATTTTTTCTTTGTTTCAAATTTTAAATTTTATTTTATTTAATTCTTATTTTTAAACTTTGTATTTAATTTTTAATTTTATATCGAACGTATTTTTATAATTCTTCTCACTCGTTCATTCCTTCTATTTTTATAATTTCCAATATTTTACTGTATAATTTTGATAAACATTTTCAAAAGTTTTATTTAAGAATTATACCAAATTGTGTTGTGAAAGCAAAAAGTGAACGAAAAAGGGTTTATGTCGGCGATGAATTGAATGAATGTCGTGATCATTCTAGCTTATTTTTTTTATTACCAGCTGAAAAAGGATATATTGGTTTTTTTTTCAATATATTATACTTTTATATTAATAATATTAATTCATTTTCCTTATTTCAGCAAAATTGATTTCGCATAAATTTTTTTGAAAATTAAAAAGTCTATAAAGAAACAAAAAGAAAAATTGGAAAAAATTGGAAATTTTATAATACAAAAATGATGTTGATGATAATCTTTTATCTTTCTTGCAGTGAACTGGGATATTCAGCAAAAAATTTGGGATCGAATTATCGGAAAAGATGTTTTTGATGTAACACCATCAGATACAAAACTCGTTTTAACAGATCCGATTTATAATGTTCCTGCAATAAAGGATTTTTCATATGAAATTCTGTTCGAACACCATTCATTCCATTCGGTTGCTAAAACAAGTGGTTTGTTTCATTATAATCTTAAAAAATTTTTGACTAGATTACTTGCTAGGAATTGATTTTAATCTCGAGTTTTTATAAAAATTTTTATTTTTATTTTTTTGGAGATGAAAAATTTTTCGTACGAATATTTGTTTTTTGTTTTTGTATTTATGAGAGCACAACAAAATTTTTTCAGCAACTTCGCTAGTAGCACTGGCTGATACGGTTTCTTCACAATATGGGAACGAATTTTGTTGTATTATTGTTGATTCTGGCTATTCTTTCACTCATATTGTTCCTTATTACAAAGGAAAGGCTGTTCGATCTGCCATTGTTAGGTCAAATTTAATTTAATCAAACTTCAAGAATGAAATCTGCGAGTGTCTGTGCGAAATTTTCTGATTATATTTAGCTTTACAAATTTAGGAAGTTTATTTATTCCATTGCTATTTTGTTATCTTGTTATTTTTTAGGATCGATATTGGTGGAAAAGCGCTGACGAATTTGCTTAAAGAATGGGTGTCATATCGGCAGTTGAATGTTCTTGAAGAAACGTACGTGATGAATGAATGTAAAGAAGATGTTTGTTATGTAGCTGATGATTTCCAACGGCACATGGATATTGCCAAGTATTGCTTTGCAAAAAAAAAAAAAAACGGGAAACTGAAAATAAATTTGGAATTGTCAAAAATATTTTCTTGATTAAGGCGTCATGGCAAGGAGAATTCGATTATTAGAGAATATGTGCTACCCGATTTCGTTTCACATCATCGTGGTTTTATTTGTGAACCGAGCAACTGCAATAAAGAAAATAATCAAAAACTTACGGTGAATGTAGAAAGATTTGCTGCACCAGAGGCTCTTTTCAATCCATCAGACGTAGGAATTCATCAAATGGGTATTCCAGAGGCACTTGCGTATTCTGTTAGTTTATGTCCAGAAGGTAATTAAATTATTATAAATATTTTGATTTATTTTATAAATTTTTCATTACTTCTAATTCTTTGGTAAAAGAAACAGCTTATGTTTAATTTTAATTTTTCCCATAGGACTTCGTATTTTTACTCAAAAATGTTGCAAAAACTGTCATTTATTCTGTGAATTCACTTTTTCTCTTTTAGAACTTCACCCATATTTTATTCATATATTATTAATATCCTTTTAGATCTCTTTTTGTCCTTTAATTTCCTTTAATTTTAACCTTTTTCTTCTTTTCCAACCTTATTATGAAATCTATTATGTCCTATCAGAAACGCTTTAAAGGCTTTGTTAGGTTTCCTTAATGGTACTTTGAATCTTTTTTCTGCTTTCCCGTTTTTAATCAGTAATTATCTTATGCCTATCTTCTAATTCTTTAGATATCATCACTGATAAATTTCCTGAACTGTTTCCTCAAAATTCTTTTAATCCCGCTAAACATTTTATCAGAAGGCCATGTTCTTTTATCAAAACAAAATAACACCTCGTCAAACTTTTTTCATTTATTTCATTTATGTTCTTTATCTGCTCCATATGCCATGATAATATCATGCACCATTTATTGTCCCGGATATAGCTGATTCACTTATCGAGCCATATGTTTATAATTGTTAACCACCAACAGAAGAGGAAATAATCGCTCTTATCCATAAATTTAAAAATAAAACTCCCGAAAAAAACCAACTTTGAGCCGAATTCTTCAAAATTGTCCATTGTTCTCTCACACCTTCAGCAAATATACTCTCTGGTAGGAAGGAAAAAATAATACAATTAGAACAAAGCAGTTCTGTTCCTAATTCCCAAGAAAGATGACAGGAAATGCTATGGCAATTATCTAGGAATCAGCCTACTAGATGTCTCTGCGAAAATTTTTGCTTCCCTTTTATTTAGTAGACTTATGGCAAAGTACGGAATAGTAGACTGCACCCTAATCAAACTGAATCCAAACCGGAGTGCGGTTGTGCTGACCAGGCATTCACGTTAAGAAGAGTGTTGTAACATCGCTTTAGATATCCACTATCACATCCACTATCACATGTCGACTGCGACTGTCTTCGATGCAATTAATAGAACCGCATTTTGGAGAAAATACGGTTAATAGAATCGTATTTTGGAACGCGGCGATGTTCCAGGAAAGATCATTCGACTCATGTATTACCAGCATGCATTGGTAAAACTGGTATCCATTAAGGCTGCCCTACAGTATTCAACTGGGCGATAGACTGGATAATGGATATCCCTTTTCGGCACATGTAACTGTGTAAGTCAATCCAGTCGTATCCCAGATCTTGAATAGCTATTGATGTAGTTCTTTTTGTTGTCAGTTATGAAATGCAAATAATACTAAATAATACTAAACATCGCTCCAGCACCTGCAGCTAGGATCGGACATCAATCAACAATTAAATGAAACGAAAGGTTTTTGTTTTATATTGAAATCTATTTCCCTATTTTAAATATTTTAAATCCACTCTAACCCCAAATGCCAGGCAAAAGACGAAATTACTTGGATAACGTTAGGTAAAAATACGTTCTTCCGGTATGATGATGCTTTTGTGGAACCGTGGTCCTATCACCATGAAAACCATAAAGTCTGCGTCTATTATCTGTATTTCGCTCGATCTCGCCATATGGCTATGAGACATGGCCAGTGAGAGTGGAGGATATTAGGAAGTCATCTACCTTTGGCCATTCATGCCTAAGAATACAGTTTACTGGTCCACTGAGTGGATAAAATTTCACATGTTGCATCCACTTTGTTGAAATACATTAATAATAATAGAATAGAAATACATTATTAATAATACCATCACGTCGCCTTCGCTAGTTCGCTAGCTAGTTAACGCACATTCTTTGTCGCCTACCAGAAGAGTTGGCACATATTTCGTTACTTGCTAACTATATGATGGATAGTATCAAAAGCAAAATGAGCTCCTGGACTAATACAGTCATGAAAGATTTTGAACGTATAAGTGGGTCAGCAATATAGGAGCCAGCGTAACCGATAAGGGCTATTAGAAGAAGATATATGCGATGTTAATTCGCCTACATTGCTTGCACTAAGAACATCGGCACAAAGCGTCGAATCTTTTAGGTCTTCGCCTATCATAAAAATTGGTATCACAAGTGGTGAAAAATATTCAAAATCTGGACTAATACATATGGTTGACCCAGCGATATACGAGCTTATGTGGTACAAAAAGGAGTGGTTTCATTTATTTCAAGAATAGTAATTTGCCAGTGGATGAAACCAACAGTGAGCCATTAAAACAAAAAAGTTAACTAAAGTTACTCAGTAAAAAAGTTAACGAAGTTAACTCGTCATTATAGCTTCGTATACTGTGGTACGAAAGTTCTACTTTTTGTTAAATCCACTAACGTTCCAAGAAATTCCATCATGTTGTGTCGTTCCATCATGTTATAAGCATTTGTTATGCCTCAGTGCCTGTAACTTTTATGGAAATTGCTTTCAAATTCCATTAAATTTTTTTCTTTGAACTCTTCTGTGGCCGTATTCCGTAGTAATCATCCTTGCATTTTATATCCTTGCATTTTTGCATTTTTGTTTTTTCTGTACTGTTACGCTGTGTCACCCATCACCATTTTTTTTTATCTTAACGCCTCTTTAAACCTCACAATACATTTTTGCAATAGCAGCGGTTGCAAAATTTCACAATGAAAATTTATATTTGGAGAGAATTATATGAATTTAGTGTGTATCAAAGTAGTATATCAATTACAAAACAAGTTTGAGAAAATACCGAGGTGAGGGCAAATATCAAGGCTTAAAGCAGACAACTGTCAGTGTTCTTTTTACTAATTTTGTTGCAGTTTTGCAGTTTTTTGAGGAGTTTTCGTTTCTGGTCTTCGATTGTTCCAAATTTTCTATTTAAATTTTTTCGCTAATATTTAACTTTGCAGCAATGCGTGGTCGTTTGTTCAATAATATAATATTAATTGGTGGTAATTCCCTCTTTGCTGGTTATCAGCGACGGCTGTTTGCTTTTTTTTTTAATTTTATTTTCTAAATTTATAATTTCTAAATTGAAATTTATATTATTACGTAATATTATTCGTTTCTCAGCTAAACGATACAAATTAATAAAAAAAAAAGAATATCAGCTGGAAATTTTTTTTTTGGATTACATTTTCATAGTTTTATTTCTCAGTTTTTTAGAAAAATTTTTAATAAATTATTTTTCAGTAGCTTGGAATTGCGTTCTCACGTTGATGATATATATAACATAGGTTTTCGTGATGTGCCTAATCCAATAACTCATGCTTGGCAGTGTGGACGAGATGCATTCTGTGCTAATGTTTCAAAAGATAGGTTAGTTAATTAATTAAATTCATTCATTCATTAATTTTTTCCAGCTTCAGTTTTTTTTGAGTTAACTTTCGATATATTCTCGTCCACTTTACTATTATTTTTTCATTTATTTTTATTATTAATTACATATTTTTTTTAAATGATTTTTTTTCTCTGTGAAATTTAGATTCATTGAAAGAAAGATGTAGAATATTTTTAGTTGAGGGATATTCTCAACTTTTTTAAATATTTTTTATTTTTTATATTTTATTATTATTTTATTAATGTTTTTTAGATGTTTCATATTAATTTTGACATTGTTTTTGCCAATTTCATATCATATTGTTTTATTTTTTTCCTTTGTTGTAGATTCGTAACTAAAGAGGAATATAATGAATATGGCATAGATATTTGTATTAAACGGTATTTTAAATTTTTTGAAGATTGACTTTGATTCGAATTTTGATGTCCAAGATTTATTATTTGTTATATGATGATCTCATAAAGAATTTTCTTATGTTTTTAATATTGCTATTTTCAACTTTTGGAAATAATTCTTAAATTTTGAAATTTTGCATAATTTTGCATATAATTTCCTCAGTTTAACCAAATTCGCAATATTATTATATACATGCCCAAAATCTGCCATATTTTAAAAAACCGTCCTCAATCGCTATCAAATACTCTCTTGATACCCGAAATCCTTTTCATTTCCTTTAGTTTTACTCTGAAATTATTAATAACATCAGCTTAAACACCTCATGAATCTATTTTATACCATATTTATCTCTCCCTACCAAAGCCTTTCGATCTTATATTCTTTTAATATGCTCCAAAGCGGCTTTGTAGTCTGTTGACGTTTCGCAGTCTGCTGTATTATTTTGCCACAATGTATTAGCTACTTTATTTTAAACTTTTTTCTGCCATTTTAACTCTTTTAAATCCAGTTTTAATGCTTCGTAAATAGGCTCATAACTTTTTTTCTACCCTTTTTTCTGTTTGTTTTATTTATTTTCACTTTCTTCTGTTTGTTTTTCGTGAAGTGATGTTTGAAACATTACAAATTCCAGATTTAATAATATTTATATGTAATTTTTAAACTGAAATAGAAATTGATTTTTTGAAGCTACTATTTATCTTAAAAAAATAAAATATTCTATAAAGTGTAAAATGAAGTACACAAAGAGAAATTACAAAAAATCAAGAGCAGAATAAAGACAATCACCCTGAAAATGAAGATTAACGAGAAATTTATGCCTGGTATGGTACTGGTAATATTTTTTTACCTGGCTGGATTTTTATCAGCATCAGCCTTAAGTCTCAGTTAATTGGAGTCCTTTGCTCTTTTTCGTCAATAGATTACATACATTAAATTCATGTTCTAGTAAATATAATAAGGAAAATGGTGTAGAAAATATTTTGTCGCGGGATAAATTGGTGGTATTTGTTTTTGCAGAAGTTATGATCCACTTTTCACAAATTTAATTGAGACTTTAATATAATTGGTTTTAATTCTTCGCCTGTTAATAATTCGATCAATTTGTATAAATGATAATTCTGCTTCTTCTGATTCCTTTTCTAACAGCTTATTACTGGTTTGGTTGGGTCCAAGGACAACGTTTCCAAGCTGCGCCATCTGACGCAATCGTCTGCAGTAACAGAAACCATCCCTTTCTCCATCGTCTCAGTCCATATATTGCTGGCGTTATAAAATCAAGTCCTGGAGCGCTTCCAAGTATTGACTATAAATGGGAAATCGTCACTTTTTTCTACTAAGGCAAGATCCGAAAATTGGAAAAGTTCTTTGCGACCTAAGTTACGCTTTTACAAAACTGGTCTTAACATGTGCGCGATAATAATGCTCTTTCTTCTTGATCAAGATGAGTTCGTCTCCGTCCATTTATAGATTTATTTCATTATAAATCGTTCTGCAACGACTCATTTTTGTTTTCATGCGAGCGTTGCTTCCGGCTTAGCTGCAATGCATAATTGTAAAAATATAGGCAGTATATAAAATATATAAAACACATTGCCTTTATTTATTTATAGATTTAAAGATATAAAACAGAAACAGAAGCTTCAGTTAATTATTCAGAATCCGACCACTCGGTTTCCGAAATCGCTATAAGAAAACTTTGAAAGAAAGTTTCAGAAAAGATGATAATGATGTGATTGGGTGATAACTTATGCTATGGAATACTGTAGAATTGCTTAAAATTGCTTAACCGCAATAGCGGAGGGTGAAAATTTAGACATTGAACAAAAAAAGGATTATAGAAGAAGCATTGTCATTTCGCGTCAAAAAATGTGAAAGCAGATATGACTAATATAAGGTTAAGAGTAGCAATGAAGACCATAAGATGCTATAAAAGCTTTGAGAAATATCAAATTGGTGTTTTTCTTGGAGTCGATCGCCTTCTAATCGCCGTTATCACCCCTAAAGCTAATACCTTCCCACTAACCTTCTCCCCGCTTGCCCCGAAGTGATGGCGTTACGGATCTATTTACTTTAACCTCATTTTGTCGCCCTAACGACCAGTGGAAACTTGCAATGCACTTTTGACGAGTACGGAGGGAGGCTTTGTGCTTTGAATCAGAGAATTCTGCAAGTCCTCTGCGAGCTGTTTGGTTGCAATAGATGAAGAGAATAACTGAGAATGGATTAAACAGCAGTTCTGAGGTGAAGTAAATAGAAACGAACGTAACAACAACTCTTCACTCTCATAAAATTTTTTAATAAATAGCAAATATCGCATAAATGCTTTGTTTCTCCGTTTTTACAGCACTGTGCTCATTTTATTTCTCTTACTTGTTTCGAAAATCTGAGAGCAAAAACAACAAATTGTTAGTGATTCCTTTGCTTTCCTAGTTTCTACGATCTATTAAATTTGCGTCAGACGGTGCGCAGTCTTTATTTTCCACGTTCCGTTTCCATGTTCCATAATTCCATGGAAGAGCCAACCGATTAGCCGATCAGTTTTTTTGAGCTTGACAATGGTAACGATTCAATCCATGTTATTATGCTTTTTCTATGCTTTTAAAACTCTACTGGAAAAAATGAGTGCTTTCACGCAGAAGGCATCGCAGACGATGGAAAAAGGAATGGCTTCCATTACTGTCGACCATGGCATCAGATCGCGCCGCTTGGAACCGTCTTACCCAGCCTAACCAATAATGGTGAGAGCTGTTAGAAGAAGAAGAAGGCATCGCAATGAGTGGCTTGGAAGCAACTCAGCCAGTCAACCACTAATGATAAGAGTTGTTAGGAGAAGAACTGCATTAATTACATGTTAATTTATCAAACCATAAACTAAGTATTTGCAATTTTCATAGATGGCTACCAATTTTTTTATCAAAAAAGCTTCATATTATTTATTGCGCTGTTAAATTCTATAAGGCTCCTGGAAGGAAAACATGAACTGGTCCTCTGCGATGATCATTAAATTCAGTTTTTTTTGGGGGCCAGTATTGGCTAAAAGAGGTAGTAGGGGGTGGGGGTGGGGGGAGGGAGAGAGAGGGGAGTGGTGGGGGTGTTTCGGCATTCATTGCGTTAAATATGGTGAGGGTTATGGAAGATAGTATTGGATGAGTTATATTAATTAGTTTCAGTCCAACAATGAAATTTTCTCTCCGATTTATCATTCGTTGTCATATAATTTTGTTGCTAGGAAATTTGCCGCAAAGATTTCGGAATTACTTTTCATTTATAAACATGTTCGTTGTGGAATCGATTTTACTAAATTAATGCACATTCTGGCCTTACTTTAGTCTTTTTCTTGTTAACTTTTGATTACTCTTATTATTGCACGTGGTTTACAAGTTTTAATCGTTTTAATGATTTTGGAAGTTTATTTGCTTAAGCCAGTAAAGCCAAACAAAAATTAGATGGTTATCATTTACCATTTCTAGTTAGATTAGATTCGGGAGTGAGAATATTTTCAGATCATGGCAGATAAATATAACGGAATTTCAAGAGTGTTAATAAGGGTATTTGTTGACTTGATTTGAGGAGTACAACAGTTAGTGCCATAGTGGTGTCGTTTTTTTATATTAATTTTGCGGTGCTTTTTGATGGATTCTGTGGAATTTTTTTTTTATTTTAATTTATATGGTAAAAAAGCATATGAAAAGCATTAATCATTGATCATAAATTAAAGAAACGAAAATGAAATGGAAAAAGGAGTGGTGATAGCTTAAATTTTTATCAGTTAATAATATCAATTTGCTAGGAAGGAAGTTATTTTCTTATAATAATGTGGCCTTGGAGATAGCCTAGGATTCAGTTAATTATTTTGTATGTTCCCTTCCCTTGTATGTTCACTGTTCTGTGAATTTCTTTTGAAAATTTTTTTCATAAATAAGATAATCCTAATATAATACTGCTTTTAGATTTTTTGGAAGATTTTTTTTTTCATTTATAACAGAGCTCCTAATGTCTGCTGGTCCTATACTTGAAAGAAATCAAGGTGAGCCAAATTTTGTAAACTTTTGAAATTTTTTGAATTCAGGATGTGTTGGAGTATTTTTCCATCTTGAATCATAATTTCTGATAGAGTGAAGAATGATACTTTTGAAGATATAAGAAAATATATTAATTGAATGCAGAATGTAGTATAGTTCAATAATAATTGTTATTAATGAATTTATAAATTTTAAGAAGTAGTGAAAATTTTTCTATTTAGATGCGACCATATATGTTGGTGGTTTGGATGAGAAAGTTACCGACCCAATTTTATGGGAACTATTTGTTCAAGCTGGGCCTGTTGTATCTGTAAATATGCCGAAAGATCGAGTAACCAGTTCGCATCAAGGGTAAGTTAGCCTTATAAATTTGATTTGTAAATGATTTAAAATATGGATCCTTAACCTGGACCTGTGAATCTTAATGGGAAAAGTTTTTTATTTTCATTTATGTTTAACTGAAATTTATAATTCTATATATTTGCGAACTTTTACGAATTAGATATATCTTAAGTATTAGTATCGCTAATTTGTCGGAATTTAGACATTTTCTCGTCATATTTTTTTAAAGAGCCATCGATTAAGTTTGCTCCGGAGCAGATCAGGGAGGTTTCAGCACCACCGAGATCACATTTTATTTTCTTTTATTTATTTTTTTTATGCTTTTAAGAATATTTGGGAAAATTTTGGGAAAAAAATGAAAGTGTATGTAGGCTTCATCGGATTATCGGAGATAGCATCCATTCAAAAAATAATTTTGAAAAGGATAGTGATTAGTTTGTAATTTATTCATATAAATATAAAAATTATAGGTTTTGGCAATAATTTTATGTTTTATTTGTTTAAGAAAAATTAATAATCGGTTGACGGGACATTTTTTTTAAAGAGCCCTCACCCTACAGGTTGGACTCGTTCCGCTGGTTTGTCTTGCAAAACAAATAGGGGGTTCCTTGGTGATAAAAGTACAGGGGGTTCTCGGCATCACTCGGATTTTTCAACAGATTTACTCTGCTACGAGTAGAGCCCCAGCATCGGCGCTTGGAATTGAGCAAACAACCATTCGATCTCCAAGGTTGAGGAGACATGCAGGAAGACATGTTTTTTATCCATAAAACATAGAATTTTTTTTTGAAGAATTGTTAAAAGCTACGAACAGTAGTAGCAATAAGTAGATAGGCATAGGTAAATAGCATGTAGATCCAAAGGACCCTTTGCCAGGTTTGGAAATGACTTCTCTTGAGCTTGATAAAGAAATGATTTCCAATTTTTTTTCAAATTGAACATTTTTATCATAAAAAATTATCCAAAATAGTCAAAAATAAGTGGATTCAGCATCCACCTGCAATTCTTTAAGCAAATTATTACGTCAGGAGCTGCCGAAACTCCTTGCTAAATTATTGATTTATCCGAATGAGGATTTTCTCTTTAAATTATTGGGTTTTAAGAATTATTGAATGATTGCATTGCATTGTGAAATCTTGATTTGGGAAATAATGTTACGCCTTCTGCTCTTATTTTAGCTAATGCTTCCAGGTTGAGGGTTACTGGTATAAATAAATAAAGAATTTGTGTGAAAAATTTTTTATATTTCTAAGATTTTTAGCTTCGGCTTTGTTGAATTTATGGGCGAAGAAGACGCAGATTATGCGATCAAAATTATGAACATGATAAAGCTATACGGAAAGCCTATCAAGGTCTTTTGAATTTCCAAATTTTTTTAAAGGTCGAAGGTTTTTTAAAATTCGGCAATTCTTTTAACAGCTACTGGCTGGGCTGGCTCCATTAGGCAGTTGAATTGTAAATTGAATTGTTTTTTCAATAATAGTTTTTAGTCGCTTTCTTTTATTATCTTAAATTTTTTATGGAATTCAGGTGAATAAGGCTTCAGCGCATGAGAAAAATATGGATGTTGGTGCTAACGTATTCGTTGGCAATCTTGATCCAGAAGTTGATGAAAAATTGTTATTTGATACTTTTAGTGCATTTGGTGTTATTCTTCAGGTTTGTAATCTTTATCAGGAAATACGAAAATATGTTCCTCATCAGCGCCATTTCTTAAATTAACTACAAACAAAAGCTAAAAATTTAAAAATTTAAACTGAGTAAAACTAGATTGGCTCAAAAATAGATAATGGAATTTTTCAATTCCATTATCTATTTTTAACTCCATTTATCTAACTCCATTTATAAACAAAGGAAAGAGTATGAAAGGATAAGCGGCAATTCATTTTAAAATTATTTATCTAATAATTAAGGTACCCAAAATAATGCGAGATCCAGAAACTGGCAATAGCAAAGGATTCGCTTTCGTAAATTTTGCTTCCTTTGAGGCTTCTGATTCAGCAATCGAAGCTATGAATGGGCAGTTTTTATGTAATCGTGCTATAACTGTTAGCTACGCGTTCAAAAAAGATACTAAAGTATTTGTCTTTTAAGCTTTATCATTTTTTTTGCGTAATACTTATCCTAATAATCAGAAGAGCGATAATTATGATCTAACCTATTATTTATTTAAAGAAATTTGTATTAATATCAAATTTTTTAGGGTGAGAGACATGGAACTGCTGCAGAAAGAATGTTGGCGGCCCAAAATCCGTTATTTCCATCAGACAAGCCGAACCAAATGTTTTCTGACGGCAAGATGCCCATACCAGGCTTATTTCCACCTCCAATACCTTCTGTGCCCCCAATCCCTCCCCCTATTATGCCTCCTCCGATAAATGCACCACCGCCTGGTATATTTCCACCACCACCTCCACCTATGCCAACACCCGGTGCGACTCCGATTCCTCCTCCACCACCACCACCAGCACCGCCTACTCCAATGGGCACGCCTCGTCCGCCACCTCCGATAAGTGGTTCGTTTTCTTATTTTGTTTTTTATTTATATGATCTTATGAACTTTTAATATGATAACTTTTATATGATTTTTAATTTATATGATCTTATGAAGATTTGTTTTTGTAGCAAAACAAATCTTCTTCCAGCTATTTCTACTTTGGCTTCTTAGATCTCTTAATTTAAACAATCTTTTGCGATAAGAAATTAATTGGTTCTTATCATTTCTGGATGGGTCCATTAGTTCAATTCTACTGGCTTTAGCGTAATGAGACAGTTTCGCGTGAGAGCCATTAGATATAGATATAGATTAGATATAGAAATATAGGTGGCTTTCCAGCTCTTCTCGGATTTATGTCTGGTTTACTCCAGTTAAATAATACTATTCTTTTTCTTCTTGAATACTAATGCAGTTGCCTTTATAAATTTTTTTTTTCAGCGCCTCCCCCGATGTGGGGAATGCCTCCTCCACCACCGGTTACTCCCAGTATTCGTGCAGCAACAACGCCGACTCCTACTCCTCCTCCACCGCCAGTTCGTCCTTATCGAGGAGTACCACAAATGTTTCCACCTCCACCACAGAATCGACCTCCCTTCCCTGTTCCTCCTTCCAGCGCTACACGTATGATAAGGCCTCCACCGCCACCTCTTATGCGACCAGCTCGACCTCCACCTCCTCCTTCTATTTGAAAATTAATTATAAATATTCAGTTTTATATTTTTTAGAATTTTTTTATAAATATATTTTATGGTATATTTTTACTTGTTTCGAAATTCATATTTATGGATTGAACTATTAATATGCGAAATGTTCATTTTCTTCTGAGTGTTTATTTATTTTGATTGTTTTCAAAATGGCATTTTTTTTTGTAATCATCATTAGTACTAAGGCAATTTATTACTACAGTATTTCTAGGTTTCTCGATGCTTTCTGATGCTTTCTTTCTTTAAAGTCTCTTCTGACTGTTTTAGTCCATGTTTTGACTGGTTCTTCTCGATTTTGATCATTGACCTTACCAAATAATCAATCATTTCTTGCGAGGGAAAACATGGCTTGACCTGTGTGACGGTGCTGTTAACATTAGTGACATTAGTGCATTTGAATAAAGGCAATTATGAATTTTATCTGTTCGGCAGCAGGTGATATGTGCCTTAACAGAAGTAATCAGAATAGATGGTTTGATATCCTCCAGTCTTATTGGCCACGTTTCGCATATTTATAACAAAAATTTCATCAAGCAACGCGTTTCAGTATAAATTTTTATTTTTTATTTGTTAATTCTGTCAATAATAATAATAATTTGTTATCTAATAATAATATGACTGTATAAAAGTGACTATCACATGTAATTTACATTTTTCTGTGCATTTATATATAAGGAAGGAAACTTAAAATTGTATAAAAATTCTTATTCCCAAAGAAATTCAGCATCGAATTCAATAAGTTGAAAGATAAATGAAATTTTAAGATCGCTTCGATTTGTGAAATTTTGTGTGTAATATTTAGATATGTTGTCTGAGTCGTAAAATATTTGTATATATAATACTTATTGGACAGGATATTGATTTGAAATTCTTATCTTTCTTTTGGTTTTTTCTTTAAGAACTAGGCAGCAAAAAATTGATAAGGTTGCTGATAAGCGGTAACTGTCCTGAATCTAGTTGCAAAAGCGGTAAGATATCAGTCGGGAATGTAATTGACGAATTGATAAGAGACAACGGTTTATGATGTTTTAAGAGAGCGATGGAGTTGCGGATGCAGTTATGCTTCATCTTCGTATTCTGTAATATCAATTCAATTATTTCGAGAAAAGATGCTCGCACGGATAGTATTTTAGCTGGAATTGTTAATGAATTTATGACTGATTCACAGCTTCAACTTATAATCGATCTTGACCTATTTCATTCATTATTTACTGGTGAATCAGAAAGATTTGAGACGAATGTCAAATCCAGCAATGAATCGTATTTGCAGCAACTTCTTGGCTATGTTGAAGAACTGCAGGTTTTCAATTTCTCTAAATTTTTGACCATCTTTGATGCATTCGACCAGCATTAATCATAAAAATAAGGAGTCCGAAACTGATCGACTAATACTTGTAAGGAAATTCCGATGATAATAAGAACGTGGTTAATTAAATTCTTCACTGATTCCATGAGGCGTTTAGCGAATTTCACTTATAAGGCTTATAAGGTGAGACCCTTTGGCTAAAGAAGGACAGATGAATCGTCGGCTCAAAGTAGGAGTCTTTTTTTTGAAATGCATATCGTTCCCAAGCTAGCTCGCGCCTCACCTAAATCCAGTTTACACAGCTTCGTAGCGTTCTTCGTTTCATCATTCTCTTATAAGTAAAGCTTAATATAGGTGGTAATGCCTAAATACTCAGTGGGAAATAATTTTTAGGTCGATTATCCAATTTACAGAGGTATGATGTGTCGATTGGATGCTTAGTGGATGTTTCACATTACTTATGGTCGGCAATAAAGTACGGTCGCTCACTGAAAGAAAATGAACGCTGTTCCAAATGTTTATGCAATGGAACTGATGCCAGAATTCGGCGAGAAAATCAGTGGATTTTTGATGGTCATTGTTTAAAATATTGAGATGATTATGAATTCAGATGACGAATTAAAACAGTTTTGATCGAATTTTTTATTTAGTACTTGATGCAATGGGAAAAGTGCCTGCGGGTATCCTGGATGGGAACAATCTTTGGATTGGCTCTTGGAGTGTGTGTAGAAAGATATCCGTTGTGAAAAATCGTCAAGGGTAAGAAATTTTGTGAATAAGCATCTTTCTTGAAAAGCAATCACGGGATCGACTGTGTTAAATATGTTGGCAAATTTACGGTTTTTAATACATAATGCGAAAGCTGTAATTAGTATAAGAAAATTGGGCAAAACATCTACATCTACGTAACGCAAATATGCATAATTATTTTATATTTTAATAAAATTCTGTTTTTTTGAATAACACATGTTGAAGCCAACGATGGTCAGGACAGTACTGCTTGGCTAGTATTTATCCATTCGAGAAAAACAATCCATTTGTCGCAATGAATGGCAAAAATGAAGGAATTTCAGATTATTGCAGGTAAATTGGTAATCAACTAGACGATATTATAAATAACGACATTATTCTTAGGTCATGTTTGAGTGATTTGATTTGTTTCGAAAATTTGGCCTTTCGATGGAAGTTTATTTGATGTTATCTAATGTGGATTGGAATGAAATGTCCCAAAAATTAAGTTGTGAACAAAATGGTCGAATGGTTTGATACCTTGACTAAAATCGATTATCATGCGTTTTTAGCTCATGTTTTGGCGAAAAAAACCTGAGAAGGCATTTGCACCTCTATGTTCCAAGTAGGTGTTTGGTCTCTGGAAGAATCAGTGGAACCCACCAGAGCACATAATAAGTTTTGTTAGGAGAAGAAACAGAGAAAGATGAAATTAATCTGACAGTAGGAAGTCGATAATAATAATCAAATGATGAAAGTTTCAATAATACAAGATAATTTAAAAGATAATGCATTGGGTGAAGCTGACGACGCACCTTTACTTGTGCCGCCAAGACACTCCCTGGCATATTTGTGCGACTAGCCAGTGGAGCGCGTTTAACCAATAATGGTGCGGGTTCCTCGATAATGTGTGATGGTCACTTGCTTTTTTCGTATTTCTCTTGCAGTAAAAATAATAAAATGATGATAATAATAAATAATAACTGTAATTTTCTAGAAAAAAATACTTTAACAGGTTTTTCCTCATAACGTGAAAAATTTAAGCCAGAAAAATTTCTCGGATTCCATTGAAGCAGACAAAATTGATAAGCAATGTTTCACAATGATTCCTCTCGTAAAATATGGAATTTGTACACCCGATTCATGTACCAATTATGATGTGAAAAAGATCATTGAATTCAGTAAGTACGTCTTCTCACATTTATTCATTTTTACAAACAATTTTGAATTAGCGTAATCGAAGAAAAATTAAACGGTCTGCGAACGAAACAATTGCCAGTTAGCGTTGATATTATGGAACTAAACAAAAATACTACTAATTTTTACGTTACAAGAATATTGCATTAGAACAATTTTTACTAAAAAAATTTAGTTTATCAGTCAGTCGAATCGTTCAGCGAATATAAAATCGTATGTAATGTTGAAATCGAATGTCGAAATAATTTACCACAAAATCAGCTCTCCCACGACAAAAATTCAATCGCTGTTTTGTAAGTCGTTTTTTAAATTCAAAAAAAATTTTTTTGAAATGGCGAATTTAAGATCACCTATTTTTCAGATTCTTTCTAACATTTATTGCTACTTTGATGATAATTGGAACTCTTTATGATTGTACAGTTTATCAAAAGGAGCTTGAAAATTTAACATCAGTAGAAAAATCTGAACAACAGCAGAGTAATCTTCTAATATTCTATATTCTAGCGATAAGTTTTTTAAATTTCCACCGATGCAACAAAAATAAAAATTCCCAAATCATTTTAAGCAGTTATCAGAAGCAATATGAAAATATTTTAAAAAATCTTCTTCTGATAAGTTTAACTAAGTAAAATAACTGAAAAATTAATTCAAGGCTGGTTTGCTGTAATACTTCTGTCGTTCTCAGTTTATACGAATGGTAAGAATATCTTGCTTACTAAAAAACGTGATAAGCAAATTCATTGTTTGCATGGTACTAGAGTTTGCAGTATGTTGTGGATTATACTTGGCCATACTTATTATTATGTTGCTGCAAGCCTTACAATGGGTTCGTCATTATATTATTTGTTTGAAATCTATCTGAAATGGTATTAAAAATGAAGGTACTTTTGTCGAATTTTCCTAAATATTTTTAAATCATTTTTATTCAACATTGTTTGAAACGATTATGGAGGGAGGACAGAGCAACAGCTTCAATTAGCATATTGAGAGGCAAGGGGCAAGGGTCTGATCTCTCTTCAAGTCAAGGATAAACCGTTGAAAATCCTGTGCTGCTGGCGATCCACTAAATGTATAGTGATTCTCTGGCAAAAATTTCCAGCCAGCAGAGCTAAAAATAGAGCGCTAACATTTACTTGCTTAACATTTGAATATGAGCTTGAAGATGGGATTTCTGGAACTATAGAATTTTGAAATAACTGAAAACTGGAAAAAATGGATTTGAAAAGGAATAAAATTGTTTTTAATTGTTTTGTTGCAGATAATCTTCTATCTGCATTAATTAAATTTCCCCAAAAATTCTTTAATCTATTAGTTGTTCAAGCGCCGTTGGCCGTCGATTCATTCTTCTATCTCAGGTTTTTGTTTTATATTTTTTGACATTAAAATATTTAACTTTAATTTCTAATAAATTTTGTTCATTCATTATTTTTGAGTCTGAAAAAAGGATTATAAATTTCAGTGGTATGTTAACTTCTTATCTCTTCCTGGAGAAATTCTCAGTGCAGGCTGCGAAAGGCAAATCTATTTTCTCTATTGATATATGGTCACTTTTTTATATTCATCGATACATACGGTAAAATTTATTTATATATACTGTAAAATATAAAAGTAGTCGAATAATTAACTAACTATAGTTTTTTCCTATTGGTTATTGATAATTAATAATGGCAGTGATAACAAATAATAATAGTAATATTAACAGTTCCTACTTCTTCTTTATCAGTCAAATATTGTTATTAAGTTCAAATAACTTAGTAAATAAAAAATTAGTTGGCTCAGTGGGTTGTTGCTCGATTCCCCGTAGGAGCAAACCTGTACGGGTGACTCACCTGTACTTCTATCGCCAAGGGACTCCGTGGCATATTGCTCAATGCGACATGCGGAGCGAGTTTAACCAGTGATGGTGAGGACTCTTAAGAAGAAGAAGTAAATAAAAGGTTAGAGCTAGAAATTTCTGTTTAGCACTCCATTAGTGCGAATGTCAGATAGCCATTTGGCGATAGACTTAGCCAAATACCTTAGTATTTTAGTTTAGTATTATGTTTTATTTCATTTTATCCCATAATTCTTCGTTGTTCTTCCATTTTTTAGCATTTTTCTGTTTCTTTTTTCATATTTTTAAATATCCTATTAAAGTTTTTCTAACAACTCGCACCACTACTGGCTCTCTTCACTGGCTAATAAGGTAAGAATTTTCCAGTTCTATTAATCCAGTACCATACCTAAAAGCAATTAACGTTGTTTATTTTTCTATCTTCTGAAAAAGTGGCCTAAAACTTTTTGCTTCGGCTCCCTCAATTATGGAGACGCGTACAAGCCATCCGGTCATTAACAAGATTCCATACGATTGCAAATAATCATGATCTTTCGTATATTACAATTGCTATTTCACTTTTCTTGAATCGTACTTGAATCTTGAATCTTAAACTTCTTATCTGAAACATCATTATGTTAGCCAATAGTTCTTGTCTGAAACAAATATAATTATTGCTCTAGACCCAGAATTAGGAAGATTTCCCTCCGACAGGCGGATGACAAGACATTTTTCACAAGACATTTGGATAAAATGCGGATTATTGCAATATCGCCTACATACATAAATATTTTTCCGCACACTGAGTCGAAAACCAGCTAATATAGTTCCAATTCGAGAGCTTATACTTGTACTATTACTGCTTATTCCTTTACCGTCACCGACTCTAGGTTCATGCATTTTTCAGCATTTCTGCATTGGATTAGAGTTGTCAACTGGTAGTTGCTTAACCTACGAATAGAGTTAACGTATAGAATACGAATATGTGGGTCTTTAGCAGATACTCCGATTTGAGCTTCAGTGACAAGTTTACTGCAATCAAACAAACGAAAAAATAAATTTGTAATTATAATTATAAATATTGCAATTATTGCAGTTAGGCGTAGTTGTAAATTCCGTATTCCGTATTATGAAATTATTCCAAAATTTTTGCAAAATTATTCTATTTTAATTTAAATTTTTGCATTTATATTACTGTTAAATTTTAAAAAGAAAAAGATAAGGAAAAACAAAATCGACTAATAAAATGGTACAGATGAAATCACCGGTTTTGAGTGCTCCACTGACGATTAACTAAGACGTCTCCAAGTCTTCTCGAACCAATGTCATTCTGAAAATAAATGAAGCCATTCTTTTTTCCACTGTCTAAATCCGCATATCGCTGGGTCATGTAGTGTTTCGGCCCGGGTCTTGATTGGCCCACCTCATTTTTGATGCCATCCATTACAGGGTTTAGCCAAGTGTTTGTCAATTCCTGTGGTAGGCGATGAAGAACATAGCCAAACCAGTGCAGACGACACTTTGTAACGATATTTTTAATATTGATAATAGAGGAAAGGATGCAACCTGTGGATCCATAAGACTCATTAGAAAAAATGTTCTTAAAGGCATGTAGCTACTTCCGGATATTTTCTACTCTCATTGGTCCAAATTTCGCAATCACATATATCATTTATATTATGCATATTATAGCCAGAGAGAATGCGAATTTTTGTCCTGGGCTGATTTTTTGGCCGTTGTTAAATTTATATAAGCGACAGAGTCTGGTGTTATTAAAGAAAAAAATGTTCGCATTCATTTGAAGGCCAATTTTCGACATCCGCTAGCATCTGTTGCAGCTTTTCGTAACCGTCAGCAAAAAGGTGAAGCATCACGAACATATTCAAGGTCCATGATGGAGTGATTTGTCCACTTTTTGAGTGTCGGCAAGTGGTACCCATAATCCAGTTTATCGTTCAGTTTAAAATTATAGGGGAGATAAGCTTGATACACACCATACGCATTTCAAAAGGCTATAGATGAAATGTTTTTGATAAGTCTGATAAATTTCCCTGGAAGACCAGAGTGTTGCTTAATATGCCAGAGCACCACAGCAGCAATTTTGACATAACGGGTAGGTTATTCAATACAATATTCCAAATGGGAAGAAAACTGGGCAGCATTTGAAGATTTCAGCTTGGAAACGATTTCAGGAGGTTTTAAGCTTGTAAATTATAAAGATTATAAAGATCGCGTTTATGGTTGCAAGTATGTATTATTGGCAAAAAGCTCAATAAAGTGGAGAAGGCACTCTCCGTTATTATAAAAAGTTCCAGCGCTATACTTGTCGGCCATAAAAGATAGTGGGACAGCCTCACATCCTGCGCACGCAATCTACCATGAGTATCAGACTACCACGATTTCGGCATAGATGCTCAGCATAGTACTTAGTACTTAGTACAGCACAGTACTTTATTAAAATCATCAACAGGAGCATAAATTCCTGTTATGTTTCAGATGACAAATTGCAAAACTTGCCTTTAAAACGAGCCAGCTGCAGATTTATTAAGGATTTTATACGATTAAAACTGATTCATGCACTTTTGGGCATGATAATCGCAACTCGATTTCTTCCTGAATCATCTGAAACATCTGAATCGTTATAATAGAATAATGATATCAGTACTAGTACCAGTACCAACGATACAAGTGTTTCTGATCTGAGCCAGGCTATTGCTCTACATCTCGAATTAAGATGGACTTCAGACTGTGGCTATCGCCTGGCTCCATAAGCGTCCTGATGCAGCTATTGCCAAGATCTTGTGAACATAGTGCCAACTGATAATTGTCTTAGGTGGGACAAGGCAATTTCCTCTGCACGCGAACTTACGTGGTAGTTTTTAATATTACATTTAATATTTAATATCCATGTCCAATTGATTTGTCGCAGGTACCACTGGATTAGGGATGTGCGTCGAAATATACGGATGTCGCTTACTTGATTTACCATAGATATAGCACAGGTGGATCTCCAGCAGTTACTCGAATATGACTTTAATGAGGTATACTTCAGACTTAAAAGAATATCATTTAATTATGATAATTATGAAATTATCAATATAGAGAATTTATAAAAATTATAAAGGAATATAACAAAATTATTCTGTTTTTAGAGGGAATTGTTTTTGTAATTCTGACCATTACGAATTTATTGCGATGGAAATATAAAGAACAAATTTTAATTTTAATCCAAAGTGTACGGAAGTAATATTTTTATAAAATTAAAAATTTGAGGACCAGTCTTAATGATATGAATATATTTTTGTAGTATATATTCAGTAATGCCTCCATAACATGGATAATAAAGGACACTGAGGGAAGAAGGGAAGACAAAGTTATGATAAGTCAAAGATGGAGTTATGAAGTAAAACAAAGTAATGGAGACAATTGCTCTTCATCGCCACTAAAGCACCACGGATAACTAAAACCAATAAAAAAAAAAATAATCGCTGAATCTCATAGAATCGAACTCTTCTCATCTAACCTATTTATATCAGTTGATTACCGAAATTTATCGAAGGATTGGTGTTTAAAAGTTGTGGGACTAGGATGTGGGAAGATGAACGAGGACAAGGAACAGCTAAACGGAAATAGTTTGGTCCAGAAATAAAGAACTGTTGATGCATGAATTTATTTATGATAATGATGCGATAATCACTATTTGAATAGATTAAATACTTGGTCGTATTCCAACGCAAAGAATATCGATAAATCGACTGCTCACTACAAAAAGCAATACGCACTAAACTGAAACCAAATTATGCACTAGTTGCATGTAATTACCATGGGGATGATGGATATTGAGCTTAGTGAGGTTGCCAGTTAATACAAATCTCTTCTGCTTGAAGTGTTTTATAGGTTGACACCGATATATCTAATAATAATGATATTGGACGTAACACTGTTCACTTATGTTTCCGATGGTCCTTTTTGGAGGCCGATTGAATCGAATTATTGCCGTCGTAGCTGGTGGACGAATCTCATTTATCTCAACAATTTCTTGCTGCAAGATGTTGAAGTTGTAAGTCTCATCCTAATATTTGGGCTTATGACTTTCGTTATATTTTATTGATACTTAATGAAATCTTGTAAAATTGCACAGATTCTCGGCTTGGCGATTCTTCTTTGGATATTATTTTCTTATGGTTATGGTCGGATAGCATTTTGTTTAGGCTAGTTCGAGCACATGAGTCTGATCGAATCGTTTGGCTAGAGTACACCTGGTTACTAAAGTGGGATCCAGGCAGTGCTAGGAATCCGCATGCACTTTCTATTAGTAAGCTCTGGCGAAAAATGGAATGTTGTAATTAAAAAGACTTAAAAGGCTCACATTATGCAATATTAAAATACTCAAATTAAATTTGGTCATTGCATAAATTATCAGCTTTCACTTACGTCCTTTTTTTGTTTTATGTGAATAATATTATTAAATCAAATTTGATTGTTATTTAGTGGGTTTCCTTGTGACTGAATCTGTTAATTTCTCCCTTAGAGGTAGGATCGCCGAGCTGACTCAGATGAGAGGCGAAGGTTTGGATCCTATCTATCTAACTGGAATGAATCCATCATTAAAATTCAGCTGGTGCTGCCAACCCACGCTTTTGTTTCAAAATGACCCCGTGGCAAAAATTTCTAACCATAGCAGCTAATCTGAATTGGTGAGCATTACCACTTATTACTTACTTATTAGTTTCTCCTTTGATTATAAAAGTTTTTGTTTAGTGCATGGGTTGGACGTGGTATTTAGCGAATGATATGCAGTTCCATCTGTTCGCACCAATACTTCTGATAACTCTTTACAAGTAAGCTTCGTAATTCGTGCATTTTATATTTATACTATTTAAAATGATAATTATAACTAATAATCGATTCAACCTTAAGAAAACCTTGCTTTGCAATAAATCAACAAGAATTTTGGAATTGTTGTTGAAATGACTCTAAAACTATATTTTCTTTTAAATCTAAAAATGATCCCATTAATATAACAATTTAAAATACAACAATCTTATAACAATCTCAAAATATAACGAATCTTTTGGTCTTCTAACTTTTGATTTCTAATAATAGGCCAGCGAATCAATTAGGATTAGGCCTAAATTTTCAGGAATTCTATTTTGTTTCTTCGATTTATCTTCTGATATGCTGGCACTGTAGGCATTTTCTGAATTCACTGAATAGTCTATATCAAACCTCAGCTGTTCCATAAAATCTGCAAAATTTCAGGAATTGTCGAATCGGTATCGCACTGTGTTTTTTACTAATTCTGGGCTCATCAATTATACATCTTATAATCATATTAATAAACGATTATCCGCCAGCGCCGCTTCTTACTTCGAAACTTCAAATGTATCACTTAAATATTTCCACAACACAGTGCTGCATTATAATGCGCCGCTAAGAACGCGAGTGATAACACTTGATTTTAGAGTGCAAAAACTTGAAACCTATTGGCCAGATGTCTACATAAAGCCGTATATTCGATGTACTCCATATATCATGGGAATACTTATTGGATTTGCCTTATATAAATTCACATTAAAGCCGAAATTCCCAAGAGTACGTTTGGATTTCATTTCTCTTTGCTATACGATGGTACATCACAGAGATCCGTCTCGAATTTTCAGTGGAAAATGGCTCTTGGCTGGACTATTTCCATAATATTTGGCCTATATTCGGTTTTCGGACTATATGATTATGCACGAACGGGTGAAATTTCGTCAACGCATCGAATATTGTACACACTTTTCGGTCGAAATGCGTATGTCATAAGTATTGCTTGGATAACTTTTGCTTGTGCAACTGGATATGGAGGTTTCTTTTTTCATATCCTTTTCATTCTGTTTGGAATTATGAAAAGTTCGAGTGTCGTGATTTCTCGTATTTTCTTTGCTATTTTTAGGAATAAAGGAATTCTGAGTCAAAATCTTCCTATGGAACATTTTGTTATAAAAGAAAGCAAATCTTTTTTAGCCTTAATCATAACTGTAAAAATTTATGATTGGCTTAATATGGCGCGACACAAAATTTTTTTCACTTATTAGGCAAATTTTCTCATAAGCAGTTACCGAATCGATATATTTAAGCAAATTTTTTGTATATTCAAAGTAAATTTCTATTCAAATACGTGTGAGTTTCAGGAGCAGTAAATGTGCTTCTAAGTTGGAAGGCATGGATACCACTAAGTCGAATAACATTCTGTGCCTATCTTATACATCCAATACTTTTGCAGATTTATTACTTAAGTCGACCCCATCCATTTCATCTCACTACAGCTTATCAAATGGTACTGAACCATTTTCCATTTTATGAATTGAATTCTTTAATTTTTTAGCCGTTGCGACAATACTCATGTGACCCAATGGTGTATTTTTTTCCTAAACTACAGATACAGTAGTTCGATCGTGATCTTCAATAGGAGCAAGGCTTAATGTAATTAAAGCCCAAATCCCAGACTTGGTTTTGGAGACCCACGTTCTTCTATCACATCCAAATGATTCTGTGGCGAAAAGCTTACACCTATAGTCCATGAAATAAGCCAAAAGTCCAGCAAAAGAAAAAAGCCGCCACCACCACATTGGCATAGATTGACGAGTTCAATTTTGATGTAGACTGAGAGCACGTCGGTCCATTCCATGCATAATAAATGCATGGATTACGTTATATCTACAAATTTCCCTGATGATGTAAAAATTTCGGCATCGATTGCAATAATCGCGAAAAATAAGGCGACAATTTTCTAATGATCCGTTTAGCACAATTTTCAATATTCAAAAAAATATTTATGTTTAAATATGTGTACATTCTCAGTTTATTTTAGATGTATCTGTTTGCTGTTGCGGCTCTAATGGCCTACTTCTCCGGATTCTTTTTAAGTTTAGCATTTGAAGTACCAGTATCGATTAGTGAAAACTTCATTGTCAGTGAATTAATGCATCGACTAGGACGACCATCGTCATTAAGGCCAAGTACCACACCAAATAAACAGCTGCAAAAGACCGAAAATGTTCATCTCATCACAAAAACAGAAACTTGTGGAAAGGATTTAACATTAGAATTAGAACCAAGAGTTGATGGTACTAAAGACAGTTAATAATAAGGGCCAAACATGGAATGTCAATGCAAAATGTTTGTCTAGTAAAGATTGCAGAAACAGGTTATGTATTGAAATTATTCTTAGAAGAACTTGACCTCAGATCAGGTCAAACGACTGCGTTTAAAAGTACCAAAGGCCCTTGTTTGTCCAAAATTTTGATGCTCACTATCACTGTTTAGCATTGTTTGCGCATTTAATCTGCATAAAAATATTAACTAATTGTGTTTTACACACAACCAAGTACGCTCATTCGTATAAAAAATTCTATAAAATGAATAGGCAGAATCACAGAAGGTTTACGACTGATCGACCGCGAAACCACACTTGTTGAGCCGTAATTGATGCAGCTATGGCCACCTTTTGGCAGGAATTATCGGTCAATAAGGCAGCGCATATCGATCATTGTGTTGCGTTGAAATTGGATAGAACGATTAGAGAAGCAGAGAAGGCTATAAGCGCGCCGCAATTCTGCGTCTCTAACTGGTCGTCTATCAATATGAAGTGTTCGGGAGGATTATTTTGATATTTCCGTGTCCACGTTGAGGCTGGCCTGGTTTGGTTGGTACCAGGGGGCGTCGTGTCGTTCTGATCCATTTCATTCGATTTACTTAAAAGTTGGGTTTCTGTTGTTCTGTTGTCAAAGTTTTATTTCTTTTCTTTTCCAGTATTTTTCTTTTACTTCGGTTTTTCCTTTTATGCTACATCTTTTTTGCAAATTTGTTGCAGATGCCGACTCTGTTTTTAAAAAAAATTTCACAACCGTTTTGTTTCTAGGGATTTTTTCATGTTTTTGTTTATTTGTTTATTCGTATGGCGTCTCTTTTGGTTTTCCTGTTCCCTCTCTTTCTTAAAGTTTGGCTTATTGGCCCTTAACCTTTATTTAGAAATCGGGTTGGTTTTTCCATTTTTTGGCCGTAACCCGTTTTTTGCATGATTTGCATCATTCCAACCTGGTAATAAGGAATAGAATAGTCAAGGAATAGTGGTTCTTGAGTTTAGTGTTGAGTATTATCGTGTTGAGAGGTAAGAGTTAGGCTGCTACATCCGGCGAACGTAGATATAAAAGTCCTGGTGGTGCTGGTGATCCACTTGGGTTTTCTCACTTTTGACTCGCTCTGACCAATTGACGAAGATTTCTTTTTTAACCGCACCAACAGCCAGCGAAGTTAGCGAGAGCTGAGAGCCAACCAGTTATCTATGCTAAACGCGCCTTGAATGTTTCATTTTGCCGTTCTTGAATGTTTTTTTTGCTAAATTATAAATCTTTCAAATCTACACATCCTTTAGCTGGAAAATTTTTAAGTAATTATTGAATGGTGCTTCCTAAAATTGGCTTGACCAAGTTAACTTAGTTATATTTTATTCGGATCAAAATTGTCCTCTGATCTCTTTTCATTCTTTCTTTAAGATTCAAAAAATCTTCAAAAAAATGTCTTTTCGTTCTTAAGTCATCTTTCTGAATAGTTTGCATTACATTTTAGTTGAAAATATGGAGTCTCAGCCTTGATTGAAGGACATTTGAAAGATTAAAAATTCAAAATTCATTTTTCATCATCCAAACTTTTGCGAATTTCTAAATGCGATATTTGCGTGGGTCAATAATTTTTTGCTGTTATGCTTTCTACAGTTTTGCTGCAATTGTTAGTAGAAGTGACTTTCATAATATTTAATGATATTTTGAAATTACTGAGTAAAAATGCAGTGGTCGTTATTTTATGTTTACGATTTGTTAAATATTTCAAAATAATTCATATTCAGCGATGGATCGTTTGAATTTTTAGGTATTGTTGATCTCGGAAGAAAATATGGAACGCCGTAAACGAAGATCTCCTGTGGAGGAATATATTGATTCGCTTATGGATTCACCTGAAAAACTTCAGCGTTGTACCAATTTTTATCAAAATTTACGATCTTTTTATAGAAGGAAATGGTGAGTAACATTTTTTATTCGTTTTCTTTTATTGGGATTTTTTTGGCCTTTAATATCAAAATTTAATTGAACTATTTACTTTTTATTTTTTTAATACAGATATTCTTTAAAAATAATAAAAACATTTTTACTTTATTTTTAAAAATAAATTGCCAAAAAGATTTAATTTATTTTTGGGTGCTCTTGCATTGCGCCCTTGTAAAGTTTATTTTTCAATGTAAAAATATTGAAAAAATTCATTTATTAAATTCATTTTTTATGTTGTGATTAAATAAATTTATGATAAAGTGCATTTTTCTTTTTGTAAAATGAACCAACAAATTTTCTTTTATTTTTATCCCCATATTTTAGTTTTATTTTTAAATCATAAATTTTTCTCTAATTATTTTTTCCGGATAGAAGTCTGAAATATTCAATATTTATAATTTTATAATTTTTAAATATTTATAATTTTCGTTTTTTATGATGTTCTTTGTTCTTTCTTCCAGGAATTGTCCATTTAAAGCTCCCTATATCCAAGGAGTTGAAGTAAACCTTTTTCGATTGTATGATACGGTTACTTCTTTTGGAGGTTGGCAAAAGGTTTGTTTAAATGTTTTTTTAAAATAAAAAGAAATAAATTTTTTTTTGCTAGAGATTCAGTATTATAAGGAATTTTAGGTGTCAATGAATGAGAAATGGCGTGATATTGCACAAGCTTTAGGCGTTGCAGAAGGTGTAGCGGTGGCCGAACATGCAGTGAAAGTTTTATATATGAGGTGATTTTATTTGCAAAAAATTTTTCTCCATTTTTCTCCATATTTTTTTCTTAAATTTTTCTACTTATAATTGAATAGCTCAAAAATTCTTGATTGGAAAATTTAATGTTGATGGAAAAAAATTTTTGGTTTTTATGTTGGTTTGTTTTTACTGGGGATTGAACTAAAACTAACAAATTTGATTTGTATTTATTTGTATAACTTAAACGTAATGATTATTTCGATATTTCAGGTATCTCTCAAAGTATGAGCAGATTGAACTGATAGGTGAAGTTGATGATACCGACTCTGATATCATAACATCCCGAGGTCGTAGTAAAGGTTGCTCATCTTTTGCAACAGCTGATTGTCCGATCAGCTTGCTGCATAGGCAGATCAGCGGTTTTTTCTCATTTTTTCTTATTTTCTTTCATCAGAAAATTTAAAATAGCGTATTATTAAGTTAAAAATCTAACAAAATTTCTAAAATTATAGGTAATTATAGGTAGATAATGTTGTAATTACATTTTCCATTCATATATCATTATCATTATTCGATTTTCGATTTGTTGAAAAAATTTTTATTACTATTTATATTAATCTTTCTGCCTTTTTCTTTGCAAAAATTTATTCCATATAGCGCCCTATATAGACATCTATCTGAAAGGATTTTTCTTCTTAGAAGCTTTTATTTGAGGTTAGATTTTTTTAATTTAAGATTATCCTCGACCTTGGTTTGAAAGGAAAGTGGACTCTGATTATGATGGCCTAGTTAAAGGATTACTTTGCGGTTTACCAAATGAGGTTAGTCTGTTAAATAGTTGTCATATTTTTAAAATATTTTCAAAATTTGATTCTGCTTATTCAATTCCTGCATGGTTTTTTATTTTTCATTAGCCGTTAGAATTATGAAAGAAAATAAAAATAAATTTAATTTCGAGTGGTGAATGTAGTTTTTTCTTTAGATGGATAATTATTTCATATGACGATAAAAGGAGGAAAAAAATTACCAAAGAAAATTCAGGTTGATTTTGCTGTTAATATCTGTACATTATTATCTCATCCTGGACCACGCGTTCTTCGACTTTCTGCAGCGCCACAGCTAATGACTTTACTTGTCGCTCATGTAGGGATTTTTCCAGATGGTAATCATTTTTGATCATTTTTTAAACTGAGAAAAGAAATAAAGTTCGATTTTATCATAGATGATGGAGCAATTTATCACTTATACGAAGGTTGGAGAGGCGCATCACATCGTGATTTCATAGCATTTTGGCGGGGAGCAGGTATCACTGATGTGGAAGTACTTTCGTTGATACCTCATGTGACAGTATCCAAAGTTAGTTTGATTTGACGAAATGCTGTTTCTAACACCTCTTTATGTTTATAAGCGTTTGCTTAGTTTGAATTATTTTTTATTTTTATTTTTTATTGCTTTATTTAACAAAATAAAAGTCTTAGTCGTCAAAAAAATATCTTTATTGCCTTCATCAATGAATCCTTTTTATGCAGATATTTTTAATGCAAATTAATTTTTGCCAATTTATTCTTATAGTTTCCGGAAGATGAATTGGATATGTTCACTGGTTTGGAAATGGAATTTGAGCCTAGAAATGTTGTATCCTGGCGAATTCAACAAATTTTGTCCATAATGAGAAATTTATCATTTGAAATTATCAATAAATCGGTGATGGCCTCAAATTGGCCTCTTCTTAAGTAAGTGCTGTTGAATAAAAAATTTTTATATTGAAGGATTTATTACTTTTTCATTAATCGTATGAAAAAATTACAGATTTTTGTTCATATGTTCAAATTGTAAATGGAGTGCTTTACGTGCCGCAGCACTTGATACTTTAAGTAATATAGCGTGTGAAGTAATTTTAATTTTAAAATTTTTCAAATTAAATTAAAAGTTTTCCAGTGAAATTTCTTTCTATTTTTTTCAAAGATTTTTTTATTGTTCCGCTTATTTTTTTCTGATTTATATCAGTTCGATTTTTGCAAGGCCATTAATTAAGTAAATTGTTTGCGAAAGTTAAATTTATAGCTCATGTAAGCTAGAAATTATTTATTTCTAATTAAAATTTATGAATATGTAATGTATGTTTTTTATTGATGCGCTTTCAGATTGATCTAACAAGCGAAGAATTCTCAATGACCAATCATTTATTGTTGAAAACTGTTTCGCAATGCCTTCATTCCTCTGACAAGTTTATGGTGACCTATTATAGTTTTTTTTCTTAAATGCTTTACAGTTGGAGAAAAATACTTGTCTTAGAAAATTATCTTTGGAAATTATCTTTTTATTATAAAAATTTTAATTTATTATTCCAATAAACGATAATATTTTGGGCGAAACATTGTTTTATTATGGGAATTATCTTACATTGTTTTCTTTAGGTGATACGTGCCCTTGAAGTACTTGCGGGATTGTGCAATAATGAATGTAACGAATCTCTTCTTTGTGAATTTCTCAATACTCGTATTCTTGGGAAAATATTTGATGCAATTTGTGTTAAAGATGTTATGATTTGTGTTTATACTTTGGAAGCATTATATCAGGTTGAATTATTAAAAAAATTTCTTCAATTGATTAGATAGTATTGAAGCAATGTGAAAGCTATTTTATTTTTAATTTATCATAGATTTCTGAACTTGGAGCGACAGCTTGTCATCAATTGTCGCATTATCCACATGCAATAAATATGCTTATAAATCTTGCAACTGTTGAAGCTGTATCGTTCGCCCCAACTGGTCTTACAGGAATGAAAGTCGTTGAATTCCATGGGCCGTCTCATACTGCAACATCTCAAAATCATTCTACATCTCACGTAATAAATTTTTTGGCGCCATTCTTATTTTTCTATTGTAGCTTTATTCTTCATTTTTTTTAAACTTTAGGTGACTCGTCCTGCCAGTTTCGTTCCACCATCTAACACTGTTACAAATCAGACTCCTCCAAGAAGTGTTGTAGCTACTCACTCATCACAGTCACGTGCTTTATTACCAACAATTCCTACCATCGGAGATACTAAAGTATTTTTGTGATGACTTGGCATTTTTTTTATTTGTTTTATTTGCCGTTTTTTTACGATTTTTTGTTGTGATTTTATTCAGGTTGAACAACTTACTGCGAAATGGATAAGATTAAATTGTTTATTGGAAGCGGGCAATATCATTCCGCGCGGTGAACTTTATGCATGTTATGTTGAAGATTTGCGTAATAATTATAATGCTTTGTCTGGATCAGTGCAAATGTTTACTAATATTATCAAGTATCATTCTTTTATTGCTGTGAATTTGATAAAATATTTTTTCTTTTATATCACTTGTAATAAATATACCAAGTTGGTTGTATTGGGTACATTTTGGTGCTTATACTAACAGGGATTGCCTGATAGGATCGGTAATTTATCTTTTTTTATTTTATTTTTATTTTTTCAGATGAATTTGATCTATTAGTTAACCTTTTTTTGTGAATTTATGAATTTTTCAGAGCGATTTTTCCAAGTGTTGTTGTACGAGTTGCTCCTAACACGAATTCGATGGTGTTTGAAAATTTAAAATTAATGAAAAGTAATGTACAAAAAAATGCTGCTACTAGTGGTTCGTGTTTTTAAACTTGAATTTTTCCGTGCTGCTAAACGAACTATCTTCCATTATTTACTGTCTACCTATTTTATCGAGCTTTTACCTTAAGTTTTTAAGGATCAAACCTTTTATTTTAGTTGTTGCATATATTAAGGTTTTATTTTTATTTTTCTTTTTTTAAGGTAGAACAAATATTGCTCATAAAACAAGCAGTGCCATAGCAGCTTCTCATCCTGTCATGAAGAAAATGCTCAGTGAAAATAATATGAGCGGTTCAGCTGTGAATGGTCGTTTAACTACTTCACCAGCAGAACAGAAGTATTTTTCACACTTTAATATTCATAAATAATTAAATAGGGCAGTGAAAGCGATGCACTTATATTATTAACAAAAATGAAGAAATAAAAGATAAGCTATATATATCCTAGAGAAATGGTTTTGCGAAGTGATTATTCACCAAATTATCGCCTTTAGCATCATTTCGGATCCTTCATCCGGCAAGAGTAAATTTTCATCGAAAAATGCCTGTGGTGTTGGGAATCTGCCTATTTCAATCCCCATTTAATATTTTTCATCGAAATGCCAGTGGAAGCCTAACTAGAAATAAGGAAAGTCAATATTTTATGTACCACAGAATGGGTAGAACCAAACAATTTCTTTTTCAATTTTCTCTTGCAAATGGAGAACTAGGTTATTAGAAAATTAGTTTTTATTAATAATATTTTCAAGTAGTTAATTGCACGAATGAAATATTCTTTTTATGTAGATTTTGATTTTACTTTGCCATTTATTTTGAAAAACTGACTTCAATTCGTCAAATATTTAGTTGATGCGAATTCCATTTTTAATATATTTTTAGACAGGATATTGGCATCAGTCATTCCAATTCGCCAACAGCAAGTGTTTCTGAAGATATACCTCGACCAAATCCTTTGGTTAATTCTAGCTCTCAGAATTCTACCGTTGAAGTTAATTCTGCTGGCACATCGATGACAGTACCGAGCTCTTTTCCTGTTCCAAACAAGGTAGTATTAGTTTCGCGCTTTTTTTTATATTTCACGTTATGCCTGATTGGTCGATAGTACTGAAGATGTGTATAGTGGAATTATTGTGATCCAGTTGAATCCAGTTGAATGGAGTTCAGCTGGATTGATGCGAATTCCGGTTTTTTGTGATGTTTAGGTTCAATTGGAGGTATGTCGTGCTGCTGTTGAGGCTCGCGATGTTATTTCGGATGACGATCATCATGAAGCGAAAATCGTACGGATAGAAAATACTGGTCTTAAATCGTCTGCAACCACTTCAGAACCAGCTACATCAAATGTTAATAGTAACCCAAAATCATCTGTCGAAATGGTTAACTTTATTACGTATAAAAATATGTGATTTGCTTTCAATAAGTGAACTGTATTCGAAAAAACCTTATCTATTTCCTTCAAAGCCTATCGTAATATTTTGGAAATTATATCCAGTCGTTTATATTATATTAAAATTTGAAATACTTCTTACATTTTTCTTCTTCACCATTCGTCCTTTTAGAACTTCAAATGCTTTGAATAACTTCATCGATACTTATCGATACCGTATCCTCTGATACACTTCAGAATCCGTAGTTTTCCGTATCATCCTATCAAACTTTGCTTTTAATCTTTTGCTATGTTCCATTTATAACATGCTATTTTAGCCCAGTCCCTTGGATACCATTATTTCTTATCGAGTCCTAACTATTATAGCCTTTTGTATCTGAGAAATTCCTTTAATATTTGTGGCATCTGTATTCTATTACAAAAAGCCGCTTCGATGGTGGATTAACCGCCAATAATTGAGAATAGATTCGGCCAGTGCAGCACGTTTCTTCTGGCGAAAATGAGAAAGGTAGAATGGCTCAATGGGTGGTCACTGGATCATTAATGATTAAACGTGTCCTTATAAATATAAGTTCTTGTATCTCATTTATGTTTGTTTGGAAGGATGACTCCATGGAAAAATTTGTCAGATTTGAACGAAGTAGATAGAGCGATAGATTGAGCTTGGAAAAAAATGTTCTTAAATTCGCTTGCATTCCTTCATATCCTTCCCTAATGCACTAATAAATTCATTGGTCCTTTTTGTTTTAACTCGCTTAAAATATATTAATACTTTTTAAATCTCTGCTCACCATTTGATAACATCACCATAATTTCCTCACATTAAATCATGTGATTCATCCGTTCTTTGCTTTACTTTGCTTCTCTAACACTTTATACTTCGCAATACATTTTTGCACTTTTTTCATAATTATCGGTGGAATTTACGAAATTGTAAAGGATATCACAATGACGAAGGTGTTGAAGACCAAAAACTGTGGAGCAATCATTTAGAAATATGTGGATTTAACAACTTTTGACGGATTTCAAGGTTATGAGAATATAACGAGTTTTGAGATTCATTACGCACCAGAATTTAAAAGCACTTTTGTCTGTAACGAGGAAGTATAGTTCAAATATAGTTCGTAATTTCTATTCGTTAGCTTCTTCGTTAAAAAAGTATTGGCACCTTATCGATCACGTTATGCACATCAAAATCGGATAATAAAACCTTTATTTGAAATAAAATTAAATGAAATATGTATACAGCACCATTAATCGCACAAAATAAAAAATATATTAAACAAAAACTACAAAAATAAATAGAACCAAAAGGAAGAGATAAGAGAAACAGCCACTCTTTGATGATTTTGGTCGTCAACGATTTATCGACTGAAATTACTGGTCTTATATAGCCATAACTTGAGGTGGTTTCTGTGATCTTTTCTTAATTGTTGGATTGTTGATCTTTCGTTTCTGGCCTTATGAATCGTGTTTTACATGTTTTGAGCATCCTTCGGATGAATATTTTTTTTGCTTGATTTCATATATTGTGTCTATTAATGTGTATCTGGAGAAAGCCTTTCTATTTTCAGCTCTGTCAAGTTTTCAAGTTTTTTTCAAAATCATTTCTAGTCCCTCTTTTAAATATCATTGTTTATTACGGTTATTAGAGTTGTTTTATCCAATCTCATAGTTTCATCTTTTGATAATACTGCAGTTCTTAATAATTTATCCACTTAATCTTATAATATTTAACTTCTCTGTGGCAGGGGCGCCAAACCGAAATTAAAGAGAGTTGCTCAGGATTCATGGGACATTTTAAGAGTATTAAGAATAGGGAGGGATTTAATGATTTAAGCGAAAATGAGATGTGTGTTAAGGGAAATTCAACTGCTTTTGAATAAATCTGAAGTGATGGCCAGTAATCTTCCAAAGTTAAACGATTTATACGTTAATTCATATGTATACATTCGGAAAAGGCTCAAGATCTATCATCTGTCAGAATTCAGTCTTATCACAATATTCCGTTGTTCCCATTATCCATTAAATGCCATTTTTATTCTCTTAGTTCTGCATTAGTGCTGTATTTTTTCACATCAGAATTCATATGTAACTAAAGTTCAATTTAACTGGTCCTCGATTCCACCTTTTTCCCTATCTTACCTATTTTTTCCCTGTCTTCTTTAATGATTTAAGAACTTGCTCGGAACCTATTATATTTCTTTATGGATAGCCGACTAAGGTCTTTGAGCAACAAGACCTGAGTTTGCTCTTGAGAGAGAAGTCATCAAAGGTGATGTTGTCGGTGCATCTCTTTTTCTATTATCCAAATCCCAATCTCTTCAATCCCCAGTTAAATCTCTTGCATAATTTTCTCAAATTTAGCCAGTGGATCAGATATAGGGAATGCTAATCATTTATTTACTTTTCTTAAACACTTCTCTTCTATGATCTGTTAATGCTTTTTCATTCCTTACTATTTTGCTATATATTCTGTTAGTATCTTTGCCCTGAACCTTCTTTTTTTTTAAGAATCCTCACCATTACTGATTTGACTCGCTTCGCTGGCTTATCAGGGAGTCCAGGGAGTCCTTTGGCGACAAAACTGCAGGTGAGTCGCCACTATCACCCAGATTTTTGAGCAGGCTTACCTCCTGCGGAGAGTGGAACTTTAGCATAGGTACTCCGAATTGAATAACAACTCATTGAGCCATTCTAATCCCCAAAACTTACAAAATGAACTTAAATTTCCTTACATGGTTTTAATTTCTTAGGTACTATAAACTCGCTTAATTGATAAGTCCCTTAGAACATGTTGCAGCATTCCATCTCTTCAGAAACTTTCTCATGCTCATATGCATCAAACTCAGCTTTGTTCTTTTTTTATTCCTTTATCATAATTCTAATTTTATCAGCCTGCTTTACTAACGAAAAAGACGCCTCTATAAAGTCCTAAAATGCAAATAAAGATGTTTTTTTATTGGAATCCTTATCACTTTTCAATGGCCCCATGGCCCGGTCAGCCAATTCCATATTCAGATTCAGAGCCGTATCACTCCAGTAACAATTGCTTTCGAGCTGTGCAGATATTTTTGCATGCTCAAACGTCCGTAGGTAGGATCTTCTAACATGCATGCATTCTGGTGGCATTTTTAGGCCATTGGACTTTTTCTTCCGATACCCAGTTCGTGCGTATCCAAATAAATAAATTTAGCTGATTTTCAGAGATACACCTTTAGTTGGAGCCAATAATTATCGTCCGATGTTTACCTCATTGAGGTTGTTCGATAATTCAATTTGAAATATGAAATCTTACTGTCCCCAAATTTTTTAGTCTGATATATTTGAAAGATTTTGGGAAATTGTTATATTTGAAGTTTATAATTTTTTCTTGAAAAGAATTTTTATTTAAGCCTCGCTTTAAAAGTGCTATAGCAAGGCGATTAAATGGTCAGATTGATGAAAATAATACAAGTGGTTCCAAAGTTAATGGTTGTCGAGCCGAATCAACTAGCCAGAATACAAGTCATTCGATAGAAAAAGTCCATGGAACTAGCCAAGCGAATGAGCCTATAAATGGAACATTGATCTCATCTTCTCACAATGTCGAGGTTGGAGTAAGTTATTCATTATAAGAATAAAATTTTTCATTAGACACTTGGTTAATACTGTTAAAAGAAGAATTTGCCATATGCATCATTTGTTGGGAACAATAGTTAATTTTTGAGTTTACTATTCATTTATATCATATTTTACTATTTATAGGTAGCAAGTACATCATCAGCAGTTCATCGAGCTACTGAGAAAGTTAATCTATTTATACAAGAATCATCTAATAGCCGATGCGTTGAGAACGACACTGCAGTTCAGTCGACGTCAACTGATAATTCCCATACACCACCGAAACGGAAACGGCGTTTCTCGTCAAGTAATGAAATGAATTATGGAGAATTTCTATGTGAGTGGAATGGTTGTGGAAGGTGAAATTTTTTTCTCTTTCCATTCGTTTTTACAGTGGATAATAATTGTATATACAAAATCATATCGTAATCATATTTGACGAAAGCAGGATGTCAATATTTCAGACTTTTCGCTAGTGTCCCATCGATACTTGATCACTGCGCAAAAGTTCATGTGTCAGATGAAAAAGAATCAATACAGTGCCATTGGCCCAGATGTGATTCAACGATTCGAAAGAGATGGTCGATGATTACTCATTTGCAAGACCACCATTGTAATGAAGTCGCATTGAAAAATGCGGCTCAGCGTAGGCGAGAAGGTTTCTTTCTCATAAATAAACTCTTTGTTTATTCTGCCATAATTTACCCATAATTTTCTTCTACTTATGGTACTTTTAAAAGCAAAATATAATTAAAAATAAGTTTAAAAAACTAACAAACAAATCGCATAATATCATTCAAGATTCCAGTCTCATAATTTTTTATATCTTTTTAGGATTGGGCATGCCTTTAGGGCCTGTAAATCCTGATCGTCCTCAAGAAATTACGCTTCAATTTTCAAATAATGCAGCCTTTGAAGCCATAAAGCGACATGCATTTAATTATTTGCCCAAAGATTTCTTGGTATGGTTTACATTTCTTTTAATTTACGAATTTACGGTTTAATAAATGAAATCAAAAATCCATATCAAAATTTTACTTTGATATTTTTATTTTTTTGCTCTGGTGGTTCGTTATCTGGGTATCCGTTGGCCATTAGAATAAGACGATTCTAAACCTGTCGATCCTATTTTTGAGATGAGTCACTTTTTCCACCATCTAAGCTTATAATATATCGGTAAGCCCATAAATGTGCTGCTTATATTTTCAAAAATTTCTTGGTCCCGGGTCTTATTTTGGGTTCTTGTCTCCATTTACCATAAACTTTCACAGTTGGCGATATGTACATTAAATTTCTGTAATTTGGGCATGATTAGCATAGGCAACGCTTTTTGATGATGACATCGACACATATGAAAAGTAATGGACGCAGCTATGTGTAAGGTTTTGTCAGATTTACATTAGGAAGAAATTGTTAAGGAATATGGCTAATTTTTTAATATCATTCACTCCTTTCAGCGCTTTTTTTTGCAACCGCTTAATTGAATTGTGTTGCAACTAGATAGAAATTCCTTTTTGATGCTGATTTCGTAGTGATTTAAGATTTCGTCATACTGAAGAGCATTTCTTTTCTCAACCATCCTAGCTGGCAGCATTCCGCTTGACCTTGTAGCGCAAAAGATACTGAAAATCTTTATCGTGAAAATCGGTATTTCAGATTTCAAACGCTGGTGAATTTATAAAAATGGCTATTTTGTTTTCTTTTTTTAACAGTCCACTCAATTACCAATCGGCTCTCTCTTTTGGCGAATGTAAAAATACATTTCGAAGCTCCTGATCCAAAATTATGCTTGAAATTAACTTGAAAACAAAGCCGATCTTTTTTCCATCACTTAAGTTCCTATATCTCTGGGCGCTTGGAATCTTTGGTCGTTTTTATTCAGGTCTTGATTGGTTCTCCATATTTTTGTCGCCATCATAAGGTTTGACGTATACTTCTTGTGATGAGTGACGAATAACCAGTTTAGGCAATATATAGAAATGATGGGCTTAATAGTATTTGAGATGCAACCATGTGAAATCTTATCCGCACAATGAATATGCGTCATATACCAAAGGTAGACAGAAATAGGCGGTTCTCTCATATTTTTCACTCCTACTGTTCTTCTCAGTCATAAAAAAAATTTTTTCCTAAAAATAGCCATTCATTGATCACCTTTCGAATTCTGGTTTCTGAAAAGAAAAAACAGTAGTTTTCGACTCTTGTCTTACATTAGCTTTTTTGCATATTCGAAGCCACATTTTTTTTTGTTGCATGATTTCGCTATAGTTGCTTTGCCTCCTGAGAAGTGGTTCTTCCCTTTTCCCTTCCCTATTTGTTCGCTTCCCATTGGCACCATTTGTTTTTATAATGTCTTTTATTTAATTTTTAGGATGAAGCTGAAGGTCCAGTTACGAAAAGTATTCGATTGACTAGTTGCCTTATTATGAGGAATTTGGCCAGGTATTCCAGCGAAGGGCGGAGGTGATTTTTTAAAATAAATATAGTTAATAAAAAATTTTGTCAATGGAAATAATATTATTTAATCATTTCTCGTTTTTATTCTAGTTAGATTTTTTTTTCAGAATTCTTCGTCGTCATGAGCGTTTACTTAGTTGGTTATCACTTTCTCGATTTGAAAGCAGTTCTGCTACTGCTCAACTATTAGCTGAGCTCCATTGTTCGTCAACATCTTCATGACCTTTAATACTATGAGTTTTAACAAATTTTTGCCTTTAATAATTCCTAATATCTAATACCTGGTTTATTTCACTTTTGATGCTTAAAAGCTCGAAATAATCTGCCAGCTGTAAATTTTATATACATTTTTTAAAGTAATATATATAATTAATTGGTGGGTGGATGAGAAAAATCTCACTTTTTATAATTTTAGTTTCTGAGATGAGAAATTTATATAGAATATCATACTAAAGATGTAAATAATATATGGTAATGATAATTTTGTAGCGTTATTGTATTGTATTTATGGGTTTCCTATCTAATCGTAAATTTTTTGTGTACAAATGGTCTATATCATATTATTTTGCGACATCTTCGTTTTGTTTTTTTTTTTTTGAAGTTGAACTTTTGTTATATATTATAAGCAAAATTAATTGTAATATATCTATTCGTTGATTAACTATTGCATTATGATTACAGCAAGTTGTTTACCGCCAGCTATCGTTTATGGCATTTGATATTTGAGTAGGAGGTAAATTTAAAAAAAGATTAAGGCTTCGCTAACTTGGGAAATTTTTGATTCCGGAAAACTTCATCTTTCAACCTAATGGTTTGTTGTGGTCATTGTGCAAAGTGCGGTTGCATATCGATATTTGTCTGGTCTTCTCATTTTTATGGGTTTCTTCCTTTTCATTCGCAAGTTTAGTTCGGATAAATTTTTGAGAATTGTTTGTTTCAGAACAGTGAAATTGGATAACTTCCATTCTATAATTTTACGTAGATTTAATTGCACTTTTTTGCCTTAAAAAAACGATAATTAATCAGTTTTATTTTAAATTATTAAATAGTTTATGACAATTTAGTTTAAAAATTCCTATCCAATAGTAAATTGTTGAACACTGATGAAACATGACGAAACATTTGGTATAAACATTTGGTAAAGTATTATGACGCGAAGAGGATGTCACTTGTTTCTGAAACTTGTTATGCTGTCACTAATCAGAATTTTGTGACTTTGAATGTATGCAGTTGTGCCAAATTTCGTGCCATAAAAGTCGTTTTATGAAGGAAATTCAGACGAAAGTGTGGTTAAATATGGCGTATGGCATAGAATATTATGGAAATTATATCTTTCAGTTTTGTGGGTAATTTAACGAATTCATTCGATGTCTAAAACACGTGTCTGCTATTATTACCACCCAGATGTTGGCAAATTTCATTACGGTCCTCGGCATCCAATGAAGCCTCAACGATTGGCAGCTTTGCATAGTCTCGTTGTGAATTACAATTTACATGAAGAAATGCGTGTAATCGTTCCATCGCGGGCCTCTGCCATTGAAGTTGAACGTTTCCATTCCAAGTAATTTCGATTTATAATTTTGCATTTTTAATTTGTGCAATTGCTGACCACTTTATAGCCAATTTTATGAAAACGAGCGTGCTAAATTAGTATTTATAACGAATGTGCTTACCTTGAAAAATATCGGAGTTTATAAAGCATAAATAATATATTTGTGCAAGGGAATATATCGAGTTTCTTCAACGCATATCTCCTCGCACTGCAAGCCAATATGAGCATCTTTTTCCGAAGTTCAATATTGGTGAAGATTGTCCGGTATTCGATGGAATTTTCGAATTTTGTTCTCTATATACCGGTGCTACTTTAAGCGGTTCGTCTGAAATTTTTCATCTAACACAATTTTAGAAATCTGCTATTGGCTTGTCTTGTATTTCAAATTGGAGAAATTAAAATGAATTTTTAAAGCTATTGTTTGACAAAATATTAAATGTTATCAATTTTAATTATTTGGTCTTTCATTTATTACTATCTGATTTTCGGCATTATTTCAGCTGCAACTCTTCTCAATCATGGATTAACCGATATAGCCATTAATTGGAGTGGTGGCTTACACCATGCCAAGAAACGAGAAGCTTCAGGATTTTGTTACGTCAATGATATTGTGATCGGTATTCTGGAACTTCTCAAGTACCATCCTCGAGTGATGTATATTGATATCGATATTCATCACGGTGATGGTGTGCAAGTAATTAATTTCTAGGTTATCGTTTCTGATTATACGAGCTTTGCCATTTTATTTCAATAAAAAACGTAGATAAATTCGAAATTTATTTTGCTTTTTATACTATTTTTAGGAAGCATTTTATTTAACTGATAGAGTAATGACTGTGTCTTTTCACAAGTATGGCGGAGGTTTTTTCCCCGCAACAGGAGATATGTATGAAATTGGTCAAGGTTATGGTCGTTACTTCGCAGTTAATGTACCTATGTGTCAAGGAATGGATGATGAAAGTAATTTTTTGTTTTTTCTTGGCTTCTTTTGCGACAAGGATATTATTTGATATTTTTCAAAATAAGTTTTTATTTTTATATAATACAACATAATAGCCTAATATTTTTCTTCTTCTTATGAATATATTGCTGGATATTTTAAACTGGATTTTTCTGTTGGTCATTTTAAAATATTCTATTTAAATCTTTTTTCAGACTATCATTCGTTATTTAAACCGATCATTAGCACTGCAGTTGAATGTTACAAGCCGACAGCAATTGTTCTTCAGTGTGGTGCTGATTCTTTGGGTTGTGATCGTTTGGGATGTTTTAATCTGAGTTTCTCTGGGCATGGGTAGGTTTTATTCAATAATTTATGAATTTATTGAATTAAGCCTTGCTTCGATTTTTTTTTCTTGTTTGTCATTCTTTTTCTTTTCTTATTTTATTGTATTGTAGAAATACATTTTTTTCTAAATAAGTACAATTTTTTCTTTTGTATTATCCAATGTATCATGAATTAAACCTTTAAAGCTGAAATTATTTAAGAGAATGTGTGAATTTCGTTAAAAATTTGGGTATTCCAATGCTAGTTGTTGGTGGAGGAGGTTACACTCTCCGTAACGTTGCTAGATGTTGGGCATATGAAACTGCTATCCTTGTTGGAAAACCTGATATTAGCGACGATATACCAGTCACTACAGGTTTCTGCAGTGTCTTATTTTTCGAAAATTTTTTTCTTATTACTACGATTTCATTTCTAATTTCCGGAGTTCCATAAAATTCTTTTTCAGAATACTTTAATTTTTTCGCTCCTGAATTTAAATTGAAACCAGAGTTGGCGAAGAAATTAGATAACCAAAACTCAAAGGAGGTGTTTACTTCATTAAGCTTTTTTCTTCATTAATCAATTGCTGTATTTTTCTTAATCATTTTAAGGAGTTAGTTCTCAGGGTAGTTCTGAAACGACTAATGGTTCAGAAATTTCACAGATATTTCCTTTTATACGAAAAGTTTTGATGATAATCTGTATCAATATCTATTTGGCGTAGTTTTTGTTACTAATGTGTATAGACAAATCCAGATTTAAATCGTCTAAAAATCTAAATATTCATTTTCAGTCATCAAACCCTAGTTTTAATTTTTTTTAGTACATCACTGCAATAAAACAAGATACACTAGAGCGACTACGGCAGATTCGTAATGCCCCGGCGGTTCAGATGTTTCCTATTCCAGATGATATTTTTGATGCGCAGACTGTATGAGTTAATACCTGCATATTTTTTAATTTATGACATTTCGTTTTTTGCAAAACCGTTTAATAATAAAGACAGAAAGGTTGCCGTAAATTTGAGAAAAAATTCAATTGGTTGTTGTGAAATATTCTTAAAGATTAAAATTTGGAATTAATATTGAATTCCTTTAGTCTTTTCCAGCTGTTTTTATTCTTTCTTGCTGTTATTAAGATTTTTTTTGGCATTCCTTTGGCTCTTTCCATTTTATTGTATTTAGGAATTTATGTTCCAAAATGTGTTATCTGAAGCACTAGCAGAACGACGAGAACGTTGCAATGTAACAACAAATATGGATGAAATGGTATCAAATGCTTTGGCCAATCATTCGGAATTACGATTGTCCGATGAAGAAAATGTGTCACCGAATGTATAATATCTTATTAATTTCTTAAAGATGCATGTTATCTGGGAAGTTTTTTCTGATTTTCATATTTTGTTCATATTTGGACTTGTCTAAGCTGGTTCTATGTTGAAAAAATCGGCTGATATTTCTCGAATTTTCCAAGGTTTTTTTCTGAAATTGACTGTAATTGTTTTTTATCATTCAGTAACCGATATATCTAATCCTCATTACATGACAGGAAATTGGCAGAGAGTTGTTGAAACTCATAGTTCCAGAACGCAGTCCACTAAATTAAACAGTGAGGAACGATGATCTTCTACACTCTATCCGGAAAGAACTTGCGGTTTATAACTTGTTTATTTGGAAAGGGATCTTGTATTATGAGATCCAACCAGACGACTAGCCAAATCCGTAATTGCGCGAATTATAAAAAGCGGCGAAAACTGTCTTACGAGAAAGACGTCAGTCCTGCAAGATAGTCAGCTGGACACTTCTTTCACTGCATCTCCTTAATTATGCGAAAAAAATTGGCTTGGCTGTGTTATCCTGTCCATTATATTCTTGACCACCTTCAAGCTCTCTGTTTTGCTGTTTGCAAAATTCCAGTAGCAAAAAATTTATTTCGATTCTTTAGAAGACCTCGCAAATTACCTTCATTTGATAGTTTGACATCTTCATATTAACTGAAAGATGGCAACGAAATATGGAGCAATTTCTTTTGTTTTATATTTTTATATTTTGTTATAGTGTATTTGATTTTAAAAAATGTTGGTTGAATTTTTTATCAAATATATTTTGTTTGAGGCGATATTTTTTGAGGACTCTTAGGCGCGATTGGAATATTTTAAAATATCTTTTTTTTATTTCATTTTCATCAATAAGTTTTTCTTCAGCTTTTGGTGGCTCCGATACATAAAATTCTTTAATTCAACAAGATGTTACAGTGATGTGAAGCTATAAACGCAATGAATTAAAGGCAGGAATTTCAGAGACAAGTTCAAAAAAAAAAATAGCGAAGTTTGCAAAGCTTGAAAAATTCTAAGAAACTTAAGAGAACCCGAGCTAATTGAATAATTACTAATTAAAAATAAGGACTGCCAAGTACACAAATGAATTATCGAGAAATGTTGTTCACCACATCATCAGACTTGTGCAGTGCTCTTGTCCGATTTTTTTTTCTTCGGTTAGCACTTGTTGCTATCTTCTTTCCTTAAGTTGTTTCAGCAATTAAACGAGAATTATTTAGAAAATTAACTGCTGTTTAAATTCAAATCTAAATCTTTTTCGCTCTTTGCGAGAAAATTTTCTGAAACATTTTTGTAATTTTAATTGGGGTTTTTGGATTCTGTCGTCGTTTAAGGTAATGTTATTCTCATTTTATATATTGGAACAGTTCCTTTTTTGCAAAAAATCAACCAAGCAACAAAATGAATATATAAAGCAAGAGAAAATAACTTGTTTTATTTGTCTAATAAGAATATATTTATAAGCTAAGTAAAAGTAATGAAATTGTGTATGAAATGAATGAAATACTGAGTTCTGTTCCATGCAAATCAAATTTTCTTCTGGCTAAAAGAATTTTAAATTTAAATTTTTAAAAAAACTCGCTTTAAACGAAATGTATTTGCCTGGAAAAATGAACTAATCATTAGAGATTTATCATCTGAAATAAAACTTCAATTTGAGATCACGCCTTGAGAATTATAAAATTACAAGCAAAAGTGGAGATGCAAATTAAATTGAAATGGCCAGAAATGTAGAAGTCAATTCGTAGTTAGTATATCAGTGGTAATGAAGCAGTAATAGGAAAATTGGTAAGGACGATTATAATGGGAATAATGATAACAAAAATAATAATAATGAGAATCATTTACAAATTAATAAAAGGAATAATCAAAATGGAAAAACAAATTTCTTCATCAGAAGCATCGATTTAATCTACGCCAAATTTACAAAATAAACTAAAAGAAAGAAAATTTCAAAGCTTAGGAAGCAAATGAAACTAAGAAGTAAGATAAATTATTGCACAGAAAATATTTTATCATAAATATTTTTATAAAAATAAAAATACTGAATATATGAAAGAAAAGCCCTAAATATATGATTATGATGATACCCGTTTGTACCAGCAAAGTTTTTATTCGAAGCAGATAAAAGAAAACGTTCTAATTATCACAGTATTATTACTAGACTACTAGTTCTATTTAAAAACAAAAAGATTTTGATGGATTGATAAAACCTATATATATTTGCAAAACTGTCCCACTTTCCATCAGCAAATTATGGTAATAAATTCTTTGGTAACGTTCTTTTAAGGCAATCTTTTAGTTTTAAAAGCAAACTTATTAATATCCATCAAAATATCAAAAGTTGATATCTCAATTCAAAATTTTTGTTCCGTTCCTAAATAATTTTCATATTATTATTGTTCCACTTATTATTGTTCCAATATTACCTTTTTTCGAAAAGCACCATAACGGTGAGGCTCAGTCGAGCTAGATAAATTTTGTCAGGGAATGGCGACAGAAGTGTAGAGTAAGCACCGCCCGAATTGTTAAACAGGTTTATTTCTCAATGTTTTAATGTTTTAAACTGGGTAACAATTGTATAATTCTAATCTGGTAAGATGACTGATACTAAGAATCGAGACTGATTCAGATTCGAATCTCGCTAACATATCATATCGGGCATCAGGCAGTGTCGCCGAATGACGAAGGCAGAAGAAAGGCTCAGTGGGCTGCTGTTCAATTCGGAACAATCTGGAACAATCTGGAACACAGATGCTAAAGTTTCATGCTCGCAGTATTAAATTCCGTAACCTTTCAAAATCTGAATATTGTAATCCTAAAATCTGACTGATGACTCATGTGAGTATTTCCTCCTCTTGTGAGTCTAACCAGCAATAGTCGACGACCTTTGAAAAAAATAATATATGAAAAAAAATGTGTTAACAAAAATAATGTTGGTGTATTATTATATATATATATATACAAGAAAAAATAAAATGATGTGAGAATGTGAGAAATGAAAGAAAAAATAAAATATGCCGAAATGAGCCAACCAATAAACCTGCCATAAAAAATTGTAGTGACCACATTTTTACTGCAAACACTTGCGAATAGAATTATTAGGAGTTGGTGATCTAAAATAAAGTTACAATTCATAAATTCAAAAACTATAAACTTCTCGATTGTAATAATTAAAAACACACAGTTCAATAATAATAGCTGAAATGAATAAAAACTTAAAAAAATAAAAGAGTATTATATTACCTTAGAGGTGAATGGAATATATCTTCTTGCCGAGCCAAAGGGCTAACTGCAATATGCTGATTGCTGGCCAAAGGGCTAACAGGCATTGGAACAACCATATTTTTAAGTTGACCACGTTGATCTACGACCACTTTATGCTTTAGCCCCTTAATTATTTTGAAATTAAAACGGAAAGGAAAAACGAAATTTTACGTAATTCTTTTTATTAACAAGCATTATATTTGAATTAAAGAATAAATAGAACTTGAAGAGTGGAAGGACGATTAGTAGCCAGTGGTGACTGACAAAGATTATGATTATCTTCTATATGCACATCAACATCTGATAATCGCTTTGGACACACTTGATTGTTCGAACAAGAAAGAGATGTTTGGGAGATAAATGGAGCTGTTGAGCTACAATTCCAGCATTTATCATTTATCATGTATGACTGCTAAAATTTTCTGCAGAATATGCAACCAAAATATCAAAATGCAATTATTTTAACCACCTATGCTCAAACAAATTTACTTTTCAAAATTGATTGATTAGTTCGCTTCACTCACTCGATCAATTAATTATTCATGAATCTCATGAAATGTTCATGAATACCAAATTTATTCTAAAATACCTTTCTTAAATTCGCTAAATACATTCGTGAAACAAAATACAACTAGATTATTTTACGCAAAATATAAAAAATTCGCTATTTGCTAACTCACTTTGATTGTATACTATCAAGACTGGAAACTGATCTTGGCATAAAGGCTTGTTTTTGTGATGAACTGCCTGGTACAATATCATTATTAATTCTTTTTCCACTGAACCTCCTCAATAAAGAAGTTTTACGAGTCTTTTTCTCAAGAGGTAGCCGTCTTTGTGGCCTTCTTGGTTTCTTTTTAACCAATTTACCGACGGAATGCCTTGCTGCTCCTTCGCGGAAAGATGTACAACAAAAAGGAATAATCTACAAATTCGGTGATTTTTTATCAATATTTTGGAATAGTTACAAATTTCTAATTTTTTAAATACCTTTAAAGAAAGTTCATTTCCGCACGCAATCATACGATGTATCAATTGAGGATTAGTAAAGTTTGAAACGGGCTGAGACTGAACGTGAGTTATCAGATCATTTAAACGAAGACCGGCTTTATAAGCAGGAGATTCTTCATCTACTGAGGCGATAACATGTTCGATTTTGTAATATTCAGATTTTTCACTCAAATAAATTCGTATTGAACGGACGGTAAATCCAAATCCGTTTGGCCCCTTCCTAAAAAGTGAAATTTAAAAAACAATATTAGGTAAAGAACGGAATAAGGTAGTATTTCTTTACCACGTTTACGCTAAAATAATTAACAGAACTATAGCAAAAAGTAAAAACTTGATGATCAGAGGTGTTCTAAGAGACGATATTCGAGATGATGTGGAATGATCGCCAATAACTTTTGAAATAACCAGCTGGTTTTGGGAAAGACCGTCAATGGATGAAGTGCTTGATACAGAGCCACCAGGCGATAATTGACAATGCGATGTAGATTGCGCAGCAGTTGGAAAAGTCGAATGATTATCAGATGACAAACGTTTTGAGTCCGTGTTATGTAGAACGCCGGATAAATAATTACTCAAATTAGTCGACTAAAATTTATTTTGATTCTTTATGAATGAATATTATACTCAATTAACAATAATCACATTGAAACATAATATTTATAATTTATTTATAATTTATAATTCATTCTGATAAATGAAGGAAAAAATCAATGAATTGAATTTTTTTCATAAATTGATGGATTCTTCAATATCAATTAATTAAGTTTGCCTTTCCTATAATAAAAAAAACTGAATTATTGACAAGAATTAAGTAATAAAACCTTTTTGGAAGCAACAATTTTAGCTTCTTCAACAGGTGACAACTCTTTTTTTTCTAGCATTGAACCTGTTTCTTCCGGTTCGCAAGATATAGCGAACCTCAAAAATTATTATGGCTTGTAGTAAAAATTAAAGATACAACAATTAAGCAGTTAAGGACTGAGACTACTATAAACTCCAAAAAAATTATGAAAGAATTTGACGACCAAATCACTTGAAGAATTTGAAGAGTAAATAACTTTAAAAAATTTCTTTTCTGTTGAATTTCTGAAAATTTTCTATTGAAAATTTTCCAAAACTACACAATTTATAAGTTAAAATGATAGAAATCTCACCGTGGCAATGGTGATGTGACATTTTTACGACAATTTTCCGATAATGGAGGATGAGTTGGAAGATCTGAATAATAAGAAGCGTCCATTGAAGAATCGGTAGAAGAACACTGTGTGTTGAAATGAGTACCAGTGGTTCCACTGCTCGAAGATGAAGGATTATTCCTCTGAGCTGAAAAACGGCGCCGCAGTAAAAGAGCCTGAAACATTTTAAACACGAATTTGGAACTAAAATAAACTGTACAGAAATGATTCGAACAAATTCTTTTTTTAGTTGTAGTTGCCATAATTTTTTTCAAACAGCCTTGAAAATCAAAACCAATATAAACTTACAGAGGAAACTGAAAAATCCTTAACAGAAGTATCAATATCAGTTTTCGAATATGCTATGTTATCGACTTCAAGCTGAAAAAACTTCATATTTCCATGAATCAAAAACGAAAATTATCTAAATTACCGAAACTTCAATGCCATTTGAATTTAAATAGTATAAAAAATATGGAATAAAAAAATAAGCGCAAAAACAAAATAATTCGGCAAGGAATCATATGCATCTGCAAATTTTGCAACTTACAGGCTGAATGCGATGATCATGCAATGATTCTATACCAACGACCGAATGTCTTGGCGAAGCCGTATTAAAAGAACCAAACATAGGAGTACTGTCGTCATCACCACTTTCAGCATCATGATTGTATCTATTTAAATATCTATCATGTATATAGGTGTTGAAAAATAAAATCATAACAATAAATAATAAAAATAAACAATAAATATAATGGGAAAAAATCAAAAGTGATATCATTAGTTACAACAGATTTAAAACGAATAAAAATTATTTTGGATAAAGACCAACCTATCCGATCGTGTATCAAAATATGACGTATCGTCCTCATTTTCTAGTTGTGGAATAAATTCAGCTTTTTCCCGCAAAATCAAATTGAAATTCAGAACCGAAAAAAAACTTTCTATCATCAGCTAAAAAAAGATGACTAAAATTAACCAAATGACAAAAATAATCTGCAAATAAAATCGGAACATTTGACTTTTGATTTTTTTCAAAATATCTACCAATACCTCTTGTGCGCCAGTAGTTGAACCCAATCTTTCTATCGGATTCTTTTGTAATAGATGATTTATCAGTGATTCAGCGTCAGGAGGCAATGCTTCATCTTCCCTGGGAAATTCAACTTCATCTAAATTGCCATAGTTTCATGAAAATTTTTTTTGTATAACGGAATAAACATTGCTAAAAATATTTTCTCACCATTGATAATATTAGAAAACAGTTCATCAGGTGTATCGCCGACAAATGGAACAATTCCAATCAAAAATTCATATAAAATTATTCCCAGTGCCCACCAATCTACAGGTTTGCCTAAAAATGAACATTTAAATAGATTAAATTATAAATTTATAAATTTCTCACAGATTCAACTTAAAAAATTTCTTGAAAAAAAATAAATTTTGAATTCAGTATTCTCTAATGGCACCTTTAGCCGGAAATTTTATAAAAATTTTAATTTAATAAATGAAAATAAAAATAATGCGTTTCAAAAAACATATTTGGGAAATCTACCATATCCTTGACGAAGTATAACTTCTGGAGCAATATATTCAGGTGTTCCGCAAAGCTGTTTATCTTTAAATTGCTGCATGTTAGCTAAGTCCATGTAACCTTCACAAAGAATAGTTGTTCGATTCATTAGACCGATTTTAGATAAACCAAAATCTGTTAATTTAATATGACCCATGGCAGTTATCAATAAACTAAAAAAAAAAAAGCATTAAGCAACCAAAAACGTCTTATATATAGTTTATAAATAAGTTTATATATTAATTATTAAAACTTTTTTCGATATTTAACCTAACTGCAGAATCCTGATTTTACAGAAATTAAAACGTACTTATCAGGCTTGAGATCTCGATGCACAATGCCATTTGAATGAAGATAATCAATAGCAAGAACTGTTTCAGCAATATACAATCGTGCGATATCAATTGGCAAAGCGCCTACACTTTTCAATAATGCAGCACAATCGCCACCTTCCACATATTCCATTAACATACACAAATGGGTACGAGTTTCAAAAGATCCATAAAATGACACCACAAAGGGATTATCAGCGAAAGTTAAAATATCTCTCTCTGCATACACCTAAAAAACTTTTAAGTATTTTAAAAGATTGGAAAAATGTGATAAAATAATTCCTTCGATTAAAATATCATAAATTTTTAAAAAATAATTATTAGAAAATTTAAACTTTTAGTAACAACACTAAAATAAATAAATAAATATTTAAATAAGCGTTTAATTCCCAATATATTTTAAATTATGATTCTATTATGAGTAATATACTGGTATAATGCAAAAACGCGAAAACTTGAAGAAGAACGCCATGGTACAATGCGGCTTTCAAATGCAGCTTTAAATTAAGCTTTAACTTTTTTAACGAATGCCAGCTAAGGAGTTAACTGTAATTCGCAATCTTTATGGCTTTATTTTTACAGTGCCTTTTAAATAGATTATAAACAAATAATATGCAAATTAAAGCGAAATCCACTGTACACTTTCTGAACAGCTATTCAAAACAAAATTTTCCACGTTTTAGTTAATATATCAAATGATAAGAAGTACCTGTTCGACTTGATTACGCATGATTAAAGTCTGTTTGTTCATTTTCTTCATAGCGAATCGTTCTCGAGTTTCCCTATGTCTGACAAGATAAACTGCTCCATATGCACCATTGCTCACTAGCTGAAACATAATAAATTAACTCTGAAAAAATTATGCAAACTATGTTAATAATTTTCGAAAAAAATTGATTTATTCAATTAGTCTGATTTATTCAATTAGTCCCACTAACACCTTCGAAAAATCTTCTTTAAAGGATAAGAAATGAAATAATTTTTCGAATAATAAAAAATTTAACAAAAAAGAATAGAAATCCTAGAATTCACCCGAATCGTTTCATAATCATCTTCACAAGGAGGTTTATCAAGGTGAAGTGAAGGCCGAAGGGAATTAACAGTACTTTCGAAAGATGAATCCATTGCTGCGGGGATTTCAATCTGCAAATCCGATATCAAACTGAGAAAATATACAAATCATTTTCCAACATTTTAAATAAATAAGAAATAAATAAGTAAATAACAAATAAGACTTTACATCTAAGACGTCGGCTGTGGTTAGTAAATTGTCTTTGTTTAAGCCTAGTTTAGTAAGGATATACTGAGGCAAATCCGGAATTCGAACATTTGATGCACCTAACTGCTCACGAACTTCACCTTCAGTATTCTCCAACATGTGATAAAATTCATCTGGATTAAATTCCTAAAAATTTCTTTTATATTTATATTCTTTGACATATGTAATTTTAAATTCTCTAATATTTTCGATAAAATAAATATTTAGAAAGTGGGGAAAATTAAATACGAACCAAACATTCCAAAAGACGAGCAGTACGCGAGATAATCATCAAAAGGTTTCGCACTAATTTCAACAAATATTCCCCACCCTCTATAGATGCTTTTTCATTAGCATCCGATAATGCTTGTTCCAGACGTTGAGATACATCATAAAAATATAACCCACTTATATGACCTTCGCGTGATTTTGTTAAGCAATCTGCAAAAGCATTAGAAAATAGAAATATGAAAAAATGGACATGCACAATTTTTTGCGTGCAAAAAAATTCCAACCAGAAGCTATTTCAACAATCTGATGATGAATGAATCGAGTTGCACCATCAGATAAGCACTGCAGTGGACAAAAATCAAACGCCCTTTCATTGGCAGACGAAGAAACAAAACATGGTGAAGGAGGAAAAGATTGAATTTGAATTGACTGAGGAATTGAGGAATTTGGTACTGATGAAAGCGGACTAAATGATGAAGTTCCAGAAAGTGGAGCATTTTCCTCGAGAAATTGCTGTAGTCTATCTTCCATCTGTTTTTTTGCCTAAAACAAAATAATCAGTACAAAAAGGATAATCCAGAAATCAATATGACAAAAACAAAAGATCAAAAAATCTCTTAGAGCTATAATCTAACAATTTTCAAAATTATATTTAAATTATATTTTATATTTTTATAATTTTTTTCTATACATGGAAAAAATGCAACGGTGCCCTTTTAGAATAAAAAAACATTCCGTTATACGCCAGAAAAATATTTCGGCAATATCTTAACCAGTCTCACATATTCCACTAATACTGCAAAAGCTGATGTATAGCCTTTTTTTCTTTTTTGTAATGAATATGAAGTGGTATCAAATATCATAAGCATAAATTAAATTAAATTAAAAAGATTTCAACACTGAGATGAAATTATATGCGAAGTATGCATATATGAAAAAACTTACAAACCTTTGGAAAACGTTCACTGAAAATGACATTTCTATTAGCCAGAGTGGTATGAAAATCGATATCAATTTTAGAATGACTTCTAAAATATTTGTAATAAATATTTTGAAAAAAATTTCAATCGAAAATGGTCATTAAAATTATATCATATTACTATAAAATTTTTTTGAATAAAATGAAAGACAGACAGCTAACCAAATATATTATTCATAAATACAAAAAGACAAATGAAACTGATTATTAAACATACGTCAGACTACACGAACGCTGCCGCCCATATGATAAAGGAGGCTCATATGTTAAAGGATACACATCAGTACTATCAAATCTTGGCACCACATTTAAATCATTCAACATTTCGGTAAGATGTTCTTGCGACGAATAATCACTCGAAAATGCTGAAATACTTTCCGGAGTACCACAACCACTTGAAGAAGGAAGAGAAGCTATAGACCATCGTCTAACATCAGAAGCTGCCAATGAAGTTCCTGCTCGACTTCTAAATAGGAATAAAATGGTGAAATTTTTTAAAATTATTGAAATATTACATTTTTCAGACCACAGCACAATAGGCTTCCAGGTTAAAAACAGCAAATTTCATCGGAAATTTAGAGTCGATGGACCAATGACACGACATGATTTACTGCTAACTCATTAGTTATTATTATTATTAATTCTTTAATATTTTAACGCTTTTTTCCATGAAAAATTCAATATTTTGAGAAAGAAAAAATAAAAATAATTTAGAATAATTATTATGGTATTTCTTCTTCAAGAATATTGAAGGAATGGAAAAAAACAAAAATTTAACTAAAGAAGATTTTTGCTCTGCTCAACAAAATGATTTAAATGAAATTAAGCAAAATTTTAAAAACCTTGAAAGAAACCCAGGGCGGAAATTTTTATTTTTTATCAAACTATAGCAAGGTGGCAAGTGAACTGGCGAACACCGAGTTACATGATGAGAAGCATTGAGACTTCGTCGAGCTGGTTCCATGCGTTGAACAATAGATGATATGCGATTAGGCTTGAATATTCAATTAATGTGATCAAATACAAGAATATTCATAAAATTTTTTCTGATATCGAAAAAAATGAATCCACAACAAAATACTGCGTTAAATAATTGGAGAAAACTGAAGAGAAATACTGATTTTGTATAAAAAATGGCGATCAAAAAAAGTTAACCCGTAGATGAATGTTCGACCCACTAAATAGATATGTTTGTGAATGAAATGAAGATGAGATCTGAGGATCTGAATGACCAAGATATGAATTTTTCATGCGCTGAAGATTTCCCGCGCAACTGACTCCAGTTGATTCAACTGAAAATTAACTTTACTTTTCCACATTTATTCGCGGCATGGAACTAATATGAAAACTTTAATTTTAATATGAAGAAAAAATTTAATAAGAAAAAATACCAACCACAAAAATTGCATGTTGCCAATACATTAGATGGATGACGCCGTTTTAATCTGCGACCAGAAAGATGTAGTATATTATGACTATCGAATGATTCAGAATCACTTTTGCATGAATTCTGGGAAGTAATTTCTCGCTGTGAGATGGCTTTCGAAACACCCATTTGATCTACAATTTTAAAGCAGATCGATTTCAATGAAAATTAATTATATTTGAAATAAAAATAAAAAAACCTGAATGACTATCTAAAAAGCGGGATTATTGGGTTTAGAAATGAAAGTTTTATGATCTCATTTATTTCAATAATTTTTTAAGAATTGCATAAAAGAATTATTTAACGTTGTATTACATATTTTGAAGCTTCTTCTTTAATCAATTCTTGATGTAATTTGCACTTTTTTATCCCTTAAAATATCAAGATAGGAATTTGGAAATTCCAAAGTTAATTCCATAAATTTATTCGGCACCATAAATGGAACAACACGTTTGAGATCATGAATGGTTTCAAAAACTCTGTCGTGGTGAATTCAGCTTTGCAAATAGGAAGGTACTGGGCGTCTTTTTATCAAAAAATTGTTAAGTTTGTTTCTTTTGCGCAAAAAAAACAATTTATTCCTTGATCGTATGGCGATATACGATGAAGTGTCGAAAAGGCTTTTTTCAAGATTTTTCAAGAAAAAATTTTTCATTCCAATTGTCTAATATTCATTTTAATTTTTTTGAGAAGAAAAAGGAATATTACGTCGGTTGAAGGTAATTTTATTAGTATAATGAGTTCTCAGAATTTCAACTGACAATAATCAGAACCTTAAAAGGAAAAAAGAGAAACCGATAAGCACCCATATCACATCAAAGATGACCACAGAAAAAGCAAATCCATTGTAATTATTCGGCAATTTAATAAAATAAAGAAAAAAACTATAAAAACGAACAGGAGCCGATATACTTCCTTAATATACTTGATAAAATTCAGATATTTATATAACTGATCTTACTGGAATGGTGATTAAACAAAAACTGAAGCACCACGTCACGAATTCCTTTTCTTTTTTAGAAATATTATTTGTCGTTAAACTGACCGCTAGAGTATGAATCACCTCAGATAAGTAATTGGTTACTGGACAAAAATCGAATCCATGATACTTGCTCGAATAACCTTTCATAAACTATCATTATAGGTAAAGAAATCTATGCCATCCTCCTACTATCAAACGATGGAACACCTAAAATGTATCTCATATTGTAACCAATGAAAAAATTGTACAAAATACTGTTCATTAGTTCAAAAGGTTAAAAGCCCAAAATTCAATAAATAAGAAAAAAACATTTTTTTTTTTCAAATAAAAATATCGTTTAGCGTTTAGTTTAGCGAAAAAAGAAAGAAATCAAAAAAAACAAACCCTAAAGGAATATGGAGCGAAATACTAATGGGAATAATATTTCAAAGAAAAAAGAGTCAAGTGTGCCAAAATAGAAAAGAAAATGGAAAAAATTTAAAAAATAAAATTTAAATTTTAAAACAATTAAAAACACAAAACACATAAAACCTTTTTTTTTCTAATAGAAGATCATTTTTGATTTGAACAATTTTAATGACTATTAGGATAACAAAGGAATGATTCCAAAAAGGATGGAAGGCATCGCAATTTGGGAAAAAAAAATATGCCAAAAATAAACTTAATTAACCGAATTCATGATTAGGAGCAATCAAAATTTTTCTAGAAGAAAATACGACAGAACTATTAAAATTACATTGAAATTTTTTTTAAAGGCTTATAGGGCGTTATAGTCCCAAAGAAATGCCTTTTAAGCCATTTTTTATTAAGTCATATTTTTCTAAACTGACATTTCAAACCAACATCACTTTAAACAAAAGGAAAATAAAAATAAAGCTTTAAATTTTTTATCAATAAAATTAATTCAAATAAGGAAACTCAATTAAAAAGATTGGAAAAAACTAAATGAATATTATGAAAAGAATGAAACAAAAATAAAAACAAACTAGAATGAAATATTTGCTTCTTTCGACTTTGTAATGCACTACCAATAAGTTCCGATTCGCTATCGGATATTGCCAATTTATTTGATAACGAATACTGCGATGATATGGACCGAAGTGGTCGATACATAACTGGTGATAAACTCACTGGCATTCCCGATCCCGTTTTGTTAGGCATACCCTTAAAAAAGAGACAAATTTAATAAAATTTTTACTGCTTTTTTTTTCTTCTGCACTCAAGCAAACGCAAAAACCATTCTTTTCCTTTAGCTCAAATGAATATCAATGACATCTCTGGAACAACGGATGAATACTGGTTCCAGCTAAAATCTCGGAAAGCCAATCATTTCCATATTAAGATATATTAACAGGAAATATAGTTGAAGCAACTGTCCAACTGACCGAAAAAGCTAATAAAGAATGAATGTCAGGATTTCCTAGTTATTGGATATTTCAAGGAAACAGAACGGCAGTAGCACTGCGGAAAAGAAATCGCTACTGAAACGATAAGGATGATCTAACGATAAACGATATTGAAAATGAATTGATTGCTCGATTAGACAATAACAGAAAAATTATTCTGCCTTCTTCATAAAGCAACAATAACAGTTAGTGAGATGATATGGGGTGGAAACAATACGCCTGTTAAGGCTATTAAGGATCACCTCATAAGGTGAAATCCTTTGAGACCAAGCTTAACTATGATATGCCATATGTTATCATAATAGAGCTGAATGGTCACATACTTGCAACTGTGTGAGTGGCCAGCAGATCACTGAATAATGTCTGCATGAGGCCAATAAAACTCCTGGAGAAGATAGTCTTCGGGCAAAACTTTTCAAATATTGTCTATCGTCCTTTACATCACACGTTCAACAAATGTTCTCTGCTATGACAAAATAATATGACTGGAACAAAGCAATTTTCTCAATTCCAAAGAAAGATGACAAGATACAATTACCAAAGAATCAACCTACTAGATATCTCCAGAAAATTTTTTGCTTCCCTTCTACTCAGTAGGCTTATTACTGTACAAAATGTACCCTAACCAAGCTGTTAACAAAAAATGTTAAAAAGGATGTTGGAACATCGCTTTAAATATCGGCAATGCACCATCATTTATTTCATCGATTTTGCAGCTGCTTTCGACTCAATTGATAGAACAGCACTCTGGACGATGAAGGAATGTGATCGACTAAAAAAAAATCATTCGACTTATAAAGGCATCTTACCAGCATACACTTGCACCGCTTTGTGTACATGGAAAAGACGCTTTTAAAAAAAAACTGGTGTCCGTCAAGGCTGTCAAGGCTTTCTTTCAATAAGGCTGTTTTCTACAGTCAACTATAAACTGAACTGGATGAACTGGATAAGGGATATCTATTGTCGACATTCAAGAGATGTACAAATCAACCCAGAGCATCATATATCACAGATCTTGAATACAGTCCTTTGTGCTAGTTATGAATTTCGCTAGTTAAATGCAGATAATGTTAAACAATGTATCGACAACTTCAGCGAGAAACTAATTCACGGTCAATATGAATAAAACGAAAGTCTTTTCGCCTTATATACAAGAAGCTGATAAAATGCCTTTTTTTATAAATTTAGATTGAGGGAGCGGCCGATTTGCAATACTTTGGATCCAGTCTAATACACTCGAATGGCCAGACAAAAGAGGATATTAAAACCCGGATTATGACAGCTAGAAATGCGTTTGACGAAACCTTCATGGAGCCGTTGTGAAATCACCAACGAAACTTCGCACCTAAATAGCTGCGATTTGTTCGAGCTAGATAAATGGATGCGAAACATGGCCGATAGAGTGAAGGATATTAAAATGTTTTCCTCTGACCACTCATGTTTAGGATATTTTACTGGGTCGTCGAGTGAATCTCATATGATTACATCCACCTTCGGTCAAATACCACTTGCAATCACAGATCGTCGCTTTCGCTGATTAGGCACGTCGCCACCCCAGGGGTTGACATGTATTTCGCTACTTATTAGAGCCTGATGGATGGTGTTATGAGCGAGGTGGGCCAATAAAGAACTAGACTAATATAGTCAGTCAGGAAAGATTTCGCACGTATAGAAGTACCAACGATATATGGACTCAGACGACGAAGAAAAAATGGCTTCTATTACCACCAGCGATGGCGTCTGACCGAACAGCTTAAAGACCCTTGTCTTTCCCTCGTGGCTGTTGGAAGAAATGGCCTAATCAAACGTGGAAACATCAAAAGAACATTGATGGATCTAAAGTTGCCTGAAACTGAAATTAACATTATAGTTGCTATCACCGATTAATCCAATTAAACAAGTCTTTAGGTTGAATTTAGAAATATATGGAAAAATGCTCGTATAATCTGAAAATAACTTCCGAAAATTTTCGCTTTCATTTGAATTTTCGATGAAAAATTTGTTTCCACTAAAATCAATAATGTAAATAGAAAAAACAAAAAAATGGAGAGTATTAATTTGACGAAATGTGGTTTCCTAGTTGAATTCGGCCGACGAATAGTTAAAAGGTGACAAAACTGCTTTGAAGGAAAAGTGAGTTTGTTTTCGTCGCTCCTAAAACCTTCGCTTCTGAGCACAAATTTTCTTAATGAAACTTTCGAACCCATTTTCCCACACGGAAAACTCATAAAATTGCCATATTTGTTCAAATTTAGCTTTAATAAAATCAATTAAACGAAGATTTCAAAATGCCAAAAAAACTTTTAAATTGACTTTCCAAACAAATAAATCAAAATAAATCAGTGGAAAAAAATTTGTAAAGAGAAAGGAAATTTCAGCCAAAGCGAAATTCGCCTCCTTGCATCCGTTCGATTTCCATCATCTATCAAGTAAAAATTACAGAATGCAAAAAGTCACTTCGAGACTTTTGAAAGCAAGTGCAGCCAACACTTACAGCGTAATACCCATAGTACTTTTAATTTGCGACGATAGCAATATGTTTAAAAGTAGATGGATGATTATGATTTTGGCCACTAGTAGTTGGTTACTTTTTCTCAAAGACAAGACGATGTTTAAAAATGAAAAGTTTGACTGCGTTAAATTGTTTTTTTTATATTTGTTTTATCTTTATTTATTTTATTATATTTAGTTAATAGGGCAAAAAAGCGTAAATTGTAGTTCATATGAGATAAAAACTCTCCACTTAACCAAAATTTCGACTAGTCTGATTATATTCTGGTCAGTTGGCGTTAGCTCCACTAACTAGGTGGTTTTCCTAACGCGGAACTGAAGACGGTAAACTTCACAACTCAGGCAGTGTTGTGGTTCAAGCCAAGATTCACAAGATATCGATGCACAGAAAACAAAATCTTCCAGTTATCTTAAGCTCAAAGACTTGGAAAAGTAAGCATGTTTCAAATCGAGTCGCATCTCAATGATATGGCGACTTCTTTGGAACAATCGATGAATGTTGCTATCGACTAAATGCATGGCTCAGACCCAGGCTAGAACAAGCCAGTTAAATACCGGGAGGGAAGGTCCAACTATCCGCAAAGCCACCAGAGCAATAATGTCAAGAAGTCTTAACCATCAGACGCTTCGAAAGTAAATATAACATAACGGAATGAGAAGAGAATCTTATTGGAGTGAACGTCCGTGAAAATGGAGACTGAGACTTTGAGACTGAACCAAACCAAACTATGCCATCTGTTTTGCGAACTGACTGAAATGTTCTTCGAGACTTATGTTCCCATTTAAGAAGAAATAAAGAAGCTTTTACGGCTTTTTTTTAGCGCTTTTACTCCCTTATCATAAACTAAAAGAAGGCAAAAAAAAGATTTATCTGTGTTGAAATATTTGAAGTCACTTTATATCAAATCATTGCCACTGAAATTAATTTAAAATTCCGATGAACTAAAAACTAAAAAAATTAAAGTAAAACAAAGTGAAATAAGAAAATGGCTTACTCAGATGATATTTGAGAAAAACCGAATGAAGCGTTTTCAAATGTTATTCGCAACTCAAAAAGTGCATTTACATGCATGGAAAAAAAGAATGAATGCTGGATGAGTGGAGTAATCATGCAGAGAGCAATCCTGCTCTCAGTCTTAGAGAAGGTGACACCAACACCATGTAACAGTTATCAAAGAATCACCACTAGATGACTAAGAAGGATGCTGGGACATCGCTTCGATTACTTATTTTAATGATTTTACTATTGCCTTCGATCTATGACTGAATATTTTACTATTTGAAAGCTGGATTATGGACAGATAGAAGTCAAAGGGTGTGCAAGTCAGTCAAGTAAACTGCATCATAGGTGATGCGAGCAATTAAGCGAAGAATTCCAATGTTGCATTATTGCTATGATTTTGTCATTAATACTTAAATATTTCTTCCCTTTATTGTTTAAATTTTTGTAATTTTGTACAGCATTAAGATGGCAGAGTGGTCGAGTTATTCCTGTCTCACTTCCACATCTGGCTAAGGCAAGCTTCATTTAAAATCCGGATGCCTTGGAGACCTACCTGTCTCCAAGGGAATCCCTCGCAAAAATTCCTCATCAGTAGAGTGCTAATCAAAAGTGCCAACCATTAGTTTTGCAAAAAAAGTCTTTACACCATCATTAATTAATTAATTGCAAACATGCGGTAATTTTATAGGAAAATATTGGGACATAATCTTCGACTGCAAACATTTGTCAAAAAATTATCGAAAGTAGTAAATGTCATTATCAAAAAAAATTTTTTTTAAAACTGTTCAAATGATATTTTCAGAGAATGGAGGCTTTAAGCCACTTCTTCTTTACCGCAATTGCTCACATCAATATTTTCCAAATAACCGATTTACAATACTTTCTTATAACAATACGAAGATAAATTTACAAATTTTAGATATTTATAGAATAAATGGCAAATAATAAACTGATAGCTTATCAGTAATGGGAATAGAATCAATACGCTGTTTTGTCTTCAATTGAAGCGGTATTTCATTCAACTATTTTGTGAAGTTGAATCGAAAATAATCTATGACTCGACCACTCGTACTCGCTACTTTGTTCTTTATTATTTCTAGTATGGTTCGTTTCGTTGGCTTACCAAGCAAATTTTGCCAGGTATTCACCTGGGCTCAGGAAGTGGATCGCTAGCACCAGCCAGATTTTTGAAAAACAAGTTTACTCCTGATTATTCGAGAATAGAGCCTCAACATAGGCGCTCTAAAATGAGAGTAAAACCCATTTTTCCATTTTTTCTAAAAAAAATCAATGAAAAATTCAAAATATTTATTATTAATAAAGACCTTTTTGAATGAAAGTAATTGTTGAATAAAAAAAGTAATTAAAGTAAGTAATAAGTAATTAAGTAAAAATTTCGACAACTATTATTAATTTTTTCCAATTGTCGCGAAATGCGATCTTTCCTACTATTTCAAATTTATTATTTCAAACTGGTGGCCCAAACCCGCCAAATAAAGCCTTTCATTAATTCTTTACATATGTCAATAAAAGACAAAAGTCAATTTATAGTATATAGCACACAATTTATAGTATAAGAATATATATTGCATATCCTTCTCAATAAAATTGTTGTTTTTTTTATTTTGATCCATCAAGGGGCCGGGCTGTTGGGTCCCAAAATTTCAATATTCAATACTTTGTTAATTAATATCTTTCATTTAATCGTTTCTTATTTGTTCTGAGATAGTTTTCTGATTATTTTTTTAACCTGTGTTTAATTTGTTCGAAAATTGTTTTTTTTTCTGTATGTTATTTTCTGTATGTACTGAGTTTAATTATCCAAGTGGCAAATAAAAGTTTTATTAGTAGTACATGCAGTGATCACTGTTTATTCTATTGTGCTGATAAAGCAACCGGATCAAGGTTATTCTAAAATATTATTAACACGAGGGCAGGCGAGCAAAATCCCAATGCTTTCAAATATTATTAATCTATTTTTCCACCAATAATGCGACGTTATTTTTTGCATTTTAAAAACATAAAAAACACTGATATTGAATCGAAATGTTGTTGATAATAAAATTAGTGGAATTTAAGGAATAATGCTTTGATTTCAACCATTCACTTTGTGACTCGATTCTCGAGTTTCATGCATTTTTTCAGTAATTTGCATTAATTAATTTGCGCTATTTTCGAGGAGACGCCATTCAGTTTAGAAGTAAATAATAATTATTATTCAGCAAACACCTAGAAATTTTGCATTTGTGCTAACCGTTCTATCATTTCAATCTACTTTAATTATGATTCTCTTTGCCCATTTTCAGTTTCTCATCTTTCTCTCACCTAAGGCTAAAATATTTTTTAATGCAAAAAAACTTTTTGGTTATTTGGAAAAAAATTTTTCTACTTTAAAATCGATGTTAAAACACAGTTCGAATAGGCTTAAGTATTAGTATTAATTTTAGTGCCAAATGGATCTAAGAAAAATCAAAAAAAGTGATTACAAATTCCAAAAAATAGTAAAAATATTGAAAAAAAGAAAAAAGTTAACAGACTGGTTGCAGCGAATGGTAATTACAGAATTTCCTCTAAAATTCATTTCGAAATTCGCCTCATCGCAGCCATCGAGATTTTTGTTTATTTGTTTATTTTTTGATTTTTGTTTATTTTTATTTTTGTTTATTTCGATTTTTGTTTATTTTGAATTCAGAAAATGCCAAAAATAGTAAAAAGTAAATTTTTTGATGAAAATTAAAAATGACATTTAAAAAGATTGAAAATATGAATTAATTCGTACATGCCTATATTTTCGCAAAGAAACTAGGATGAAATTCATAAAATTATTAATAAAAATAAAAATAAAAATACATAAATCTCAAAAAAATCCTTAGCTGTCATTAGCCTCCAAAATGAACTCTTTGCAAGTAGAAAATTCCTGTGAATTATATTTAACCAGGAAAATTTCAAAAAGAAAGCACCGAATCGGGGTTTTAAATAATAATAATGCTAAAAAAATCATAAAGCAAGAAAGCCAAATTTTCCAAAAATTTGTTAAATGGTCTCGCCAATATGAGCAAATAATGAAGAAAGCAATGAACGATGTGCTGCGATCTTTTCATCTTTCTTTTGCTTATAATGAGTAAATGAATCGAATTCTCCATAAAATTTGTCACATTATTTGGATAAAGCATTGAATTTTTTAATTTATTATATAGTGGATGCACTGATGCACCTAGATTGATACAGTCAGGAAAGATTTTGAACTAGCGATATATATGGACTTCGACCATGGAAAAAAGAATGGCTTCTATTACTACTAACGATGGCGTCGGACCGAGCAGCTTGGAGATGTTCTACTCTTTTAACCAGCGGAGCAAGCCTAAGCACTGATGGTGAGAGTTGTGAATGAAGCGGACGCACTAGTGGATTTTATATAAAAAGAATTTCTTCGCCAAATTCCGCAATTAAATGAGCACCATCAGCCGAAAGAATTGAACCGAACTAATAGTAGAAAGAACTATGCTTGAAGCATTTTTCAAATTTTTAATCTTCATTAAAAAAAGGCACTCACCAAAACTACTTTTTATATGCAAATATATTTCAAGATATATCTATTCAGCGTAAATTTACATAGTAAATTTTCTATGGAAGAATTTGTTATTTGCTATTGGTGTGCACGTTCATGTGATACGCTTTTAAAAAAACTTGGCCGGAAATTGCGAAAGCCTGGGCCATAAGGAGAGAGAAAGTTTTAAGGTACTCAACTCAATGCAAATAGAAAAATTTAATTGCTTAGCGATTGATCGTATCGCATAAAGACAATGAAATCCAGTAATAAACGAGCAATTGACGATTTTTTAAGGAAATAAAGAATGATATAAAGAAAAATGGTTAAATATGATAAAAGAATATAGTGAAAGGCATCGTTAAAATTTATTAAATCCCTATTTCCCTAAATTTGCCAACGAATACGCGAAACAGCAACAACAACATTCGATTTTATGGCAGCTTGGCAACGCAGTTTTCTCGACATGGAATTTCTAATTAGCCATTTTAATTAATTAAAAACTCATCATCATGAACCTTCAATTTAATTTGTTTTGCTATATTTAATTTTAGATTAATTAATTAATATACTTCTAAATAAATGCATTTTTCGTCAGAAAACAGCCACTGTTTCTCAATTCGCCAGTAAGTCAGTTGGAGATTAAAATATAGACAAATCCTTAGAAATATCAAAGATTTGCCTTTTATTTCCCTGACAAGTTCAGTTAAGGAATCAAGCATGAGCCAAGCTTAAGAATCTGAATCGAAACTAAAGTGTGCAACTAAAAGCGAATGGAGTTGTGTCCGAACTTAATTCTAACGCTGTCGTTATCCCCTTTTGCCAATAAAATTAACTAGAAAAATTCATCGAGTATGTAGCTTATTGGTTATTAATATTTTCCCCAAAATTAACGATGATTAAATCTTTAATAAGTTTTTAATAAAAAAAATTCTCAGAAAAAACTGATCTCCAATCATTGAAAATTTTCAGCACAAATTTAATTGAAAATAGTGAAAAACATGGATGGAAGAGAATTGGAAATTTCCGTCGCTAAATCTTCCTTCATTGATTGGTGGCAGATAATTTTTATCGAGAATAACTGAACTAGACGAGCGACATTCGTTCATTCAACAATTATTTATGCAATGCATTTCTTAAACAAATGAAAAATTTCCAATTCATATTTCAATAAGAAAATAGAGAAAAAAACCAAATAATTTTCTAACGAAACAAATCGAAAATGGATGATTTTAAAATTACGAAAAATTAATAAAAATAATGAATTTAAAAAAGGCAAATGCAAATTATATTTATCATGAATAAATTAAGTTTTCCATGAATAAATTAAGTTTTATTAAGCGTTTTACAAATTTGAATATGTTTTCTTCATATTATAAATAATTTCACAGTACTCCATAAACATAAGAAATTATCAATGCTATATTTGCTTTTTTAGGAAACAGAAAGACAATTCTGAGATTAATCTAATAAAGAATGATTGGTGGAAATCAAAAAGCGAAAATCGGAATTTGGATCAATGGGTAATGAATGCAACCATTTTTCATTTTTATTCTCTTATAAATCTTGTATGAGCTAAGAGGTTCTGATAAAGAAGAAGTGCTGTACAAAGTTTCTAAAATGAGACAAATTCTGCGGTAAAGCAGTTAAAGGCTACTATTGCAGAAGGCAACATATCTGTGAATACAGACTTAATTCTGTCAATTCTGTCAACAATCCCAATGAAAAATAGGAATCACTTTTCATGGGATTTCTTAATTTCAGAAAGGTGAACGGATGGTCTTACTACCTATGCAATAAACTCTATGGTTTCCATGTTGCGACCGGGTTTTATTAATAAATTGATAAGTGGAACCATTATTCATGGGATGCCATGAACCAATAGCATTCTTATATATAAGAACCCATATTTTCTCGAGTCGACATATACATCTCAGTCCTGCTTATATTCTTCAATTATTAATATCTGAAATCTTGAAAAAAAAAGTCTCATATCATACTTTTCTTAATTTAATAGGTCATCGTTTTAGGCACGAAATTAATGTGAATATGAATGAACCTTTAAGAAAGAAAAGAAAGAAAAATGCAAAAAAGCCAAAAAATCATCAAGTCACCAATTCAAGAATTTTCTTGAAGATTTGAACGACAAAAACTTTTCAAAAACTTCTAACTTTTGATTTATTGAGCTTTTTTATTTTATTTTTAGGCCGATGAACATGCGATAAAATTTTCACTAGTTCAAAGAGTTCAATGAGGGCAAAAATAAGGGTATAAAGTTTGCTGAATGCATGTACTTAAATTTTTGATAGGTTTATAAAGTGCTACAGGAAGTGTATGTAAAAAACGATTCCATGAAAAGTGCCAGGTGACAGAAAATAAGAATTTCCATAAAAAAAAAAAACAAATGGACTAATTCCATTTAGCATATTACGAAAGGATTTATGAAAAGCAATAGGAGTCAGTGGCTCATTAGAAAGAAGTGATAACGAGGAACAAGGATTGGGTTCAATTCAGTCACCACACGGTCCATCGACGCACCAGTCTTCATCAGGCAGCAGTGTTGGAAAACAAAGAAAATAGTTCAGTATGTTGCTGCTCAATTCAAAGTGCAAATTCTGGCTGGAGTAAATCTGTTCAAAATCTGGATGAAGCTGGAAATTTATCCATGTTTCAATGGCCAAGGGACATAATGTCTGGTACGATAAGCCAGCGGAGCGAATCGAACCAATAATGGTGAATATTGTGAAAAATACTCAGAAAAAAAATTACGAAATTACATAGCAAATTTTCAAGAAAATGGGTTTTTCGATGAAATTGAAAGAAATGACTTAGTTAATTTGTTAATCATGTTCGATCCAACCTTGAAGGGAGAATTTTCATTCTATCATAATTAACTTGGTTCTCTAAAAAAGTGTTTGCACGTTTTTGAGTATTTAAAGATGGTAATCCATCGACGATCAAAAGTGGGATGGAACATCGCTTAGACTGCGATCAAATTCCACATCCGATTTTTCCTTGTTGAAATTAATCCGTTCTTAAGGATGACGATAATCGACCAGTATTTCTATTTCTAGGAACAAAAGAAATCTGATGAATCCTGGTGGATAAAAACGAATGGTGTGTATTTTTATATATCTTTAAGCTAAATTAAAAAAGGAAATCAGAGAAATTTTATTCATCTTCCGCTGGGATTTACACAAACTATTTTGAAAATCCTATTTACTCATTTTTCAGGAAAAAATAAACAGAAGGCAATCTCAAATTTAATTCACTATTCTGTTGAAGACATTATAAAAAATTAGCTGGATAACATTTTTTGTGGAAATACGAATGCTCTTCCTTCAAAAATATTCTTCGCAGGACTAAACCTGTATAAAAAACAGGGTGATGCTGGCGACTGTATTTCTATCGCCAAGGGACTCTCTGGTATATTTGTCCAATGCGACAAACCAGCAGAGCGAGTTTAACCTTAATGGTGAGGATTCTTATAAAGAATGAACCAGAGAGCAATGGATTACAGCCTCGCTCACAGCCTTTGGTTAGGATGTCAACTGTCCTTTCCGCTATCAATACTGCTAGTCACGTCCATTCCTGAATAAGGAGATCGAATCACTGATCCTCGAAGAGAATCGAAGCAATCATACCAAATTACAAATTGTTTTCCAGAATGTAATTTAAAAATAAAACCATGTGATACATTTCTTAAAAGCTTTTGCGGAATTAAATTTTAAGATTTTCAAAGACAAAAAAATTCCTAAAAGAACGAACTTAGACGAATTGGAAAGAAAAAAATCATGCAAAAATATTTTAAGAGGAATTTCGTTTGTATTGGTTGCAAGGTTTTTCCTATGATTCGAGGAACTCATGGAATTTACCGAAAAGAAAGTACCATTTCAACACAACCGATATTTAAAATTTTCCTACATCATAAAAACAAAGATAAAAACTCTTTTGTAAGGCTTAATTTTTTAGGAAATATAATTGAATATTATTTCTACCTCTGATTTCTGATTGTTTTTCGTTGACTTTATCGATTGACGAGGAAATTAAGAGAAATAAATCCAAAATTAATTCAGAATGCTGCTATACGTAGAATGCTATACGCAGTGATGTTCTGCTCCCAAGTGAATCTCTGGTGAAGATATCTCGTACTAATAGCGAAACTAGTCAGACTAGGATGAGTGGAGTTTGAAGAAAGAAATAGATTCAAGAATTTTTTCGGAATAGCATGAAAAAATCGCCTTATTGCCTTAAAAATTGTTTCGATTAAAGGGCTCTATTTCTATTGAGGAAGAAACTTGTTGAAGCCATCAATTTTAGCGTATATATATATATATATATATTTCTTTATTTATTTATTAATTGTTATTATTATTATCATAAAATGTGGCACAGAGCTGAGTCTTTAGAGCTGTAAAATTTATTATTTAGAATCATGAACGATAATCATGAAACGAGCTATTCAAATATCGAAACGGATTCATGTATCATGGCGATTAAATTTTTTTGCATTATGGTTATTATTGGTTGAGAAAGTTGTCGAAAATCAGTTGAACAGAATATGATTGAATATTATTATTATAATATTATAATAATAATATAATTTAGCTTCAAGAAAGATTTATGGTAAGAAGAAATTATCAAAAATGACAAATGAGATGCTCATATTTGCGAATATTTCAAATCTCATTAATTTCATCACAATTATTTTCTGATTTTTTGCACGCGGTCTATTTTATATTGCAGATTAAATAATTTTGTGAAAAAAAATTAATTCTATAGCTGTAATTATCTGATATTAGATGATAGACTTGTTGGGAATAAATTCAGCGCAAAAAAAAGGTGGATTCCGAGTGGTATTGGAGACGCACATAAGGGTCCTTAAAAGTGGCCTAAAGCGGTTTTAGTCCGACAGCCAGTGTGACTAAATAAACGAGAAAATAACAACAAAATTTAAATGAATGAAAAATCTGCAAAAATAATGAACAATATAAATTTTGCGAGAATTATTATAAAATTATTATATTTATAAATGTTGATGATAATCAAGTTGGTCGACGTTTTTGTAATTTTGCTCTCATTTTAACTGGTTGTTCACTGCATACTTGGTGTTAAAGAAAGAGTTCAGTGATACATTAACTAAACCCAATTTCGAAAAGATATATTTAAGAATGATCTATAATACGCTATTGGTTGTCTATGTTTTATTAGCATTAGGACTCGAATTAATTAATAGTGTTGCAAAATATTCAATTTACATTTGGTATTAGGAACTAATGAATTATCCGGCAAGTTACTTTGACTTGGCCCAACAGCATGGGTTAGATTTTTTTTTAATGGAAGTGAACTTATCACTAGCAAATATGAAATACGAATGATGCCAAGGATTTATTTGAACCCCCGTTTCCAAGTGATAATCCGAAGCAAGAAGATTATCTCATCCTAACAGTCAGAAGGTTTTATTCATCATATTCATAACTTTCTGAGGATATAAAATGGGAAAGTCTTATGCACAGATTATGTATCTAAAAATTCATTGACAGGGAAAAAACTTTAAATTCTATGCCAAAAATAGATTTAACTGTTTCACATGGAGAAAATTTTTATTTTAAATTATCAGTCAATTTATATGCGATTCAAAAAAAATTTTTATCGTGAACTTAATAGATATGTAATGAAAGAGGCTCCAATAAATTAGTGGTACACTTGGTATTTTCAGGTTTTATTAGAGTTAATATGTCATTGATCCTTGAGAAAACTTCTTTAAGGCTTTGCCACTCTTATTTTTTAAATGAATTTAAATTAGTGAGTTGTTTCGTTGTTCAGCTCTGAGTTGATAGCATTGAAAATAACCTACGTGAACCGCTAAAGCCTTACAGCCATTTTTGTTCTCAGTGGATTTTATAAAACCAATAGATTTATTGGTGGGAATTTTTATAGCCCCGAAAATAATTATTTAAGCACATAAATTTACTATAAAAAATATAGTAAAGTATGAAAAGCGAACATGTATAAGCAAAAAGCACCATTTATTTTTGTTTTTTTATGGTAAAATTAAAAGAGAGAAATAGAAGTAGTGGGATATTTCATTTCTGAAACCAACGTCTTATTCAAACGAGTGTCCTTATTCGACCGATCGAAGTGGTAGTTTTAATTTTCAGTAAGTTTTTAGCCTATAGAAGCTGTTTTGTGGTGCTGCAGATTGACGCCCTCCCCCTGCTATACATCGAAACGAGAGGAATTCAGTTCAGGAATTAAATTTTAGAATAATTGGCTGAACTGAATTTAATTAAAGGGATGATGAATGAAATGCTGTGATGCTTCTAAACGCGTATAGACTGGTTTTGCCAATAAAATCTCTTTAAAATATTCTTTGTTTCTTATAGACTTTTAACAAAATTATCGTTCGTCTAATTTTTTCCCTTGATGAGAGTGAATTTAATTTTAAAAGTAAAACTTGAGCGCATATCCATCTCAAGCGACACTTCGACTAAGGAGCTTCGACTAAGGAGTCAATAGAAGCAGTTAACGAGAAGTAATTCGAGCTATTGGAAGGGAAAAAATAAGCAATAAGTTAAGGCAATAAGATACTGGAAGAAGAGGAAGTTTTGAATTTCCTCTTTGCTGTTTAGAAAGAATTCTGTTAACTTCTTTCCCATTAATTTTTCAGTAACTTTAACCAAGTGCAATTTGTAATAAAAAATTTGATGGCTTATTTGCCTGTTTTAAAACGGGTTTTAATCGAACCTGTTACACCTCAATTCTTTTATTTTCAATTGCTTTTCAAATTATTTTCAGCGAACAGCCCGAAATTCATCGAAAAGTAATAGAAAATTTATTTCTTTGGAGCTAATTATAAAAAATACTGTTGTGGCTATATTAGGTTCACTGCAACTATTATTTTATTTTATTTTGTTCTATCCACAAACTTTTAGTCATAATTTATTTACATATGACGATAGCTTAAATATCAAAAAACTCTTAGGCAGTCGCAATTTTAATTCTTAATCCTTAATCCATCCTATAAAAATTAGGTATCTGAAAGAAAAAATTTAGAGCCATAATTCAAGCTAAAATTAGTTGCATATCATCATCGAGCATTTTCCAGGACCATTTTTCAAAAATATATATGGAAATTATTCTTACGAAAAATACAGCTCTCATTTATTAAAATATCTTTGGTTATATTGATAAGAAATGATAAGGAGGCGAAAAATAGTGCTTAGAATTTATTAGTGCTAAGAATTAGTGCTTAGAATTTATAGAATTTATTAGAATTTCTTTAAATTTAGTTTCTTTAAATAATAAAGCTAATTAATTTTATTTCCAAAATTTTATTTTAGAATAATTAAGCACAGTTTTATTTTCCATACTTTTTTCGCCGAACTCTCTTTTAATTAATTCTTTCATCTTTCGATTTCGATTGTTTTCGTTTTTCAGAGCATTCCATAGTCATCAAAAGATCTTTTTACAAAAGGACGCAGTACCCTTCTATTTTCATCCTTCTACTTACATTACACTCAGCATAAAATAAGGGAAGATTTTTTCGAAGGAAAGAATTTTACTTATGGTAGAAGCACATGAGCGTCCAAAGTACTAATTTTTATCGCTTATTCAGGCAGTAAGTTAAATATTATTACATAAAAGCCTTCATTTAGGTATTTCTAATCATACAAATTTTTCCAGTTACATTTCGTTTATTGTCATTCATTTGATTTATTTATTAATCACCCATTAAATGCTTTGATTTTCGTATTCCTTTCTATTATTAGTTTTTTATTATTTTATTATTAGTTTTTAGTATTTAGTATTAGTATTAGTATTAGTATTTTATTATTAGTTTTTAAATCAGGGCGCAAATTAGAAATTTAGCGGAATTATCAATTTTTTATGAAATCTTTCGTTCATCTCGAATGAAATTCTCAGGTTTAGTAATGAATACGGAACATAGAAAGTTAATGAGATCAAAATTTTATTTTACATAAAGGTAAAAAAGTAAGGATGAAAATGAGAAAAAATGAAAGCGATAAGAAAGTAAGCAAAAAATTAAAAAAGTGAACTAAAATCCAGTTAAGGTTTGAATCTGTGTTCCAATTTCTACGTTAATCTTAAAGAATAGTGCAAAAATAGTCGAGTAATATGGCTGCTTCCATTTCCGTCGAACATCATAGGGTTTGTGGTGCTGATAGCCCATATGTACTTCTACCCCTGGCAAGAAAACCATACTAATAGGCTTTCAGAACTAGTTTAACCAGAAATGAAGAGCACTAACCACTTCCTTTACCTCATAAAAATATTAAAAAGTGGGATATAATGCAAAAAATTTGGTATAACAGATGCTTTTATTCGCTGGTCGTAGCATGCTGGCTACTTGATTTAAAATTTTTCTCGATAATTTCTGCATCAAATATCAGGTGTTACAAGATCACTAGAAATTTCTCTGTAAATCTTTTCTTATCTTTCAGTTCATATCCATTTGAGGGTTTCATTTTATGCATTAAATTCGAAATTATGGCCTTTCAGTTTGCAATTGTATGCAAGCATTTCTATAATATTGGTGTAATTCTTTGCAAATATGTGCCAGTGTTATCAGTTTATTTTCATTTGGCATTTCATTTATTTTATTATTAACTGAAATTAACATTAAAATTAAATAAATCTTGCTTGTCTCCCTACTTGATTGCTTTCAAATAAATAACTGAACCTGTTGAAAATTTGAACTTAATGATAATTTGTTTAAATGGTACTTACAAATTAAAATTAGAAGAGGACCTCCTTCATTTTTACATTGGTGAATTTTCAGTTTCCTTCATATTAGATTTTCCCTTTTCATGAACATTTTTCTTAACTGCTGCATTATATAAACTTCATTTGTAGCTGTTTCAATATTACTGGAAGAAATGTATATGTAATGCTCACTTTCTTTGCTGCAGTTTGGGCTTTTTTTGAATTATATTTCAACTTTATTAGAAAAGAATTTGAGAATCACAAATTTGGAGCTCGCGAAACTTGAGTTGGAGTGGATGCGTCTTTGGAAAATCACTGTAGAACATTTAATCGAGTTAGCGCTATTCACCTTTGGATTCGATTATTTCCTACTCTCAAAAGGGGCAAGGCTTGCGCCAGGCTTGTCCTTGCTTAACCTTCCCGTCATAATTGATCGCGTTTTTTAAAACTCTTTTATTTATAATTGTTTTTCTCTGCTAATTTTTTGAAAATAAAATTAAAATTAATTAATTGAAAATTTTCACTTGAAGGCGAAAAATTTGGTTCAAATTTTAATAATAATTTAAATCGTTTCTTTTTTTTCAAAAAATTACGAGATAATGACAAATTAAATTAAATTAAATATGGCAACTAATAAATGGAAATTGACCGATAAACGATTTTTATTATTGCAATATGCATATTAACCATCAAATTTTTCTAAATTTTTCTAATTTTTCTAATTTTTCTAAATTTTGAACTTTTTACAAAATTTCAGTGTCGTTTACTACCAAAACGGCGTCAACGAATAGCCAAATTAAATAAACTTTATTATTTGCAGTAAATTCTTTCACATCACTTAGTAACTTATAATTCAAGTCTATAGCTTATTTATTATCCAATAAAATTCTCGAACAATTTCACAGTTTCACTTTTTCATCTTCGCTTGAAATGAAAATTGAAAATGTGCTTATACAACTAACTTTTGGAGCAAACTTTGAAAAATTGATAAATGATATATGATAAATGATATAAATGGAAGCATACTTCTAAAACTTAATGAAACCTCAGTTATTCGTTAATTCTATTTTAATGGCATAACAAAAATAGAAAAGCAATAAAATGTTGGATAATGACCTTGATTACAAAATGGAGAGGGTATTTGCTTAGATTATCATTTCAAGCATTACCTCCTGAACGGAGAGACTCAATCTGGATAGTGCTTAGGATCACCTGCATTACGAAAGTATCGCATCTTAATAGGCAATAAAGCAAACCTGGTGAGAGATGGCAAGTACCAATCGCTAAATAAGCACTAATTATAAATTTTTATCACAGCCTACTGTATTTACCTTAAATTCATCCGAAATTTCGATTAATTTATTTCGGAAATTAAATTTGAAATTATGCATATATAAAACTATGAAATTCTGGATATATTTTCGGATCAATTTAGTATTTATTGGCGAATTTTTCTTTAAGTTTATTCGTCAATTCAGTAATTTTAGTTTCTTCTCGTAACAGATCATAAACGAAGGAAGAAGTGAAGCTAAGTGAAATATTTCCCATCAGAAACTCGTTTTAAATAATTCGTTTATGCCGGTCGGAAATGATCGATCTTTGCGGTCAGCTATCGACATCAACTGTCATTATTATTTATATTTATATTATATTATTTATATTATTTCACATTTGAATTCCATTTTTTTTGCTAAATCCTTGGTTTTTTATGTGGTGGACTATAGAATAAAACCACGTTATTTATCTCTTCACTATCTGAGAGAAAGAAATTCTTGAATTCTATTTGAGTCTACGAAAATTAAGAATTTTTAAGAAATTGCAATTTTTTTAAAATTGTAAATTTTTGACAAGTTTGTCTTTTTTAGATAGATAAAAAGGCAATGCAATTTCTTGCAAAGCTAATTCCACTGACTGTTAAAAATGTATGCTCGCCAGGGAAATTACTTATAGCACACCACCAGGAATTTTTGTACACCAGGAATTTTTGATGATAAAATTATTCCCGTTGGAGAAGAAAAATTGAAAGCCAAAAATTTGCTGATTATTAACGTCTAAATCTGTCGTCGAGTCACTTTCAGGCAAAAATTTCGAATCGTACAAATAAGAAATGGAGCAAGCCTACCTAGAAATCATGCGATAATCACATTCGAGGAATGATTCTAATAATTCTAATAAGAGATGAACCATTAAAAAAGCACTAAATACTGACTTTTCACAACCAAAAATAAAATCGTAGATTATAAGAAGTTGAAAAATTTTATTGTATGTCTATTCATATGTTATAACATAATAAGGCAAAATTTATCGATGTTTGCCGTGAATCAATAGAATATATGTATAAACATAGACCATAAGGGCATAAAATAGGGAATTATAAGGAGTAAAAGGGAAGGATATAAAACTACTGAATGTGGATAGAATAGCAGAGTATATATAATATAATATATTTGTGTGGATAAAATACAAAGAGCATTCGATGTATTTCTTTTAATCTTTAAGCAATTTTTACGATTCTATAAATTTTCGCAAGTTATTTCTCTATTCGCATGTTTCATTTATTTTAAGTTCCATCAGTTAATTTTTATTTCTTTAATTTTTAATGAAGAATTTAGATGAGAAAAAATTAAATTGTTATTTTTCCTGAATTTATGAAATTAAAAATTTCTTTACACAACAATAAAAAATGATATACGGATCACAGTCACATGAGCTGTTGAGAAAAAGCATGAAAAAACACTGCAGAAAGAGGGGAACAAGGCTCTTAATGGGATGTACCATTAACAGATAGTTGAGACAACTGACATTGAGAAATCGTATCAGTGAAAAGACTGAGCTAAAAGGAAAGCTAAAATAATGATCATAGCGCAAGATCAGATACTAGGCATCAAATCCATCGAAGCAGAGATCTACAGCATCTAAATAGAACTCAAGGTGTAGATTGTACAAAAATGCCCTAGAAATAATCCAACATATAGTGGTAGGATCTAAAATGCAAGGAGAGACAACATATACTGACAGGTGCAACGAAGTATCTGATATTTTCTACAGGAATATATGACTTGAACCTTTCCAAAACTGGATGGGAGATTCTCCAGAAAATAGTGGAGAATAGTAAAGCCAAGATCTTGTGGGTCTTTTTCATCCAAACAGGCAAGTAAAAGCTGACTAATCAAGTTGATAACGTGGGAGTAAACAAGTAAACAAGTACCAAAAATCAGTACTGGTGATTGATATAGTAATAGTAATACTAAGCGATGGAAACATCAAAAAGAATGTGACTTTAGAGAAAAAAAAGCTGTGGAAAATAAAGGCCAAAATCTCAATGGTGATAGAGGTCAATGGTGATAGAGGCACTAAGGACTATGACCCCTAATTTAGAAAAGCTGCTTCAATATATTGCAGGAACGACCTCTGTCTCAAACAGCATACTGCTAGAAACACCTAAGATGAAGAATCCTCAAGCTCTCTGGTAGAGGACCCGAGTTAAGGATGACTAAACCATCTGTAGGAGTTGAGAAAGGAATTTTTTTATAAAAAAAATATATATAATAGAATATAATTGATATATACATATTATATATATATATATAATTTTTATTTATATAATTAAGAATTTATATATATATATCTATATATAAATAAAAATTTTCACATCGCCCGTCGGTACTATGAATCTTTCGCATTCAGAAGCCAGGGAGTTTGAGAGTTGAGAAATTTCTTTTTTCTAGTCGAGAAAAATTTTTTCTAATTCTGTTGGCAGTTTTTGAGGCCTTTCTGCATTTTGAGACCTGTCTGAAGTGACAGATCCCTGCTTCGATGTATCTGATACTTAGCAGTTCTTATTATTGTGAAAAGTGGCGCTTATTACTGTGCCTATATTCAATACAAAATTGAATAAAGAAGTTTTATACTTATGTTAATTATACCAATTATGATTTATAAAAGGAATAGATAAGTTAATATTAATATTACCTGGATGGGGCTGATTCTCCCAGCTGTTAGTACGGTTAAAAATTTTTACCAGGATGTGACTTGGCGCGGTAATATATTTGGCCTGTCGGGTTTTTTAAAACCAGGCTTACTTTTATCAGGATCTAAGGCTTATTCTTATTTGTTAATTAAGTCTGTAAGTTTCTGAAAGAAAAATTTCACGAAATAATAAAATTTTTAAGAATCACAATAAGTCCCAATATCCCAATAATCTCTCTAAAAATCCATATTAACCCATTTTAAAAAAAACGTATTTGTGCGTAGGACGCGTAGAACGTCAAATAAATTATCTTCTTTAAGTGGTTTTTTAATTTTAAATATTAAAGTAGAATGCGTTCGTCTTCGTAATATTCGTGGTATTCCTTTTTGATACTTTTGAACTCTTCTTTTTCCAATAGCCAAACACTTAGATCCAGTGAATATCTGGGTGAGATCCTCTCAAGCCAAGCGTCGTTCAGTTTGACTGAATATTCTAGGTGAGATCCTCTCACCGCAGAATTATTTGAAAGTAAAAGGGAGAGCCAAGTCAAAAATGTGCTATTTAAAGAAAAAATTAACAATTAGTTTGGATTTTTTGGAATGTACTATTGGTGAGAAAGAAATTTCCTATTTTCAGTAGAGGAAATTCTTTATAAATATAAGTAAAATTTTAAATTTAATTTGTTATTTGAATTTTAAGTTTATTCAAGAACAATTTAAACTGCATTAAGCCGCAACAACCATTAAATTTGGCCACCAGATGGGCCATTGTTGCCTTTCATCATTAAATATATTCTCTTGTCATTCGCTCGAATTATGCTCGGTCGCCTATTTGTCGTTCTCCTCCAGTCGTTCACTTTTTCTTCTTATTTTTCATTATTCTTTCTCAATTGCCCAATATATTCTCACTATGAATAGTGGCTTCCATTTGCTTTTCATTAAACAACGATTGCCTGCGTAATATATTTATTACAGCGTCTTCATTGCCTTTGGATGAACGTATCAATTATTCTGGCACATTTTTTTCTTGGCTCAATACTAATCCTTTCGCAAGTCCTTTCGTTAAGCTATAAATATTAGTTGGCTCATAAGATTCGTTACTTTATGAAATCTAGTTAATTATAAATTGTTGCGGAATGGTTTTAGGTTTAGATTTTCTTTTAAATCTTCTAGATTCCATTAAGTCTTCTTTTCGAATTCGGAATGGATAGTCTATAATATTAAATTACCGTGTTAGAATGCAAGGGCTCCGCTTTTGCCTCCATTACATTATGGGATGCTGGTGATCTGCGCTTCTAACGCCAAATAATTACCTGGCGAAAATTTCTACTTCACCCGAACATCCTCACCCGAAGTAGTGGCCATTTTTTTGTTCTTTTTTCTAATTCTTAAAATTCCATAAATATTTGAGGATTTTACCTTTCGTCTCATTCAATCTGAATAGATTAATGAGTAATTTTTCATTCATCATTAACCATTTCTACTGGTTTTCATTTTTCATTCATTCATTCGGATTTCTAAATGTTTTTGTTTAATAGATATTTATATTTGTAGAATAAATGGTATTTATGGTAATGGTATTTTGTTACCAATTTTACGATAAACTGTTTACTTATTTATTTGTATTTTTTCTGAACTATTTTTTTTGATGGTGCAAAACCGGTCAATTTATTTTTTAAAAATATCATTTAAGCAATATTAAATCCAATTTGGGGAGAAAATTTTGAATTTTTTTATTTTAAAATGGTCCATCTTTGCCCAATGCTTTTACTTTTTTATATTTATAGATTAAATCGAAGAAATCAAAAAAAGATTTTTTTTGCGATATCTTCAAGGTTTGATTGAAATTTTATAGCTATTGAGAGATCTTTGTGTGGATAAAAATGTAATTTAAAAATAAGGAAGAGAAGCGAAATAATTTTGATTTAATTGTTCGATTACAATTACAAAATGGCATATTTAGTTTGCAAGATTACCAGTTCAGTCCTCGTCATTTTTTAGTGAAAAACTTTAATGCATTTGTTGGATGTCTGTTGGATGTCTCCTATATTCCAAGTGATCGAAAACAGTTCATTTCACGTACACCGTTCCATAGGATACTTGTTTCGTAAAGATGAGAGCTGCAGACAAGGTTTGGGAAACTTTTTAAATTTTTTCGCCAAAATTGTCCCATGATTTATGGGATCCGTAATGTAGGATGGGATTTTCAAAGGCTATGGACCTAAGTTTCATAGGCATTATGGTGAGGTTTTCAAGTTTTAGCAGGTTGTAACAAATAAGCATAGGGAGTTTTAGTTGTGTACCATAACGTAGCACACCACAAGAACTTTATGATGTGAATGAATACATCATAAGAAGTTTCACTTAGAGAACTACTTAGAGGACTTAGAGGGCTTAGAGGACTATTAACGAGTAGATGAGGAAAAGAGGGAAGGTTTGAAGAGCCATTTGGAATTTAAAAGTTATTTTATTGTTTTATAATAAGAATGTAAAAAATAGAGAGGGCTCCAGAGGAAATTCGACCCAGTTCGGCGATGCAGGGGATATTATTGAAGAGGAATCTTGACAGAATTATTTTGCAAAAAATGGATCAATTTTTTCCGTACCTACGCATTAAATTGTTACATGAACATTAAATTGTTTTTGCATTTTTTTTCGTTCTTTATTTTATTATTTCATTAATACTAACAGCTTCATCGCCATTCTTCGTCATATATAAGCAAATAAAATAGTCTTCCTCTCAGCTTATTTCCTAAAATCTTTTCTCATTACTAGGGAGCGTTACATTAAAAAATATCTTTCGTATTTAATATTTCGACCTTAGTTAGATCAATGCATATATATTTTGTAATTTATTAATCTAGTTGGAACCAAGACAGCCGAGTGGACGGCGGTGGTTCAGCTTGTTAAGAGACAAGCATCTGCCTCTGACAGAATAAAATCTCATTTTAAAAATGTGTGCTCTCTTCTATCGCCTCTGGCGAGTATTTCTAACTAATAGCAAAGTGGGCAATGAGCGCTGATTATTTTTTTTCTCTTATAAGAGATTCGTAGAAAAAATATTTGCAAGAATCAAGGAACAAAGTGAGAATCGTATAAAAAATATTACAATTTTAAATATTACAATTTTAAAAAAATTTTTACATAGTAAATCAGATTATCAAATTTGTAAATCAAATTTGAATAAATTATTAAAAGGCTTTATCCTTTTTTAAATATTGTTTTAGTTTTTTTAATAAAAAAATTTATTAAAAAGAAACGAAAAATAATATAGGTGCGAATTTTTTTGCTCTTGCAATATTTTCTTTACTATAACTAAACGGTTAGTCTTCACCATTTCTGGTTAGGCTGGCTTCGCTGACCTGTCAGACCAAGTAAATCTTGCCAGAGACTCACTTGCTAGAAGCGTTGGTGAATCGCCAGCATCATCCGCATTTTTGAGGAACTGGTTTATTTCTGTTGGGCGTTGGGCCTCAATATCGCGCTCCGAATTAACTAACTGTTGATATTCTGCTATCCTTTGCTTTCATTATTCAGCTAACTGCCGTTCGATGAAGTACATCGGTCGGATTAGAACCCGATCCATTCTCGATTTCGACATCAGCATCAACACCAGCATTCATAAAATGGCTGAATTTTTTCTGCAATATGTTTGTTTGTTGATTAAACGTTCTTGTTCGTCGGTTATAAAATAATTTTAAAAATAATATATAATATAATAATTAATAATATAATTTTAAAAATTGTTTTTTTAACTCCAAACTCCAAATAGGGACCACGAAACAAGGGCACCAATATTTTATAAAATTACAATCATATATATCGCCATCTACAGTGTTCGGAATTTCATTGGGTTTTAAGGGATTAGAGGTTTTTTTATAAATTTCATATAAATTTACAAAAAATACACCACTATTCATTTCTATTCAGCGGTATATCTTCTTTTTTCTCCTTCTAGTGGCCTATATAAAGTGGAGCGTGAGTGGTCGCTTCAGGATGGAAGTAACGATAAACATGCATACCAACCAGTTTAAATGATGAGTTTTTTACCATCAACGATATATGCATAACTGTGTTTTTTCGGCAGATCTTAATATTATACAATCTTGTAAATAAAAGAAATTGAATTGATTCCATGTAAACTATGGTAACAGCAGTCGACTGCATATTGATTCAGATTATCATATTCAGAGATAAGAATTCGGCTTCTGCTCACCGCACGAGTCAGAATGGTACTGGTGATTCACTCGTTTTTCCCTTGCGAACCTCTCTGGTTAATTTTAAATGGCCACTTAACCACTTACTTCCTTACTTAAACTCATACAATGCCTTGACATTTCTTTCATTAATTTCGTTCTGTCATTTTTATTTTCTTATAGGTAGAAACATAATATATTCATTATATTCATTACAAGGTCGCATTAAATAACGAAGTGTCATTTTGATTGGAACAATCTTCCATTTCGGAATCATTCATCCGATCTTCCCATTTCATATATTCGAGTCATAATAATTGAACATATCCTCTGCGTTTCCGTTTTTATGCACTGAAATTCTCTTATTATGAGCAATTGATTTCTAAACCTATCGCATTTAGTGTATAAATCACCAAAATTTGAACAGTTAATTAATAGTATTCAGGTTGCTCGCAGTATTTTATGTAATATTTATTTGAGAGATTTTATAATTTTCTCCGAAAAAGAACTGTTTAAATTTCGCTCATTTTCAATATTTTATTTAGTTTTGATGATTTTTGAATATTGTGGGAAATTTTTCTTATAAAGTAATAATATTTCATCAGATATTCTTCTAGGTTTCCTAATTTTTTACTGAAAAACTTCATTCACATACAGAGAAAGTATGGCTGAATGTAATGCTTCTTACTTCACGTAGTCAAATCTCAGCAGCATGTGATAGAAGAGTTTTCATTAAACGATGCAGTCGACCAATCCTTCTATTCCCATTTGAATTTTTGATGAAGGTTGCTCGCATGCTAATAGCCAATGGGACTAGCTGGCCCAACCAGAAATGGTGAGTATTAGCCACTAATATTACCCATATAGATCAAAAATTTAAGATTGTACTTTTCAATTATTAACTACCAATTATCAGTGTAGTCAAATTCTTTATTATCTTTCTTTTCTATGAAACAAACCAAAAAGTTTGATTTTCTTCTGAAAAAAAAGTATAAAGTTTAGGAAAAAAAGCATAGTTAAGAAAAAGAAAAAAAAAATCGTAGGAATAAAGAAATTATAATTTATTATGATAATTTTTTTTTAGGAAATATATGGAAACTTTTGAAATGAATTATTAATGGTTAATTTATTTTTATTAATTAATAAATAATTTGATTCCATTATAATTAAATAATTTTTATTATTACAATTATTTTATGATGGGAAGGGATTATTAAGTGATGCATTATTGTTTTCGCGCCGTAGATTTTTTTAATATTGTGTATTTAATTAGGCTCAGCTTGGTTGAGTAGGAGTAATAATGTGTTACTTTAGATTATTCATTCATCCCGCAATTCTGACAGGAACAAACCTGTCAGCCGGTTGGTGCTGGTAACCCACTTGTATTTCTATCGCCAAGCGACTCTCTGGTAAAAATTTCAGCAAAGGCTGAACAGAAATGGTGAACGCAAACTGCTTTTACTTATTAAAGTCGTATGAAAAGTTATTGTTTAAATGGGGTTTGAGGTTTTGAATAAATTCGCGAAAATCAGATGAAATTTGTCGAAAATTTTTTCTTCCTAATTAGTCGATGTCAACAATTTGATTGAACCGAAAAATTTGCAGTTTATCTAGATCAATTGCATTTTAAATTAATTAATCATGTAAATTTTTCGATTATGCAGTCCAAATTTTTTATTAATTTTTAATATTCATATGTTTAATTAGGCTTAGTTTGGTCGAGTAGGAGTAACAGTGAGTCACTTAGATTACTCATTTCAAAAACTCATGGTTAGGCCCTTCACGCTTGCAGAAAAAGCCTTTTCGAGTTGGTGCTTGCAGCCCAATTCTATTTTTGTTCTCAAGTGGTTCGCTAAGCCAGAGGAGCGAGGCTAATCAAAAGTGGTTATTGCTAATTAATAACTAATTAGCATTACAATTAGATTCATTCTATGTGGGAATTTTGCCGTAATTTTATTCAGAATTTCTTTCAATTCTTTGAATCCAAAATTTTGAGAACGAGAAATTTTTCTATGAAAAATCTTAAAATTTTCTATTAGTGCATCTAATAGTTTTTTCAAGTCATATGATTGCAGTTGAACTGAATATTTATTTTTTAAATTTGTCGTTTTCCTTAGTTAGTTATGAAAAAAGAAATTGTAACGCATATCTCATCCTATCGTCATTTCCCAAATGAAACGTAACAATGTGGTAATCTTAGGATTCTGCAAAATATCAATAACTTCTCTTCTGTTTGGCTATATGTTGCGTGACTTTTATCGATAATTAATCAAGTTTGTGGCAACTTTCGTTTAGCCTTTTATAACCAAAAATTTTTCTTATTAGGGATTTTTCATATTTCTAATTTAAATGAAATGGGGAAACGCACAATATTTATTTATTTATTTAAAACCAACCAAGCAGGCGGCATGTATTTGTATTAATAACAAACAGTTAAAGTAATTAAAACAATTAAAGTAATTAATGAAAATTAATAATAAAAAAGGAAAATATGATTAAAATTATTAAAGTAAAGGGGAAATAAAGAGGAGTCACAAAGTAGTGCAATTCGAAGTGAATTATAAATGTACGACTTATACATAATCGGATGGTAAAAATCGCGATTTCACACTTCCTGCATAATGAACTCCTGTGAACTTCTTAAACAATACCATAAATGATATTATCTAATCTTTTTTCCTATATGCACAAATTACGTTCGTTTAGTTTATTCCAATAATTAATAATACGAATAAAGAATTCCGAATGCGAATAATACGAATAGTTTAGTTTTGCTTTTAGATTTTAATAATTTTAGTCCATTAGATCTTGTTGGGCTCAAATTTAACTTAAAATTATAATATTTTGACCACTAATTTATCTAATTTAATTTAACAATAACCATATAAAATTTTATAAGTATAAATTAAATCTTGTTTAATTCGAATTGAGAAGGAATTCAGACTGTATTGCTAAAGTTGTGTTTTATAATATAAAACACGAAAAATAGAGTCCACTGCACTGATGTGATGAAAAATAGGATGGGAGAAGAATGCTGGCTATGCCTAGTAAAATTTTTTATACTTAAGCTAAAGCATATTAGATAGAATCAGAAGGAACACCAGGCAATGCTGTATTCCCTTTCATTTATTCATTTGTTTTTCCCCAGAATGGTGAAACAATAACAGTCATCCTCACCTTGCCTGAAACTGCGGCACGTTTTCATGATCTCGAATTTTGTGCCTGTGGCTTCGTCTATAGTAGTCTATAATTTCTGGACTACTTTTTAACCAATTGTTCGAATTTGCAAATTAATATGTGGCAGAATTGCAGAAGATAAGTTATTGCTATCTAATAAAGACGTCATTTCAAGTTGCAGGCACTTTTAAAAAATCTTCAGAATATTCAACACATTTACATATATGCATATAACTTCTTATCTTAATTGGTTCAGTGTTGCAACAAATTTAATTAACAAGAAAAAATCTAAAAAAGCAAACTACCAATTATCGACTAAAAAATGGAAAATGCTATAAAAATTCTTATTTTACTGGTTTATACTTATTGTAATATGAAGCAATTTTGCGCCCATTCTGTCCACTAAATCAGTTTAGACTGATTTCGGTTAGTTAAAAATTTTTGGCAATTACTCGATGTGCCACCACCGCCACTCGGATTTACTTATGACAGGTTCTCTCTCTGATGCTGGACATGGACTCGACATACCAGCGACCGTAGCCTTCGACCATTACTCTGTTATAGTGTTATGAATGCTAGAAGAATGCTAGAATGCTAAAAATTCTCATTTGAAGCACAGTTCTGTAAAATTTTTGAACTATTTGATCGTCAAAATGTTCTTTTATCGAAAATTTTCTCTTAAATGAAAAAAAAACCGGAATTGAACAGCGACAAGATATTTTAGAAATTTCGTTTGATATCATCATTGATTTTATGGTTGGCAGTCGGTTCATTCTCTCTGTCTAACTTTCCTCCTTCGCATCAGAAATTTTAACAAACCATGATTTCGATTTTTTCGCGGTGCATGAGGACACTTGACGAATCTCCAACCCAACCCAAATTTCATTTTTAATGGTAAGTTTATTCGTGTCAAAGAATCGAACCGATGCAGCTTTAGTGCTTTTATGCTGAAATTCTTTCCTACAGTAGAGATTTTCTAAGTTTTATTCGCCAAACGAATATTTTAGTCACCAAAGAAAGAAAGATGGAAATTGAAATTTTGCAAATGTTCAGTGGGAATAACTCATAACTGCGTTTTCGATGCTTTCATGAATTTTTTTTGAGTTTTCTTTGTATAGTGCGCTTTGCGCTTCAAACCCAATCATTTTTGCAGCACGCGTAATTTCTATCGGAGTTCCACCAGCCGCGAGCTTTTAGATATCTGTTTCGCGAGTCAGTATGTTTTGCGTTCACAGTTCGACCTATTCTTACTACTCGGAAAAACCTATTCTTACCACGCAAACAAACTTATTCTTATTACCCGGGAAAACTTTTTCATACCACCCGGGAAACCAGTACGCTAAAGAAGAAAATCGTAATATACATATAATGCGTGAGATCTGTCAAAATTTACTATAGAAGAATTTTTTATTCAATTGACCGACCGATTTTTATTTGTGAAATTGCATTAAACTTGTTAGTTAATGTCCGATCAGAAGGTTTTCCATAACCTGATTATTGTTAGGTTTGTTTTTAGAAAAGTCTGCGTTTTTCTCACACAGTTCTCGAAAGAAAATTATTCGAAATAAATTTGATATTCTTAAAAGATTACGAGGCAGATTTTAGAGAAACGGAAGGAGATATTCTCGTCGAACAATAAGTTACCACGATTAAGGACAGGCTGATTTCGACCCGGACAAACCTATTCTACGACCCGCTCCCGGTCTATAAACATGCCCTACGCATATGTTGTGATTGCTGCGAGGACTTTGTAATCATTAGAACCCAATAAAATATAATTAACGAATTAATAAAATATAATTAGCTATTAGATCAATCAGCAAATTAATTCGACCTGATAAATTCATAGAGTTTGATTTAATCTATTTTTTCATATTTTTTCACATTTGAATTTCGTGAAAAAACCTTTATTTATTTCTTTATTTATGACCGGAAACAAGATGGAAATATTCTTTGACTGATCGATTCACTTCATTAGATCAGCCGATCGAAACTGCATTGAACTTGAAAAACCTAAATACCAATTCACATTACTTTGATTTTTAAAAATGCATCTTGAATGGTACTTGTTTATCTGCTTCTTATGTCTTTGCATTTTAGCTTTAGTCGGGAGGTAAGAGGTGGGAGGTTTGAGGAAAATGGACTTCGCAACATAAAAATAATGGCAAAAGGTAATTTTTAAATTTCGAAAAAAATGGAATATTATCTTAAAAAAGGATATAAAACAATTTTTTAAAATTTATTTAAATATTGAAATCATTTAAGTATTGAAATAAAAATTAAAGAAATATTTATTTTCAATAAGAAATTTTCGTTAAAGAAAGAAATAAGTAAGAGGTTAGCGCTCTCCATTTCTGGTAATTTGTCACACTGGCTGAGATTTGGTAAGGAAAATAAAAAATAAGAAAAATTTAGGAAGTTACTTGGCTAAAATTATTTATTTAATAAAAAAGCGGTGAGTCGCCAGCATAGCTCGGATCTTTTAGGAAACAAATGGGCCTTATGCGGCAGCCCTGGCTCAGATCCTACAACTTATTAGCCATGACAGAGCTCATTCCTGTCGTAAATATTAAACTATAGAAATCCTTTTGCCAGCATTTAATTTAAAATTTTTAAGGTTTTCTATTTTACTTCACTGATTTGTTCCCTTATGTTTTTTATCATTAATCTCTTCGGTCTTCAATTCTATTGTTATCGTTAGCTATTGTTATCTTATCCATCATGCCTATCATATTCACCGACACAAGTGCCCTCGTTGTGCTCGAAAAATATTTGTTTGCGATAATTCAGAGGTCATGAGAGTTTAATATTTCGTCAGCCACGATTATTTCTAATTTTATATTAATAAATTAATTATTTTTATTCGAATAGACCTTTTTATATCGCAACAAATGAATACTCTTTTACCAAACCGATTCCTCGCAAAAGGTTGGCTTTTTTTGTAGTCATTGTAAAAAATTTGCGTGAATTTCAAAATAATCGGCTTTCTGTGAGGAAGAACTTTAGCAAGGCAAGTGGTTGGGCTAGTTCTGCTGACCGACCACTTCTGCTTCGACTAGCTTGTTTAAAATTTAGTTGAAAGTTTGCATAAGGTAATTTGGAAATACAAGTACCGCCTGGATGGCAGTTTTATTCCAAGGGGAGGGAGTCGAACCTGTGATACTCGACGCGAGTCGAAGCATTCATACCACTCGACCATGCTCGCCTTTGCTTGAGGGAAGAGTTATTAGAAGACGTTATAAACTCTTGTTTATTATCGAAATTCGACGTTCTGGCCGTTATTTTTGCAAACGATCGATGGCAACGAACATCACCGGAAATCATCTTATTGTATCGCCTTACAATGATGGTATTTCATCATTTCGAAAAACTGGAATTCAATTTTATTACCACAATATTTTCGAATTTACTTGTTAAATTTTATTTTATTTTCTAAATTTTCGATGAGTTTTTTTTATTTCAAGTTTTCTCCAAAAGCGTCTTAGACTTTAGCTGTTCCCGGGTGTTGCTGGTGACCCTCTCTACTGCTAAGGACCCCTTGGCAAAAATCTCTGACCCTACTGGCTAACCTGACAGGAAATAGAAATATGCGCTAACCACTCACCTACTCGTGCAATGGAGGCCGCTGGATGTTTAGGAATTTAGAATCCTTTAGTTTCTACCTGAGAATAATATGTCTCCGCTGAAACCGCAAACACTTTTTTCCGTTTAAATTTACGCGTTTTTTTCAGTTTTTTTGCGAAAGAAATTTTGCTGTTCGAGTCGTCATGAATTATTATTCAAATTAGGGTACATTTTGACATAAATGCGACCTAAATCATTTATTTTTCCATTATAAATCCATAAAATTTTGCTTTTTCCGCACAAATTGTCCTTAATAATAGGAATATAATAGGATTCTCGCCACTTTTCTGGTGCATTATTAGCGTTGAATTCATCAAAAAATCGCCTTACGATTGATTGCACTTCAATGAGTTTTCAAAAATCATTTTAACCATTCATCACTGAATTTTATATTCAAAAATCCACTGCATCAGTTATAGAGCTCCAAGAATTTTAATGGTTTTAATTGCAGTATTTTTAAGAATTAGTCGCTACTACCCATTTTGCGTTAAAATCGTACAATGTGCAAATCATTTGAAAATATTCCTCCCAGTTTTCTTTTTTTCGACGTTCAAATAATTAATAATATGAGATTCTTTCACGAGAGAATACCAACTACAAGTGAGTTTCAAGAATCTCACCGATTCTTATTAGGGAATTATAAGTGGAAGAAAAAAAACCCTCCTTAGATATATTAAATATTATTCAAATATATCGATCCAATTTTTTAATTTTTTCATTTGACTGGTAAGGCGAATCGAATCCCATTGAACTCGACATTACAGGAAAATGAAGACAAAGAGATAAGTGATAAGCAGGTTGACCTTTGGATGATAAGATAAATGGCCAAATTCATAGGGATAATTTCTTATAGATAATCAAATCTGACTCAAATTTATTTTTTTAAATTCGTTTTTATCATTGAATTGGGTTCGATTCATCGTCGTTATATTGTGATGATGTTTATTTTTAATTTAGTTTTAACTGCTGATTTCTCTTATGACTGATTTGAAAAACTTTGTTTTCATTTTCTTCTTTTTTGCAAACGATTATTTGGAGTAAATTTCGTTAAATATTATATAAAATAATCGTTAAATATATGAAATATAAATATTATTAGAAATTCTTCATAAAATCGAGAATATTTTAGCACATTTTATATAAATATTTTACATTTATATTATTGAAATAGCTTATTTGAATGATGTTTGATAAATTTGATAAGAAAATGATAAAAAGAGATGATTAAATATAGCAAATTTTCATGGAGTTAATAAAGTATATGGGATTCAATGTTATATTCTGCAAAGTAATATGGTGGGATTTTATAGACTGTTAAAGGTGATTAAAAGGGTTTCAGCGGTGGGAATTTTAATAAAGATTTTGAGGAATTTGTCAGGGACTTATAACCTTGTCTAAAGGATCAAATAAGGACCGAAACAGCAAATGGAGGTCTGTGGCGCGGTATGCCAAAAGTGCACAGCAAGGTTTGATGGAATATTGGGAAGAAGCAGCAGCGGAGTGATTTTAAGTATGTTGGTAGACCTAGGAGAATTTTACTGCTAAGAGGACGGGTTTTTGAAGTAATTAATGGGATTGCGAGTGGGGGGAAGGGAGAGGGGGTGTAGCGTATACTGGGAAGACTACGCGAAATGTGGGAGAGGCTACCGAGTGTGCAGGTAAGTTTTTTCCAGGCAGGCACGAATGCAGATGCAAATCAATATAATAGATTACAAAAAAAAGACCACTCGCAAAGATTCCGCACCTCTACCCATGTTTCAAGGGCAAAGCTCCGCTCCAAATCTCATCTGCGACATTTTCGGAAAGATATGAGTTTAACAGCACAATAATAGGTCCTAAGGCGACCGGCTACTGCTAATCCAGAGGCCAACATTGGTGAGTTTCCAAGTGTTTTGAAAATTTATTCTCTAACTGCTATTTCGATTTTGAGCGGTGGTTTTTTCATTCGGTGGAGGTCTTTTTCACATGATTTGTATTATTCATATAAAAATTCGAAAAGAAATTAGAAATGTCTGAGAAAAATTTTTCGCGAAAGAATCATTTTTTTCAAAAAAGTGTGAAATTCTGCTTCAGTGATGTGTGAAATATAAAATTTATTTTTAAATTTATTTTATGAAAATTTAATTTTTTTCGAAACCTTATTTTTCATTTTATTTTCCGAATTCTTCTTTTGCTATTTTTCCTCGTTATTTTTCTTTTTTCATCGTTAAATGTGTCGTAAAATGAATGCCTTCCGAATAAGAAAATTTCCCTTTTAATAAATTTTTTGCTCGGACGATTTTTACATATTTCATTTGATGTGACCACTGTTATTTATAGTTATTCAATTTTTCTATATAATCGTCTAAGATTTTTGGTTTTTTTTTCTTCGTTAGCAGTTATTTGCTATTTAACTTTAATGTACTGCACTTTGCATTCGTAAATCGCAATAAGAAATTTGGAGGAATTCGTGGAATTCGTGAGAAATGTTACTTCAAATCAGATAAGTATTTCCATTTGCCTTAACGGTAAGTAAAGTGACGAAAAATATTTGAACTTGCTTCTGTCTTTTGCTGAACAAATCTTAAGAAATGACCAAAATTTCTTTTTACATTGATTCAATTAAATTTGAATATTTCAAAGCAAAAAATTTCTTAAATTATTGTTGAAAAATCTGCCAAATTTAAGAAATTCTTCTTGAAAAATATTTTTAATATTTTAGCGCTTTTCATACTAGCATATCTGCCATAAATGCGTCTCTCACTATCTCGAAATCTTTTGGTTTGAGATAGTTGAAAGACTAGTTATCAGTTTTATGTGAATCTTCAATCGAACCATACTATAGTTTGGTCTATGAAGATTACCAGTTTCACCGGCACGGAATAGCCATCTCCCTACGGAATTCTCCCAACGGCTACTGATATAATCAGTCTGGTTAGAGTTATCCGGAGAGTTAGTTCCATGTTCTTTGATTTCAGAAGCGTGTTACAAATTGTGTTCATTCATGCTTTTATGCAGAGCCATATTTGCCAGTTACCGAGTTCACCATGACGACATGTGACGTACGGGCGCATTCCATTCTCCCGTCTTTAAGCCATTTCATTCCAAGTCATCCGAAACCGAAACACCAAAGTCTCTGCTGAAGCAGGTAATTGCTCGAGACCCTAAATGATGAAGACGTACCTTCGACAAGCAGACGATATCCACACGATATTTGGAAAGAAAGAGCGGACAGTATCACTTGGCTTGCAATGTTCACAAACATTCCGGAGTTCCAAGCAGTTTTAACCAACACCTCACCACGAGTGCAAAGTTCCTACAAACAATTTCCATTTACCTTGATATGCTTCGAGCAACTACTCTGGCTTGCAGGTACATCGTATTCTCAAACGTTTTACTGCACCCGGATTGCTTATCGCTTATTGCTTACCACCAGACTGGAATACATGCGGTCAGAGGACGCGGAGCTGTGTCAGAATGGTCAGAATGATTAAATTTTTTCTCCACAGAGTCATTTAGGGATATAGTCACAGTTGGGTGTCCAAAAACCATCCGATATAATAGGTTTATCTCTGTCAAAAACAAAGGCGAAATTTAAGGATGAAAAAAAAATGGAAAATGGAAAAAAGAAGAAAAAAAATTTCATTTTGGAGTTGAAGTTGGAGCTAGTCAAAACCTTTTCGAGAAAAATACTTGTATTGATTCTAATTGGGGGTGGAATGCCTCAGAAGTTCTTGCTTAATTCGGAGCGACGATGTTAAGGTTCTACTCTCTGCAGAAGTAAATTTACCCAAAAATTCAAATGCTGGTTCACCTACATTTCTATCACCAAGGAACTCTCTGGCATGTTTATCCTGTGTGACAAGCCAGCGGAGCGAATCTTACCAGTAATGGTGAGAGTTCTTTAAAAAGTTTGTCTATTTGAATCTATAAGTAATAATCAATAATGAAGAGTAGATAGATGATGCGACTGCTCACTCCATTGGTTCCCTCATTGCAATGCTTTATATGCTTAATTCAAATCGATCGATTTTTACGGAAATTTTTTGAGTAAATGTGGAAGATTTTTACGCCATCAATATAAAGATGAAATGAAAGAAGGATTTTTACTGAAAAATTTAGCAAAAGCAGAGCAATTTTCAGAAACACCAAAAATAAGGAGAATTGCATAAATAAAATGCGAGAACGATGCAATATTGATAGCAATCCGATTCTTTCTTGCCGTTTTATTAGTTTTTACGTTATTTTCATTGTTTCCGATGTGTATAAATTTATCTACATTGTTAACTATCGTGTTTAACTACAATTAACCGAAAAGAGCCTTTAACAGTTTTTTATCGAAACAAGTTTACTTATATTTTATCGATCAATAATTAAATATTTTGTAGACAAAAGCTAGTTTTGTTGCCTTAACATTGGTTTTAAAATAAGGTAATGCAGTAATTGCCTCAAAGTTTTAATTTAACTCCTTCTACATTTTTTAGAAGTTTTTTAAGACATATTTGATTGTTTTTTTTTTTTTTTCTGCTGATGAATTTCATTCTTTTTTTAACAGCAAAATTTTATTCGCGATAAGTGCAGTTTGTTATAGTTAAATTTCGAAGTGATAAAAAAGAAGAAATATTTAAAAAAATAATTTAATAATATTTAGCAACAAAAAAACAAAATTTTAGTGAGATTTTATAAAAATTTAGGAAATAAATAAATATAATAAACGTTAAAGAATAATTTGTATAGAAATGAATTGTAAGAAATGAAACAAAATGAAATGAATTCTACTAATTCTTAAAAAATCTAATTTTGCTTAACTTTAAACATTTAAATTATGGATGGGAGGGACGAAGGAGGGAAGAATGTTTTTGCAGGCCGTCGATCGTTCGGTGCGCAACATTGCACTTTAAATGGTTGGACTAAAGTCTTATATTTGAGTCCTATATTATACATGAAAATATTTTTAACGGAGGTATTCATGTAAAGATTCTGAATTTAAAATTTGAAATCTTTTGACTGTTACGCTAAGCAAATCCAAGCCATTTTCCTCAGCCGTTGAACGAGATCTGAAATATCGGAGACTCATTAACGGAGACACTTGCGGTCGACCGGAGAGTTTTGTGAAAACGTTATTTGGTTTGGCGCACTAAAGCGAATTGTGCAAATGTTTTTCGAATTAATGTTATGCAGATGATTCCTGCCTCGTTGCGCGTGAGTATTGCCTTCGGCCTTCGTCCATCAGCCTTAGTATTTCGAAATTAGAGATGTCGCTGATGACATTGATATAGAGTTGTTCCTCGACTTAACCTTAGAGTAATTGGGAGTGGAATCGGACTGTTTGATAATGACCATTAAAATAATCTAAAATCCTGAAGCTAAATAGTTCACCAGTGGTACCCATATTGTGGATAGTATCACCAGTAATTTACAATGTAATGTGTTACCAAAACAGCGAAATCAAGTAATGCAATATAAATAGTCTGACTAACTTTTTACTCGCTAAGAATCTGCGTTATAGTACGCCTTTTTTCCATAAAAATCATTCCGATTAGCGGGAATCAGATTAGTCACACCAAAAAGTAATTACGGTTCTTTCTAGAACACTACTGGCTTCGAATTCGAATGTGGTGGGCAGACAGTCAGATAGGCATGATTTCTTACCTTACTGAATTTTTTTCTTTTCTAATTTACTTGAAACATGCTCAAGTAAGATTTGCTAATTGCTAATTTGCTTGATCTCTTTGCAAAATTATCATTTTTGCGTTGTGAACTGACGAAATTTTCAGATGTAAATATCTCAGTTTTTAATAAAGTACTTTTAGATTGAAACGCCGTCGATTCGAATATTATTTCGTTCATTTAATGAGCGATGAAAATATGGAAATTTTTTAACGATATTTTTTTAAATTAAAATACAACATTATTAAAAGCGATTAGTGGAAGGATTTGGCCCGAATGGGCTGCATTTATTCAACTGTATTGTGGATATGGTGGTGGTCGTCAATTTTCCTCCTATTAAGGCTCGATTTTGCATGTGGATTGTCCAGAAAGCTTCCAAAGACAGCGATGAATTCAGAGTTTCTAAGACGAGCACAACAAGCCAGTCAGCTGGAAGACGACTTTGATATTTCTTACAATGCTGAATCAACGACCGAATCAAATCTATCAGTTTTAATTTTAAAATTAAGTTCTACTCATGAATTTCGTAGAAAAAGAGATACGATTGGCGTTTCGAGTTTTCCGACGACCGATTTAGCTGTTATCTCATCTTCCTTACCGCCAGACGTGGTGAAACAATATAGTGCAATGAAACTTCGTAAATTCTTTAAGATATTTTTCTTATTTTCTTTTTTCTGATTCATGCGAAAAAATTTTGAGCCAAAGAATTAGGTTTAGAAAATTCTTATTATTTTTTACCAGTATTTCAAGCGAGCGTTTTCTTACGCATTATTGTTATTTCCTGCTTAAGAGATTCCGGAATGCGAAGACTCAACTAATGATTGTGCATATGGTGGCAAATGTGTAGCTGCTCCAGATGGGTATAAGTCCTGCCTTTGTCCTGCTAGTTGCCCAGTTTGTAAGTCTTTCTTTTAATTAGGACAAAAAGTTTGCCACAAAGTTTTTTTGGCGTTAATTGATTAATTATTTTAACTCTATTCTTCACTGATTATTTCTTATAAAACTTTATTTCAAATAAAAATTTAAGTCGTACTTATTGAGAGTTTTGAAGTAAAAGTAGCAATTAACCACAATAATAATTCGAAACATAAAGTATTACTCATTCTCTGTTTTTTTGGCTTTTTTTGCAATGAAAGAACTAATTATGTGATTAGTCTTTTTTCTAGCAATACCTGTATCCTGTCGAGCCGAAAAGCAAGATGATTATTGCATGTCAATGAGTGATGATTATAGAGAAAAATATAGTTTACCGGACCCAGCATGTCATATGGTTATTCCATTTCGCTTTTTTAAAGATAAAAACATTGAACAACTAACAATTATAATTTGATAATTAAACATATTGATTGATCAAAAAAATTTAATTTGATGAATAAAACATAGATAGAATGTATTCTTCTGCAAATATTTTTTAATTTAGAAAGGATCGTCGACTATCTAAAACTACATTAACATATTGGATGATTATTTATGGTGTAAGAATTTTTAGTAATAAAAAATTTACAGGGTATATGTGTGTGTCCGCCGATGTTTGACCCATGGAAGATGGAAGGATCTGTGAATCTTTTGCCTTTCAAATGCGATCGAAGTAATTAGCATTATTGACTGATAGAATTTGGAAGTTTTTTGGATATTAAAAATTCTTTTCAAATACCAAAACTATATCAGAATTTTATTTTTAAATATTTTTTAATATTTTCTTTGCTGCACGAATATTTCAGGAGAATTGAAAGTGCAAGGGGTGGCAATTCCTTCTGATTCTGTATATCAAGGAACAGATGCGATTCTTTTTTGTTGCATAAATATGGATCCTAGAACCTTTGTTAATGATGATGGTGTAAGTTTTTTTAGCACTTTGCAGATTGCTTCACTAGTAGCAGAAAAATATAAATCAGTTTTAAAATTTACAATTTTTGGGGCAATTGCTTAGCTTATTGGCCTAGGTTTTTTATTTATTTGCTGTATCTACTTTTTCTGCCATATATTGATAAATGTCATATTTAAATTTGCTACTTTTTCCTTTACTTTTCCTTCTTACAAATATATGAAAGATAAAGAAAATTAGTCATTTTTCAGTCTTTTTTTTCTAGGTTGATTTCATTCAAAATTCGTCAATAATTCGTGAACCAACAAATACTCCTTATGATGAACTCTTTACCGATGGTTTCGAGCCTCCTCGATGTTGGTCTTTAGATATAAAAAATGCTCAATTCTCAGATAGTGGATCTTATTTATGTCATGTGAAAACAATTGGACGTCATGAGATCCCTGCAAATTTTACGATTGAATTTGTTGTAAAAGGTATTTTTCATTTAAAATATAAAAAAATGAATTATCTTTATCCAGTATATAAATATTTCCTCTGTTAAATCGGCATCTGCAACAAACAGCTGAAATAGATTACTGGTAATACTTGATGAAACAAGTAATGCAGCTATGGAAATAAAGACTTTGTCGATTAGGACTTAGGACTGAATATCATTTTTGATGTGTTGGAAATTTATTCCAAATTTGACGATACTCCTGTTTCTTACTGCTTGAAACAGTTGCTAGAACAATTATCCGTACATTCAGAACATCGGGCCTTTCGTCCCATGGTTAGACGATTAATGCGTCGGAGGACAACTGCAATTTCAAGTTCAATAACCCATTCTCCTTTCTTTTCGAAAATCTATAGAAATAGTACTTCACCAACTACCACGTCAACGAAATTTCGCCCTAGAAGCGAAAAAAAAAATTCAACAATCGATGCAGTCGAAGAAGAAAGTGAGTTGGAATGCACTTATTGAATGCTGCTTGGATAAGTTGCATGCCAAATGAGAATGGTGCTCCATTTTTGCATGTTTTATTCATTCATGCTTATTATTTCATTTTAAGGATTTTTCTGTGGCTTATTTTTGCGTATTTCGATTTTAATTACAATAATGTTTTAAAATTATTCCTTCTTTATCTTTATTGATTAAGAAACAAGGAGAAACAATTTTTTTAGTTAATATTTTAGGATTCTGAGGATTATTTCTGAATTATTCACTTAGCATGTTAATTTATGGTTTTATAGTTGTATTTTGCGAATTTTCGTTGTTTTAAATTATTTTATTGTTTTATTTATATTTGTTTTGAATTTGTGTCATATAATATTTTATATGTAATATATATGCTGTTGATGATTTACTATAATTGTTCTTTCTCTTGTTCCTAAATTTTTTCTTCAAAATTCTTGTACTAAAATTCTTTTCATTTCATCTTCGATAGCGATGAGTTTAAGATTCCATATAGTTTAAAATTCAAGAAGTTGTCCGATTAATTAATCAGTCGTCAAAAATTGCTTAAAAACTTGAAATTTTATTAAAGGAAAGATGTATTGTTTTTTATAATAAATATGAGAATTTACCTTTTGATATTCAAACTCGTAGCGTTCAACTAATTTAAGCAAAAAGTTCTTTGATTATTCTTTATTTGTCGCAGATAAAAATGACTTAAAGCGCTTATTTTATGCCATCCACATTGATATTTCACTATTCTTTGCATGATTGTTAAGCATGTTTTAAATTTTAATTGCCCTTCTCTAGTGCTGATATATTTTCCTCAGTTTCTCCATCTTGTTCAAATCGGCCAATTTCTAATTCGTTGGCATAAAAATGAGACGAACTGTGGGCAACAAAAATTGTATTCATTATTTGCAATGCTTTTTAAAATTTTGATTGAAAATACGCATAGATTTTTCAGCTCCTCGTATGATTCAGAATATTACCGTGAAAGCAAACGCAACTCATGCAGAAATACACTGGGATACACAGGAAGGACCGATGCTGAAAATTAATTTCAAGTAATCGTTTTAAATTTATGGATAGATTTATAAGGCAGCATGTTGGTTTTCGTTTTTTCTTCATTATTCTTAAACAAATTAGGACAAACAAAAGATAATGAATGTAAGGGTGAAAAAGCTCCTTTAAAAGTGGTTTTTAGCAGTAAATAACCGAAAAGAAAAAGAAAAAAAAACCTGAATATAATGTTATTACTTCTACTGACCCTGAAAATTGTTTAATCGATGTATGTTTTGCCGTATTATCATTGCCAGTCTTGAAATGATTAATATGTGAAATTTATCAATTTTATTACATTCTTTTCTTGATTGATTTTTATTTTGCCAACAGGTTACTTAGAAGGACAGATGGTGTTGAAGTTTGGGCTCAGAAAAATGCGAAACCAGGTGTGGTTATCAGTAATTTGCTTCCAGCTACACCATATACTTTATTCATTTCTGTATTTGATGGTCAGAATGATCCATTCAAAATCACTGAGCAATTTACAACAGCTGAAAGTGGTAAGATTGCTTATGAGAATATTTTTTGTAATAATCGAAAAAAAGACATTTTTTTCGTTTGAAAAAATCGATTGATAAGTTTAAAGCTCTCTTTAAGATGGAAAAAATGAAAAAAATTAGACAAATTGGGAATTTTTTACGAATTTAAATTTTGAATTTTTATTTTTGGTGGTATCCAAAGTTAGAGGAAATCGATGAAATTTTTTAATAGGAGAAATTTGCAGTTGTAGTTGATTTTATTGGGTGCTATATATATTGAATTTTTGGTGATCATTGAATATTTTAATATATTCGTTGAATATTTGAAATTCTTAGTTGGCGTATAAGGTTATATGAATGTTTTATCTATTATTTGAACGCAAACGTTTAGTTCGAATTTTAGTAATAATTTAATTTATTTTTTTTTTAGCGCCTGAACCACCAACACTTGGCGAAATTAGAATTTTGAATTTACGTGATGGGCTGAAATGTGAAGTTGAATGGACTCCGCCAAAAACTCCTAATGGCAGGATTATTAAATATTATGTATGCTTTTTCTGATGTTTTTCTTACATTCCGTTTATATTTTCACTGGTTTTTTTAGGCACTACTAATTTTCTTTTGACCAGTTCTTGACCTTAAGGCTGTGAAAAATACTTGGTAGTGAAAATACTTAGCTCACCATCTCTATTTAGGCGTTTATTTAGTAGAAGTATAGGTGGTATCGTTCAGATTTTTGAATGACAGGAAAAATGGCTGAATCGTGGTGCTTTAAATTATAGTTTAAACGATACACTGCATGGCTGTGCTTACATCTGTTATGAAGAAATGGAAATGAATAATGTTGATTTTTAAAATACTTGAATGATTTTTTAAAAATAATTGCAAGATTCTCTGTTGTTTACTTCTTCCATGCTTATTGTGTTAGGTTACGGTTCGTGGTATAGTGCGATACGCTCCCCATGGTATTCTGTCTGGGGATGATTTTCCTCTAGCTGAAAGAGATAGGTGCGCTAACTTCAATGGAGATGAAAAGAGCTTTACAACAGCTGATGCAATTGCCGATTTTTATTCGTGCCGTTTCGGACCACTTAAGGTATCTAAAGTTTAAAAAATGATGCAAAGATTTTAAATTCCTGAAAATTTTTATCATTAAATTTGTGGAAAAATGATATAATGGTAAAAGGCAATGTGTCAATGTGCATGTGCCTATAGGGATGATGTGATCATGGTCTTAGATCCTCTATTCCGAAAAGCTATTTATACAAATATTTTTTCATCTGTTCCACATAATTTTTTTATTTTCCTTTAATATCCCGTCATAATTCTCTTTATATTATCATAACCTACATCTTAAACTCATACCGTTCAGATTATCTTATAGTCTTTGTATTTTGACGTTGAAGTTGGGGTTTGGCTGTGCACTTTTGTTATTTCCTGTTAATACTCTTTTAAGCCCTTTCAAGCCCAGATATATGTGCTTTTTCATCTCATCAAATCTTGTTTTTTAAAAAACTCTTCCCTCTGTCTGTCTATATTATTAAAATTGCCTGTCAAATTTTTTAAATTTTTTTTCTTCTAGAAAAATGATTTACCTTGGGAGAATCTTGATATATTTTACAAAAAATTTTCCTTTTTTTTTACGTTTTCTGTTCGTTGATATTGCAGAATTCTCATTTATTCTACATACTTTTCTACATACTTCATATATTCTACTTTTATCTGAAGCATCTCGCATTAAGATTATGAAAGCATAGTGTATATAATGAAAGGGAACCAAGGTAGTAAAGGAATATGAATTGATGGAATTGAAGGATGTCAGAATGCTTTCAGGCCAGTTTTATGGGGAATTTAATGCATTTATGACAACACTGTTAACAGGAAGATGTGTTAAGGAAATAAGAGAATGATTAATTTTAAAGGCATATTAAAAGGACGTAGAGGCTTAAAGGTTAAATTAAGCGAGTTAGGGATTATGAATCAGTTTTTTGATCCTAATTTCGGAATATATTTTATGTTAACCCCAATTATTTAACTTTATAATGTAATAGAAATTTCATATGATAACAAATCATAGACAAATTTCAAGTCTTTTTACTATTATAGCCCAATCGAAATTATACAGCAACAGTATGGGCTGTTAATGGAGCTGGCAAAAGTCGTCCTATTTCATTTTCGGATAGTTGCGTAACAAACTTTGCGCAGCCAGATTCGGTAGATGCACCACTTTCATCAACACAGAATGGAAGTTCGTTTGCCTTATCGTTTGGAAGTGAACCAGATCAGACAAATGGACCCGTTTCGTAAATTTTTTTTCAGACTTTTTGAATATGTGAGATTGTAAATAAATCGGAATTCATTTTTTTCAAAGGATTTTAAGAAAAGAATTTAAAATTCTGGGATATTTTTTGAAAATTTGCCATAAATAATGTTTCATATTGTATTTTTTATAGGTGTTACTACATTGCTATTGTTCCACTTCATACTGATGTTGCAATCGAAGAAATTCCTGCTCCTGATTCTCTTGTTGTTGATACTTTTTTGAAAACACTGGAAAACAATCTTTTGCAGGATGATCCTTCTAAAGTGATCTTTCTTTTTTTTAAAATATTTTTTAAAATTTACTGAAGCAAAAAAATATGACATTTTTATCGCTGGAAATTTTCTGTAATTTATCATTCATTTAACCATTCTTGAATTGGATAGTAATTGTTTCTATTGATTCATTTTAGAGCACTAAAAAATTTAAAAATCGACGGTACTTTGCATATATTGCTGAAAGCTATGCAAATTTCCCTCGCCACACTATGATTGGAGATGGTAACACAACAGCTGATGTTGATCCTTGCAATGTGTTGTAGGTTTTCTGTTTTTTTTTTTAAACTGTAAGAAAGCATTTATAAATGAATAAACCATTTTATTTTATTAAACTGTATTATAGCTGTATAACTGTATTAATGTACATTGGTAAGTGAATTTGCTATATAAATTAATTTCCTTGAATTATTCGAATAATTTTGCGACTTAAGATTTCTGCTGGTTTATAATTTATATTATGAAAGAATTTTTTTGTGCTATGATATGTGCTCTATTTCAGTATTCCAAAGTTCCAACTTTTATGAAACCTGTTTTCCAGTTATCTTAGTCGGCATCGTCCTGAAGATCCAGCATTGAGACCAGGATTGAAGTACACTGGCTTTATGATTGTTCGTGTAGATCGCGATGATTCTTCTCGAGATGAAATTCTTCGTCACCCTGATAACTTCCATAAAAGGAGGTTGTTTTTCATCTAAATTTTGTTTAGAATATGTGCTAAGGTAAGGATTGAGAATAAGATCCGTATATGCCTTAGAGATTTTTGAAATTTCATGGGAGAAAATGGGAGGAAAATCTTTATTTTTACCAAATCATAGTAGCATTAGCGACAGTATCTGTGGTTTTTTCTTCGCTAAAAATCGCTATTATCTTTGTATTACAATACTTTGTAATATTGTTTGAATTTATTTTTGATTTTATTCTTTTAATTATTTATTTTTATTTATTTGTTATTTATTATTTATTAATTTATGCATTTATAAATATTTGGAGAAGATTCCTTAAACTTTGAGGATCCTGTGAGCATTATTTGGTTACCAGAGATCAGAAAAATTTAAGGATTCTTTCAATATTTGCTGAATGTTGGCTTTCAGTTTTTGAATTAAAATTTGCTTCTTTATTCGTTAAAAAATGCTTAGAATCTTCTATATTATTTCTCTGATTTCCATAACTGTTGTAAATTCATTTCCTTTATTTAGAAAGCGTTATTGGTTTAGCTATCGTGAAGAATCAGAATTAACAGGTCGTGCTCGTTCATCGCGGCAGCTAATTATTAGTGGACCTGCTTATGGATTCAGCAATTATTTTAAACCAGTTATACTCGAAGCATTTGATGGTGAAGTTTTCAATTTGGCAAGGAAATATGAAACTAGAGAAATACCAAGGGTGAAAGAGAAACTAGAGAAGATGTGGAAAATGGGGGCCAAAATAGTTTAGTGGTTGGAGGCTTCTACCCGTAAACTAGAAATGTGACTCCAACAAGTGATTCCAAGAAAAGTATCAGAGATCTTTGTCCAGAAGAGCGCTCTGCTAAGAGTGACTAAGATATTACCCTCAAGCTCCTAGGCCTCCGATAAGTTGGCCTATATCACCTATAGGGTAGGGAGAGGGAAAGAGATTTTTTTGTATATTAAGTACTTTTGATTAATTCTTTTTTTTTTTTAAATATGTTTAGATGTTCTGATAACTCGTTTTTTTTCAAAAATGTATTTACAGTATTCTTAAGTTCTTCGATTTCATTGATTTACTTTAGGAAATTTTGCTCAATCGTGGATGACTATTGCTTTCACAACATTTTCTCTATTCATTTTCATTCTTATTGTTTGTTCTGTCGTTACGTATTTTTTACATAAGTAAGTTAAACGTTGAAAATTTTAAAAATAAAATAATTAATACATTTTGCAATATTCAGCCAACAAGATTTTGGGAAATTATTTTAATATGAACGATATTTTAGACGAGGATTGATAAAGCAGTTATGCCCTATTAATAAAGATCGAACTCTATTAAGGCCGCAATTTCACGCCACTCCTATTGAAGATCTTCCTGCTGAATTCATTATTAGACATAGAGATAGCAATTTTTTATTCATATCAGAATTCGAGGTTGATATTTTTTCTCTGGTTTTCTTAGTTTTCATAGGTTTTTACCTTTAATAATTTGAATAATTTTTAAAATGATGCGAAAATTTTTATTTGGTCTGTCGCTTTATTTTATGAAAATTCGTTTCAGAAGTAGATAAATCCGTAAATACCTAAAAATTTTTTTGAGATTCGAAATATATTTTCAAAGCGAATGGCTTTTAGTAAAACTTTTAGAGAAATTAAGTTAAATTTTATTTCATCCAAAATAGTGTATTTACAATATTTTATTTCTTTAATTTAATTTACTGTCAATTTAATAGAGTGATTCTTTGAATATATTCTTTGGATTTTACATTTGATTTTATATTAAAGATGGAATATTTTAAAATAATCCTGTATCCTGTGAAAATCCTCGAAAGTCCCATATTTTTCCAAATAATTCGTGCAAATTTATTGTAAATGGTTTAGGCATTACCTCATTACCATCGATCTTATGAATCAAGTGCATCGGAACGACGCGAAAACTCTCATAAAAATCGGTATAATGATATTAAAGCATTTGATTCTACACGAGTGAAGTTAAGTGTTGTCAATGCTGATCCATCCACAGATTACATTAACGCTAATTTTATAAAGGTTCTCTTTCTTTATTTCCAAGAGTTTTTTTATTTTTATTTTTCAATTTTATTTTATTTTTTGAAAATAGCACTTCTGTGTGTAATATTAAAAAAATTTTTATTTTTAGTTCTTTTCTTATTCTTATAAAATTTTTTTATCTGTTGTTTCAAAAGACACTTTAAAACAATATGAAAAAGTCAGTTTTATTTGATGTTTGTTACTATATAATTGCAATTAAGGGATATAAAGGCCAAAAGACTTTTATTGCAACACAAGGGCCTGTGGATGCGAGCATTGATGATTTTTGGCGGATGGTATGGGAGCATAACGTTCAGCTAATTGTAATGGTCGCAAATTTGTATGAACGCAGCCGAGTAAGCTTTAATTTAAATGTCAAGCTTCATTGTATGTTAGGCTTATTCCAGGTGTTTTTCAAATGTGGATAGGTAATCTGTCGTAAGCTCTGGATTCCATCGTTTCTACCATTATACTGGTGATGTTTGTTTAATAATCGCCAATTCCCTCACATTTCTTTACAAAAAAAAGATGATTTTTGAATCGAATAATTTTTAGCTATTTAAAAAATAAACAAATTACAGTGTCAGTGTTCGAAATATTGGCCTGATGATGTCTCGAAAATTTATGACAAAATCGAGGTTCGACCGATTGATTCAACTTTTTATTCTGATTATGCTATTCGCACATTTGAAATCCAAAAAATTGCTGGTAGTACCATAGGGAATGGAATTACGACAGGTCAACCGGCAGTAATTTCTTATGAAGCGAGCAGTGATGATAACGGACATTCTGGCGAACCAGTTGCGGTCATTATTAATAAGTCTCGGTTCGTTTCGTTTGAATTTCATTTCATGAATAGTTTTCGCATTTTGCTATCGTAAATGTGAATGATTTTCACGTGATATAAATTTGCTTTCAGACTACTTACCATCTCGTTTAATTCTTTGCTATATTAATTTAATAATTTTTATTTCTAGCGCTATTTCGACGAAAGGTTCGGTCGAATCAATCCTTAATTCTGATTATGCCAACATTCCTAGCGATTCGAACAGAAATTCTCGCAGCAGTAACAATTTGCGACTTGGCACAGGCGAAACAGAGTTTGTTACTCGTTCACTAGGTATAGGTATTTTATTTGTGCTCGAAAAATCCATGAATTTTCACAAATTGTTCGCTATTACAGTTTGATCTCTAAAATTTTTCAGATTGTCGGAAGGTTGTTCAATATCACTATACATCTTGGAACGATCTTCAAGCTCCTGAGTGTACTACAGGTCTTCTAAGGTTCTTAAAGAAATTACGCAATTTGAAAGAATTCAACAGTAGTCCAGTAGTTGTGCACTGCAGGTTACAATTTTTTCTGTCGTTCGGCCAATCACGACTGATGGCATCGAGTCATAAAAATTGTTAAATATATATCTAATTGTTAAATATAAATATATTTAAAATCTACTGTACGGTTTTAGTGCTGGAGTTGGACGCACGGGTACTTTTATAGCACTAGATAGTCTTTTGGATCAGTGTATAGAAGAAGGTAAAGCGGATGTGTTTGGTTTTGTTTCAGAAATGAGAAAGCAACGAAATATCATGGTACAAAATTATGTAAGCTTTTTTTTCTTTCGTTTTTAAAATTATTTTTTTAAATAGTGAAAGAGTGCTTTCGTTATGCTTTCGTTATAAAATTTTTCTTCTCTCATACCTAATCATCTCTCAATTTTATTAATAATTCATTGAGGTAACATTAAGATAAAGAGATCATTTGATGAAAAATCGTTGTTATTGTTTTTTAGTTTTGTTGTATCATTTGAAGTTTGTAGAAAAAGTGAAAGTGAAAAAGAGAGATGATGGGAATTTTTTTTGGAGAACCAAATACGAAATAATTGGTTTAAAGGTGGAATTTACAGGAACAATATGTTTTCATTTATAAAGCATTGGCTGAGTGGTATATGTTTGGTGAAACAGATGTAAGTATTGATAAATTTCCTGAGTACTATCGTTCATTAAAAGAAATCCAACGTGATAAACAATCTTTTAACGCAAGTGCTAATATCGCTTCATTGGCATCGGTTGTACTGAAATCTACAACACCTCGACTGAATCGAACTAGTAGTCAGGCTTCTTCTTCTGATAAAACTGTTACCGCAATGGAAGCTGAGTTTAAAGTGAGTTTAATTATACGATTTATATATATATATATATGTATATATTTATAGCAGAAACAACATAATATTTCCCGAATAACGGAATACCGTAGTGGTTAAAGCGGATGATAGTGGATGATTAATGGAGTATAGCAATAATAGTTCGAATCGCAGCAAATCCTTTCTAGTGAATCTCATTTTATGAGAATATATAAAAGCTTATCTGCGTTATCTAAGTTTTCCAAGCCCTTTGATAAAGGGTCAGAAGTTTGGGATCACCCATACCACCCACAAGGATTGAGAAGGAAATTTTTGTATATCACCTAGTAGCAGTGAAATGCAGGTAGGAACAACATACACTGAGTGGCATAACCAAGTAGCTTGCATTGTCTACAGAAATATGTACCATTTGTGGACTAGACTCTTCTAAGATCAAATGGAAGATTCGCTATTAAAAGCAGAATGCTTACTGATCTAAACATAGAAACAGGAATTGGCCAATCAACCAGACATTAGCGGTTAGTGGTCAGAAAATATTAGGATGATAGGTGTAGTCAAGTGACATGATCACCAGGAATATGATAAGCTATAGAAATGCCAAGGGCTAGAAGAAGAACTAGAGAAGATGTGGGAAATGAAAGCCAAAGTAATCCCTGTGGTAATTAGAGCATTCGAGATTTGTGACCTCGAAGTTAGAAAAGTAACTTCAACAGATTCCATGAACAAATCAGACATCTCTATCCATGAGCCAATGCTGGGAGCAGCTAAGGTACTGCGCAGAATTCTCAGGCCCCTAGCAGAGGATTTGAAGTTGAAGGTCAATGCCACCAATACGGAGTGAAAAGGAATATTCAATTTTCGTAAGATTGATAATTAATTTTAGAGCTTTTCTACCTTACATTTTCTTTTACATTATTGTTTTTAATGTTAGAAAGAATTTCTTTAAATTTCTATCGAAATATCTTTTAATTTTTCAGAATTTTTTTCAGCGCTTAGATCGATCATTGGAATTAAATCGAACATGTAATTTTGCTCATAAACCTGAGAATGCTAACAAAAATAGATTTGAAAATGCAGTACCATTTGATCAATGTCGAGTTATACTTTCTATTGTTATAGGAAGCCATACGGACACTACCTATATAAATGCATCCCTAGTTAAGGTTTGTTAAAACCTGATCTAAATTGAAAATTTTTATAAGGCGTTCTTTCAATCTTTTTGATATTTGATTTCTTTTCAGGGATATTTTTATCCATACATACTGGCACAAGACCCCATTGATGAACAAACTTGTTATGATTTTTGGAGAATGATTGGGGATCAAAATTCTAAAGTAGTTGTTATGCTTTCGAGTGAAAGTGAATTCTCTGTACATGAGAAGGTAAAATCTCTTCAAAAAATTATAATAGCTAACTATAATCATTATTTTTATAATTATCAGACAACTAAAATTTTTATGAAAGCTCTCAAAATTTCGTGGTTTTATATCTTTATTTCTTTAGTACTGGGCAATTGAAATAGGAAAATCGATCTCATTTGGTCATGATGCCGATGTCTCCATTAAATTAATAAGTGAAGAGATATTTCCTACTTTTATACTCAGGAAGTTTACTTACAAATTTGTTAAGGTGAGTTATGATTTTACGGATTACATAAATTGTTAGTCATAATTGTTCCACTAATAAATTGCAGGAGAAAAATTATCGTGAAGTCGTTCAGTTTTCTTATCTTTGTTGGGCAACAGGGAATTTAGTTCCTATTTCAACTGATTCTTTAATCGATTTAATAAGTAGAGTTTTGTCATTGCAAAGTGATCATCAAGAAGCAGGACCAATCATACTTCATTCCAGGTTAATAAATATATATGGATAAATGAATATATCTAGCTGATTATTATTGCTTTTTAATCCAGGAACTACTTCAAAATTTTATACACAATCCTTAAATAAAAATATTTTAAATCGTGAAAATTTTAATAGAAATAAATTTTTAATCGGCTCTCTCATCCTATAAAATTTATTTATAGTGAAGCGAGTTTTCATTTCCCAAAAAGCATTTTTTTCTTTTTAATTATTTTTTGATTTAAATAATTTTTAGGGATGGTTCTTCTGAAACGGGTCTTTTCTGTTGTGTTTCTCTTTTATTAGAGAGATTGAAGGCTGAAAGCCGTATCGATGTTTTTCAAACAGTTCGTAGTTTGCAGCAAAATCGCCCTTTGCTTTTTAAGAAATTTGTAAATTTTTGCTATTTCGATTTTTAATATTTCATTTGGTTTTCTGTATGTTCTCTTCTAGTTTTTTTTCAATTTGAGTCGTTTCAGGAGCAGTACGCATTTTGCTATAAAGCTGTTATGGATTACTTGGATTCATTTAGTGAAAATGCTCAAATATTATAGTTTTCTTGTTTCTAAGTCGTATCATATTATTTTGCTATGTTTACTATATATATATATATATATATTTTGTTATATTTAATAATTTGTTTTCATACAATCTTCAAGTATACGCGCATTGCATATTATGTATATTAATGGCACGATGTCTTAGATACTTTATACTTTATTTGGATTATACGTATTTCCATAAATTCTTAGTGAATGAATTATTAAGTTTAATCTGTTTACTATTTTTATTCATCATTCGATTTTATCAAATCACAACTGTAAATATTTCATGCGTCTATTATTGTTATCATTTGGAAGCGGTATGTTTGAAAATGCTTAAATCATAGAATCTCGTTGTTATCATTTTCATTTTTTTGATGAGTTTTTGTGATGTTTTCTAATTTCAACCATTATTTAAATTTTATTTCATTTTTTATTCCTCATATTTTTTCTTAATTTTGTTGCTAAATTAAGTTGCATAATTTTTGTTTTAGAAACTGCTAAAGGTTTAGATTTAATGCATTTGATGTGAAATGAGTGTTTTTCGATCTACTTTAGCGCAAGCAACGGTTCCACGTTAAGTGATAAAAGTCCTTCTGATAAATTGCCGAAAGATTTCCATGGCCGTCACTCCTCTGGTAGCACAACTCAGGTTTTTTTCATTATTACTGCATTTTTATAGCATTTTTTTATAGGCTGTTTTATTTTCTTACTAATTTTAGGTTTTATAATTTATATTAAGAGAAAATTTGAAAAAGTTTTTTAAGATCACTAACTTGCAAATCTGAGATTTAATTTTCATTCTCTGTTGGGCAATGCATTACTCTTATCATTAAGCATACACAGGTATAATGGTTGGTTTTTATTGATTTATAACCTCATATTGTTTCTCATTTGCATGTTTTCGCTGTAATTTTTGGTGGAAATTTCATTTTATTTTTTAGTTTATTTGGTTAATGATACCAGCGCGCATTTTCTTTATCTATGTGCTTTCGAGTGAAAATGAAAGTAAAACATTTTATTTCGCCAAAATACCATTCTTTTCATTTGGTACAAAAAATAGCTGGATTAGAAGTTCATTATTAATTTGTCTTGACAATAGGGAACAGTAAGGGTCACCAAAGGTCAGATGAGTATTCTTTTTTTTCTGTTTTATTTATTCTTTTTAAGCAAAATGAGAGGTAAAAATAAAATTATAATTAATGGATTAATTAATTATAATTAATAAAAATTAGTTGGATCTAGACTCGTTAGCTCATTCTACTCTTTTCTATAATGTTGTATATATTTGTTTTGTCGTTTATTCGTTTTGATTGTAAAGCAGATGGATACTTCTGCAATTTTCTGGATATTCTGGACCAATGCAGGTTTGATTTTCGGCTTTAGAAAATCAAACAAATTAATCTTTTATTCGTCCCAATAAGGAAACAGAGAAGTTATCTTTTGATATCACGTATCATTTCTGATTTGGCTCTTTGCATTCATTGGGTATTAAAAGCAGGAATAAAGAAACAAAATAACTTTTCATTTGTAACATGTGGAGAATGCAAAGAATTTCAACATTTTTCCTAATTGTAAATGTGATAGTTGAGATATTTTTCCAGTTAAGGTGGCATTCCATTTAAAAATCACTAAATAAACTAGCGGAAATATCAGATAAGAGGGTGTAAAATGGAACTATAAACGTCGGTGCATTGCAAAAGTGTCCAAATGTATAAAATGTGTGCTCTTCGCTCAATTTTTCCCTCATTTTCCATTGAGTTTGATTTTCTATCTTAATTCATTTTTAAAAATGCTATCGTAGAAATGCTTATGCAAATAAATATACTCTCGATTAGCACCTTCCTTTGACTGTTTTTTAAAAATTTATAAAGCTCATTAAATGCTAAAGTATTAAACAATATTTTATAAAAATTTGATCATCCAAATGGAATCGGTGAATCTGTGGATTTAAAAATCGGCAAAAATTTGAAAAATTTGAGAATTGAGTAATTCTTACCATAAGACATGAATTATGGGGACCTCGATATTTTAGAGGATAGTGAATGTTGCCGTTAGTATCTTTTGAACATATCAATTTTAACGTTATATCCGTTCTTTAAAAACATCACAAATGATCTATTTTCCATTATTTTATTTATTATATTTTTCATTGTCATAATATATTTTCTTTCCTCCTCCGGTCATTTTGAAATGTTAATATTTTTGAAAAATTTCAAAAACCGAAGAAAGAAAATATTCAAAAGAACAAAAATAGAAACCCATATTGACAAAAAAAACTCATGCAAGATAAACACCATTGGATAAAAACAAACGAAAAGAAAACGATTTTACATGATTTGAAGTATCTTCTAATGTTATTATTGCTATTGATTATTAACTCTGCCGTGTACTCTAAATCGATACAAGCAAGTGTAGGAGTTTCCATGATTTGATAATATTCGAAATTCTATCACTCTCACAGCTGAAGGAGAAATAACGATCTGTAATAAAAGAGAATGATATGCTGATAAAATTCATTTAAGCACACTCGAAAAAAATCGTATGGCTGTCAGAATGTGGAAAATATTAAGATAAGGCAGATCATTTATGGTAATTATTTCTTTTAATATAATATTCCACTGATAAAAAAGGATAAAATGGAATGGTGGTCGTGAAGTTCGCTTGGTCTAAGAGGAAGAGACTTGGGTGCTTTTCGTTCTTTGACAGGAATCTTTGAAAATAAAACCAGAGGGGATATTGCATCCCGTATGCACTTATATACCAGAGGGATATATTTTTCTTTCTAGCACTTATTGTATGCCTTATTAAAAATGACAAGTAATGAGAAGTGGAAGAATAAAATGAAATAAAGAATAAAATGTAACGTGAATGAGATATAAAGAGTAAAGAGGCACTAAAATTATGGCATTTCTCGTTTAGAAGCCGGTTTGGATCCAATTTGGAAATCAGTTTCTTATCAGTTATCAGTTTCTAAATATTATTGATTATATGCAATAAATATGTGTCAATTCCTGTGGTGGACAACAAAGAACGTGCCTTAACCAGCGAAGGCGACGCTCCATGATGGTAAATGCAAGTTGCATTTTGCTCTGGATTATATATCTCCGACTAGCGATGTCCAATCTACACAGTTGAATATTGGTGGGGAAAGAACAGTCTTGACGGACGCCAATTCTTATTTCAAAGGAGTCTCCATAGACAGAGATATGCGCCCACGTAGATGATAAAGTGCCTTTATGAGTCGAATGATCTTCTCTGGAACACCGTCGCGTTCCATCATCCTCCAAATTGTTTTTTCAACTAAATCGAAAGCGGCTGCAAAGTCGATGAAACATGTAACGATTGGTTGCAAATATTTGAAAGGTGTTCCAGCATTCTTCTTAGCGTAAATATCTGGTCAGCACAACCGTGTCTCAGCTTTGTCTCATTGATATTTATATTATATGTCATTGAAGTGCTTTAATGATTCGGTTTGAAATGTGTTTATTATTTCCCGATCTTTTAGATTAAGATAGCTGAAAGAAGCATTTTGGGAGACGCTATATTGGTTTGAACCAAAATATGGTCAGATTCATGAAGGTTGTCCGATTCAGCGCCATGATAGGAATGGCTATCCAGTATAGAACTCTTTCAATGGCGAATGATTAATCAATCTGGTAGGAGTGTTGGTTATCCGGTTCCATGTATAGAAAGCCTATGATGCCGAAAGCATATTAGTGACAAAATGTTTATGCTCTTCGGGAAAGTGAAAAAGACGTTCCTCACTGGTGTGCCGGGGCTCCGATGCCATATTCGCCAATTGTCGAGATGATCGTAGCTGCATTATGACATGCTCATTCCAGTCTCCCCCGATTATGACCATGTTTCGATAGAGATTTTGTTAGCAACTGAAGTTCTTCAAAAGTCACAGTAATCTGCAGAAAAAAATTGAAGGATGATGATCGAGATATTGCAGAATTTACATTTAAAGGGCATAAGCCATATGATCACTTATCAGTTTCCACTTAATCAACGCAGAATGAGGCTTTTTAGACATGGCCATTTGACTCCGAGTTATCCAAAACACCATGATTTAGTCAATATCTCTGCTCGGAGCCAGATTTAGCAACTGCTCCAGAAACTCAAAATGAGAAAGATGGACCTTCGACAAGCAGGCAACATCCACACGATATTTAGAAATAGTGTGGACAGTGATCGTTTGGCTTGCAATGTCCATAAGCGTTCCATACAGTTAACACCTTTCCGCGCGTTGGTTTCCTTGATAGATCTCGAGAAATTGTCCTGGCTTGCAATTACATTTTTTTATAAACCTTGGGATCGTTTTATACTCGAATTGTTTACTTATCGCATATATCATCGGGCTAATGGGAATAGAATTGCTCAGTGGGTTGTTGCTCAGTTTGAAGCGCCGATGCTGAGGTTCGATTCCACGCAGGAGTAAACTTGTATAAAAATACGGGTGATGATGACGACTCACCTGTATTTATATCGCCAATGGCATATTGCACAACTGACAAGCCAGTGGAACGAGTTTAACCAGTAATGGTGAGGACTCATAAAAAAAAATATCATCGGGCTATCATGAGCGTTGGAGGATGCAGATGTTGTATCAAGAACTTTGTCCCTCTTACCATAGAATCATTAGAGTTATAAATGGGTCCCCAGCAGACACCTGGATTTTTAACAGGGTTACTCCTGTCGAAGACAAGGATAAAAGTGGAAAAATCAAAAACTTAAAAAGTTACAAATTAAATAAAAAAAAACATCGTTTGAGATGTCCAAACAAAGATTTATAGTAATCAGTAACATTTATTATTTCTTATATTTTAGTAGAACAGTTGAAAAAGCCGACCGTTCACTAAAATATGAAGATTAACGATATAAGGACCAATCGATGAAGAATTTGCTCACATCTTTTCAATCGAATGTGTCTAAATCAAAGGAAAAAAACAGAATTGAAGTTTCAAAATTCAATAATAAATACGAGGTTGCCAAAGCACGGATGTTTTCATTTGAAAAGGCTTGTGAAATCATTCGAATATACTACTGATAAATCTGAAATCTAAAATAACCATCTCAAAGCGGCACAACATTGAAATAATTCTCGTGTCATTGAATAAGTTCTTGATGGCTTGAACGATTGGAAGTTATGTTTCTTATTTTCATTTGGTCAAAACCGTATTCAACTAAGTCTTTGTATGGCAGTATAGATCTGGATCTTACTGGAATATTATTTCGAAAAATAATGACTTCCATAGTAAGCGTCTAATAATCTTGGAAAGTATGACTTTATTACGATGATGGGCTTACCTGATGATATGCAATCTCAACTACTAACAGTGGAAATCAACACTAAAAAAGAGTTGAGAGTGGCTCTTGAGAGGTTGAAGCCCATAAAGTTAAAATAAAAGTCACAAGTGCATTTCGAGAAAAAATCGATGATCCATGTGGAATTTTCACGTAAATCTAAATTCCATACTGAAATTAAAAGCATGGACCAAAACAAATTGAAGCGCTAGGCATTCCTTCGGACAAAAAAAGAAATTTTTGCAAAGCAGCTTTAGAAATCCTAGCTAATTCTTTAAAGAAAAGAAAAGTCTCGCTACTTTTAAAATCTTTGTCAATGGCCAAAGATTTAAACCACTCTTCGACACTGATTCCTGTGCTGCCTTTACTCGGGAAGATGGAGCTAAACAACTAAAACTCGAAAGTAACCGTTCAAATTGGATTAATTTCCTTTATTAGTTGTCAAGAAACTTTTGACAATTCTGTTTCATTGAATTTCTTATTCCGAGATCACCAAATACACAACAGGCAATAGTGATGCAATAGTGGTAACTTTTCATTATTGGTTTTCACACATGGCTCAAGGCCAAATGGAATGTCTTTTTAAATTTAATTTTTGACTTTGATAAAGATAAAGTCTACATAGCTTCTGAAACTTTATCAAGATTGGCTATAAAAGAAAAATCTATACGAATAGGAAATTCAAGCAATACTGCCACAAATAATGAGCTTAATTCCACAGATCAATAGATCCACACGAAACGAAAAGACATACGGAAAATTCTTGAAATGTTGCAAGATTTACCTCATTATAGAGGATATGACGGGTAATATCATACGTGAACATGAAAATCAAGGTTTTTCTGGAACAGCATGAAGCATTTTCAATTATATCCGTTACTGTGAAGTATCAATTTGGCAAGTTTAAAAATAGTCGAATATTCATCAACACATTTTCATATTATTCACCGAGACTTCGATAAATTAACAAGAAAAAGAAGGCAGTTCAAAACAACTTTCATTTTTAGCTGCTGTGGCTTAATGAAGGAGTTCTTTTGAACTGCTCACTTTTCCTTGTTATGAACCAAAATTCCACTGCTACCATCAGTTTTCTGGAAAGTAAACATTATTTTGAAGACTAAAAGTAAAGTAATGCTACTTGCTTCAATTTTGGACAATTTGCAGAACTGGCTTAAAAAAATGGTATTATTATGGTATTCTTAAAGTGTACTGCCCCATATCATCCAGAAATTAACGAATTAGTAGAGCGAAGGATAAGAGAAATATAAAAGATTTCTTTCTTGCTAAACTTCACTGGTAAACGGAAACCTCAAACCGTAGCATATAAGTACTTTAATCGATCATACTGTGAAGCTACTGGTTGTACTCCGTTCTTTAAAGCATTTGGTAGATCAGATTCAGCTGATAGTGATTTTGGAATTAATATCGACCTATAGCAAAAGAAATCTGGATATGCCAGATGAGTATGCAAACAAACCCAATTTGAAACCTACATGAATATCTCAACTTTCTCCAATTAAGCCTGGATCCGTGATTCTAGCTGGAATCGTTGATCGAAACGCTTCTTAGAAAGTGAAAGGATCATTTCTAGTTACTGATTTTTCTAAATATGAGATTCATCAAATCGGTACGATATACGGATGGTCTCAATAGAATTCACACAGCTCATACCGTAATTTCAAGGTTTCATCCGAGGTCGGATGATTCGAAGGCGAGGGAAGTGTAACGATTAATATAAAACAGTTGTTGACATCTTTAATATTTTAGTATTTAGTATTTTAATGAGCATTCGACTGCAGATCGAGACGTCCCCGGTTCAAATCCGGGTGCCCCCTTCCTTTTGCCTGCTCACCCAATTGTTCAGTAATTATATATATATATATATATCCATTAATTATATATATATATATATATATACCGCTATATAGAGCTGGGTCATCCCTTAGTATACAATGTGTTATTTTCCCTTTGATGTGAATAAGATATTTTATATTTTTATTTATATATTATATTTTTATAAATATATTATATTTATATTTTGTATAATTCGTCTTATTATTGTATTACAATATGAAAATATATTATTGTTATTTGAGCTGTAATTTAAACTGTAATTACGTAACAGTTATAGACCAGCGAGCAGGATCGAATGCAAGCGATTTAAAATTTACTTTCAAGAAAGATGGTGGAAAAACTATACTTCATCGATAAATAGTAGTGAATGTAAGTACTTAGTTACGCAGTATTAAGGCCTCAGCCACCATTTATCAGAAAAGGACAGCGTCAAAAAGAATATTGATAATTTAAAAGACCGTTCTTGTTGCTAGATGCTTTGCCTTATGCTTCAGATGTGAAGTGATTTTTCCGAAAATGTGAAATCCACATAATCATCAGCTACCACACAGATGGCTGAATTTTTCCAAAGTATGATGAAGTTTCAAGAAAAAATGATTAAATACCATCAAAGGTGGATAGAATTAAATAAATCAAATAAAATTGCAAAACTAGTATCCTTTCTCACAATTTTTTCACTCGAAGTTTTCAGAAATATGAACTATTGAAGTACCTAATAGTACTTTTGCTTCCTCCTTTCAAAAAAAGTAATAATATCGTATTGTTCACGACAACATTTATTTTCAAAACTTCAATCCTTCGCCAAAGCAGACAAATATTATATTGTTACCCCTCTTGTTTTTCTCGTCATTAATACTATCATAATTTGGTTTCTTTCTGTCTAGCATCTTTTTCTATATATTCTATGATAATATATTCATTTTCACTTCACTTTTTTATCGCAGGCTCATAGGCTAAATTTTGCTTTACCTTTTGCTTCTTAAAAATAAAATCATTCGCAACATTATTTAGCATAATGTACGAAGGTTAGCAGAGCTATTTTCTTGTTATTTATTAATCATTTTTCATGCAGATTTTACTTCTTTGCATGATATCTTTTCTCTTTTCTTTTATTGTTTTGACACTAGCACATGGCCTTGCTTGGTCCCTTTCCATAAATAAATAAAGCGAATAGAATGGTGATCATAAATAAAAATTACCTGTGTTCTGAAAAATTGTAATGGCCGCCCCGTACTTTCATACTGATATTCACCCAGCATTCGACGAGTGTTCATTTCATCCTCATCATCATAACCCTAAACTTTTTTTGAAATTTGTGCAAATTTTATATTACGTAATAAACTATAAAAACTGAAAGTATAACTACAAAGAATAAATAAGAACATAACAAAACATAACAAAAAATTACGAACCCAAACTTGAAAAACTTTAGGTGCACTACTAACTGAACCATCAGCACTAAGCTGAGCAGGTAAATGTTCATATGATACTGAAGTTACATTGATAGAATGACTCAATCGTACCGAAAATCGACCAACTTCGCCTTTGAAAGACCAGCAGTCACCAGTGCTTGGTCCAACTCTGCGCTAAATTTGAAACCTATGAAAAGAAGATACCAAGTAACTTAAATTAAAACGACGATTAAATGATAATTCATTAAAAAATTTAATTTAATTTACGACTTAATTTAACATAATCAAAAACAAAAGTTTTAACAAAAAAACCTGTATGACGATTCTTGGTGATATGGTTTCTTGAAAAAATGGTATCCCAAGATATTTTTGATAACGCCATGCATTTTCGTAAGTGGGCGAACATTTCTTTAAAAGTACTGTACCACCTGAAATATCATAGAATAAAAAAAGAAAAAGCAAATTGAAGATAAAATTGCCAATTTTTTAAAAAATCACCAGCAGATTCAAGAGCAAAGTCATGTAAACCAGTTTTATCAGCATCATAAACATCGATAGCAGCACGGACTGCTTCTTCGACAGTTTTTCTTTCATTAATCTTTTTTATTTTGTATTCTTTATCCCATTTTCTCCACTTTTCATCCATTAAACTCATTTTTAGTATTACTGCCTCTAATCTTCTAGCAATTTCTGACATTTTCTGCAAGACAAAACACTAAATTAGCACAGTAATAAAAGGCAAAAAAAAAAATTCAAACAGAGTGGTATTAAAAATGGATTATTCATCTTGGAACTTATTAAAAAAATACTTGGGTGACAGAAGAAGAATCCTCTGAACTGACTTTCCTCGAAACATACTGTATATATTTTATTAAAGTCGAATGATGTTCACCGGAACTATTAAAAATATTCTCAAAATATTTAGTAAATATTTCATGAATAAATGGCGAATCAATCTAAAACAGAAATATCCATACTATTATAGAGGCATTTTTTCAAAAACAAAAATAAACAGAATAAATTTTCATTCATCAATTCATAATTTAAAATTAAAATTAAGTTAAAATTAAATTTAGCTAAAAAGACCAGGCATTGACAATGGTTTGCAAGAATGTTGTAATCGGTATTTTTTCTTTGCTTGCTAGCTAATGGCTGCTCTCCTGAAAACGATATATAAAAAATGAGGGAAAATAGCGTTTTTTGGAGAATTTAGCATTTTTTTGAAATTTAGCGTAACAGTTTAGAATCGCAATTTTTTTTAATTTTTCCTTCTCAGAGATCAAATCCTAAAATATTCTCAATGAGAATTAAGTTTTAAATTTTTAATTATTTAGAAAAAAATATTTGAATTTACCAATTCCACACGACCAGTAAAAAATTAAGAAAAAAAAAAACAGCGGAAAAGTTGACCAACGCCACTTGCAAGCGGATAAACAAAATTGCACTGGGTCGATGACGCTTAAAAATTATTAAATTTTTGATTAAATATTAAATATTAAATATTTATTTATTAAATATTTGATTAAATATTTATTCTATAAAGATTCCATAATCTGTGAAAATCTTATCTTGGCTGATCGTTAGCGAAGATTTTTGAAGAGTGTTTTCTTTATACGGCATTATCTCTGTCGATGGCGAATGATCTTTTAGCGAGACCTGATGCGGAAAACTAAAATGTAGTTTCTTTCGAATTATATCGTCCATAATATACTCATTGTTCATTAAATGAACGATAAATCAAAAAGACCAGTGGCGAAAAGCCCTATTTTCCGAATATTATCAGCAGTTTTATTTATTCTAAGAGATTTTCTGATAAAATCTAAAAACTACTTTTTATTTACTCTATAAAGCTATTTTCCAAGTCAATTTAACCAAAATATTCCAATATTATCAAAGATTATCAAACATTTCATGAGGATCAGATGATTCTACTGTTCGTTCTGTTTTCATCTTTCGGCATATAAGCCTAAAATCATCACCGTCATCGTCAGCAGAACCATCGTCATTCATCATTCCTTTTGGCATAAAATCAAAATCCATCTAAAATGATGAATTAACATCTAAAAGACAACTCGAAAATATTTTATCAAAGAATTAGGCAAATTAGGTATTTACATTGGATATATGTCACTGTTTGTTTCTCACACATCGAAGGCATAATAATATCGAAGACATTTAATCTTTTGTAAACAATTTTCTCAGCAAATAGAAAGATGTGTTTTCTTTTTATTTTGTTTTTTAGCTAACATTTATTTACCAGATTTGCCGTTACTAACGAATCATCGGTAACATAAGCACTGGAACGACTGTTTAAGAAGCACTGTTTAAGAAGCACTGTTCAAGAAAAAATTACCACATTCATAATTTTTTGCCAAAATTTTGCCATCACAGCCGTAAAATCTATGAGCTGCTAGTGAATTCGAAGTGATTAACTATGGAAAAATATTAAGTATTGAAAGGGAAATTGAAATTAAAAAGCAGGCAGACCACAAAATGAAAAGCGATAAAGCATGAAAGATTTTGTCAAAGACCCGAAAAATTGCCAAGCAGTCCAGTTGAATAATTTCAGATGAAGCTAAAATCCAAAAAACTAACGATTTTTTTCTCGGTTTGTCGAATCTTAAAAGTATTGCACTTTTTGGTTCCATGATTTTTAGCCATTTTTTCAGATAATCCTGAAAAATTTGCTCTTTTTTTACTATTTAAACCACTCGTTGCTGAAGAAATAACACTGGCGTGGGAAGGAGAAAAAACTTATGAAACGGCAAAAGAGGTAAAGGAAAAAAACTGCCCACTCGAGGTGAGTCGACTAATAGAAAAGTATTCCCACAAACCCTTTTTTAACCCTTTAGGAAAAGAATGGCTCAGTGGTTGTTGCTCAGTTTGGAGCGCCGAAGTTCTATTGCCCGCAGGAGTAAACCTGTACAAAAATACGGATGATGATGGCGATCCACCCGTATTTCTATCGCCCCAGCGTATTGTCCAATGTGACAAGCCAGCGGAGTTCAACCAGTAATGGTGAGGACTCTTAAAGAAAAAAATCTGCGATACTGGCTATTGATATCAAGTAATACATCTGATAAGCCACACTCGCAATAAAAGGCACCTTTTTATTAATACAAGTACCATCCCTTTCCCGCGGAATACATTACTTTCTTTCTATCGAATATTACTTCTATTACCAGTGCTACCAGTATTATTTAGCGTAATCATCAATATTTACACAGACGTAAAAGACTTCAGCTACGACGTAAAAGACGATAAAACATATCCTCCGAGATTACGTTGCCCATCCCCCCCCCCCCCCCCCCCCCCCCCCCCCCCGCCGCCATCACTCCTATTCCACAGTCGCCAGTCTATCGCCCGCTATTTTTCCATTTGCATTTGGCAGCGAATCGAACTCGGTCGACGTTTAGTAACCTCGCGCGGGTCATCAGCAGCTTCAGCCGATTCTAATTTTCTTCGGCAGTTCGTGGAAGTTGGCTCGGAAAAGCGTTTGAGGGGTGTTTTTCAATTTATTTCGAACTGCTTTTCGTGCATTTAAGGGTATTTTTTGCTTATTTGAGTTGATCGAGTGGTCTAATTTCGTTTAGAAAAACGAAAAAACAAGCGTTAATCATTAGAGTATTTTCGATCTTTGAATTTCAAAGAAATAAATTTCTGCTTCAAACTTTTAAAAAATCCTTTATTGAAGATTTTTTATGTTTTTTATGTTTTGCAACTCAAAGTTTATTTTTATTCAAAAATTTATTTATTTATTTATAGCGGTGAATCAGTTTTCATGAAATCAAACAATTGAAAATCTAAAAATGGAGCGACCAAAGGACGAACGGCGTAAGTCGGAATGAATTGACTTTTCTCTTTCTCGCTCTTTTCTTTTTTTCTCAAAAGTCGGGTGAAATCGCTGAAAAGCTAATAAATTATTCATTTTTTATTCAAGCAATAATTTTTTAACGTCGAGAATCGTTGTTGAACTGTCTTCGTAAAACTCAGAAAAAAGAGAACGGACGAATCTGTAAAGATCAAAATCAAAATCGAAGATGAACGAACAACAAATAGAAAAGCAGTAATTGTTGAGTGTGAAGAAGATAAACAACAATTTCACTATCGACTAACATTTGTAAGGTTATTTCGGAAACTCGAACTCGAATTTTTCGTCAAGATTTTTCGAGTATTTAGTTCGTATTCATTGTAAAAATTTTTAGATAACATTTTACTTACAATGAGAGCGACCATCTTCATTCTTCTCGTTTATTCAGTGCTTTTAATAAATGCACAACTTTATGGTTATGGAATGGGCAGTTTACTTGGTTCGCCATATGGTTATGGTTAGTTAATTGAGTTCTTCCCTATTTCATTTATTTTTTTTCATTTTTGTTTTTAGATAAAGTCAAGACAGTAAATTAAGGTAACGAATAAATTTCAGCCAAAAAAAATTGTTTTTGCAAGTAAATCTCTTCTGTGGACAGCTCTTGCATTTGGACTGCACCATAAAATTAACTGTTACAAATTATCTGTTTTTTGAGTGAATCCTTTTTGATCCGTTGAGAATTTCATTTATCCAAATCCTTTTAGCACATTGATAAGAATTTAATTAAAATCCTGCAAGAAATATTTATTCAGAAATATTCTGGAGTTCACGGCAAATACTATGCATATTATTTTTAAGGAATGAACCTAATGCTTTTTTTTTCTAAAATTTTCGTCTATTTCTGTCTATTTCTATTTACCTGTTGTTTATTAATAATAATTTTATTTAATAAATAATACTTTTTAGAATGATTACTTACGAAGTAAATAAACAAGTATAGCTCAATTTATAGGACTTGGCGGTTATGGCGGTTATGGCAGTGGATATGGCGGATATGGTGGATATGGCGGATATGGCGGATATGGTGGTGGTGGTTTTGGTATGGGAGGGATGGGATGTTGCGTTGGAATGTATGGTAAGCGGAAATGATTGTGGTGAAGAAATTTGTGGTTTGGCGATAAACTTTAGGTCGTACTTTGAAAAAAATCCATATGTTGTATAATTCAAAAATTATTCAAACCCACTTTAAAAAATGTCGCTTGAATGTTAGATTTCGATTATTTAATTTTAATATTTATTTAATATGAATTTTCTTGAAATATTCAACCTTGCTGCCTTTACAGTTCTGTGAACTTGGAATTCGAATAAACATTCTTCATTCCTTTTTTGCAATTTTTATCTTTAGCATATTTTCTTTTTTGCACTTGGCATTTACTATATCTAAAAATTGTGATCTATTCTAGCTTTTCTTTAGTTTTTAAAAAGTTTCTTTATTTTCCTTCATTTTTTAAGTTTCTTTGAAGTGGTCATATGGCTTATTAACTTTCGAGTTATTTTGAAATATTCCTGGATGATTGCTTTTCATTTTCAGAATTTTAGGTTGATTTTATCATCGTTTCTTCGCAAAAAATGAGCTTTTTTACTAATCGATTTTTTTAAGTTTTTCGAGAATCTTTTTCTTCAGTTAATGAAAAAATGTGTTGTGAATATGAAAGTGTGGTTGGTAAAAATATTAGCTCTTTACTCAAAAAGAGTTAATTGAAATATGCGATAGAAATAGAGTTTCCTTTTCATTAAGTTATTTGTTTAAATTTTACGGGGAAGAATATCTATAATATAAATGGTTTTTTATAAATGCAGTTATTCAATTATTTGGCGAGTTCTGCCACGGTGCCGAAAATTATTTTAAAGGATTTTCGTCGCCATTAATCCGATCGAATTTAAGCGATTAGATAACGACCTGTCAGTTTGTGGGTACGGAAGGTGTCTCAGGTGAATGATTAAAGGCATACAGCTTGCTAGCATCTTTTCATTGACGATAATAATTCAGTTTGAAATGCGCTCACTGTCCCCGGATTTTTTGATTTGAGATAGTTGAAGGATCTTGGAGGATGCTGCTTTCTGCGAGTTGTCAATTTTATGCGGATCTTAGTTCGGACCACAACATGGTCAGATCCATAAGGATTTCATTGGTGGAGCTTCGTATTATAATAGGATTGTTCGTGCTACAGCTGAATAGATGTGAAATAAAAAAAGAAACCTTCGTTATGAAGCTTAGCCAGAAGAAAGAACCTCTGGCTGCAGCCATCCAAGCTGGAATTTCATCTTTCGTCCGACCTAAAGATATGAGAGTGGGTCCGAAATATTTAAAATCTGACACTTCGACTGTAGATGAGTTTATAAATTACGATAAAACTGGTATATAAAGACGAAAAGAGTTTGTTTTATTTATATCGATTTGAAGGACAATTTTCCATTATCGAAACCCGGTCTAGTATTTGCAGTTCATCTAGTTGTCAGTAGGACAGAGGGACCATATCATCAGCATTATTCAGGATCCGTGATCTGGGCTGATTTGTATGCCTTTTGATCTTCCGCACAGAAAATTGTAGAGAAGGCAATCTTCATGCACATCAGTACTTCAAAAGAATCTCTTTTGCTGTCTTTTAAGCATAAATTTTAAATGCATTGCCATGAACTCATTCAGCACAAAATCCTTTCCAGAAACATTTGGCCAACCTGCAACACGACCGTTCAGCGATTTTTGTCAAAATGTCAAAATGCTTTCGTTTTTTTACTCTGATAATTTCATAATCTTATTTTTTGATATCAATCATTGGAGATTCATTGCAGAGAACTTATCAAAAGCAATTTTAAAAACATTCTTTTAAGCGAAAAACGGCAATAGAGAGGAATTTTACTGGCTAGAGGAAGTGGCTGGCAAAAATAGATGAGCTGACCATATTTGAGACACCGAATAATCCAAGAATTAAGCGAGAGGATAATCTGATAAGATAGTGAAATCGAAATACCGCTCGATATTCTAATATCCGCTTAAACCATTAAATTTTACTCATTTAGTAACAAAAACAAAAAGTTTACTATTTGGTTTTCTGCAAATCGGTAATACCGAAGATATTTGTTAAAGCCACCTGACATATTTAAAGCTCGAAAATGTCATAATGTTAATCCTGAAGTCGATTAAGAAATATTTAAGAAATCGTTTTAATTTAATTCACATCGAACTGCTAGTCTCAAGCTCGAAAATTTCCCGTTTTTCTCTGTTTTTTCTCTAATGAAACTGTCGCCAAATTGCGCATGGAAAATGTTTCATGGTCAGTTGTTGGCCTCCACCTTTTGCGCTGTATCCCCGTGGGGCTAAGCCATTTAACGGCACCAGAAACTTTCTTTTACTTTCGGTCTCCACTGGCTGTTGTCCGGTTTTTTTTTTCGTTGTATATTCTGTCGTCTTTTTATCATATTTGAACCCTTTTTGCACATTCATTATTTGGAATGCCAATAAACTTCGACATATAACTCTAAACTGAACTGCTTCATCAATTAACTCTTCTTTAATTGATAAGTCCTCAATTCTATGGTGAAAGACTCTTTAACATGGCGTCCGCATCTCTAACGCGCATAATACTTTACTTCTTGTCTGCGACAATCCAGTGGTAATAAAACCTCAAGACTTATAGGTTGTGTGATTAATGAAAACCTGTCGAGGGAAACGAAAGAGTTAGCACCACTTTGTATGCGCGGCGAAATATTGGCCATAGCTACTTGGAAGAACGTCAGAACAAACCAAGTGATCACCGCCAACCCTTTCCAAATTCCGCATGGTTGTTAGAAATCCATATTCCTCACGTCGGATCTCGAGTAATTATTAGACCTGGCTCCGAGCAGAAATATCGGCTAAATCATGATCGGATAACTCGAGGCAAAATGGCATAGCGATTGCTATGTCTGAAAAGGCCTATTCTTTTTGATTAAGTGGAAACCGGTAAGCAACCGTATGGCCTATGCCCACTTTAAAAGTGAATTCTGCAATATCTCGATTATTAGTGCTATGCTTCAACTGTGTCGGTGCGAATTATGGTGAATTAAGATTTGAGGAATTCTGGGGCTATAAATGGTTGGAGCGAATTTCATAAAATGCTATAATGGAGTATAAAGGATGAGATAAAGAAGTTTAAGGTAATATTAATATTAATACCGATTTTCGGTGAAATAGTGTAAGAGACTTAACGGAATATTAGGGAAACTCATGCAGCTTTGAGGAATGTTAACGAAATATAATAGATTCCGAGAAATATGTTAAGGGCGGAAAATGGAAATGAATGGTTGATAAGGTTATATGGGATTTAAAAGAATATTATAAACCAATTATAATTACTTTAGGGGCTGAAATCTTCTTCTAATAGCTTTCACCATTATTCGTTAGGATGGCTCAAATAACTACAACAGTAAGACGCTTCCAAGCGGGGCTGTCTGATGTCATCGTCGATAGTAATAGAAGCCATTCCTTTTTCCATCGTCTAAGTCCATATATTGCTGGTCCACCTAAATCTATGCGTTCAAATCTTTTCTGATCAGTCCAGGTCTTGATTGGTCCACTCGTTTTTGACGCTACCTAACACAGGTTTAGCAAATAACAAAAAAATATATGTGAACTCTTGTAGTCGATGACGTAGAAAGTGACCTAACCAGCGAAGACGACATTCTATGATGGTTAGATTTTATCACTCGGCGAACTCGTAAAATGTACTTTATATCCTCCACTCTCACTGGCCATCTCTCGTAGCCATATTATCGAAAGAATCGCGGCTAAATAGATGCGGACTTTCGTTTTTATGGTGATTTCTCGAGTGCTCTATGAAGGTTTCGTCAACGGGAAAAAAGCATTTCTAGCTGCCATTATCCGGTTGTAATTTCAACTTTCGCCTGGTTATTCGATATTAGAGTGAATCCAAGGTATTTAAAATCTGGCACTCAACTGGCATTGATTTTGCATTGTTTATAAAAAACTTTCGCTTTTTACATTGATCATGGGTCCGATTCTCGTTGTAGTTGTCGACAAATTGCTTAGCATTATTTACATTTTGTCATAACTGTTAGCAAAAAAGAACTACATCATAAGCGCATTCACGATCTGTGATACGATGCTCTGGACTGATTTGGAGATCTACTGAGAACGGTATCCATTATCAGTCTATCGCATAGTTGAATACAGGGGGGAAAGAACAGTTTTGACGGACACCAATTTTTATTTCGAAGGAGCCTGTTAGTTCCCCATATGCAGAGATATGCGCCGACGCTGAAAAAATGCCTTTATGAGTCGATGAAACACGTAATGGTGGGTATATATTTAAAGTGATGTTCTAGCACCAGTCTTATTGGCCTTAAGCTTATGGATAACAGATATGGATAATAGATATTAATAGATTAATAGATTCTTCTTCTGTCCTGGGCTCGCAGTCGCAAGCATATGGTTCAGCGAACATATCAGCTATATCAGGGGCGCTTCATGGTTAAATTTGGCCTCAAAGAATTCGTTTCATCTTATGAGGCGGTCCTTGATATTCTTGATTGGCACACCATTGCTGTCTCTTACCATTTCACTGATCGTTCCCCGAATTATAGTTGCTTAGTTGAAAATCGAACCGCCAACTCCATTCTCAAGGCCATGTCACTCCAATAGTGATTTCTGTCCCGCAGTGCTATTTTAATTGCAGATCTTCGAAGTATTCGGTGATCAGAATAACCTGACATTCGTGCTTTGGCAGCTTCTTCAGACAATTGGGCAGTATTGGGCTTCCGATACCCAACGAGCGCACTTCCTACTAGTATGACCTAACGTAGAAGTGGCTGACTTTCGGAGACCTTCATTCTTTTAGTTTGGACCAGTATTCATTTACCGCTCCAGAAAAATCATTGTATCACTGAAATGCTTCAATAATTCGCTTTGAAATGTGCTCATTTCCCCGAATTTTTTAGTTCGAGATAGGATGCTGTTTTCTGCGAGTTGTCAATTTTGGGCGGATCTTGGCCCTAGCCATAGCATGGTTAGATCCATGAAAATTGCCCGTTTCAGCACCACGATAGGAACGACTATCTAATACCGAATTTTTCAGACGGCGACAGACTAAGATATAATTAATCTGGTTAGGGTGTTGGTTGTCTGGCGAGTTCCACGTGACTAGATATTTTCTACGATGCCAGAAGCAAGTTTTAGCAACAAAAATTCCATGCTCTTCGGCATAACGAAAAAGGCATTCAATTGGCGCATCGGTCTCCTATGCCATATTTGCTAATTGTTGAGGTCATCGCAACGGCATTATGACCTACGCGAGCAGTCTCTCCCGACTATGACCATGTCATGTTTTGGCAGAGACTTTGTTAGCAGTTGAAGTTTCGCATAGAATTTATCTTTATCACTGTTATCTGCCGACAGAGTTGGAACATAGGCACTGATGACCGAGAATATTGCAGAACTTACCCTTAAAACAGGCATAGGCCATATGGTCCCTTATCGGCTTATCCACTCAATCAGAGCGGGCACATGACAATCGCTACGCCATTTCGTCCCGTTATTCGAAGCATCACAGTGATATAGCCAGTACCTCTACTCAGAGCCAGAATTAGCAATTACTCGAGACCCGAAGTGAGGAAGACGGACCTCCGACCGGCAAGCGATATCCACACGATATTATTGAGAAAGGGTGTTATATTTAGACATCGCTTGGTTTGCGATATCCATAAGCATTCTAGCATTCCATGCTGATATGGCTAATATTTCGCCGCATGTGCAGAGAGCCGTCCCCATAGTTTCGCTCAATTGTTCTGGCTTGCGAGCATATTTCATTATGAACCTTTGGATCGTTTTACGACCGGTTTGTATACTTAACGCATGTATCCTCGGGATATCATGAATTTCATGCGCGTCGGAGTACACCATTTCAAGAAACATCTGCTATCCTTTCACTCACCATAGAGTTACTTGGTGATAGAGCTACAGGTGATTCCCCAGCAACCACCCGGATTTTTGATATGACAGGTTAACTGTTGTCGAAGACAAACATAACATTACATTATTTTATAATATTCTTTAATAGCATAAGGTGGAAGAATAATAAAGAAAATTGGAATTTCAAAAAAAATTTAAATTCATTTAAATTTTGTTCTTCAATTTATTAATTCTTTATTTTTAAATTTAGAAAAAAAAGAAAACTTAGCTTTTTATTTATAGAAATTTGGAAATATTCCAAAAATAGCGCAAAAGTAGCAATGGAATAGGAATTCAATCGCTCACGATTCGAAATTTAAAAAAGAAGCTGAAGTGAGGAATTTATGAAATAGGAAGGATTTTCGCAAGATTTTGGCGGTTTTAAAATGCATCTTCTTTTCGGACGAAAAATGTATAAAATTCTGAATTTCAGATTAGTGGACCCAAACGAGATAAATCCGCAAAGTTTGTTAAGAGGAGGCTTTAAATGTTATTAATTTTCGTTTTTTGTGATGCTTTTTTTCATTTCTGTGATTCAAAGTCATCTTAATTATTATTTAGGAATTATTTCTTTTTTAATGTTCGGACACTTGTTTTTTGTTTTGTTGAGCTGTGTTGACGAACGGAAAGCATAAATTTAGATTCAGCTGCATTTGTCAAACCTTTTTTAAAAAAGCAGAAAAAGGTAGTGAACGATAATTCTTTGTGATTGTCTTTAATAAATGATTTTATTCTGATAAATAATTGGTTGAATTTCTGAAACGACACCGTGTATTTTGGCGATTCACAAACTATTTTTGAAACGGGAACCGTTGAATTTGTGGTTATTCGAGTTGAAAAACAACGGATTTGAGTATTTTTTCGGTGCAAAATCAACGTAATTGCGTATAAAAGTAATGGAAAATTAATGAAATTATTACCTTCATTTAACTTCATTTATATTTTAATGCACTTATAAAAACACAACCAATTAATAATATTTTTGATCAGTGCAAGCGAGATTTGATAAGCGAGATTTTAATGAGATAATAATGCCTCTGGGCCTGCAAGGCATAATTTGTTTCGATAAGAATATTAAATAATCCAGCGCTCGTATCAAGTGCATCACTTCTGTCTTTCTTTTGTTCTATCTTTTGTTCTGTTTCTGTTGCAGAATATGAAAATATCTGCCTTATTAGATAGGCCATGGAAGAAAGAATATTCATCGCTTAAGTTGGCCCAGAAATTAACTAATGGAAGTTCCTTGTATCTACTGTTTCAAATCATAGTCACAAATTAATTTCCAGATTCATTTGCAGCCAACTGGTTTAGTTACTGCTGTAAATGGATTTCAAACTGAACCGTCCTCAGTCAGTTTTGGAAGCTTTAAGGAGATAAATCCAGTTAACTGAAAGAGGAAATTTAAATTCATGCGTATAAAACAATAAACGAATAAATTTTTGTGCAAGCAATAAAAAGAATTTACGAAAAGAATTTACGAAATATAATTAGTGATAAAATTAGTGATAAATTTCAACGGAACACCTTAAGAAAGTCAAATCGATGTATTTCAGCAAAGTTTGTTCAGTTTATCAAAAGGAAATTTACAGGACATTAAAATTGTTTGAGAAAATAGAGAATAAAAGTGACTTAGGTGCCTGTCGTGCTAATTTCTATTTATTTATTTCAGCACTGAACGAAGCAGGGCAAAAAACCATGTATTCACATGCATTGGAGACGACAAAAAAAAGCAAGAGTCTTACGATAATACGACAATATCAATATCAATTCTTTATATCAGTGGGTTTCGACCTTTATTAATTAATTGCGAATTTTTCAAATTCATTTCATCGATGCTTTTCAGTTCAAAATTGGAACTCACCATTTCTGGTTAAACGCCTTCTTTCCTTCAGGTAATAGAAATTGGAAATGCTTGCTTTTCGGTTAATTTTTTTGTATATGATAAGATTCTTATGTGATAACATTCTGAAACTCAAAAAACTCAAAAAAATATTGTTTGTTATTTCTGAACTAATAACTTTCATTATTTCGCTTTTAAATTAAAAGCTCGCATTTAAACAGATTTCTATTCATAATTAATATTAATAACAGAATTTCGTACAAAGTACAAAGGAGTGAATTGGCGTAGGATTTCGAATAAATTTGTGACGAATCGAATGAAGTAACTCATTTCAGGCCGATTTAATAAAATTGTCACTCGATAGGTGAGTTTATCCCACGGACAGTCAGTCAGTGGCATAGCCGTATTTGCAAGTATCTATATTTATTTTTCATTGTGATAACTTTGATAATTCTCTTTACGCCAATGAAAATTAAGTGGTTTCAAGTTGACTTGTAACGATCTCTGATTCTGCTAACTTTTTAACGAATTTGAATCTCATCTTTCTGAATCGTAAATCTTAAGCCTTACAAAATCTAAAGCCGTAGTTCACTTCACTAGGGAGACATAATAACAAAAATAAGATATTTCGAAAATCGTGATCTTGCATCGTGCAGAAATAAATTCGCGAATAATCCGCGATAATTCATTAAAAAATCTGCGAAAAGAATTAAAAATCCGGATGGTGCAGGTAACCCATATGCGCTTGTGGTTTTACTTGAATTTTTGGTAGAATTGTTTTCACTTTGCTATTAGGCAGCGGAGCGAATCTAATCGAAAACGGCGCTGGTCTTTATTTCTAATATTTGCAGAGGGCATATTGAAAGATTTATTCATCACAGTTTCATTCAGAAAGCGAAAATATCAAAAGTAAACTTCCTTCGGTGTTCGACGTGTGAACAACATATTGGTCCGGAGGATTTTTTTTTGAAAATTTTTGCGACATACATTGCATTTACTTGCCTCAGACATGAGAAGTATTTGCTATTTGCTCTCTTGCCACCTCGACAATTTTTTTCCCACCTCAATTGTAGTGTCTTTAATAATAACAATAAGAAAAACAAGAATAATAAAATAACAATAAAAAAAGAGAGATTCCATTTCGACGTTTAGTTTACTTCATTAGATAAAAGATTTAAAATAGATAAAAGATTGCTCATGAAAATAAATTTGGTGATAGAAAGATGTGGTTCACGTGAAAGTTAATAAATGGAGAGCGTGATTAGTGATAATGTTGGTAGAGTAAGATAAGATGAAGGCAGAAAAGTTCGGCTATCGCAGATCTATTCATGAACCGGTATAATTTTATATGAATGCCATTCGAAGAGGAAATAAAGAAAACTGGTTCGGAACCTTTCAGCCAGATCAGAGTGCTAAGCCAATGCAGTATTTTAATGGCAAAGTTAAAAGTACGTTTCGAAGAATTATTTTTTTAAAAAATATAAATTTACTAAAATGTAAGTTTTTATTTATTCATTGAACTTGAAATTTCGATTCTTTTTGGAACTAAAATTTTTATTATTTTTGCTATTTGCATATATTTTCAATATTTTTGCCATTAAATGCGCAATAAAAAAAGGGATAAAAGGGAGGCGAATATCACTCCATTTAACCAACTTTTCTTTGCAATTTTACCCTTTCTTATTGCTAAAATGGGAACCATTTCCGCCTTTCGAGCTTCTTTAAGAAATAAATTGAGCATATTTCTTGTCAAAAATCCACTTAAAGGAATTTTATAGATAAAAGATGAAAAGAGTAAAGTTATTACTATTTTTCTTATTTATTATTCTTCAGTTATTGATATTTTATTATTATTATTTTTATATTGTTTTGATAAATCTGCGCAATCTAAGTTTTTGTAGCTGGAAGGAAAACTATAAGATAAGAAATTAAAGCAGATGGACAAAACCAAGAATAGTCGGCGATGCCCTTATCGCTGCATGCTAAATGTTTTGGTTATTCTCTAAATATCCATTTTACAATGAGAAAATTTTCAAGTTTTTTGGTTTTTTGATCAAAATCAATTTTTGTCTTTTTTTTCACATTTCACTGCCGAAAAAGAAAATATTTAATAGTGAACTGAAGAAGGAAGAATTACAATAAGAATTTTGCTATTGTTTATTGGCATTTAGTCGATTGGAATGATAATGGAATCGCTGGATAACGAATAGAATTTCATAATTTTCCTAAAATTTTCCGAAACTTCGCTAAATTCATTTATCCATAAGAATTAACAATACGTGAAAAAAGTAAAATTACTTAATACTAAAGAAAAATAAAACCAAATATATAAAAAAATCCGAAAAACAGAGACTTAAGTGCAGAAGTTCTCGACTAGTGGAGAATCCACTTCTGACAAGAATTTTGAAATTCCAAAGGATTAGATAAGGGTGAGAAAATTGTGGGCGCAAGCAGTTTCCCAATCGGTAGAACTGAAAGGAGAGGAGACACTGACATAAGAGGTTGAAAGGATCAGTGTTAAGTGATGTTTCTGAACAAATAACGTGTGCTAAATATACCCACATGGTACCTCAAATACGACTCGCGTTTAGTTCTTGCAGCGTTCGCATTATGGTACTTCATTATATGCATTAAGATTCAGCGGTTTTAAGAATATTTATTTTCTACCACTACCACTGAGTTACATACAATTTATGAGCATTCTCGCTGCCCTTTCTTCGTCTAACAGAGTACTGGTTTTAACTTGGTTAGTTGACTTGGTTAGTTCTACAAGCGCTATTAGGACGATGTGCCTGAAAGTCTATCGATGCGGTGTTCTCCTAAATCGTCGTCTAATGAATAAACTGTCTTAGCGCACCTTGTCCTTTTTTGGTTCGTTCACCTTCATTTCCTTTTGTGATCTTTACGGACTGAAATATTAATTATGACTGATGACTTATAGTTTTAGTTCTTCCATAGCCCACCATACTTTTCATGCCAATATGTGGAAAGCCAGGTGAGTTTTTCTAAATGTATGTTGAAATTTTCGACATTTCCCTCTCCGACACCCCAGTCTCACCGTCAACAGTTCGTAAGGAGACGGCGCATTTTAGCCTTTGTTCCATCGCCATATTTTTGCGATCGCCGGCGGTAATTCCCTAACAAGAATTTGCTTTGTCGGTATCGCATTTCTGTGAGGAAAAATGGATAAATATTTTGCTGTTATTTTTGTCACTGAGCATCGGATAAACAAAAACAGCAAGTCAGCAGGAAATCGCATTATATTTTAAATTTGAAGCATAGGAAAGCTCCATCCCCATTCCAGAAAACTTTGCTACCCTGGAAATTTTAAAAATTCCGAAAAATGCACCAAAAACTTCCTTGCAGAATTGATTCATTCCACCGCCAAATTCGTCGGCCCGGCCGTAAATCCGCACTATAAAAGTTGTGTCCGAGTTGCATCTTTTGCCTGTTCCATGGCTCAAAAAAATTTTTTTAAATGGGCCAGTTGAGGTGGAAAGAGTCAAAGAAACCGGATTTATATCGAAGAACGGCAAGGAAGGAAGGAATTCACCATTTCATCAAAACAATTTAATGTAAGTTTTCAAAAATATTTTAAGTTTTTGTTTAGTAGAAACTTAAAATATTTTATAAAATAAATTATCATTTTCACCACCGTTACTGATTTTTTTATTAGGGAATAAACCAGTTTTTAGCAGTTTTTCAATTTTTATTAATCGTAATAAAGAAAAGTATGTTTCTTATTCTTCGCAGTTCCTTCTTGCTTGGATTTCTGCGCGTATATATCGCAGATTTATCATAGAAATTTTATCAGTCAGCAAATTTTATCAGTTTTCCGCGCTCACTTCTCATTAGCTCTAATCCTTTTTTTTGACCTTAAAAGTATTAAAATAGTTCGCCACGAGGATTTTATATTTCTATGTTTTATATTGGATTTATTTGATATATTTTATATTAACTGGCAGTTGACCTAGTCTGATCAATTGTCATAATAATGCGCAATAAAATGAATAGTGCAATGGAGGTCAAGATGAATCGTGTCCTTATGAAATGCGAATTTTGAGAATACTATTCACTTTGGATGTTGATTTATCGTCGATTTCATACATGTTAGACTAGATTTTTATTCTGTTTTTTTTTTTAACAGCTCTCACCATAACTGGTTAGTCTGGCTGCGCTGGCTACAAGAGTAAGACGTTTCTAAGCTGCGCGATCAGATGCATCGCTGATAGTTATAGAAGTCACTTCCTTCCCCATCATCTAAGTCCATGTATTGCTGGTCCACCTATACGTTCAAAATCATTTCTGTATCAGTCCAGGTCTTGATTGGCCCACCTCGCCACCCATCAGGCAAATAACAAAATATGTGTCAACCACATTTTTATCGTATTTACCTATATATATTTATATTTATATATTAGTGTGATGCTTTTCGGTGCTTAGAGTCATTATCATCACCTCATATGGATTCAAAATTTCATTGCGGTCCTCTTGCTCTATTAGATTCATTTCTCTAAAATTGAAATTCTGAAAATTGAAATTTTGTAAAATTTCATTTTAAAAATTTCTTTTCTGTTCATCTTTCACTTGCGAATAAAAATCGTGCAAAACTATTTTCAAAGTCCAATATAAACTCTGACTTCAACCCACTGTGGTCTGCCAAATCCATGCTAGGACGTACCACTTAAAAATGCGTTAGTTGGATATAGGAAGCAACAGCTCAACTGTCTAAAAAGCTTGATAGAGCACGAAATCGGAGCCAAGCAAGAGATGCTTGGAAGATATGGCCGACTAGAAACCGGCACTGAAGTGATATAATCCTGGATTTGGAGAAGATTGCTAGATTGCTAGATTGAATGATAATAAAAAATTGTTTTGCTTTCTTCAACCTTAATGGGGGAAACTATCAGTGAAATGGTCCGAGAAAATGGTGTTGTGCCTTTATGGAAACTTCCGACGCATCTTTCATCCAGAATATAGCTTGTATATATAGCTTGGGGCCATATTTTTATGAGCCAGCAATAGAATGTGAAATAATCTCATTCATAAGCTTAAAGCCAAACTCCTGGAGAAGATGGTCTAGGGACTGAGTCATCAAATGTTATACAATGTCCTTCATAATTCAATGGATTTGATTTCAAGTGTGGAAGAAAGAATATCAAATGACTGCTGTAAGGTAATCCTGGTCCCAATCTTCGAATAAGATATATTATGACAGCTGTCAGAGACCTATCTCTAAGAAATTTTCTCCATTCTGCTGGATAGATTAACGTAAAATGCACCCTAATCAGATAGATTCAGACCAAAGCTAGGCTGTCCAAATATATAGGCTATGGGGAAAATATTAACAATCTATTATTATATTAATAATCCAGTGTCATTGATTTTGCCGCCGCTTTCAATTGAGGGATGATGGGATCCGATGGAATTCTAGAAAAGGTCGTCTTTCGATTTATAATCGCATTTTACCAGTGAAAACTAGCACAGATATATGTGGAGAATTGTCAGATTCTTTCTTGACAGGGTTTTCAAAATAAAAGAGACTACCACTCATATCTAAAGCACTTTTAACATTCTCACTATTGTAAAGTAAGATATTATACAACACAGAGAACGGTATAAAGTTCCTTTCTCTTTAGAAACGATATTAAACTCAATATTAGTATATAAATCATTATAAATGTAAGAATCTATTAATATTTCTTCCGTTGTAGCCAGTCAAGCCAGCCTAATCAGTATTGATGCGAGTTGTTAAAAAGAAGGGTAAGGGTAAGAAGAGGAAAAAAGGGTATTTATTAAACCAGTTGAAATTTCCAGGATGTTTCAAAATGTCAGCAATTAGTTTTGGGATACAAATAAATGGGACAAATTTAAGCATGTGGACCGCTTTATCAGAACTTTTAATGGAGCGTATGGATGATCTTATTTATGTGGAACTTTTAGTAATTTCGTTTTTCTTTTCACTTCTTATGCGATTGGTTAGTTTATAATTCAAGAAGTTTATTTCTGCATTAAAAGAACATATTTTCGATTAATAGTCAATAGATTTTAAAAGAATTTATTTGGTAATAACAAAATCTGATAATATAGAATTAATTCAACGCAATTTTGGAGCATATTTCAATAAACAAGCAATGTTTAAATTTATGAATTTATCTAGTTTAAATGTGGTTTGATGCGAGAATGCAGTAGTGCTATAATTGGAATATCACTAATTTTCTATATTGCAAGATGGCGTGTTTTTTACTCATTAATCATAGTTTTTGGAAATATTTTTTTGCATTCAGTAGTAAAAAATCGGTCAGTTTGTTTCAGTATTTTTTTCTTTTTATTAAAATTTTTATAGAAAATACTGGTAAAATTCGTAGCTGGTAAATTTTAAAAAAAATTTATCGTCATTTTATCATTTCATAAAACTGTATAAACTGTTTTCTTATTTTTTTGGCTATGCTTATCTTTAAAAAAATTTTTTTAAGATAACAGTTTACTTTTTAAGTTTTGGATTATTTCTCGCATTTATACGAATACAATAAGGGTCTTTTTGATTTAAGTTATTGCTGTTATAATATTATCGCATTATTCTATCCTTATTTTAGTAGTAACCAATAATCTTTGAAATACAGATGATTAGACTATTATTTTTGCAGGTATTTACCGCTAATATCGTTTGTGACGACGTTTATTTATCTAGGATTACTTCGCATGATTCATTTGTTTGGTTTTCCTCCACTGGTTGCTCATGTGAACGCCGTACAGTTAATTATAACTCTGAGGGTATATTTTTATCGGATTTTTAAAAATCTCCGACACCTTAATGGGAATGTAATTTTTGCTACAATTAAGAGTTCTAATGTTTATTGAGAACTCATCTATACTTGTGTGAACAAGAAATCGGTGTTTTTCATAAAAATTTATGTTGAAAGGTATGTCACCGGTCCAAAAATGGCAGTCGAAGAGGTTATTTTTTACAAAAAAAAATTTACAATTTATATTGTAGAAACTGGATTGATATGAAAGTTGATTCAGTCTTAGCAACAATCAGCAATTATTTAAATAATTATTTTATTTCAGTTGGTTGGTCTTTCGTTTGAAATTGAAGACGCGAGGAGAAAAGACACCATTTGTTATGATACAAATCACGTAAGATTTATTGTACAACCGTGTTGGTGGCAAACATTCTTTTATTCTTACAGTTTTGCCGGCTTATTTACAGGTAACTTTAATCTTAATTCCTTTGATCTGATGTTATTTGAATATCGTATCAGCAAAAATTAAAGTTAACTGTTCGGTTTAAGAAAGATAGTTAAGATAGTTCACGAATATTTTTCTTTCGCTTTGCTTTGTGTTTGAAATATTTGAAATATTTTGAAATATTTTAGGCCCGTATTACACGTATGCTATGCATCGTGATGTTGTGGATAATGATAATATAATGGATGTTTCCGTTTTTGAACATATCAAATGGCGCCTTCTTATTTTAATTTGGTCTTTACCTGCTTTCTTAATTCTGGTTTATGTGTTTCCTTTGCAGGTGAACATGAAATAAACACAATGTTTTGTTCTTTTTTCATGGCTATAATTATATTTCTCTTCAAAACTGTTTTGCTTGAGCTTAATTTTTATATCATTTTTTTCTGATAATACATTCTATTTTTGGTATTGGAATGAGGCATTTAGATGAGCGTTTTAGGCGCATGAAGATAGGAATGCAGGTGATCTTCAGCAATCATTCAGATCTTACTTTTATACCATTGAGCGAAAGCCATAATCCATGAGAGATATAAAATAAGAGATTTCGAAACAAAATAGGACTCAACCACTATGTTAAATTCATGTTTTTTTATTTTTGCTTCACCACATTGTTATATTTTTTTAAAGTTTACTGGAATATTACTTTATTTTACAATACTTACAATATTGTTTCATTACTTTATATAAAAGCCTAAATATTTCTCTTTTGTTTGAGATGTTACGAGAGAAACAATTCTATGACGAAACCATATTTTATCGCATTTACATAAGTCTTCTCATATTTTTCTGGATGCGATGTCGTGTGTACAGTGCATGGATGGTTGCAGAATCAATTTGTATTTTAAATGGCATTGGTTTGTATCCAGAAGTAAGTGCTTCACGGGCTGGCCACGGACCTACAAAATTAAATGAATTCAGGTTTTTTTATTTTTTTTTTAAATCATTGAAATGAGGCACTTAGATGAGCGTTTTTCCAGGTAGGCGCATGAAGATAGGAGTACAGGTCTACTGCAATCATTCAGATCTCACTTTTATACTACTGAGCGAAAGGCTTAATCCATGAGAAATACAAAATAAGAGATTTCGAGGCAAAATAGGACTCAATCACTGTGTTAAATTCATCTTTTTTTAATTAAAACTTTTCAAGTTTTTAACAAAATTAAATTAAAAAAATTCATTTTTTTCGCAGAAAACATATGAACCATAAAATCAAATACGATACTGAAGCTGTTCGAAATTTGGATATCTGGGAAATCGAGTTGGATCCAACTTTCCGTGGTGGCATAAGAGCTTGGAATCGATCGGTCCAATATTGGCTCGCTACCTTTGTCTATAAACGAGTTCCACGAGGTTTTGGGTAAATTTGATGTTTTCTATCTTTTTCTTTAGTGGAAATTTCCAAAATGCTATTATCTTATAGCTTAACTCGATTTGATTTATCCTTAATATCTAAAGTCGGCATCTTCACTGAGAAGGAATGATTTTGTGGTAAAAAATAGTGGAAGAGATTGGCATCGAACGGCCATTGTCGAAATCTCTGGAGAATATTGATCGATGAGTCGGCGGTGATCGACTGCTGTATATATGCAATTGAGAAATCGACTTGATAAATTAAAAATTTTATCATTTAGTATCGAATATGTTGTGATCAGAATATAAAAGACATCTTAAAATGAATTTTAGAATGTTGTTAACAATGTCAGTAAGTGCTTTTTGGCATGGTGTCCATCCTGGTTATTACCTTTCTTTTCTTACAATTCCCTTATGCACGTTCGCAGAGGATTTACTTTTTTCGATTGTCCCAGTTAATTCGAATGGTTGCCGACCATTTTTCTTCAATATTTGGTTTTTTTTGTCTGTCATCTTTAACTTAATTTAAGAAAAAAATTCGATTAAGAAATTATGAAATTGGCTGATCTATTTCATTCTTACTTATCTTATTTTTTTTTATCGTATTATATTTTTAAATTTTATGTTCAAATTGTTTTAAAGCTGGTATATAATACGTCAGTTGAGTTTCGCTTTTATGGCTTCCGGATTTTTATTGTTAACTTGGACAGATACTATTCGATATTGGAATTCAGTACACTTTTATGTACACTGGTTCATGGTAACCATTATAGTCTTCGCATGGTCATATAAAACGTTGATTTATACAAGTTCGTAATAAATAAATATTAGCCTATTTAATAATTTAAATTTACTCATATCTTCAGATTTCAAAACATATCTAATTTTAAATTAGCTTTCAAAAATTAAAATTCGGTTGGACGATTTATAAATATAGAATCTTCAAGTGGTGATCCAGTAAAATGTAAATATCATATTTCATTATCATATTTCATAAATATATTCTAGGTCGATCGCATACAGATATAAGTGTTCACAAAAATATTTATAAAAGTCATCCGAATGAAGTGGAAAAGTTATCTGCAAAAGTATTTTTTTGGCGCTTGACGAATATTATCTTTTTTGAAACTTTTTGATAAATTTTTAATACTGGAAAGATCTCAAAAGATCTTAAATTTTTATAAAGGAACTTTAATTTTTAGTTTCTTGTTCTTACCTGCTTAGTTTTGTAGGCTACGTACGATGAAACAAAGAAGAAGCTGAAATCCGCCTAAATGAGATATAACCAAGTGGAAATGGTTTTTATGATCTTTTTTTATAATGATAATGTTTTTGTCAAATTTATTTCTAAGGACTATTTATATTATTATTTTACACTTAATTATCCTTTATTAGCATAAATCTGTGGTTATCGTAATTGGATATTTTGAAAAAAAATCTGTAAAAATAGGAAGAGTCACTAATATATTGGGACTTTTACTGCGTTTGGATTTTTAAATTAATTTTATTTGGTTCAAATTTATTTTCTTTAGAGAAAAATTGGACAAATTATGTCGATCCTTTTTCTATTCTGAATCTCATTCTTTTCCGATGTATATTTTTTTGGCTTTAGTATCTTTGGCTATATCGTGTGGATTTATTATTTGAAGGAAGAATCGAAATATTTTTTCAGTTAATATGTCGACAATTTAATTTTTTCAGTTCTGTGATAGTTACATAGAAGGAAATGAAAGAACCATGAGAGCACTACTATCAGTTGCATTTCATAAGGCAGTTATCGTCGTGAAAAGTATCGTGGTATCTGAAGTATATTTAGGTTTAAACATAGGTTTAATGGTGCAAAATGAATAAATGTATAAATGAGTTTAATGATACAAAATGTTATAAAATGTGCTTAGCATAGTTTTATTATTTTATTTCTATTATTTTCCATTATAGCATAATTATATTGTTGTTAAATCTTACGAAGAATCTTTTAATTTTGTTCATAAAAAAATTTCTTTATATCTTATAAAAATTATTATAAAATTATAAAAATCTTTTATAATTTTTTTCTCGACTTGGTCCGCATTAAAGTGCTCCAAGCTTCGGTAGTGTCGTGAAAAGTTTTGGTTAAATTCAGATAGAGAAAGGAGTGACTTACGTACTCATCGATGGTTTCTTTGAAAGGAGTGACTTACGTACTCATCGATGGTTTCACGATTTGATGCTTATCCAGCCAGTTGAAAGCGCTATCCAAATAGCAACACGAATGAGGTGACATGCAAAAAAAATATATTAACAGCAGTAAATCAAAGTTTAGCAAAAAAAGGAGACGTTAAGAATTGCCACCGCGTTTAAAGCCAACGTTGAACACTAACTCTACGAATGAATCAACAAATGAAAAATGACCCTACAAAATAACAAAAATGAAGCAAACAATGAAAAAATTGACCTGAGCAGACGACGAAAACTAATCCAAGGAAACAATGAAAACTGACCCTAGCAAACGATAAAAACTTTATAATCTTACATAAATTTATAACCTTATGATGCAATTATTTTTGAACAATTTTAAAATACAGTAATCTCGGAATTTCCGGCAGGCATCACGTTTTGGTCAAAAAAATACTGCCGAAATTGTCACAGTGCGGAACAGTGTATTTGTATATTTCTTTCAATATAAGGATATAAGGACGAAGTTGGCGAGAAACCAAGACAAATTTGAAATAAATTAATGAGTAAAATTTCGAAGCGATTTTTTGCCGGCGATATAAGGATTAATCAGATTGAGGGTTGGAGTTAGGATTTCGAATGGAGGAACTCTCTCATCTGAATAAAACATTTTACCGACCACCAGTAGATAAGCGCATTAATAGAATTAGAAATGAATCGCAATACCATTTAAATGCAATAAATGCAGTAAATTATGAACCGGTGAGGAACAAATGAAGGCAGCAACGTCAATTGACTGATTATGACCGCTAAAGCATAGCTAAATCGAGATGTGCGATGGAAATGACCGATCAATCAAGCATTCTGCTGGACTCGTGTTGCAGCCAATTTTTTTCTGCAAAAACAATGGAAATAAATGGAAATTAATTTGTTCACCCGAAGACGTTGGTGCAATTTGTTATATATTGTCTATCTACTATATAAATATATATAGTATAGAAATATAAAATATATAGTCTATCGAAAAATCTAAACCTACTTTTGCGTTGGTACTAACGAGATGGCAGTTGGATGGATTCATTAACCACTTTTTTTAAAAATTGCAGTTATCTAAGATTTCAGGGTTCCGAATAGACCTTTTAAATTAATAGAAGAGATAATGCTAGAATAACAGCACATTTTTTGGGCAATATAAGATATTTTCAGCTGTAGCAAAACACCAAAATAACGATGGCCAGTTCCGGTGAGGAAGGATTAAAACGAATTAGTTCAGCATAAAGGACAAATATTTGATAAGGTGGCATCAATATTGCTTAATGATAAGTTTGGACAATATCAACAGTGGTGTAACCGGGGGTTTCTCAGCTGCTTCAAACCGATCTTCTTCAAATTTGCAAACCTATGGCAACATTATTAAATTATTTAAAAATTTAAAAATCATTTAATCTATTTGGTTCGCACAAATTTTTATTTAAAAATATTACAACATTCAAATAAAATTACAATTGATCAGTTGTTCTCCATTTCCGAAAAAATTGGAATTGCTTATGTGCTCTGAATAATCGTAATGATTTTTGTTGTTCGATAATTTAGTGCAATTATTCATCAGTGAAAAAGGCAATTTTCTGTTAAAGATATACTTTTCTTCTTCTTCTTCACCATTACTAATAAGGCTGGCTGTGCTAGCTGCAAGTGTCCGATCTGATGCTATCGCTGACAGCAGTATAAGTCATTCGTTTTCCTTTTACCATCATCTAAGTCCATATATCGCTGGCCCAGCTATGTGTGCAAAATTTTTCTTGGTCGCACCAGACCAGGTTTTGATTGGCACGTCTCGCTTTTGATATCATCCATCACAAGGATCAACAAGTAGCGAGATGTGCATTAATTCTTATGGCAGACGACAAAGAATATGGACAAACTACAAGCAGTGCTTTGCGACAATATTTTTAATGCAGATGCTATCTGAAGCGAAAGTGGACGCATTCATGTAAGAAGACTCTATCCACTTGGATAGTATGAAGGACGCATCTTAGACAGGAATTATCAAAAGCATATCATATCCAAACATCTTCTCTTCTAATATAGAGGGATTGTGGATGCTATAGCTAGACAGATACGAACCTTCGTTTTGAGACTGATTCGCGGCGGTTCCAAAAAAATTTGGCCTAAAAATCTCTCCAATAAATCTATATGCCTGCCATGAGAGTGGATTTGAGACTTTTGAAGCTTGCTAATTTGACCATTGATGAATTTGCACAATATATGACAGCGTCTGGGACAAAGGACAAAAAAATTTCTTATTTACATTGATTTGAAAGGCAATTTTCGCTGCTGTCAATAGCCATTCTAATATTTGTTGCAGTTCTTCTTAGCTATTAGTAAAAATTGACCACATCATAGCATATTGATTCTATGTCCGAGACTGATCTGTGTGACTCTTGAGTCAAACCCAAACCAGCAAACCCAATTTCTTCTTCTTCTTCTAACAGCTCTCACCATCACTGGTTAGGCTGGCTTCAACGGCTACAAGGGTAAGACGCTTCCAAACGGCGCGATCTGATGCCATCGTCGACAGTAATAGAAGCCCTTTTTCCATTGTCTAAGTCCAAATATTGCTGGTCCATCTATACGTTCAAAATCTTTCCTACCCGTATCAGTTTAATTCTTGATTGGCCCACCTCGCTTTTAATGATATCCATCATACGGTTACGAAATATGTAACGAAATATGCGACACTTATTGTGGTGAGTGACGGAGAACCACTAACCACCGAAGGCGACACTCTGTGATAAAATTATTAATGAATTTGAACGAAGATGGATGCGATCATGTGATATTTTATCTGCTCGAGTGACCCGTAAAATGTACCTTAGACAAGAGTGGTCAAAGGTAGATAGCTTCTTAATATCTTCCACTCTCATTGACCATGTCTCAGAGCCATATAGCAAGATCGAATGAATTACGGCTATATAGATGCGGACTTTCGTTTTAATGGTAATTTAATGACTCCATAAAGTCGGAATGCATTTCTAGCTGCCGTGATCCGGGCTATACTATCATCTTTTGCCAAGCCATTATTAGAGTGGACCCAAGGTATTTAAAATCGGGCATTTTCTCGACCGGCAATGAATTTACAAAAAGAGGCATTCTACCAGTTTTTTGTACATAAGACGAAGAGACTTTCGTTTTGTGCAAATTAATTGCATTTCGTAATAACTGCCAGCAAAAAGGAGATCATCAGCGTATTTAAGATTTGTTATACGATGCTCTCGACTGATTTGGACACCTCTTGAATGCCGACAAGCGGTATCCATTACCCAGTTTATCGCATAGTTGAATACTATAGGGGAAAGGAAGCAGTCCTGACGAACACCAATTCTTATTTGGAAGGAATCTGTCAGTTCTCCATATACGCAGACCTGTGCCGATATGCGCTCATAAAATGCCTTTATGAGTCGAATGATCTTCACCGTCGCATTCCATCATCCTCCAAAGCGCCGCTCTATCAATTGAATCAAAGGCAGCCGCAAAGTCGATGAAACACTTGATAGTGGGTTGCAAATATTTGAAGCGATGTTCCAACACCCTTCTTAACGTGAATATCTGGTTAGCACAACCGTGCCCCGGTCTAAATCCAGCTTGATTAGGGCGCATCCTTCTGTCTCGTATTTCCATAAGTCTATTGAGTTAAAAAGGAGCAAAAATTTTCGAGATGTCTAGTGGGTTGATTCCTCGATAATTGCTGCAGTATGTCCTATCACCTTGAGAATTGAGAGCAGAATTGCTCCAATCATCTGGTAATATTTCTTTTCCCCATACCAGAGAGTACATTTGTTGAAGGTGTGTTATGAAGGACGATGGACAACATTTAAAGAGTTCCGAAGAGTCTTATTGGTCTTAAGATTATATGGATAATAGATATTATTTATTCTTCTGTCGTGGGCTCGCAGTCGCAAGCATATGGTTCAGCGAACGTATCAGTTATTTCAGGGGCAACAGATGGCGCTTCATGGTTAAATTTGGCCTCAAAGAATTTGTTTCATCTTATGAGGCGGTCCTTGATATTCTTGATTGACACACCATTGCTGTCTCTTACCATTTCACTGATCGTTTTCCGAATTATAGTTGCTTTATGAAAAAGGCGGAATAGTTTTCTAATCGCCTAATCGAACTGCCAACTCCATTCTCGAGGCCATGTCACTCCAATAGTGATTTCCGCCCCACCTTGCTGCTTTCGTTGCAAATCTTCGATACACCCGGTAATCAGGATCACCTGAGCAGCTTTTTCAGACAACTGGACAGTTGCTTCCGATACCCAACTAGCGCTCTTCCTACTAGTATGTCCTAGCGTAGAAGTGGCTGATTTTCGGAGACATTCCTTTAGTTTGGACCAGTATTCATTTGCCGTTCCAGAAAAATCATTGATATTTGTATATTTGCACTGAGATGCTTCAATAATAATTTGAAATGTGCTCACTGTCCCCGAGTTTTTTAGTTCGAAATAATTGAAGGATCTTAGGGGATGCTATTTTCTGCGAGTTGTTAATTTTAGGCGGACCTTGGCTCGAACCATAGCGTGGTCAGATCCATGAAGATCCATGAATTGCCCGTTTACTACGATAGGAACGATTATCTAGTACAGAAACGGCGACTGACTAAGATATAATTAATCTGGTTGGTTGTCTGGCGAGTTCCACGTGACTAGATATTTTCTACGATGCCAGAAGCAAGTATTAGCAACAAAAAGTCCATGCTCTTCGACATAACGAAGAAGGCATTCCATTGGTGCATCGGTCTCCTATGCCATATTTGCTAATTGTTGAGGACAATTCGCAGCGGCATTATGACCTACGCAAGCAGTCTCCCCCGACTATGACCATGTCATGTTTTGGCAGAGACTTTGTTAGCAGTTGAAGTTTCGCATAGAATTTATCTTTATCACTATTATCTGCCGACAGAGTTGGAACATAGACACTGATGACCGAGATATTGAAGAACTTACCCTTAAAATAGGCGTAGGCCATATGGTCGCTTATCGGTTTCCACTCAATCAAAGCGGATTGGGCCTTGTCAGACGTGGCAATCGCTACGCCATTTTGTCCCGTTATTCGAAGCATCTTTGTCCCGTTATTCGAAGCATCACAGTGATATAGCCAGTATATTACTCGAGACCCGAAGTGGAAGACGGACCTCCGACCGGCAAGCGATATCCACACGATATTATTGAGAAAGGGTGTTATATTTAGACATCGTTTGGCTTGCAACGTCCATAAGCGTTCTGATATTCCAGACTATGGCTAATAATTCGCCGCGCTTGCTGTTCACTTTGATAGGTTTCAAGCAATTACCCTGGCTTGCGAACACGTTTTATTTATCATATTGGTTACAAATTGGTTTCGCGGTTTTACTTTCAAAAAAAAATTGATGAAATTTAGATTGAAATTCAAACCCAATTTATTGGACATTGAATACAGAGGAAAGAATGCAGTCACCTAGGTACTTATTTAAACTGTTGTATTAATTCCTACAACACATATACTTTTACTCCCTATGTCGATAAAATGCTTTGATAAGTTCAATGTTTGATGACTTAACGCCCTGTTGGTCGAACTGAAGCAAGCAACAGATACGGTGAAACTGCAGTTTATCGAAATTTTATCCTATTTCAATTTGCTCCAATATTCTTCTCGGATAAAAATTTGGTCAGGACAGCCACGTGCTGGCCTAAATCCAGTTTGAATGGAATGCGTTCTGCTTTCAGGCTATATCGCGAGTGTATTCAGTAGAATGGAAACAAAAATTTCCCCAAAAATATCTAGCAAGACCACCGATTTCTAGATAATTGTCGCATTGTGTCCTATTATATTTTTTGGATTGAAAGCACCAGCCATATGGTGTTCCTTTTTGCATTCCAGTGAATATAACTTATACAGGTATGTTGTAAGAATGGTAGAATAATGGCAGATAGCATTTGAAAATTCAGTTCGCAAAATATCTCGAAGAACTTTATTGAACTAAAATTTGTGAGTTGTAAAAAAAATTTATCTTAATAAGATGTAAGAAATCAAGAGATATGCTCGGCTGGTAATTCATAATTGCAATCATACGCCTCTAAATGTCATGTGCGAGATGTTGGATGGATAATTAGTTTAGATTCAAAAACTCTCTGCATCGGATGAGATAATCTTTGGTAGCCTTAACCGGATTTCCTCATCTCGGATCATCTTCAAAACTTAAATCTAAAAAATACAAAAGGTTCAAACATTTTAAAAATTAAGTAAAAATTAACAAAACTTAATTTCAAAATACTTTTAATACTTATATTTAATTTTAAAAAAATGGTAATCGAAATGGTAATCGCTACGGTGCAAGCCACATGACTAAATGAGCAGGCCTAAAAATTATAAAAATATTCAAATTTCTCTGATTATCAGTATGGAATTCAACTACATCCAATATTTTAATATAAATTAAATATAAGCAAATAATTAAACATAAGTAAATATAAATATAAGCAAATATAATCTCACATTTTTGAAGATTTTACTAACCATTTCTCGAGCTTCATGAGAAGAAGCGGAATTTTCAATGATCGTTTACTAGAACTGTGCTTCCATACCCAAAGCGTTCCAGCATATATCGGCTCTTTTCCGTTTCTCCATGATTATTGCGAGTATACGAGGCTGCCAATAACATTTCTTGACACGCGTACTCTAGCAGCTGGAATAACGAGACCAGAGATCCACCTTGCTTTCTTCCGAATCATATATCTTAGAGTGGATTTAACTGAGTCTGAGTCAAACTTCAAGAGTGATCCATCCATGAGACGAGTGATCCTCCGCAATTCCGCTTCCATAAAAAATCCTTTCATTGCTTCAGTACCTTGGCTTGCTGACTACTTGTGAATTTCTTGATTTAAAATAATTAAAAGATTTTGGTGAACTCTGTATTTTTTGCGCTGTCATGCTGTCAATTTCATTCAGATCTTATCTTTTACCATAGCATAGGTAGATCCATAAAGATTCTCAACTTCGATCTTGCGATATGGAGCTATCTAGTGTAGAATTTTTTCAGATGCGATTAACCAAAATGTAATCAATCTGATTCAAGTGTTGATTGTCTGGCTAGTTTTATATAACTAGATATCATCTAAATGCTGAAAGCACGCTCTGCTGGCAAAAAGACCGTGGTCCTCAGCATGCTGAAGAAGACTTTGGAATCGAACACCACATGCCAAACGCAGAAGATAGTATCCTCATGTCATATGCGCATTCGAATCTCTAATGTTATTTTTCGGGAAAAATGCTGTTAGCAAGTTCAGCTCGGTACAGAATCTTCTTATCCAGATCATCCACTCAAAGCGTCGGAGCTTAAACAGTTGACAACTTTTGTAAAACGTATCTTTACAGAGGACGTAATCCACTTCCATACGATTAAAGTTGATTCTGTTTGGACCGTTTCTATTTTGAACCAGATATAATAAACTCTGAACCTAGAATTAGGAAGGTGTGCTTCTTACAGACAAATGATATTCACATTGAGATAGGATGTGTATGATTATCACCTAGCTCCCAACAGGCATAAACATTCTGAAGCTTCACGAAGCCAAGACTTTGCGCACCTTTGTCCTCCTTCCTTTGGTGATATAGAGCAATTTTCAGTTTCCTCGAAAATTTACAGAGTCGTTTTTAATATCGCTATATCCAAGCACAGTTTGCATATTTGTCGCATAACCACTGGGTTGAAAAAAAAGCGAGTCGTAATAAGTCGTTTGGACAGTGATGCACGTGGATTCCCAGCAGCCACTCAACTTGATTTTAATGACAGATTTACTCCACACAAGCAAAGAGATTATAAGGATTAAAAAAATAAAATAAAAAAAATTTTTTTATGTGTTCTTATTATAGAATTTGAACTCTAGAATTTGTTTCTATTGATTGGGCCATCTTGTGGCTGGAATCGTGATGCATATGAACTCTAAAATCTTTAGATCACCTAGAGCTGAAAGGAGTTGGGGATAGTGAGCGCATTTAAAATGGAATTTCGAAGCAATGTTAGTACCAACCACACCTCTGGAACGATCTATGCCTACTGCGCCCTACTAAACGTGTTCAACGATCGTGAAATTGTTCTAATTTCTCATAATGAATAATCAGTTTGGAAGTTCGCTTGCGTCATGTATTACTTCGTTCTTTCTTCATTACTTTGTAGATATGCTCCTCGTTCAATTAGCAATTTTTTTAATTTCTTAATTTTTTTTTTTAATTTTTTATTTGCTCATTTCACTTTTATTAAAGCCACTACAATTAAATAAGCTAACGAAATAAGCGATTTTATTTCCACAGAAACGCTACCTTTGCATGAAACACAGACCATTCTCTTCAGATCGAATTCAGTAGGGAATAAGGATTGATACAGCAACCAATTATCATTTAGTTATTCACATATCCTAATTTCTATCTGCTGTCTATTTAGTATTATTTATTTATTTATTATTTTTACATATTTAGAGCTTTGAACTACTATGTTTATTATTATTATTATCTTTAAAAATGCTTATAATACTTATAATACTGCATTTATGGTTCTTTTAAACGTTCTTCATTCGCCAATTTTTTTTTTTTGATGGTTTTCATTGAATAAAACTATTATTTTATTTTATGTGACATTATGTCCATTTCTTTACAATATAAAAAGAAATTGAAGAAGCATCAAAATATTAAAGATCTTAAATTTCAAGAAAACAAAGCAAGTCGAATAATTTTTCATTCCTCCAGTTTTTTTCCAATAGTGCTAAGATCTAAAAAATGCAACAGAAAATGCAGAGGTTCATTTTCACTTATAGGCAAACAAAATCTTCAGAATGTAAGTAAAATGTGATTGTTGGTGTCACAAGCGAAGAATGAGAAGTTGTGGGCTCGCTCCACAAGTTATTGATGATATGATATTATCTCAAAATATCGAAAATTCAAAACATTCAGACCAAAACCTCGAGAGATCAAAAATCTCGAGAGAAAACCTCAGACAAATATGTTGAACCTTCTTTTATGGCAAGAATAACCTCAAAAATATTTGGAGTTTATTTTAATCAATAAATTAAAAATATATATTATAAGATATGGAGAAATCGTCATACTTCATAAAGCAAATCTGAAAAATATTTTTTTCCACAATAAGAGTCTCAAATTTCGAAACAAGGAAAAACTATATCAAAGAATTTCAGGCATTTCTGAAGTTTCTGAAGTTTTTCTTGTCATAAAAGTAATATAGAACATATGAAATTTTTATATTTTTTTTCTTATTCGTGATTATTTTGTTTTTCTAGATTTTGGCTTTTGAAATTTTGAGCGCTCCCAAGATATTTGGTAATGACTCGCTAGAAATAAATAATATTTCGCCCAAATTTTTTAATTCATATTTGCCATAATTGAAAGGGTATTGATGGTGCTAAGAATCTAAAGAACAAGTAAAAATTTCAAGTAAAACCGATTACTAAATAGTTTTTTTATTCTATTTTAGATAAATAAATCATTTAAATGAATTCTTGTTTTTTTGAAATTAAAATTGACGAAAAAACATTTGTGAATTTTGCGAAGGTTAATTATAATCTAAAACTGTAACTGAAAACATGATTTTTTATTATTGATATAAAGAATTTGGTTGATTCCCTTTGCATTTTAATACTTTAATAAAAATGGGAAGTGAAGAAAAGTCGAATTTTTAAATTTTTATCTTTGTCAGTTTTGGCATAATTAATTTAATGAATGTTATGACGAGACTAGGTAGCCGACACTACCATGGTGGGGGTAGAATAAGAAAGGCTAACCACTTATTTACTGTTATGATATTATTTTTTTAACCTTTAACTTCAATTAAAACCATTTCAAAAATAAAATGAAATCAATTGAAAAAAGACAACATTTTAGGATGAATAATGTTGTATATCACTTATTTTAAATTATTAATCATCGTCAAAGCTGATGAGTAATTATTGATAAGCATTTTTTTGCTACCTTTCACTTGTCTTTTTAAAGGGGACGAGAAGCAGAAGCATATTGTTCGTTATAAAACAACTTTCTTTTCTGGTTGTTTTTTTTGCATTGGTCTCAGTTTGTTATCGCTTTGGATTATTTGGTTATTCCATAATATTATATTGAAAATACCAGCTATTGGTCGTAATTGGCTGAGATTCGGAATGATTATAAACTGACTGTAAACTGATAAATTTTCATTTTAGTATTATTTTATAAATTTATTCCATGATCTAACTGTTTTAACTATTTCTTTTATGTTGTTATTTCAGTGATGAGCAGCGAATTGGTTCATTTCGCATTTTTTGTAATTATTTTATGTTTTTTTACTGTAAATGCAAATGTAACAAATGAAAATTTGATGTTAACCAAGAAATATGAAAGGGTAAATTATATAATAATTTATTTAAAATATGAAGTTAAAAAATCTAAAATCAAGTTAAAATTTCAAAGAATTTATTACGTTAATGCAAATTATGTATGAACATGAAAGCCTCAAATTTCCTATAACTTAGGTTAAGCTGCTTGGCTTAGAGATTTCTCCAAGTCCAAAAGTGCGTAGAGGTACTTGATTTTGGTATTAAGAGGTATTTCTGAACTCGCTTGTTCATTATTATAGTGAGCTATCGCTTCACTCATCCTCAGTCTACTAATCAGTGGAGCCTAACCAAAAAAACTGAATACTAACCACTGATTATTTGCTTAAATTTCAGAAATATTATGGCTTCGCTTTTGGTTTGGATATTAGTCAAAAAGTTGCCCTATCTGCATATAATTGCATAAAAAGTGAAAAATATTCGTCAGTTTTTATACGTGCTTATATACCAAAGAATGAAGGAATGGTGGATTCAAATTATACTCAAAATATATATAATGCGCATGAAGGTTAGAAAAATATTTGTCGTCTGTGAATTCTCTAGAATTATAAATTATAACTTATAAATTTTTAATTGTATTTCATCAATTTTGTATCTGCCTTCGCAGTTGATAGATCAGAGCTTTGGATGGTTATGCAGTATTCCAGAGAAGAATATTCGGCTCATAAAAGCATTTTATCAGTTTACATCAGGTCTATGTATATGGGGAACTGATTCTTTCGAAATAAGAAATGGTCTCAGTCAGGGCTGCGTCCTTTCCCCCACAACATTTGACTATGCGATAGACTGGATCATGGATATCGCTTGTCGGCATTCAAGAGGTATGCAAATAAGTCCAGAGCATCACAGTTCTTGAATACGTTGATGATGTAGTTCTTTTTGCTGACAGTTATGATGAGATGCAAATAATGTTAAAAACATGCCAACAAATGCATATTCAGGGTTGATATAAATAAGACAAAAGACTTTTCTTCATTCATACCAGAAGTTATTTTTATCAGTTCAATGTTGGTTGAGGGAGGGCCAAACTTTAAATATCTCGGATCTAATCCCAAATGGCCAAGCGAAAGATGAAATTACAACTCGGATGGTGATAGCTAGAAATATTTTCATCCGGTTGATGAAACCTTTATGGACTCGTCGCGAAACCATTGTGAAAACGAAAACGAAAGACCGCCTTTATATAGCTGTGAATCACTCGATCTTACTGTATGGCTCCGAGACATGGTCAATGACAATGGAGGATATTGAGAAGCTATTCGCCTTTGACCACTTATGTCTAAAATACATCTTATGAGTTGGTCGAGATAAAATCTCTCATAATTGATAAAATCGAGATAAAATCTCTCATCTACCTTTGATCAATACCATTTGCATTAACAGCACCATCACAGAGTGTCGTCGGTGGTTAAGGCACGTTCTTTGTCGCCGACTACAAGATTTGACACATATTTCATACCTTGCTAAACTCTATGTTGGGTGGCATCAAAAGAAAGATGAACCAAACAAGACCTGGACTGATCCGGTGTTTTGAACGTATAGGTGGACCAGCAATACATGAACTTAGAAGTTGGGAATGGAAATGGCTTCTATTACTTGCGATGCTGGCGTGAGTCCTTATCCTTATAGCCAGCTAAGTCAGCCTAAGTAGTAATGGTGAAAGCTGTTAGAAGAAAATTAACGCGTTTCACATCAACGAATACCGTTATATAAATGATTTAATTAGGTTATATGATGAAAAAATTGGTATTGCAAAGCTAATTCATTTGCTAAAAGGTCAATTTCAAAGCAGTAATTGTAATCAATAACCTTGATATATGATTATTATTCATTTGAAGCCGGTCTTGGAACTGAGATATATGCTATCCCAAATGTTAATGGAAGTAAGAATGCATACAAACAAGTCGATGAAATTTACATGAGCATACAACAAGACCGGATTTCTTTAAATAGAATGTGGCTGAAGGTAATTAATTTTATTTTTATCAACCTGTTCAATCAGAGAGACTACATTAAGCGAAGATATTTTATGTGTGAAAGGTGGCCATTATTAAATTCACCTTTTTTTCCCCAACTTGAATGCAGTTTGCTTTAAATTTACCAGAGAGCCTCTCTATGATTATATATCTGCTTATTTTATTGGAACTATCATTGGTCGTAAAAATCGAAAAATTTATCAAATTTTTGAATTTTTTTCAAATTTAGGTAACATCACCCATTCATTGGCCAAATAACCAGCAAGCTAACACCCTTTTTATTGAAGAATTCGTCCGCAGAGCTGCAGTAAGTATTGAGAACAAGTTTTTCTTTTTTTTTCTTTTTTGTTTCTTTTGTTTCTTTCGATAGATTTTTGTTTTAGTAGTATTTGGTGGGAAAATTAAAAGTAATATGATAGTTGGCTTTCGCAACACATTCTTGATTCATATAGTGGAAGTTTTTTCAGCAATATAGAATACAAGTTGGCGTGTTTACTAATTGGTACGATTGGTTGGAAATCACGGGCGCCAGGTCATTTTGGCCTCTTTTATGGTATAATTTCGATATCTTTTTTATTATGCTTTATGAAAATTTTATGCTTTCCTTAAAACTTTATGCCCTTGACTGTAATTGTATTTTTTAAAAATATAACCCCACAAAAGAAAAAATTTTTCGTGACTTATCGATCTCCCATCTCATTTATTAATCATTTAGTATTTATTAATCATTTATTAAGTTTTAGATTTTTAGGTACTGGAATGCATTAGGCAGAGGATATGAAAGCAAGACTGAAGCAAATTTCAATGATTTCCGTCCTTTTGCAAGCTTTACCTTTCCATCATTGAAGACATTTGCATTAATGACACCAATCTGTGGAATAGTTGCTGATCAAATTGTTTACCCAATGCCAGTGAACAATATTCGAACTTCGGATAGATTTTTGCAAAAAAGTGAAAAAATTCTTATCGGTTCAGTGAAATTTCTTCCTAATTGATATTTTATATATTTAACGATAGATCGAAAAATTTTATCAGTGAATTTAAAAAAAGCGATTTATACTAAAAAAGAAAATGATGGAATGAATGATAAGCAAGAATAAATTTTTCTTTTATATCATTCTATATTATCGCTCATTTTAACGATGGAGAAATTTATCATATCCTGGCATCCCGTTGTCTTAATAAAATCCATAATTTTCATTTAAAACCGATCCTTGTCTTCATTTCATCACACTCATCAAATCTTGATAAAATCAGTTCCTTTCAATTACGTTCTTTTCAATATGCAGCGAACGTGGCCAAAATAAAGATTAAGGAAAAATAATGGAAAATAAATAGTGTTAGTAGGATAAACTTTGTCTAAAGGAATTCAAGATGGTGTTGTGAACTATGAATAGAAAATAACTGGACATGGACTGAAATTTCGCAAGCAGCTTAATGAAAGAATTAGTGAGTTGTAATACAAATGCATAAAGATACATTTGGCAAAAAACAGTAAGCTCTAATTTAGTTCAGGATATTGATAAGTGTTGTTATCAAGAAACAAATTAAGGAGAATTTGGAGATTTGAAAGATTATAATAGAATTATAGGAGGGATTTATCAAGAGATATGATGGTGGTTCTAGGATTAGGATAATAGGATAATATAAGGGAGTTTGAAGAGCTTAGCGAGGTTTTATAGAGTTAAGGGAATTAAGATCAGGATAAAATAATTGAGCTTAAGTTATTTTATTGAAAACAACCAAGCAGAACGATAAGCGACATATATTTGCGGTAAAGACAACAAATGGGTGTCAAATGAAAAAAATGTGGCCAAAAGTTAGCAAAGTAAAGGAAAACAAAAGGAAATTAAAAAATTAATAATGCTACTGGATGCTTATGATGCCTTAAATAGACTTAAACCGCCATTTCAGCTGGTCCCGATAATATTCCACAAATAATTTATAAAAGATATGCAGCCTCTCTGAGTCTTCCCCTATTTTTAATTTATAAGGATATTAAATAAATTTATAAGGAAGTCTGGCCTTAATCCCAAAATTTGGAAATTTTTTCATATAATTCCAATTCATAAAAAAAAGCACCTATGACTCTTCTAATTACAGACCTATTAGCCTAACATGCGTTGCTAGCAAGGTACTCGAAAGGTTGATTTGCAACAAATTACTTACTTATCTTGATGCCAATAATTTCATATCCTCAGCATGGCTTTTGTACAAAAAAATCTACTTTTTCACAAGTATTGGCAAATCTTTCCGATTGGACAGCATCAATTGACAATGGAAAAACAGTATCAGTTGCTTAGATAACTGGCGAATATGACAGGTAAATTACTCTTTCAAAAGGGTTCTTCATATTAATTCTAAAAAATTCGATTTTTCGATAATTTTTTTATTAATGGTATTAGTGGTATATAATCAGTAGAGTCTCATATATTTCCGATCTTGGAATAACCATGGATGAAAATCTCGGTTTCGGCGTTCACTGCAGAACCATGATAAAAAAATCCTCAAAAATACTAAATTTCATTTTTCGTTCCTTCAAGAATAAAATTTTCTTATCAAAATGTACAAAGCGTTCATTTGGCCACTTCTTGATTACAATACTACATACTACTCTCCGAGATATCGCAAATCAAGTAAAATAATTGAAAGGCTTCAAAAATATTTTATACACCTCTCTCCTAATTGCAATTTCAATTATAAAAGAAAACTTCTACAATACTCCTAGATTCTTTCTTAGTTCGTCGCATCAGACAAAATTTGATTTATATACTTATAAGGTTCTGTATGGTTATGTCAAACTAGATTATTCAAAATATTATAATTTTAGGTTAAATTTGAATCCAACAAGAACTAATGGGCTAAAATCACTAAAACCTATGCGTAAAACTAAACAAAGGGCTCATGATTTCTTTATTCGTAATATTAATTACTGGAATAAATTACCGAATGATACAGCTTGTGCACCATCCTTAGCTATCTTTAAAAAAAGAATAGATAATATCATTTATGATATTATTTAAAAAGTTCACATTATGTACAGAAAATGTGAAATCTCGATTTTTACCATCCGATTATGGTTATTTCGAATTGTACTATATTATATTATTTTGTAATTTCCGCTTCTTTTCATTTTTAAATTGTTAAATTTCATCTTTATTAGGTCTTACATATTTCATCTTTAATTTTATTTTTATTCTTTAATCTTTATTATTTGTTATTTTAACTGTTGTTATTAATACAAGCACATGGCGTTTGCGCCCTGATTAGCTGGTTTTCAATAAATAAATAAATAAGTAAATAAATAAATAGATATATCAGACTTAATAAGATTGAACGAAGCATATAATTTCTATTTTAGAAAAGAGCCGATGCAAAAAGCATTTCTGGAGACTTTTAATTAATTTATTTGATTTGTGGTATCAAGTGCAAAAATTTGTATTATATCAAAAATAAGCGAACGAACGCTTTAGTTTGATTAGAAATTTTAAAATTTTAAGATTTTAAGATTTTAAGATAAAATTTTAAGATTTTTAATTTTAAGATTTTAAGAAGAATTTTAAGAATTTTAAGAAAAAACAAGATTTGGTGTTCTTGAGGGTTTGAGGGAGGGTTTTTTACTATGGCCCTGCACTGAAGATCGAAATCAAGATTTTCAACCACATCTGGCTATGATCTGAAATATTCGAGACAAATCTGACATTAATTAAAAAATTAGAAAGATCAGATCCTTTCAAATTTATATATCCGTAACTGAAAGGGTAATTTGCTCGTTATATAACCAGTTGACAATTCTATTGAGATTCTTGTGGAGGGACAGGTTGAAGATATGTAAACTGGTCTTCATAAATTATGGCATTATGGTTTCTGAGAACGAATTTTTTTCCAGATATACTTTCATATAATTATCATAGCCATTTTTATAGATTTCTTAGAATTTACGAGCGAACGAAACATTTGGCTGTTTGGCTTCATTCTGCCCACAGATCAGTTGCTCAATGTCGAAATGTCTGCTGAAAATGAAACATAGTAAAAAAAAGCTCGCAAGAAAAATAATAGAAAAATAAATATTAAATTTCAAAGTTTAAAAATTTAATGATTAAAACTTCTTTTAAATGAAATTCAATTATTTCAAGAAAATGGACTACAAAAGCAAAGGTTGCAAAATTAAAGTAAAATTAAATTCTCTAATGGAGTGAAAATTATACATTATATACATACGAAGATGTACCAAAGAAAAGGTTGCGCCTATTTCTATCACTGTATTATCCTTTAGTAAATTTTGGCTGGTCCGACAAACTGGTGAGGCGAACCAGAAATTGGCTGCTGAAAAAAATAAAAGTTCTGCGAATAATTTTTGCGCATAAATTTGCCCTAATTGCATGAGATTTGGCTCTTGCAGATGGAATGGAGATCTTATTTTATTTAAAGTATCACCTTCCATTTGTAAAAGACACTATGACTATGATCGATAAAAAATATATCATCAAATATCTGCTGTTAAGCTTCTAGGAGCAACAGGAACAATTTTTCATAATCCCTCTTAATACGAAGTCGTCGAGGAAGTTGAGAATATCAAGTCGCAAAATACCTTAAGTGAAAGTGATTATATTATTTCCTTCTAATAAAAATGGTGTCTGAAACTTATGATAAATTTTGGCTATTTTAAATATCAGATCATAAAATTATTAAAGTAGGGCATTCTATACAACAAGCATGATATAAATAAAAAATTTTCTAATATTCGAAAATCATGCACTCTTGAAGAGATATTATCTTCTTACACAAATATCAACTGTCGATTTTTCTCAGTCCCCTAAAATGATTTTAATTTTCGATAAAATTTTTACCACCTGAATAAAACGGTAAATTCTTTTTTCTGAATCGTTTAATATTTTATAGTTGCATGACGGCATTAACAAAGATTTTTTACCAATTTCGTCGCTCTATAAACGCAAATTAATGAAATTTTATTTCCTGGAATTAAATTCCTTCATTGCTTTCTTAAAAATTGTCTTCATGTTTCCAATTTTTTCGCAAGAAACGCTACAGAAAATTTTTGGTAATAAATATCAAATTTTCAGCAGAATTTTTGCAAAGTTGCAAGAATAAAAAAACTTTTTATTTATTTTTATTTTTCTTAATTGGAACTATAACTATTGAAAATGAAATAATTCGCAACTGTTTCGCTGAACTTGCCGTCTTTTAATATTTTTTGATGCGATGATTTAACAATCTTCAGTTTCGAAAAAGTTTTAACGATAATGATGCTTTTCTGCCAAAAGTGGTCGTGAAACTCGTGTGTATTTGCATCATATTTGCTTTATTGACTACAATGTAATATATTCACTTTGCTAGGGCAGGATAAACGAGTAGTTGTTGCTAAGATCATCAGCTCGATACAAAGGCTCGAACCCTTTTCTTCACAGCAACACAACAAAGTTGAATTTTTGAAAAATTCAAATTTTGATGTTAATGTTTGCATTCTTCTATCCTGCTCTTTGTCAATAAAATTCTCATTGTGCTGGCGATGAGGGGAGGAAGCTCAAATAACAATGGTGAGCACTTATCACTAATCATTATGCAAATTTTTATCAAATTATGATTAGCCGGAATGCATAAGCATTCATATTTCTGAGAAACCATTTAGATTGAACCGAAAGATCAAAAATAACTGAGAAAAGCATGAATACTTTTGGGAAAATAATAAAAGTTGGTTAGTAAATTAATAGAAGTAAAATTAGTTTAGCCAAGAATGTGGGAAAAATTTCAAATGATTTAAAGTTCCATTTTTTTCGATTTCGTTTGAATTGAATTAATTTGAATTTCCAATTTTTATTTATTTATTTGTCATTTAACGGATTTATGAATTAGCAATGAATTTAAGCTAATTCTCCATTACAGAACTAATTTTTCAAACTTTATGAGGTGAATATTATTTTCGTAAAATTCAAACAACTGATGCTTTCATTTATGCAAATTTTTTTTACAAATCTTAATTTTCCACATAGGAATTGCATTTCTTGCATTTTTGCTTGTGATATCATTAAATAAAAATTTTTTTTTCTTTTTCAACTCTTCATTTTTAAATTTTTTTGAAAAATAGTTCAGTTAAAATATCACTTATAAAATATTCAGGGAATAAAACATTAATTTTTTTCAGAAATTATCGCACTGGAACATTATAAGAAGAATAAAGAGGAGTTTACGCCGTTCCTTGCATTTATGCTCTTGTTCACAGTGCAGGTAGATTTCTGAGGTTTTCACGAAAACCTTCCAAGTATAACAATAACTTAGCTGGCTATTCGGAATTCAGCACTTTACAAAGCATAAATGAGTTTCATTAAAACTCTTTTCTCTTCTGCATTTCATTCCTCATCATTTTAATTTTGAGCATAATCACAGAGTTTACCAAACTTTTCGCTGAACTTGAGTGTTTTGCAAAAATAAGCTTTTAATTTTATTTACGTTCCGTAAATTCTTTATTTAAATTTATAAATTTATCAAAACATAAAATATTAGTCTGCTTTCTTATCTTCCATTTCATTTCAGATTATTTAAAATCTTATATGAGACAAAATGCGGTGAACTTAGCGAACTTTAACTAAACATTAAGGTAGAATAATTAGCCAATGGAACAGTAACAAATAGACTTTGAAACTTGTGGTGAATTATTGATTTACATCAGTTCGAGGGAATTTGAGGAAAAATCTTACTAAATCTTTAATAAATTCATCCCGGTTGATAAAAGACCGGTTGTGCAAATATTTTTTCAAAGCTCCGTGAAATTAACTTATAATTGCAAGGAAAGACGGATAACTTTTAACACAAATTATCCATTGTCCAATAAAAAACTGGAATTCTGAATATCCACAAAAAAAATTTGTATTAAAAATTTGCTTCCTGTTAAAAAAAAGTTCTAATCACAAGAAATTTCTGATGGAATTTCCTAACACTTGGTCTTCTAAATTTTCAATAGCTAACCCCTAGAAGAATTAGTCAGAAGTAGTTAAGCCAGCTTCTTTTGACTGCGAATGAAGTAAAAACATACTTGATCTGAATTGAAATAGTAATATAATTTATAGTATAATAGTATAATTTATGAAAGTATAATTTATTTCTATTCAATAATTTTTGAGGTAATTTAAGCGATGAATATCCCAGTGTTAAATTTTTTTAGTCGCTAATTTTTGTTTAAATATTGTTTAATGATTTCTAATTAATAATGCTTAATATTTATATATTTATAAATTAATAATTATTAAAATTTATATTTATAATATTAGTATTAAAATACTCACCATAATTAACAAAAAATAATAATAATATTTGGACAGAAGAAAACTTATTGCGAAATGAAAATCAGATTTTTTAGCGTCAAGTAACAAAAAAGTTTGGGAAATACTGAGTTAGGATCAACTGTAGTTCAACATTATTACCATGCATGTTAAAATCTTTAAAAATAGATTATTGAAGCTAGAAATGATATATCTAATAGAACGAATGACAGAGGAAATAACTTTGCAGGCGAATTACGAAAAAATTGGGATGCAAAGCTCGTCGACCATAATTCCTTTGACGAATTCTACAGAAAATGCCACAAAGACGTATGTTTTAAAATCAAATTTAGTTTGATTTGCAGTGATTATATCGGCCAAAAGACTTTTACGGATTGAATGGATTTTCTCGATGACGGGACACAGTCTGGATCTCTATATTTAATAGAATAGATTAATTGAAAAAAACAGTTGAAATCTTATCGTGCTTTTTTAAGTACCTCGTGAAAAAAATTCGAAAAGCGCTGAGTTAGGGCCATTTGTGGGTAACGTAATTAACATTCTGATTATTTCCACGCATGGTCTTTGCACACATTGCTTTTATTTTCTTCCTACCTTATCATTTAAAACTATTAAATCGAAAAAAATTTTGTTTTATTATGGATATTATGGAGTGTATTATTGTGCTTTTTTTGGATTTTCTAGCTAATCTTTGGATGTTTTAATTTAGAGTAGTATTATTTTCACTTTGCGTAATTTTTTTTTCTAGTCGATAATAATGAAGTTCGACAATTGCTTCGACTACAATCGAGCCACCATCATTTTGAACCACTTGGCAGAAGTAAACCTTACATTAAGAGTGGAATCTGGAACGGTAAACCCACTTCTAATTGTATCCTCCTTTGGTGAGGAAGACTTACTTTAACTGCCAATGAAACCACGAAACCATAGATATGTTGAAGAAAAATGAAGTAGTTTTGTGCTATTGGTGCTATTTTAATTCTATCATTTTGTTTTTTAAGAGCCCTCACCATTACTGGTCAAACTTACTCCACTGGCTTGTCGCAATTGAGCAATATGTGAGGGAGCGACAGAAATACAGATGAGTTGCCAGCATCAACCGGATTTTTGTACAGGTTTACTCCTGCGGGGAATCGAACCTCAGCATCGGCGCTTCCAATTGAGCAACACCCCACTCAGTCATTCTATTCCCCAATTTTTTTTTTTTTTATTCTATCATCTAATCTTATCTAATCTTTGATTAATCGAAGACTGTTCATGAAGCGATTTATTATTTTGATCAAAGGCAGGAATAATAATAATTTTAAATAATTTTATAATATAATAATAATAATTTAATAATAATAATAATTTTATTCAAAGCAGCTTGTTTTTTTTCAGTGAAAACGATTTAAAATATTTAATATTTTCTTTATTTAAGAGATGAATTTGATCGTTTTTTCACCGAAATTAGGCATTCAATAGCAGTATTTCTTAATATTTCAATCGAAACAGATCACACTTTATCGTTCTTTATTGTTTGTTAGCTTTTGCTTCATTTCGTTGATTTTGACTAACTATAAACCATCAAATTATAATATTTTTTGCTTTTTCTTTCGTTATTTATACAGACATAATTAGAAGATTTGTGCGTATTAATGATTAAACCGAAGGTTGCAGTCTTTCTGGCTTCCTTCACGAAAGCTGCAATTTGGCTTTATGCATGGCTAATGCTACTGCTTTTTTTTTGCAAGATTTTCTGGTTGACCCTTAATTTTTCAATTTTACTCATAAAATTTAAACTTCGGATTGTTGACAAATACGGGTAAATAACTGATTAATGCAGGAACGAAGGCAGAAAAATTTTGCTGGTTGGTAAAAATTTTGTTTATAGATTTTTGAGCAAATCATTTTGTCATTTACGCAATGTAGATTGTCATCGCAAATAAATTTTTTGAACATTGCAGTTAAAATATGCATCGAAACAAGTCATTAATAAAATAAAAGTGCTTGATGACGAAGAAAAATCAAATGAATGAAGAGTGAATGAAGAGGACAAAACAGCGAAAATTAAAAAATCCCTCTATTAATTTGGATTTTCGCTCTTTTTATAGAATTTTATATTTTATTTCAGTTCTCCAATTTTATCAATTTCTTACATTCGTTCGCTTCAATAATATTTCTATAAAATTTGTGAAGGAGAAATAAACTTTTTTAATATATGCATCGTTCTTGCAAAAATTTTAATTTCATCCTGAAATAGTTATTATTTAAATCTAAAGTCGAGAAAAAGTGTTGGTTTTGCTTAAAGATAATGTGCGCTGCTCTCAACTCGTCTTATATACAAATTTTGCAAAACCTTCGAAGGCAATTGCTCACAAAGAGTCAAATTTAATTTATTCACTCGCCAGATTGACATTTTGCCAGTGTTTATAAAGAAAAAACGAATTATGCGATTTGTATAGATAATAGTTTCAGTCAATCAGCCGCAAATTTCATATTATTATAGCGAATTTGCAAATCATCATCATTCGACAAGGTTGCCTTCAAAATATTGAAAAAGGTTAATGCAAAATTGTACCAAAAGAGAAATTGAAGAAAAGTAGAATAATTGTTTGAATTTTTATTTTTATGCTTTCGTGCGACTGCAAAAAAGTATGCATTCAGTGGATATTTACTGCCAACTTTTCTTATCACCCAAGAGTAAAGAGTTTATCAAACTTAGTGCCTCGCATTCCAGAATGAATACATTTCGAGGATGCAACTCAGGGAGCACATGGCGTTATTCCTAACCAAAATTCTTTAACTAAGTGAATAATTCTGTATCGTCAATTACTTACGAATATAGACTATTCTTTTTTGTACTCTTCTTTAAACGACTGTTTTTTCTTAAGCACAATTATTTCTTTTCGAATCCAAACCGGGTTTTTTTCGATTTTGTTAATTTGGTTCATGACTTGATTCCATGTTGTGATAGTGGCAACTGAAATTTGCTGCATGTTTATCATACCTCTTGTAAATCTTTTATAAATTAAGGGGCAATATTCCGCTCATTGAAAAATTCGATATAAGGTTAGTAAGGCAATTTAGAGCACGAAATCGATACTAAAATTTGCCGATCGTTATCTTTAACAACAGCCGCGAGTCGAGAAATGGGCAACAAAGGCAACTAGAAAGCATTTGCCAAGAACATCTCCAAACAAAAAATTATAAAAAAATATAAAAAATTATCAATTTAGAGGAAATGAATTCCATAGGACAACAAACTAAAAGCATTGTACCATTAAACCAACTTTTTGCTCATGAATAATGAAATATCAGATGGATTTTTATTATAAGAAAGTAAATAATTGCGAATGAATTTTCATGCCAATACTTTAAAAAAAAATTGTTTTAGAGCCACTTTAATTGAACGAAAGGTTGACGTGAAAAATTCTGCTATTTATACATTTCGTGAAATTTAGTTTAAAATATTTTGCATTTGTGAAATTTATTTTTATATCGCTTAAATATATAAATTTAATTTAAGGTGACGAGCAATTTTTTTTAAATCAAAATTCACCAAAATTTATTCTCATCTTCAAGCGACAAAAAAATCTTCGATTAACTTATGAACCAATTTAATTCATTTTAATTTAAATTAAACTTATTTTATTTATTTCAAATTTCAAAGATTACTTTATTCAGTTTTGATTTTCCATCATAAAAACGCAAAATTTTTTGAAAAGTTAAAATATTAAAATTACCTTAAACTAATTTCCCATTCTAAAACTAATTTTTCAAATTTACTGAGATAATATTCACTTGAAAATTTGGAATTTACGCGGACTTGAGGCAATTAGTCTATTCATTTTGCAAAAATTTTTATTTCAGCATTTTTGAATTAAATAACTGCTTATTTAATTTATATTTTTTTGAAGAACATAGGTGCATTTGCCGTTCTTTGATATTTCTTTGATAGAAATAAACCCTAGCACTTGAAGAAAAGGTGAAATATGAGTGTTAAAGTCTTTAAATATATGCATTCTATCCAAAATCTGCTCTGCCAGATTGGCAGCCATTGTTAAAGGATGTTTGGGAACAATTTACTTACTATATGTACTAAAATATTGAGTATAAAATGGAATTTTATTACCCAGGCGATCTAAATCAATCAACTTTTTCAGAAAATATAACATGGTGAAGAAAGTGGTACTAGCGATGTTTTTTATGTTTATTTCCTTGCTTATCTCGGTGGGTTTTTGAGAATTTCCAGCTTGGAATTTAGAACTTAACCATATTTTTTAAACTTAAACTTTAAATTTAGTTAAATGATTAATTTGTATCATCATATTATAATATTTAAAATTTTATAATATTTAAAATGCACTATTACCTGTGTTCTGCTCATCCAGACTGGACTGTAAATCTATAATTTTATAATGGCGCGATTTAAATCATATTCATGGCTTAGACTGATAATTTTATGTCGGAAAAAGTTAGTTCAATGTCACAGAGCAAACTTCGCAACTGTGTAAAAAAATTTATGTAATTCACAATTTAATAAAAAAATTTATGCAAGGCAATTATTTTTTTTACCTCACTTGGACTCATTTTTGAAAACTTGCAATTTAAATACTTATATATTTAAGCATATATATTAAGTATGTAAACGTTATATATAAAAATTGTTAAAATAGGATAGCGAAGCCAAAAACAACACAGTTAATCAAGAAAATCGAGGCGGCAAAAAAGCATTGAAGGAAATGGATAAAAAACATCTGAATCTGATAGAAAAAAGAATAATGGAAAAGATCGTTCGTCTTATAAAAGAAGTCGCAAAGGATATTGAGAAGAGGTAATGAGAATCAATTTGCTTATTTCTGTGCAATACAAATGCTGATCGAGAGAAATTTAAGATTATTATGGATTGATTGAATTGTTTCGATGGAATGAATATATTTTTAGTTTTAAGAAAAAAAAGGAAGATGGCTCACATACGAAATATTTCAAGCGTCTGAATTTCTTTAATAAAATACTCTAAAATCGGCTATAAACTGCTCTTCTTCTAATAACTCTCATAGTTATGGTTAGAATGGCTCCGCTGGTTACAAGAAGAAGGCGTTTAAGGTGCCCAGCTTTCACCCATGAAGAAAAAAAATGTGATCATGATATTAAGCTTCAAAACCTTCATTCGATGTCAGCCCTTAAAGCCATTTATGGGAAATCTCCCGAGTCTTCTTTAGATTTATGGCTCTCGCTTAATATCTCGCTTTATCATCCATGTGCTCTCTTGTTGCTCCCCATTCTTAAATCATATTATTTTTATACACTGCTCAGTTGCATTATCTTAACTTAACCCCTTTATTACCTCTATTACCCCTTATTCTAATCTCGTCTCTCTGTTGATGAGTCAGTATTCGCTTATTTCCGTTATTCCTTCAAGTTTCTCTGATCTGATCTCGTTCAGCACTGCTTATTTCACGAAAAACCCTACTGCGCTTCTATTGTAGCCTTTCTTAGCCTCACTATGTTTTCCAAGTCTTTTTATGGCTCCTTTTGGATGAATTCCTTAATATTGCTCTTTGAAATTACTTCATATCTCGTGATACGTTCATTTATTAGAGACCCTTGAAAAACCACTCAATTCTATCAAAATATAAATATTGCATTTTAATATTAAATATTAAAATATTTCTGTTTCACTCTTTTCATTTTCTCTATGATTTATCCTTTTTCTAAAAACTATTTTATATATTTTCCACCTTTTCTTCTCTTTTTTAGCCTTCAATTTATTTCTAACTTCGCCGTAGTTATGTATAATTTGTAATTTTTGGATTTCAACAGCTTTTATCTGGTCGTACAATGGAAGATGAAGAAAAAAGAAGAGGAAAGATGAGAGCTAACGATGATGGGAGAGTATAATACGAATTACAACAAAATTTATAATAACAAAATTTATATAATAACAAAAGGGTAATAACAAAATTTAGCGGAGTGTAGATGGGGTAAAAGAAGTATATACCAAAAGGTCTCAAACTGCTAATAATAAAATAACGAGATATGAGATCGTATTAGGAAGCATTTAAGTATTTATAGGCCTCCAAATACTAAGATACAGTTGCCAATTGTTTAATTTGATTTCCATGTCATAAAATTTTTATATTTTCATTTGACCACATTAATCAGACTTGCTCTATTCTTTAGCGAAAAGAAGATAGCCCACTCATAGGATGCTATAATCAACTATTTAGAATGCAATGTAGAATGGAAAAATAATAGAATAAAGGAATGAAAATTATGGGAAAAATCTATAGGAAAAATATTTATAAATAGTTTATATAGATTACTTTAGAGCGACAGCAGGTCGTTTTTACAGCCGTGATCCAGGTTTTATGGACAATTTGATTAAGAAGGTGGGTCATAAACTTTGCCGTTTTTTTCTTTTAGCTCCATCTTGAAATTTATTGTGGTTATGGATCTTCAAATTTACCACAAATTATCTCAGATAGGAATATGTTATGTTCAAAAATATTCTTTTCTCAGCTTTTCTACATATAACGAAAGCTGCAAGGATATATATCACAAAATATTTAGAATATAGATTATATAAAAATATATACTTTTGACGGTGATAGTTTTTGGAATATTGCAGATAAAAGGTGCATCGCAGGACGTGCTTGATATGATTCTAAAAATCTTAACTTCACCACATCACTAAATACCTGAAAATGTTCGACGAAGTTCAAGTTGAAAGCAAATCAAATTCAACAAAACTATTTTTTAATATTGCCGCATTAGAGTTCGACCATTCGTTTCAGTTCAATGTTTCTATTTGTTTCATTCAATGATGCTTTTTTTATGGCATGAATAAATAAAATGATTTCTCATTCATTATTCTTTACGACAAATCATTTCGAAACTTTAAACAGAATAAACTGGCATTTATTTGGATCTTTTGCGAGGATTTAGGCACTGCCCATCTAAAAAACCTAATTATCCAATTCTTATGCGACCTACGATGCAAGCAAAGTTGCTGGTGATTTTCTTTAACTTACTGAGGTAGTGTTTCACCGAATTTACAAATTTATTTCTGCAAAACCAGTTACAAGGGATTTAGCAACTTCCTTTTGAGCTTCCTTGAGCCTCCATTCAGGCACTATTTAGCAACTTCCCTTTGAGCTTCCTTGAGCCTCCATTCAGTCACTATTTATGGGTAATATCCTATCAAGAAAGAAATTTCATCAAATCTTTTCTATCAAAATTTATCGAAACTGAAAAAACACTGTCATAGGAAGAGGAATATTGGAAAGTCAAAATGCTAATTTTTTAAATTTTCGTTTTTCTTTTAATCAAATTAATCAATTTACTAACTTTCACCGAATTTCATAGCAAAAAATACTTGCTGCCAAAATAATTTGAAATTTTCGATCGAAAAAAAGCATTAAGAGCACAAACTTTTTATGGTATATATTCTCTCTTTTTTATTTCACTCATGCGCCCTGTTTCAGTATCAATCCACGAAAAATGAGAATGAGAATATCTCTTTTCTCTTTCATTCGCACATGTTTTGTACCACGTATATCCCCACAAACAGTTATGTATTTCAACCACATTAAGGTCCGCTTGATCTTTTGGTCAATCATAAATTCTTCACTTTCCGCATAGTATGATACGAGAGGAAACGAGTTGTTTTTAAATGCCATATTAATTGCTGATTATATCTCATTGAAGATTATATCTCAAGCCTTTTTTTTAAGTGCTAAAGACGTGTTTTTGGTTATAGAATGAAACAATAAACCAACTGATAATTGATTTCAAAACCAAATTTTTTTATCCCCAAATTTTATCGTTGAATTGTTAAATATACGAAACTTTTAAAAATTCTTTTTTTATATATTTTTTTAAATTCCTCTAAATTTTAAATTCCTTTTTTATAGAGCCAAAGGTATGGCTTGCGATCGCCGACATATCCTCTCCATGATAAACAACCACGCTGTATCTCTGCAGTTTCAAAAATCTTTTTTAGCTCTTCCGAAAATGTTTCTCTGGTAAAATCCTTGTAAATTTCTTCTTAAATTTTTTTCATCCAATGAAGTAAGGTGTTCGAAAGATTCAGTTTTTTATAAACTTGTCCGATACCGATATCGACAGTGGAAAAATTCAATATACTCGTTCACCCCCTATGGATGCTCACCAACCGATCCTTTGCATGCATATATATATATATAATCCTTGCTGGCGATATTCCGTGGGTTCATCCTGATTTTTATGGTCCATTATGATTTTTATGGTATTCTTATAATTTTAAAATTATCACTGAGGATTTCATCGAAGAAAATTTTTTCTACGGTTTTTCTCAACCGATTTAAAAAAATTCTTGAAAGGAGATTTTGATAATATTGTTTTTATCACATAACGCCATATGTGCAAAAAATGGAATGGTTCAATGTATTTGTTATTTCAGAAGTCTGGTTCTATTTTTTCCACTTCCAGTTTGGACCCTATTCTCGATAGAAATAGATTCAGTATTTGAAAAATCCTGGTAGTGCTAGCTACTTACATTTACTTCTATCGTAATTGAATTTGTTAGATTCGACGAGCAAAACGAGACCAACTAGAAATGGTGAGGAGCTCTGAAAAATATTCTCGTGATTTTTCTTTCTTTGGTACTTTAATTTCAATTTCGCATTTACATTCTCTTTTTAAAGAGGTGTTTAAAGTCGAAATTTGGTGAAATTAAATAGATTTTTTGCTTTAATTCACACGCTTTTAATTGCTTCAATAAGAAATGTCGGACGCAAACAGTCTCATGAAAACCTTGCTTTCAAAAAATTTGTTCACAAATCCATCGAAATTTACAAAACAATTAGGCAAGTAATACATGTTTGATCATTACTGACCAGAACTTTAGTCTAAAAGATTCGGAAATTTAATGAATAATTTGAATAATAGACAACTTCTTTAGATTAAATTTAAATAATTTATCTTTCTTCTTCTTCTTCTCACCATTACTAGATACTAGGCTGGCTCCAACGGCTACAAGAGTACGATGTTTCCAAGCGGCGCGGTCTGATGCTATCGTCGACTGTAATAGAAGCCATTCCTTTTTCCATCGTCTAAGTCCATGTATTGCTGTTCCATCTATATGTTCAAAATTTCCTGACCGTATCAGTCCAGATCTTCATTGGTCCACCTCGTTTTTGACGCTACCCAACATAGGATTTAGCAAATAAAAAAATATGTGTGAACTCTTGTAATAGGTGACAAAGAAGGTGTCCTAACCAGCGAAGACGACACTCTGTGATGATAAAATTTTTTTCACTCGGCGAACTCGTAAAATGTACTTTATATCCTCCACTCTCACTGGCCATCTCTCGTAGCCATATTATCGAAAGAATCGCGGCTAAATAGATGCGGACTTTCGTTTTTATGGTGATTTCTCGAGTGCTCTATGAAGGTTTCGTCAACGGGAAAAAAGCATTTCTAGCTGCCATTATCCGGTTGTAATTTCAACTTTCGCCTGGTTATTCGATATTAGAGTGAATCCAAGGTATTTAAAATCTGGCACTCAACTGGCATTGATTTTGCATTGTTTATAAAAAACTTTCGCTTTTTACATTGATCATGGGTCCGATTCTCGTTGTAGTTGTCGACAAATTGCTTAGCATTATTTACATTTTGTCATAACTGTTAGCAAAAAAGAACTACATCATAAGCGCATTCACGATCTGTGATACGATGCTCTGGACTGATTTGGAGATCTACTGAGAACGGTATCCATTATCAGTCTATCGCATAGTTGAATACAGGGGGGAAAGAACAGTTTTGACGGACACCAATTTTTATTTCGAAGGAGCCTGTTAGTTCCCCATATGCAGAGATATGCGCCGACGCTGAAAAAATGCCTTTATGAGTCGATGAAACACTTAATGGTGGGTATATATTTAAAGTGATGTTCTAGCACCAGTCTTATTGGCCTTAAGCTTATGGATAACAGATATGGATAATAGATATTAATAGATTAATAGATTCTTCTTCTGTCCTGGGCTCGCAGTCGCAAGCATATGGTTCAGCGAACATATCAGCTATATCAGGGGCGCTTCATGGTTAAATTTGGCCTCAAAGAATTCGTTTCATCTTATGAGGCGGTCCTTGATATTCTTGATTGGCACACCATTGCTGTCTCTTACCATTTCACTGATCGTTCCCCGAATTATAGTTGCTTAGTTGAAAATCGAACCGCCAACTCCATTCTCAAGGCCATGTCACTCCAATAGTGATTTCTGTCCCGCAGTGCTATTTTAATTGCAGATCTTCGAAGTATTCGGTGATCAGAATAACCTGACATTCGTGCTTTGGCAGCTTCTTCAGACAATTGGGCAGTATTGGGCTTCCGATACCCAACGAGCGCACTTCCTACTAGTATGACCTAACGTAGAAGTGGCTGACTTTCGGAGACCTTCATTCTTTTAGTTTGGACCAGTATTCATTTACCGCTCCAGAAAAATCATTGTATCACTGAAATGCTTCAATAATTCGCTTTGAAATGTGCTCATTTCCCCGAATTTTTTAGTTCGAGATAGGATGCTGTTTTCTGCGAGTTGTCAATTTTGGGCGGATCTTGGCCCTAGCCATAGCATGGTTAGATCCATGAAAATTGCCCGTTTCAGCACCACGATAGGAACGACTATCTAATACCGAATTTTTCAGACGGCGACAGACTAAGATATAATTAATCTGGTTAGGGTGTTGGTTGTCTGGCGAGTTCCACGTGACTAGATATTTTCTACGATGCCAGAAGCAAGTTTTAGCAACAAAAATTCCATGCTCTTCGGCATAACGAAAAAGGCATTCAATTGGCGCATCGGTCTCCTATGCCATATTTGCTAATTGTTGAGGTCATCGCAACGGCATTATGACCTACGCGAGCAGTCTCTCCCGACTATGACCATGTCATGTTTTGGCAGAGACTTTGTTAGCAGTTGAAGTTTCGCATAGAATTTATCTTTATCACTGTTATCTGCCGACAGAGTTGGAACATAGGCACTGATGACCGAGAATATTGCAGAACTTACCCTTAAAACAGGCATAGGCCATATGGTCCCTTATCGGCTTATCCACTCAATCAGAGCGGGCACATGACAATCGCTACGCCATTTCGTCCCGTTATTCGAAGCATCACAGTGATATAGCCAGTACCTCTACTCAGAGCCAGAATTAGCAATTACTCGAGACCCGAAGTGAGGAAGACGGACCTCCGACCGGCAAGCGATATCCACACGATATTATTGAGAAAGGGTGTTATATTTAGACATCGCTTGGTTTGCGATATCCATAAGCATTCTAGCATTCCATGCTGATATGGCTAATATTTCGCCGCATGTGCAGAGAGCCGTCCCCATAGTTTCGCTCAATTGTTCTGGCTTGCGAGCATATTTCATTATGAACCTTTGGATCGTTTTACGACCGGTTTGTATACTTAACGCATGTATCCTCGGGATATCATGAATTTCATGCGCGTCGGAGTACACCATTTCAAGAAACATCTGCTATCCTTTCACTCACCATAGAGTTACTTGGTGATAGAGCTACAGGTGATTCCCCAGCAACCACCCGGATTTTTGATATGACAGGTTAACTGTTGTCGAAGACAAACATAACATTACATTATTTTATAATATTCTTTAATAGCATAAGGTGGAAGAATAATAAAGAAAATTGGAATTTCAAAAAAAATTTAAATTCATTTAAATTTTGTTCTTCAATTTATTAATTCTTTATTTTTAAATTTAGAAAAAAAAAGAAAACTTAGCTTTTTATTTATAGAAATTTGGAAATATTCCAAAAATAGCGCAAAAGTAGCAATGGAATAGGAATTCAATCGCTCACGATTCGAAATTTAAAAAAGAAGCTGAAGTGAGGAATTTATGAAATAGGAAGGATTTTCGCAAGATTTTGGCGGTTTTAAAATGCATCTTCTTTTCGGACGAAAAATGTATAAAATTCTGAATTTCAGATTAGTGGACCCAAACGAGATAAATCCGCAAAGTTTGTTAAGAGGAGGCTTTAAATGTTATTAATTTTCGTTTTTTGTGATGCTTTTTTTCATTTCTGTGATTCAAAGTCATCTTAATTATTGGAAACTTTCTTCTGATATTATTGAAACATGCAAATTATTCAACATAAAGAAGAATTAATGAAAAAAAGCAATTCGAAAACAATTTTCTTTTTCTGGGAAAATTACTCAGAAAGAAAATTTTTATCAGAAAAGAATGCAAAAAAAAAATTTATATTGAAGAAAAACAAACAACTAAAGACTTTCAAATATTATATTGTTTATTGTAATATTATTCACTTTACATAGATTGTTTATGTTCACCTTTCATAATCGATTCCAATAATTTTCTGGAATTGGCCAGTTCTTCCTCAAAATCTCGTTTGACGGCACCTGCTCGCGCCTGATCCACAGCTTTCTCTAACGATAAAACCACTGCATAATATTCGGCCACATTATGGAATATTCGCATGTGTCTGTCACCTGATGTGGCAACAAGTTTTCCACATGCACTTATACAAACTTTTGTCACAGGTTCTTGATGTATATCCAGCACTGAAGAATATATAACAAATAATAATATAATCCACATGATTTCGATTCCATCTGCCAAAGAATCTTGATAAAAAATAAAGAGAAAAAAATTCACAATTAACAAATAAAAAAGAACGTAATAAAAACGAAGAAAATTGTTGACTTTGATTGGAAAATCGAGGAAAGAGATTAAAATAAAAAAAATGAGAATGAAAAATACCAATATCGAAATTTTTTTGGGGATTAAGGGCACAAAAGAACTTTAAATGGCGACTAGCACTTATCACAAAACTATTGCCCGATGGACTGATAGCAAGGTGCACAGTATCAGGAGCTGCGTTCTTCAATAAATCCCAAGTTCCACTGAAAAAAAATAGATTTACCAAAACCACTGAAATCCATATTTAATGGAATGGGATGGAAAGGATTAGAGCAAAGAAGAAATCCGAGAAGCTAAAAACAGCACCGATAGTTGAAAAATGTATGAATAATATCAAACAATATAAGAATCCAGATAAGAATCCAGATTCTATCGAGTTATTCTCGAGCTCACTTATACGTATACCCTCTTTGACGAATTCTCTGAAGAAAGAACATAAAGATCAATTAGAATACTTCATCTCAGTGGCCGAAATAGAAATAATAAATGATAAATGATGTTAAAAGAAAAAAAAGAAAAAATAAAAAAGTATGATGAAAAAATTTTTAAATATCAAGATTTTGACAAGTGAAGAAAAATTGATCGCCGTTTCAACTTCTAAGATTCTTATTTAAGCACTTTTAGATGATGTATGCTAATGAAAGGAAAGAAAAAAGAGCCAAGTTTTAAATGGTGAGCCTTTATCTAAGTATGTTTTTAATAATAAATGAAGAATAAGAGAACCTGGCAATGATTTTTGCATCTTCACCCAAAGAATAACGAATATCTATATTGTACAAATTCCAAGTACCATCTTTTGAAGCCGTAACACATTTGCTCGACGATTTATTAAACGCTATAGCATAAATTCCAGAATGATGACCCTAAAAATTAATTAATTTATCTAACCTGAATCAAAAATATAAATCTAAAATCTCCAAGAAGTCTCCAAGAGAATAAATCACGAAATCTCGAAACAGATTAATAAAAACTATAAATAATTATTTAAATGAATGGAAAAATCCGAAGCAATAACCATCATACTTTTAAATCAAACACGCGTTTTGCATCTTGAAAATTGCCTTTGCGATCGAAGAGAACCTTAAAATTGAGCTACCACAAAGATTTTAGCGTAATTACATTATTATATTTTTCTCAGAGAAATTTCATATCATATTATTAACTCAATAGCTTAAATACCTCATATATAATTGCATCAGGAGTAAATCCACCTGCAGCCAAAAAACGACCACAAGGCGAAATAATCACCGTGTGTAGAAAATTAAGTTTAGGTTCTAGTATTTTGAATAAATCACCACGCAAACTGTAGAGTGCAATCGCATTTTCATCCGAAGACATAACAAATTTGCCTAAAATAATAAAATGAACAAAAGAAATTGAAAAAATAAAACGAAGAATAGAAGAAAAAATGATTACATTCTATATTATAACACATAATGAAATGATACATGTATAAAATTAGTTATACCTATGAAAAATCAAAATCAGGAAAAATCAAAGAAAAACAGAAGAAAAAGTTATACCAGTAGAAGCAACTCCAATATTTTTGATATCTGATTTGTGCTTCACTGGATATTCAACATTATCAACGGGTACAATTTTATAACCTTGACAACCTTCTTTCTTACGCGTAACTTTGTAAACGAATAACTACAAGATTGAACATGGAATTAAAATTGTAAAACCATTTTTCCAACGGTTATAACCATTTCTCTCATCTATAAAGTTGAAATGATTTTAATTAATAAGGGTGTTAACTGGATAAATTAATAAATAATAAAATTAATTAATAAATAAAATAAATAAATAAATTTTAATTAATAAATAAAATAAATAACAAAATAAATAAATTTTTAATTTAAATTAAAAATCCAATCAAATGAACAATAAAAAGTAGGAAATAAATTAATTTAGATTAAAAATAAATTTTTAATTTCAATTAAAAATTAAATTAAAAATAAATAATAGGATATAAATAGAAGCTTTTAAAATTAATTTTAACGAAATTCATTATAAGGGATTAGAGTTCGGAATGAAGTATTCTTATCGTAGAAAAAATTCGAAAATAAATTTAACTAAAAACTAGAATGATTTACCTTATTTGCCATACAGAGGCTAACTAATATGCTAACTGAATCTGGGGCAAAAACTATATGGGTTGCATTATCGAATTCCACAGCGCCACGACTGAATTTTTGCGAACGTGCATAGAAATCCGGAAATAAAAATTATTTGCAGGCAAAAATTTGTAAAAAATTTGTAAATTTTATTTAATAAGCATAAAAGATTTTTTGGAAAATACCTTAGTATTCCATAAATATATAGATCGATCGCTGCCAGCCGAAACGAGAAACTTGCCATTCAATGAGAAATCTATATCGAGAACTTGAGCAATATGGCCTTTGAGTGTAGTTAAAAGCCAGGGGTGTTGATATTTAGTTTCACGAATCTAAAATTTCTGATACTGATAAAAGAATAAGATAATTATTGTAAAAAGAGAATGAGCTTTCAAACAAATTTTTAGATAAAAAAAATTGCAAAACAAGGAAAAAAATCAGCAAAATAAATCCTTGACTTTTTTCATTTTTAGATTCCGTTTGGAATTTTGTCGGAAAGGATTCGATTTCTTTGAGGATTCTTCATCAGCAGATTTTTCCGATTCCTCAGATGATCTCATTTCGTCATATTGCACCAAAGCTGTAAAAAAAAGTTGTAAAAATGGAAAATTGATGAACAATAGTTATATTAAAGTTATAAGCTAAGCTTCATAATTTTCCATAAAATTTTTCAAAAATTATGAGATAATGAAAAAGAAGATAAGATGGATAGAAAATTTAAAGCGAAAAAATCATAATAATGTACCATCTAACGCTCCACACCTCATCATCCATAGTGAAATGGGTGCCAAATAATCAACTGTTACCAAAAAATCCACCACATTCACGAAGAATAGGTGGTCCACTTCTCAAATTTCTCAAAATTAAGGCTAAAGCTAAATCACAAAATGTACGACTTCAATCGATAAACAGTTCAGACCCACAAAAGTGACCATTAAAACCATCAAATTAAAAAGTCACTGTAGAAAGCTCACTGTAGAAAATTGTTAAAAAATAAAGGAAAAAAAGAACCTTTAGAATCAACTTTATTCCACATCGTTCGAAAAATGAAACTGAATAGAGCGACAAGAAATGCAATAATACTGAATATTAAGCCAATGTTCATCAGCCCAACTTCGTTATCATCATCAAAATTCGAAATGGACATGATTTTTCCACTAAAATTAAACAGACTACGCTAATGGTACAAATCTAAATAGAATATATAAACAGAAATAGTTTAATAGTTTATAACAAAGCAGCAAAATACGTTGGGTATTTGGAGACAGTGAGTGCCCGGAGCAAGAATAATGGTCGAGAAACGGGGAAATAAGTAATCCAGAGGCAAAAATAATGGAGATCGAGTAAAGCAACTTCAGTGAAGTGCAGAAAAATAGAATTCGAGCAATTCTGGGGGATCATTTCTACTTCTACTCGCACGCCCCCTTCTAAGCACTCAGCGAGTCTCCGAACCGATTCTGCTCGCGCGCCCCCTTCTAAGCACTCAGCGAGTCTCCGAACCGATTCTACTCGCACGCCCCCTTCTAAGCACTCAGCGAGTCTCCGAACCGATTCTACTCGCACGCCCCCTTCTAAGCACTACGGGCTTAGCCCAACAGGCCAAACCAGAGAAAATAAGGTCGGCACGAGGCACATTAACTTAATTCTACAATAATTCCAGATTTGCTGTAAATTTCGCAAACTTTTCTTCATATTTTTAGCATAAATTTTCTCGTCAAACGAGAATAAATAAAACTTTTTAAAATGAAAGAAAGTAACAACGCTGAACCAATGAATGTTTCAAAATAGTAAAATCAATGTTGAAAGGCCGCTGAAATTAAAATTTAGGCTTGCAACTCACATAAAACGACTCAAACGATATTAAAAACCATAAAGCAAATAAAAAAAAAGTGAAAATAAACACATAAGTGGAGAGTGGCCGAATTTTCCCAATGTTGTCAATTCGAATGATTTGTTTGCGTCGTCGAGGTGACAAATTGATTTGACAAGATAGGAAAGCGAGGCGATGTTTAAGACAGAAGTTGGAGCGAAGTGGTTGGATAATTGTGCGACCATATTAGATTGATTTTTTTCTGCTGCAAAAATTCTTGGCTGCTGTTTTGGCTAAAAATGGACCACTTTGTTCCCACTGGACCAATCTGATTTTGATGCCTTTTCATATGACTTTTATTTGAGCTGTACTTTTTTTTTTTATTTCATTTGGAAGATTTTTATAAATCATTGTGTTCTAAAATTTCTAGCCTTTTAAGGAATGGAAATCGCTTAGGCTCGCTCCACTTTCGCACTAGGCAAATATGTCAGGGAGTCCCTTGGTGACAGAAGTAGAGGTTACTTCTGCACGGAGTGGAACCCCTGCATTGGCTCTGAATTAAGCCACTGAGCCCCACTTCAAGGTTTAACGTGAGGAGAACGTTATCAGAGAGGTGAGTGAGGTTGAGGAAATGCAGTGAAAGTGGCAGAAAGGGGTTTAACTTGGCGTTATCAGTGGATTATGGCAAAGAAGCACAATGGAGTCTTCGGGGAGAAAATAATGAAAAATCGAAGATATCTAAGTCGAACAACTTCAAAATCCTTTGCCATAAGCAATCCGATAAGTTTTCGATGAGTTTTGTAATCTTAGGACTCTCGCAAAATATGATTGGCTGTAGGAAACAAAGGGTTTTCAACTCGTTTTTTTTTCCAGTAAACTGATTTTTTAATTTTGTCTTATAAACATGCAAATTTTTATTTGCAAGATTCTTGATTTTTCCAGGGAAATTCAATGAGATTTTGCGAGAAATACAAGCAACGAATTTTAGAACTGTTCGACTTACTTTATTATTCATTATTTACCATCAATAATTTTTTGTAATAAAAATATCAAATTTAAATTTAATAAAAAATATAAACGATTTGTTTTTTCACTTTTTTTCCTTGAAACTTCTCAATAATTAGAGAATTGTTGCTGGAAAGACTCGTCCTTTTGACGAGTATTCTTTCATGATCTCCTTGTTATATTCGCAGAATATTTTTAGAGAATTCCACTATTATTTGTTTATTTTTTCATTCATATATTCATCACATTTTTCAACTGTAAGGTATTTGTATTGAGCCGACAATAATCATTTTATCATTTTGATCCGTTGAATTAGCTGAAAATAAGCCATAACTTTGTGGATATACAATTTGGTCCACCGAAGTTCCACAGATCCGTGTCGCCCTTGCGTACGTCTTTATTATCGGATTAATGAAGGCTGCAAAAGAGCGGAAGTCACTGAAATCTGCTGCAGTTCTCCCGGTTTCTCCTTCTCCTAATACGTTCCAGTACCTGCAGTTGTTTTCATTATATTCATTACCTTGTTACCTTTTACGTTTATGGGAAGAAAATTTTCATCCTTGGCATATCAAGATGTATTGAAATTGTGATATTTTCGTAATAGATAATGGAAAATAGAAAAATTTCGTAATAGAAAAATTATAGACAAACAGAACCACAGAAGACGTGAATAAACATGGCTGTTTGCGATTTCCAGCCAGTCGTACCAATTGGTATAAATACCAACAAGAACGTTGTACTGCTAAAAAGTAAAATTTTATAGTTTCTGTTTAAAACACAATCAAATTTGCCAATCATTTACTCTTATTTTTTAAAATGATTTGAAAGTTCGCAATTTTTATCTCTTAACAAACCGAACAATTTTGAAGTTTCGCCACCTACAACAAATCACAAATAAGAATAAAGTAATTATAAAAAAATAAAACCTAAATAATACATAAAATCAAATCAAAAGTTTACTCCGGCTCGTTGAATAAATTGTTGGATAAATTCAAAATTGTTCTGTTGAGAAATTGGCCAGTGAATAGGCGATGTTACCTGAATGTTATGCAAAATCTAAATTAGCCAGTGAATGAGACGTGGTGGTGATAGGCGAAATTTAAATTGGAATTTAGAACATCGAACGAAAGACAGTAAAGACGGTATAACTCATAGGACTAACTAATATCAAACTTTTAATTTTAAAATTATCTGTTGTAAGTCCGATTTAGATAGCGAATTAGTGGTTAGCATTCATTCACTGTTCATGGCTGTACAGTTAGTGAGAAAAAATACTTTTATCAGCTTTTATCAGTTGGGTAAAAAATAGAGCTAACTCCTCAGCACCTCGAATTTTTTAAATCATTAAAAGTTTTGCTCGCATCAAAGGAGCCGAACTATGATGTTTGAAATGTTGAATTGAAAAGTAAATTGATTGTAGTGGATTTTTATAAACACCTTCAGCCATATTCTGCCTAGGGCAATTTGGCTTTGCTTTATGCAACTGTAAATTTCGTCGAACTGTTGTGCCGCAGTCTTGATTCCTGCTGCCTGTGGAATGGCGTAAACTTCAGTTCCAAGGCCAACTTCAAATAAATGTTATATGGCGAAAAATTTTAAAGGCTTTTGAAGAAAAAAAAATTTCTTCATTAAGAATGGATGGTCTTTGTCAGATCAGATCAATTGTTGAAAATTTACACAAAAATTCTAATTTAATCTTGTGAAACGTGAAAACGTGAAAAATAATTTTAAATATAATAGTTTTCTTGATTCTATATTGGATTAAATGAAGATTTTCCAGCTAAAAAAAGTGAATTTAATAAGCAGTGCTTGAAATATTGCTGCAATTTTGGATCCTTTTCACCTTGGCGTGCGTTATATACATTCTGCACAAAATTTGAATCCACCATTCCGTCGGCAATAGGCATGTAAGCCCGGATGAATGCTGTCGAAAAGCCTGAATTTTTCATACAAGTGAACGAAGCTGACGAGATGGACTGATCTATATCGATCGCAAGGGCAAAGCCATTCTAAATTAATTTCCTTCATCTAATTCAATAATTCAAAAAAAAAGTAAAATTTTATAAGGAATTTATCTGTCGTTAAAAACATTTGATTACTTAAAAAACAATAAAAGTGTTTGCTTAAAACTTGGAATTCATCAACCCCAAATCTTCAAAATAAATTTTTATTATTAATCATTCATTGGGCTAACTAAAATATATATAATAATATAAATATAAATATATAATAACTAAAACATTTTGAATTCGGCTATCCACAAACTGCCGAAGAGATATCAGCCAGAAAATATTTTTGTGTGATCTGCAGCAGCGGACAAATCGAAACCCTTTACGATTTATTTAAAATTTTCAAAGTAAATGATCGTTTTTACCTCGTCACCGTCTGCGGTTAGATTTGAATTTATCGAAAAACCTGAGTTGAATGCGAAAAATGTAAGGAGAATCAAAGCTTGCATCGCTGAAAACAACTTTTCAGGATAGTGGTGATATGTTCAGAAATATTTTACGAATGACTGTGGACACAGATGTTATAAATATGCACTGAGATGCGATCTTGATAAGAGTAAATCTTTATCTTTTGAAAAATCCAGGAGATGATGATGACCAGCTTGTTCTTCCATCTCCAAATGACTACCTCATAGAAATTCGCAGCTATACTAACGGCCAGTGGAGCGAGCCTAAGTGAAAATGGTGGTCGTTTCACCTTTAATTTTTTTTTATGGGAATGGAATTGCTCAGTGGATTCTTGCCCAATTTGGAGCACCGGTGCTGAGGTTCGATTCCTCGCAGGAGTAAACCTGTTCAAAAATCCGGGTAATGTTGGTAACCCACTTGCGTTTCTATCGCCAAGGGACTCCCTGGCATATTGCCGTTTCACCTTTTAATTTATATACTACTAAATGTGATATACAATAGAAACAATATAAGGCTAAAAATTTCTCGTTGTATAAGTAGTTGCTAGTGTACTTTTCAACATCGCATGAAAAATTTGGAGAAGATCTGAAAAAGGAAAAAAAAGTAATGTTGATTTAAAACGAAAAAAAATTGAGTCCTCGATTCTTCCCACATAAGTTCTATAGCCTTCTTAATGCATGAAAATAAACTATAATTTTCAATAAAATTCAATTGCCAAAATGAAAAAATGAGTGATTAAATCAAACTTTTTGAAATAAATTATTCAAAAATGATAAACGATGAATATAACAAAATTCTTCTATAGAAAAATAGAATGTTAAAAAAAAATTCTTATCAATTGTAATTCATTCGACTCAGCCTATGCCTTATCATTTGATGAAACGAATTTAGATAGAAATTATTGCAATTTTCTAATGAAAAGTACCTTATCGGAATTTGATCAGTTTTCGGCAATTTTAATGCATCAAATGTGGGTGGGTTGTGGTTTGAGAAGGGCTTACATAATTCATTCCAGTGGACTATAGTAGTGGACGAGGTTTATCCAATTCAATGATTTCAGATGAAAGGAAAAGATAATGATGCATGATAAATAAATAAATAAATGCTTGCATAAAATTGCTTGTATGAAATTGATTATTTTTACCATTCTATATTGGAATTCACATCCATAAACAGAAAATTAGACTAATGATTTAAATTAGATTAATTTAAATTAGATTGTCAATTATTTTGGTTTCTTTGCCTTCATTGTTCACATTTCATGTATAACTAGTTCTAATGGCTATTAAAATGAGATCCAATCACCATGAGTCACTTAAGGATGGAAATGGTCCCAGAAACCATCCACTTTTGGCCGATTAAAAACATGGTGGCTTGATATTCATTAACTTGCCCCCGTTCAACCATCCTGTCCCTCGGTTCCCTCGTTGTTTTAATCAAAAAGCAATGCCCGATGGTCTTCGCATAATTGCTCTATTTGTTCTGAAACATAAAAAGGAAAACTCAACTTGCAAAAAATATTGGATGGCTAAAAAATTTAAATTTAAAGCTCAAGCAATCGAATCAATCCAATGTTTCAAATCCATCAAAATTCATAAAAAATGCATTACCCTACCCCTTAAAGTAATGAGTTAAGAAAGATATCAACAAATTTGGTAAATTCGGCCAAGTTTCTAGAAAGTTTCTAATTTCCATTTCTTAATATTCAACCAATCATAACCAACCAGCTGAAAGTGAAAATTTGTAGAAGTGACTGCAAAAATACTGTGAGGTAAAGTCCCTGGACGAAAAGCCGAAAGGTTGTCGCCAGTAGTAGGTGGAGCCGGCAGAAAAGAGCGGTGAAGGTCAAGATATAGCTAGTTTGAACCGCAAACCGCGTAAAGTTGGTTGTCGTCACAAGACAGTAATGAGCTGAAAGCTTTTCGGATTTATGCGATAAATGCATGCTAAATCAGAGGAAAGTTTGACATCGCCTAACGAATCTACAAAATTATTTTATAATAAAAACTACAAAGCAAATCGACGAATAAAATTAATTTAAAAAGGAACGAAAAGAAATTCTTTGGTGCAAAGAAGAAAAAAGAACGGAATGTTGGAATTGGATAAACGACTAATATGAAATGAAACTCTGAAATTCTAAAATTGAGTAAATGAAGTTTTTTTAAAATCCTTTGCATAGTTCAATTATCTTTATATATTTTTCTGTTCATCTTTTCCAAGTAGTACGAACGATTTCTATTTTAACTGAGCACTGTGAGGCCATAAGCTTTTAAGGCCCATTTGTTGGAGAATGAGTTGAAAATGGCTGTTGAACCAATATTTTGCAGAAATTTTTGTAAAATCATTTTGCCCAATTAATAAAATTTGGTTCAGAACTAATTTTAACCTAATTTTGCTCAGAATTTTTTCATTATTTCGAGGAGAGAGAGAACGTTTTATAGTCTTCGAATAATAACTTAAATTAGCCTTTTCTTCAAGAACACATTTCCATGTTTTTATTCTTGCGAAACTGTAATTTTATTTGAGCCACGTAGAATCATTTGTATTTACTAACACGAATTTGGCAACAAAAAACTTCATGCAACAGTTAGCGACAATTCATGCAAAACTTATAAAACTTCTCGGCGTGCAGTTGTTCGTTTCCTATTTTCGTTAACTTAAAATGAAACGTGCAGAATCGCTGAATCAATTGTTTCGTTTATAGAAAATGTGGAAAAGGAAGTTGAATGAAATTGTTATTTGCTATCAATTTGTAATATGTATGTGTCGCTATTTTGATCGCTTTTAATGTTTTAATTCTATATCAATTTAATAAAAATTCAATCTTTTCATGGAATTGCCTTTTTTAAATCATTTCAGAAGTTTCATTTTTGCTGAGCGGGTTCGATGCATAATTTTTACTATTGAAGTTGTGTATTCTATTATTATCTATTATTATTTATTATTTTATTATTACTGTCATTATTATTTTATTATTATTGGAAATATGATGGAATTGAAAGAAAAATGAAAATTTTCCATGCAATAATTTTCATATCTCTCATATTTTATAGATAGATAAAATTGGGAAAATTTTCCTTATCGCTGTTGTCAACAAAAATTTTGCCAATTTCAAACCCTCCTTATCGCTTCATCGTATGCTAATAGTATTTTGTACAGTTTTTTATTGCTGTTCGCTGAAAAATTATAAGTTTGGATTTATTGTTAAATCACTTTGTGTGGTGATAAGCTAAATTATCAATATCAGAGCAGTCGCATTTCTCACCATATGGAGTGTTCTTTTCCATTTTTTATCATTTATCATTAAATTAAATTAAATAAGGTGGAAAACAACTAAATTTTTATCGTAAATTCAATGTGCTTTCAACCTTTCAGTCTTACCGCATCGCATCTAAAATATCACCAAAATATTATTTAAAATGATTTCATGGCTCTATTAAATAAAATAAATTTTTATAAAGATGCTAAAATTTATATAATGCTGCTGTCAAAAAAATTCCAGTTTTCAGTTTCGAAAAAATTTGGTGTTTCAACGACATTACACTTTAATTGTATTATTATTTGTGGAGACACTTGTATTTTGGAAGTGATTGCCATTTAGGTGAATATTGTCAGTAAATAATGAGCGGATGTGCTCGCGATTTCTTATTATGCGATGGAAGTACTGATTAGTTGCCGGCAACACCCGAATTTCCTATGTTAGGACGAAGGGACCAAGCCTTTGGTACTCAATGCAAATCGAAGCAGTCATACTACCTCTTTCTTCTTTATTAAATTTAGAATCGACAATAAATTAAATTAATTGCTTTATACTGATATTTTTAAATTTGGTTTTGAATATTGTATGATGTGAAAGAAAATGATAATCGATTAAAACATTAAACTAATCAAATAAGAGCGGCGACTGTGTTGTAAAGCAATGAAAAATGTATTTAGACAAATCAACTGATTTTTTTAAAAGTGAAGGGAGTAATTTCGATTAAAAGAGAAACATTTTCGAATTTTTTAGGTTGAAGTTAAGGAAAATTGGTTTGTAAGTCCATTTGCCTCATTAATTCTTAGTGAAACTTCGTTCGGCTAGAAAGGATTGGTACTCACTGCTAGCTGGTTTTGGTTAAGAATTTCCACTTAATCACTTAGCAAAGAGCTATCAACGCTGGGTCTCCAGCACTGCCCGGAGACAAAGATGAAGGCGCTTGTTGATTGAGTGTATTTTGTTATTAAATTAGATTTTATTATTTTTTTCACAATTTTATTCCAAATTTCTTTAAAATTTCAACTTCAAAAATTCAATCAATCAGCTGAAATCAATTGAACTTAACAAAAATTTATGAATTCCTTGAAATCACCTAAATTAAAATCAGAAAATTTCGTTTGCGAGTGCACGACGAATGAGTTTGCGTCGCGCACATCCGTATTTTTTCTCTTTCAGCGACGATTATTTGCGAATTAATGCCGATAGGTTTTATTCTCGCTTATTCCATTTCTTCATTATCATTTATCAATTAACACTTTTTATACAACTATGCTTTTCACGCCCGTCGCAGGTAATATTACAGATTTTATTCAACATTGTTTCTTGTTCAAAACAGTGTTTAAAAAACTGCCTATCATCTGTTATCTATTTTAATCTTCTTTAAGATCAAACATCATTTTTTCCAGGCCATATTTATTCAAAAATAATAATATTAATAAAATAATAATGTTTTGGAATATGAAACGATTTGTTTTCTTTTAGCATATAAAGCAGCGACATTAATTTGAAGCAATCAATTTTTCACCAAATGTACCATTTTTTTTGAATTTCCTCCTTAATGAAAGGCGGCAAAGATTTAACAAAAAAATAATGAAATGTTTGCAAAAATGAATCATATAATCATTTATTGGTAAGAAAAATGCTGGGAAATTAAATTAATTGCGTTCTCGACTTTCCACATTAATATTCGAAATTCTTAGCTGCAGCTCATTACCGATTGGTAATCGTTGGTGGCGGAACAGGTGGTTGCGCTCTCACGCATGTTTGCAAGCACTTGGTGAATAAAGGACAGCTTGCAATCGTCGAGAAACATAAGGTCAGCATTTCTCATGCTTTTTGCAAGTATAAGACCAAAAACAGGCGAAAAGGGTTTGTAAACCGCAGCCACAGTTAATTTTATATATAAAAACATTGATGAAATTTGTTGATGCGAAAAATCTACAAATTAAATTTAATTCATTTTAAGAATAACGCACACAAATTTAGATTTACATTTTGATCGATGATATTTTTTATATTTTTTGCAAGAAAGAAAGGTTGATGCGAATTAAGGAGCATCATTACCAAGCTGGTTATACTCTTGTCGGTGGCGGAATGAAAACCTTGAAATCATGTATACGACCTATGAAGGAAGTTTTTCATCGAGACGCCGTTTGGTTGCAAAATTACGTATCGGAATTTCATCCGAAGACTTCATCTATTGTTTTAGAGTATGTTTTTTTTGTACAAATAGAGTGCTAAAATAATTGCAATTAAATTTAAAATAACTCTATCATATTTCCACTTTTATATCGTTTAACGCCTAAAATTTTGCGTTTAGCTACTGATGGATGAATGAATTAATGAATTAACGTGGTTGCTTTTCGGTATTTAGCATAATTAGCAATTTTTATTTATTATTATTTTTAAACCTTTACACCATTTTTGTTCCCATCAAGGATCTATGCAATTCTTCAGTGATGGATTGGAAGTAAAATATGATATGCTGTTGATAGCAGTCGGCCTCGAGTTGCGCTATGACATGGTTGGTCTACTGTCTATCATATAAATGCTTGAGAATTTTTAATTTTTTAAGGAGAATATAGTGATTTAGAAGCTGAAGATTTTTCATGATCTACTGATTTCATACACTAATTTTAGTTGCAAATTACTTCGTTTTTTTAACGTCAGGTAAACATTTCTAGTTTGTTTGGTGGTTTTACCGTCTATAAGGATGAGACTCCTTCATTATAAGATCGCGTTGCGAATACTGCTATACTAACCGAATTTCACTTTCCCACAAATCTCCGCGGATTTTATTCTTTTTCTATATTTATCAAGAAATTCTTCTTTAATTCTTCTTCTGCATTTCCGAATTTTTTTAAGCAGGCCTTAAGCCGGATTTTTTTAAAATGAAGCAAATAAAAAAATTGTCGTAAAGCAATTTTTAATTTTACTTTCATTTTCAAAGGCACCACTTATGGTCGCCTGCAATAGTTTACATAGTGAGATCCATGCAGATCTTTAGAAACTCTTAAAATTGCCGATAAAATACTAATTCATAATTATCAGTAAAACGGCCAGAATTAAGGAAACTAAAATAGGAATTGATATTGTATGCCATGAAAAAAATATTAAAATATTATAAAATGGCTAATTAACCATTGAAAAAGTTACGAAATCCTGATCATACCATAAATAACATATCATAACTTGTAAGTTCTGAAATGAATTGAGGTAAAAGGATTGCCAGAAGCATTCAATGCGGCGGGTTTATGCAGCATTTACTATAGCGGATTCGTCGAAAAAACTTATAAAGAACTTTCATCATTCAAAGGTGGCAATGCAATTTTTACTTTTCCTAATACACCTATCAAATGTGCGGGCGCGCCGCAAAAAATTTGTTACTTAGCGGAGGAAATTTTTCGAAAGGTAATTTTTTTAAAATCTGTGAGATTTCTTTATTATTGAACTATGAAAAAATGAGAGTATTTAAGAAATTTAGAGGAATTTAGAGGAAGAATATTTCAGTTCAAGCTGCTGTAAATCTTTATGCTTAATCTTTACGAAACAACCGAAACGGTCACAAGAAATCGCATACTATGGATATGCGAAAATTCTAACAAAGCATTGCATTGCATGAACTGAATTTAATATTATATAATAGATATATATAATAGATATTATAAAAATTAAGCGTGGAGTTCGAGATAAAACTACAGTTATGTATAATACGTCATTGGGTGCCATCTTTGGAGTAAAAAAATACGCGGAAGCTCTTTTAAAAATCGTGAAAGAACGAAGTATTCAACTAAATACTCGGCGAAATCTCAGTGAAGTTGACATCAGTACGAAACAAGCAGTTTTTCAAGTATTGGATGATAATGCTAAACCAACAGGAAAAGTCGAATCGTTTGAGGTACAAATTTGAGCTCAATTTGCAATTGAATTTAAATGATCAAGGAAAAAAAAGCTTTGATTAACCTTTTTTTTGCAGGAATTCTCGACTATTAGGGCAGATAATTAGGTGGGTTAGATCCGACTATTTAGCAGGATCAGCAGGGAATAGAAGTGATCATTCGTTGCGCCATACAGCATAACTCAAATATCGTTTTCTGAAAATTCTAAGCTGAAAATTCTGAAAACTTTAACAATTTTTTTAAAATTTCTAAATTTTTTACCAAAGTATTTTTAAAATTAACATTTAACAAAATGAGCATTAATTATCCACATGAACAATTTTACCAATAAAATTGTTCATATTTTAATTTATTAAGAAGCTGCCATTAAAATTGTTACTTTTTATTTCGGCAGAAATAGATCTTTCAAAAATCCCGGTAATGCTGACGATTCATCTGTACTTCTATCATCAAGTTACTCCCTGGCAATTTGACAAGTCGGTGGAGCGAACTTAGTCAGAAATGATGAATAGTTTCAAAAGAAAAATAATTAATCCTAATCTTTCGAAGGGAAAATTCAAATTATAAATGGATTTAGTACGATCTGCTTCATGTAGCACCACCATGTTCACCTGTCAAAGCCTTAAGAGAATGTGCCGAACTCACTGACAATAATGGATGGTTAGATGTTGATCAAAAAACGCTTTTAAGTAAAAGATTCGACAATATATTTGGCGTCGGTGATTGTATGAATACTGCTAATGCGAAGACTGGGGCTGCTGTTTGTATGGATTTCTTTTTCTTATTGTTGTTGGTTCCCTTGGCAAATTATATGCATGAATCTTTAATCTAAGATTAAGTGACCTTTATAATAAGATATATTCCCTTTGACAAATGATGAATTAAGAAGCTGTATTCACTAATTACATCTCCTATAACAATTTTTTTACATTGCTATTTTAGCCAGCCAGTTGAGAACTCTAAATGTGAACATACCAGCAGCTCTGAAAGGAAAACCTCTAAGTGGAGTGGTAAGTCATTTCACTTCTTGAGGATCATAATATTTTGACTGATTTATTTAGAATTTCGATCTATCTTCTTCGAAAGGACATTATGCAATAAAATAATAAGTAATTAAGTTAATAGTAGTGCCAATTTTTATTCGAATGATTTTGAAAAAAGGCAATATTATTAGTATGATGGATATGCGTCGTGTCCCCTGATGGTTACATCGCGGACTGTGATATTAGCTGAATTTACACCAGATGGACCAATGGAAACCTTGCCAATCAATCAAGCTAAACCAAGATATTCAGCTGCACTCTTGAAACGATATTTTCTGCCAATTTTATATTGGCATTTCTTAGTGAAAGGTTTATGGTTCGGACCAGCGGTTATTAGAAAAGTTTTACATCTTGGATTTGTTAAATAACTGGATTAATGATAATCATTTTCCATACCATTAGTGAAGTAAATTATAAATTAATCTTAAAGCCTATTATAATCTAAAATTATAAATGCATTGTCCTTATGTCGTTTCTACGAACGAGCGTACAACATATAATATAACATATAATGATCTTTTCATATTTTCGTCGTAATTAATGAGTTTATTTATGTAAATGTGGATGAAAAAAATGAGTGAGCAATAAATGAAAATAAATAAACATAGAATAACGCGAATAATATTATTATGATATCACATATTACAAATATAATTGCTATAAATTTAACATTATGATTAAGTATTATAAATATGATTAGAAAAAATTTCGGAACTCCTCACATTTAAATTTATCATACTGCATATTACGTTAAATATTAAGTAAAATATGAGAACAACAGAATAAATGCGGGATGAAATTGATGCCAATATTCGAATTTATGTTCATTTCAGCCTTTCTTTAAGTATCCCACAAAAAATCTGTCTGTCATTGCGACGGTCACCTCCACATAAAATAGAAGCGTGAATGATGGCCAATTGATGGCCAACGCATTGCAGAACTTCGCTTAAAACAATTATAAATTAGTGGTCAATAAAAAACCGCTCTGCAGTTGGAGTTAACCATGCTCCTTCAAATATGAGGAAAAACGAATGATGACATTTCAGTTTTTAATATTAAATTTTAAATTCTTATTAAAATAGTAAAATTTGAAATCAATCAGCAATTTTATATTCAGCTGTTATCAAAAAGCTGGAAAAGCAGAAAAGACAATAGTAGACTTCATATTTGACTTCGATATAGCAAAAAAGCCTATCACTGCTGAGGAGATCGTTAATGCAAAGGTACACGTTGCTATTATAATGCCAAATCCTGCAACCGATACACAGTAAGAAGGACTTTTTGCTGCGTGATGCCATCTTTTCCGGTTAAATTGATTTGCGAAATTTATTTCTGAAAAGCATAATTAATTAATGAACTAATAATTTAATGAAGAATATAAGTCAGATGAATGGGGTTTGGTTTGAATTTCTTTGTTTTAATTCGAATTATCGGTTTCATTTGGTAAAATACGACTATACTACATGTTAGTCGAGACGAAGGTACTTATAAATGGTTACTGACCTGAATCAGATATTTCGTCACCGAGGTCAACAACATCGAGTCCTAGTGCGTGTAATCTCCATGTGGTTTGGGTTTCATTTACTACCGAACGCCGCGACTTTTTCGAACTGCAATCGGGTGGCTAAAACGATTTTTTTTTCAATACTGCGGATCAATGGGGTGAATGATTTTTTCTATCATCCATTAATTTTCCAATTTAAGAAATTTTCAAAATATTTTCGCTTTTTTATCAAAAATTTGTAAGATTACGCTGATCTGATTGCAGTGACCCTCGCCTTTAATGCATATTGATATATCACATTGAAAGTCAATGCCAGTGCGGTCTGGGAACTTAAATACCATTGTTTGAGCTTTAGCGAACATTTGATCTTGACTATAAGTTGGGTTTGGTATAATGAAAGGGTCCAAAGTGCATCTGAAGAAAAATCAAATAAAAATTTGATATCATTGAAATAAAAACTAATAAAAGATAAATTATAGGCATAAAGCGATAAAAATATTAAATTTAATATCGGACACCCACGGATCTTAAATGCGCTGATGATGCTGACCTTTTCACCTACAGTGACAAGAAACTGCAATATACATTAGACCAGATAGTGGGTAGTGGTAGCGAAAATTAGTCCTCAGACTAATGTAAATAAGTCGAGACTCTTTTGTTATAAAAAGTGATGATCCCGAAATAAATTTGCGAAACATGGCCAATGAGAGTGGTAGATATCAGGAAGGCTTTCAGCATTCATACCTAATGTACATGCTACGCACCAACCAAGCAAACAGAGCCTTCATGACTGTAACCATCTTCGCTCGAATAATACTTTCATTAATAATATATGTGGCATGTCTAATCAGATCATGTTCTTCTTCATCTATTGAAAGAGTACGCATATCTTATTAATCGTTGTGGTCATGGATGATTTCAAAAGCGAGGAGGACTAGACAAGAAGGCTTCGACTGATAAAGTCAAGTTTCGAGCGCATACGCATCCTAATTTTCAAGCATTAGGTCAAATTGGGAAGCATAGAAATCTTATTCAAATCGCCAATGGAGCAAACCAAATCAGCGGTGGAGTGCAAGTTATTAGAAAAACAGAAGCTATGCGGTAAAAACGATTCACCCAAAATGAAACTGAGATGAGAAATTTAAGGAATAGACAGAATCTTTTATTCGAATTTATTTGCATTCGCGAACGCCTTTTACAAAGGGAGGTGTAAGGAGACGACTATTCGTCAAGCATATAAATAAATGATGGAAAAAACGCACCCCTTGCTATCGATGATGATTTCTCGTTGATTATTTGCACCCTCTACATAACAATTATGCACCAAAATAGCGTTCATTCCTTTCAAATATATTTTAATTAAAATATGTATTTTGTTATATTTTTTACATTATATATACATATAATATATATTTTATATATATATATTTATATATTTTCATTTACTTAAGCCTAAGGCTGTGAAAGTCAAAATAAATTCTTCTGCAGATTTCGTTCATCCGCTCTGTTAATCAGCCATGGATTTTTTAAAAAACTTTCCAAATTAAATATAATAATGTAATTTACTATAATTTATCTAAAAATCTATCGGACAAATTACTGACTCAACAGATTCAGTATTTTTAAACTACATTCATACCTGTTACTACACTTTTACACTGCCATTCATGATTGATTATATCACCAATTCTTGCATTCCTAATAACGTTCCCCGCTTGATCTTTAATCGTGTACTCGCATAAAGGGCCTTCATAACTGGCTGACAATTCAGTTGACATGGGCATACTTAAATATAATATCATACCGAATGTTATTCAAATAATATTCTAAATATTAATTAATTAATATTCATTCATTAATTGATATCAGGCAATGGCTAATGGTTTGTTATTTTTTTAAAATGAGCCAAATAAATAGCAATAATGCTGAAGCTTCTTAACTTATTGTTGTTTATAGGAGTTTATTGTTTTTATATATAATAACCATGAGCAAAAGCTATTTCGAGTTTTTCCTAAAATATTCCAATGATATTCTTTTTTCAAAAACTGAATGAAAAGTGAACTGACCTAACATCGATTTTTGTCGTCACTAATTTAGTTGTTTCCAAATATTCGCACTGAACTCGGTATGCTCGATCGACTTTTGTAATAAAATTCTCATGGAAGGTAACGATTACCGTGAAAGACACCACAATTCCTGGTGGTGACATCTGTGTTTGTTATATTATAATTCCATTTTAATTAATTAATATAATGTATATTGTCGTAAGAGTAAATCTGTCCAAGAATCTGAGTGATGCTGGCGACTCACCTGTATTTCTATCGCCAAGGGGCTCTCTGGCATATTGTCCAATAATACAAGCCAGTTTAACCAATAATGGTGAAAACACTTTAAAAAAAAATATAAATATTGTAAATATCTATAGATTAATGATTAAAGAAGGAAAGAATTAAATAAATTCAAAAAAATTTTGAAAATCGAAGCCTTTGAAAATCAGATTATGAAGAAAAATTTATATAACGATGGCTGGAATAAGAATGCAATCAATTCATTCATTTTTTAAGAACGAGCACTGAACATTGCTAACATCGCTCTGCTGGCTTGTCAGATTGAACAAATATGCCAGGGAATCCGTTGGCGACAGAAATACGGATGAGTCACTAGCATCACCCGGAATTCACTTATTTATTGAAATGGCAAGTGGCCTGTGTGATTTTAATAAGGAAATAATAGAACGAAAGTTTTTTTGAAAAATTCAGTCCAAGCAGTTAAAGCCTATAATTATGACATATATAATTTTCTTAAAAGTCAGAAATATTTATTTCGTATTTATTTTAAATATGTTCGAAGAATTCAGATTGCTGTAGGCCATTAATTTATTACTTCGCTAAATTCGTTATTGGAAATGGTTTATTCCAAATTAAGCCAGAATTAAATAAAAAATAATCAAAAAAGCTAAAATAATTACTATACGATCACGTTTTGCATTACAAGTATCTGATTTTATGGTAATGCTTGCTTCATTCGTCTCTTCTGCTTGACGCTCATATCTCTTCGCATTCTCCGTTGAACATATAGGACAAGGCGGACAATAAGAGTTTGTTGCAAGAGTTCCTTCCATTGGGTTGTTGACGAACTTCGCTTTTGTTTTGTTTGGCCTTTCGATCGCAATTCCCAGTTCATTCTCATTGATTCTTAAACTTTGATTTCCACGGTCGATAGTTTGATTTACTTCTTTTCTAGCGGTCTCGTTATGTTCATTTTCTTCTGCTCCAACTTTTTCTCCAGCTTGTCCTGTAATAATTTCGTGATTATGGGTTGTTCCCTCTAACTACCTATTATTGATCATTGGAAATATTAAAAAATGAGGAAAAATGAAAGATTTATGTAACACATTTGTAAATTGGATCCTTGACTTAAATGAAGAAGATAAAAGTAATTGAAGAGTAAGTGCCCATATTTCTCGCTAAATTGGCTAGCTCAACTGGGCATTAATTTGATCAGAAAATTTTTAGTTAGCGGTAGAAGTAAAGATAGATAAATAAAGGTAGGTCGTTGTCTATTCCGTTATTTTAATGACAGGTTTACTTTTGCCAAGGGTAGAAGCCGAAGGCTAATTCACAACATGGTAGTCTAAATTAGCATCCGCTTGGCTGTCCGTGGATAATATAGTGAATGAAGGATAGAAAATAAAAATAAAAGTTAGGAATAACCAAATGTGAAAATTTTTTAAGCTTTTTTAGCAAATAGTTTGATAATGGTAACCTTTTAAAGCATAATTTTTTACGCATTGACTGTTAATGTATTCGCCTTTTACAAATACTTTTCCTTTAAAAGGCATTAAAGTTGGCACGGAAAAGCGAATAAAATCTCGCTCGCATTCAACCTTGGCTTCACCTACAATCATTTTAATAGCCAAATGTTTATAAATCTTAATTACGAAGATTCAATTATATCAAAAGTAAAAATCTGAATTCGTGGTTGTTGAAAATGTAGATGAGTTTTCGAAATTTTTTATATTGCTTAACTCATCGCTTATCACATAAATTGAAATTTACTGTGGGACATTTATTGAAATTGTGGCTACTAAAAATGAAGAGAGATTATTATTTTGGCGATAGTTACTTTTAATAGATCATATTTACTTTTAGAAAATGCGAATTTCATGAATGTTTATGAAGAGCAGACATATTGGCTAGCATTTATGGTATTTTACCAAATATTATTCTTTATTTTATAAAATTTTATCTAAATTATTAATTTTATCTAAATTATTTATTAATTATTAATTATTAAATTATTATTAATTATTAATTATTATTAAACATTCAGAGATTATATGTTCGAAAGAAAAAACTAAAGAATAATACCGACGATGTGGTTATTCACTTTTGAATATTCTGCCATCGCAACCTGAAATTTATAAAATTCACAAAATTACAAAAACTCTCCACACTTTCAATATTTAATTTGTTATTAAATTTAAATTAAAGTGAATGAATTTCCCCTTTTCAAGAATAATTAATTCACTTAAGTTTAATTGCAGTAACATATTTTATTTAATCAAATTAATAAGGGAAAATTATTTTAAAAAAATTGAAAAATTAATAGCGGCGAAACTATTAGCTTAATTTTGCCAGAAACTAAGAATATTGAAGGAAGAAAATTTCTCATTGTCAAAGAATATTCGCGAAGGAAAATTTTTACCTTGACCGAATTTGTGAATTTTTACATTATAATAATACAAAAAAAAGGAAATTAATTTCTCCTTGAAATGATCATTATGTTTATTGCTGAGAATAAAAAGCACTCAATTCATATATATGCATATATGAACTTCTAAATGAATCGTAAATCGGTTAAGAAGTTCATGAGTGCATGAGTAACTTCGAAGTCCATTAACAATCATAGGTCCATAAATTTACCAAAGATTGTTCGAGATAAAAAAAACGCTCAGCCAAAAGAAAATTTTTGAAAATTTAAATTTACCCTGACTGTCTATAAATGAGTACGGATTAAAAAAAAAGAAAACATATTCAGTATTCCAGTATTCTTTACTATTTTCATTAATTCCACTTCAATATTTTAATGGAAAATCCTTTTTCTAGCTTTTCCCCTTTCTACGGCTAGTTTCACTGACTTAAAAGAAACCCTTTCGTCGTGAAGTCTTTTGAACTTGGATGGGCAAATCTTAACTATTTTGGAATGAAAGAAATTTCAGAAAAGTTTAATCCGCTTCAAAGTTCATTCGGCAGTTCTTTTACCACGAAAGATTTGTTTCTAAGACCGAACCAAAATTCAGAAACATTCAATGATTCAAATGATCCCAAAAAGTAATCCAATAAAAAATGCAATAAAAAATATGGCATTGTTATGGATCTTCTTTTGTGAATGTGTTTCCTGACGCCATAATTTAATTAGTTTAGGAGAGCGATTTTAGTGTATTCTACGAACGAATTTCCTTGTTGAAACCGACCTCATCCTGTTTTTCTTAATTTATTCTTTGATTCCGGAACCTTTTTTTAATCAATTAATTTCAAATTCAATCTTTTTTAGATGAAAAATGGACGAATTATCTATAATTCATCATTAATTTTCTTCAACTTTATTGGTCGTTAGTTCGAAGAAACAAAAAATTCAGACAATCGACTGTATTATAAATATTATAAATATATTATAAATATGAAGGTCGCCGCTAAATAGCTTATTTTTGAAGAAATTATTCTAAGACGGATTCTTTTAACGAAAACGATTGAACGATTTCTAATAATATTATGGAATAATAAAATCTGCGTTAAATCTGCTTTCGTTGATCCACATCCACCTAATATTAAAAAAAGTTATGGAGGAAATCACTGAGGAGAACTCTTCTCTTCTTCAAGGTTGTTGTATCTACTCCTAATGATTTATAATATAACATATAATGATACAATTTATAATGATTTTTTATAATATAAAATAATTTTATAATACAATTTAAACATTTTTCACAATGATTTATAATTATAAATAAAATCCTATAAAAGAAACAGCTGAAATTCAGTGTGCAAGGCCTAAGCCTGAAGGCCCTAAGCTATGTTAAAAACACAAAAAAGTTCATTTGAAACGCTCATTATTTGCAGTTTGATTTCGTGAAACCAAAAACCAAAATCAACGAAATTGTATTAAAAGTTTTTTGCCAAATAATTTTTTTCGAATTGTTCCAAATTTTAGCGTTCAAATTTATTTGAAAACAAGAGCCTTTTTTTAAAAAAAAATTATGTATGCCAATAAAAATATCACAAAAATTGTTTGCATAAAAACATCGAACAACCGAAATAATTTGAGAAAATATTGAAAATATTTACAAAAATCTTTTAATATATATTTAATAATTTCTGGAATACAAAAAATAAAAATTTACTAGTAAGTTGCCGTAAAAAGGGCAAAGAAAAATTCTGATGATTAAGCGAAATTCTGCCATTTCATTATATTTATCCTTCTCCTTCCAACAGCTTTCACTGGTTGGCTACAAGAATAAGACGCTTCCAAATGGCGCGGTCTAATACCATCGTCGACAGTAATAGAAGCCATTCCTTTTTCTATCGTCTAAGTCCATATATTACTGGTATACCTATACGTTCAAAAATCTTTCCTGACCGTATCAGTCCAGATCTTGATTGGCCCACCTCGTTTTTGAATCCATCCATCACACGGTTTAGCAAGTAACGAAATATGACAACTCTCATGGTGGACGACGGAGAATGCCCCAACCACCGAAGGCGACGCTCTGTGATAATACAGATGGTGTTTGAATGAAGATGGATGCGATCATCATGGTTAATCATTACTTATCATTTTTTCATATCATTTTTTTGAAGCATTCAATTTTGGAACGAGAAATCATGTTTGCGTGCCTAAGTTGTTTTTGATTTTTTTCAAAATTACAGTGGTAATTATAATTTTGCCATTATATATTAGATTACAAACTGTTATTTAAATTACGCAGATTTTTCGCCGATTAACTTATTTTTAGGACTTCCGTGCAAATTTCCATCAGCCAAAATCAGCCTCAAGGTGGGAATCTTAGAAACAATGAATCTTGTTTTCCTCTGAAATTTAATCAATCTGGAAACCGAAATAGACAGTTTGCACGAATTTTTTAGCCATTTCTTAACTAGAATAACTAAAAAAATTGGCGATTCCTTATGGGGTGACTAGACGGCGATTATTGTCGCGATTCACTAAATATTTCCTTATTGAAATGATTATCCTGAAGTGAATTTCCAAGCAAATTTAAATTGGAGCTTACATAATAGCTTTAAAGTAAAGAAAACGTTTACGAAATTAAAGCAATGCAAGAATTATTAGCGAAATGCCGTAATAAATCTTTAAGAACTAACTACGGGCGTTTTTTATTGTTATCTCTGAAAACGTTAAAAGTCATTTAGTCTTTTAGCTTAAAATTTTTTGGAATCTAAATCTAATAGAAGTTGGGTGCATTTTAAATAAATCTAATAAATAGGAAAAAAATCTAAATAAATAAATATATTCAAAATAAATAATGTTTTGTTAGGAAAATTTCAAATAATTCCTTCTTTAGTGATTCGCCAAAATTCGTTACAACTATTTAAAGAAAAAAATTTAATAAACCAACCAGAAGCACTTGGAAAATTATAATTTTATGGCACTTAATTTGCATAGCGAATAAAATATTATTGGGAAGAATTAGTTTCTCGGAGTAGGTAAATGAAGCAAAATGACCCTTGGCACTTAATGGGCTTCCGATTCTGCTCGGTAGTAGGAACCACGCCTTTTGTTAGATTTTCTATACAACGCCATTCACACGATGCATTTTATTCATCTTTCAACCTTCGAATATTTCATTTTACTTAATTTCTAATTAGCATTCGAATACCTCACCGTTGGAAATCTAATCGCAGCAGCAATCCTAGCACTTGGCTGTTTTTGGATGACTCTTTCAGCAGCAGTGGAACTCTTTCCATAATCAGGAATCAGATATGTTCACTGAAGTCCGTTATAAAACTATTTGCTCTTTCCCAGTTAATCTCAGCCTTCTTCACACAATAAGCATCACTTCAGCTTCTCAGTCATTTTTTGTTTTATTGCAAATAGGTCGTCATTCTTCAATATTTATTATAAACTGATATTCGCGCTTTGATTTCTGTTTTTTCAACATAGAATTAGACAAGAGAAAATAAGATTCATTCCAAATATACATACATATATACATATACATTGGAAACTGCAGACGAACATTGAATTTTATCAGCGGCATAGTAACAATAAAAATAATGATAATAAACAATTTTTGTGAAGTTTTACAAATAACAATTTTTTTGCAATTCATTCACATTGTATTTCAAGATGGCGCTTATCCCAGAATCAGTCAGTTAATAGCTAATTTGCAGTTTTTCCAAACGTTTTCATTTTCTCCTAATAAGTATTTTGAATTTTGAATATACATCTTGAATTTGATGAAATATAAATGTCGAGAAATTCGAAAAGAAAATAAACGCTTGAACGAGGTTACTTAAATATCATTAAAAAGGGTAAATGCTCCCAAACATCTCTTAATGGGCATTTGTTGTGTTCACGATTGCCTCAAATCGTTCAATTATTATTTATTTATTATTTTTCATCATTGTTATTATTAAATATCATTATTATTATTTATTATTATTATTGTCATCATATTATTATTGTTACTGTTGCTATTATTGTCGTTTTATTAATGTTACCATATTATTATTATTATCGCTGTTATTAGCTTTATTGTTATATTTATTATTATTCTATCATTGTTATTACTATCATTATTATTATTATCACCACGCCATATCGACTTATATTCGTTGATACTATTTATTTGATTAATGGAAATAAAATTTAGTTATTAATCCACAGACATTTTAAATGCAAAGCCAAAAAGCTTCGTTATTCAAAATATATAACAATTGGCCAGAGCCTTTTAAAATCTTTCATTGCAACATAATATTTATCGTCTACTCTTAAAAAAGCGAATGGAAATCGCTTAAAATCTAAGCTTCATTCGAAGCTAGCGGCAGAATATCGAGGCAATCTAAAATTACAATAATTTATATAACTGCTTTGCTTTGAATTATCTGATATCCTGCTTATAACATAGTTTTCATTTACAAAAGTTTAGCCATTCCAAAGAGAATCCTTATGAGCGACTTTGATGATCAGGTAAATGGAGCCAGTCACCCAGTGTTTGATACTTTTCGCATACCATAGCAAGTAGTTGGTGATAATTAAGGCATTGTGAGAGATTTACATATGTGGATGTCTAAGAGAATCTAAGCGATCGATTCCAAGCTGCACCTATCAATAATTCGCTCTTCGTCTTGAAGTCCGTCAAATTAAGGATTTATGCGTGGCATTTCTTTTGCTACAAAATTCTTTATCATACTTACAAACGATATCAATAAAATTGTATTTGACTATTCACCTTTGCACTAATGATTACAAAATTTATTACCTGCGCGGTAAATCGAATGAATAATTTTTTAAATGATGACAGAATGAATGATTGCTTTCAAAAAACAAGGACAAAATGCACTGCCTCACTCCAACTTGAAGCCCATCTAAGAAGCATATGAATAATAACTTTGCAAAAATCCAGACCTTGGCACAAATATTGATTTCAATCTTCACTGTAAGATAGCACGATCCCTTAGAAGATTGAATTATAGGCTCATTCGAAAAAAGAAGGAAAATTCTTCGAAATACCAACACAGACCACCGAAACATCATCGCTGCACTATGCATTGCCTCAACTCTTAATACCATTAAGAGAAGTAGAATTACAGGGAAACTCATTAAGCTTATTAAGGATCACGCAGGACCAACATGAAAATTCTGCTGACTGCTCCAAATTACTCCAATACGATGGGAGAATCTCAGCCTGATCAAATGCAATTAGACCCAATGATCCCATATTACTAAATCAAAACTGTAGGACAAATGAGAAGTGAGAACTCATGTTCATTACTTTATTCGCATTTTTCATTATAGAATAAATTATATAATGTAAATGGGCACCACCAGCATAAATTGCACATACAAATTGCTACACATAGATCGAACTGAAGATTTTCTGGAAATTATGGATGAAAAATCATTCCACGAAACCGATATGGAAAATTTAATTTTTCCATGTTTTTTTTATATTCAATCTAAACTATAACAAAGTTTACCTATTATTTTATTATACGACATTCGATGAATCCAAGCTTGGTTTTAAACAAATATTTGCTTGAATCATCAGTATTTCCATAGCGTAATTTCTGATAGGACACTATAGTTACAAGAGCCTTTGTAAAACAATCCTAATGCTTTCTTAATTAGAGTTGTTCCTTATGGAAAAAACTGGATTTATTCGAAATCTCTCCTCTTCATACCATTCCACTGCGTTATGAAGAGAAGATATTAAAGAAAGATAGAGACCAAAAAACTGGTGGATACTTCATTATTAACAAATCAAGCGTTCGGTACCGCAAAAGCCTTTATGCAACACAATTTATTACGATGAAAATAGCAAATATAAGTTGCACAATAACAATTTAAAACAAGAACAAAAGTTAAAAACATAATGGCTAAAAGCTATTAAAATTCGTTTATGTCTATAAAAAACTTGATTTTATGAGAAAAAACTAGAATTTTTTTTTCGAAATTACTCCTCTTTCTGCCAGAATTTAAAGAACTTTTCCATGGCATTATAAAGAGAAGATATTAAGCAAGATAAACGAAAAAAAATTAACATAAGCCGACTTTAATTTTAAGAAAAAAATCACATACATTGATCTTCATCACGTGGTTTTTCTGGTGGTTTTTCGAGCTTAATCAAATCGTCAATTCGCAATATGGTTATCGCTGCTTCAGTAGCGAATTTCAAGCTCTTCACTTTACTCATAAGTGGTTCCAGTACACCAGCGGCCTTGTTATCTCGCACTTCACCATTTTCCAAATCAAGACCAGCCCTATTGAATTTCATAATACAATAATTTATAAGAATTATTTCTCATTTCTTTCACTAAAAATTTTTCATTTACAACAGTAAAATCTTTTATATGAAATGATTCTCTCTCAATTAAAAAATAATAAGACAATCACCATTTCAGATGAGCAAGGTCTTTCACTTGTTGCGCCTTATTATGAAAAGCTCGTAATCTAGCGACCAGTTCTGTCGAATCCTTGGCTGCATTCGATGCTAGAGTTTTCGGTATAACAAGCAAAGCATTCGCGAATTCTGCAACCGACAACTGCTCACGACTTGACTAAAATAATTTATTATCTAATGAGGTAAGGGCACGGCACGAAAAATAAATTCATTAGAAAGTGCAATTTTTAACTTTTCTAATAAAACTTTGAAAAAATAAACTGTTCGTTTATTGTTAATTATTAACAAACCAGTGTAGTAGAAAATGCTTCAAGATAAACGTTGAGAGCTGCTTCAACAGCACCGCCACCAACGACAAGTTTCTTGCTTTCCAGAACACGTTGTACAACGCATAACGCATCATGAATGGACCGTTCAATTTCATCCAACATTACATCATTCGGTCCTCTATAAATTTTTAGGATAATTTAATTTAAGGATAAAATTCCGCGGAACAAGACAAAAAATCGATTCTAACCTCAGAATAATCGATGAAGCAGTCCTTCCTTTTGTACCTTTGATAAGTATTAATTCATCATCAGAAATTCTTTCTTGTATAACTTCATCAGCAGACCCCAATAAAGATGGTTCAAAAGTTTCATTTCCATCCAAATTCACAAGCGATGCCGTTAGTGTAGCTTAATTACAATAATTAAATTTATCATTATTTTTCAAATCTTCAGCTCTTGAAAATTGGTTATTTATATCAAATTCGCCATTAGAATATTTATGATAAATTTTATGATAAATTTTAAATAACTGATAGAACCTCCAACTGCTTTAGCTATTCGCTTTAAATCTGCCTTTTTACAGCGACGAACGGCCATAGCATCTGCTTCAACAAACTGTTTTAAACAAAAATCATCAATGCCTCCTGTTGTCAATATGACGTTGGCGCCAGCTTTTAATATTTTCTCAATACGTCTTTTTGTTATTGCTGCCTCTCTTTAATACATTTTTATATATATATTACACATTTTTAACATATTTTTTTTTATAAGCTGAAGAAAGTTTTTTTTTAATCCCTCATCATTACCGTCTAGACTCGCACCTCTCGCTTGTCGTGCTAGATAAATATAGCAACGAGCCCCTAGGTAACACAGGCGAGTACCAGTGCCATCCGGACGAACAGGTTTATTCCTGCCGCAAATACAACCATAACTGATGCGTTTCAAATTGAGGAACAACTCAATGAGCTTAGGCAAAGAGTGGTGCGTCAGATTAGAACCCAGACCTCGATTCTCCAGACCTCGGTGATAATTGCCTTGTCATTGAGCCACTGAGGTACCGCTGAAGGAAGTTATAGCGCAAAAATTTGCAAAAATATAGACTAAATCTGATAAAAAAATACAATACAATGGATAAATGGATAAAAAAAATGGATAAATATCAAACCATCATAAAAAAAGAAAGTACTTACTCCCTCCTGAAAGCTTCGAGTTTTTCAGGGTCTTCAACAACGACGGAAATACCAAGATGCATTTTAATTTTTTGAAGCGAGAAATCCAAACAAGCGATTTTCGCATTTCGAATTACTCTAGGCATAGCTGAAAAAGATGTTTAGTTAATAAGTTTGCATGACCAACTAGTTAGTCCTTATAGCCATGCCGAAAAAATGGATCTATAAAGTTACAGAGCAAGATAAAACCTTGGCTGGCAATGGTGGAATTCAAGGCATATCCTCTGATAAGCATACTTTCACGGATAGATTTACCATGCGCCTTCAGAATATTGATCGCTTTAATTGGATATTTGACATGACCTTTTGCATCAGTGGTTTTTATTAAATCAACAGCTTCCAAGACCATTTCTGCGAAAAAATCGGCGTCCCTTAAGAAAACAACCACAATAAAACACAGAGGATAAGCAAGAAATTATGGACATTCGATACTAAAAAACAATAAAAAATAAGGAGAAAACAGAACATACGTCCCAATCACTTTTGAAGCCATCGCGGTTTTAGCTGAGCCAAGAACGGATTGGCGCCCAAGCTCTTGAACACTGATGGAAAGATTTTCCTTAAAACTTCCAAATAATTGGTTCCAAATAAAATTTAAAAAAACTGTATTAAAATTCGAAACTAAAGAGCAAAATGAAGTAAAAAAAACTGAAGGATAAGTTTTTGAACGGATTAAAATGAATCAAACCTGCATATATCTTACAGCTTCTTTGCATGCCAAGCGATAACCATTGATAACAGTGGTGGGATGAAGCTTATGTTTAACAAGTTCATCAGCAGCTTTCAACATTTCGGCAGCAATAATAACTACAGACGATGTTCCATCTCCAACCTTCAATAATTTTTACAATGATATTTGCGATAACCATGAAATTATGAAAAGAAATGGTTCTCAATAAAAATTAAACCTCTTCATCTTGAAGCTGAGCTAATTCGACAAGAACTTTAGCAGCAGGGTGCTGAACATCGAGGTGTTTCAGTATTGTTGCACCATCGTTAGTAATAAGTGCCTCCTGAAACAAGAAAACCATAATACTCAACAAATTTGAAAAATTTATACACTTTAAATAAATGAATAGATGACATAACAATATCATTAACAAAATACATGAATATTGGGCATCAATTTACAAAGAAACGTATTAATTTACTAAAGACAAAATTTACTGTGGTGCTTTATATCACTTTGCAATTCCGTCATTATTATGCATCTTTTTTATATTATTTTGATATATTATTTTATTTTTATTTTAAATATATGTGTAAATATCATCTTAAATCATGCGAATACTCCCGCTAAATCTTCAAATAGTACATATGTATATATATATATATATATTTACTTGGTAATTTTTCAGTATTTAAAGACTATTTGTAAAATTTATAAAAAATATACCCCAACTTCGTCGACTAGCATTTTGTCAAGACCAACCGGTCCCAACGAACTTTTCATAATGTTAGCAATTGCTGATGCAGCCATCACTGAAAGAATTTACAACCTTCATTTAGCCAAAATTGCCAAAAAATTTCATGGAAATTTCACCCCGCTTGAAATTTACCATAATCTCTGATAGTTTAATGAATAATGAATTTTTATGGACCATCTATACCATCATTTGAATAAAATTACTAGTCTGCTAAAGAATTATACCACAAATTTTAAAATAAAATACTACACTGCATACGTACTACAAAAATACTACAAAAACTTCATTCGCAACTTCATTTCTTCTGAATTCTTAATATGAAAATACTTCAAATTTTGAAAATTATTTCAAACCATTCTGAGTTCGAATCGATTCACCACTGGTACGCTTTCCAGTTAACGCCAACAATCCTTCTCCTACAGAAGCCATATAATTTTATCTGAAAAAGAATATTATTAAGGAAACAAAAAAAGCAATCTGTAGGTTCATAGTACATGCTGGCAAAAAATTCTTTAGTTACTTTTAAACAACAAAAGTATACGTTTCGAAATCGTTCAGATGATCGAATGTAAGGTTTTTTTCTCTTCTTCTAACAGCTCCATTACTGGTTAGCCTGGCTGTAATGACTACAATATCAAGACGTTTCCAAGCGATGCGATCTGATGCCATCGTCGACGAAGAAAAAGCTTTTTGATAATAAAAGTTTTTTCTTTTTCCATTGTCTATGCCCATATTGTTGATCCACCTATACACTCAAAATCTTTCCTGTATTCAGATCTTGATTGGTCCACCTCGCTTTCGACGCCATCCAACACAGGATTTAGTAAGAAATGAAATGTGTCAACTCTTGTGATAGACGATGAAGAACCCTAACCAGCAAATGCGACGCTCCGTAATGGTACTATTAATGTAAATTGCATTTGACCGCAGATGGATGCAATCATGTAAGATTTCGGCAAACCCTTAACATATATCTTGAACATATATGAGTGATTAAAGGCACATTATTTCTGAATGTCCTCCAAAATCGGGCAAATTGCAACTATACAGATGAGGACTTTAGTTTTTACGGTGATTTCACGACGGCTCCATAAAGATTTCGTCAATCGGAAGAATGCATTTCTCGCTGCCGCGCTAAAATATCGTCTTTTGCCTGGCCATTCGATATTAGAGAGGATCCAAGGTATTTAGAATCAGGCATTTCCTTAACTGGCAATAAATTTATAAAAAGGCACTGTATTAGTTTCTTGTAACCCGACTTGAATCCAGCTTGATTAGGGCATCCCAATGTCCCATTCTGCCATAAATCTACTGAATAAAAGGGAAGCAAAAATTTCTGCTGAGAAGTCTAGTATCCTGATTCCTCGATAACTATAGCAGTATATCCTGTCACTTTTCTTGAAAACTGGGAGCAAAAATTGCTTTGCTCCAATCATCTGGTAATATTTCTTTTTTCTCAACCAAAAAGTACATTTGTTGAAGGTGTGTTATGAAGAACGATGGATAACGTTTGAAGAGTTCAGCCCGGAGACCATTTCTTAAATCTTATTGGCCTTAAACTTATGGATAATAGAGATTATTTCTTCTTCTCTACACGGTTCGCATTTGCAAACCGATGGTTCGACGAACGTATAAGCATTAATATTGCAAAAAGGGCATAGATCATATAGTCGCTTACCGGTTTCTATTCAATCAAAGTAAAATGGGCTTTATCAAACATAACAATCGCTACGCTATTTCGTCCCATGTTATCCGATGCACCACAGCGATATAGCCAATATTTCTACTTTCAGCCAGCATTGGTAATCACTCGAGACCCGAAATGAGGAAGACGGATCTCCAATAAGCAGGCGATACCCATAATATATTTAGAAAGGGTGTAGACAGCAATTGCTTGACTTGCAACGTCCATAAATGTTCTGATGTTCCACGATGATATGACTAATATCTCGCCACAAGTGCAGAGAGCTATTAGATTTCGAGCAATTACCCAGGCTTGCGAGCGCATTTTATTTATCGGCCTTGGGATCGTCTTACAGATTGTATATCTATTGCATGTATAACATATCATATAACAAATCGGGCTGGGAGTGCATGCGCAATGGAAAGCATGGACGCCGTATCAAGAATATCTGACCTTTTCACCATAGTCACTTAGGGATAGAGTTGCAAATCGTTCCCCAGCAGCCACTAGAATTTTTGATATGACAGATTTACTCCTGTCAAAGACAATATTATTATGTAATTTTATAATATTATAGATTTTTATATATATATATTTTCTTTCAATTCTTTGCTTTTAAATTTAAAAAAAAAAATTAACTCGTTTACAGAAATTCTAAAAAATACTACGGAAAGAAGCGTAAAAAAAAAACAGAAATACAACCGGTCAAGATTCGAAAACTTTTGAAATTTGAAATAAAAGGCTTTACTGTGCATCCATTCCGACGCTTCAGTGAAATTAAAATGCTGCTCAAGAGGAGAATTTACCTGCGCCATGAAAGAGCCTCCTAAACCTATATCGGAGAGCTCTTCACCAGGCAGAGATGGTTGGTTTCCCATTTTTTCTCCTTTGATCTTTTTAAATTTGTGTACAACAAAATTTACTTATTGCTGCAGCATTAGACTGTTTGTTCGATTTCTATTGTGAATTAATTCGAATTGAAATAAATGTTTAATTAGCCAAGTCTGAGGAAAAATTCGATATTTCGCAACGAGAAAGGATAAAGAATAAATGAAATTTACTTTCCGCCCTTCAGCCTTATAGCTTTTCCGAGAAACAAAACGGAAAAACGGGCAGTGCTGGGAACACATTTAAGAAAACATTTTTGTGCGAAAATTTGTCGAAATTAAGCCAACTGATCAATTTGACAAGAAACATTAACCAAACGATGTTCAATTTTCCCACTTCTCAACCTCCCAATTTTTTTAAATTAAAATTCAAAAAAAAAGTAAGAATCGAATAAAATAAAATTCGCCACAAAGTAGGCTTAAAACAAAAGAATACCGTATGCAAACACGCGTTTTAGGACACAACTTTGTGGAAGAGGGAATGGGACTGAGGATTTAGATTTCATTAATTCCTTTAATACGTTTGGCGATGATTATGAACAAATTTCAGTTAACAAATTAAATTAATAAATAGTCGTTTTATTACACAATTCAATTCAGCGCCACTGGAGAGCGAGAGAGTTGATATGGCCGCAAATTACCGAATCTTTTTATGCGATATCGAGTTACGGTGGTCCGATTCGGTTCCCTTTCCTTTTCCTTTCTCGCATCCGTGCCAGAATTTTCCATTTTGCCGTTGCTCTTTCCTTAATTCATCCAGGAACCATTCCTTTAACGCCCTCCCTCCTGCAATGTTACTCGGAAAAAATACCAAAAATAAAGAGAAAGAATGAGAATAAAAAATAGAAAATATTTTCTTTTTTTCGCACTCCTCTGCCTTATTTAGTTGCGCAACATTTTTGGCTGATTTTTGGAGGTTTTCGGGCGAAGGCGTTTTTGAAATTTCGCGCCATATTTGAATTCAAATATTCGACGTCAAAGGAACGAACGAAAAGTTCATTGCAAAATATTTTTGAATAGGTTTGAGGTGTGGCTTTCGTGGCGGTTAGATTTGTACGACATCCTTCCCTTTAGATTTGTATTTCAGGCCATCCCGGCCGCGACATCTCCCCTTTAGATTTGTATTTCAGGCCATCCCGGCCGCGACATCTCCCCTTTAGATTTATATTTCAGGCCATCCCGGCTGGGATATCCATCGTTTAGAATTAATCGAGTTTTATTTTTGAATTCTTTTCTTCTTTTGTTTATCGCTGATTTATTCTCTCCATTTATTTTGCGCCATTATGTTGGGGAATTCTTTTTTATTCGGGCTGGAACTGATTGCTCGTTTTTTTCAATCGTTGATGTTCACCTAGTGTTACGAATTTCTTGGATATATTTTGGTGCCATCGAAGTCGACTAAAATATTTATTCGAAATATCTATATCTTCGAAATATTTATAGAAATATTTTAGCTAATAAATTTTTTAAAAAGACACTGGTCGATTCGTTGCAAAAAATGTCTAAAAAAGCCGTTAAAAAAATAAAAAAAGTTGGTTCTCATGAAGATTCCGAGCAAATTTATGGCGAAGAAATACGATGTCGAAGCGATTTTAATTATGAAACCGCTTGTTAGTCGTTTGATTTTTTGTTTTTGCATCATTTATTTCATACTTAAACGGCTTATTTCAAGCTTATTTGTTTTATTTTAAGTAATTAAAATTATAAAAAAATCGTAATCTAATTAATATTATGATTATTATAATTATTGTTAAAATAAATATGTCGTTATGTTATATGGTTGTGGATTCCTATCTGCATTTCTATCCTCATGTGAATCTCTGATCATTCTAACAGCCACAAAATTCAGTCGATGTAATCAGATCAAAAATATTCACTTTTAGAAGAAAAACAGTAAACATTTTAATGAAACCTGATTAGATTAGATAACAGAACAAGCGAGTAGATATTTTAAGTTATACTCATCAGCGGTTTATGTTTTAGTTATAATTATCACAAACATCTCAGAAAATTTTCAGCTTCACATGTTTTTTTTAGCAAATTTTGGTTTAAAATATATATAACATGTTCTTTTGAGCTTTCTTTTCTCATTTTTTTTCTTAAATTTTACTTTTTAATCTTTAATTTTCATCAGTTTTCCTATTTTATTGTTTTGAAGACTTTTTTTTTGTTATTTTACAGATAAAACGAAAAATGAAGATGTCGAAGGAATGCCAAAAAATTTTTTATCCTCAACTGTTATTGAAAATTCACCGCGAACTTGTTTTGCTTTAACGTTTAAAAATATAAGTGAAAGTACGATTGTTGAACATTCAACACTCAGAAATTTTGCGAGGGAAACTGAGACTGGTTTAGTCAAAAGTAATTTGCAAAAAGAGGTTTAAAATATTTTTAATTAAATTTTAATGTATAGAAAGTTATTTAATGAACTTGTCTGCGCCAAATTGAATTCTCTGAATTTTTGCACAAACAAAGGTTCGCTGATTACTTTTCAGTTAAATTAATCGGAAAATAGATAATAAGCAGGTGAGATGATTTTATTATAAGTTTTCCTATTTTTTTTTAGAACATCGAATTTGCTATACCAGAGATTCCTTTGTCGAAAATGCCTAATTTGGCTCGAATTGGTGACACAGGATTCAATTCAACAAAGGGTATGTACTTTTCAATCATTTAATTTATAATATTTTTTGATATTTATTATTCCAGAGTACCCAGATTTTTTTTCAAAAATATTTTTATTCATTTTGATTAGCTTTTATTTCATTTTTATTTTTATTTGATTTATTTCAAAATTTTAGATGTCCGTTTGACCCATTTTAATATTGAGGATCAAAGTGGAGTTGAATTTAATGATTTATCACATGATTCGTGGAAAAATCCACATATCTCCAATTCTTCACTGCATCATGAAAGTAGAAATTTATTGTATTTTTTTTTGCATAAATCTATGGCAGATTTTAAAGTATATTGTTCCACTTGTTACTTGTAAGATGTTTCAAAATACCAGATAATTCATCAACATTTTAAGCTAAATAATTTGAAAATTTGATATATTTGCTATAAATGGTAGCTGAACAAAGTTCTATAATGCATACAATATTAAATTTCAATTACAACATTTTTTATGTTTTACTGCTTTTATTTATTCTCTTTATTTATTATTTTTTAAATTTTTTAGTCAAGAATTCTACAAGTAATGAGTTACATCAAGTTTCCCCAGGTACTGGAGCGACTATCAGTAAAATGGAAGCCAAGATAGCATCACTTAAAAAAAAACACGAGTTGTGTAAAAAAAAATTATGTAATGTTATTTTTTGAAGATTCTTATGTTCTTTTATTTTTTCCTTCAATTCGTTTAATTTTAATTTCAGTTATAATCTTGTTTTTTAAAGGAAATCTTTTTAAAAAATTATATGAGAAAACAATTATAGTTACTTTTCTTTTTAATTTAATTTAATTATTTATTATTTAATTTAATGAAACTTGACCTTTTTTTCAGATGAGCAAAATGAAAAGAGTGAAAGAAAACCAGTTAAAGGGATAGATGCGTATAAAGAAGCACAGAAATTTCTTGCAATAACAATACCTGCTGCTTCAAAGTTTAAAAAGGATTATGAACAGAATGATAGCGATTCTATCGCAGCAATCAGCTGTAAGTCTGGAAAGCATGATGACCATACATACGTTATCATTACGCCAGCGAGTAATGTTTTTCAAGAATATTTAAGAATATTTTTCAAGAACAAAAATATTTAAAAAATAATGTATATTTAAGAAAATAAGGAATATTCTTATCTTTTAAATAAGGAGATTTTTTATGAAGTTAGCCTTGCTGATTTCTCATTTTGCAGAAGCTTTTATTGATATTTATTAGGGAAATTCAAGATAAGTAATTAAAATAATAATAAAATAAAATATTATAATAGATAATGAAAATTTTTATCATTAAAAAAGTGATAAAGTGAAGTTTCGCTTCATATGCATTAATATATTCAATGCTTGTTAAATTTCAGAAACTCTAGGAAATGAGAATCTAGGTGACGAAAAAGGACAAATTGTAGCTTTGAAATCTTGGATTAATTTCATTTTAAATGAAAATCATGTTTATGGAAGTTTTCCAAGCGACCTAAGGAAAGCTAAGATAGGTAAGTTCATATCATTATTTTAAATTGGGAAAGAAAATTGAATCAAAAAAATTTGGCTCTTCTACAATTTTAATATTTTAGAAGCTGATAGTCACTTGCGTAAAATGCTTCATGTGGCAAGTAATATGGAATCTACTTCGAATAGATCAATTTTGAAAAATTCTGATAAGTTTAAACATTTCATGATTGAGAGACATAGAAATGAAATTAGAATTCAGTAAGTTTTTTTTTTTTCTTGCATTGAATTTCAATGCATTTTCACTATGTTTCCAATTTTTGCCAACTTTTTGTTGTCTTTTATTAATAAAAAAACTCTAAAATTTATTCAGGATTCGATCAATCTATTTAGAATCTAAAATACCGCAACAGATTGTGTCGCTTGTTGAAAATAACAAATTGATTATCCGACTCGATAAGCGAGTTCACTCAGATATTGGTTTCTCCATTGTTATTTGCTTTATTTCTTCTTGAAAATGATTTTTTTTATTCCTGGTTTTTTTTTCTTTTTGCAGGGTTGCAGACTGAATTGCTTAAGTTGTTCTTCAGTTTTAACACATTCTGGCTTCGACTAGGGCTCGAAACAATTTTCACTGAAGATTTACCTTCAGATAAATCTGACACACTCGCATCGTTTATTTTTCACAGGCTTTTCCAAGATCCATCCCTTATGGGAAATCAAAAGTATGTTCAAGGACGAAATAGGTGCGTTATATTCTTTGAAGAAATAATTTTTTCAAGAGTTTCACGAATTAGGATTAAATCTGTCCAGTTTTATTGGTTTATTCATATTTTTTTGTTATAATTCTTGTCGTAAAAAAGTTTTTTTTTCTTTTTCAAGAAAAAATTCTCCTATTTTTTTCACTATTTCTGATCCTAGTGCACTCGACCAGACAAGTTTTTTTACCGAGTCACTTAAAGATAAAAGTAACACATTATTCCCACTTTGGATCATTGAAAAACATGCTTATTCCTGACGGGAGTAGAAATGGAACACCAGCATGCTTCCACATGTATTGGAATTTGGACTACAATATATATATTATATATTAGTTACTTTTATCATTTTAAGGAGAAAAAATGATTTTAAAAAATTTTCAGAATTATTTTCAGAACAGTGATCACTGAAAGTGGTTCAAAAATGTTGCTACAACATTTTTTAACGAAACTGTGCCAGTTTCTTTATATTGTTGGTGTTGCTAGATCAGTGTTTTTTGAAATGAAAATAATACCATGTCTTTTCAAGCGTGAATCATCATATAAAGTAATTTTTTTGTTCAATATCTCCGCTTTTATCTCTTTTTATCTCTTTTTTGATATTTTAGAGCTTATCTGATGTTTGTGCTGCTATAAGTCGCTTGTTGATTTCGGGATCATGTAATCTACCGAAAATACTTTCAAGAATTGGATTAGATCTGGATTATAGACAAGGATTTTTTGAAGAATATTGCTTTGTAGTGAATAGTTTGCCATCTGATTTGTCTGATGGAATCATACTTGGGTAAAACTTTAAGATTATGAGAAATTTCTTTTTAAAAACTTTTCACTGCAAATTTTTTGAAATATTGCTTGCATTTGATTTATGACTTAATTATGCATTTCGTTATTAGCTACTCACTTTTAGGAAAGTAATAGAAATAATTTTCGGCATGAAGCACAACGAAATTATCAGTTGTCTTCGAAATCCATGCGGAGATCGCATTCGTAAAATAAATAATGTTAATATAGTATTGGAAGTAGCAAAAAATAAAGGAATCGATCTTGAGAGTAGTTTCATTTTTTATGGCATTTTATCAAAAACGTCCAATCTTCCTATTAATCATTTTAATTATCCCTTAAATTTTGTACTTTGCAGCAATTGAAGCAGAAAGTATCGTTCAATGTAAACTGGAAATAATATTACTATTACTTTGGCGGATAGTTAATGCTTATGTAGTTAGTTTTTTTTTCTATTAGTTTTTTTAGTTTCAACATAGCAAGATTGAATGAACTGATGTTATACACTAACTGCGGGCTTTCGTTTTTATGATTTATTTTTATTTTTCGACCGCGACCAATTAATTTTTATGTTTTTTTTTATTTTATTATTGTATTTTTGTTTTTTAGGAAAAAGATTGTTGCATCGATTCAGTTTCACGAAGAATTTCTCTTTATTCATCTTTAGCAAAAAATCCTATTTCCTTTGAAAGATTTGACTTGACAAAGGCAAAAAACTTACCGGAACATATTTCTGAGTATGAGCAGTTGTTTAAATTATATAAATTGATCGCTGAACGCTTTGGTTTCGAAGTAAGAGTACTATCTCAACTCTTTAACATTGAATTATTTGCTCGATTATTACTGCGCTGCATTTTTTATTTTTATTTTTCTTGTTGATGCTTCTTATTTAAGAATTTGTGAAATAAAATAATTACTTATCAGTTGTAAAAAATGTTGAGCGTTGACTAAAAATTTGTGCAGGATGGAATAGTGAATAGAATTTAGAGAATAATTAAAATTTAAACCTATTTTAAAAAAGTATTAAATCTATCTTAATTTGATTCAAAAAGATACTTGTTTTTATCATATCATATCAAAAAATTTCAAAATTTCAAATTTCGAATTTAATTCCTTTTAGATTCATTGTTTCGACCACCTAACTGATGGAAGGCTTTTTCGGGCTATTTGGCAAGAATATGGTCCATATAAAAGTGAAATGAATGAATATCAGGAAAGTACAATGATGGAACAAATAGCACATGCAGTTAATTTTTTACATTTTTACCTTATTTCAATAAAACTTTTCATTGCTGTGGGTTGATTGCTACATTGCAAATATTGACCACAAGTTAATAAGACGTTGAAGAGCTGGAAGTTATTATATATAATCATCCACTTTTGTTATATTACTGAACTAAAAAAAGAAAATCTATTGTCCAAGACAGGCAGAAGAAGAATTTGGAATTCCAGCCAGTATTTTGCTATCTGAAGGAATGGTTAATGTGGCGGCACTTCCTGTTTTTGCTCATATTTTCCTTATACGAATTTTTGAGTATAATCAAATAACCATTGCTGCTACAAAAATTCAGAAAGCATATCGTGTTTACAAGCAGGTTTTTATCTTTATCATGCTTTGAACTATAATAATTAAGGTCACTCTGGGAAAATTTATGTAAATTTTAAAAAAATTCTCATTTATATCTCATATAATAAAGTTTTAAAGTTTTTAAATTTTAAATTTCCAATAAAATTTTGTGAAATTTTAGCGCAAAATTTCCGGAAAAACTCATCAGCAAAGTATTTCGCTGGATGAAAAATGCAGTCGCGCAGCCACAATTATACAGGTTTATTACGTGTATTTGTCGTTTCGTTGAAATTAAGTTATTTACCCAGAAAAGGAAATATATATATATATGTACATAAAAGAAATATATAAAATAAATTATATAAATAAAGGAAATATATAAAAGAAGTAAAATATATGGATTCCTGTTTTAATTTCGCGACACCGGTGCTGAGGCGGGGTTCTTCCAAAAAAATTTAAGTATCGCTGGGGCTCACTTTTACTTCTATCACCAAGACTAATAAGAAATAAAAAAAAGAAGAAAGCACAATATAGAATAAATAAGCGTAAAAATTGATAAATTAATGATAATGAAGCAATTAAAATGAAAAGTAACGCAGTCGCGCTGCCACAATTATACAGGTTTATTCCGTGTATTTGTTGTATAAATAAAAATAATGAAGAAAGAATAAATTAATAAATTAAAAATATAAAGTTTTATAAATCGTTCAAATATATGCCATTTTCATTTATCATTTATTACTTTAATTTCACAACTAATTGCAATTCAATATATATGCAATTTTTATTCTTAAATTTTTATCAACTTTTCCATCACATTGCTTGTTCATTTTTTGACGCTACATTAGCTCAACATCTTCGCCATTGTTGTTCGCGTAAATATTCTCATTCTTCAATTAACCTCACTGTTCTCATTTAATTATGGAATGCCAGTTATTTATGAAAGTTTAATGGAGATATGTTTCATATTTAAAGAAATTATATGTATATGAGAATACCTTTCCCAAGCTCTGTCTATGTCTTTGAAGTTCAATGACCATCATTTTGTAGTGTCTCAACCACTGCATCCGGCTGGTAATGACGACTTACCAGCCAAGTGGCTGGTGATATTTTTAATAATCAATTGGTATTAATTAACGTATCGAATTTAAATATGATGATCGTTCTTACAAAAGAAAAAAGCCATTGCATTCAATATAAGCCTTTGAAAATTTTTGATAATTCAAATTTGTTTAAATATTCCGTCACCTCATAGTCATCATAAGCATATAGTATTTTTTATTTAGCTTTTCAAATTTATTTTATTCTTGGAGTTCAGGACTTTTTTTTATTGGAAAGCAGTCCCCAATTCTGGCCCTTCAGTTGAACCGGACGAATTTTGGCAAGAAGTGGCAGTAGAGGGCGGGGCAGTTTATTTCTGTAAGGAGTAGAGGCATAGAATAGCTTTAAATGTGTGGTTTTATTTTCTTAGTTTTTTGCAGAAATAAAGTAAAAATTATATAGTTGATTAGACCAGTTTAAATTTGAATTATGAAGTTTCATGGTATTTTAAGGAGAATTAGCAGGATTGTGTTGAGGAGTTAAGAGACATATATTAAAGTTCGTTATATTTGTGGGTATGTTATGCTTTAACACAGATAATCATAAAACAAATAATGAAATCCGGCTAATAATCAGTTATTCCTTTTTATTTTTTAAACTTTCAATTTTAAACAGGCATATTTTCGCTCATGGGTGGCACATCGTAGAAAAGCTGCGACTGTCATTCAGGTATTTTAATTGTTTTTTAATTTTATTCGGAACAAATTTGTTAATTTAGCCATTTGAACAAATTTGTTAATTTAGCCATCATAATTTAGCCATAATTTGTTAATTTAGCCAAGTACATTTCCAAGTGTTCAACCAAATCAGTGTTTTTTCGAGGGGCTACAATGTTACAGTTACAATTCAAAATTCGTGTATTATTCGATCGTTTTCACTACCCACATTGAATAAGCCATTATTTAATAATTTTTCTCTTGGAATTCAAAGATTTAGGCAAATTTTCGTTCATGGTTGGCGCGTCGAGACTTTCATGCCATTCAGAAAAAGCGTATAAAAGCTGCGATTATCATTCAAGTATTTTATTTTTATATAATTCATAATTGCTGTCATTTAAGATGCTAATTTATCTAAGATGTTGGTTTTGTGCATGATTGGCTAAATCAGTTTGTATTATTTCAAAAAATACAAATGCTGAATTTTTAACTGTTTACCATGTACTTTTTTTTTTTATTTTCGGTTATTTCCGACATAATCGTACAATTATTCCGATTTATTTGTTATCATTTGACGTTAAATCGGCTTTATTCATTATCCATACCGAGCGAGTTGTTATTTGAACAGTCCTCCCTTAAAAATTTCAATCTAGGCACATTTTCGTTCATGGTTGACACGTCGGAACTTTCGTGTATGAAAAGCGTATAGAAGCTGCGACTGTAATTCAATGTTTCTTATATTTAATGCTCTGTATTATTCGTGTTATTATTATTATTTATATCTACTGATTGACTGAGGCTTTCAATTGTAAATACAATTATTTATGGTTTATCAGGACAGTTTGCCTTTAAAAGATTTAAGTATAGAACTTTATTGAATTAAATTATTTCCATATTAAATTCATCATCCATATTAAATGAACCGTTATTTGATTCTTTTCGATTTAGGTACATTTCCGTTCATGGTTGGCTCGTCGGGACTTTCATATAATAAAAGAAAAGCGTATAAAAGCTGCGATCGTCATTCAGGTGTTTTATTAATCGCCATTATTTCCGACGTAATCATATAAATTGATTTAAGCTTTTAATTCATTACTGAGAAATGTAGTTGTATATGGTTGATCAGGTGAATTTTATACTTTTTTGGACGATGAAAATATTCCTATCTTGCACAAATAAAATACTTAAATGCGAAAGATCTTATTATTGAGTCAGTATTCTGTGCATATTGGGCATTATGTAATAATTTCTTCAAAAATTTCGATTTAGGCATATTTTCGTTCATGGTTGGTGCGTCGGCATTTTCATGTCATGCAAGAAGTACGTGTGAAAGCTGCGATTATCATTCAGGTATTTTTTGCAATTTTAATTGCAACTGCTGTTATCTAACATTGTTCTGGATTAGTATACTTTCAGTTTTTGGTTCAAAAATATAATTCTATGTGATTGGTCAGATTAATTTCTTTTATTTTCTTAAATACCGGATTTTAAATACTGGACTTCTCAAATTCGCAGGATTTAAAAATTGGATTTTTTTATTTTGTTTATTTGCTCATCATGGTTTATATTGAAAATGTTATTTAACAATTTAACTCCTGAAATTTTGATTTAGAAACAATTCCGTTCATGGTTAGCTCATCGAGCCTTTCATGATATGCAGGAAAAACTTAGAAAGGCTGCGACTACCATTCAGGTATTTGGTTTATTTGCTGTTTACGATTAATATTTCAATTTTCTCGAATGGGACTGCTAATAGATATTTCCAGAATATGGAACTAGATAAGATAATTTATAAAAATAATAATTTATAATAGTTATAATTTATGAATACAATTAGTTTCAAGAGTATATTTATGAGTTATGAATTAAGTCTGGAGATGCGCAAAAACAAATTATAAGACGTATGTGGCATTTGAAGAAGGGAACCAACAGAAGCAAAAAATTAAAAATTTAATTAAAATAAAAATTTTATAAAATTTACGTCAAGAACTGATACCCAACAATGAGTTAAAGGTCAATATCAAATTGTATTCATATTACATGTCGCAAAAGATTCCAAAAATGTTATAAAAGAGCTATTTGGAGACCAAAAGATTATTGTAAAAATGCAAATAAGCAATTAATGCAACCATTTTCATTTGCTTCGCATGGGAAAAATTGAAGCTGAACCAGTGGTTCGACATCACAAATAACAGCAGCAAATTGCAGCGATTTACCATCTACTATTTGTTGTTTCACATCGCAAGAATAAACTATTTTTGAATAAATAGTTTGATGAAGAATTCGTCATCTATATTAATACTAGTGCTTTGTCATGGGTAATTGCCCAGTGAATCAAAGATTTTCAAAGAATTTTGTTGTTTTGTGGTATATTTCATTTGATATTGCATTAAAAGCTTCAGCAATGGAAAAAAATACTGTAGATTCTTCTCACATGGCTAGGACTCTTCTTCAGAAACAGTCTGCTCTTGTTCATCGCAATGTTGTAAAAATAAAAATTTTTTTTACAAGAACGCTCAATCGAGGGTCGCAAATAGTCTCCACAGCATTGTCTGGAAAATTCCATCCCACATATTTTGCACGCGCTGCGCAATCTAACTACCATCTTTTCTTAGCTTTGAAGAACCGTACACCAGTATGACTTAGGCTTAGAGCTTAGTATTTCCAAAAAGGATAGGAAGAAGAAAAGGTCATCCATTTTTTTTCTGGTTTCATCGCCAAGAAGCCGGATGAACTTTTTTGGTTTTTTTATATTTCCAACTATCTTTTTTCACTGAGCTAAAATAAATTTTTTTTCAGCGATTCTTTCGTGGATGGTTTGTACGAAGAAATTTCGTTCATTTTAGGGAAAACAAAATAACGTTGAAAGAACATGCATTTACACCGAATAAGGTAACAAATTATAAAAAATTATCTTAAAAATATAGATTTAGATTGCAGTAGTTTATTTATTTTATTGCTTTGCTAAATTGTAATAGATTCCAATAGATCTTTAGGATATTTTTGATGAGAAAGACTTGAATGAGTTGATGAATCTGTGGATTCGATATCAAATGCTGTGTCTGCAACGGATCGATGCGATATCAAGTTTTCGTCGATATTTTGGATACAACTTGTGATTTTAACTATGAGCATTACACTATTATTAATTTTCATGTGCTTAGCTATAGTTTATGAAAATTTCTTCTATCAAAATTTTATTTCTAAAATTTCAGAATTTTTTTCCCGTATTATTACGAAATATCATTTTATTTAAATTGGATGTTGAAATCTTTTCGTTTTTTTGTAGTTGTAATTTCATAAAAATGAAATTTTTTCCAAAATTTAATGTAGGCTTTCAACGAGATTTGGCGTAGAAATAATGAGAGAATTAACAGTTGTTAGGATATGATTGCAGACATATGTTTCAAGAGTGATTTAAAATTTTATGATGGATCATATGTAATAAAATAAATACAATTTCATTGGAAAATTTTCTTCAGATAATTTTCGTTGGCATTTTCTAGCATTCTAACTAACATATGCGGTTTAGGTTTTTTTATGAGTCTATATTAAATTTTAGTTTCTTCGTATGATTAAATATAATTTTTAAAATTTTATATAAAAAGATTTATATGAGAAAAAAATGGTTGTGGGAGAAATTTTAAATTAATTGATTTCATCTACGATTGTTAATTATTTATCAGATATATTCTGTGATGGATGATTAAAAATAGTGCGCACAACCGCATAAACGAGTAAAAATTATTTGAATATTTTAAATAATGATTTGAGGATGATTGCATCGTTTATTTATTCTATAATATATATATATATATATATACTGTAATATATATGCTGTAATATATTCTAAATTTTCGTACATTTTTGTCAATTTTTGTCAATTTCTCGAGAAAGATTGAGTTATTTTAAATTGATCCATATTACAAAAGTAGAAAAAAGAATTGTTAAATATTTATTAATATTGGAAATGTATCGGGAAAATGCACTGTGGTTGTGATGCACATTTTCTTTTTAGGTGATTAGTTCAGCCTAATTTTTTTAGTTTTTTTTTTATTTTTGGGAGGGCAGATGTTGGAAAATAAATGAAAGAAGTTGGTGCACTTCGTAAGACAACACGGAAGTTTTTTTTATCACTTTTAAAGTAGCTGTTCTGCGATTTCCATTTCCTTGAGATTTTTTTGGTGAAATTTCATCTTGCTAATAGTCAACTGAGAAAGCAGACCAGAAACGACAAGTGGTAAACACAGAATTTGGAGTGAATTGCTGAAAAGGTGGAAAAAGTGTTTGTTTCTAGCTCATTAAGGCTATGGAAAAAATTTTGGTTTGCTTTCCTCTAGGGTGCAAAAGATAGTCTTCCGGCATTGCCGTAAGTGGTGAAGTATTCTGGAGGAAATATTTCGCACATTTATTTATCTTAAATTTTCTCTGGCAGACATCTCAATAGTAATTCATTGAATCGTTGAAATTCAATCAGTGAAAATATGAAAGATTGGTCGAAAATTATTTCAACAGTTACGAACCACTTGTTTTTCAGCCAAGTTTGCATTTTGTGGCTTTCTTCAAGCATTCCTTTTCTTCTGGATTTTCTGGACTTTAGTCCCAAGCAAAACGCAAAAGTATCATTCCGTTACTACATAAATGCTCAAGAATGATGCTTTTTGCAATTCGAAAATTTCAAATGGAATTGCCACATTAGCGTTAAAATGAAATAATAAACTGGCAGAAGTCGCAGAATGAAGTTCCATTAATTAAAGTTTAATTTCAATGAAAATATCTATCATTTTAAAAAAACTCGCTATGAGGAATAAAATATGGAACTTCTTGAATTATGGAACTAATTTAAATAATGTTTCCAAGTTTTTCGAAGATAACTGTAAATGATATATTTTATAAAAGCAGTTCGTTTTACTTTCGAAGTACCATAAATAGTCAAATTCATTTTAGAGGAAAATTGAATATTCTGTTAAAATGGAGTGCGTTAAGGGATGGAGGGATGGTTTAAAAGTTAGCACTGAAGCACTCTACATGAATAATTAAGCTTATCTACGACAATCTCGTCGTCTTTTCTCATGGGATTTTCTCTTTTTCTCGATTTTGTGTCCTCCACATTCCGCTGAAATGTCACTGTTCTCCAGCGATGATTGAATAATTTCAGTTCAAAGAAAGATAATCCAACTAATCGCATCGTTTTTTCTTCGTAAGAAATTTGGGAATTAAAAAATTGGGCTGTATTTTCCTTTTCTCCTAATATTCATCATTTCTGGTTTGTCTCGCTCCACAGACTATCATCGTGAAATCCCCTCGCCAAATAACCATTTGGGGATAGAAGAACAGATGGCTCCTCGAGATCATCCATCTTTCATGCTCATGCGGATTTCACTCTAATCAACGGACACAGATCGCATCTACGATCGCTCGACTTCGTCTTATCGATACAACATTCGATCATCCTTGTGCGCTTCGTGAATTTTTTTTTTAAATCATAAAAATTCTAAACAATTTGCGAAACGTTTGAAATACATGGAAACTACAATAAAAGATATGATAAGGTTCGCTTTTGCCTTTACAAACAGAAACGTTTAACATTTAATTCGGCAGTTTTAATTGAAATATTCGCTAAAATTAGATTTTCCTTAGCTTTTTCCATGTTAAAACCCTTTACAATCTATTTCGATAGCAGCAAAGAGGCTTTCTTTCCGGCAAAGAACGGATCGTCGTTCATCACGTCTGTATTCACTTATAATGCAATAATTCCAATGAATGTGTAGTTCATTTAATTCGTCGACCATTTAACTCGATTTGATGATGCTTTTACTCGCCGATACGATTAATCTCCCGTAGTTCGCTGCTTTTCAGTAATCATAGACATTTTGAATCAGTGTGAAACCTTTTATTATGCTTCTTTATCAAATTTACATTGCACAGATTATCATATCATTGCAAACATTGACCTCTTCTGTCTCTTGCTGAATCTTCGGCAATCAATGTGTCCTTCTCTTCTATTACTAGCATGTGGAATGCGAAATGATGAGGACTAAGCACGTTTTACGCACTTAATTACTTCTTGTAGTGCCAAGAGACTCGCAAGGATTACTTTTTTTGCTATTTTAGTTACTTTATGCACTGAAATCGGCTTATTAGGCCACATTAAATTATGATGACGAAGTGTTGAAAAGTGTCGAAGTGTTGCTGTTGTTACTCGATATTCAACACAACATTTCCGTCGTTTCATATGACTTTTCAGAAATTAAATGATTATTTCGTCTCTTTTAATTATTACTTCAAAATTCACAGTTAGAAGATCGATGTTGCACTTTAAAAATTTTTTATAAATGGAACAATTTGTGGAAATATTTAAAAATTTACTTAATGAAATCGGAATATTTTTTTAAGGATAAAAGGATATAAAAGAATAAAATGTGTGCTAAAAATTGCCATTTTCTATTTTCAGAAATAAAACGTGTAATACAGCAGAAATAAAAGTGAGTAAAGCATATTCGTAGATTTAGTGGATTCCGCTGGCTTAGTGGAGTCAGACCAGCTTTTGGCAAAGAAATAGAAGTATTGCTTTGCTACTTGCGCCATCCTTTTGCCAGAAATAAAGCATATGTTGCAAAAAAATGAATTTTATTTTGTAAAATGAGAAATCTTCAAATTTTTCTGAAATGATTATTTTTGTTCGCTGTTTTGAAATAATCAAATAAAATTTTCAAATGATCTCAAACAGTAAAATTTTATTTTTTATTTTAAATATCACTTTAAAAATTTTAAAAATAGCCAATTTCTGACTTTTTTCTCAAAATTTTCTGAAATTTTATTGTTAAATAATAAATTTTATGAAGGAACATCGTTCAGTTGAACTATTCTAAATTTCACTTATCAGCTATAATAATCATAGGTGAATAAAAAATCGAAATAATGCGATGGTTGCTTTTAATAAGATTTGCATAGGTAAAATTATGCTTCCGTTTGATGGATATATTTAGCGAATCTTTTTGAAAATACAATGGACCAAAAACATTGGCCTTAATTAATTCATATCCTCGAGATTACGATGACGTTGTTAAATAAAATATTTTATTATTTATCGCTGAGAACTTACGGCAGTAACTGAATAAAATCTCGTGCTGCAACTTGTAGACAATTTAAAGAAGTGGCAAAATCACAGTAGATTTCCGCATTTCTTTATATGACTCCTGCCAGTCCATTTCGCAGAGATTTACCACTAAGATTAATTTCAATGTTAAAAATTTTTTCAGAAGAGTTTGAGTGAATCGTTGCAGGTTGAGTAAAGTATATGATTAAGCATGACTGTTATAAATAGCCTAATGGAATAATAAGTGTAGCAAGTGTTGATTAATTTGATAAGCGACTAAAGGCTCTTTCCAATCACACTTCAGCTTTCGACTGTTTGGAGTTGGCCAGAATTTCTTTTTTCTGATTCCCTTCTCACTTGAATTTAGTCATGTTTAGTTACTTTAGACATCCTTTATAGAGCTGTGCAGTGCGAAAGGGATGAAATTGAAAATTTGGCGCTTTTTTAGAAGAAAAGCGAGAATTTTAGTTGAAATACTGCAATTACAATGATTACAAATTTGAAAAGATTAGTTGGATGAAGCATTTCATTTTCCATATTTCCTATAACTTTACGAAGCGATTGGCTATAAATTTTAGTAATGGAAGCACAAATTAATAATCGGCCAACTTCTATGCAACAGAAAAGCGAAATTTATAATGAATCGGATCGATTTTGGAAATTGCAAAATATTTTAAATAATCAGCATTGTTGAATTAATTGTAATTTACTGGGTTGCTAAGAGATTTAATTTTAAAAATTTTTGAAAGCATAATTTGCAAATAACTCGTAACTATGACAATAGTAAAATTCAATTATAAAAATATCACCTAAGAATTTGTATTTTTCTTCATTTTTATCGAATTTTGTCATTCGCATTTCCAATTTTTACTTTTATTTTTTTTGAGTAATTTTTTTCGAATTATATCAAAAATTACTCAGTTGATTAATTTATTTAAGTATAGTTATAAATTTATAATAATTACAAATAATTATAAATTTTCACTTTTAAACACGGATTTTAAGCAATATGCTTATTGGGAACCTAATTTATAGAGTAAATTCCACGAAAAGCCCTCTAATTGAATCGAAGGCGCAGTGCATTATGGCTATGGCAGACAGTTAGGTTCGATTCCCTATTCCTTGACAGGTGAACCTTTCATTAAAAGTGGCATTAGAGAAGCACTTTTATCTCCATTTTGAGGCAATGGAAGCTAATAAATTCAGAATTGGTGCTATCCATGAAATAAAGTCATGCACTTAGCTGTAGCAACTTTTCTAGCGATTGACAATTGGTAAATATTTTTTCTCTTTATATAATATGATATCATTCCTTTATATTGTTAAAATAAGTTAAATTCAAGGACAATCGAGAAGCATTAAACAATGGTAACGATTTAACGACATTCGCAGCATTTTTCCTGATAGTTCTTCGCATTCATTATTTCAATTATTCAAGAGCGATGTTTTATCTCAAATGAATAAGTCCATTCGGAAGAAATATATCGCTAGTGGTTCGAGAGAAAAATGAGCATTTGTTGGTGGGTCTTACAAGCATTATAAGCCATTTTTGTTTGTTCCCAATTTCGATAAAATTTCTTCTTCAGCTTTCACTCTAAATGCTACCGTAAGTCAGAGAATTTCGCATGAAATTTGGCTTATTGTCAGGAATTCCTGTCAAAATCGATGTGTATTTTGTCCAACACCTTTCATCACTGTTGCCTTTGATTATCAGATTTTCAGTTGTATTGTGGAGTAAATGGAGATAAATCACGAAATTTTTAGTCGATTAGTCTTCTAAATCTCTTCCTGAAAAAAAGATGTTGTTTAATGTGATGGGAATCGAATCAAAAGCTTATTCGCTTTCTGTCGAGGCAACGTGCAACCCTTCATGCATAATACTTCTTATAAGCATGTTCGGATATTCTGACCAAATAAAACTTCCGAAGTCGAATTCCCAGCGAACTAATCGATTTCTCACCAAATAAAAAATTAATATAGAAAAACGATTGCTTATAAAGCAAGAATCTTTGAATTCTTCTAAAAAAATATTTGTTTAATATTTCATACTAAATTTATTAAATCTCTGTATTAATAGAATATCTCGTTATTTTCAAAATAATAAGTATTCAAATACTTCATCAGTCATGGATTATTGCTACTACGAGAGACTTATAAGACTTTATTGCTTTATTCCACTATTCTAACAAATATTTACTCAACAACTCTCTTTCTCCCTTATTGAAATTTCCAATCATTTTTAATCATTTAATCATCAAATTAGTCCTAATTCCCATCGATTCATTCTTTTTCATGACAATTTATTATACCACAAATCTTGTTTACTGCTCTCCATTTCACGAAAAATTTGTCAAGTTTTTCACATTTGCCCTTTTCATTTGATGATTCTGCATCGCTTTTTTAAAAAAAAATTAAAAATCAACTGAAAAAATTCATCTTAACTTAAAATAAAGAATTCGTAGAAAGTAATAGTAAGTTGAGCTTATTAAGCTCAATTTAAAATTCTCTTTGATATATGATTTATAATTATTTTATTTAAAATATTCGGAAACAGTTTTATTTACTTAGTACATTCGGTAAAAAATTCAACATACTTTTGTTTATCAAATAGAAATCAAAAAATTGGCTGAAAAATTCTAATAATCATAAATTTTCGACCGTTATTTCGACTTTTTATCTTTTCGCTGTGGCTCTTACGCTAAATATCGAAATTAGTTAAATACATTAGACATTAGTTAATTAAATGAAAAAGTGATGGGGCGAGGGGCTGTAGAATAGCCAAATGATTGGTGTTTGGATTGTCATTTTGTCCGCCGTAGTTCCATCTCTACCTACTGGTAATAAACCTGTCATTAAGGAATTTTAATGGCACTGGGAAATCCACCTGTTTTTCTGTGTCTGAGTGAATCTCTGGAAAAATTGTCTCATCCCACTATTAGTGCAGCCAATGACGATTCTAACCACAAGCGTTTAACATTTGCTTAAAACTTACTTAATTACATTTATTTAGTATACTTATTTACATCCGAGATCAGATCGAACTTTTCTGATTTCAATATTCACTTTTACTAATTTGTTACTTATTTTCTTGAATATTCTTTTACTATTCAGCAATTCAGCATATTTCAGCAGTCAACTCTGAACAATGATTTAGCACATTTGTTACCTATTTTTTCCATTTTTCGGGCAGTCCTTCTCCTACTTATTGAATTTCATACTGTTATACTTTACTTTTTATTTCGTATCCTTTTTTTGTGCTCGGTAGGTTTTTACTTTCATTTAATAAGTTATACATAGTTTAATAAAGTTTTTCGTTTTCTAGATGATCAACAAATATCAACAATAATGTTGGTTCCACTTATTTTCTTTTCTTTTTAAGGGAGTAACTGGTTGGTATTGCATTTTGCATTTTGAATTGCTTATGGTCATTAAAAAAAGAATATTTGTTTAGCTGTTATTTACTGCGTAATGAAATTGTGATAGAGTGGAATAAAATTCGCGAAAAAGTTTGCAATTTTCGATAATCCTTTTTAAATTTTAAATTTATTCATCGTTTCATTTACTAATGATTTTTATCTATTATTATCGCTTTACTTTTTTATTGAAAACTAGTAAATTGCATGATGTGCCGATGGCTCAGTGGAAATCACTTTCAAAGGGAAATGAGTTCGAATTCGCCGACGCACCATATTTCGCCTGGCGGCAACATCGGGAAAAAATTCAGGAGAATAGACTGGCGAATGGATTGTTGCTCCATTCGGAGAGCTATGCTGGGCTTCTGCTCCCCGCAGCAATAAAGCTGTCCAAAAATCCTGGAGATTCACTGCGGCTTTTGTCGCTAAGAGACTCCATGATATATTTGTTCAGTGCGACAAACCAGTGGAGCGAGTCTAACCAGTACCATTACTGGTCTAAAAAATAAATGAAATGATTTTTTTCTTTGTTGTTGTGAAGAGAAGAGTCTCTTCTTTCTTTATTCGCTCTTAATATTCTGTGTTGCAATTGGCCTGTCAAAATGACATTTCATTATATCTTCAATTAATTTAGAAAGGAAAATTGCTTAATCTGTCGCACAATATATCTAAAAAATTATAATAGTGTGTGTATTTGTTTGTGTGAAGAAAATAGGAACGGATCCTCGTTCGACTTTTGAAAAAGAACGTGGCAAACTTCGATAAATATTGCAAATAAACAAAAATAATCGCTAAATTTAATTATTCATATTCGTATTTGGCAGTGGTTATTAAATCTCAGTGGTTATTAAATCTCAGTAAGGTATTTTTAAAAATATTTTTCCAAATTTTATTAGAACTATTAAGTGAAAATTTCGATCTCTTTATTAATATTGAATAAAATAAAAATTTTTAATCGAATCAATTCAACTGACGAAATTCGAAAAGATGATTGCAATATAAAATGTAAAATATTAAATTTTTTAAACGCTTAAAAGATTTCAAATATTTTAGTTTATATCACAAATTTCTTGATGATTATTTCTTATGCTTCAAATTCATGTCCAAGTCCTATTTGATTCTGCTTTATTTGAAAATAATATTCACGCTGGATGAATTCGAACTCGATTCTCAATTGCCTACTGTAACGTGTAGGCAGTGCGTGCAAGTCTGGCGCTCAGTTAGTAAAGACTCAAGGGCTGCCTGTGGACTTAACTCCGTAACGTGCACTGGTAACGCTTGCTTTATGAGTAAGTATTTTTCTAATTTTAGCTTTTATTAAATTTTTTTTCTTCAAAATGACAAATTATCATGCTATAAAACTAAAAATCAAGTAGAATAAAAAATGGAGCATTAAAAACTCGTTAATGTAAAGAGTAATAAGCAAAAATCAAACTGATAAAATAATTATTTATTAGATTTGAATTTTAGGACAGTGTAAGCATTGTCCCCTCTATCAATATATGACTGGCTGTTTACTGCTTACTGAATGGCAATTAGCTGATCTAGCACTAATGAAGCAACGAAGTGATTTATTGGCCACGAGAGTGGGATCAATTTTGCTTTGCGAGGATTCTGTTAATTACACAACTTGTATTTGCAATCGCAAGGATAAATGCAACGATATTCATACTCGATCACCATTTACAACATATGCTGGTTCGTTGAGAACTTCAAAGTGCCAATAGCACTGTCCATTTGCCATATTGTTCAATTGAAGATTTATATTCTTTCAGTTCTGCCACTTTTTTAAGAAAAAGTGGCGCGATTCAAATATTAATTTAATAGCAATTATTGCATGAAGAAGATTTTCCAAATTAAAAAAATTTAAATTTTTGGCTCAAAAAATGGCAGTTGTTGAGTTTTTTTGAGAAAAATTACAGTCTTAATTATTCATGAGATTTCGAAATCCTTTTGCATTTTCAGGTAGTCTGTTTAATGGAATCATAAATTTTGAGCAAGCGATTAATAAGATTGATCCACGCTATGGTGATCGCCAATCGAAGCATTCATTCGCTTTTAAAAATTTCCTTTTGAATTGTGCAACCCATTACTGCTTCTACGTCTCGCGAATATTTATAATGCTTTACCTGTTAAAAATTTTCTATTCTTCGTTTTTGTACTAAAAAAAATTTTTTTCAATCTTCTTTAAATATGCCATAATATGTTGTAAATCTCTATAGTAGAATGCGAGGCGAGGAACTTCAAAAATCTTCTATTTTTGAAAAATTTTTACTGCATAGTGTAACTCTCTAAAAACCCAGGCTTTTAAGAAGTAAATGCATGAATATACGGCGAACATTACACATTGAGTTAATCCTACAAAAATTATGATAAATAATCGAAAAAATAAGGATCAATAAATTATTAATTTAATTTCATAATTTATTCAAATTTCTAAATATAAAGTTAAGGGCGATATAGCACAATCAAGCCTCTGATTTTCAATCGGAATCACCAGTTCGGTTCTTCTTCGGTTGGGGTATTAAGTCAGCCAAATCTGAATGCTGACTATGCTTTTATTTCCATTCTTAATTTCTTTTTCAATATTCAAGTTTCTTTTTTTCATTTTTTAAATTATTTTCTTGTTTATATTTTATTGAGAATTTCCATCTCAGCTTGCTCATTGCAATCATTCGCTATTTCTTGAATGTTTTATTCAAATTATGTCGCATAAGAATTCGTGTTGAAAACTAATGAAAATTCTAGGATTTCTACATGAAATCTATTTCCAGTTTTCATTCATTTTTTCTTGTGAATCTTCTATTTTTGAAAAATTTTTACTGCATAGTGTAACTCTCTAAAAACCCAGGCTGTTAAGAAGTAAATGCATGAATGTACGGCGAACATTATTCGCCATAGATTAAACGATCGGATGAAGCTTCTATGAATCCATGAAATTGTCTGATAGTCGATGAAAGATGAAATTACAAAATAATACAGCTTTTTTAGAATTTTGAAATTTTGGACTTGGATTTTGAATTTTTGAATTTTTTTAGAATTTTTAGTTAAAAAATAATCAAAATAAATTTTTCTAACAAAAATTCCATTTTATTTGATTTTATTAACCATAGAAAAATTGAAAATAATTAAGATTTTATTCCCATTTGATAGGCTCTGTTTTTTGTGATAATTTATTTAGAAGTTTAAATTAAAGATTTTTTCAAATATTAGTTAAATTGCTTGGAAATAATAACTTTTCATTCATCAAATGATTTTTCAGGAAAAAAGGGAAGAAAAAATAAATATCAAAATTAAGGAGAAAAATGTGAATTTAATGCGATGCGATTGGAAAAAATTATTATGTGAAAATTATATAAACAAATAGGATTTAGAAAAGAATATTTTAAATTTTTTGTCTATGCAATCAAATAAATTAATTTATTAATTTGGAAATTACATTTCTAGAATAAATTTATAGATAATTTATCGGCACAAAATGGTAAATTTTTTTAAATGATGGAAGTAACTTATCTTAACGGATGCGACACTGAGAATCAAAATGTAATTTCCAAATTAATAAATCAAAATGTACCACCTTAGTTCGTTTGAAAAATTCTGGAGCTCGGAAAATTTTACCTCTCCCGTCGAAATAAGTTTTTTAACATCGTTGTTAGGTGGGAAGAAATACTGAAGCGAAAAATAAAATATGCAAAACAAGCAGAGAGAGTTGAAATGGAAGTCGAAGCATGAATTGCAAATTGATCATTATGTTGGTTAATTTATTTAAAATAGACTGCATGCGTTTCGTTTGCACATCTAAGCTAGCGAACTGCTTCAATTTACATACCCTTATATAAAGCCTTTATATAAAGCATATTTAAGTATGTATTTAAGTATAAAATGGTCTCGTGGCTTCGCTCAATTGACTTGGTTATTCTTTCTAATAAGTCAAATCCACTTCACAGAATGAGGGAGCAGCAAAATTTTTAAATATTTGTTGTGAAAGAAAAATTTTTCATGTTAATCATTTGTTTAGTAAATTAATTCATTATTCGAAATTATTTAAGCAGAATCCGGCAAATTAGAAAAATATCTTCTTGTCTTAACGTTATTCTCGCTTTGCACTCTTTTCTTCAGCGATCAGCGAATTTTTTCCCATTTTCACATCGCCATTCAATGAATCATTATTCCCAGCCGTAGGATCATTGCTTGCTGCAGCATCAATTGCAAGAAACGATGGACCACTCTTTGGAATTTTTTTCCCTTCAATTATCCCATTCGTTCCATTATCGATAATTTGATACAGAAAATCGCCGTTATTTGTCGCACTAAAAAATAAGATATCTTTGATCAAATTGGAAAAAAACTCAAAATCATCAAACTAACAAACCTGAGACTTTTGTGAACTAAATAACAACAGATTTAATCTAACAATTTGCTTATGACTAATGATAACTCAATATTTTCGACTTCATAATCATAAATTTTTTCCTCTGTGAGCTCGAATATTTTCGCACTTTTCATAATTTCCGGTGAATGCAATGGCCAAACGATTTGCGCAAGAATTAGCCTCGGTCATGTTGATGAGCTCATCGTCAGCTAAATGGGAAATAATTAGCAGTCAACGAAATCTTGATCCTTTCGCCACTTACTCACTGCATATTTTTTATTTTCTCGAGAGCAATTTTATTCTACTTTGCATTCAGTTAAAATAATTGTTGGTCTTGCTTAGTCTCAAGAGAAAATATCAATTGTTTCTTCCAAATAAAAATTTGAAAAAATCAAGAAAATCATGAAATATAAATTGAATTTTTATCGAGGATTTTTATCAAGACTGCTTGTCATTTCATTCTTCTTTAAACACCATATTTCTATGAAGACTTACTACTTGAACTGATCGGTAAAAACTGATAATTCTCGGTAAGAAATGATGCATAAACTTCTTGGAAAGCACCATTCAATATTTCTTCGAGAGTATTGCATCTGTCAAATGTAGTACAAATGCAAACGACGAATGTATCTTTTTTCTGGCACAGATTTTTCTCATTAAACATTTCAAGTGGCATTTCACCGGTCTCAACACATCCAGCAGCCATCGTTTCGCTTTTCTCGCTGTTCACAGCTGAAATTTGGACTCGGCATTTCCTTCTTTCAAACAACATAATAAACAAATACTTTTATCAGGCAGATGTTCCTTATTCAGCTCTCAGAAAATTTTATCTGCATTATCACTTTAGCAATCTATTGTGAACTTCGTGAGGAAATTTATGACTGCAATAATGCATCTTCAAATTTCCGTTTCTAGAGAAAACTAAGAAAGCTTTTTCGATAATCGCTGGCGGGCGGTATGAGTTGTTTTTTCTCAACTGCAAACTATTTAAGAGCAATATTATCAACAGCAAAAATCCAATCGTTTGAATATTTGTTGGTTATCTAATGCAGATTCCATAGGTTAAAAATTTACTAATTTTGGACAACATTCTGCTCATTAAATTTCTCAGATACATTGATAATGAAGGTTAAATAGTCTCTAAAAAAGAAGTGCTAAAAAGTATGAAAAAATCACCAATATAGCACAAGTCACTTTCACAATCTTCTGTACATGATGATGAATTCGTTGCATATTTGTACTGTGTACAATTCAAAGCATTTCCATAATAGGTTGATGCGAATAATAAGAAAATTCCTATCATTCTGAAATTTTATGTAACAGCTGATCCATCAGAACTATTCAGCGTATTGGAAACTATAAAGAGAACAAGAAATCACCATAAATCATGAGGAAAAGATGAAAAGAAATCATTCCTTGATTTCCACCTTAAATCTTCTCAAAGCGAAGAAACGCTGGTTAAAAAGAAATTTATAAGTTCCTTTGGTTAGAATAATGATGGTCGAACAAATTGCACTAATTTATATGGGAAATAATTCAAAACTACCATCATTTAATATTAAAAATGAATTATGAGCCCATCTTTAAGATTAGTTAAAATTAATTTTCATTTTCTTTAATTAGACTCGCTTCATTGGCTATTGGCTAGAGTAAGGCTTCTTGGTTTGAAGAAAGGAACTTTTTTCATTAAGCCATTATTTGGACTTAAAATATCAAACAGCGTAATCTTTTAATGGCCAATTTACTCTTGCCAGATAAATGAATGGAACTATAGTCCTCCAAACAACAACCTAACTAATGGCGCACTCATTAATTTAATATCCCGAAGATTAATAAGCAAAAATGGCACTTTAAGGCACATTTACGATCATCTCAGTAATATTAATTGTGCTTATGCTATCACTGTGCATATTTTGATGTATTAGGCACCGTTATTTTGATAGACACTCAATCCGACACTCCTTTTTATTTTGAGCAGCTTAAACATCTTTTATGGAAATTATAGTAAAAAAAGGTCTAAATTAACTAACTAATTACAAATCAATTCTCAGTACTACGGCAATATTAAATAAGTTTTGATAGAAGAATTAAGCACAATTTTCATAAATTTACAAAATTCAGAAGCAGTCTTACTTTAGCAACTTTAGCTAATTCATTACGGATGAAGAGCCATTTTAATAGAAAATAGGGCAATCAATGTTGGGCCATCTTACGCTGATACTGAAGTTCAAAAATGCATTCAATCAAAGGAATAAAAAAGTACCAATATAAGTGCTGTATTCTAAGGTTCGAATGTAGAGATGGTTGCCATTTATAAACAATTCCAGCAACTATTTTATAAAAAAAAATAAACCAGTGTTGATAATAATACATCCGGTGTAAGTCCAATTAAAAGGACCAATATGAGGATAACCTTTTCAAGGGATAGAAAACAGAGCGCATTAAAAATTATTAATCCTTCTTTAATCAATCCAAAAACGAATTCTATTTTCTTCCCCATTATTTATTTCTTTAAAAAAAACAGTGGAAACAGCCATATAATTTCAGTATTTTCAGTATTACAGTATTCATAGTATTTTATATTATATGATCTTGAATGACATCGGGTGGGATGATCGGTGGTGTGATTCCACTGATCTCATTTTATGTTCCTTCGAGGGAGCAAACTGGCATCGAAATTGAATCTATATGCTGTTGAGAACCTGCACACCACTTTTAACCCTGAGTGGTGGGTGGTGGCTAAATACAATAGCTTCTCTTCTATAATTTAATGCGGCTTGAAACACACTTTTTTTTACAGATAGGATATGACGAAAAAGTAGCTTTGTCGAGTAAAAAATATAATTTCCATAAGACTTTCATATAAATTTTTAATTTTAAAATAATTATTTTTATATATGGATGTCGCAAACTGATTTGCCATTTAATATCTAATATCCAGCAAAATCCATCATTACTGGTTTGAAGCCGAATTGCACAGAGGGAGAAGCGCATTTAAACTACTCTCAACATGATATCAAGGATCTAGTTTCGATCCATTTAAAACAAAATTTTATATTTCTTTATTTCTTTCATGGAAAAGATCAGATAATAATATTCTAAAGAATTCTAAAGAAATTTTTCTGTTTCTAAATATGCATCATGCATCATGTAATATTCCTAATTTTTGCAAAAGGGTTGGAAGTATATAAAATAATGTATTTTGCAAGTTCATATAAAAATATTGATAAATCGTTAAATTCACAGATATTTACTATTCACTGTTAAATATTCCAAGGAAACTGTTGATGTTAAATCATGGCTTATTATTACAAATATTTTTTCTAAAATATTCTAAAAATAGGTTCAATTCGAGGATAATCTCATTGAACAAATGCATAAGGAATAGGTGAGCGAGAACTTTCAGTACCATAGCACAAAATAATCTTTCATGAATGATCGGTGAAAACTAGTTTAAAATAGACAAAACAAGAATAATAAGTCTTTTGGCAATTTTCGTTGTTAACCTAATGCTGTCAGAAATCGTCTTGGCTATTTTAGTTAGTCTTTATAAGCTTGCCGTTTCCTTTCATCGAATTCTTTTTTTGCAATTTCTACGATATGATTTTAATAACGGTTTATTGTAAAGAAATTAAGTGGCTTAGAAATAACCCCGCAACTGCGAAAATAAGTTTTAATTGGAGGCTTTTCTGCGATTCGGCCGCTGACATGGTCAAACAATTTGCAAGCAAGGCAACTGTTCACTTGGTACGAGGATTTTTGATGTTGCATGTCGAAAAGTTGAAGAAATTGCGGAACTAATATGCTCTATAAAAACGATAATTCGTTTTAACAATGCGCTGCCAATATTTTCACTTGATGTGTGTGTTCTAGAATGTAAGTGCATAACTGAAAATTACAAAAGGAAAAGGACGGTCAATGCGTTAGGAAAATAAATTTTCTCATATGCGAGAAGCTAAACGATATTCAAGTAAAAATATAATGCTTTAAATCACTGCGTTTTCACTAATTATTATTATGATAATGCCCTATTATGATGTATGAATTTTATTATTATTATTATTTATTATTTTATTAATTATTATTAATTATTATTAATTATTGTTATTATTATTATTACTATTATTATTATTACTATTATTATTATTACTATTATTATTATTTATTATTATTATTTATTATTATTATTAATTACTATTATTATTATGAATGAATGAACCATGCATATATAAAAACAAGTAAGTCTGAGAAGTATTAAAGGGATGCTACAAAATTTTATAGGATATCAAGGCTAAAAGCCTTAGATAAACTGAGCGCGATCCAGAAATTAGAGAAATGAAGAGTTTCAAAAGCGAATTCAGGAAATAAGTATAACGAAATGTAATGAAGGTGTGTTATGCGGAAATAACAGAGTCTCGAAGTATGATGATACGCACAAAAAAGTTTGGGAAATATTTAGAAAGTACAGTGGTATGAGAGGGATGTTAAAGCAAAGGCAGATTTTCTAGTCAGCGTGTCACTTTACCTGGAATGATGGCAGAAGAACATAGTATGATTTTTGCAAGCTAAGGAAGCTGACGAAAAACAACAGAATTTTCTAAAAACAATCAGACCTCATAATATTCCCTCAAAATTTCATAAACTCTCTTAATTCCCTTTCGTAATCTCCTCCGTTTCATCCATTTCCCATCCATTTTCCGTCACAGCCTCAGTATCACCCCACTGTTCAATAATATACAATATATTCCCACTAATTATTCCCCTCTAATTCGTTAAAAGATGATCAAACGGAAGTGATCAAACGGAACGGAAGTTAACATGATCGAAATACATTACAATCCATGCAGCATTAAACTGCAACCGAAAATATGCAAAATATAACACGTTATAGTAACGGACAGAAAAATGAAGGAAGAATATTTTAGAAAAATGGAAAAAGTGCAAAAAAATACAAAAATTTAAAAAATCAGCAACTGGATTCGGTGAAATTTTCAGAGACTTTTAGAATAAAATAGCGACGACATTTGACATTTGAAGTTAAGGAGATATTTAAGGAAGTTTTTCGGAAAAAATAGCTATATTTAAAGTGGTATTATTAAGAGGTTATGGCAAAAAATGCGGATTTTGGTAAGTTCGAAAAAAAGCAATGAATTTGCGAGGTTTCGACTTCAACGATATTTTAAAGAAGGTTAATTGAAAAGTGAAGTTTATCGGTTAAACAAACGGAAAGGAATTGATCTAAAGGAATAAAAAAAGGATAAAAAAGAGAATAAAAATAGGGTTCGACTGAGTATTAGGGCGACTGATGGGATTTTAGGAATAGGAAGGCCTGTTACGCCTGTACAAAGCTAATTGAGAAGCATTAGAAAGGTAACCACAGCGTGGTAGGGTACTGAATCGTTGATTATGACTGAAAATGACAGCGAGCTCTGAGGGGAAGTTCGGGGAAATGTCTGCGAGCATTAAGGAATATATTGAAGTTTCCTTTTTGGAGAGATTTCTAAAAGTGTGGACAACTTCGGTACTAAGCAAACCAAACCTCTCTGTTTCGTAACTACCTGCTGAGTTTGTTCTCGCTTTTTTCCGAACATAGTGCCCTAGTGTAATTTTTTTCTGAGAATAATAGAATAAATTTTTGGAATGGATTTTGAATGGATCTCTTTATCTACAAAAAATTTCAAAAACCATTAAAGAGTAATTTTTAAAATCGCTCTTTTATGTTGCAGTTGAAACAATCGACTGGTATTTCTAACGCGACATTAACGATGGTTATTATGCATTTGAAAATAACTCTTACGATATTCTTTGTGCATTATTGGTAGCTCGAAGATAGCGACTGTCGCGAAATGCGATATTTTTTCTAAATTTCAAACTGGTGACTCCGACCCGCCAAAAGAAACCTTTCATTAACTTAATTAATTCTTTATTTGTTCCATTTACATATGTCAATAAACCATTAACGTCAATTTATAGAAGTTGAATACACTTCTAAAAATTTTTATTTCTTTTTCTCGTTGTGTAGCAACCAAGCGGTTGGGTCCCAATATTTCAATGTTTTTTTTTGTTATTTACGATCCTTTGTATTATTTGTTCATTTTTTACTTGTTTTTGAGATAGTTGTCTTTTTAATCTTTGGATTTAATTTATATCGAATATGATTATTTTTTCTTGTAAATATATTACTGAGGTTTAATTACCCAAGTTTGAGGCATGAGGTGAAGAACATTTTCTTATTACGTACGGTGATAATCAAACTATAAAATATCAAGTGAGTTGATCTAAAGGAATAAAAAAGGGTAAAAAAGAGAGTAAAAATAGGTTCGACTGAGAATTAGAGCGACTGATGGGATTCCCATCCATTTTCCGTCTATATTAATATTTCTACTGTTGTCCTGATAAAGCAGCTAGATCAAGTGTTTTCTAAAATATTGATGCGTGGCAGGCAAGCACCATTCAGCTACAATCATTTATTATTCTATTATCTTTTACAGCGGCATTAATATGATGTTAAAGGAAGCCTAATCAAAGTGGAAGGAGGAATCTTTTCAAAACAATGGAATTTGTTGGCTAATATGCTGTTAAAATATATGAAAAAAAGCGACCATTGTATTATTATTTCATCAGCAAACTGCATGAACTGCATCGAATGACCAATTAGGGCGAAGAGATTTCGCTGCACCTTGTTTATTTTTGCAAATTTTTCAACGTCATAAACCTGAAATTAAAATTCACATGTAAATTCAAGTTGAAATAGATTTAATTCATTATTAATTATAAATTGCAAAAGTTGAAGGTTGGGTATAAGGATGGGTGCTTAAGGCGCTGCTTAGGCTTTTATCATACCAGTCAATGAATAAATTACTGGTCTTTTCAATGTCAATGCAATGGTAAAAGATGCTAATAATAAGAAGCTAATAAGCATATTAGATGCTGCTTATAGACATGTGCAAATATGATAAGAAATATGTGGAAAAGGATAAAAAATGTATTGAAATATTTGATATTTTTTTAATAATATTTTCAATTCAATATGCTTTGTCTTTAATAACTATAAATTTAATTCCTATTTAATTCCAACATTTCTATAATTAATTCGCCATTTGGCTACCTAACTTTAAAAAATTGTAAAATTCAAGAAGACCTAAATTATGGACATTAAAATTTTTTTCAAAATTCACGAATTCCGGCAGATTAAGTATTTCATCAAGGAATGTAATAGTAAATGAGCCCAAACTTTTGGGCATTTTATTCTGGTTTCTTCTCTTGAAAATTCGGAATATTTACACAAAGTGTTTTTAAAAGATGATAATAAAAATCTAATGGCTATTTTGAAAAAATGTGATAAGAGAGAACGAAGAAAATGGTTGTTTTATCATTTGAATTAGTTTTTCCTTAAGTGAGAAATGATTCTAATAACCAATTTTAAAAAATTCAAACTCGAAAAAATTCAAAAAAAACATAAAACGACAAATAAAGGATTCCATTAATAGATTCTTAGTTGATAAAAAAGAGCAATCTGATTGAATAATTATTTCCTTCTAAAGAAAAGCAATTACTAGTAAAGAATTTAGATGAGAATTTTCGACCGACTGCAATCGCAAAAGGATGCTAATTGCTTCGAACAAGTAGAATTAATATTTGCCTTCGTTGTTTAGTGAGCAACCACCTTCCTCAGCATTCATAATGATAATTTGATTATCATAAGAGATAAATGATTAAGGCCGAGAAAATCATGAATGAATACAACCAGTGCGATGAAAAATATTAAATATATTCGGATTAAATGTTTGAAATTTATAATGGAAAATTTAATATAAAATGAAAAAATTTCAGATAAAACTGGATTTTCGTTGTAGTCTGTTTGTTTGGTTACAAATTTTCGTAAAAGGCTGAGGACGCATTGAGACGATTAACAAACATATCTTGTCGTACTTTTGCATTTTTATGAATATTTTTCTCACTTGTGCTATATTTCCCTCCATCCATTAAACTAACTGAAGCGCATGGTAAAAAAAAAAGAACATTTTTTCTCTAAAATGAAATTCATGCAGTAACAATTGCTTTGAAAAAAAATTCTTAATGACATTTCTAAATGACATTAATATGAAAAGTATATATCAGAGGTTTTATTCCAATTTTAGCAATGAATAATAATTGTTAACTCCATTTTTTCATTAAAATGATGGAAAATAAAACCTTGCATATCAATAAACTATTAATTGGTACCAAGGAAATTTTTACATTTATTTACTGTATCCATAATTATTGCAAATGCATTAATTTCTAAATAATGTATTGTATTAAATCAAAACCTTATAAAATGAATCGTTCTATGTTTGTGGTGCGTAGATGAAATGTCACTTCCGTGCCATTTAATTTCGGTATATTTTGTAATAATTTTTCTTCTAACAGTTCACATCATTACTGCTAGAGTGGTTTCCATGACGCCATTCCATCTGATTCCATTCCAATGATTCCATTCTAAGAGTAGCAAAACCACTCATTTTTCCATCCTCTAAGCTTATATATCGCTAGGCCGCCTATGTGTTTTCCTGTGTTTACCAAACAAACGGACGCAAAGTTGTTGACAATACTTTTTCAGAAATTAATTGCAGGTTCATTAAGAAAATGGTTTTCATTAAAAAATGTTTTGATGGCAAAAAGTAATTAAAATAATAAATAACTTCTCCGACGGATGGGGATCCCTGAATTAAAAGAATAAATTTCATCGGAAAAACATCGCAACACCAAATGTGTCGAAGCACCTTAACAAAATGTCATGCTTTCGAGATTATTACATATTTCACTAGAAGTCAAACATTGGACAGCATCGAAAAGCGAAATTCGCTTAAGACTGAAATCGACATAGTCAGGAGATATTTTGAGTAAACCGAGTAAATACCGTTTTATGATTTATGGATATTCGAAAAATCGGGGGAGCGTCTTGACCTAGTAGCTAAACTCTTGCTTCTAGTGCACTCAACTAATTTCGTAGCGCTGCGTGTATAAAAATGAAACTCTTCGCCACTCGAGATTTGTGATCTAAGAAATATGCACTGGTCTTCAGTTCCACTCGAGTTACAAAAAAAACTAAAACCACAAAAACTAATTCTATTCAAAATTGCATCATAACGAGAAAATTATTCCTAAAATTACGAGAAAACTTGCATACTTTTAACAGAGCAGAGAATTTCTGGCTTGGCTGTTTGTCTCTTCGTTGTAGAACCACTTGGGGAAGATAAATGACACTTTCTTTTTCGATTATCATATGCCGCAGGACGTGTACAAAAATCCGGGTGATGCTGGCGACCCATCTATATTTCTATCGCCAAGGAACTCCCTTTGTCCAGTGCGACAAGCCAGTGAACCAGTAATGGTGAGGTCTCTTAAAAAAAAATTATCATAAGCGTATGTTTGAGATCAGTCGAAGCAACTTCTCTATTATCCAAAATTCATCCTCACTGCTTAAAAACTCTTCGAATCCAGATTTTCCACTCCCATTAATGACAGCTCTTCAAAAACTCACCCGCGCTCTTCTCCATCGCTTATCGCGTTTGCAGGTAGTACCATATTTCATCCAATATATCTTTTTCTTTAGTTCCATTGGAATTCAAACTTAGACATCTCGTGCACTTCCTTAAGGCATTTTCGCTGGCTTCAACCGCTGGCTTTGTCAACTTATCGCGAACTCGCAGAGCTTCGAGGCCCAATATGGCTGAATGGATAATGAACAGGTATTGCCCCGATAGCAACAAACCCTCCATCAAAAACCTGGAGCGAGCCACCAGCAAAGTGTCGGCCTGGCAAAAATTACGATATACTTGTAGCGAACGGAGTCTAATTAGCCCAATTTGATGGCACTAATCGAGCCACCAACAAGCCGACGACCATATTCTCTCCCTTTCCCGCATTCCACCGCTCTTCGCCTAATGCTCGCTTATTTCTCTCCACTCCTACTTACCGTTATCACAATCAGCTTATCTGCTCACTTAATTTGCCGTCGATAATACAATAGCATTTCATCCAATTTCTAATTATCGGCTTCAGATTCCATTTTACTGGTTGATTCAGGTTTATTGGGGTTCTTTTATAGGCAAAATCGACTGTTATAGGTTGAAAATTTATTTTTATTTTTTACGTTCTGAAAGTAATTCGACGAAAATTTTCTTGAAAAATTTCCTAGATTTATTTTTTTTCCATTTTTTCCACAAATTTCATAGATAAATTTATTATAAATAAATATAAATTTAATAAATTTAATAAATTTCATAGATCTCATTTTGGATTTTAAAACTGTTTTGATGAATACTAGAGGAAAGAAGAAAAGGGAGGAAAGGAGGGGGATGAACGGGGGAGGCGAGAAGGGGGAGAGAGTGAAGAGGAGGGGATGAACTGGCGGTGGAGGGGAAAGGGTGAAATAAATTCATCACCGCGAGGAATAAAATTTAATCGAAAGAAAAATGTGTAATTCTGTATCGTAATTTTATTTTTTTCTTCATTTCCTGCAAAAATTGCGGAATTATTTTATTTTTTCTTTTTTCTTGTTTCTTTTTATTATTATTGAAAAATTCCTAGAAATATTATTATTGAAAATCCATTTTGAAATCTCTGAATTTCGTGATTTTTCCTTTTTCTATTTAATTTTTAAAAATATTTTCCATTTTTCAGTCGAACTTATTTATTTAACAATGAATGCAAGATCGAGTCGTAAACGAACGTCGAATATCGATGCTCACAATAGTCGAATAACAAAACGACGAACCGTAAGGAACGATTTAAATGTAAGTTTTAAGCATTCTTTTTCTCATAATTCACCATTTCTGTTTTGATTATTTTGCTGAGTTTCTGTGAAATCTTTTGTCAGAGAGCTACTTACTTACAAAAGTCAGAAATCTTCTACTGTTATTGGTATGTTTCTTAGTCATAGGTGCTATAGAACCTATGAACCTTCATTCCGATTTCACCGGATGAAAGGAACCACTCCATATATTTATTCTACATTTTTATCTGTGATTTCTCGCCTAGCTAGTTCAAAGATTCCGAGATATTTTAGTCTGACACTTTTTAAACCAGTTATGAATTTGTAGAAATTGCTATCAGCGTAAACGAGTTTCGTTTTATTCATATTGATTTAAAAATCAATTTTCACTACTGGAACGTCATCAGCCTGTTCGTGATGCTATGCTTTGATTTTGCATACATCCCCTTGATCTCTGTCGATAAGTGATTTACCCTGTATTCGATTTATCTATTTTGATTTCCCGTAAACATATAATTTAATAAGTCTAATTATTTTCTCCGGAATTACGTTTTGTTCCATGGCTTACCAGAGCGAGGCCTGGTTAACATTAAAACATTAAATTAATACCGAATATCGATCGAATCAAAAACAGAGTGGAAGAGTCGATATAACGGTTACTAGTACATTATTCTCATGCATCCCTTTGGTCAACAATCACTCGGTGGCGCAAATTCAATTTCTAATTTGATTAGGATGCATTCTGCTATCACGCAGTGTAGTAATTTGAGCAAAGGTGAGGCAAAAATCTTCAGAAATCCAACTCTGCAATATTTGTAATAGCGCGCCATCCATCTTAGAAATTGAGAGCAGACTTGCTTCAGTCACCTATTTTTCTCTTTATCTCATGTCAGTGGTCATGTCAATTTAGAAGAAATTTAATTAATTTTAATTTTTTACATATATTAATATTTAATTAATTTTTTAATGGAAAGATTAAGTAATTAAGGTGTTCAATGGTGACATAGACAGTGAAAGCCGAAGTTCTGATGGATTTCATATTGAAAAGAAATCTATTCCGAAAGAGTTATTGGATGATGTGTTGGCAATTTATGCGGAAATCAGAACTGGTTATAGAAAACTGATTAAAACAGAGGGCTTGGTATAGCAGTTTTTGGCAAAATTATTTACTTTTTATAAATAATTTTTTACAAATATTTATATGAATTTTTTGATTTTTATTGAAAGTGTTTGGAAATATTTTTACACTGTTATTTTATGTATTCCCTTCCCTTTGTTAATAAATAATCTTGCTCTTTAAATTAATATTAAATATTAATAGTAAAATAAATAATTATTTCAGAAATTGTTTGAGCAGGTGATAAATTCAGGATATCCAAAGAAATATGTGGTTAGTATTTTGCTAATTATATTAAGATGATAGGTTTTTTTTTAAAAAAGAGATGATTCAATTTCTATACCTCATTCTAAAAATGTTAAATGTAAGAAATTCATTATTAATTTTATATTTTATGCTTAATTATTCATTTATTGAGTGGTGAGTTTTTTAATTCTAAAATCATTTTTAAAATATACGGTGGCCAAAAATGAACAGAAAAAATAATTGTGACATTCATGAGGGAAGGCAGGGCACTGATTGAAAGTCATAAGATTTTTTAGATTAGAAATTAATTTTTCATTGTGACAAAATTGGCAAAATTTTAAGGCGATCAGTTTCTTGATATTTATTTTTATAGGTGAAATCGAAAATAAGACCACTGAATTTAAAACCACCCCATGAACAGCCGACGATATTTTCTATTCGGTCGGTCACAAACGCAGTGCTGCAGACATGCCCAACGAAATGTTTAGAACATGTTATGGCAACACCTCGAATGCAATATTGGACTCTTACTGAAAGTAATATAATGGTAATTTTTTATAACAATTAAAATTTTGTTGGTGTAGTCACAGTCTTATTCATTTTATCAAATTTTAATTGGTTCGTCGAATTAGATACCACTTCAAATTATGCCATTTTAGAACAGTAGATTCTCAGATTTCTTTGAGAACTCTTAAAGCTTTCAAAAATTATTAAAAATCCCGAAAATCTTTTATTTTCATGGGTATTTAATTTATTTTAATATTAGAAATTAAAACTTAGAAACTTTTACAATGTTTATTAAATTCGAAAATAACTATAATAAGTCCATTACACATTCACAATAATTTTTTTTATGAAAGTATTTTTATGAAAAATGGCTATATTTTCAAGAAAAAATTGATAAAATGTGGCATTGTTTTGCAGTTTTTTTAAATCTTTTTAATATCTTGAAGGAAGAAGATAAAATATGTGAAAACAGTCGCATGGTCACCTCAAAATCGTTCTAATATGGACTATATTGTGATAACCATTTTTTAAAAGAAATAACTTAAAATATTATCGTTATGACTGAAAGTATAAAATACAACACAGGTCAAAAAAAAAAAATTTAGATCTAGATTTGGCTATGAAGTTTAGTTTTTGTCGTTATATATCATTATCATTTATCATTTGTCTAAACTATTAGACTTTCTTAGGCATGTGATCATTATCTAAATTTAGTGCGAAGATGAACGTACCTTATCTCATATACCATTTCTGGGTGATAATGAGGATGACGCAGGTTTCTGTGAAGAACTTTTAAAAACATTTGAAGAGGTTAACTTGTTTCATTTTTTTTTTATAATTGTTTTTGTGTTTATTGTTTAAAGCGTGGAGAATAGTATAATTTCATCTAAAGGTCTTACTTAACAGAAGAGGCATTAAAAAACTTGTTAGTTTATTAAGAAATATTAAAAATAAATTTTAAAATATAAATAAAATTTTTAGGGAATACATGGTACAAGAGAAGGTTGTGGCGAATTTATCAATGATTTTATGCTTTATCATTTGTTAAAAAGATTGATGAAGAAACGTAGTGAAGGTGTGTGATATTTCAAAATGACACTTCATCTGTTGGAACTTTAATGTAGTAATTATAGAGTAATCTTTTCAAGTGACCTTTGCGTTATTTCGTTTTTGGAATGTTACTTGAGTTATATTTTTTTAAATGAAAGTTTTTTTACAAGAAATTTTTATTAAAGATGACAATTTTTGCTGTTTAAATATAATATCTTAATTTTTCTGAAATTTCAGTCCTTTTTCTTCAGACCCTGATATGATCTATCGTGCTGTTTATGAACGATTCCCCAACAAGGCTTCAGTGGAGCATTTGCCTTTTTTGTGAGATCTAATTCGAATTATCTTCATTTTATTGTTAAATATGTATTATAATAACAAGAACAAAATGAAATATATTATTCGATTTTCCTTTCCGCTCTTACTTCCACTCATTTTCTTCAGTTATTACACCTTTGCGAGTGCTTTGATTCAATTTCTCGAAATTTCTCAGAAAAATTTTTTTTTCCACTTTTTTCCATGGTTTTTTTTAGATATGCTGATTTACGACGAAAATATAGTTTTGAAGATACGAAGGGTGAAGAACTATTAACTGAAGATTACATGGACGCTCGAGCTTTGCACTCATTCCAACTGCTACTCTGTAATCGCTGCTTCACTTATGATTGTCTGCTTCATGGTTCGTTTATTTTATATTTTTTTTGTATTTTTATTTTATATTTATTTTTAAAAATATTTTATCATTTTTATTGGAATGAAATAGCAACAAAAATTAATGGAAGTTCCTTTGAATATTCGCGTTTCAGGTGTCAATTCTGGTGAAAGTGAATCTCATCGCCAACGAAGTACAACAAATGTGGAAGCCTGTGGTCCAAGCTGCTTTAAACATTCTGTTAAAGAAATGGTATTTATAATTTTTGAGAATACGGAAAATTTCAACGATTTTAATATTTAAGCCTTTTTTAGAAAAAAAGTCGTATAATGAATTTAGAAAGTAAGATTGTAAACTGCATATTATTTGCAGGAAGAAGCTCGACGACGTGCTACAGTTTCGCCAAGTGCAAAAACAGTCGATGCAATATTAAACGTAAAAACAGAAAGCGATACATGGAGCCCTCGGCAGGAAACAATGTTCGCAGTATTAAGGCGAACGTTCAAAAATGATTTTTGCAAAATTGCTGAAATGATGAACGTAGCAATCCCTGGAAGTATACCAAAAACTTGTAAAGAGGTACATGGTTTGGTATATGATTTCATGTGAAAAAATTTGTCCTGTTTAGTAGTATTTATATTCTAATATATCAAAATTATATTATTTTAATATATTAATATTATAATATTTTAATATAAGTTATTTCATCAGAATTTTTGACGGATGAATAAATAATCTTTCATTTATTGTCGTAAATCAAACTCAACCTCCATCCCCGCAAAAAATTTGGCAAATTTTTAAAATTTGAATATATATGGAATTTTAAGTTGTATGCTTATTCTTTCCGAACGGCACCTATTTCGCCAAGAGCTGATACATCTCCTAATTCGCCCAAAAAGAAAAGGTAAATAAAATTCTTAAATAAATGGTTTGTTTTATTTTTTATCTTTATAAAAAAATATTTTTTATCTTATGTATTCTCTATTTCTCTATCTATTTTTTTTAAAAATTTTTTATTTTTTATTTTCGTAGTTCTTTATTTTTAGAACTACAAGGGATCAACATCGTACTTTCCGAGCTGTCAAATGGTCTAAGACTGAAGGCAAAGTTGGGAATACTCATGTTTATGAACCTTGCTCACATTCAGGTCTATGTACAATCGAAAATGAATGTTCTTGTGTACGTGTTGATAACCTATGCACTAAGTATGTTTGATTGATTTTTCTAAGTTTTCGAATTTTTTTACTTTGGTTAATAATTGTTTTTATTGCTTTTTTATAATCTTTCTCGTTTGCTTTCTTATTTTCAATATAAATTATTTTTTCTCACTTTATTTTATCTCAATTTCATGACATTGATAAAATATGGGTCTTCGCTGTTAATGTTTTGCTTTTGTAGGTTTTGTCGATGTGGTGATCAATGCCGCTATAGATTCCCAGGTTGCCGATGTGCGCCAGGTCTTTGTCGCACAAAGCAATGTCAGTGTTTTTATGCTAACTGGGAATGCGATCCAGATACCTGCAAATCTTGTAAATGCGGTAATATTTTGTAAATATCATTTGGTGGAATTTTTATCAAAAAAATATTTGGATAACTTGATTCTAAATTTTATAAACTAAAATTTTTTCCAAAATCAGAATTATATTGGAAATTCTCCTATAAAACAGAGATTTTTCATTTTTATAGATGTTCTTGATGATCCAACTGTCGTAACCTGCAAAAATGTTGCAATGCAACGTGGCCTTCAAAAAAAGCTGGTTATTGCACCTTCTCAGGTTTATTCTATTTATTCTACGTTTAAAAGTTTTCTTAATAATTTTTTATTCTTATTTTAATATTTATTAAATATTGATATTTGTTGAATATTTTCGTTTATCTCGAGGTAATTATTGTACATATTTATGCACTTTAGTGATTATTGTGAATTTAGGTTGCTGGATGGGGTTGTTTTACCGAAGAAGACATTGAGAAGAATGATTTTATATCTGAATATTGCGGCGAAGTGATTTCTCATGACGAAAGCGAGCGACGAGGAAAAATATATGATAAACTGAAATGTAGCTATTTATTCGGTAAGCTCGCCATATTTTTTCTATATTTAACTATGTTAAGAAAAATATTAATAATAATTTAATATCACCAATATTGTTATTTAGTTGACTTTATTTAGTTCATGTTTTTTTTTTTTTTTGATTTTCAGGTTTAAATGATGAAATGGTCGTTGATGCAACCCGAAAAGGAAACGTTATTCGTTTTGCAAATCATTCAAAAGATCCGAACTGTATGGCTAAGGTATCAAATTTCTTTGGAAACTTCAGTTATAGTTATAGTGTTAAATTTAAACATTTTGTTTAGTCACTGATTTTTCGTTAATATATTTTAGTTTCTCTTTTATTTCTCTGCTTAATTACCATTATTAGCTTTTGCTATATGTGCAATATATTGGATGTAAAAGTTTTCTTAATAATTTTTTATTCTTATTTTAATATTTGTTAAATATTGATATTTGTTGAATATTTTCGTTTATCTCGAGATAATTATTGTACATATTTATGCACTTTAGTGATTATTGTGAATTTAGATATTGGATGTAAGAAATATATTGGATGTAAAAACCACTTAGCTTAATCTAACAAAGAAAAAATTTTATAATTGTCGACCGATTAATAGAGGATTAATGACAATAATGGAGAATTTGATTCATTTTTCAGGTATTTATGGTTAATGGAGATCATCGTATTGGTATATTCGCTAAAAGACCTATTAGTACCGGTGAAGAGTTGTTTTTTGATTATTCCTATAATTCTTATCAGCAAGTTAGATTTATTCCTTTGTGCATAGATACTCCCCCATTGTTTATTTATACTGGTATTTCAAAAAAACCTAGAAATTAAAAATGAGATATAAGATCTTACTGATATTAATGATTGAAATTTATGCAGGTCAAATTCGTTTCGAAGGAACGACCGAAACCGTCTTAAATTTATTTTTACATCTTGTGAATGCTTTTTACAAATTTTTATTCAAAAATAAACAGTATAAAAGGTATTTTTAAATTAAAATTGAAAATTAAAAAAATTAAAAAATGAGACATTAATATAGCACAGTTTTGTTCAACATATCGTTTAGCAGAATATTCAATACTTTTTAGAAAAATGAAAGTATTAAAAATTTTTTAGAATTAGGATTACTTCTTAATTCATACTCCCAATTCCAAGTCAAATCACCTTATTCTGATGTTCTTTATTTAATTTGAAATTGATAATAACAATAACAAGAAAAAATTTTTCAGTTCATTAATTCGAGATATAATTTATAGGTTTCTCTGTTCGTTTTAATCTTATTTTATTTTAGGATTAAACTAATTTGTTATCTGTTTTATATAGTTCATTTTTTTTTAGAAATAAGTTTCAAAATTCTGAATCAAATTTCGTTTTCAATATTTATTTCTTGGGATGAGATGGATATAAGTCGAGTATCACTGAAAAACAAAAAATAAATAATAATCAAGTATCCATGAAGGCAAAATAAGGGAAAAACGTAGTAAAGGAATATAACTGATTGTAGCAAAGCTAATAAATTTTATGAAAATTGAGGCGATTAAAAATACAATTATGAGAGAAATTGAAATTCATTTACCAAATTTGTGAGTTGTTTTGCTTCTGCGACAGCTCGAAATACTGATTTGGGTGAGTAATAAGGCAACCTAAAGAATCTTCGCTCATGTTGTGCATGAATTCAAAGTAACGCGTGCATGCGCGATCGTACTGTGATAACTTTGCCAGAGTGATGATCTACAATGATTTCATGATTTAAAATTCAATTTTTTAATTTATGCATTCAGCAAATAATGAAAACGAAATATTTCCTGGTAATTAGAATAAGGAAAATTTATCTATTAGTACAATAAAATTCTATTGAAATTTAATAATATTTAAAAGAATCTGCGACGATGAAGTGCTGTAACGCTAAAATGGCAATTTTAGAAATTTGGAAAGTTTGAAATTCAAAAAATAGATCAAAAAATTAAAATATTAGAAAAAATCAACGATATTTATATTTTCTTTAGAAATCCCGAAAGATTCTAGTTTCACTGCCAAAGTGCGCGAATCGTTGTGTCGATAAGGACACCCTAAATATAAAAAACACTGGCCAAAGCATAGTAGAAAACTAAAAAAAAGTGATATTAGTATTGCAAATTATGAAGGCGACTGGTATTTGCTCCAGTAAGAGCCTTCGATTTTTAGTTCCTAACTTGAATCAGTTGTTGAAAATAAAAAATCTCTCAGGCGAAAAGGTATCAGTCATAATAGGCGCTGTTAGAAAAGGAGGTATCATAGATTCAGCAATTAAGAAATTATAACCATGTTTCTTGCTTTCATTTCCTATATTTTTCGTTCTATTCCTGGAGGAAAATCTAGGTGATGTTTGCGATCTACCTGCATTTTTATTGCTGAATGACTCCCTGCCAAAACTTATGTGATCCGGAGTATAAGCATGAAGTGAAAGCTCTCGGAAAAAAACCACTATCACCACATTTCATTTATTATAATAAGTAAGAAAAACCATGGCAGTCTTGAACCGTTGGCGCTGCGCCTAAAATAATTTTAGAGCAAGGATATGCAGAATAATTAGCACGCTTTCCTTCTTTGCCATAATTATGGCGAATATTGTAGGCGTATTGTTTGTCAAACTAAAACAAAAATTCAATAATAAAAAATGAGATAATTTTTATTCATCAAGGAAAACATCAAGAAAAAATTTGATTTTTCTTTTGCTGCATATCAACTGGTTTCAAAATATTTGTTTTTCGCTAAGTCAAATTTGATGATAAATACACAATATATTTTCATAATGCAGAAAAATCAATAGTTCAAATACTAATTTTCAAGTAAAAAGAAAATTTTTTTCTTTTTCCTAGGAGAGTTCACCGCTCGGGTTAAGCTCGCTCCCCCGGCTTGTTAAAATTTTTCCAAGGAATAGCCGGCGATAAATATAAGTGAATCACCAGCATTATCTGGATTTAGAAAGATGGACTTGCTCAAAGTACTACCCCAGCATCGACGAAATTAGTGCAATAATTGGTTGAGCTTTACCCACTCTAGAAAACTAAAAGTTTTAACTATAAAATGAATTAAATATTGCAAAAACTAACCAGACCTTATCGCTGTCCATCTTTTTTGTAAATTCAGCACGCCAAAATGCCAGTGCATCTTCAAGTGATAAACCAATGCCCTTCAAAAATAAACCATACTGCATTCGTGCACCATGCCTGAGATGATGATCTTGACGAAGACGAACGTGAATTTGTCGCATACATAGAGGAAATGAAGTTAATGATAGCTTAAATATAAAGAAAAAAACAATAATTAGCAAGAAAGAAATTACAATTAAGTGATATGAAGAATTCGTCGTTAATTAAAAATTGATTATAGATAAAGCGATGAAAACTTTGTTTTTAATTTAATCTAACTTACTTTATCAAGCATATTTGGTGTAATTTGTTTCGTGCCATTTTCTTTACCAGTGTATTCTTTTCCCAAATAAATTTTACTGGTAAGTTTATTTAATAATGGTATCAGTCGATTTTCCTCTTCTATGAAACCAATATACTTACAAGCACGCTGAACAGAAAAGATTAAAACTACAAAAGTGGTCAAAACTGACATTATTACAATTGAACCTGTGAAAATTTTTAATAGCTCCTCATAAGTTTTCATTAATGAATTTACAAATTATGGAAAACCAAACTTACTGCCATTGCTGACGAGATAACTAAGCGTAAACGAGTACATATAATAGTAGCCAAATCTTGTTGAGAAACGTAAGCATATCCTGACTGCAAATATACTTTACGCTTGCGCATTAAATCAAGAGCATCCACAAAAGGAATTTTCCAAAAATTCATCGACACAATCTAGAAGCAATAACACTGAACAGAAAAAAGATTCAAAATTGTTCACAACTTTTCTGCCAATATTTATTTTGAGAATTGAGAAATACTTTTTCCACTGAATAGGCGAATGTATTCGATAAAAAAGCAGCAATTTCAACTATATCATCCTGATGAAGCATTTCCATCTCAAATTTATGTATTTGTAGAAATCGATTGATAACAGAAATATTTTTTGATTCCTGTAAAATAAGAAAAACTTAAAAGAATAAAAGGAAGAAAGAAAATCTAGCGAATTCCGATGTAAATTTCAATTGTTTAAATTGTAGTTTAAATGACAAAACAAATATAACAGAAAAAAATTCATAGCATTTTCCAGTCTTTTATTCTTATAAAACTAAAATAATAAATTCAACTCTCCTTAATAAAAATAAAAATAATAAAAAAAGATTGATTAAAAAAGCAACCAACCAACTGGAAACGATATTTGAATAATTCAATTTCATGTTGAATGAACCATTTGGTTTGCTCGGGCGTTTTACAAAAAGCGAGTCGAAGAATAAAATGAGAAATTAAATCACGCTTTCGCTCTTCTACAAGTTTTTCATGTGGACATAAACCACAAGCGAGAGGCATAAGTTTTGACAATTCCTGCAAAGATAACATAATTTTAAAGCTTCAAAACGAAAATTTGTCATGAAAAGTATTGTAAAAATATTAATTTATTATTTTAAGTAAATTTAGATTTCGTTACATTCAAAAAGGATATGTGAATATTGATCAAATGCATCTCTTTTTTACTTGAAAGATATGACTGCATTTTAAAAAATAAAAGCAGCCACGATGAAAAGTAAATCGGGCAAATAAATTCAACCATATAGGTAAAAATTACACATTTACATCTAATAATTTAAAAAACTATGCAAAAAATCACTCGAGAAAGTGCTGCAGGCAATTGTTCAGGAGTCTTTACAAATCGCTCTCTTAATTCTTCAATTTTTTTCAAAACTTTAAGTCTGTGTAAAGCCATTTCTTCAAACTCGACCAATGTAATATCTTCAGTTGGTGGTTCTATATACATCTGCAGATTCATGTCATCGGCATCAGTTTTAGGCTAAAATAGGATTTTTCTTGATATAGAATGCAAAAATATGCTAATGATACATAATTCCCATCATTTTTTTTCAATGTCACTGCACTAAATTCAACGGCAATTCAATTCCGAAGTCAAATCAAATAATCGACCGAGATCAATCGATCAATTTAACAGGAAGTATGATTGTATGAAATTAACCGGAATATGGGATTTGCTCCCACCATTACTGGTTAGACTAGCTTCGCTGGCTATCAGCAAAAATAGAGAATTATTTTAGAAGCCACAGGGCCAGATCGACAGGTGGCTCGCCAGCACTATCCGAATTTTTTCATTTTAAAAATAGATTTATTATGCATGAATCGAACATTTGCCTTCCAACAACCTAGTGTACATTTTGCTATGTCAAGGAAAGCGAAAGCTACCATTCTACTCGAAAAATGGCAAAGAAAATTGCTTACTGCATGAATCCTCGAACCATCAATTAGAGATCGACGAATAACTCGATTATCATTCACAAACTGCATACTACATAAGTTGCAATGCGTTTCTAAAATTTCGCTCAAATTTAGTTCGCTTAAATTGCTTATGTCGAATAGCATTGATTCGAAATCTGTTGGACTCCCCGCGATGCGGAACTACAGTTTTTATCGCATTCTCAAACGAATCGACCGATTTCACTCGCCGAACTCAAAGAAATCCCCGCCACCCTCCCACCCGACACCCCCAAACGAATCGACCGATTTCAAAATTATTAAAAATTAGCAAAATTTTAAAGAAATTCCTTTCATTTGCAAAAGAAATCTTTTGTACAAAAAAATTTTCTCACACATCAGCGAAATTCTTTTGTATGATTTATTCTCTGAGAAAATACCAATAATAAATAAATTTAAATTTTAGCGCAAGAACTGTGAGATTTCAAGCTGCGGCCGCGGTAAGGTCGATTGTCGGCCGCAGCCCCACGGAGTAATTGTAATTATGAATTGTTAAGTACTAATGCGAAATTTCTGTGAAACGAAAAAGATATATGTGACTTTTCCTCGGCGAATGGCGGTGTTCAGTTTGGTGAGAATTTCACATTCGATGACGCGGTGTGAATAGAAAAGAAGTGGCGGATGCGCTGAAAAAGAGAATACGCCGCATGAAAGAGTAGAACTCAGACAGTCGCGAAAAATTCCTTTGGCTCATATTCCATTTTAGGACTGAAATTCCCTTCTGAATTCTGAATCGTAATCGACGAGAATTTTAAATTTTGTCTTTTGGGGAATTTTCTTCCTTCTAATTTTTCAAGTACTCGTCCAACTTCGTGGTTTTTAATGCGAACAGATGAACAGATAATTTCATCTTCTGGGATACTCTCATAATCCGTAATTCCAGGCTTTTTGTTGAATTAAATGAAATCTTTCGCCGATTAATTTTTTTGGGAGACTATTTTTTGAAAATTCGCCCATCCATAATTTCTGAAATTCGTTTTTTTTGAAATTTCTCATCGATGGTTTATTGAAATTGCTTCAAGCAGCAGAAAACTGTAACATTTAGCCTTTCGAGAAATCCGTTTCAAATCGTGGAAATTTATTTTGCACGATCCAAATTATTTGGAACCAATACAGTGAAATGAACGCTGCTTCAGACGAAAATATTTTTCGGGTCGAAAGAATATTAAAATATGGTTGATCTCGAAATTCGAGAAAAATGCATTATATTTAAGCATTTTGCATTTCCATTTATAAAAAGAATTCCGGATTTTCCAGGAATTTTTCCTAACATTCAGCTTTTTTTATTATTTTCTCTTCTAAAAACTGTCTTTTAATTTTATCGAGCATTAAAGAATTTTTTTAGAATGCTTTATCGAATGATTTTCAAAGGTTCTGTAGGTTTTGCATAGAAATTGCATAGTTGCAATTTCACAATTGGAATTTGAAAAAATTGTGGGTTTTCGATGTCGAAAAACTGGTCATAACTGCGAAATCAGTCTGATATTGGGGTTATTTTTCGAAAAACTCTATTCATTCCTTTATGCTGAATGCTTTCAACGATGCAAATAACCAACGTTTATGTAAAAAAGAACGGACATTTGCGAGCAAAAATAATAAAATTTTAATGTTCCATGAGATTTTTCTTAATTATCCTTATTCATTAAAATTAGATAGCTATTTTTTTCTACTGGTGATTATCAATTTAACAACTGACCATCCATTCGAATATCAATATTTTTAATGAAGCTAGTGATGAATAGCCTTGGCTTTTATTTTCCAATATCAAATTCTACCACAGTGGATTGCGACATACTTTCACCAGTGACCTAATAAGATTCAGGATTTTCACTGTAAAACAATTAAGTGCACAGATCACCATATTAACTAGAAAAGAATACTAAAGTTTGGGGACGGAACAAGTGCTTGACCATATCATATGATTCTCTATGAAAATAGTAAATTTTAAATGCAATTTCTTCACATTCCGCATGTTATTGTAATTTTCTACTAATAATTTTATGCAACGTCATGTTAATAATAATTGTCATTGTTGTGAACAATTCGAAGGAAAACCCAGAACTATGGAATCCAGCGTTCCATCTATACCAGAGCAAAATATTTTAGCAGGTTCAGGGAACCGAAAATTTATCCAAAATACTTATTATGGTTACTTATACTTATATACTATACTTATTATGGTTAATTATACTTAAATACCTATACTTATTATTATTATTATTAAATACTTATCATCATAGCTAAAAACAATAAAAATTTTGAGGATTTCTGGTGCCTGGACAGGGACTGAAGCATCATGGCATTAGACGACTACGCTCTCAACGATTTTTAGAGTGTCGGAACATTGGAAGACGAACGATGCCAGTGGGGCTACCATGTAAGATAAATCAACCAAGATTGCCAAACAACTTCGGAAAAATATTTGAATATTTTAAATCAGTAGTAAAAATTCGCCTCGCCATAATATCCCGAAATAAGATATTATCTTGAAATACGACAGTCTGATCAAAGAACAACTAGAAAGCAGCATCACCGAGAAAATAAAATTATCTCCGAAGAATAACGACAAGATCACAATTACCACACCGTCCGACAAATATACCATGCAAAGCCACAACCGAAATTAAAAAGGTTTTCGATGCCAGTTTGAAGGATGCGACCTTATTGAATGATTTGACTGGAATATTGGTGCTATAGAACTCTATCAACGAGGTAATGTCTGAAGATAAGGCTTCTCATCGAAACTGAGAGTTTGACAAAAATAGATACTCGATTCAAATACCTTAATCCATCAACTAAGAGTCAGTTACTACAGTTCGTAGCTTCAATTTACGATATAGATTGCAACATAGATTCTCTATTGATACCACTGAAACAAAATCTAATCTATAATTACTTTGGAAAGCCAATGTCAAATGGGATGAATACATCGAAAATAGGATTCAAATGACGATTAATGGAATTTTAGGAATTTGAAGTACAAATGGGAATCTAAAGTAATCTCATTTGCTCGACCAATTTCTTTAAAGGACGGCCTTATCACATCCACTACTTTGCCGATATATTAGGCATAAGCATATACCTCAAGTTTATATATATGCGATGGCAAGCATCACCACCGTAATGGAGAGCAGATTTGCTATAAATTACGAGTGATTCCTATAAAAAGAATGACCATCTCAAAAGCAGAACTGATGGCAATTCGGTGGTAAATAGTAGAAACAACTGGACATGAGAGAGGGAGAAGATTTTTATGTGGATGGATAGCCAAGTGGATGGATAGCTACTTATTGGCTCTCGGAAGTTACAACTTGTAAATAATCGTACGAATGAAAAGGACAACAATGACTAATTTCAGTAACGCGTCATTCGCAAACAAGCCTGCTAATATAGGAAGAGGTTTTTCTTTCGAAGAAGTACAAGAAGATAAAAAATTGTGGCATGGACCCACATGACTATCATAAGAACAAAATTGGCTCTTGCAATTACAAGTCGAAAAGACTAGTAAGATACGAGAGTGAAGAGGACGAAATGAACAAATCAACAAACGAAGCGAGCAAATGTAATACGTAAGAAAATTTGCGTGAGGTACAACAATCCACCATCGAATTTGCTCGATTTTGTTCATACAAACGACTTCGAAGGACTTGATATTCTTGGACTCAATTTAAAGCTAGCAATAATAAATATAGCTGCAGTAAAAGAATGAAGCCAGATGTCCGATATTGTGTCAAGAAATTCATTACGCAGAACAAGTATCGTAAAGCAAGCATAGTAAAACAAGATGAAAGCATAAATGTGAAAGATTTAAATGAATTTGATTTGAAATGAAAGAATCGAAATTTGGCTCGATCTATGAGTGATGAAGACAAAATTCGACAGAAATCTCATCTTTCTGCCGAAAACCAGTCACCTGATGAAATATGGAAACACATCTGAATTTACTGCGTGCACCAAATGATAGAGTGGTGCGTAAATTAATAGAAATCCGCTGGATCCCCAAACGGTTTCGGGCAGTAAAAAAGATTAACAAGGACTCTTTATAATGCAGAAGAATGAGAACCAAACCATTTGCCCTACCAGATATGAACAAATATCTGACGAATTGAACGAACGAATTGAAACGCTCCATTTACTTATATAGGAGTAGACCTAACAAGTCCTGTGTGGGTAAAGCACGACAGTCAAAAGGTGGGTAGCGCTACCCATGAATGGCGATCCATTAGAGACCATTAATCATTTATTAACAGAAAGTTTCGTATTAGCATTACGGATATTAATGGCAATTGAGAGGCAAACCAGAACGATATTGTCAGACAATGCAAAAAATTTTATTTTTTGGGCTACTTTTTCGAATGCAGAAACCAATGTGCAATCAAACTAAAATCAAAACTTTATTACAGATTCTGAGCCTACATGATTTGATGAATCTGATTTGCAAACTAATACATTATATTTAAAATTAATTTGATGAAAATAACATTTTTACGAAGAATTTTAAAAATCTCTGTAAATTTACGGTATATAATTTTCCACAGCACCAACGTTTCCTTTAAGTTCCTTTCGAAACTTTTCGCGTTCAGCCATTGCTTTCTTTCTTTCTTGAATAACATCAGTTTTAACTTTCGCAAAAACAGCAATGCCAACAAATGATGATATAAATATTGCTATCCATATATAAAAATGAGGCCGATCCAATTTTTGTTCCTGAATGATTTTTTAAAAACAATTTTTTAAAAACAACTTCTGGCAGAGAAAAAATCTCAAAGATATATAAAGAAGAAAATCAAAGATATACATGAACAAGTTCTGAACGATATCGCCAGGGGATTTTCGTACCGCCAATTGATGCCACTCGAGATTCTTTTCTTCTTATTTTCTCATTGATTAAATCCATCGACCTAAATTTAAAAGAGAATATGTGGAAAAACAAGAAATGAATAATATAATCTAAATAATCTCGACTGAAAATAAGAATTTCATAGAATAAGAATTTTAATAAAATAAGAAATTCTCATCAAAAACCAATATGAACACGTATCATTTACATATCACTTTATTTATCATTTATTATTCATTATTTATTATTTCTTTCATTATTTATGAGGACCATCATCAACATCCCAATCAAATATTTTCTTCAACTTCTAACAACTATTGCTGGTCATTACTGGCTAGCTAAAAAAGTGAAATATCTCCAAGCTATTCGATCCGACGCCATCGTCAACAGTAAGTGAAGCCATTCCTTTTCCATCATCTAAGTCCATAAATTGCTAGTCCACATATAGGTTTAAAATTTTTCCTGATTATATCAGTCCAGGTCACAGGATTTAACAAGTAACGAAACATATATCTCCTGTTGTGGGCGACAAGAACCCCCTAACCAACGAAGTTTACGTTCTGTGGTAGTATTGTTAATGCAAGTGGTAAGCAAAGGTGGATGCGATCAAGTGAGATTTTATTCACTTAGCAGATCCGCATCTTAGAATGAGTGGTCAAAGGCAGATAATTTCTTAATATTCTCCACTTTCACCGGCCATATAATAAAATGGCAGTCATAAAGATGCAGATTTTCGCTTTTACAATGATTTCGCGACGAGTCCATAAAGATTTTATCAGCCGAAAGAAAACATAACTGCTTGGCCATTTGGGATTAGAGTGGATCCGAGATATTTAAAGTCGAGCACTTCCTAAAACGGCAATGAACTGATGAAAATAGTTAACTTTTTATATATAAGATGAAAAGACTTTTTATTCATTTACACTCATCCTAAATCCGCCGCAGTTATCGACACATTGTTATTTACAATTCTTCATAACAAAAAAGCGAAAAAGGACTATCATTATCGTATTGAGTTCTGTGATACTATGCTCTGGACTAATCTATAACCTCTTGAGTGCCGACAAGCGATGTCCATTATCCAGTCTACTGCATAGTTGAATATTATAGGGAAAAACAGGTAGCCTTTCACCAGTTTTTATTTCGAACGGATCTATCATTTCCCCATATAAACATATAAGTTGTGCCAATGTAAATTGATAAAATGCCTTTGTGAGGCGTAATTTTTTCCGGAATGTCGCCACAATTCATCACTTTTCAAAGCGCTGCTCCATCAATCGAAAGCAGATGCGAAATCGATGAAACATATTAAGGTGTTGCTGATATTTGAAGCGATGCTCTAACACTTTTCTGATCAGCTAAAATGCGCTGAAACCGATATGAAGCCAGCTACGGTGTATCTTGCTGTCTTGTATTGCCATAGGTATATTCAGGGACGCAAAAATTTTTTGGAGATATTGGTAGGCTGATCCTTAATATTCTTAACAGGCACACCACTGCTATGCTGTTTTACTGTCCAGTCTCTGGACAGTCCAGACCGTCCAGAGCTACAGTTACTTTTTGAAGATGGAATGGTTTCCTTGCATCGCCAAATCGAGCCACCGTATCCAATTCCAAGGCCATATCACTCCAATAATGATTTCTGCCTCGCCGTGGTGCAGTCGTTATAAATCTTCGAAGCATCCAATATCAGAATCTTCTAACATTCGTGCTTTAGTAAAAATAAAATTACATACGTGATGTCCGCATTAGTGGTAATAGGACGCAGTTTCGATGACGAAACATCACTTCTTGAAGAAGTCGGTGAATAAACGTGAACCCTGCGCCGAACCTTAGCAAAAAAAAGCCTCGCAAACATTTTGTCGATTTCCGGTATTTATGAACAACGCTGTATCGTAACCGAAGTTTCGTTTCAAGACACGGACGAAATTTTGCAGCCATAATTTTAAATATTAGTAGCCTAAAGGAATATTTAAAATTAAAGAAAATAGTCGGTTCACAAATTAAAATTATGGCTTCATATAATAAATAATGAGAGAATAATTAATTGAATTTGGAGGCTAACTGATTGATTTCTGGTTGAACTTGTCAATCATAGGAAAGCAAATTCTTAATGCTACTTTACCGGAAAATTATCCAAAAGAGTAACAAACATTTTGAGGACAGATCAGTCGAGTGGAACACTGATCTATTGTCAGTTCATCGCAGCTTTGATTCTTGCCCCTTGAAGGAGTGATTGAGTAAGTCTAACATCAAAAATAGGATCTGAGTGGACTTATCCATGCTCCTATCCTTTGGATAACTCTCCATTAAGGTAAGCGGGAGTCAGTGGAGCGAGGCAAATCATATGGCGGAATGGTTCCTCAAGGTAAATCTTCATACGGAATGGTCCTTGATGGCTCTTTATACGAACATTTATTTCGAAGCAATACGCATTTACTTGCATTCAAGCAATGTCACTTTGTTTCGCTTGCAGTTTTTTAGCAGTTAAGTTGAAATTTATAAATAAATAAGTGTAGCAAATACAGATTTATATAAAAATCACTTGAAGTCCATCGAACTTTTTGTTTATTTTGTTTCCTTACTGGTTGAACTTATCTCTTTAATTAGTCAGTTTATCATTATCATTATGTTAGTGGATGAATTTTATATTGAATTGTATGAAGATTTATTAGTTTTATGCGAAGAGGAGAGTTTCGATCAGAATGTCGCAGATTCGTCTGGAAATAATCAGCCGATGAATGATATCCAACTTTTCCCAAAGCTATATCGATTAGCACTTTCTTTAACCCAAAGCTCGGAAATTTACGGAAATAGTTTGCGTGCTTAAGAGTTTGCACTATTGTGGTACTTACTTACTTTTTAAATAAAACTTTATCGATTAGACAGAATAGCAAAGATTATGTTGTGTTCGCATTTTAAGGGAAATGCCAAACCGAGTATTGCCGAACAATCGAACAGCGAATGCGAAAATAAAAGATGAAAGGACTGCATTAAGCAAAAATCCAAAGGATTTACCAGCTTATAGAGGTTCTAATTTCCGCCTAAATTAAAATTATGTCAAAAAATTAAAATTTTTAAAACAAAAGCAAGTTTTTAACTAAGAATAGTTGTATTCAGCAATTTTAATTTTTTACCTTTCTTCTAACATGTCGCATCATATCTCGCTATGCCCAATTGCCTGCAAGGCATTTCTAACGCATTTCCAAGCCTTTCGATCCGATGTCATACCTGAAGGTTGCTCCTTTTTCCATTATTCATTAAGGTTGAGCCTCTGCGTTTCTGAAGTCATCCACCGCAAAGCGATGGGCCGCAAGAAATATGGACTCTATGATAGCTTAAGACGAAAGAAAAGAAACATGCTGCAACCATTCGGGCGAAGATATTTAAAGTCCTTACTTCCTTCACCCATTATTAATTTATAAAAATTATCTGGTACTTAGGACGAGAAGGCTTATGTGTTATCCCTCGATAATCAAAACATATGCTATCATCCTTCCTAAAAATTAGGAGCAGAATTGCTTTGCTGCACTAATTGATGCTCTTTGCTCCGTACCATAAATCTTGAAGGTGAGTTCTGAAGTGCTCTAAATATTTGAAGAATTCATTTGAGATTTTCATTGGATTCTTAAGCTTCCGCATAACGTTGATTATCGCTCTATTGTTACCATATGGTTTGAAGGACATAATATGCATTTTAACCTTGTTTGTGAGTGGTATATTCAAGCTTGGATACCACCGACTTATGGAGAGACCCTTTTTGAGATGGATACTAATTGGCCGTTTCAAATATATCCTCAGCATTTAAATCGTTGGTAATTAGTTCGCTATTCGCTTATTGACCCAAATCTTTTAAATTATGAAAAAAAATTGTAAAATTTTAGAGGATATTTATTAAGCGCAATCAGCTTCATGCAGATCTTGGCTCGAATCATAGCATGGTCTGATCCAAAAAGATGGCTGGTTTTAGCATATGGAATAAATTTCTTATGCGAAACTTCTCAGAATGTCAGTATGTGGCAAAAATCCCAGTTTTCATTAGCACACCAAGCCCCAACGCTATACTTTTAAGAGAGTTGCTGTTAACATTTGAATTTATGCATAGAAAACTATCTTTATCACTTTTTCTACAATGGTTTTGAAGTATATGCAGTAATAAGCAAGATGTTGAAATATCAGAACTTCTGTTAAAGCGGATGTAGACTAAATCCGATCACGAATAGGCCATGCATTTGAAGCCAACTCTTCCGGATTTCACCCCACAAGGAGGAAAAAACGAACGATGGTCCTTTTTTCATGTAGCTTTACTGAAAACGCTATAATGAATCTTTGCGCATAGTTAGATACAATAACTGCTTGACAACAAGGGTGAAAAAGGGTTCCATAAAACAAGCGATGGCAGTTGAATAATGTGAATGGTTATTATTTGGCTATAAGAGTTTTATATTCCACTGATCACTGTTCAACTTCATCGACAGATTTTGTACTGTTGCTTTGGTTCGAAGGCTTCTTTCGTTTTGATCTTTTTTTTCTGCTTATTAAGCCTGCTTCAAATGTTTATCGCATGTGGCATGTGCTAACAAGCTAGAGATACGCGTTGGAAAATTAGTTGATGCTTTCGCGATAGTCACTTAGGGATACAAAATAGTAGTAATTCGGATTTCAGGTTCTGTCAAAAAAAGCTAATTTCATAATGAGAGAGATTATGAAATTCTGGAGTAATGAAGAAATGGATACAATCGATAAACCGAGAACGGAGAAGTGTATAATTAAGATATGTGTAAATTCTTCCCAGTTTTTATTGTCATATAAGTTTAAGCGTACAGTTTTTAGATTAAAATCTATTTGCTTGAAAACTCAAAGATTAGAAGAAGCAGTGTGTTTCATAATTGATATTCCATGTTTCGATTCCAGCCAGTCAACTTCAAATGAATCCAAATGCACGCCAAACTGCAACGATGAAAAATCATTGGCTTAAAAGACTTCCATCGACAAAAAATAACCTGGAAAAGCAGTTTCAAGAAATTAGAACCAAACGAACGATGGTACTTTTTTCATTTAAATTTATTAAATTAAATTATCTTGATCATTCTGTTTGAAAATTTCATAAACTAAAGCATTCGTCAGTGATTCAGCTGAAGAGTAGGTAAGATTTTAGGACAGTAAATCCTGGAGTTTTGCTACGGCACCTTTATCTTGAAATGCTTTCTTGAGGAAACTTCTTTTTAGGAGCACACATCATTATTAGTTAGATTATTACTCGCAGTAGATAAATATGCCAGAGATCTGACAATATATAAGATCTGGAGGACGACGATATAAGTGCAGACGAATCGCCAGCATCACCTGGATTTGGACAGGCTTACTCCTGTCGCAAGTAGGCTCAGAGCATCGGTGCTTCAATCTGAGCAATAACCCACTAAGCCACTTTACTCTTTTCTTCTGTTTTTTCCCGTGAGGCGACACTGTCACTCGACAAAAAGTGTTGCATCGCCAGATTCAAACTCAAGAAAGATTTCTCTATTATTTGATGGAATCATCCAGACTAGAAATGCACCTTAAAATAAGAGCCTATCTTTTACTAGAAAGACGAAAATACGCTATGGTTTTGGTAAATCAGCTAAATTTGCTATAAAACATAGCATCTAGATTTTTAAAGATAATCTGTGAAATCAATGAAACGTGTATGAATGCATTGTAACAAAAAAACGAATAATATTTCAGGTTGACGAAGAATGCAAAAAATTAGAGGAACAGTTAGATGCGCTAAGAATGGAAATCAAATTTTCGGAAAGAAATGGTGAAGAAATAGCTGGAGAACTTGATAATTTAAATAATCAGATTACCGTGGAAGAAGAACGTTTACAGCAACAAGCCATTATGATGAAAGATTTGAATGCGATGATCGATCAGCTAAAGGGTATTTTTAATATTTTTAAAGTTTTCTTAGCGCTCAGATTAAAACTTCCTTGTTCACGAGTTAAATATTCATTAAATGCGAATGAATTTGTTTTACATCGTCGTTTTTATTATCGCTTTCAAATATAAATAAATTAAAGAATGGAACATTTCATCGATGGAAATCACTCGTTGACCCGTTTTTCACTTAGGGAGAAAAGCGTAGGCAAGAGATTATTCTCGCCAGAACTTCACTTCTACCGAAAGCCTCAAAGACTGCCATTTAGAGACAGAGATCGACATACTGCTTGATCTTAGCCGAGATGACTCTTGTCCACGCCATCTCCATCAAATTTAACCTTTCCTAGTGGCTTATTCTTTCTTTCTTGTTTTTTAAACAACATTTATTTTATTTTTAAATTTAAAAATTGAAATAAATATAGAAATAAAATATTAGCTCGATGATTTTACAAAAAATCTTTGGGCTAATAAGTGTTAAAATATTGTAAAAAAAGAAAAAGAATTACAAGAGTGAAAAATAAATGGATGCATATAACTTTTACGATTTTTTGCTCTTAAAATGAAATCGTATATGTCGATATTCGTTGAATATTATAAAAAACTTCAGGTTTTTTCAGAAAATAACGAAAAATATTAACACCAAATTTTCGCCAATAAATTTGCCTTTGATGGTCACTGCTTTTTCCTTTTTTTCTGGCACAATATAGCTTTTCTTTTATTTCTTTTTTTTTATTCAATTTTGTCAAATAAAATTATAATTTGTTGAATAATATGAACCACTTTTATGATATTTTATAAACAAACTAAAATAAAAAAATGATATCCACATTGTCACAGGTCTTAAAATGATATCCATATAGCCATACATAAATAACCACAATGAAAAACACCGTGAATCCAAGGAATAAGAATAGGAAAAGAAAAAGGAATAGGAATAAGTCGAAAATTAAGGATAGGATTTAGGTTTTTAGATGCATTTATAAATTTCTCTCCATTTTCGTAGTCTAAATTCATAGTGATTAAGCTAAAGCAATGCATATACTACGACAAGAAATTACGGAACTCGAAATTATAAATTATAGAAATCAAAATCTGTGCTTTTATTTGAGTTGTTGATGAGAATTAAAGCGATTAGACTTTGTTCGATTAAACGAATTCCGAGAGAGGTAAGTGCACCAGTGACTGTGATAAGATGATTTTCACCCAAAATAAGTGTGGGATGTTAGCTTAAAGGGAAGTTAAAGGTGGGGACTTAACTCAAAACTTTAAAGAAAGAAGAAAGAATTAATTAAAAGTAAACTAACGAGATTACATAATATACATCTGAAAATATTAAGAGAGAAGAGTAAATGTCGCAATCAGCCACTTCGAAACCAACAGATAAAAGCAGAAGGAAAGTAGAATGGACTCAATACACTGCTGCTCATCTCAAATTAACGCGCCGATGCTCTGAGGTATTACCCACTGCGGAAGTTAATTCATCCAAATCCAAAAATCCCAGCGATACTGGCGATTTATCTATATTTCTATCGCCAAGGCTTCCTTATGGCATGTTTGTCTAATCTTACAAGGAGCTAATGGAGCGACTTTAACCAGTAATGGTGGTGAGTATTCTTTAAAAGAGTCGGAGAGAAGTTGAGTTGCAGTAAAAATCCATGTTTCTCGACCTCACATGAAGGAATTTTCGATTGTTCGATCTGTTCAAATATATTAATTTTGTGTTAATTATCAGAATCGTTTTAAATTTTGTGATATACGTATATTTCAAAAAACGACGAATTAATCTATTATGTATTTATAATTTACAAGCATGAATGGAAGAAAAAAATTGCAAGATTTCGAGTTCACAAAACAATCGACTCAACGTCTCACGGTGAATTCGTATTGCTTAGATCATCTAGTTTAGTTCGTATTCGATATGGTGTATTAATAAGCCATGAACTTCGAATTATCTCCGGATAGGCCTTTCGTTGTGTTGGGTATGGATGGAGTATCTCAGAGATCAAGTGTTTCACTTCACTGCTTAATTCAACAGTTTTTGGAAATGTAACCCTGAAAAACTAGCAGATTAGTTTAGTCTTAATGAGTTTAATTGATAGCAATCTTAATAAGTTTAATTGATAGCAATTGATATCATGAGTTTAATTGATAGCAATGTAACATTGGAACAAATAAATAATGACATCAAATGCTACAATAATAGTAACAATCATGAAATATAGCAGTATTAGTGGTGACGGTATTAACAATAAGTAGTGGTTACAATGGAACTGTCGATGCCAAAAGTTATAGCAAACATTTATAAAGAATTAAGAAGAGTGATAATCAGGACAGTGATAATCAGAAATGTTTGACGATAAATAAACCAAATATTATCTTTGAAAAATTTCTAGTAAATCTCTTTGATCGTTCTATTTTCGCAAAAAATCTTTTTTTTTATTCATTCTGAATAATCATTAAAATCATTAAAATTATTAAAATAAGTTGTTTGTTATAAAAAAATATAGTTTCACTTAGAGGAAGTAAGATTATTGCAGCTTAATCTATAGGGTTATAATTTTTCTTTTCTCGATCTTTTCTTGTGAAAAGCTTTGCTGCCCTTTACAAAATATTGGGACATGAAAATTTCCCTTCTAAATATACGTCTGACCTATGACGCAGCTGTTTTTCTAACATTTTCTTCAGATTGCGATCATCATACGGCATTAAACCAGTGACCATAATATAAAGAACAATGCCAGCACTCCATAAATCAACTGTGAAGCCAGAATAAGGTTTTGAACTGTAAAGATCTGAGAATTAATTTAATTAAAAGCCGAAGGCAAGAAAAGAAAAATGGATGCAATTTGCAAAACATTCATTATTCGCCACTTTTCCTCAAAAAATATAAAGCGAACCTTAATACTTCTGGAGCGGCATAGGCTCGAGAACCACAAAATGTATTTGATTTATCATTTAAGCGCATCATTCGAGAGAAACCAAAATCACCAAGTTTTACATTATCATGTGAATCCAAAAATATATTTTCACATTTTATATCCCGATGAACGACTCTGATTGACTGTAAATACTGAAAATTAAACGCTAAAACGCTTATAAAGTTTGACTTCGATTTCCACAAAGAAAAAATAAATGGTTCAGCCAGCTTAGTTAATGCGCAGTATCAGATGTTATTGCTAACTAATTATTAACTAATTATTATTAATATGATACATATTGATTATCAACACTATTAACACTATTATCAACACTATTATCTTAACCAATTACGTGAAAATGATATATTCTTAAAAATTTAAAAGCGCCGATTGAGGAATAAAAGAAATTCCTCTAGAAAATGACTTATTTCGTCATCTTTCCATTATTTTGTACTTACAAAAATGAATATAAATATGGTTGCATGTTATGCGAAATTTAGCTGATAAGCCCAAAGCAATCAGTCATCAAACTAGCTGGCAATTTTGAAATCTTTACAGTGGAGTTTAGGGGAGTTTATTAGAGAGATCTAATTCAACGAGTTTGAAGAAGATTTTTCCACAAAATAAAGCAAATTTTGAGAAGACTTATTTATTTCAACATGAGGGATGAAGTTTGGTACTTTGACGCTACGGTCCTTTTTTTTCTGCCGTGCAAATCCACTCATTTTAATTTAACTATTGTATAAATTATTTTTTATTTTGATTTAATTATTAAGTCTAATTATTATGAATGTCAGAAATAATCTTTTTCTAACAGCTCGCACCATTACTGGTTATGTTCCACTGGCCATGAGATAAAGGTTTTCCAATGCACTTGATCTGGCCATATCTGAAAATGATGCTGTCTCGCCTTCTAAAATCCTCGATATAGTTGGGCCGCATCTCCAATCAAAATTTCTCCTGTCTATTTCAATCCAAATTTAGCTTCCTCGGTTTTGATGATATCTATCATATGATTAAGCAGATAGCAAAGTATTCATCAATTGCTGCGATAGACGGCGAACAACATCCAGCGTACAACCACTATTGTAGATAACATTTAAGCGAAGATGGATATTATGTGAGCGGTTCTGTCTGCTCAACTCGGATTCGGACTACCGGGATTGAGAGTGAATGGTTCTTGCCCGCAAAGGAAGAAAAAACTGTCATGCCAAATGACTTCTTGAAATGACTTCTTCAAAAATTCCTAACCGTAGTAGTAACCAGCGGAATGAACCTAACCAGAAATGGTGAGTGCTATTTGCCTACTAATTTTTCATGGGCCAAAATCTTGAAGAAGTTGAAATTCGAAAAAAACCAATAGAAACAATTAGGGATTCGACCATTAAGGCTTCAGTGAGTTGTCGGAAAAGAAATCGCGATTCATTCTCATCGATTCTTTCGATACTTTTAATTTTTTTCAACAAATCACCATTCGCGGCGAATTCTTCGACCATTATAGCGGTTTCATTCGATTCGATTATTTAAAATTTATTTGAAATTTTTATTTCAAAAATGAGAAAATAAAAATAATACAACTCATTCCAAATTCATTGATTGGCAGTCATTTTTCCGATTTCAAGAAAAACAAATAAAATATTTAGAATGTAACGAATGAACTGCCACGTTATCGTATTAAATTTCAGTGAATTCATATTGGAACTTCGGAATTCGAGTTAGGAAGGAATGCTTCTCGATTTAGGTAAAAAAAAAGTGCAAAAAACTGAAACAATCTGAAAGGAGTTAAGAGAAAGGTGTCCGAATTCTATGCTTCTTCCCCAGGAATTATAGGTCCAATCCTTCGATTCCTGCTGCTTTTGTAAAACTGAAGCGCTGATACTGCTACAGTGCAGTTCTGCACTCTCTAGCCACAAATCTCTTATGACTCTCATCTGATAATCAGTGAAATTAACCAAATCAGAAATAGCAAATGTTGTTAGAAGAAAAAAAATTTGTAATTGTCTGAGTGGGAATTGGAATAATCATTCTTATCATTCAGAACTTACTTCATAAACTTTTATAATATTAAAGTGGTCCAATATTGTGACAATTTTGAGTTCGCGTGGTAGGAATTTTTTCACGAATTTGGAAGTCGACCTGAACTTTCATATTTTTCTCGTATTAATTTCAAAAATATCAGCAAAAAGCAAATATTTTTGCACGAGCAAAGTTTATATATATAAATTGCTGAAAGCCTTTTGGCGACTTTAAACGATCGATGTAGATTCTTACCGCTTATCCACAATTTTGACTGCGACGTCTTTTGATAATCGTCGGCAATAAGCTAGTCGAACGACAGAGTAGGCGCCCTTACCTGGACTTTTTAAAAAATCTCAAGAAATAAGACTTGGCATTTCTTTCTTGGCAGATTTTTCAGTAACATCACCGTAATACAAAACATGACGCTCGGTCCAAAAAATTTTCCGGAGATAATAAATGTTTCCAATGAATGAAATACCAATTTCTTCTTTACACATAAATCCATTAACTTGCAACTGATTTATAGCCGCAGATACAAAATTTTCTTCAGCTGATAGTCTTTCTTGTTCACGAGGCATCCTTAATCCTTTCTCCACAATCCCGATTCTTACTATGCATTCAATTCGACTAAGAAATATTTAATCAGTTATTTAGTGTATTTCTTTTTAAGAAAAAACCTGGAAGTGACCATTTCTACGCATTTCCGTATCCACCATAACCACTAATCGCTCTCAAAACCGAGCGAACTGAGAACAATTTTACTCACAATTGCTTATTTTCTAATTTATTGTTGGCGTCAATTAAACAATTAAAAGAAGACAATTAAAAGAAAAAAAACGAACTAATCTGCGTTCAGTGAATTCATTCTAAACGGACCGCATTCATTTATTAAACATCTTAAAATTATTCTTCGCAAAACTTTTCTTCAGAATTGCGTTTTTTAAAAATTTCAACGCTTTTTTCCGTATATCGAACGTTTATGTGACAAAATAACAAAAATTTCTTTTTCACTTTTTAGAATATTGAAACAAAACCAATAATTCCTCGCCGAATAACATAATAATATAATACATTTGATCATTAATAATATAATACATTTTTCAAGAATATAAATAAAAATCGGAATAAGTCAATACTAAATATATATACACATGATCCTTCACACTAATATACTCGTGTTTGCAAATAAATCTTTAATAAGATAGATTTACAAATTTAAGCCATCAAGTGGTCAATTTAAAGACAAAATTTCCAATTTCCATGATGGCCATCAATGAAATTCCTTTTTCCAAGCGATGGAACATTTTTTTGTGATGGAATAGATAGAAAAATGTGTTTTTGTGAATCGAAAGTGAAATGAGGTAAGGCACAAAACATTTGAAAAACAAGTAAGATTTAATTTAAAATAGTGACTGCACAATTTCATTTTCTAATATATGAGCCATTAATTTCAGAACTTTTTTTTACAAATTAACAACTGTGATCGAAAAAATTACAACCACAAAGAAATTAGAAATAAACAAATAAGTCGAAATGAATGAAATTTTTTCGACGTTTATTCAAATGTTAAAATAAAAAATTTAGGCATTCACCAAACGTACAATAAAGTAATCTCGATGGATGAAGCTTTTCCATATCAATGACCAGCCTTAAACGTATGATTAAATAATTTCTGGAAAAAAGAACTTTTTATATAATAGGACCGACTAAAGACGAGTGATTACGAGTGAAATCTCTTATGAATGAAATGAATAAAATTTGAAGAGAATGGAAGTTCGAGAATCCTTTAGAAAGAAAATGCAAAATCCACTGATCAATCAATCCAAAATTCAATGATTTCTTACATTTTATTTGTTATTATTTGCTGATATTTATTGAATATTATAGCAGAATATTACGGTTGAAATTATTCTAAGAATGATTACAAATCTTTTCACGGATAGTACGAATAATAAGTGTAGTTTGAAATATCAGCTGATTTGCCGAAACTGAAACCTAAATCAAAACCTAAGTATCAAAAATAGCAAAAAAATTTAAAAATTTAAAAAAAAATTTGCTCAAACTATTTATTAAAATCCAGTTGTGATTTTGAAAATTCAAAAATGAACTATTGGGTTCCTGGTTTACATGGCATAATAAAACAAACTTGAGTAGCATTTTGATCACGAAAATATTCCTTCAATGTGTTGCTGAAACGTTTTGAATAATGTACGAATTCTCGCTTGCGCTTCTCAACAGCTAAAGAAATTTATTTTGTATTATTTAAAAAAATAAAGAAAATTAATATATCTCATTTAGAAAAAAAAACTATAAAAATGGAATAATGAACAAAATTCATAACGAAATTGAAAAAAATAATGCATTAAATCCAGTGAACCCAGAACTTTCATATAACTTACAGAGTTGTGCGCCAGGTGGCATAATCTGCATTATAGCGTTTGTAGCATCAAGCAACTTTTTGATGGATGAAGCGATTTCCTTTATGGTTTCCAAAAACGTACGCCGATCTGACATTTCATCAGGAATCCTCGCAAGCACTCGACGAAGGGCAATAGCTCTGGAAAATGATGAATAAAAATCATTGAAAAAATGTCAAAAAAAGTTAAAACAAATATTCTAACACCTTTTTAAAAAAATCACGTAACCTTGAAAAGATAATTGAGATAATTAACAACCTAATTCCAAAAGAAAAAAAAAAGATTTGAGAAGGAAAAAAACCTTGAAGAAAGCTCTTGAAATTCTGACCGCTCCAAATATCTGGGTAAATTGTGCAGTTCCAAGTCGGTAGATGGTGCATTGGATTGCAATCGCAAATAAGCCTCCTAAAATCACTTCTAAAGCAAAAAATAAGATTTCTCCCTTAATCTCCCTTGCTTTGCGGCTTATGAAAAATGCCTAAAGCATTTTAAAAAGTCTTATAAAAAATATATACGAAATCTTATATCCTTATAGAAATCAATAAAAAATATGAAAACCATATATAAGTTGCCTAAATCATCCGCAAAAAGTTATAAAATCTTGAAATCTTGAATTTTATTCTAAAATAAAATGAAAATACTTTTTTAAACCTCTTTTTAAAATCACATTTCAAATTGCAAATCGCTAATATATATGAAATAGTACCTTGGAAAATAGTTGAAAAAATGAATTTTGAACCTTTTTAATGCTCGATTTTTTAAAAAGCTTCACCATAAATCTTATGTATAATACATCTTGTTTTCTTTTTTTACTTTAATTTATTTGATACCATTTTTTACTATTACTAGTTAGGCTAACTCCGCTATCCAGAAAAATAAGAAATTTCCAATTTCGATCTAATACCATCGCTGATGGAAGCCATTCTTTTTACAATCGTCTAAGTTCATATATCACTGATCCACCCATAAATTCAAAATTTTTTTTCCTGACTGTTCGGTCCAGGTCTTGATTGGTCCACCCCACTTTTTGACGCCACTCATCACAGGATTTAGAAAGAAACGAAATATGTGTCAACTCTAGTGATGAACAACAAAGAACGTGCTTTAACCAGCAAATGCGACTGTGATGGTAAATGATATAAGCAAATGATATAAGCAAAGATGGATGCAATCATATAAGATTTTATCTGCAAATACTAACATATATCTTGAATATGAGTGATCAAAGGTACTTCTAAATGTCCTCCAAAATCGAGCGAATCGCAGCTATAAAGATGCCTTTCTTTCGTTTTTATGATGATTTCACGACGGCTCCATAAAGGTTTCGTCAACCGGAAGAATGCATTTATAGTGCCCATTATCCAGTCTATCCTATAGCTGAATATTGTATGGGAAAAGAGACACAACCTTGATGAACACCAGTTTTTATTTTAGACAAATTTGTCAGTTACCCATATACACAGATGCTATAATAACATTAAAAAATACCTTTATGAGTCGAATGATTTTTTCTGGAATATAGTCATATTCCATTATGCTCCAAAGTGTTCTATCAATTATCGAATATCGAAAGCAACTCGATGAAACATGTAATTGCAGATATTTGAAGCCGTGTTCCAAAACCTTTTTTAACGTGAATATCTGATCAACATAATCGCGTTCCAATCTAAATCCAACTAGGGCGCATCCTTTTGCTTTATATTGCCATAAATCCATTCAGCAAGAGGAGAACAAAAATTTTCCCGGAAATGCTTAACAGGATGATTCCTCGATAATTATCATAGTATCCTATTATTTTTCTTAAGAAATAAAAGCAGAATCGCTTTACTCCGATCATCTGGTACTATTTCCTTTTGCCATAACAGAAAGTACATTTGTTGAAGGTGATTTATGAACATTTGAAGGGTTCAGGCCGATGACCACCTCCTCCGCAAGTTTTATTTTCTTTTAAGCTTATGGATAACAGAGATTTCATTTTCTGTTGGCGGTTAGTAGTTACAAACGTATGGCTCGATGAGCGAATCAGCTATATCTGGGACAGTAGATGATGCATCGTGGTTGAGTTGAAGAACTTACCTTATCACGGTTATCTGCAGAAAAAACTGGAGTATATACACTGATAACCGAGATGTTGCGGAGCTTACCCTTTAAAGCAGGCATAGGTCATACAGCCACTAAGCGATTTCCACATAATCAAAGCGGAATGGACCTTTTTAGACAATGACAATTGGTAAGCCATTTCATCCAGAGTTATCACCACAATAATACAGCCATTAGCTCTACTCAAAGGCATTACTAATTGCTCAAGACCTGAAGAAGCACATCGGATCTCCAATAAACAGGTAACATCCAATAGATATTTAGAGAGTGTGGACAATGGTCGCTTGACTTGCAACATCAATAAGCGTTTCATGCTGCTAGGCCTAACATGTGCAGAGAGTCGTTTCCCTCCACCGGCAATTATTTGACTCGCGAGCACATGTTATTCATAAGCCTTACGATCGTTTTAAGTCCGGACTATGTATACTTATCGCATGCGCCGAGTAAAGAATATCATAAGTTCGAAGAATGCGGACACTGTATCAGGAACATTAGATCCTTTTACCATAGAGTCACTTGGGGATGTTACAGGTGAATCCCCAGCAGCCAACATGATTACTGATAACACAAATTTGAAGACAAGGAAAAAATCTATTTATTAAACTAAATCTAAGGAAAAAAATAAACTTAAAAAAACTTAACATTTAAAGGTGCAAAAAAATTCTAATAATAACTGTTCTTTTTTTTATATCTTAACAAGCAATTAGAAAAGCTCACTGCCCATAAAACGATAGATCACAGAAAACTTTTTACTATTATGTAAGTATGAATAAAAATTACAAAGCTTGTTAGATAAAATAAATAAATATTAAATAAAATTTAAAAAAACCTGTAAATTAATATTGAGCATCGATTCACTGAGCAAAACCTTTATAAAATCAAACAAAAATGATGGTGAGACAATATCTGCTTGTCGTAACGTTGTCCGAAGTTTCTAGATTAATCTTCTTTCATTTAATAATAAAATTAAAGTTAAAATAACAAATAATAAAATTAAAATCAAATAATCATTAAAAATATTAGACATAAAATAGAAAAAACTTTCTTGTAAAAACAAGTTAGTTAATTCATAAAATAAAAGAAAATCTCAGAGAAAATTTTCCATTTATTAATTGATTATCCTATAAAATAAAAAATATAATTCTTGTGCATTGTTTCAAAAAACAATTAAAACAAGAAAATAAACACAGATTTCACCATACTAATTAATAAAACCAATGGTTTATGATTTCATATCCATGGATTCCTTCGAAATCTTCCGATTATGGAAGATTTGTAAGCAACTGGAAAAAATTTCCCAAAGTTTTTTAATTCATGTGACAACTACAATATAAATGCATCCAATGTTTTTTTTTCTATGCTAATCAACTATTTACTAGCAAATTTTAGGCATTCTGCACTTTAGAGTTTATTACAGTTTTTTGCACTTAAGTCACTACAAAATCTTCTATGAACCATTAATGCCCCGGATGACTTCAATGGTCATAACAGTGAAGCATTAAGCTTTGTCAGCGCTTTGCATTGGAACACAGAATGACTAAGTGGGTTGCTGCTCAATTCGGAGCGTCGCAGTTTTATTTCCCGGAATAAATCTGCGCAAAACTTTGGGTGATGCTTGCAACCACTTGTATTTCTGTCGCCAGTGGATTCCTTGACATATTTGTCTTGTAAGACAAGCCAACAGAGCGAGTTCAACCAGTAATGGTGAGGACTCTTAAAAAAAAATATTTCACATTAAACGAAAAGATAGAACGGAAAGGATTCCTCGCAACTTCGCAACTAAACTACAATTTATAATTTATAACTCTCAGATAATTATTTCAAAGAATTCCACAGCTTTCAAAAGATATTTTTAAAAAATTATCCACGGGTAAGAAGCGTCTACGGAACGAAATTATCAAAATTTACTAACTGGCGACTGCCAAATTAAATGCGGTTTAATGCAGATAAATATTTTTCCACTCGAAAACTCGACTAAATGCGTTGATTGAATCGTACAATATTTCTCATAATTCAGAAGAAAGAGAAAAGAGAATTTAAAATGAAAAAAAGCAAAAGTGCCAAGAAGAATTTAAGTAAAAATAAAATTTACCTGTAACGTTTGCAAAGAATTTTCATTATTTTTACAGTTCTGTATAAGACGATCGAATATTCCACTGAAAATACACTGAAATGTCATTGCACCAAGGTAACCACCTTCTTCACTCATCCTCATATTAATAAGCACCAACGACCAACAAGGAATTCAACCGGTACCATAGAATAAAAAACTCACCACTGCAAAAGATATCTTACTTCGGCTGATCAAGGTGAAAAATTCAGCCTTATGAAGCAATATTCGTACCGTATCTGACTTTTTAACTTTTTGCATAAGCCGGAGAAGGAAAATGCACAATAGCTGTGTTTGTAGCGGCTCATTAATAAGAAGAATGAAAATATGATGGAGGAACAAGATGGCCGAGTGAGATAGAAATCGGTTTTTGCCTTCGACAAGATGGAAAAGCCCGAACGATGCCGACGACTCACATCTATACTTCTGTCGCCAAGTGGCTTAGAAAAGTTTCTAATCGCACTAATCTGATCTTTTGTTGGATTTTAAGGAATAAACCTGGCCAGAAATGGCCAGGCACTGGCTTCCCTGTGGATATCCATAAAGTCCGTTACTCTCGAGTTATACAGAAGGGCAAATTTCACCGTTCGGCCGAAGCAGATATGCTGAAGACCGAAGCTTTCATTATTTATCATAATAATTGTCATAATTGTTTCTTTCTATAGGTTAATAGGTAAACTGCATTCTTTAATCAGCTAAATCGTAAGGTCTAGATTCACGTGAGTTTGCTGCATTTTTTTAGTGACCATTGCCCAAGAGCGACGAAGTCTTCTGGCTCTTTCATGGATTTCTTAATGACTGCATTAGATTTCTACCCATAGAATTTCGTCCAGTGGTGCATTAGTTAATAGTAGCCATGCAATTATGCAACTATGACGCAAGAATTTGTTTGTATATTATTGTTTAATAATAAAAAATTTGAGGCAGGCAGTGATTACCTCTGCCATTAGTTTTTCGTATTCGCTGTAGGCAAAAAATAACAACAATAAATGCCGAACATTGCAACGAACGTCTATACAATTTAAAGAGGTAACAATGTCACCAAAGAGTATTGCATGTTTTCTTTACATGGCGCATCGCTCTGCCCAACAAGGAAGCAATTTGGCAATAAAGGACGCGTTTCAAGTCACCAAGCCATGCTAATCTTTGTTTCAATGAAATTAATATAAGGGTCCGCGAATTAACAATTCACTTGAATTCTTTGCTGATTGCCTTGATCAGTTAAATCGCAGAAAAGAATGTGAATATGGAAAAACGAATTTTCACTTGAGATTTTAGCTATTTTCATTCTTTTATTTGTAACAAATTTTCTTTGATTAAATACATTTTATTTTAGCGTTTATTTTAATAGAATTAAAAGCAAATTCTCAAAGATGTGAGATATTTTTAAAAGATAAAAATCTTAGTTCACCTCAGTTCTTTGATTTAATAGAAAAAAGAATGTTAAAATAATTTTTTCAAAAATTTTGCCCAACTTTTCTTAATTATTATCAGTCCATTCATTCAAACAATTCTTTCCAATTCTTTTCGCCATGGTGTTCTATTTATTCCACTGCCTTTATTCCGCGAGTAGCCTTTGCGGTGCTCGCATAAAAGAGCTTCGATGAACGATGAATTAAAGAATAAAGCTGATTGCTTGGAAAGAAGGATATTCAATGGTGCTTTAATAAAAATTTGTAATAATCACATTTCTTTGTTACTATTTACGAGCCAATTTTTTAAAAAGATTTCGTATGGATTTTTGGATTGTTTGCCAAATTTTGAAGTGTAGGGGTATCGTCAGTGTTTCATGTCAATGTTCATGGGCTTCTCCTGAGGCGAGCTTTTATTCAAATATGGCCTTAAAGTCTTCCTAATTTTCGTTTTTATTCATTCTATTTTAAATATTCCATTTTTAAATAATAAACAATTAAAAATTAAACTATGGAAAATGCAGAAATTAATTTTATCGCAAATAATTTTATCAGTAACAACAGATATATAATAGAACATATAAATTTGCTTTCTTTGAGGCAAATTCACTTCAATTCTTTAATGTATTACAAAATGAGACCATTGGAGATATTTATGCGATGATTCCTATAAAAACCTGATGAAGAAAGGATTTTTATCGAATTTCTTCCAGCAAATGAACCAATGAACCAAAAAAAAAATGAACCAATAAGTATTATAAACCGTGTTTTCAACAGCGTGATCTCGTAAGATAAAAAATTCCATGAATGATTTTTGTTTCTAAGCAAAAAACTGTTCATTAAAAGTGCAAACAAGCCTCAATGGATAAAAAATATAAACCGCCAGTTAAGCCATGTCTAAAGTTAATCGGCATATAGATTTTAAGTTTGGCGAACATTGTCAATAAGCTTTAAGTGACTACCACATTTTTCATATTCCTTATGCTCTCTTGATAATATTTTTTATATTCTTTATATATTTCTTTTATATTTTATATCCATATTTATATCCTCTGATTACTTCAAGGAAAGAAAATCTTTTTGCTAAGCCGCTCTTTCTCAGTAATTTTCTTAACAAAAATAAACTGATAAAAAAAATCTATTTTTCATTTAAAAATCTCTTTGATTTAATCACGAATATTATTGGATTAATAAACAGCTGTTAAGCTGTTATTAATTCTTTTACCAAATTCATCAAATCACTTCATTTTTTCTTAATGTCTGAAGAAGAAATTGGAAAAAAAATACCACTATTACTACTGGTACTTAGACGATTATGAAAGAACAATTTCTAGTACTGTTAGGAGATATGAAAATCATGAAGACCAAAGGAAAAAAGCTCCTTCAGCGTAATAACTAATTCGCAGCATGACGGCTTGAACATTCCAAAGAAACAAGATTTGCATAGATTCCAATGTGGTAATTAAACAAAAAATTCCAGAACGAATAGAAACCATTAAACAAGCATTTTACGCATGGAATCTGGTTTATCAGAAAAAACATTATATAATCTTTATTGTCGATTAATATTACATTAATAATTTGAGTTGCCTTGCGCGAAAATGATTTTCAATGCCAGTATCATTTAAAGATTTCTGAATTTTAGTTTCTTATAAGATAATGCTTCAAATTTTTAAGCTTTGGTCAATTTTTAATTTTTCTCATTTTTAATAGCTTAAATCCAAATCCATAAATTTAAGAATATTCTCATCAAAAAATTGTGCTTGCAATAAATGGAAGAATAAAGGTAATCGACATGTAACACTTTTGCTACTTACAGCCGTATAGTTGAAGGAACGATTTTTCTTAGGTGGCATCTCGTTACCTTCGTCCAACAGTAATGGCAAACTTAAAACAAACGTTCCAATTTTTTTTTTTAAGGCTTCGTCATTCCTTTTTTTCGCAAATTTTATTTTGGAAAAAATTGAAAGTTTTTAAATCAATTATTTCAAATTAACAATTAACATCCAGGTAATAACAATTTACATTGAATATCTGAATAGTTCCTCTGATAAAAGATAAAAATATATAACAAAATATGGTACACATTGCAACCAAATAGATGTTTCGACAGTGATGCATGTTTCTATAGCGATCTCGCCGGTTGAAAAAGGGCGCTTTTAGTTTTCGAAATTGCATTGCTCTCTTTCGCTTGACCATTTGGTATAAGAGTGGATCTAACGTATTTAGCACCTAACACTTCCTTAACATATGTGGAATGTGATTAAATAATTTCTGTTGATTATTTCAGAATGTGCGTAAACTATATTTTATATTTACTGATAATTTTGTGGTTCAACTTTTTGTTATGCTTTCGAATTTGTGATGATTCAAGTTGTTATTTTAAAAGATCGAGCATTGCTTTTAAACGTGAAGGTAGCTATCGTTTTTATATCCATTAAAAGCGAAAATTTAATAGGATTTTCATGTTTTGCAATCCGTTAACATAAAATATTTTTTATATTATATTTATAATATTTATAATATATAATATAATAAATATAATGTTATATAATATTTAGTGAATATTTAGTGAATAGTGGACTTATTATAATACCAAAATCTGGCACCGAATCATCAGCTTTGGTTAAGGATGCACTCCTTAAAGCAATCACAGAAGCAAAAACCTTGATTGACGCACTATTCCAAGGTAAAAAGCCATTAAGTTGTTTATTTTTACAGTTTCGATGTTGGTTTCAAAAGTGGGTTTTTTTAGAAATTGGATACTCAGATATCTTAGGCTGCTAATTATATAATAATTTTCATTTTTCATCCTAAAAAAATTCATTGCTTTTTGTTTTATTGGCTTTTTTGACTATTGAAATGCGATATTCGCCAATTCGCCAAAGAGGACCAACTGGGAAAAGAACTGCAATATCCGAACTCTACTTTTAATAACAGGTTTAACACGTCAGCAATGAGCGTAACGCAAATCTCTTACAATCTCTTGCCTCTTGCAGTAAATTTTATTTTGCTGCTTTTTAGCGCATATTAGGGAAGAGTTTAAAGTGATATTTTGAATTGCGTAGGCTACGATGAAAATGAGCATCTGAATTCAATCGACGATATGCCATCCTTACGGAAAATTCACGCAAAATACAATTCAATTGATCAAGAATATCCGAAAGCCGCTTTAATTTCGTTATTGGCCACCAAAGAACTCAAAAAGTAGGATTTTTTTGCCGTTTAACTTCAATCCGAATTCATTGATAACGAAGATCTCTTTATTAATTCCTCAATCGCAAAGGGTCGGCGTTCACCATTTCTGATTAAACTCGCTCTATTGCCTATCAGGATGAAACGCATTTAGGGTGAAAGGCATATTTTTTATACTTACCAAGGGTAGGAAATGAAATATGAACCTTCAAATTTTCGTCCATACAGTGTATTCAGGCGATAGGATAACAACTCGGAGGACGGAGTCAAATACTTAATTTTATCTATAAACAAATTTATGAAAAAGATCTTATTAATGTTATTTGATTAGCAATGGTTTTCCTACCGATGTACCAGTCACGAATGAAATGAACCGATTTTGTCCACTGAGAGCGATTCAGTGCAAATCGAGTAAATTTCGATCATTTGATGGGACCTGCAATAATATAATATCAGGCGAGTGGGGTGCGAATTATGTCGCCATGCAAAGGATCATTCGACCCTATTATGGCGATGGTAAAATATTTTGAGAATTATAAGTGATTATTTCCAAAAAGTTTTTTTTTCAAATTTATAATGTAGTTTATAGAATTCGATCTTCTATTTCGCATCGAAGAACTTTAAGATTTCACCACGGCAATCTATTCATAATGCATATTTAAACGCCGTGCTGAATTCAACTGAAGAATTTTAGATATCAGTGAAATTCGATTGTCATTAAGAAGGATGGCATTGCCTAATCCTATCCTAATTGCAAGCTCAGTTTTTCTCGAATCTCAAGCTAAGCCTTTAAAGCTGAATATGCTGATTCCTCGTTGGGCACACCTCATATATACTGATATGGTACATCTCGCAAGTGTTCAGCTGAATCGAGGTAGTTTCATTAATTAGATTAATGCTTTTAAGATTATCGTTGATTCTATAGGAGTTCATAAAATAAAATTGCACCTAGTGATAGTGATAACATGAGTGAAAAAGTGCAAGTGAAGTGGATTTTTTTTCATTTATTAAATTTGCATCACGAGGATTATTTTTTATTCTGTTGGAAGCTTGCGATTGCAAGCATATAACTTGGTGCGCGTTTCAGTTTTTGTACAGAAAAAATTTTAACAATAAGAATTTTCGTTAGGAGCACAGCGATTCCACTTCCAATATCTACCTTTACAAAATTTCTTCGTGAGTCCGCTCCACTGTATTTTTCTGATTCAATAAACTTCTTGCCACGCTGGATTTTTATTTCTCAACAATATTATAAACTCTGCGGCCAGCGTTCTCTTCTTATTTACCTCGTTGCGAACCCTCAAACTTAGGTAATTAAACCTTTATTAGTGACGTCGCAAATATATATAAAGAAAGCAAAGCGAAACTAAGTAAAAACCAGCCATAAAAATATAAATGCCCAGTTCGCCCGTCGCACTCCACTCCTTTCCCTAATAGAAGCTTAAAATGCCCAAAAATGATCTTTTAGGAGCTTATATTTTATTTGAGATGGTCAGGAAGATTTATGGTTTTTAATTCTATCATAATAAAAGCTACATTGTACCTCTCACTTATGAGGTTCTCTATTATTATTACGGGATATTTTCTAATATCTTCTCCAACTCTTTTCTCCCTTATTTCATTAATTCTTTCACTGGGAATAGCAGGTGCGATGAGGATGACCTGCTCATATTTGCAGCTTTTTTCGCTGCCATTCAGCCATTCGGCGAGAATTTTATCGAAAATGACAAATGCAGCATGGCAGTTATATTTGGCCTCAAATAATTTCCTCCATTGTACAGCATGATTTTTGATAGCCATAAATTTATTATCCTGTATCATTTCACTGAAGATATTTCTTAGTTATGATTGGTTTATGAAGAAGATAGAATAGTTCTCTTTTATTACCTCCTCGACTATCTCAGTACTTGGCGCTATAATTCCAGTAGTCGCAGTAGGAACGACTATCTACATAACTTTACATATGAAGCTTTTTCAACGGCGATTGACGAGAATGTAAAATCTGAATGGAATCTGAGGAGTTCCATGTGCATGTGACAAGATATCTTCTTCGATGGGAGCATATATCGCAAAGAGTTCATACAAAATTAAGAAAAAAAGCATTTTCTACTGGCCCTATGGGTTCCAACGCCATATTTGTCAATTACATGTTGAGGCATATCGTGACTGACCTAAGCGCGCATTCCAACCTCTTGCGGTTATGGCTATGTCACCGTTCGGGAAAGGTGCTATTGGCTGATGGAGTTGGATGCATAGAATCTATCTTCGTTATCGTCATCTACACAATATGCTATGCGATTATTAACCAACTTTCAATCTTTTATAGCAGATAATCAGATATGATAATCATTATGCCTATTTCATCCCAGCTATTATTTATGTCCCAATCCCGAGCCAAAGTACAAAATAAAGAAGGTGAACTTCTGATGAACAGGCGATATCATACAATATTAGTACAAAGTATGGACAATGATCGTCTGATACCAATAAGCGTTCTTATATTCCAAGTTGCTATAGCAATAACCCTATCGTGGATGTTTTTCGGTCCCATTAACAGAACAGTTGTCTTGGTTAGGAGAGCTCAGTCATTTTCAAACCTAAAAATAATTTAACCAAATCCGATTTGCACACTTATCGAATGCACCACTAGGCCATGAGTCTGAGGACACTGTATCAACGAAGTCATTTGAGAATATAAATACAAGTGGTTTCATATCAGACCCAGACTTTAGCTTTTTCGTAGGCTTGATCCCATCGAAAGAAGAAACAAGCAAATTTTATAATCGTGGAGGCCATGAAATTTTATAGATAGAAGAATAATGAAGAATTATAATATTATTATTACTGATAAAAAAAAGAAAAAAAAATGAAGAATAATCGCTCCTTATTAAATAGAGAAGTTCTGTAAAAAACTGTGAAAATAATTCAGAAATAAAATAAAACATTTTCTTGGAAGGACCACTTTCTGATAAAAATTCTTCATAAACGCTCATTCAGTTTCAAGAAATATGATTTTAGATGGAAAACTGATTCCATTGCAATGTTGTTCATCGAATCCAAATCCAGAATGCCTTCCAATATCAGTGCCAGTAGATGGTCCTTATATTCCCACATTAGATTGCATATCTTATTCTAGAACTGCACCTGCTCCACATCCATATTGTCGCCTTGGACCTCGGGAACAAGCCAATCAAGCAACTAGTTATCTTGATGGAAGTGTTTTCTATGGCAACACAATACATAGCGCAAAAGCTTTGCGCACCTTTAAAGCTGGTGAATTTTTAAATTCTACGTTTTTGATGTTTGCTTCAAAGAATCCGAACAATCACTAAGCTCAAATTTTCACCTGTTTCAGTCCATGAAATGTGGATTCAAATTCCTATATTTTAGTTAAATATAAATACACATGGTAGAATCAAGTTGAATAATCCAACATTCTTCTCCTTTTCCACTAATGATTCATTGTTTGACTAGCTTGATAGCCAGGAAGCCCTCCGGCTATCCAGCTACAGATAAAAGTGCCGACCAAGCTCCAAGCATTGTTCGAATCTATTTTTTAATGACAGGTCTAATGGAATCGATTTCATGATTTCATAATTGAATTGATGTAATATATCTAAAAAATTTTTGAAGGTAAATTGCTAACGAATTTCGAATCATTCAATAACAACTTATCTGAAGAAGGCAACATCGGTTCTTCCATGTATTCATTCATTGAATGCATTGCTCAAAAGCGGAATTCATGCAGCGGCATGGATGGCATCGATTTCAATTTCCTACCTTCTGCAGCAGCTCTGCATATGCTTTGGATACGACAACATAATAGTATTGCTCACCAGCTTGCGGTATTTTTTTATTTTGTGTTCCTTGTATATGGGTGATTTTTTAATGGGTGGTTAGATTATCTCAAATCGATTAGCACAATTTTTTATTTTTTCCTACAAAAATATTGGTACTTTTCGCTTAACAAAGATGGCTGCACTTCTTATCAATTTTTAATCCTTTTTTCCTAATTTTTCATTTATTTCTTTTTTGACTGTGGTGACCACGATAATTCGTTTACTGTAATAATTCGTTTTGTCAATTTCGTCTTTTTTTTGAACTCCATTTGTTCAACAATAAATAGAGGCCCGTTTCATCTAAAAATAACAATTTATCTCATCTTATTTGCTTCATATGGTTAATCTACAACAGGGAAGAAATAGGTTAAAACTGATGCATTTCTAGGTCATAAATTCAAAGTGGACAGATGAGCAACTCTATGAGGAAAGCCGGCGAATCGTTGTTGCACAACTTCAGCATGTTACTTACAACGAATTTTTGCCACTGCTTATTGGAAGAGAGATTTGGAAGAAATTTGGCCTCGATTCGGAATCTTATGGTTTCAGTAACAGTTATAACCTTAATATTGATGCAACTGTTATCAACACTTACGCAGCCGTTGTAGGACAAGTTCGTTTGAAATCTTTGCTTATAATTTGAAAAGAATTGACTAAAGGCAAGGAGATTAGAGTAAAATGAGGCTGGATCAAACAAGATAAAATATTTAATAAGTTTATAACGATAAAATTTAAATCATTTTTAAATTTATGGAGCATTTTTGAAAAATTACCTTAATCAATTTAAATTGATATATATAGATATTATAAAAAATATATTCATACCTTAAACATATATTTATATTTATATATATATTTTAAAAAAAAAACTATCACCACTGGGACCAATTCGGTCTTCATTTTCAATATCTAGTTCTCTTCTTTAGTTCCAGTCCCTTGTATTTTTCTAATTTATATTTATTTCTCTCACCTAATATTATACGTCTATCACCAGTGCTGATTTCTGATTCATGTCCACCACGATGTCTGCTGATTGGCCAACACTTATTTATCTATCTGGATGAAGAAGTCCAACAGGACAGGATCTTCCCATCATTATTTTCCATAATTCTCTGGGGAATCTCATGTTTAATGTCAAGAGGGGTGTAAGCCCTTTACTGAATAGGTATTTCTGTGGATGATGCTTGATACTTGGTTATGCCTCTCTTTACAAGTTGCTCTTTTTCTTTCCTGTATTTTGCATACCGCCACGTGTTAGACTGATTCAATTTTGTATAATCTGTTGAGTCTTGTCTAGTGTAGTCGATCTCACCTTCAATAGATCTGGCACTTAGTCCTGTTCTTGTATTGTATATGCATATACATATATATATATATATTAAAATTTGGTTGAGAAAAATTCTTTTTATTAAAAATCATTGATAATGCTATAATGAAAAAAGTTTTTATTTCTACGGCTATCATCCTTGCATCCTTGCAGTTTTTCTATACAATTCTTGATTTGCAATTTGATCATTATGGAAATAAAGGAATTTATAGTGACGCCAAAGATCTTAAATTTATTAATCATGAAAACTTTCATATCAAAAACTATGTTAAAATTATCAAGTAAGTTCAAATCGTTTTAGTACTTTTAAAAAAAAATTTTGAAAAAATACTTTCCAAGTATGATGCAAAATGGCTAAGTAACTTATTATTTCCCATTAAATTCATCATTCGCTTCACTGGCTGTTAATACAGTGGGAGATTTTTTGGCGCCTTCGAGGATAGAATCACGGCTTGATCTCCAGCACAACTCGGATTTTTAGTGAGAAGTCTATTTCTGCTCGACGATTTTTATGTTTAACTATAATCCGGTATCCAAATAACGGCTGCCCTAAATATAGCTGCTAAATATAAATATATACTAAATATAAATGTGGCTAATTTTTTTCCTCCCGCAACTATTTGCTTTTTATGGCTTTCTTTCATTTTCTTAGAATTCTATAGGATACTATATTGAAATGGCAAGAATTGCAGAATTTACAATCGACATTTTAGTGGTAATTTATTACCAATTTCATTTTTTTTGAGAGATATCCTACGCAAACCGATTCATCTTCCTGGATTGCACATAATAAAAGAATTTCGCCGTGATCTTTTCAAAGCTAGAAATAGTAGGCTCAGTCTGAATGTAGCTTCTCATATAATACAAGTAGGAAGAGACCACGGAATTCCACCGTATACAGTATGGAGAGAGTATTGCAGTGGAGAAAAGGTCAGTTTGCTTTTATAAATCCCAAAAACACTATATGAAAGGTTCTTTCTTATTTATATCTTCAGTTTTCAAATTTCTTTTCCTTTTTATGAGCTGAATTTTGAATAATCTTGATTAGCCCAGTTAACGCTAATTAAAATTCTTGTAATCATAATATAAATTTAATTGTATAATAGAATTTAAAAATTTCCTAAGTGTTATTTAAAACTGCTTAGTTTAAGATCACTTCTTTTGATGATCTGATTGAAAATGTTGTTGGTGGTGAGAAAACCATCGATTTAATCGCAGACATATATGAAAATGTAGAAGATGTTGATCTGTTTGTTCTCGGATTGGCAGAGAAGATTGTCCCTGGAGCTATAGTTGGGCCTACATTTGCTTGTATCATAGCTCTACAATTTCAGAAGGCAAGTTCCATTCATAAATATTTTTTCATTTTGCATTATTTGTATAATTTAATTAAATGCAATTCAGTGTACTTTAACTGCTAACTTCCTAACTAATGTCGCCTCAAAGTTTTTCCTCATTTTTTCTGCAATCAAACATTCTAAGATTGTTTTCCTTATATTTTGGTTGCAGACAAAGAATGGAGATAAATTCTGGTACGAAAATAATCTATTTCCATCTGCTTTTTCTTATGAACAACTTGTCGAAATAAAAAAAACGACGATTGCACAGATCATCTGTGACAATGTTGGGCATATAAAAAAAATTCAACCTAGTGTCTTTGCATTGGTGGATGATTATAAGTTCGTTGATGCTTTATCGCACTACTTTTTTATATACTAAGGAGAATTTCTTGCGCCTTAGAAGTGCTATAAAAATCTTTCAATCAGGTAAACTTACGACAGTAAATGAGTTTTGCATTTTATAGAAAATTGTTCTTCTGGTAGTATTACTGATTTGGCTGGTTCGATTGGCTATTATGCTAAAACAGTGCTTTCGCCGTAGAGTCACTAGGCAATAAAAGTACTAATAGGTCCCTAACACCATGTGATAATCTCGCATTCCACTCTTTTTTATGTGAACACATTATTTTAAGCAATTTTCTTATCGAATGTAATAACTCAATTATCGTCCGGCCAAACCTGCTGAAATGGAAAGATAATACACCTCAAATGCATATGCCGTTAATGGTCGTTAATAAAGCAATTCTTTTGGGCAAAAAACGAGCGGAAAACCGTTTGATGAAGGAAAAGCGCAAAATTAGGAAATGTATGAATAATATGAAAATTTATTTGAATTTGTAGCGTTACTTCATATGACTTATTTGACTTACTTGAATAGATCATTTCAATTGTTCATTATTCAAAAACTTTTAATGAAAAATTAATCTGCAAATGTTCTAAATAAATTCGATTCGATGACAATCAACAGCTGTTAATTTGATGGAATTTTCTCATCTACTTTGATACTTTAATATTTTAGATCAAACCGAATTTAAACCTGGCGATCCGCTTCTATCATACGGCAAAATGATGCGAGCCAAAAGTGAAGCTGTTGAAATCGCTAAAATTTCTTCTGTATTGCTTGAAACAACGAGAATATTAATGTTAGGGTAAGTTGCTTCAACTGTTACATTCCGCATAATCTTAGAGCAGACGAAAATCGGCGCAAAAACCATAGAGGCAAAGATGTATTACTATGGCGAATTGTGAAATAAACGAAGAAATTCATTTGGACAAAAATTAAATTAGTTATCGCTAAATAAATGAATTTAGGAAAGACTTAGATACTGGACAAAAATTGCTTATGGATGGGGATATGGTAACCTTGCAAAATATGTTACCACAGGTCGACCTTAGTTCGTTAGTTTTTTTATTCTTCAGCTGCAGGTTTCTCTCCATAACTGAGATATTTGCCACTGGTTTGTAATTTCCGGATATAAATTTAAATGGCATGTTCCTTTATATCAATAAAAATGATGTGTTCTTTTTTTGATATTCGAACTAATTATATAATTAGTTCTTAATTTGAATGTTAGTATTTAATGGTTAATTAAATTCAGCTTTTCCAGATTTACTGGTAATTTCACAGTTCTTTTGGGTCCTGGTGGAACTGTTGAGAAATGTTTGCCTAAGAATTTGCCATGCGACCATACCACACCATACCGTACGATATCGGGATGGTGTAATAACCTCAGAAATCCACAATACGGAAATGCATTTGTACCACTTTTGCACTTGCTTCCACCTGCTTATGAAGACGGTAGCATATGTAATTTTGTTGATGTCTGTTTTTAAGATGATTAGGCATAGTAGTATTTAATATTTCATCCGAAATATTACGTCTGCCTTTATAGCTTTTTTTTTCAGCGGGTAATTTGCTTACACAACAATGCATGGAAGAAATTTTTAGAGCGAAAATTGCTTGTATTCAACTGATTAGAGAGTCGCTTTTTTTTGAGAGTTCTCACCATTACTGGTTAAACTGCCTTTGGGTGGTCAAATAGTCCCTTGGCGGACATGTTTACTCCTGCGGGGAATAGAACTTCAGCATCGGCACTCCCAGTCGAGCAACAACCCATTGTTCTGTCGTTTTTCTATATTATTATATTTTATTAATCAATTCATTTTTAGGGATAGATGTTCCTCGCTCATTATCGGTTACAGGCGTCCCGCTTCCTTCTCCTAGAGTTATATCGAATACCATTCATTTTGATTTGCCAATCGACCATTCCAAATATACCCATATGATCATGCAATTCGGTCAGATTCTTGACCACGAATTAACTCATTCACCTATTACTCCTGGTAACCATTTTTATGATAATATTAAAAATTCGGCTGAAATTATAATAACTCGATAATACAATATTTTTCAAAAGCGTTTTTCTTAACCATTAAATTGTTGTTTTTAACAATTGCATATGACCACAGGTACTATAAGAAATCACCAGTCTTAGTATAAAATAGTTTTTAAGGACCTGATAACCAGCCATTAAACTGTACACGGTGTGATTCTCACGAAACGATATCGATCGATTGTATGCCATCGCCAATTCCTGAAGGTGATCCTCATTTTCCAACGTATGATGAAAATGGCGAACGTCGTTGTTTACCATTTGCTAGATCGCTTTTGGGCCAGTTGACATTAGGTTATAGAAATCAACTGAATCAGGTTAAAATTTCGTTTTTGCAATTCTTATCGATTCAAGAAAACAATCATTCCACTACAAATATCAGATAATCTGCATTTTAATAATAAATTTCTCTAAGTTAACTGCTTACTTGGATGGATCAGTCATATATGGTTCAACTGAATGCGAATCAGCTGCTTTGCGAACGTTCGTTGGTGGCCGACTGAATTTCACTAGCCTTGGAGGGGCAAATCCGTTCGTTTTTTCCTATGCGATCAATAGACATATCAGTTTCTCTGAATGCATAATGGATAATACCGAATTAAATTTCGCCATTAAAATTGAAATTATAATATACTTTTTATTATACTATTCCAAAAAAGAAGCAACAATTCCTTTTTTCACACATTTTTTTTGAAATTTTTTTCTTCGATTCATTGCAATTTTATTTCGCGAGTAGAATCTTCATGAAGAATATAAAACCGAGTTCGTATAACATTTGGCTTTTATCTGTCCATTTTTCAATTTTCAGATTCATTGCTAACGAGATTAATCATTTACAAATTCTTTTTTCCTAAATTCCTTACTACGAGTGGTACTATGTCCCTCTTTGTCCCACTTATACTTCTGCTATCAAGTGACTTCAAGGCAGGAATGATGACTCGAAATGAATATTAATATGAATATTTGGATTTAGAGAAACGCTGCCTCAGGGTGATCAGGAACAAGATTGCCGCTCTACGCCTGATTATCCATGTTTCGTTGCTGGCGACGAACGAAATAACCATCAACCTGGTTTAACAACACTGCATAATATATTTCTTCGAGAACACAATCGCATTGCAACCATTCTCGAGGATTTAAATCCTTCTTGGAATGACCAGAAAATTTTCCTGGTTTGTCTGTCTAACCACTAAAAATTTAAAAATTCAAAAGAAATTTTATATTGCTAGCAATGAATACCCTATTTTTGATAGGAAACGAGGAGAATAGTTGGAGCTGAATTTGCGCACATTGTTTATAAAGAATATTTGCCGAAATTAATTGGTAATGATCTCATGAGCAAATATGATCTATTTCCTCAATCGGATGGGTATTATACTGGTTAATATTTTTATGTTGGTAATAAGTACTCTTCTTTATGACCATTTAACCTCTTTTACTTACAGCTTACGTAATAAAAAATATAACTATAGTGGTTGATTAGTTACAACCATTGATAATAGAACGGGATAATTGATAATTCGACTTTTATGATATGATCCAACATGTGATGCATCAATTTCACACCCCTTTGCAACAGCTGCATTTCGTTTTGGACATACACTTGTACGGCGATTTTTTTCTCGCTTTGATAAGCATTATAGAAATTGGACAAATCCAATCGATCTTGTGGATAATTTCAATAATGTCGAAGCCATTTACGATGAACGAAGAGGTAAGAAAAATTTTTTTATATTTGTTAACTTGACTTTTTTTCTTTCTTTTTTTAAATTCGACTTTATAAGATCGAATTCTAGCACTTTAATTTGATCGAATTCTGGAGATTTTCGAAAATATGGCCATAGTCCATATGTGGGACAAACAAGCAAATGGGCTTCATTTAAATAGATGCTTAAATTTCAGGTGGCATTGATAGCATTTTAATGGGACTGCTAGGAGAACCAAGTATGGCATTTGATCGTTATATTACAACTGCACTAAGAAATTATTTATTTGCTCGAAGGGATGAGCCGCTTAGTGGAATGGATCTGATCACAATAAATATTCTCCGTGCTCGCGATCATGGTGTACAACCATACAATGCTTTTCGGTAATTTACCCTTCTTCCTTTTTTGCAAATTTTTTAACCATCTTTCAATGATTAAAATTATATTTCAGAGAGTTCTGCGGTTTGCCACGGGCCAAAAGTTTTGCTGATCTTTCGGTGGAAATGGATGATTCAACCATTTCAAGTTTACAAAGTGTCTATAACAATGTGGACGATATTGACATTTTTCCAGGATTATTATCTGAAAGACCTATTAAAGGCTTTTGTTTTTTATTGTTCTGAGTGTTACTTTCACTTCAGTCTGGTCTGTCTGCATAGATATTTTATAATTTGCCCGATGCCCACTATGTGCGATTGAACTTTTGCATTTAACATCGCATTTGCAATATTAAAATGACCGTATCGCCATAATGAAGCGTCGTTTGTCAGGTGCGTTGATGCCACCTACAATGGCTTGCATCGTAGCAGAACAGTTCAGACGGACGAAACGCTGTGATCGCTTCTTTTACGAAAATGATCTCACTGAAACTCGTTTCAAGCCAAGTGAATATCCACGATTCCGTAATTTTAGAATAAAATGCATGCAAATTTATTTAACTTAAATTGAAGTGAATAAATCAATAAAAAAATAGTGTAAGGGAAAATGCTTTGATTTTTTTCATCTATATTACTGTTAAAAATTAGTGGAATTTTTAGACCAATTAGATGAAATCCGTAAAATAAGCCTCGGTGCAGTTCTTTGCGCGAATAGTTTGTTGGCCAAAATTCAACCAGACGTTTTCGTTTTGCCCGACGAATTTTTGTGAGAATTTGCATTTTCGAATCATTCAGATTCAAATAACCCAGCTTATAACTGATGAGCTTAATTATATTTTAGGAACTCACCAATGCCATGTCATCTTTTTCCAAGCATTGATCTAAAAAAATGGTCAGACAAAGGTCAATTCTTTTTCTTTTGTTATCTCAGGAAAGTCGATCGAATAATTACCTAATAATAATTACCTGTAGGTCTTTCAAATTAAAACTCCTGCACCGAAATTCATGGTTCATTATTCTGGCTGAGATACAACAGCGGTTCTCGAACCACTTTTCCAAATTGTTGAGAAAAAATGAATACCACAATCAGGGCGAAATTTATTATTTAGGTCATGCAGAATATAAAAAATTTTTTTAGCAACTTGCCGTATAGGCAATGAAGAAATACCTCGCAGTCAGTCGAAACGATTATCTCCATGTCAATCGTGTATTTGCACTTCTCAAGGCGTAAGCAGGAAAATAAATTTACAATTGACCCAAATTTACAAATAACCTAAGCACTAAGTTATTTCTAAAAGGAAGGCTCTTCTTTACAAGCTCGACATGATAAATTTCATTCTCGTTTAGCGACTAATATCCAAGAAATCTTCAGTTACTTGACGTTTCCTAATTAAGAACCGCTTTTCTTAATAAAAAAAACCAACTTTTTCTTTTCAGACTCGTTGTCAACCAGTCATCATTGGCAACTGCGAACAGCTATTGGAACTTTACTTGTTCGTCGATATAGTTCAGGTTCTGATCTACTTAAAAAATGATCAAGCATATAGCCATATAGCCAAGCACTTGAATTTATAAAATCATACTTAATAAAAGGCTTATTGTTTAATGCAAATTAAAGTGGAAGAGGATGTAAAAAAAATCAAGAAAAATAAGATTATTAAATGTGAAAATCTTCACCTATCGCTTAGGCAAAACTTTGGCTTTTAAGTTGCGAAAGTGTTAAACATCGTTATCAGTGGCAGAATTTAGTAATTTCAAGCCATTAAAATTAGTTTAAATCCAATCTATGATTTTTGTGTAATCTATTTTAAGGTGATTTAATTACTCGATTACTTTTTTAACCCCATAAAAATAGCCTCATAAAAACAGTTGCAGGATGTTTCATGCATTATTCAATGCGCAAATCTAATAAAACACCGTGCTGGTCGCTTATAATGCCCACCACTTCAGAATCATTTCAAAAACTTTTCTGTCAATCTATGGGACTTACAGCAAATCTGTGTTCAAGCAAATTTACTAAAGAAAGAATTGATTTTTCAAAAATAACTTTTCCTTCATTTCGTTATAAACATTTTTTTATTAATTATTTATCCCATTCAGCGATTTTTCGCCTTTTTTCTGGCGAATTTTCTTCTGCTTCCGGGTGGTGCTGCCGACCTATCACCATCCCCATTCCTCTGCTTGGCCCAAACCGAATGTGCCAGAAATCATAGGCCAAATTTAAAATGCCGCATTTTTATTCTCGAATTTTTAATGACTTCGAAATTCTGTTTTTTGTTGAGTTAAATCGTTAACAAAATTTTCTGAGATTGTTTCTCTTAATTTGAATTAAAATCAAAAATTCTCTTCACTGTTTATTGTGCTTTATTTGCATTATCTTTACTGTTTTTCATATCAATAAATATGCAATAAAAATAACGAAATACTCGCCACGTGTGCGGGCATTTGGTAGGGTTTGTGGGGAACAAACGCGACCAGGCCAAAACAACGGATTCTCTGCCAGGTAACCACGCTGAAGACTTTGGATCAGCTCAAAAACTTTGGAAAACGCCACCACATTACCGCTTAACTATCGCAAAGTTTTGCTTTACTTTTTTGCCAAATATTTCAGAACACATTGAAATGTTGCAAAATCGAATTGAAACAAAATTATCCGCAAAAAATGTCCGTGAATGTTCGTGACCAGTATTCATTAACATTAATGACTGGAAAAGCCTAAGCCTAAGCCTAAGCCCCAGATTACTAGGCCCCTGGCTGCTAGGAATAAACCTGAGCCTAGGGCCACAAGTGTAAATAAATCCCCCAAACTGCCGTCCCGCGCCCCAAATCTTTAACTTAGAGATTAATTCTTCTTTGAATTCGCTCAACGCGCAACGAATTTGCAGATTCTATTCAGCAGCCGCGGACTCACATTTATTTAGTCGAAAATCATGAGTATTGTAGTTCTAGGCGTGGAACTTGTAATCTTTCAACACCTGTTTAACTAAGGTTTAAGCAAGGGCTTATTAAAAGATTAAATTGCCAAAATTTCGAGATCGCGCATATCGGCTAAGAGAGAACCTTCGACAGAAAACTCTTTTTTCACTCCGATTAAATCGCGCTTATTTGCAATGAAAATTGCTCACGCGAGCAATTGACTCGTTTGAATGTCTGATTTAATAGTTTTTCGCTTGTTGACTCATTAGTTATTTCGGCTTAGGCTTAATTTTGAAATAGTTCTTCGTATTTTCAGCATTCGTTATATGTTAACAGTTGGCGAATTAATTCGATGGACGAATTTAACAATTTTTGAAATTTGGTTGCATTCAGTCGGAATCCTTATTTTTAGTGTATTGCTGGTGCGTACGCTTTTCATTCTTATTTTGCTTCATTTGTTTATTTATCTTATCATTTATCAGTGGCCACCAAAATAAAAGCGGAAAACTTTCCGGGAGATATCTGGTTGGCTATAATTCTTCGGTAATTGTCACAGCTGTCAAATGTCTTGTCTTTTTTTTCTTCTTGGGAGCAGAAGCGCTTTGCTGCAGTCATCTGGTATTTTTTCCACATCAGAGAGTACATTTGTTGAAGGTGTGTAATCGAAGAGTTCGATTTCCATCTTCTGGATTCTGGAGTTCTATTGGCCTTGAACTTATGGATAAAAGCGATTATTTCTTGTTCTGCTGGCGGTTCCAGTTGCAAACGTGTGGCTTGCTGAATCACTATTCAGCAGCATCAGGAACAACAGATGGCGACTCATCATGGTTAAGTTTGGAAAAATTCCTTCCATCTTAATATATCTCTGAATTTAGGTGCAACAATGGTGCTTAAAATACAGGACGATCCTTAATAGCCTTAACAAGTATACTATCCCATATCATTTCATTGGCCGTTCCTTCAGGCATATTTGCTTTATAAAGAAGATGAAATAGTTTTCTCTTGTCGCCTGTCGTCTCCATTTTCAAACCTATATCCCCAATGACGATTTTTATTGGTTGTGGAGTCTTTAATTCTTCGAAGCATACGCTATTTAAGATCTCCTAACTTTCATGCTTTGGCAAGCAGTTATTTCCAGTACCCAACTACCACAATTCCTATTAGTAACCCTAGCGTGACTCGCGGGGACATGCCTTTAGCTAAGATCAATATTTGCCATTCCAGAAATGTCAGGCATACTTGCTTCAATAATTTGGTTTGAAATATGCTTATTGTTCCCGAATCTCTTAATTTGAGATAGCTGAAAGATCTTGAAGGGAACTGTGAGTTGCGAGTTATCAATTTTATAGCTTCAAATCTTAGCTCGAACCTTGATATGGTCAGTCTGATTGGAATGTTAATTATCCGAATAACTCCATAAGACAGGTGCCTTCGGTGTCATAAGTATATATTAGTAAGAAAAAATTCATACTTTTCGGTAAGGCAAAGAAGGTTCTCCAGTGGTGCACCGGATCCCTCTTCCATAAATTACGAATTCACCATATCGTAATCTACACGCACATTTCAGTCTACCACGACTATAACCATATTACTTTTCAGTAGAGATATAGTGGTTGGAGTTCCGTGTAGAATTTTTATCTCCTTGTCATCTACTCATAAACTACTCATCTACTCATAGAGCATATACATTGATGACTGAAATTGCGAGTAAAAACATTCCTTTGAAGCGAGTATAGGCCGTACGATCGTTTATGGGCTTCCACTCAATCAAAGCTGAGTGAGCTTTTTCATACAATCGCAACTCCATTTCGCTTTGAGTTTTCCAAGACATCACAATGAAATAGCCAATATCTTTGCTCGGAGCCAGGTTTAGTAATTGACATAGTAATTAGTAATTGATCAGTGGGTTGTTGCTCAGTTTGGAGCTCAGATGCCGAGGTTCCCCGCAGAAGTAAACCTGTACAAAAATCGGGTTGATGCTGGAGACTCACCTGTATTTCTATCGCCAAGGGAATCCCTGGCATATTGCCCAATGCGACAAGCCAGTGGAGAAGTGGAAGACAGACCTCCGATGAGCAGGCGACATCCACACGATATTTAGTAAGAAGTGGGCAGTGATCGTTTCGTTTGCGCATAAGCATTCTGACATTCCACGCTGCTGCAGCCAGCATCTTACCGCGCGTGAAGAAAGCCAGGGGATAGTTGCTGTTTTCCTTAACAGGTGCAATTGCCCCGGCTTAAAAGCATTATATGTAGAAATTCTAAAATTTTCCAGAAAAAAATAACAGCGAAATAGAAAGAACCAGTCAAAAAATATGCCTTGATATGGATTTTTATATGCAATTTTTAAATTTAATTTTTAATTTTTTAATTTTTGCAGCTTTTTTAAATAGTTTTTAATATGAATTCCAGGTTTTTAAAATTGAATTTCATTTGGGTCTAACATTTTGGCAAGTTTTTACTCCACTTTTTATCGCAACCGCATTCAATCATTATTTTCTATTTATTGTCTTTATTCGAGCAGTCATTCATGAAAACGATTGCAAAACTCCGTTTATCAAGTAATTTATTTTTCTTTCATTGGAGAGATCGAGAGAGGGCAGATTTTTTACTTTTTTTTAAAGTTGCGTCAGGAGATGGTTGAGTGGTATAGTTATTTCGATTTGTGTCGAAAACCATACGTTCCATTCTCTTTCTTGACCAGCTAAATTAATAAAAGGCTGCTAACTAAATTAATATTGTTTAAATCAAATTGAATTTTAAATCATCGTCGGGTTAAGATTGCCATAAATTTTCAGATATGCATTCAGTTGGTTACGATGTATTCTTATGGGTATTTTTGAAGCACTATTATGTTATAAGATAAATGGGGATCTCGAAGATGGTCAAGTAGCGGTGCAATCATCTTACGGCATTATCTTCTTGCCAGTTTGGTCGTTATTAGCGACACTTTGTTTTCAGGCTTGTAGGTTATTGTAATGTATAATTTCAAATAATATTTTATAATTTTCAAGTTCTATGTAAAATATATCTCGTCATGAATGAAGAAACCGTTCATTTGATGCTGGCCTAATTTAAAATGCTTGAAATTAAAAAATAAAAATCTGTTTGATGTGTTAAATAATGTGGTTGTGTTGGTGTAAATTATGGGAAGTATGACCGCGTGGATTATCATGTTGTGAAGCAAGGATTCGGCTCACGCTAAATTTTGGAAGGAATCCATGCTAAACCTAAGAGAGAGGTAAACTAATTAATATGAAAAAACAGATTTTGCTAGCAACCAATCTATCTGTATTTCTATGGCCATATTTACTCCTCCAAACAAAGATTTCTAACATTCAGCGGAACGAGTTTAACGAGAAATATTCGGTTTTTCATACACTAAGCTAATCTTTTTTCTTACTATTAGGGTGAAATTTATTGAAAATTTACCAAAAATATTTTTTTGTAAATAATCTCTCGAAAGTTTTAGGTTTTCTTTGCAATTTATTTATAAATCTCAAATGTCTTATTTTACACAAAACATCGAAAATTTCTTCGGTATTTCTAATTATTTTTGTAAGTGAATAAATGTATATTGAGTGAACAGTATTTTTTGCAAAAAACTTTGAAATTCTGACAAATGCAACTGAATTGAAGAAAAGATCACAAAAGAGTTAAAATGGAAAAAAATAAAATTGTAAAATAATCAAGATTATTTCCAATGAAAATGGTTTTTATAGATTTAGTCTTCATCACACGATTCGCGTCGAGATATTCACCGCATAGGAAATTTTCTCGAAATATAGTTCGCACCTTATAAGGTAGAATCATTTTTCGAATATCAATGCTTTTCAGTGCTGGTTTCTCACTTATTTTATTCTAAATTTAATAATAAATTTGATAAAAATTGAAAAGCTTTATCCTAATTGTGTTTCTCAAGGATGTTTTCGGTCTTTTGTTCTTACTAGAGACAAACGATGCTAAAATTATTTTGTAACTCATATTTAGGTGCAAATTCATTAAATATTTAATTTTTTTTTAAGGGTCCCCATCATTACTTGTTAAACTCGCTCCACTGACTTGTCGTACTGGACAAATATGCCAGAGAGTTCTTTAGCGATAGAAATACAGGTAAGTCGCCAGCATCACCCGGATTTTTGGACAGGTTTACTCCTGCGGGAAATGGAACCTTAGCATCAGTACTCAGAATTATTGAGGTGTAAATTTATTAAATTTAAATATATTCAATATCCCCAATGATTTAAATTGACATATAAGCAAAGTTGATGATATAAAAATTTTTTTTATTTTCTAATCTGATTCGTTTCACGTACGAGTTTTTCGTTTACCTGAAATTTATAAAACTTTTAGAAATGTAACGAAATATTTTTTGTTTTGATTTTTATCTGTATTGTTAAGGATCCACTGGGGATCCTTCTTCTGACAGCTTTCACCATTACTGGTTAGGCTGGCTCCAATGGCTACAAGGATAAGACGCTTCCAAACGGGCGGTCTGATGCCATCGTCGACAGTAATAGAAGCTATTCCTTTTTCCATCGTCTAAGTCCATATATTGCTGGTCCACCTGTACGTACCTCTCAAAATTTTTTTTGACCGTATCAGTCCAGGTCTTGATTAGCCCACCTCGCTTTTGATGCCAACCATCACACGGTTTAGCATTAGCAAATAAAGAAATATGTGTTAACTCTTGTGGTGGACTACGGAGAACGTGCCCTAACCAGTGAAGGCAGTGCTTTGTGATAATTTTATTTATGGTATTTGAAGGAAGGTTGATGCGATCATGTGATATCTTATCCGCTCTGATCCGTAATATGTACCTTGGACAAAAGCGGTCAAAGGCATATAATTTCTTAATATCCTCCATTCTCATTGGCCATTTCTCAGAGCCATATAGCAAGATCGAACGGAACACTTCTATATAAGTAAGAACTTTCGTTTTTTTGGTGATTTCACGACGGTTCCATAGAGATCAACCGGAAGAACGCATTTCTAGATCCGTGTTTTAATATCTTTTGCCTATCCATTTGGTATTAGAGTGGACCTAAGGTATTTAAAATCGGGCACTTCCCCGGCAATGAATTTACAAAAAGAGGCATTTTATCAGCTTCTACCATTGAAGATCCATAAAGGATTGTCCAGGAAGAATACTAAATGAAGGAGACTTTTAGGCTCATAAAAAGTTATTTTTATGAACCAACTCGTAGTTCACTTCGGTCTATCAACATTTTTATCAGAATGCGAGCGGCATTCACTGAATCGTCCAAGCCACACTTATTACTTTCTTCATAAACCATTCCAAGTCTTTGCAACATTAATGATAAATCAGCTTGTTGTGGAATTGAAAAAGAATAATTTTAGCCCTTGACATTCTCTATCATTCGTTCTAATTCTGATAAATTCTATTGTAATTGCTTTAAATGAATTTTTCAAAATATGAATTTTCCGTAATAGCAACGGATTAATTATTGTAGAACCGAATGTTTCTGTATTTTATTCGAACTTCGATATCGCTTCACAAATGTTTGTCGAATTTTAATATAAGAACGAAAGTCGTGCGGCACAATCATATTACTCTATAAAGTAAGCAAGGCATATATTTCATTGTTTAGCGGGTTTCAACGATGAATGAGAAATTTTATATTCTCATAATTTGATACGCGTAGATGAACTGTAAAAAAAGAATTTGATCGGTCATTTGATTGGTCATCCATTGCAAAATAAATCAACGAATTCAGAGGTTGAAAAGATCTGCGATGCAGTCTGTTACTATTCTCAAGTGATTTTCCGCAAGAGAGATTTCATTCTAATAGTAAGCAAAGCCAACACAATAAAAGAAAAATAAGAAAGAAGAAGCTTGCAGAATTATTCACCTGGAAGCACTGAGTTTGAAAAATTTGAGAAAATTTCGATGGCCTGAAAATATTTTTGCTGAAAAATAATTCTGGGCCGCTGAATTTATTTATCTTTTTTAAGAATTCCGAGTTTATCGAAGCTTGTTGAAACCATAATGTTGCCTTAAATCTGTTAAGAAAGGATATTACCCATCAGTGACGAATGCGTATTTCGTTCTTCTGCGACCTAATTTGTAGGATCGCATCCAAGTACGAAATTCATCCAAAACGTCAATAAACGGAGAGGCATTATCAACTATTTGTTGCGTTACGCCGGTGACTTTGATGCAGATTTCAGTCAAAACAGGGTTTATTGTTGGACGTACGTAGGAATGAAATGTGTCAATCTGAATGAAGAAATGCCACAACAATAAACGATGGTGATTTATGGATTAAATACTTTTAAGAAATCGAATATTGGATGATTCGTGATGAATTAAAGAATTTTTGAATATTATTTGCAAATCCCGAAATCCAGTGGCGAACGACTAATTTTGCTTCAGATTTTAAAATTTCTTTAAAATCCATGTTTTATAAATTGTAAAACATTTATAAATTAGAATGAAAATATTTTTTCAGTCACAAAAAAATCACAATCGTTCTTTTCTTTGCATTCACCAGTAACGCCGAAAATTCGATGATCTGTGTTACCAATTTTTTCCCATCCACAAGTACACTTGAAATCGATTATCTATGTAAAATATTTTATAATCTTAGATCTCATTCATGTTCAAAGCCTCAGCAATAAAACAAAAAGTTCTATAAAATTTATATTTATAAAAAAAATTTATTTTTATTTATAAAATTTATATTTATAAATTTATAAAAAGTTCTATAATGTTCTATAAAATTTTAGTACCTAATATTTTTAATATTCATGATAAATGATGGACCTTCTTGCAAAGCGACGGAGAAATTAATAAAATTTGCAAAAAGCCAATTAAGTCTGTCAAAGTCTGTCCCTCAGTTTTCTCAAACTATCTTCAGTGATAAAACAGAAAGGTGCAGCGAAAATCATTTCGTGCTAATAAAACCATAATTTTTAAAGATTTGTTTCTATTTGTAAAACAATGAGATTTGTCAAAAATTCCACTTATTGTGGTTTTTTATGCACTAAAACTTGGTCGATGTGAATAAAAAAGCAATTTCACCACAAAGTAGTTATAGAACAATTTGCCGTGCGACGCTTCAGCGTTTTTTATTGCGCCATATTCTTTAAGGCAATAGTTCTTCAAACGTTCGTAAACTTGTGATCGTTTTCCGCTAAATTTGATTTCAAAATTAAAAGTAGAAATTTCGGATCGCATTTCGAATAACAGAAGTTTTTCTATTTTCAAAAAAATGATGAATTTTGTATGAATAAACTGATATCGAATAGAGAAAAATGTACAAAATTTGAGGAAAATACATTGACAAACCGAAAATCTATATGCAAATTTTTTAGTTCTTGTTTCATTTCAGTGGTTGTCATCATATGCATTCGTTCCATCACATAAATAATACGTTTTGGATCATTCATTAATAGTTTTTCATAGTGAACGGTTGGTAAAATATACGGTGGCAATTCTTCTTCGAGTTCATCCACAATACTTTTGCTTGGCGCTTTAAAAATTTATTTTTCAAAATTCATATGTTCCAAGAATTCATATTTGGTGTAAAAGCCAAAAATAATTTCTTTGAGAATAGATCGAGTGTGTATTAATTCAGATAGTTCAGATAGTTCAATGACTCTAATAATCTGATAAATGCTGATAATTAACTTAAAATTAACGGATAAAGTTAACATTGACTGATCATTGTAAATATTACGCACAAAACTTTAATCATCAGATATTTCCTAGTCGTCCAAGCCTAAACAGCAATAGGGGCAGACAGACTAGCAATAGAGCTATATGTTGTGAGTTATTCAAAGGTGATATTTTCCATGCTGGATAAATTTGATTTGTCGCATACCATAAAATTCAGTGCGTTCCGCTTGGCATATCTCTGATGCTTTTATCAATTTATCATGAAATTTCATCCTTCGTTCCATTTCATGGTATCCGAAATCATTAATTAATTTTGATTCGAAACATGTCATCTTTAAGACAATAAATATTTATTAAAAACCCAGATTCAGATAAAATAATATTTTCATATTTTCAAAACCGATATTTAATTTAATTTATATAATGCACTCTTTTCTAAATCAGAAAAAACGTTTTTTCTAAAATTTTTAAGGTCCTTCAAAACTTAAATTATAGAAATGCAGCAAAAAACATTTCAACGTTAATAAAAAATTTTTTAGAAAAGCAAATTTTTTGAAAAAACCAGTATGAATATGATTTGTTTTACGGGAAAATTTGAATGTAGAATTTATATATATTTAATAAAATCTAGAAGAATTTAATAAAGGAAATATTTAATGAAAATTTGAAATGAAAAAAATAGTAAAAAATAGTAAAAAGTTAATAAGAATAATTTAATAGAATTTAATTTATTAGTAAAACATTTAATAGTAAAACACTTAAAATAGTAAAAAATTTAATAAGAAATTCCATTTTCCCCTATCATTTATACTATCATTTTGAATTGAAATTAGTGGTTGAAAAGAGATTTTTTTTTTAAATCTCCAACAGATTCTCATTAAATTTATTTTGCACTTACCAGCAATTCCTCTTCCTATGCAAATTCGTTTTGCATATTCACTTTCAAATATGAAATCCTTGTCGGTCAGTCGTAATTTAACCAAAAAAATTTTTGCAAAAACTGGAAATGATTGTTCGAGCTAAAGTTTTTTTATAAATCTTACGTTTTATCGGTCTTTATCGGATATTGTAAGGCTTTATTTAACTACCGGTTTTCATAATTTTCATATATTTCAATTAAAAAAAGGACGATGAAACGAGTCCTTTTAAGCTTTAATACCGGATCATTATTACAAACAGCGCCTATTTAGTCTGGGGAATATCAAGTTGATACGATTTAAAAGCGGTGTGAAAGGAAAATTTTGAAAACTTTCATGTATACTTCCTATTCTAACCGCTTGATGCAATTTTTGCTCCATCTGCATTCAATCTTATGACAAAATTTAATATTAAATGTTGCACCATAGTGTAATCAATCGGTACCTCTGGAAATGATCATCTACTACATGTGTGCCACTAATTTTTTTATGTTTGTTGTCGATTAACACTAAGCATATGGCTTAACTTAATATGGCTTGACTCTGCTTGATATTGTTTGCAGTGGGTTAAAATTCTAATGAAGTTTTTTAATAAAAAAGTGTTTTACCTATTATAAGAATAATTGCTAAATATGCTTTGTTTTGAAAAAAATCTCATCCAAAGCAAAAATCACACAAATCCTCGTTGATGAGATTTAGTCTTTTCCCAGTATTCGACGAAATGCAATCATATGAACCTAATAAATAAGTACAATCAAACTGTTTCCAATAATGAATTGAGTATTTCCTTCGTAGTAATATTTCTTTCGGATTTATATTTGCAATCAAGGATAACCATAACGAAAGATATGGTTGAAAGAATAGAATAAACGATAAACGACAGCGACAACGATTTGCGCATAAAATTAAAATTCCAAAACTAGTTCGATGATGAATTGGCAGATCGTCGACATTTTATTACGCTTAAATCCAGAAAAAACATTCCATTCTGGAAAGAAAAAACAAATCGAATGTGTCGAAGAGGAAATAAAAAAACTGAAATTGAAAACATTTGCAATATATTCGCAAACATTATATGCATTCATCTGAACCACAACGGACACAGCAAACACCAATCGGCATAATTACTATCTCTTTTTTAATTCTGAATCTAATAAGTGAGTGCTCATGCTCTTGAAGCAGTGGTCCATCGTTGCATCATGGATCCTCCATCTTAAAGAATATACTTTAGGTCCTAGAAAATCTTTCTCAGCAATTATATACGGCGAAACGCAATGGTATTCGCTATCTTTGTTTACGATAAGCACAGCTACTATCGATGCTAATGGCTTGTTTTTTACACTACACTAAAAAAATCGCCCTATTGTAGAAATCACTGAAAATAATATCAATCATACAAGTTCACAACCTCACTATTTACGTATTCCGAAACAAACGCTCTTTTTTCAAAACCGCTCTTTAATTAGTATTTATTATTATTTAATTATCATTTCATATTTTTATTTCATTTAATTTAATCTAACTAAGTGAACTGACTGTATTTTGGAATTCAATGTGTTGTTAAGATTTTACATTGTGGACAACAGCGCAGAATAGAATGAACGAATGTCCACTTTTCATTATGTTTTAAAATCATTGTACGAACTTGTTTCATCGCAATCTCCATCAAAAACTTGATTTATTCTCTCTATTTCATCGCCACTGCTTCTTTTCAACGGAGAAATCCGTCTATCAAAAGAGATTTCGGGATTGCTTTACATATCTTTTTCCATTTGTTTCTCAATTCCCGAAGTGATTTGCTTCATTTTTTTCATTACTAAAAATATTCTTCTGTTGAATACACGTTTTATACTGCGAAACGAATCTAAATATTTTCGGTTCTTTTTGTGTTTTGGTAAAATTTCTGCTGCAATATTCCAGAATTTTTCGACATTTTTCATTTTTTTTTCTGAAAATCTCCACTGAGTGGTAATTTTCAAAGTTAACTATAAGAAAAAATTGTAGAACCATAAGCCATTATTTTAATGGAAACAAATATTAGATACGCAATTCAATTTCTTTAATTTTGAGGATGAATTGTAATATTTGGAGCCTTAAAACAATTGTCTATGATTTCGTGATTAAAAATTTACAATAAGCGATTGATCATGATCAATTTGAATCCAATTCCTTATAAAAGAGCATACTCGAACAATTAAAGCTATTTCTAGAACAGTTAGTTATACAGTTATTATAGAGTGTGTAAATATATTAATTATTATTAAATATATTTTTTTTTATAACTCATTGGCAATAAGCGAAGCTTAATTTTTTTTTCGCAATTTTTTGATGATATTGCGGTTTTTTCTTGTGAAATACTGCAATGGCTCTTCAAAATTTTGAGAATGAATTGACTATTGTAATATTTGGAGCCCTAAAATAATTGTTTTAATGATTTTATAATTTCAATGATTTTATGATTAAAAATTTGCTTATACGGCATCTGCAAAAGCTTTAAAGCTTATTTTACATTAATTTTATGAAACTGAATTCTAAAATCGGAAACTCGAAATTAATTTAGCATCCTCGGCCGAAGGTGCGTGCCGTCAACTCATTTTAATTTTTCTTTACCTTTATTTTGTGGCTTCCTTTGACAATCGTCAGAAACATAATTTACGATAGAGTTGAAATTTATCAAAATATTCTTCAGGTACCAACATCCATATGAATTATTGATGCTGTTTCCTGGCTAATCAATCACAAAATTTCTGTACCGGTCATATTTAATTCTTTCATCGAAATTTATTTCGCAGATTCTATTGTCCAGCGTTCATTTAATTTTCAGCATGAACATATCTCTCGTGTGCGTTCTGTTGGAAACATTTTTCACGCTGGTTAGCGGACTTTCTCGCCCTAAGGTTATTCCACAGGCAATTTTTTTCTGATGAGTAACAATTTTCTCAGCATGCATTTTTGCAAAAGATTCATCTATTTTTGTCCACTTTTTACTGTAATTATTAAACTCAGGAAGCAAATGCTTCATTGTTTCATGCATGTAATAGAAATCGCATTTCTGCAGATGCGATATACGCCCATTTTGTGTCCATAAAATAAATGGTGCTGAATCCAAACAACCTTATACAGTTCATTAGATGGTTGTTTACCGAAACTCATATTTACTGAATAAAAAAATTTCTTTCAGATATTTGGTGAAGTTACAGCAAAGAATGATAGTCCACCTCAGCGTATAGTGTGTAAGTTAATACAATAGTTTAATTTTAGGTTACTGTCCACCGCACATTTCAGAGTAAAATTTTTCTATACGAGATTCGCTGTAATTTATCTATCTTCTATCTATTACTTATCACACATTTCTGGAATGTTTCGAATGTTACATTTATACTAATTTTTGGCTACTATAGTTGAGTTTATATTAAAGAGAATTATGAAGCTAATCAATTTGGATTGTATCCAGTAAGATTAAAATTAAAAGATTAAAGATTGAGTTATATACCGCTCATTCGTTCAAAAATTGGCCGAAAAACCTTGCTAACCATTTTGACATAACAATTTCGAAAAAAAGCTTAAATTTTAACAAAATATTATTGCAGCCATAAGCGACACTGCAGAAGATCCTTCATATAACAAAACAGCACGAGCATTTGAAAAAAAACAAGGCATTTATTCAAGCAAGCAACAATCGGTTCAGAACAGTGAAAACCAAAATCCACGCAGAATTCGGTATTGCCCCCTTTAATTCATCCAGCCTAAGCCTAAGCCTAAGCCGAAACCTAAGCCTAAAAATACACCATTTTTTAATTTTTCAGTTACAGTTTACAATTATAGTCTCCTTTTTTTACATATCTAAATTTCTAAAGTTTTTTTAGATTTTAGATTTTTTGGCTTTTGTTTTAAGCGCTTTATTTAATAAAATTTCTACTGAATATTTCTCCATAAAAACTTCAAAAATACGATTTTATATAGATTTTTTAAAATTTAATTTAAAATAATTTGGATTCATTTGCTAAATTTAGTATCGTTAGAATTAGAAAATATGATAAAATATGATAACTTGAGACAAATAGTTTCTACCTGAAAACATTGATTCATCATGAAATTTCTTTTTTAAGAAAAAAGTTCTCATATATTGAGTAATTTAGATTACAATTTCCTTAATTTTACAGATTCTTCAGTTTCCTTTCATTCTCTTCTAATATTTTCAAATTCATGCTCATGCTTCATGCTGAAATTTTAGTTACGTTATCACTGATTCATCTGAAACGGTTAAATCTCGCTCATTCGGTGATATTCGAAGAGGTAGGCTTTGATAAATAATAATGCTTTTCCATGAATTCTGTTAAATTATGGCGCAAAAAAATAATGAATAATGGATTATTGGAAGCAAGGTGGCTGATAGCTGAAAATAGCGAATAAACAGTTGAGATGCAATGGTTTGGCTTCCTCGACTAGAATAAACCTGTCTGGTTAAAAAACTCTTGTAGTGATATCGACCCATTTGGCTCTTCAAATATCTCTATGGCTCTTCAACTATCTCCAATCAACTCTGCCAAGGAAAAAACGAAATTACAAATAAGCTAAAAATGCCTTCTTCTGATTAGCAAAATCTTTATGGAATCGTCAAGAAACACAGTCAAAGCAAAAGTCTGTGTCTATATAACTGCATCTTCGCTCGATTTTGCTATATGGTTGCCGATAAGAGTGGAGGATATTAAGAAGTTATCTGCCTTTGACCACTCATCTCTAAAATACATTTTACGGATTCATCGAGCGTTTAATTAATAAAATCTCATAAGATTGCATCCACCTTCACTCAAATATTACCTGCATTTGGAATACTACCACAGAGTGTCGCCTTCACTAGTTACATTCTTCGTCATCATCACAAGAATTGATGCAAATTTTACTACTTGCTAAACTCTGCGATGGATGGAGCTTACACTAATATAATCAGGAAAGATTTTGAACATATAGAGGAATCAGTAATATATGGACTTAAAGCGATGGGAAAAAGAACGATTTCTCTTATTGCCAGCGATAACATCGAACTGAATAATGTGGAATCATCGTACCTTTATAGGCCAGCGGAACCAGCCTAAACAGTGATGGAGCTGTTAGATGAAGAAAAAGAAATGGCTCTATGAGCAAAAATTTCTAAATTAATCGCTAGTGGGGCTCGCTTGAAATAGCTACCATAAGCCATTTACTCTTAACTTAATTGTCAATTATTAAGTATTTGAAATATTAATTGAAATATTAATTAATTATTATTAATTATAGAAGAAAAACTGAATTTAGGACGAATCTTCTTCCAAATGATAAGCATTTTTTAAAAGTTATTTTCACTTCGGTTAAAGACCCATTCTCCGTAATCTCGTTGAAAGTTCCTTGAATTCTTGCATCTGAATTTTAGTCGAACAACATCATCGCAGACCAAACAGAGTAGGCAGGCCGAATATTGTTGAATTATCGCATAGAAATACGAAACCTGCAAATGCAGTTGTTATTTTATTGCCAAAAGCAAATAAATCCGTAAGACAGAATGCTAGAGCACACAGAAGGCAATATGTCGACAGGGTATGAATTTCCAACATTCTCATAATTTGCAGTGCAATTTTCTCCACTTCATTAGAATCTAAAATCAAATTTCAGTCACGCACATTTTCAAGTGCCAAGTTCAATGCAGCACCGCAGTTTTATTCCCCAGAAAGGTAAATTCCTTTCTGGTCACTTTAGCTTATCTCCTTCCAAATGCTAAGCAATTCAATAAAGTCTTCATTGTTCACGGTGGTCTTTTCGAGTTATTTTCGGGAATTATAGCTATTTTTCCATATTTTTAAAATCTAAAACCTAAAAAACTATTCTTTAACTTTTAATTAATACGTGAGCAATTTAAAGAATGATGATAAATTTTATATGTTGTGCTTAAAATTTGCAGGCCGGATGTTACTGCAAATGACAAATTGCCGAGGCTTCATTCTTGGCAAACATCTTCACCATTATTACAAAATTCGCAACAACAATTGCAACCACATTTTCCACCCAGGAATCCTTCGGTATCTCAAAGCCAACAAAAATTTCTTCCATATTTTGAAGAAACACCATATAATTATTTTGCGCAATCTCAGCAGCCACGCGATCCATTGGGTTATTTGTTCCAAGTGCGATAAGTTTTATTCAATCAATCATTAAGAATCATTAATCTTCAAAAATTTTTTTCTCTAAGAGTTCACCATTTCTGCTTATGCTGGCTGTCTGCGCCAGAATCAGGGAGTCACATTTGGTGAATCGAAATAGAGGGGAATCGCCAGTATCTAATTTCTGGGAGATAGGTTAGAAATTACTCCGGCTAGAACCTCAGCATCTGCTCCGATATAAGAGATCATATCATAATTTTTATGATCAAACTAAAAATCATTTCATGTAGTACTAAAAATGATGCCAGTTAAGGAAAAAAATCACTAAAAAGCTATAAAAATAAATTATAAAGAAAATTAAGAAATTTTATACAACATATATGCACAAGTCTATGGAAATGATGCCAATGTATTTCGCTTTCCCAGTTATTCAAAAACCATGGACTGATATTGTCTCTTACTAGGGATTCAACATATTCGGCCAACCATTTGGTCCCCAACAATCTGCATCACCATTTCTGAGTCAACAACCTGTGATCACGCTAAAACAAACCGTAGCCCAGCCTCGATCATTTGTGCAATCTTCTAGGCCAACAAATATACCGCCTTCACCACCACCACCACCACCGCCTCCTCCTCATATTCCACCGCCTCAGTTTTCTCTACCATTACCCCCACCTCAACCTCGACGACAAACAAATATGGACTATCGGTCTAGTCAAGGTTACTAATAACAACAATACTTACAAATAATGATAATAAAGATTTAAACTTTTTAAAATATTTTTCAATGCATACATATACTTAAATTTAAATTTACTTTGAAGGAAATATAGTTTCGTGGTTGAATACGAAAATTAAAAATTTTTTGCAGAATTCTTCGCTATAAATAATAATCGTTTCGATGAGCTAAACATGCATTCAAAAAAAGTAATAGCATTATCACCAAATGAAAAGCTTGGTCTTTGTTGTCGCAAAAGGAATTTACCTAGTTCTTGTCAGACTTTGTGCAATTATGATACTTTCACTGATCGATCAGTTCGTTTTTTAAATCTACTTGCTTTTTAAATCTTCTTCTGAGGCAAAAAATTAAGCCTTCATAGACTCATTTAATACGGAATTCTATTAGAACAACATATGGAAAATCATTCATTTAATTATTATCAGAGTATTTGAAATTTATTGAAAACCAGCCAAGCAGGGCGCAAACACCCCTGTGCTTGTATTAATAACAATAGTTAAAACAAATAATAAGAATTAATGACAAAACATTTAAATAAAAATATTTCTAGCTTTATTTTCCTTATACGAAATAAGAGAAAATTGTAGCTTGTGAATGCTGTTCTGACGAATCAATGTCCCGGTCCGCAACTTACGCAAGCATTCGACTGTGCTACTTCGATGGTTGGTACTTCGAAATACAAATTAAGCACCACCCAGTGATATTTAATTTAATTGAATTGTGACAATTTTACTGATACTGATGATTTGGAAAGTCTAACAAAAGAATATATCATGTTGCAATTCAGGCTGATCACACGGAATGCTGTATTCGTAATGGTATTGGAACATTCAATGGTGGGCAATGTATGGCATTTTGCACCACACATAGAGGAAACCCAAATAATGCTTTTCAATATATCGGATGCCTTCAAGTCTTCGATCGAATCAAGCAATGCTATTCTGATTATCATATTAATCATCCAAACATCTTTGGTGATTTTTAGGACAATTTTTCATGTAAGTAATTGTCGCAACATTATTTAACGATTCTTTTTTTATTATATTTATATACAAGCTAAAGGTTAGAGAAAGATCTGCATAATATGCACAATGCATGCAAAATGCGATCGCATTTGATCGAAAATTAATAGTACCAAATGTGTCATTCTCATTTAGTTTGATAAATACATCACTGGGAGTTATACTTCAAATATTTCTACAGTATTTTATATTTTATTTCAATGGTATTTTTTTGTAAAAATTCTCCGTGTTGACTTAAAAAATTATTAAAATCATTATACATATTTCTACTGAGTAAAAATTCTAGTCCAGTTTTTAGGCCAAGTCAAGTTCTTGGTTAACGAGACTGAAAATGATTTCTCTAGTCGAGCTATTAGAGGAATTTTCAAATTCATTTCGTGTAATAAGCATTTTTTTTCATTTTTTATCATTCCAAGAAATTCTTCCAAGAAATTTCGTGTAACGGAATTTTTTTTATTCTTTTTTTTTACCTGGTCATCTGATTATTGCCAATTAGATTGCACGTTACACATATAACTGGCTCATTAGGAACATTATATAAAAATACGAAAAAATATATATATATATATATATATATATGAAGAATTGTTATTGGAGCATTACTTCTGTGGAGTGAAGTAAGTAAATAACGCTCAGAATTTATTTGGCAGGGTAGTTGTTGTTGTGCCTAGATTGTGTCCCGTTCAAATATCATTTGCACTAGCAATACCATCACAGAACGTCTCCTTCGCTGATTACGACAAGTTCGTCGTCAACCACAAGAGTTGACATATATTACCTGCTAAACCTTGTGATGGGTGGTATAAAAAGTGGACAAATCAAGACTTTGACTGACATGGTCAGAAAAGATTTTGAACGTAAAGGTGGACCAGCAATATATGGACTTAGACAATGGAAAAAGGAATGGCTTCTAATACTATCGACGGACCGCGCCGCTTGGAAAGTTCTTACCCTTGTAGCCATCGGAGCTAGCCTAAGCAGTAATGCTGAGACCTATTAGAAGAAGATTGTGGCTAGATAATTGTGTCAGAGGTCATTTTAGGTTATTTCTTCAGCATTATATGGAATGGAGTAATTATATTTTTTCGATTAATAGAAAGCCATCATAGGTTCGATTCTTGTTTCTTGACGAATTTGTTATTCTGCTGTCACTGAGAACGAGTATGCAAAAAGAGAGAATTTTTATTATAAAAATATTTTTCAACAAAATTCAGCAAAAATGTAGAAATATAAATGGCACATCAAAACACATAATATTTGTTTATAACTATTAATATGGTGGCTTTACGTGAAGCTGCAGCAATATTTTAAACGTTTAATTAATTAAAAATATTTAATTTTAAATTTAAAATTGCTTACTACCATTCTTACACATCGCTTTTTTCTGGTATATTTAATCTGTTTAATCAATGATTTATACGAACCCTCTTCGATTAGGTAGGAAGTGGAAAAAATCAGAAATATTGTTGAGTAATTTTGATGAATACCTTTCCAAATTCCAAAAATTTTGCAAAAAAAATTAGATTCGCTGCAAATTCGCTTTTAATTCAATTAATTATAAGGGAAAATTTGGATTTGGAACAGTAAAACGGCTCATCCAATATGAAATATGCTTATTTTCAAGGTCTTTGAAGCGAACATTAAAAAACTATTTGATTTTTCCAAGTGATTCGTGTGTAACAGCGTATCTTCAACAGAAATAATGATTGGGCGTGTTAGGTTGTCGAATAGCGAAAATCAGTTATTCGGTGCCGATAAATGAATCCAATTTTTGTTGGGGAAAACTGGTCGATTTTGAATTTGAGATTCTACTCTTTTCCTCGTAGTTTTGTTTTGAATATTGTAAAGTAAAGAATATATGAAAAGAATTTAAAGAATATATCAACCAAATGGAATATATTTTTTTATTTTATTAATATGTCGCCAGAGATTTGTAAAATTCATGAAGAAATTACCTTTCGATTATCAGCGTACTACCGAGTGGCAAACTGTAAATTTCGTCATTATTGTCACATAACTGTGCAAAGAGAAGATCGTTCAAAGAGCTTTAGATTTAACTGTGCTTATTTCTTTTATAAACATCGTAAAGTTTTTTCTTGTGTATTTTTGCGTGTGCAAAATGACATAACATAGTGCACTGTTTGGGAATCTTGTGGTACCATAGAGAACCGCGATATTTCTCAAACGCGAATTTCATACAGTTCATAAGATTTTTTTAAAAGAAATACAGTTTCTCTTCTAATATATCTTCAGATTCTCTGCACAAAGAAATTTTTTCGTCATTCCCTCCATCTTATAAAAACAACAGATCATCAAAGGGTTCTCAAATTTCAAATTTCCGTTCAATCAAACAAGCAATTTTTTGGCAATTCGAATGCTTATGATTATTTTTTAATATTCAGCCATTTCATCCATACGATTTTGAACAATGCTATTATTAAGTGGAAAGGGGAATATTAAAAAGGCACCGTTTCAATAATCTCCTTTTCTCCTTGTAATATTAATTTTCCGCTGACTGTGGTAGAATATGCTTCCTTCACGATTAACAGCGACATAAAGAAATTCCAATCCTCCTTTGTGCCTTTAAAAAAATACAAACATTGATTTAAGCCCTGTTTTAGAACGTATTCCATAAATCCACTCAGTGGACCGATAATTGAAACAATGCGTATATTCGGCTAAGGATGACCCTAAAAGTAAATAACGTTTGGCACCCAGACTACTCATGTTAATCCGTTTTATTTTTTCATTAGTATAATTTCAATTTGAAAAACTTAAATTTTAAAAAATCTTAAAAAAACGCAACAACTATTTGACTTGCCCATCTATCCCCTATCTTCGACCCTCTATCGAGTCTCAGAGTTCTCACTGAGTCGATCTGACATCTACTCAGCAACACTGATCCATCCGAGAGATTCCATTTTTTAGCTCCACTTTCTCTTCTGTTGACCTTAATGGAAGAAATATAACATCGGATAAGCGGCAGAAACTATTTGTCTCTTTGTGACTGTTTTCTACTTTCAGTAATTTCAGTAATTCGTTGATAAAATTTCGCAAATTTCAAAAAATATTATTCTTGATTTGGCTTTCATCGCCACAATTCTATTCCAAGTGAAATGTAACACCTTAATAATTCTGCTAAATGTAAAAATGCAAAAGAAGCTTTTCCAACAATTCATTTCCCAGGATTTGTGGTCCATGCGTTTTTTCACTATCCCACTTAGTTTTTCAAGTGGAGATGAACCAGTATTCACTTATTACTAGTATGATAAGCGTTTGAAAAACGTTTTTTTATTAAAAAAAAAGTTCGCAAAAAGTCGAAATTCGCAAGTGAAATGACAATTTTCATTTTATGCATACGAATAATAAAAAAAGTTTATTTAAAAATACTGATTGAAATACTGATTGATTGAAAATACTGATTCTGACTCCAAAGACCTCGGCACAATCAAGAAGAACTTGGCCACGTAACGGTTGATAGCCAATTAAAAAAAAGAAAAAATGATATGCGAATGAAACCCATTTATTGATATATCGGCTATAAGACTTCAGATGCAAGAAAATGCTCCGGGATCTAGAGATTCAGAATTGAGAAATTAAGCAGTTGAGGGATCTAGAAAAATCATCGGGGATTAAATCCGATAAAGAAATATTTATTGTAATATATGTTGGGATAAAAACTATAATAAGGAATAATTGAAAGATTCAGTGAAGCGCCCGAGAAAACTGCGTTATAACTACATGAAAGAAACTTATACAAAACTGCAGGGGCAAAATTCTTTTAATGGTATATAATTAAAGTGGACAATTAAGTTCCGAGTAGTATGACAGCAAAGCTTCAAAAGTAAATACGCGGATATCCTCGCGTATTCTCAAACCCGTTTACAGATCGAATCTAAATTGGATAAAAACTTAAAAGAAGATAAAATCAGGAAAGAGATAAGTGGCGGAATGCCGCAAATCTCAAGGACAATGGATAAATGAATGGAAAAAAGGATGAAAAAGATATCGCAAATATTGTAGTGCAATATGGAATTTACCACAGAATAGTGAGAGTTTTTGTCGAAGTTTTTTTCTGTTTTGTTGCTTCTTCTTCTACCATTACTGGCAGAAGTTGGTTCCATTAGCGATAAGGGAAAAGGCGTCCGTCTTATCTCACAACGCCATATCTGAGAGCGAAAGAAACCATTCCGTTCTCCACGCTTTAAGCTCATATTTCGCTGCAAAGTATTTTGTCAAAGTGTTATCGGAAGTGACGAAATATGAGCAGTTCCGAGGAAATAGGCGCTGAAGCAGCCTCACTGAGAAAACCGAATGCATTCAAGTCACATGGAGTTCTCAAAGGATGCCAATATAAGGTGAATGTGAAACTCCCCTCGAATATGGTAATTATGAAATAAAAAAGCTTATTTGTTATGTAAACAGAAAGAAAATAAACAAACAAACAAACAGCGGCGGATAGCAACAAATTTAAAAAGCTAAATGACCCAATAAGCGTCAGCAACGAGCGAACAAATTGTCCGACAAATGTGACAAAGTGCCAAATATAACAAATAAAAACGTTGATGAAGGCACCAAACAAATTTTATGAGGAATCCCTTCCACTTTTTTACCAGTTTCTTGAAAACTGCTCATCGAATAATGTTTTTTACTCGAAAAATTAAAGCGCCATATTAAAGAGACATTGTATACAAATACAATGATTCCTCACTCTTTTCACCATATGTCAGAGTAAATTTTTGCCCAGTCGTCCTCCCCCCTGACCTGGTACGATGAGTATTGGTAACAAAGGCTGCCTATATTGCCTTGAACGCTTGGCTTGAAGCTTGTTCTCAGGCCTCTATCCATTCCTTCTTAAAATTTTCAATAAAATTTTAAATATTTTAAATTTCGTACGAAAAAAAACTTATTCGAACTCAGTTTTGCGTTAACGCAAATTAAAACTCGGATTCTTATCGCCAAATGGAACTGACAGCGAATAGACAAAATTGAAGTAAAGCATTTTGGGGAATTTTATTTTTTATTTGATAAAATTTTTATCCTTAAAATTGTTAATTTAGCTTTAGCCTTCGGCATTTTCTCATCTTATTCCTCTAATTTCTTAAAAAGCTAAATGACCCAATAAGCGTCAGCAACGAGCGAACAAATTGTCCGACAAATGTGACAAAGTGCCAAATATAACAAATAAAAACGTTGATGAAGGCACCAAACAAATTTTATGAGGAATCCCTTCCACTTTTTTACCAGTTTCTTGAAAACTGCTCATCGAATAATGTTTTTTACTCGAAAAATTAAAGCGCCATATTAAAGAGACATTGTATACAAATACAATGATTCCTCACTCTTTTCACCATATGTCAGAGTAAATTTTTGCCCAGTCGTCCTCCCCCCTGACCTGGTACGATGAGTATTGGTAACAAAGGCTGCCTATATTGCCTTGAACGCTTGGCTTGAAGCTTGTTCTCAGGCCTTTTTCATTTCTTCTTAAAAATTCCCCACCAGTCGAGAAGTGAGAATCTTAGCAATATAGCAGCAAAAATATTCGCTTAATATATTGGATGATTTTCAGTTGAAGATAAATGGGTAGTGTTGATCTGTTTGATTTGAGAACAACGTATGGATAACGAATTACTAGCAACAATGGTGCAATTTTCAACATTATTCATATTATCATCGTCCGATTCGTCAGTACTTTCCCATTTTTTTGATATTGATAAAATTTTAAATGTTTTTGATGGTACTGAATTTGATAATGTTTCGATATTTTTCTTAAAAGACTGAATCGGTATACACTGAGTGTTTGGTTCTGATACTGTCGAATTTGTTGTAATTGTTGTTTGCATAGACATTGGTGATATAATTCGAGATGTTCGCTCTCCTAAAGAAATAAAATAATAAAACAAACAAAATAAAATTTTTTGAAATTCGCAAAATTTATCCGCCATATCCACTAATTATTACGGAATTGTAGAGCACAGTCTTCTCTAAATGCAAAATTAAAAAAAAAAGTTAAATTAAAAAAATTAAAAAAAAAGTTGTAAATTACGCCATTTTCATAAAATTTCCTATCTAAAATATTTATATTAATTTAATCTTATTAGCTACAAGTAAAATTGTCCAATGATTTGTTGATCTATTTTGGAGCTCCAATACTAGGATTCTATCCTCGACAGAGGGATTTTCAAGAAAATCTTCCAAAAAAAACTTCGAAAGATGGCGCTGATGACGCTCATTCCCACTGCCAAGTTAAAATTTGCTTGGTCGCGCAGAAGCGGCGAAACGAGCCGGAAAATTCAAAAATTTTTTTTCAAAGCGTTTTTCACAAAAATTACGGAATGTAGCGAAAAACTAGATACCCATCACCTTATCACTGTTGGCACAATTAAGCCTGAATTCACCTCGGAATGGAATATTTTCAATCAATAAATCAAAACAAATTTATCAGAACGGCAGGCACCTTCCTTTCTATTTTGGTTATATGTTAGAAAGTTTGGCTAATTCTGCCAGTTTCATATATTTTAAAAATCTTTATCGTTTTTATTCATATATTTATTATTTAAATAAATAAGTCATTATATAATTCATTTTGGCATTGTTGTTGAATTTATTTTATCCAACATGACTGAAGAACTAATTTTGAATAAAAGTTATTGATAAGGTATGAAAACGAAGTGTTGATTACATCGTTATCACGATATTTTTCCTTTGATATCGTACGTTTATCAGTCAATAAATATTCATTTGAAATAGTGTTATTTTCGTGTAAGGCGAATTATACAATAGGGAATTTCTTGAATAAAACTGAGTAATGCGGAACGAAATTTATCATAAAGAAAACTCACTTTCATTAACGCTTGCAACTGTTTGGTAGTCAAAATTATTACGTAGAACACTGCCGCGAAGAGGAACCGAAGAAAGGTTGTCCAAATTGTCCGTATAGGTAATATTATTATTATGACTTCTCGATGTGGAAGTATCATTGACCAGATTATCCGTACTGTTTATGGCGTACTGAACAGGCATAGGAATAGAACTATATGCTGCTGGATTATTGTTGTTCGAATTATTTAAATCAGACGCATTTTTTTTCGACTTTTTTGATTTTGAAGGCCAAACGAACCATTTCGGCACCTCGATAACCTGAAATGAATGAGCAACATATTTAGAGAAGTGGTGAAATGTTAGGTAAATAGTTTTTTTCCTAACAACGCTCGCTCAACTGGCCAGCCGAACTAAATAAACTTTGTAGAGAATCATTTAGCGATAGAAAGTGAGCCTCGCCAGAAGTTTTTCGTAGATAAGTTTACTTAGATTCGAAATGAGAGCAATGCATTATATTGATTTCATGCCAATTAATAATCAAATTAATAATTTAATTAATTAACAATTTTAAAAAATAGGCCTTTTCTTTCAAATTTTTAAATAAATTTTCATAAAATTTTATAATTTTATTTTAATTCTATTATTATAAAATTATATTCATTAAATTAAATTATATTATAAATTATATTATATATTATAAATTATATTAAATTATATTATATATTATATTAATTATATAAATTATATTAAATTATATTATATATTATATTAATTATATTATTAAATTATAAATTATATTAAATTATATTATTAACCAGTTATATTATATTACAATTATATTATATTATTATTATATTCATAAAATAACTGATAAAATTAGCGAAAACTTCGATAGTTCGATAAGCCAAATAGCTTTTTTCACGCCATTTTAATTTCATTTATGAAATATTTAAATAAATTTCTAATTTATAAAATTTATTAGTTATTAGTTACTAGTGAATTAAATGTTTAATTCTATTAATGAAAAATAATCGTCAAAAAATTCGCAAATTTTTTTGTTTCAAATCACTACTTTCCCATATAACAATTTCATCGTCCATCTGTGAGCAAACATCAAATTTATTTTGTTAAAATTTTACACCATTTTCCGAAAAAAAATTCGGTAAATAAGAAAACGACCAATAATTTCTCAAAGTTTAAACGAAAAGAAGCAGAAAAATTAATAAATCACTTGATGAACAAAATTCAACAATAATATTCATGATAAGGCATGAACAAATAAATGTACGCAAAGCACATCCAAATCACATTCATATTTTTATTTGAAAGATTTATAATAATTATAAAAGAATTATAAGAATTATAAATTATGAATTACAAATTATAAATTATAAATAATGAATTATAAATTTTTAATCAATCAGAAAGAATTTATAGATTTATTTATTTCATACAGTTAATGCGTTGAATTTATTAAGAAATACCAAATTATTAATAAAAAATATCAAATTTATTAAGAAATTATGATTTTTAAGAATATTAAATAATAAAAATTAGGAATATTAAACTCACCTATTTCAAAAAAGTTTCAAAATGTATCACCTGAAAGCGATAATCGCGTCGTGATGTGTTTTTTGTCAGTTTATTATTACATAGACCTGAATAGGTCGCATTTCTTGCATTAGCTGCATCTTTACAATTCGTAGAATATTCCATAATTGGCATAATTTGAATGCTAAATAAGAAAGAAGATATAGAAAGCATCAAAAGCCATTTTTATCTTCCAGTAAATAAATTGCGTTAACAAATTTCTCAGCGAAATCAAGTCAAGAAAAAGAATAAAGCCAAATTTCTGGAAGATAAGAAAGATTTTAGACACATAGAGCACCGAGTTATTCACGGGTTTATTGGGGAGAAAGAGGTTTTTGTTGCTTTCAAATATTTGTTGCTTCTGACAGCGAACAGAAGTCAGAAGCGCCTCACTTTTCTAACCAAAGGAGCCAACTTAATAAGAGAAAGTTTGAGAAAGAGTAAATTAATTATTCGAATAATTTTGATAAAGGTCGATTCAGCTGTGAAAAATGCTAGAAGAAATTTGAATTAATTAAATGGGACATTTTGGCTTTGTCAGTCTTCGTATTTTTTTACTTTCAAGTTCTATTAACATAAAAGAACACATTTTGCAAAAAATTTTTACATTTTGCTTAAAAGTTATTGAAATCGATGAATAAAAGAGTAGCAAGTAAGGCAAACACAGTTTAAAATTACGTCAAAAAGAACACTTCCTGAAAAATAAACTGGCTTCACAATGACAAATATATGGAAAAACAGAAATATTAAAACGATTGGTAAGAGATCAGAGATGAATGAATTTGACAAATACAGGAAACCAAACCAAAAAGCAGCAATACCGAAACGAATAACCCGTGCATGTGACTGCACTGCGTTGCTAAAGGAAAGGTAAATGAATTTACCTTTGATTCGATGAATTAGCTTGAGTTTTTGCGGGAAGTGGGAAAAAACCAGATAGACAACCAAATGGAAAAAAGCGACTGAAAAAGCGAAAATTTAAAAAAAAATAAAATTGGCATAAAAAATGATGGCAAAAAAATATTTATGAAAATTTGGATAGCATTAATATCGATCGAAGGGAAAATACGATGATCAACCTCGTTAAAAAACCTGGTTTATTCCAATATCCTTTCAATAGATAATTTTAAGAATTCCGATCGCTATTCGAGGAAAAACGAGGGAAAGTCCTGTGGAATTTAGTTTTTATACAATTTAAGAATAACTTTATGTGAAGTAAGTAATTTATCTCTTTCGATGATCAAAAGTGACGATCCGTGCAAAAAATTCATTTGTTTCTCACTGATCTTCTCAAAATTAATTTATATTGTCGACTTTAAACTTTTTAAATTATAATTAAATATCCAAAAAATCAAGTTGTGACAGGGAAATAAGTGCGTAAGTAAGACAATTAGATCAATTCATCAATTTTGTACGTCCACTCCTCTCTCAACGCTTAGTACGTCAGATTTTCGCCGAAGGGGCACGTGGTGAAGAGAAGTGCAATGAATCACCAGCACCATCCGCATTTTTTAATGACTTCACTCTTGTAGGAACTAACAGCTGACCGACCTATTCTCAACACCATAAATATTATATATTTGTCCATAAACTGTTATAAAGCATTCGGCTAATCTAGCTGAATCAATAATTTTTCAGCAATTTAGATAGATAATCAAAAAAAGAGTTGGAGAAATATATTTTAAAGATAGGATAATTTGTTAGAATGAAAAATATGGGCGAATGCTGTTTGAAGTAAGAGCCATTAAGCCATAACAGATCCTATTCTTGGTCCCTGGCTGCAGCAAACCTTTCGTTGAAAGTTAAATCCATGCGATGATAGGGACTCACCTTATAAATCACTATTCCCGGGTAACAAGGCTTTCATTCCAAAACTCCATCAAGCCAGTGAAGTCAAAAATGATGAGTGCTGCTGGAAAAAAAGAACCTTTTAATTGACTAATTTCTTCTATGTTTGATTATAAAGAGTGCAATCCTTTCTTAATATTCCTCTCATTTTTCTATTTTCGTGGTTGCTTTCCATTTCCAATCATTTAATTTAATGTTTTTTAAAAATATCTCAACGCTTTATAGAAAAAAATGTTGAAAAAGCAAAAAATTTTCGTCACTTTTAAAATAAAATACAAGCAGAAATTTTATTTTTAATATAGATAAGAAACTCCAAACTCAAGTAGCGAGCCATTCCGTGGAAAAGCTCGTGGTGGTTCGCCAGCACCATCCGACTATTTTAACGATTAATACGGAAGAGATGAATCGAAGCTTTGCTTCCCAATGCGACAACGAGGGCCATTATCCACTAGCTTACCCACACGAAATCCAACAAAGCAAACGACCGTCATTTATACCAATTCAAAAATTGTTATCAACGCAGGTTATATGCTTAATGATAGAAAATAGTAATAGTAAAAAAATTTATTGGCAAAGCCACCAATGAAGCGTACAAATGAATGCTTTAATTAAAAGCCATGAAAAAAAATTAAGAACAGCGCTAATCATTAAAGATCGCATAATGATTCAGCTCGCATACACTCGAAATCGACATTGAGGGAATGAATTTTTAAAAAATAAACGAAGATTAAGTAAGTTTACGAATTTCGTATAAAAAGTTTACGAATGTGATAAAACAATAAATAACAATGATAAATAATTATTTGCAATCAAAATCAATGTTAGTGATAAGGTGATAGCGGAAACAATGAACTGTACCTTGAAAGTTAATCATATTATTTCTAGATGCCCATAGAAAATACAATAATTTCGTTTAAATTATTAAATAAAGTGAGTGGTTAGTGCCTTTTGCGATTGGAATCATTCCGCTAGCTGTTAATGCGATAACTTTTGCTAGGAGCTTATTTGACGATAGAAGTACAGATGGGCCGAGTCGAGTCGCATTCGAAATTTCTCAAATTGTGTAGGCGTTCATCAATGAATTCTACGGTAAAGCGACTCTGCGTTCAAAGAAAAAATATTTCTTCCGATGAATTGCCAAAATGGAATGCGGAATCTCACCAAAATCGATGAATAAATGAGTTAATAGATAATGAAATGAAACGCAATCCAAAAGCAAGTGAAGCCTGCAAAAAGAAAGATTCGAAAAATGGGAAAATTAAAAAATCCTTAAAAACGGAATACGGAATAAATTCTTGGAAAAAAACGAGAAGCATAACTTTTAATTAAGCCAAACATTCACATCAATATCCTAATTAACTGTTTAGCTAATTAACTGTTTAGAAGAAGGACAATGTGCGGTGAAAGAGTTTTTTTTTGTATTTTTATCACCAAATGACTGATTCTTTGACGAAAATTTCTGACAAAGCAGCGAAATAAACACAACAAGAAACATTGCTGACCACTTATTTAATTATTTAATGTTTCCAGCTTCCACGAATATCGCCAAAAAAATGAGAAACACTTTTCTAAAATAAACGTATAGCGTAATTCTTCTAAGCACTCACCATTTCTGTTTTGGGCCATTTCACTGACAATCGTCCTAGTAAAGAATAAGTAAAAGCCAACAACACATTTCGAAACGAAAAAATTTTTACGATGAAATATTTTCTTTTCGACTATTAAAGTAGATTGGCTTTCTTTAAATTTTTTTATTTATTATTGTAGTTTATTTATTGAAAACCAACCAAGCAGAGCGGCAAGCGCCATTGTGCTTGCATTAACAACAGCAGTTAAAATAACAAATGATGAAAATTCATGATAAAAAAAGAAAATATGATAAAAATTAAAGAGGAAATAAAAAGGAGTTACAAAATAGTATAATTCGATATGAATGTACTATTTATATACATATATAATGTATATAAATATATATAATCGAATGGTAAAAGTAAAGATTTCAAAATTCCTGCATGATGTGAACTTTTTATCATAATATCATAAATGATATTATCCAATCTTTTTCTGAAAATAGTTAAGGATGATAATCAGTAATTAATAGGATAAAGAAGACTTCAATTTAGTTTTGCATATAGGTTTTGGTAATTTTAGTCTATTAGATCTTGTTCCAATTTAACCTAAAATTGTAATATTTTGAACAATTTAACATAATCTAACAAAATTTTATAAGTATAAATTAAATCTTACTTAATTTGTATAAGTATAGATTGAAATGGAATCCAGGTTATATTGTTGAGGTTATGTTTTATACTGTAAATTACTATTAAGAGAGAGGCGGGTGACGTATAAAATATTTCTGGAGTCCTTTAATTAATTTATTTGATTTGCGGTATTTCGGGTAACAAGTAGAACTGTAGCCAAGAAGAAGCCGAACACTTTGCACATTTTGATAAGAAAACCTTCTGTTTTTAAATAAAAGAAAAACAAAATTTATTTTTGAGGAATTTATTTTTTGAGGAATTCTTTTGAGGAATTCATGGTTCTAAAGTGAAGGCCGAAGCCAAGATTTTCTTCATCCATGATGATGCCAAGCTCGAAAATATGTGAGACTAATCGTCTGATTATATATAGTCTGATTACCATTAATAAAAAGATTTGGAAAACCGATTACTTTCGACTTTACATGTAAAACGCTACACTTTCGAAAAGGAAAGGTAATTTGCCTGTCATATAGCCAGTTGGCAATTCTACTGAGGTCACCTTGTAGTGAATACAGGTTATCTGATCTACCATGAGAATAATAAAACTTACAATCATCAATATAAGGATAAACGGCAGAGAAAATGGTATTATTGTAGTTCTTTCGAATATTTCACCTTTCAGATTATTCTAAAATTAACATTTGAAAAAATAAGATTTTCACTATTTTCATTTATTGAATTATATGTTTCCGATTAGGTGCTACTGGCAATCATTAGGAAGTCATTTAGAGATAGAAGAAGTTGTTCCCAACACCAGCAGCTTCATGACACGTTTACTAACGTCCACCCAAAGAGCATAAATTAAGCTTATGATGGCTTTGGTCGAAATAACTTGCCACTCGCTCATCATATCCCCTTCCTATGAAATATAAGACTATAACTAGAAATATAGTTTCCCTTAAAATTTCTGAATAAAACCAAACAGAGAAGCTGAATTTTTAACAAAGAAAAGATATTAGCGCATCTGATGCGTATTGCTTAATCAAATTCGGAGATTTTATGGACAGACAGATAATCCATGGGATATGTGCATATATTTAACGTTATTTCAAAATATTCATTTAAACTCTGCGAATCCTTCAGAAACATTTGGAAGAACAAAGTTTCGACAAAGTTCCTATCTAAAACTCCAAAATTTTAGGTCGAAACTTAGTGAACAACAAACAAAAAAGAAAGAAACATTTGAGAACATTACAGCAAATCATCATTGGACTAAATAGATTATGAAAAACTCCAAAGATGATTGATAGGGAAGCCAGAGGTATTATATACAATAAAGAACTAGTGGATGGCGTTAATTTTAGTTATTTATAGATATGAAGTCTTTCACTTGATTTCGCTAATTTCGAAGTTCAATAGATATCTCATAGCAAATTAGTTGACCCCTTACTAAAATCGCTAATCAGTGGATCATCATCATTATAAGGAGATTTCCATGATATTGTTTCCATGTGGATCATCTTCTGTCCACTCCGGTTCTGGTTTACAGTTCTTAAGTTTTGTATCATTATAATTGCGTCTGTTCGTCTTGTCGCAAGTTTTCCTCATTTCATTTTCCATTTGTTGTTTCTAATATCACAGTCCTTTCTGAGCTTTCTGTGCACTGCGTGGCCAAAATAAACTTGACCCTCATTTTCTACTTTAGGGAACATCTTTGATCGTATTTTTTTAAGATCCAGCTATTTCTTCTGCGTTTTGCCCATAGCATGTTGAGAACTGTTCACAATTCAAAAGTATCTATTGTCTTTCTGATTTCTCTGTAAATCGTCTAGCTAATTTTAATTTTAATTTTGAGGTTTAATCTGATTTGTGAATTTCTTAATCCAATATTTCTTCACAGTAGGAGTAAATGGAATTTCCAGTTGAATGCCTTTTTAGTGAATTTCTATTACTGACTATATTATCTTGACATTGAAGGTAGCCAAAATTTTTGTTTTCAAAATTTTTAGAGCCCAATTTTTTTCCTTCCAGAATAAAGTCTGCTGATGAAAATTTGAAGATCACCTTCACCTTATGTTATAAGGGTTACGTCATATCATTCGATTGTTGATTGTATGTTCCCCAATTTTGAAACCATGTTTTTTCGCCTTATCCTTCTTTTATTAAGTTTTTTGGAGATATTCTGAAAAAATAAGGAGATAATATACATCTTTGGTTTGCCCCTTTCTCAAGTGTGAAAATACTGCACATACAATATGGCTTGGTGTCCACTGTGTAAATTTGTGAGGTAGTGTATATGATTTTCATCTTGTCGACCGTTATACTACATAGCGTGATTTAAGTAATGAATTTATCGAATGAATTTGTCATAGAAAATGGAACCCATCGAGGCTTTTGATGATATTCATTTGCCGCTTCCATTATCATTTTGATATTAAAAATGAAAACTCAGGCACTCCTCCAGCTTGCGTTTCCATTGATTCTCTTTTTAAATACACTTCAATTCTTTTTTGAATGATTTTAAGCAGTCAGTTTATTGATGCATCGGTGGCTTAGTGGCATGATGAATATCAATGAATACTACCGACAGAGAAAGAAGATAGAATGGTTCGAATACGGCCGACGCATCCTTACAAACTGCATTTGACACCTTTTGAAGTTATGAACCAAAAGTGCCTGCACCACTTATGTCCTCAACATTGCCAACATTTTCCGTTTTTTATATTTTTTCATATATCAATTGGTGTTAAGTTCTTTATAATTTCGCCATTTTTGTGCGCTCCGAGAAATAGTTTCTTGTCCCATTTAGCGATGTTTTACATTCTTCCTCGAGAATTTATTCAACCCTAAAGCTGTTTAGTCTCATAATTCTTTCTATTACCTCTCTAATAAGCGTAAGAAATCTGCTTATATTCTTTTTTTTTCTGTTATAAATTATATCTTAAATAATGTCCCATTTCTTACTATTTTTTAGCTGAAATTCGCAGATATAATAATTAGTATTCATAATAATCGACGATCTGCAATCTGCTGCTGGTCCCATTTTTCTGTTCTTTATTGAGCTGCACCATTTCTTCAAATACTTCACGTATTATTTTACTCGGTCGATTTCCTATTATAGGAAATATTCGAGAAATTCGAAAGCAATGGTTTCGCATATAGCATAATAGTTTTCACTGAACATTAGTACAGTCTAACGAAAATGAATGAAGCCCAAATTTTTTCATATCTCTATTATGCTTTCTTCTTGAAGGGTCATCATTACTGGCTAATTCCGTTTCGCTGGCTCCCTACGTTGAAACGAATATTCCAAATAGTGCATTGATTGTCGACAGGTAGATGTGAGTCACCAGCATCACTCGAATTTTTCCAACAAGTTCATCCCAACGGGGAAGCCTAGCAGTGAATATCAGTGGTTATCTAAATTTGAATCTGAAAATCTGAGAAATAATAAAAAACAAATATAAGCTGATAAATTAAAAATAAGTGGTTGAAAAAAGAATTTGATAATAAATAAATAAAATAAAAATAAATCCAGTTCCAATTATTATTGTAAACATTTCTAATCCAAGCAAAAAAAGGAAACATAAGTTTTCAATACGGATGGTGCTGGCAGTCTACGCTGCACTTCCATCATCGAACACCACCTCAGCAAAAATTTCCTTCGTACAGTGCAAAGAGCCTATCCAGTGGGCGCTAACCATTTTCTCAATTTATAAGTTTTCAATAGAATTTTATAAAAAATAACGCGTATTTCACTGAATGAACTAAAAGACTAAAATTAAATTTCTATTATTTACTTAATTTTTATTGCGCATTTATTAAAACTTCAATTAATGAAAAACAAAAAAATCCATTAAAAGCGATTGGCTTTTGTTTCACTAATTGCTCAGCGAAATTAAATAGGAAAATAAATTCTGGTGAAGATAGAATCTAAGGTCAAATATTTTCGTTATAAGACCACTAAAGGTCAAATGTCACCTTCTTGTTGACGTTAACGAAACTTTCATTATGCCTAATATTTTGTCTAATAAATGTGCTATCAAAATTTTTATGTAATTTTTGATGTAAATATTTGATAATGTTTGAGAAGCTAATATTCTGATTCTATCAATTTCTCATAGAATGGAAGAAAAAAATTGACGAAAATAAAAGAAGAAAATTCTATTGCTTTCCATTAATAAGAAACGCATTAACTGTGCAAATATTTAAATATTTTATTTAAATTTCTTGTAAAAATTCACAATTTTCACTTACTTGTTGAAGGAATTTATTAATTTTTTTTCACCGATAAAGTTTGAAGACTTGGACTAAATTATTTTGCCAGAGTCCATTGCTGATTAATGTTCAGGCTGATTCTACTGATTTGCATATATAATTAAAGGTACTACAACCAACACTACTTGGATCTAACCTTTTATTTGCGTCTATCAAGATAGGGAATCGAATTTACGATGCTCGACGCGAATTGAAACAAATATTCTTCCCGACTACCAGTTCTTCATGGAATCAGCAAATCCTTTCTTTTTCGCATGAAATTCTTTTATGGACATTAACATGAGAGAGAAGATGCAAATCTTTCTTCTGCAAAAACCAAAGTTAAGTATTAATTAAATTAAAGTATAAGTTAAAAGCAAAAATTCAAAGAACTCTTTTCATAAGTTAAAACCTCTAATCCCAGAAGTACCGCTGGCAAAGGATAGAATAGTTGCTTAGATTATCACTTCAATCATTGCAGGAGTAAATCTGCCATTAAAAAATCCAGTGGATCTGCCCCTTCACCTTCCCTCTGCACCATTCGAACGAGCGAACCAGAAAAGATCTGTGCTAAGCCCACCAACTTTGTGATGGATCCAAAGGCTAATGCTTTAAATAATTTTGATTTTACATTAACCATTCATTCATTTATCTCTTTAAAAAAATAATTCTTGAAGAATTATTAAGCTATTTTAAGGAAAAAATGATTTTTTGGTTTTTCGTTCTTGTGATATCTCAGACTGCTATTTACTAATATTTCCTAAAGCAAGCCGAGCACATGGTCATGCATGCATATATGAGTACCACACCATACTATATAGTGTGTACAGAATTTGTACAAAGCAAATAAATCAAATTCTTTGGTGAAAAAAGGAAAAGAAAAAACTAAATATTGAGAAAAATCCAATAAATTTCACAGTTGGCTCGTCGATTCTATTGCTAACACAATAGATTCTCAACCAAGCACGCAACAGAACCGTCTGCCAACGTCATCAAACGTAATTTTTGTTATATTTCGAATAAAAAACAATTTTTTCTTTGCGAATAATTTAATTCAGTGACAAAATTATGTTATAAAATAATAGTAATAATAAATATAATAATCATAATAATAAAATATTTTTATAATCTCAGATTCCAGCAAAAAGCCGTTTTAACTACGATCAAACCTATTATAAGCCATAGGAATCGCAAATTTTGGCGAATTCTAACATTATAGAAGTTGAAATTAAAGAAGATCGAAATTTTACTGGTAGAATAACCGAATGAATGGAAAGCTGCCTCGATGAATTCAAGCACCATGGCTTGATTCCTGTGAACATATTGACGATAGTAAACCTTCGTAAATAAAAGCGAAGCCCGGGTGAGTTATTGGGACTTCTACCCCCGAATGAGGCTTCCGAAAGCGGGATTTTGATCGTAGTAGTCACAGCAAGGCCAAACTGTTGGAAAATGAGAAATAAAAAACATTAATAGCAAACTTTCGGGTAATATATTTCTTATAAATTTAATATCAAAAAAAGTGTTGAAGGAAATACTGACGTCATGAGATCTTCATGATCGGTTGTTTTTTCATCTATCAAAATGACTTTTCTAGAAAACTAGCTTTTTTTCACAATTGCATAAATTTCACATTTATAAAGAATGGAAAAGAAGGCATTATTAACACACACAAGAAAGAAGATTACATGCGATGGTATAAAAACCGAATGAATGAATGTTTCCAAAATTACTGCTGGATAATCACATTAAGGAAATGCTACCATCCTATGTTTAATCAATAAAAATGTATTGAAAAATGACAAATTCACGGCCATTCTGGATAGAATAGAAGAGGAAGGTGAGTGATAACAGAATGGTACATCTAAAGCAAATTGGTTCGAGAAAATTTTAAAAAATAAGAAAAAGATAAGTGCAACAAAAGTGGATAGTATTGTTAGAAGATTTCACAAACTCTCCAAATTCAATTGCAAAGCAAATAAAAAACTGCATTAAAGTGATTAAATAGGTCAAGTAGATAGCAAAGAAAGGTAAAAAGATAGGGAGGCAGGAAATCATAAGTAAAGTGCAGGAAACTCGAAAGCAAAACAAGTAAAAAGACGTGAAAAATCGGGGAATTTATGCAGAACTTGGTTACTATGGAGAGCTTTGGAGAGGGAAATACAAATGGGCAACCAGAAAAAAACCCGATATATAGTTCTATTCATTAAGAAAGAGAAATTGAGCCAATGCCGCAAGTGCTCTGTCGAAGATGCGACCAACGGATCTCGAACGGCTGAATCAATCAATCGTAGGAAATCTTCTTGGCCAGAATACTTAATTCATGAAAAAATCGATAAAAACCTCCAATGTTGGCTGGTTGAATAATTCAGTAAATATAAAACAAGGAAATCATAGCATAACTTCGAACATTCCGTGGAAAGGTTAATTTAACGAAGAATCACACTGAGTTTACGTTTTACGTTTTATGCATGAAAGGCAAATGAAAAATTAAAATCAAAAATTAGAAAGTAATTAAATTAAAATTCAATGATTGAATTTTTATCGTCTTCAAAACAGAGAAAAATGATCTGGAAGGCTCTCGATGGAAGTATGCCGAAATCTCACGAGTACCATGTCTCAAGAAGATTGTGATTGCCACGGCAATATGAAATGCGTGTGATACGATAATGTGCATCCTCAAATATCATCCTCAAATAAGAAGAAAGTAGTGCAGTTAAAAAATTTTTAAATCTTATTTACTAGTTAGTAGAACTTCCAAATGCACAATATAAATAATCATTAGCAGAACATTAACTTATCATTATTTTGCCTTAAAATATATTTGCTTGCAAGAATTGCCTATGCAAGCATAAGTAGAATTCATAGAATTCATTGATACGTTTAAATCAATTAATACATTTACTTAAAAGTTAGTATTTTCGAAGTTGTTTGAATAAAAGTGTTGAAAAAAAAATGAAAACCGCCGATGAAAATTCTCGATTTGAGAATAACTGATAAAACTTAATGAATGAGCTATTTGAACGATTTAAATATTGTTTATTATCAAAATAATAAGTAAAAAATTATTAAGGATTTTTATTAAGGAAATTAGGAAAAAAGGAAAAAATTATTAAGGAAATTATTTTTTTTCCACTATACTAGAGAAAAATGATAAAAAGCAGAAAACTATTGCACGAATTTCTATATATACTTTTTGCCATCCATATTTTATCAACCTTCTCATTCATTTTTTTCGAAATTCTTATTAATTCTAAACTCTAAAATAATTTTTTAAATGGTTTCTCGAATATGCAGTTATGCATGCTCGAAAATTTAAAAATTATGATCAATTTCAATTTCTAGTTTGGCCACTTCCATTTACTACCAAAGTGAAATAAAATCCTTTCACCAGCTTGTGAACAGATACACGTACGGATGAATTGCTAAAGCCACAAGCACATTACTTTCAATGAATAAAATTCTGACTATCAAGTAAGAAGGATTACGTCTGCTATTTGCAACCTTCAACCTGAGTCTAACACAGCTACTCGGTCACCCACAGCAGTGCGCTTTTAGCATTTAAAAAGGTATCAAAAACAACCCGCTATCAGGTTTACGAATGCTCAACATTCATTAACTAAATAGAACGACTGATAATGAATATAAACTATTTTCTACCAACTGCAGGCTTCTTACAGCTTTCTTTTAGTTTTTTTTATTGAAATCACGTTTGTTGAGATCTTTAAAACTATTCGGTAAATAAAATTAGCAAATTTCAAAATATCGAAATTGACTAATAAAAATATAAAACTAATTGTTTTCACATTAATGGCACAAAATTGAAATTATTGTTCTATTATACTGTAAAAATATTTTCGAAAAAGATCTGTGGTCAGAGAAAGTCAAACGATGTTGACAAAATGAATTGGTGAAGATGTGAAGTGGTAAGCGGTAAGGTGAAAAAAAATCATCATTTAAACCGGTTAAACTGGTAAAGCCATTGTAATGCCATTTGTAAAAATTACGAATAAATAACTAAAAAACTGGTGACAACGATCGAAAGTAACGATAATTGAGACATTTATTTATGCGTTCCATGCATTTTCCATGCAATTAGTTAAACTAAATAGAAAAAAATAAAGAGTGAATAAAGAGTGATGAAGAATGGACAAATTTATAAAATTTTATTTAGTAAAAAGAAGAAATGAATATTTTGCCAAAACATCACTATAAATTATATTTCATCCACCACTGAAATCCAGGCTCATCGAAAAATTTAATCCAAATAATGATGAAATAATAACAGTAATATTAAAATAGAGAATAAATATAGAAAATCTGTAAAAATTATTTAAACCAACTGAGCGAAGCTCTGAAAATAAGATAGCCAAGCCATAGTAAGCAGCAAGGCCATATAAGGCCATACGAGCATATGTACTTATGCATACATAAAGTCGCCCTTTGCTCATTCATATTGGCAATAATAAATTCAAAGCAATTAGAAGGAAAACAATTAGAATACGAACATTTATTAAAAAAATTTGTTAAAAAAGATTTATAACAAAAAATAAAAAAATTTTATAATTTATAAGATAAGAAAGATACGAAATGATGACGAAGAATTAGTTTTTTTTTTATTTTTGAAAACAAAAATGAAACTCTTAAATTATCGCAGCCGATAACCTGGCTTCTACTGCCGTACTTATTCAATCGCTTCTTCTTCTTTAACAGCTCTCACCATTACTGGTTAAGCTGGCTCTGCTGGCTACAAGGTTAAGATGCCTCCAAACTTGCTCGGTCCGATGCCATTGTAATAATAGAAGCTATCGTCTAAATCCAAATATCGCTGGTCCTTATACCCGTTCAAAATCATTGAACAGGTCTTAATATTAGTCCAGATCTTAGTTGGCGCTCCTCGCTTTTGAAGCCAACCATCAGAGTTCGGCAAATAGCGAAATATGCGTTAACTCCCTATGGTGCGCGACGAAAAACACCGAATAACCACTTTGTTATTAATTATTACATTATTAATATGGGTGCTATTCGAGAGAAGATGGATACAATCATGTGCGATTTTATCCATTTGACGGATTCGTAAAATGTATGTTAGACATGAGTGGTCAAAGGCTTTCTAACATCGTCCACTCTCATTGGTCATGTTTCGAAGCGATATAGACAGATCGAGCGAATTGGAGCTATATGGATCCAGACTTCGTCTTCGTCTTTATGGTGATTACGCGACGATTGCATAAATTTTTCGTCAATCGAAAAACATATTTCTAGCTGTCGTTATCCGAGTTAACAATTTCATCCTTTGCCTGGCCATTTGGGGCTAGAGTGGATCTAAGATATATAAAGTTGGCCGCTCCACTCAATAGGCAATGAATTGATAAAAATAGGTATTTTATCAACTTCTTGTACATAAAACGAATACTCTCTTTTATTTACATTGATTTTGAATTCTCTTTTAACACATTTAGCACTATTTGCATTTCATTATAACTATCGGCAAGAAGGATTACATTATCAGCATATTCAAAGTCTGTGATGCTTTGACTGATTTGCACACCTCATATCCTGACAAGCGATGCCCATTATCCAGTCTATCGCATAGTTGAATACTGTGGTGGAAAGGACGCAGTCTTGACAGACACCAGTTTTTATTTCAAAGGAGTTTGTCAGTTCACCATATACACAGATACCTACTTGCTATGCCAAATGCCTTTATGAGCCGAAAGGGAAACGGTCACATTCCATCATTTCCTGAATACTGCTATATCTATCGAATCGAAGACAACTGCAAAATCCATAAAGAAGTGATGGTGGGTTACTGGTATTTATAAATATCTGGTCAGCGCAACCTCGTCCCGGTCTTATTCTATCTTGGTTATGACGCAGTCTGCTATCTCTTGTTGCCATGAACCTATTTAGCAGAAGGGAAGCGAAAATTTTTCCTGAGATGTCTACTAAGTTGATTCTCCGATGATTATCGCACTACGTCCTGCCATCTTTCTTAGGAATCAGAAGCAGAATTATTCCAGTCTTCTGAGATTATTTCCTTTTGTCATAAAAGAGAGTACACTTATTGAAGATAAGTTACGATGACGGACAATATTTAAAGAGTTCAGCCCGGGAACCATCTTCTCTGGGAGTTTTATTGCCCTTTTAAGCTTATGGATTATAAAGATTTCCTTTTCTGCTGGCTGCTAGTAATTGCAAACGTATGGCTCAATGAGCGAATCAACTATATCCGAGACAATAGATGGTGCATCGTGGTTGAGTTTGGCCTCAAATATTTATTCCATCTTATGAGGCGATCCTTAATAGATTTAACAGACGCCCCATTAATAATTCGTATCAGTTCTCGAGTTTCAGTTGGTTTGCAAAAAAGGCGAAATAGTTTCCTATTATCACCTAACCAAGGAGCAGTTTCAATTCTCAAGGCTATATTGCTCCAATAGCGATTTATGTCTCCCCATGCTACTGTCGTTGTAATTCTTCGAAGCACCCAATATTCAGGATCTCCTGATATTCGGACTTTGGTAGCTTTTTCAGACATTTGGACAGTTGCTTCCGATACCCAACTAGTGCATTTTCTACTAGTATGACTTACTATGGAAATGGTTGACTTTTGTAAGTATGTCTTTGGTTAGGACCAGTATCCATTTATTTTATTTATTTTATTTTCCTAGCTCGCTTACTTAAAAATAAATAAAAATAACGGATTTTGCATCGAAAATCCAGTAAATAATACGAAATACCATTCAATGCAATATTTATAATAAAAATTAATAAAATAGCTGAGATAATATGGAAAAAAGTAAAAAGATAAATGGCTCCACTAGTTGCTAGTATTATTAAAAATTATTATCAGAGAGTCGACTGGCGATAGAATAGATGAATGCCACCCACATTTTTTGACATATTTTCTAAAAACAACCAAAAATCACTGCCAATTCTCATGAAATAAGGAAATAATCCTAAAAATTATGAATTAAACTAGTTCATTTCGCAACGAAGTAAATTTTGAAGTTTCTCCAAATCCACTACTCTCTACTACTACTACTCTCCCTGGAAGTAGGGACCTTTGTCTTTAACAAAATGTCTCAACCAATACCCAATCGGCTACCCTTCCCCGAAATCATATGATAAATTTGGATTTGTAACCCACAAACTTTTCAATTTTTAAGCGAAATAACGCCGAATTAAGAGAGAGAAACATTAAAGAAGGAAAGATTAATTATAAAACATTAAAGAAGGAAAGATTAATCATATTTATTAAATATTACTAACAACTATATTTATTATAATAATTATTTCAGTGTTTAATCATAAATGCAGTTGAATTCATTGATGTTTTATTTGATTCGATTTGAAATATAACTGAAATATTAAAAATATAGTTGAAACAAATTTATATTTTATTGTTCAATTAACATATAAGAAGAAAATTTATTTGGCATTACAAAATAAAAGAACAATAAATAATAACAACTATATTTTTAATATTTAATATAATAATATACAAATTATAGTGACCCTAACTGTATTAATTTTCCTGAGAAGTAATTTCTTCTCGAAATATAAACTTCACACCAATGGAGAAATGAAGATGGACAAAGGGAGAACATTAGTGGGAGAAATTCCCACGGTTGCCATTGCCACGTGACTCGGAGACGAAAATTTCTGTCGCACTGACGGAGATGGAAAACAGAGAAGCCAACCACGTGTTTTTATCAAATGATTATTTTATAACTCAAAAATATTTTGGTTTGTTTCGAATGATGGAAAATTTCGTCCAATTTTAAGATGCCAATCACCAACAAAATGAAGCAAAATACAAAACTGAATGGAACTCATTAATGTAATGTTTGTCATACAACGCAAACGACCAATTTCTTTAAATTCCTAAAAATATCAATTATTTAAAGGTTCAAAAAATTGATTTATTTCCCAACAAAACAACCGAGGAAAACAATAATGACGTGCTTTTGTCGATCATTAAATGATGAACATTTTTATTTTTTCGCCAAATGAAGTAAATATTTAAATAAAAATAAAAATCGAGAAAAGAATTCAATGCAATGTCAATGCGATCAAAAATAAAAAAAGTCATTCACAAATAACAATTCATGCGAGTGATAATCATATTAGTAGGAACGTATCCTTGTTGACTGTAAGCAAATTTTAAAAGAACTATTTACGAAGAATTTGAAAGAAATCAGCGAGTAAAGAGAATAAGGCAAAATGTGATTAAACGTCACGGCTTAAAAAACTTTAAATGTTGGTTTATGGAAAATGTATCGGAAAATAGGGTTTATATTGTTAAACTATCTTCGGTTCAGTACATGGTCGGCGCTATGAAATGCCACTAAACCCTTCCTTTTAAGATTCCTTCTCAGTTTATAATCCAACAACTTGATCAACATAGTTTTATAAATAAGAAGTGATATTCTATATATAGGAGAAGTGTGGCCAAAGAATAGTAAAGAGAGAGAAGATATTAAAAACTGATGGATTGGATCGCTACCACACAGTAGATATATAGATTGATCTACAAATGTCTTGATACCCCATAGTCATATAGGGATCACGATGAGCCGAAGACAGCAATAAGCAAGTACAATTAAAAAATAAACCTGACAAAAACAAGATCTTCGCCATGAACGTGCATGTTCTGCCCGTCATCAGATATACTGCTAAGATATACAATGAGATGGCCAACTGATGATATGGCAGATGGATGCTCAACAACAAAGCATTTAGGGTTATATACTCTCTGAAATTGACTGAATAAAAACGAATGATACGAATGAAACGAATGAAACAAATTCGGTAGTATCACACAAAAGTTATGAGATTAGCATCTAAAAATATTTTTTGAAATAGACAATAATTTCGTTCATAGGATCAAAGGAATTAACGTACATCTAAGTTTTTCGATGCACATCTGACAAGTCCTGCAGTAGGTGGTGGTAAAATGGGCAGGACGCAAAGGGAAGGCGCAGAATGTATTTCAAACACGAGTGGTCAAAGGTTGATAGCCTCGTCCTAATATCATCTGTCACTGGCCACATTTCGCAGCCATATAACATAATAGTGCCCTAGATATGGACTTTCAATTCTATTTCGCAGACCTCGCCTCGCCAGGCCAAAAGACGCATTCCTAGCAGCAGTTACCCGGAATGAAAATCGCCTTTCTCGAAGTCATTCGACACAAAAGCGCGTCCAATACATTTAGTGTTTGCCAATTCACCAACTCGCGATGAATTGATAAAAGTATTTCTTCTGGCATCTGATATATTAGACGAAAAGATTTTCATATTATTTGCGGATCCGATTCGATTATTCCTTACTCCGATTTTTACTACAGTTGCCGATTGGAACAGTTTATTTTCCGATATATTTTCCATAAACCAACAACTATAACTTTTTTGAGCCGTGACGTGATCTTTAATCACATCTTGCCTTATTTTTCCCTACTCGCCGACTATAATGATCTTATTGCTATGATAATCACTCGCGTGAATTATTAATTGTGAACGACTTTTTTATTTCTGATCCATCATATTAGCGTTACATCGAATTCGTTTCTCGATTATTTCTATTTAATTACCTCGCATCTCTTCCATTTCTTCATAAATTCTGCAAAACGAACTACAAAAAGGACCAAAAGATTCTCAGCGTATTGAAAATTTGTGGCACTGTACTCTGGATTGACTTGTACATTTCTTGAATGCTGGTAAGCAATAACCACAATCCAATCACCATTTTTTCCATACTGGTACCGTAATAGATACGTACTAAATTATTATGTGGAATGCGCATCTATCGACATTTCCAGCCGACAAAAACCTATAAAGTAAAAGCGTTATTAAAAGTGCATCACTACCACTTATTAAAAATAACTCAATTTCGATGATTTATCTTTTGAATGGCTTCTTATTTGTTTATAGAGATTTGATGAGGACTTCCATTCTTTATCACATATTGCACAAAATACAACTCGCATTGGAGAGATGTCGCAAATATTTCAAAATCTGAACCATCTCAGCCAACTAAAATTGTTGGAAGATTAAACACTCTTATTTTCCTTCAACTTGCGATCTCCGGCTGGCAATGATATGACTTTATGTTGCTCATCCAATCAATACCAATTTATACAATTAATAATACAGTGAACTAAGAATATAAGCAAAACAACTGACGGTAAGATAAAGATAAAGATAATGGATAATTTCTCTTTATATATTGTAAAAAAATTGGGACCAAATATATACCATTGGATACCATGAAGTATTCACAAATAAACCTCTGATAATCTTTGTTTGTGGACAAGAATATATATTTTTGTTATGCTACGCTATCAAATTTCGAAAATTAACCCACGATAAAAAATAAACAAAATGGTTTATAAATTTGAAGGCAATCTATCGTAGTGAAAAAGAGAGAGATCGGATTCTTGTAATTCTTGTATTAAATATTAAATTAAAAGTGGTTTGCAAAAGAATTTAAAAAGTACTAATAAAGACAGTATAAAAAGTAAAGATGAATTTTCCATTTATTGCGACTTTTTGTACCAGAATCTTGCTCGGAAATCATCACTACCAGTCACAAAAGCTGGCATTGTAGGAGAATGAGTAAATGTTCGAGTTGCTGCAGTATGCCCTAAAAGAAAAAATGAAAATACAAAAGAAATATAATAAAATATAGAAATCTTCCAGTATTATCTGCATTAAAAAATCCCCATCGCCCAAAGAAAAAAAGACTTTTCCATATTATAAAGCAACAAGAACCATTAAGTCAAGCAATATAAAGAAAGGAAGCGAATGCAATAGCAAATAAAATCGTCGTGAAAAAAAAGAAACCTAGAGCTAAAAGCCGTTTCCTATCGGAATTGCGAGCATCCCAGGAACACAAACTGCCAGACTTTTCATCAGGAAATAAAACTGAAAATTGCCAAATTGCCATAGAATTAAAACGTTAAGCAATCAACAATATCAAATATAATAACTTTTAAATATAAAATATTTTAGAAATATCCGACCATAATCTTCATTATGATTGAACGATGCTTGGATGGGGTACTCTTGAGCCCCAGTTGCTCCCGCGCCAGTATATGCTATTAAGCAACGATTTGTAGACAATTCCCACAGTTTTACAATACTATCCAATCCTGATGTTAATATATACTGAAACAAATAAAAAGTAAAGTGCAAATTATTATAGAATCTAGAAATTTATATACATAAACAAAATCCAACAATATGTATAAAAATCTAATACTTTTCCATTTCTTGTAAATGCAGCACTGGTAATTTGCGCACCATCATGTGCTCTCTGGAACGTTTCGACACAGCGATTTGATATTCCATCCCAAACTTTGACATCACCATCTTTAGATCCCGTAACATATAGTCTTGCATTATCAGAATAGTTAACCTAAAAAAAAAATTTTTTTGGATAAATCAGAAACTCTGCAAAATGACCAATGAAAAATTGCCAAAATGATCAATAATTAAATATTCACAAATAGAATATTACAAAATGAAGACATGAAGATTAAAAGAAATTGTGCTCACATCCATCACAGTATCACGATGTTGATCGGTTGGTACTGAACATACATAGCATTGCTGTGTTTCAATATTGTACAATCTCAGAGTAGGATGGTTCGTAGCAACAAGAAGAAATTCGCCAGCAGGATGAAAAGAAAGTGCACGAATAGGCTCAACTTCCTAAAAATGCTTTGAAAAGATCAACTTAGAAAATGATAATACATAATTGCTCAACTTCTTAGTAAGATTTTTTTCGATAATTAAAGTAAACGAATAGTAAACTCACTGATATAATCACATTGATAAACCACAAGGATGGCTCAGGGATATGATCTCATCACTAAGGCACTTTGGTGCAAAAAAAATTAATTCAATTAATTAATTGCTTACGAAAATAGTCTTCATTGCCCTTTTTACGGCTGTTTTTGAGAAATCGAACATTTTAACAGTAAAATCATTCGCTCCAGAGATTACAATCTGTTCTCGAGGATGAAAAGCAATACAATTAACTTCCTGTAATATAACATTTCAATGGTGCTAAATTTAATTTAGGACATATTGAAATGTAAGGAAAGTATTTCTTCTACTATGACTGGTAATCATAGGTACGATGCGTTTCTATGATGGAATTAAATCTACCAGTATACTTACGCAAGTGATTTTTTGTATTAAGATACAATCATACTTTTAAAAGAAGAATGAAAAATATATTGACAGGTTAAAATTTTAGAAAATGTGATTTTTTTGATATTTTTATATTTTTTGTTAAAATATTTTATATTTTTTCTTTACACAATACGCCACCAGTAGTCTAGAAAGAAAGAAAGTATTAAAATAAAAAAACTAGTATGTCTGCTTTAAAAGAAATTTATACTTGAAAAAATGAGAAATATATACATCAATATGATCATAGAGAGTTCGAATTATAGGATGTTGAGCATCAGGACCATTTTCGGTTAGATTCACTTCACCACTGTAAACAAACTGTTCATTCATTGAAATGCAGCAATTTTTTATATTTATTTCAGCTCTTATCAGCATTGTTTGCAATATTCATAAAAACTCTATTAATGAAATGTAATGAAAGATTTAACAAAAAAAAACAAAAAATCACCGAACTTCACGCGCCAGAATCCTCTCAACATCCAAAATTTTTATAGAACAATCAGCAGAACCAGTAGCCAAAAGAGTGCCTAAAAAATTCACCAAACTCATTCAATATTCAATAAATAGACCGAATCATATCGACAACTAATAGTAAATAATCGCATAAACGGTGAATTAACGATGAAAAGATTAAAAAAAAATTTACCATCATTATTGAATGCCGATGCACGACATGGCGATTTGTGCGAAGTTAAATAAATAGTTTCGTACATACTCGGCTCTGGCGATGTTGGCTCAATATCAGCATCAAATTCTAAATCCAGACCGGTAGATATTCCTTCTACCTGCGAACAAAAGTTGAATAATTTACAACAAGAGAAAGAAGACCAAAATTATAAAATAACACAAAAACTAATTAAAATTAGTAAAATTAGTATTGAAAAAATTACATCATTAAAAATTACATCAAAACATTAAAAATTAATTAAAAAATCATTATTAAAATTATTAAATATTGCAAGAGAATATACAAAAAAACTGCAAATTTGAATTTTATGAAAGTTAAAATAAAAAAAATCATATTAAGAAAAGCAGATTTCATGAAATTTGCGTAATTTTTCTTTTAAAGCATCATATTTAGCGAAATTTTTTGCGAAATTGACTATTAAAATGGTCTGAAAAGTTGGCCAGTGAGAAAAAGAAGAGGTACCTGCAAAACGAAATCTTTTTCCTTCGAATCATGTTCATCTATAAACTGTTTTGCCATCGATACAAGACGAAAGAGTTTGTCTGATGGAGGTGGTGGCTGGGCTGAACATCCTATTGTCGTTGCTAAATTTAACGCCAACTGCTGATGTCCATCGTAAAAAAGTTGCCTAAACGATGAAAAAAGAGTCTCCTCTAAATATAATTGTGTGTTTTTAATAATAGCAATAGTAAATAGACAATAATAAAAATAAATTTGCAATGAGTAATAATTAATCAAAATTTACGTTGACAAAATCAAAGCGAAGAAAAGAAATTTTTTTTTCAAGGAAAAAGTTTTTTAATTTCTATTCAAAAAAAAATATATTTCGTATAAAAATATATAAAAATATATTTCTTAATATTTCGTATAATTTTAGAAACGGAATTATAATTTAGAATGAATTGGCTTTCGCTTTAAATTAAGAATCAAATCAAACTTTTTCCCATAATTTAACAAAGTTAAAATTTGCTTTTCGGTTACGCGGACAGCGAAAGCGAGAGAGATGTTCCAGTGTGTCTTCTTGCTTGTCGCATCTGCGAACTACCATCTCTCATAACTTTCATGGATCTACCGCTTCTTCAACAGCTTGCGCCATTCGCCATAACTGTGATTGTATCGTCGATGTCCATGTAACCGAAAAGTGCTAAACTTACCTACCCAATTATAAGGCGATACATGTAATCGCGGTCCTTAATGTCAGGTTTCATACTTTCTCGGCGATATGTCTTTCCGAAATAAATTTCTAAAAATTAACGCACATATATATACGGTTAAAACTTTTATCTTTACTTTATTTTATCTTATCTTAATTCCGCAAATTTTTTCCTCACATTAAAATATTTAACCAGGAAAAAAATTCAAAAAAATCGTAAATATATTTTTGACCGAAACTCAGACAGTAATATTACAATCATTTCAAGACCAAGAAATTTAAAATTTTTTGCCAACATGCATCTTCATTAGTATTCAGAAGCTCGTGGAACCAGTGGACAGAAAGTTCTATTTTCGAGAATATTCCTCGTTGAGAAAGTTCTCGAGAAAATGAAAGAAATGAAGTCTACTGAGAAGAAACCTGGTGAATATGGTGCGTAAAGAAGATCTGATTTACAAATTTTCACAAATTTATATGGTCTAATGTTGTCGTACAGAATGGTGAACTTTTTTGTTGGTCGATTGCCATGCTTCTCATTGCTGGTGATTTATCTTCATTTTTTTACACCACTCTGCAATCACTTTTAAGAAGCTATAGTGAATCAATCCCCCAGCAGAACATTAAGTAATAAGAAGTATAGTCTTCTTCGAGTGGAGGGCCAGTTTTGGTTCGGGCCAAGTGGTTTTATCCTTGCCCAACGACTGCAGCAACCTTTCTATCTTTTTATCCAACAGAATCCATTTTTTCATCCAATCATAAGTGATCTAAGGATTGTTTTTTGAATCAGCGAACAACAAACTTCCAAACGTCTCATTATCTGATGCTCCATCAATTCGTGGGATATCTCCTTTTCTTCCGTATTATACGTAGGTAAATTCAAGTGAAACACTTGTGCTAGATCAAAGGAATTCGGTATTCGGCCTTCACCATTCCCTTCAGGAATTTATTTATGGAATATGAGAGCTCTCTGTAATGCTCGATCCATCTTTCCTTCGAGATCCATATTTGGAATTTCGAGCACTGTTCTTTCATTAGAAGCATTTGTTATTTGTTTTGTCTTTATATTACGATCAGCCTCTGTTACTGCGCCAGTTTAAACTAATGAAATGCCAAAAGTCAAAATTGCATATAAAATTTGATGGACTCAATCAACCAAAAAAAAAACAAAACGCAGTTATTCTGCAACGAAAATAAACCAGATATGATGATAAGCAGAGCGATGATATGCCATTTAACATGATACAACAACAAAAATAACGGACCCCAAAACCAGACACAGTAAAAGCCCCCGTTCCTATCCATATCTGGAACTAAAGAGCTTTTTCGAGTCGGAATTATAATATAAAGGTATTTAGTGCTGGCAGCAGTTAATAACAAAATCTATAAAAATTAGAATGATAAAGAAATTATTTTGATATTTCATGAAAAAAAAATCAGCATGGATTCGACCCCCGTCTCTTGAGGACTGGCTGCGATCTGAACTGTTATTATTATTAATCGCCCTTCTTATCCAAAGTTATTGTATTGAAAAATTGGTCTCATTCTTTCTCCAATAATTAGTTGAATGCAAACAAGCCAGAAATGATGTAGGCAGATTCCCCTATTTAGGAACTTCGATGCTGTTCTCGCAACGGGAGTAAATCTGTTCTGCAAAAATTCGGATCATGCTGGTGAGCTGGTGCATCCATTGCCAAGTGACTTGCTAGTAAAATTTCTCTGGTCAACGGGGTCAATCTAACCCATACTGGTGAATGCTCTCAGAAACAAAATGTACTATGAGAATGCGTACTACCATAAAGGAATCTAATTAGTTCAATAATTAATGACTAATGTGCAGAAGCCATGTCACTGGAGGTCACAAATGTCTGAAAAAGAAATCTTAAAATCATTTCGAAAGCTTTTATATTTCGCAGCAAATTTTTTATTAGTGTAAAATTCATAACTGAAGATGGACTTCTAATTTAAATTTAACTTTATTGAGATAAAGTACTTTAAATTATCGCTAAAATTTATTCATTCATTTTATAATTTCTGCGGGCTATTTTAATAATAATGATTATAGATTTCATATTTCCATAAATTGTCCACTTTTTAATAGAGTTTTATACCAATAATTTGTGCATTTTAGAAAAGATTAGTTCAGCTTCATTTATTAATTGAATATTGCAAAAACAGAGACTAATAAATGATTGAAATAGATGAGATTATAACAATCGAATTCTATAAATGAAATATTTAAATAATTTAAATATTTCGAGATGCAAAATTTGCGCTAAAAATATTAAAAGTTGAATATTAAATATTAAAAATTGTGTAAAACATTTGTTTATTCAAAATTTCTAGGAATATTCGTCGTTTAAAAAAGAATAAATCCGAAATATTTTTATTATCCACGAGTTTTTATCGATAATTATAAGCGATATCCGATGTGCCAAAAAGTGCTTGTAAAATACGATTATTTTGTAAAGCAATTTCTTCCTGTGCTGCAGCGTTCGTTTTTAATGGATCATACTTTTCAGTGTTTCCAAATTTTCTATTTTCTTCAACAACACGATTTACCCTAAAATTTTGTTGCAGTTGTGTTTTATCGGTGTGATAAATATTTTGCATCTGTAATTTCGCTGCATTTTCGATTTCAAATACATGTTGATTGGCTGATTGGCAAATGCTATTTGGCTGAAAGCTGATAGATGCAGTATTTGGATTTCGATGGAAAAACTCAACAGTAGATGATGACTTGAACCGCGGAAATTCGAGTAGATTTGGATAAGCGGACTGACGCAATGGGGTTAATGAAATACCTGGTAGACATGGTGCAAGGGATTTCTCATTTCTCACGGCATCTGTCTCAAAAGCCGGCAAATTCATCCTTCTATGATAATTTATGCCTGTGGAACCGGAAAATAATTCTGTATTCCCATATTCGGCCGGTAGAATATATCTTGGATAATTAGATCTTTGATTACTGTAGTAGATGCAAGCCTGATTTAATTCAGCTGTATGTGAATTGTAATATCTCTTTCGATTTGCAAAATTTATTTCGGCTGGTGACGAAATGTTCGTTGTCGTGTTTCCAGTCAGTGACCTTGTGCCATCGTTTCTTAACTCTTTTTCTCTACAAACAAAATTATTTTAAATGTAAATAAAGAATATCGTCTCGTATTTTTTATTTTATACCTAACTGGAGAAGTATTAATTGGTGTTAGCAAAAGTTTTTCTATTTGCTTTTCAAGATCGATAGGAGGCTTTGTTGTTCCGTGGATATAGCAGCAAGATTCTCCATATGGGCAGTCTTTAAGATATTGATAGTTCTTGCATTCCGTGGTTCGATAACGCGGGTGAACATAAATTTTCTGCAATAAATTCTATGTGCAAAGTAAATCGATAGTTAGGTAATAAAAATTACCTTTTGTTGGGCTCTTTGTCTTAGAACGTCCTCTAATCTTCTTGTTATCAGATTTTTGGCAACCAAATCATTATGGTATTGCTTTATTAATCCATTCAAATATTCCCAAAATTTATCTTATCTTCTAGATGATAAAAAAAATGAAACTGATAATAAAAATACCATAAAAATTACCATTGGTTGGTGTTCTGGTTCTTTCAGCTCGATCTCATCATGTGCAAATTTGCAGTGTGGACCAAAATTGCATCGACCTGTATCCTTCCAAGCTTGGCAAGGCGTTGACTGTGATCATTTATTAGAAATCATACCACAGTTGAGTCAAAGGCTAATTTCTAAGTCTATCATTGTTGAATGAATCGATGATATAAAATTTATGGGATTAGCGATGATGCAATAGATAAAATAGATAATCTCAATTAAATTAGATAATTTTAATAATTAGCCACTGAATATTAATAAGCCAACTTAGAAGAAAAAAGCTCTTCTCTAGAAATTTTAGTTTTAATTACGATACTTTGTTTCCTTCAAGTTTCTTCCTCATTCGTCGTTCCTTAAGCATCTTTATGTTTCTCTCTTTTAATTCTGAAAGATACCACGGTGGTATTGCCAGATCACCACAGCGTAAAGAGACACTATTTGTTACAAAATGCTTTTGTGGATAGGTAAAATTAGGATAAGGAATTTGTTCGTATCTTAAAGATGGTGGGTTTTGATGATGTATTGGAAAGGAATTTTTCCATGAGCCATGCCAGTTGTTAAAGCCCTATAAATAATTTATAGTTTATGTAAATCGTAGCACAGTTATGACAGGTTTTTCAAAATATTGAAAGTAAGTTTTGCACTAGTGAAGCTTTATAGCTAATAGCTTTATACCTAAAATTGGTCCAAAAAATATCAGAAAGATTTCGATGACTTCCACGAAAATTCATAATCGCATATCATATTCACTTCATATCAAAAAATATTAATCAATTTCTTATAAAAATATTAATAAAAATATTAATCAAACTCAGCAGTTTTACGATAAATTATAAATACTTATTTCTTTAGTTCTCATTGCTTTTAATCCCTTATTTTAAGAAAAAATATGAAATAATGACAGCACTAACATCTCGAGATGGTAGATATCCGAAAAAATCGGCTAGGTTAGAAGTTCTACAAGGCGAGTCACTTGACTGCATTATTTTGCCATTTCTGTACCAAACATTTGGCTGATTTTGCATTTATCACCTAAAGAAGTACTAATCATTAATCTTTAACATTAACTGCAATGAAATGCAGTTGATAAAAAAGGCTAAAATAGTGATAATTATAAATATTAGCTGAAAAGAATAAAGCATACAAAAAGCATATAAAAGCATATAAAAAGCATACAAGATCTGATCGTTTTGCTATTTGCTTTCAGTCAGTCACTAAAATAATTTAATCTTTGCTGAGTCGAATGGAAGGTCAATTTATTATTCATTTATCCTCATACTGTGTAGTTTAGCTGAAGAATTTTAATACGATAAAAAATACCATATAAAACAAGAGAAAGAAGCAATTATAGGGACCAAAAGTATGCTAGATTGGCTTGAAATGCTCTAAGCAGTTCATCTCTTTGAGGTCAATCTTTCAAATCTACGTATTATATAATAAAACCTCTAAAATGTTTATCCAAGCATTTACGAAAATCTGTCGCACCATTAACGTAAATTTATGCTAAAACCATATTTTTAAACATCGTAGTCTTTTATTTTCTGCTTTTTTTGCACCGAAGTAAAATAATCTAGCAAAAAAAAATAATTTTGGCAAAATTCTCGATTCATCCATTATCTATAAATGTTGTTTCATTATCTATACTTATTTATTATTATTTATTATATTATATCAAATTTATTCGCGATGGTTCCATAAAGGTTTTGTCAACCGGAAAAGATATTTCTAGCTGTCGTTATTACATTTTCATCCTTTGCCTGGCCATTTGTGATTAAAGTGGATGTTCCACAGTTTTGCTGAGAAGCGTTACCTATATTCCAGTCTATCACATAGTTGAATATTGTATGGAAAAGGACGCTTCTTTGGTTGACACCAGTTTTTATTTTGAAAGGATCAGTTAATTTCCCATATAGACAAAGCTTTGCCAAGGTATAAAATGAAAATGCCTAATAAAATGCCTTAATGAGCCGAATGATCTTCTCTGACACGCTATCACATTCTATTAGTTTCTTGAATGCTGCTATATCAATCGAATCGAAGACAACTGCAAAATCGATAAAGCAAGTGATGGTAGGTTGCTATTATTTATAAATATCTGGTCAGTACCAGCGTTCCGGTCTGATTCTAGCTTGGTTATGACGCATTCTGCTATCTCGTATTGCCATGAGCCTATTTAGCAAAAGGAAAGCGAAAATTTTTCCTGAGATGTCTAGTAAGTTGATTCTAAGATGTCTACTAAGTTGATTCGATGATTGTCGTACTACGTCCTGTCATCTTTCTTAGGAATTAGAAGCAGAATTGCTCCAGTCTTCTGGTGTTATTTCGTTTTATTATTTCGCCATACCAGAGAGTGCATTTATTGAAGATGAGTTATGAACGGTGATGGACAATATTTAAAGAGTTCAGCCCGGGAACCATCTTCTCTGGGAGTTTTATTGCCCTTTTAAGCTTATGGATTATAAAGATTTCCTTTTCTGCTGGCTGCTAGCAATTGCAAACGTATGGCTCAATAAGCGAATCAACTATATCCGAGACAATAGATGGTGCATCGTGGTTGAGTTTGGCCTCAAATATTTATTCCATCTTATGAGGCGATCCTTAATAGACTTAACAGGCGCCCCATTAATAATTCGTATCAGTTCACTCTCTCCTTCTCGATTTTCAGTTGCTTTGCAAAAAAGGCGAAATAGTTTCCTATTATCATCAAACCGAGGCGCAGTTTCAATTCTCAAGGCTATGTTGCTCCAATAGCGATTTATGCCTCTCCATGCTGCTGCCGTAATTCTTCGAAGCACCCAATATTTAGAATTTCTTAGCTTTGGCAACTTTTTCAGATAGTTGGGCAGTTGTTTCTGGCATCTAATTAGCGCGCACCCTAATATAGAAGTGGCTGATTTTGCGCATTATTAGTTGGGACCAATGTTCATCCGCCGAGATGTTACTGACTCTTATTTCACTGAGATATTACAATAATTCGTTTGAAATGCGCTTATTTACTTTGGATCCATTACCTGAGAAAGATTTAAGCAAGCCATATTGTTCTGCATTAGGTTATTCGGGAAAAATTTAAAATTTATTGCAATTGCAGTGTTGTGGATGCGACTTGGAATTCCTCCATCTCTCATTGATTTTTTACCCTGGTAATCAATGGAGGGATCCAGATCAGAAATATTGTTTAATATTGTTTGCTTATTCAACTGATATTCGTTATTGTAGCTTTTATTTTTTGAATGAATTTTGGAATAAACTTTTAAAAATCTTTAATTGATTTAATTTTTTAATTAATTTGTTAAGTGTTACGGCAAATAGATTTGGGTGGCTCTAGCGTACATAGAAACGGTGCAATTCTTCGGGAGTTTCCACGGTGACGCTTCATTCCATAATTTTCCTTTCCATCTTTCAATAACTTATTTTTCATTCGATTTCATTCACATATCTGCTGATTTTCTGCAAACAAATATAGTCACTGTCTATCGATTTCTTTTCCAATCGTAGATTCAGTCTACAACATTGTCGTGTGAAATTTGGTACCAAATATATGCGAATTATGCGAATGTTTTAAAGGTTGAATATTGTAAGGTATCCGTAGTTTTTTGTGGACTTAGTGGGTTTCTGGTTAATGGAAAGAAGATTCTGTTAAAGTCCCCATGAAAAGAGATGGTGCGACCTTGGTGAAACCCCTGTATTTATCCCTTTTACTGCGGATGATTTGACCTGAAGACATGAAGAAGTCCCCGTGATTTTTGTTCCCTTTGAAATTTTTCTATCTCTATTTCTCTTGGCTAGTTATATATTATTGTCAGAAGGCTTTTGAACAGATTTTGGCAAAATTTTTTTATGTCAGGACTATTTATTTCTAGCAATGAATTGTTGCTGTTCATGTTCTCAAATATTTGCTCAGTTGGTGTCACAAGCTAGCTTCGAAGAAAACAAGTAAATTTATTGAGAAAATTTCCATTGAATTTCTATCTTCTATTGTACTTTAGAAATGCTCTGGTTCGATTTATTCCTCGTTTTTTTTTCACATCATCATTTGTTGTATTTTCTTTCATCAACCATATCTTTTATCAATTTTGTTTATCATTTATCGGCCATAGTAAGTCTTCGTTTTCTACAATCTTAGAAATAAATTAAGCTTAAATGATGTATGTATACATTTAGTGGTTAATTCATTTTATATAAGCTCACCGTCTCTAACTAGATTAACTTGGCTGCTTGGCACTTGGCTGTGGTTTAGAATTTTTGCCAGAAATCCACTTGGCAAGAGAATTGAGTGCAGGTTGAAAGAATGCTAATTATGGAAGAAAATCTCGATTACGACTTTCACTGCAGATCCTTATTAAAGAAATCCTCAAGAATATTAAATTTTATTTTTCGCCCGTTTAAAAATGAGACCAGAAGCTAGAATTAGAACTTTCTTATCAAAACATGCAAAGCATTTGTTCGGCCTCTTCTTGAATAAAATGCAACATGTTCCTAGATTTCCGCAAATCAAATAAATAAATTAGAAGGACTCCAGAAATGTCTTGTTCATTGTCCTTTTCCTAACAGCAAGCATAATTGTAAAAACACAGCTATATAATTATATAACCCAGGCTCACTATAAATTCATCGAATAAAGCAAGATTTAATTTACATTTATAAATTTCTATATTATTTGTGTCAAATTAGATCGTTTTAAATATTATAATTTTAGGTTTAATTTCAACCCAACAAGATCTAATGGGCTAATAAAACCTAACATAACCTAACTAAACTAACTTTTTTATTCATTAATTACCATAATAAACTACTGAACTATGTGGTTTGTGCCACCATCCTTGGCTGTTCTTAAATTATTTTTAAAAAAAGATTAGATAATACTATCTATGGGCATAGAATGACCCACTGGGCTTTTGCTTAATTCGGAGCTCCGATTCTTCGCACGTAAACTGTCCAGAAATCCGGGTGGTGCCGACTCACCTGTACTTTTATCGCCAAGGGTTTCCCTTGCATATTTAGTGCGATAAACCAGCGTAGCGAGTCTAACCAGTAATCGTGAGGGTTCATAAAAAAAATCATCCATGATATTATTTAAAAATTTCATATTATGCAAGAGATTTCATAACTGTGGTCATCCAGTTGTGCACCAATAAACCACTTTTGAATTCGAATTCGAATTATGCTATTTTGTAATTTCTATTTCCTCCTTACATTGTTAGCTTATTTCTTTTTTTGCACTTTTATCACTAATTTTATCAATTTGATATTCTATTTGTTGTTATTATTTCAAGGACATGGCGCTTGTCGCCCCGCTTGGTTGATTTCAATAAATAAATATTTGAACAATTATACCAGTCGACCACCCATATGTACAATATATGCACGCATATAGCATGGGATATGAATGCATCGAAAGAATATGGGAAATATTGTGTCACAGATCATTTTGTTGACGATTGCTGCTCTCCATTATTTCTGCTGTCTATTTCCATCGCAATTTCATTATTTGCCAGAATATAACCATTTAACAACGAAACGATACTTTTTGAACTGAAAAACTATTGACTAATATTTCAATTTATTATCTCTGTCAGACAGACAAGAAAGTTGTGGGCAATCAACCAGATGTCGCAGTTGTTGACAACAACTAGAAAACAATAATAATGGTGATAGATATAGCAATGTCTTCAAGACAGGAGTATTAGGAAAAAAGGAGTATTAGGAGTATCTAGAGAAATACCAGGACTGGAAAAGGGATCAGAGATGTGGAAAGTGAAGATTAGAATGCTATTAAAAGTGGTGGTAAGTGGTGGTCGAAATTTCTAAGCTTCTAAGCTACGAAAATAGCCACAGAAACAGAATCAACATCATATAAGAGATTTCTGTTCAGAAAGCTTACTACTAAAAACAGCTGAATTTGTATATAGAACTCTCAAACATAAGGCTTTCGGTAAAAAATCCGAAGTTGAGAATCACCCATACCATGCAGTGTTGTGTATTTTAAAAATCAAATCGCTTTTTTTGTCAAGTTCCACATGTTATTTCACGTGTTGTTTTATAGGTATTTTCAGCTTCCAGATAAGATGTTCATGTGTTAATAAGATATTGAAGCACGTACGAGGGTCAAAATAGGCATGCCGTTAATTAGAGAAAGGCAACCGATGGCTGCAACTTCACCTCTTTATTTACATTATTATTCAATCGCCTACAGTATGGTGATAACTGCGGTAAAGTTTTAGAAAAATTAATATCTTAGAATATTAACAATATAAAATAAATTGGATCATAGTCCTACAATTATCGAAGGCTTAAGGATAAAAATTTTGCACAGATTGCAAATGAGTGTGAACATTTTATTAAATTATTATATAAACAATTCATTACAATTCAAACAATTCGAACTTTTAGAATTATTACTAAATATTTTTATTAAATTTTTAATTGTTTTATTATTTCAATTATTAATTATTTTAAAATTTACGATTTTTTGACGTTTCAAATTATTTTAGAACTAAGAAACATTTCGTGTCCGTTAGAATTTTTCGCTTTGTTTGTTTATCGCATTGTATGAAGAAAGTAGAATGTGTTTTTGGGTGTTTTGTCACTTTTTTCGCGTGACAACCTGATTTTTTGAGCGAAATACAATTTATAACCAGATTATATGCTTTATTTTCTTCAATAACATTGGTTCTTTTAGCTGTTTTTCAATATTTTTTAGTGTCAGTTTGCAGATTAATATCTAAGCCGCACTCTAAAAGGGAAGATTCAATAATATGTGCTGTAGTTTTATTGCTATTTTATTATATTTAATTTGATAAAATATTAGCTTGCAGTATGTATTTGGCTTTGGCGAATATATATTTTTTCGACTTTCATGGATGATCAATTCAAAGAAGACACCGTATTATGCATGGTGTGACAAAAGGGCGCGAGAAGTTGTTGGCAAAAATTTTATTCATTATATCGTCGTTATTATTGGATTTATCGCTATAGCTTTTTTTCAAATAACTGTTTGTTTTCTTTCTTTGCTTGTTTAAAGACGCATGGAATCCCTTCAAAGGCATCGATTCATTGAAATTTTTAGAGACTCATGGAGCTATTTTAAAAGTAAATAGATGGATTGATATCCCCTAGTATCCGCTAGTATTTTCACTGTGTCCAACAAATTTTATGCACAATTCAGAATTTTACGCAGAATGTTAAATTAAATAGCTTGTAAACATGGTAATTAGAATGGCCGGCGACGACTTCATTCCAACTGATTTGCGTTAAAAGTGATTTTTTTAAAAAATTTTTTGCTAAAAATCGCTTGAACGAAAATTTTATTCCAAAAAATGTTTAAGTGCTTTTTTGGTTTAACGATATCCGAAAATTGGATTCACTGTACCAAAAAAAGTCGAATTGATCGCATGATTCGTGTTCGTCGGGCACTCTCTTCTAAAATACGAACAGTTATGCAAAAAACGATTTACCCAACATTTGGTGATTTTATTTTATATTCACTTATTCATATTAGAGGCGATTGCTTGTTTCCTTATAAGTGGGTCGTACTTTTTCCTCGTCAAAAAGCCTGAATATGATTTGGCCCAAATGGCATTTTGCACTAAAATCCAAGTGAATTCCAAATATATAATGAAATCCAAAATTTCGTTACAATTAAGTTTTCTGTGCGATAGGCTCTTGCCGACAGTATTGCACTAATAATCGATTTGCATGCCATTTATATGAACTTAAATTTATAAGACTACGGTGGTGCTTATCACGCTATTATTAAATTATGAAATTCGACTGGATTTTTCAATAAAACGCCAGAAACTTGCTTGGATAAATTCCTTAAATCATCTTATTACAGTATGCTATATGATGAGTTCAATGGTTATATGGGCAGTTATTTTTTATGTCGATGGTATACGAGACTCGATTGATGAGTTAGCTTCAACCATATGCATATATATATTCGATTTTATTATGGTTGTGTATTTTCTTGCATTTCCAGCTGTCACATATATTTATCATCCATATGTTCGCAAAAGGTTGATTTTTTTAAGTATTTATGGACAATTAAACAAGCGAAAATACCAAAGGAAATTCTATCTCCCTTTACTCTTTTGAAAAGGAATAGATACACGAAATACTTTTAGCAATTTTCGTTCTTTGTTTTCCTTTCCCTACCAGACGGGCCAGTCGAGTTATAAATATGAAAATGCCACAATGCCAGCGTTATATTCCATAAAAACAAAATTTAAAATTTAATTTCTGCAACTATTTTTGGTTAAAAATTTGATTTTAGCACCAATTTGGATTGTCTTATTATCAGAAAATTATTAATTCCCCAAAATCTTATTTTAATATCCATTGTTCACCAATTGATAATTGATAATCCATTATTGAGGGCTGAAAATATCGGTAGAGCCGGATTAAAATTCGAAATATCAGTTGCAAAACTCCAAAATTTTTCCATACAATGGGTCGTTGATATTATTTTCAGGACAAGTTCACCCCCAATTTATGCAAATCCTGGCGATAATTCTGTGTCATTGATGAATGATAATGAAATACACTGTGGTGGCTCACCAGTTGGAAGTGTTCCTAATATTGCTATGGAATTAATTGCTTGTGGATGGAAGAATTTTCAGAGTGAAGACTATCCACCATCAACTTTTTCACCACCTAATGTTTCAGGGCAGAGGTTTATAAGAAACATCAAATTAACTGTTACTCTCTAGTAGAGATGCATTTTTTAGATTCCAGACATGGCAAAATTATTTTTAGCAAATATTGCTGATAATTGCTTTATTCTTTAATGCTTGAAATATTTGCTTGCAAATTTTCATTAAAAAGAACAGTTCATTTGAGATTCTTTTAAATAATAATATTAAATAAATCTCTCAGATGAGGGGCAAATGCGGCCTAGTGTATGCTACAGCCCCAGTTGACAGCCCTATTTTCAAATTCCATTTTGCATTTTAAATAGTTAACTTTATTTGATTTTTAGTCATTTTTTGCTAAAAATTATTACAACTGTGAAATTGCATATTCAAATTGTCCATTAGTGCCTTGGCTTATTTAGTTATCATTAACCCAGTTGTTTGATTTCTTTTTGAAGTTTTTCATAGTTTTTCACATTTTAGAGCAAAAGTCTGAAATTTTTTAATTTATGACTTGATAAAATTATATAAATTATATAAGAACAAAATAATACACTTTTTCTCTTTTTTTAATAAAGTTTACAAAATTTATAAATCTAATAAAGCCAAAAACATCTTTTTTTTGCTAAAAACACCTTTTCTGTTTAATACTATTTTTTTTTCCATTTGTCCATTTGTACAGTGTAATTTTGTTTTTTAGTATAAATAAATATAGTACACATAAAGTAAAAAGTTTCCTCATTTATTCACTTCAAATAGTTGAATTTCTTCCGAAATCGGGAAAATTTCGTGAAAGACGACAATTTTTTTTTTCTTTTAGGAGAAAAGTTAGCTTTCAATTAATTGAAATATTTGTCTGAAATATTTGAAAAAACCTTAGCAATCGGATTTTTACCAGTTTTTTCCAGATTTTTTGTTTCTTTTTTTATAGAATTTTTTTATGTATTAAATATTTTTCTTGGATAATTTAAATATTAAAACTGAATAATTACTGAAAATTATTTAAATATTTAACTGTAAATAATATAAATATATTTCCTCCTCGTAATTTCTTTTCCAGTGAATTTATCTGCTATTTTTGATTTTTCAGTTTTCTTCTTTCCTTTTTCACTCATATTTATTCATTTACTATTCATAACATTAAATTTTTATAAATGCTTAATAATTATTTATTTACTGTAAAATAAGTTTTAAAATGAAAATCTTTGGAAATGTGCAACAGCTTTGCAAAGATGCTGCGGAATGCTGCATTGAATAATTAATTTTATAAAATAACTTGGTTATTTAGCCCTTTTGGATCCTTTAAATCGATTCAAATATGAAATATAATAGGTCAAACGATTGATTCATTCTTAAAATTGCTGCATGTCTATTGCATTATTTTGTGATTCTAAGAATATTTATGGAAAATGAATCGAATTTTCGGAATGGAACTTTTTCTTCTTCTAAGAGCGCTTGCCATTTCTGATTAGGCTTTCTGCATTAATTAATAGATTAGGCATTAGATTAGAATTTTACCACGTAATGAGTTGGTGATAAAAATATGAGTGAATCGCGATTATAACCAGCTTTCTTCTACTGATAACCTATTAAGTCTATTCTTGAAATTCCGACGATATATTCATTTTTTAGGCATAATATTGAAATTTTCTAGGATTATTTGTGCAGAATTTCAAGTGAAAAGAAGCAAATGAAATATTAGAATAAAACGACTTTCTAGAGTTACATAACTAACTATTTATGCAGGATTGTAGGGTGGCAGTGGGTTTTTGAGGAGCCAGTACTGAGGTTCTAGTCCCGGTAGGAGTGCGCCTGTCTAAAAATCCAGATGATGGTGGCAACTTACCTATACTTCTGTCGCCAAAGGATTCCCTGGCATATTTGTCCGATGGAGCGAGTTTAACCAGTAATGAAGACTCTTAATGAGGACTCTTAAAAAAAAATTAGGCGACCATCCAAGAAGTGCGGATCATAAAAAATCCTTTGAGTATTTTAAAATTTTCCTTAAACCCATCGTTGCAGATTTTATCACATTATATTATATCGTAGCAACTAGAATTTTTCGTATTTTGCTCGCAGAAGTCCTAAATCTATTCGCGAAACATGGATTATAATTTTCCTATGTGCAAAAAACATCAAACATCAAAAACATCAAAAGAAAAGTTGCTTTTTTCATTTACATTACTTTTTTAGTTATGGAGGAATGGAACAGTTTAGCAAGTTGCTGCTTTCGCTTCAGAACGTCGGTGATGAGGTTTTACTCCCGCCAGGATTAAACCTTTCTCTTAAAAATACCGGTAGTGCTGAGGATGTACCTTTTTTCTACTGCCAAATGAATCACTGGCAAAAGTCGCCCGCTTCGAAAAGCCAACGGAGTGAACCGAACCAGAAATAATGGTCGTCCCTAGGGAAAAGGGAAGTATAGCAAAATATTGCGACCTTTTCTCGATTTTTGTTCTGAATAAAAATTAATCTAAACTAAATATAAAAGATGTTCCGCACAGTTTATAGAAACTATTTTCAAATAAATTAAAAGTGACACTTTCGGAAATAAATGAATTTGAAAAATGGACGAAAAACAGGAAATCAAAAGTACGATTGCCATTTTTTTGCAACATTTTGTATTTGAAATTCATAGAAATGGAATTCGTTGTATTTCAACCCGAATCGATAATAAAAGAACCATCCATCGATTAACTTATTTCCATTTATATTGTACATTTAGTATTTCTGCAGTATTTATGGAACTTCGGTTAATTTGCTTTTGATAATCATCGAAATCATCAAAATTGTTCAGTAAGAGAGTAAATTTACAGCACTTATTTATGTATTAAATATGTAATGAATGGATTTTTTAAAAATTGGTTTTAAAATTGGTTTGAAATGCGCGAGTGAAATCAAAAACAAGTTGAAAAAATAAATTTTTATTCCTTTTTTGGGCAAGTTTCAAGTTCTTCGGCAATTACTTCTGTATTGCTCGGGCAAAAAACCTCGAATTCAACGATTCCTTCCTCGTCCTGCAAATAAGGATATTAGTGGAAAGCGAATAGAGAAAAAGCAAAGGATTACGGCTTTCAAATTTTTTTCTCTCAATTCAATCAGTTAGTTAATCAGAGAATAAACACTCAATCACCGTTAACTGATTTTGTGTGTGCTGCCTCCTATCGATATTTCACGACTCAAATAATTCCTTCCAAACATAAAGCTTTCAATTTAAGCATTTTACAACTATCATTAGGATAACTTTAGAAAACCAAGAATTATGCCATTTTAGCATTAAATAATTGTAATAATAATAGTAATAGTGACAACAAAAAATTGGTAATAAATAAATGATAATAATAACTGATAATGATAACAACAACAATAATAATAGATAATAATAATAGTGATGATAATATTGACAATTTTTTTAAAAACCCACAAATAAATAAACGGTACGCAAAATGAGTTCAACATGCATCGAGTAAACTTTTAGATGTTTTGTATAAATATCCACTCAAAGTAATAATCCCTCAGAGAATTTAAGTTCAATCTAATTTTTATCGCAATTAAAATTTGCCTGTTCATCTACTTCCCATAATCCAATTTCTTTATCACAAACGAATGGGAAAACATGTGAAAGAGCCTTTTCATTGATTGCTTTTGTAACGTTTCGGCAAACGCCAGCATGAACTTTGCCATCTTTTAGATGTACACGAACGATTTTATGCTTATTCATTTCCAAACATTCGGATCGACAAGCTGTAACCATAGTTTTGGGGAATTGCAAATCAAAATATTCAATTAGCTATTTAAAAAGATATATGGTAATAATTTGTAACGAGTTTAAATAATAGAACAATGGAATACATCCACGCAAAAATGCCGCTAAACCAACGAAAATGGATGGAAAAAAATGATCCGAAAGATCCTTTAAACACAAATAAACATCTATTAAAATTTTATTATAACAATGCTGTCGTCGAATGACGAAGAAAGCTGCAAATATGAGCAGATCATTCGCATCGCACCTGCTACGCACCTCTTTCCCAGCAAGAGAATTAGTGAAATAAGGGAGAAAAAAGTTGGAGAAGATATTAAAAAATATCACAGAATAATATCAGAGTACCTCACAAATGAAAGGTAGAGCTTTTTTTATGAAAGAATTAAGAACCATAAATATCCTCTCCTCCCATCTCATCTCAAATCAAATAGACCATTTTTAGCCATTTTACGCTTCTGTTGGGGAGCGATGGGTAAGTTTGGAATTTATTATAATATTATATTCGATTTTTTACGTAGTATATCATTTTTTTTTATAATAGAAGAGCAGTTTAGTTTTGATTTTTTTGTATATGTTTGCGTCATTACTAATAAATAATTAATCAATAAAGTTTGAGGTGGTCCGAACATTCGCAGCGAGATAATTATGAGGAGAACGCTGGTCGGAGAATTTATAATATTTATAATATTGTTGATAGACAAGAGTCCCGCGCGGCAGGATATTTATTAAATCTATACAGAAAACACAGTGGAGCGAAGGATTTTATAGAGCTAGATATTGAAAGTGGGAACCGCCTTGCTTCCTCGGAAAATCGTGTTGCTATTTTCTGTAAAAGTGCTAAACGTAAAATATACGATAAAATAAAGAGGAAGAAATTACCACCAGATGAACCAGCAAGCGATATCTGTTGTTGGATTATATTTAAATAAGCAATAAGAATTATTGTAAGCGATCGAATTTGCATGGTTGAATGAACAAATAAGTTAGAAGAAGAATTGTAATAAGTATGTCTGCCACAGTTCCAACTATTTATTAAAGATCTTATCACTGAATGTGTGTGATATACACTTAAAAATACGAGAAAAGCAAGTTTTTTTCAATGAATTTAAAAGGGTAATTTGTAGTAAATTGAGAAGCCTAAATCAGGTTTTTCGACACGTAAATTCTAATTAATTTTCTTTTTGAAAAAATGTATTAAATATGCATGAAATTCGACGTTCGATTATTATAACAATATGTGAAAGTGATGAATTTAGTGAATTTGGAGCAAAGTTAAGAAGAATCGGAGGAGAATTAAAGGAGTAGTGCTTAAGTGGATGTCAAAAAATATAATCGAATGTCGAATTTGATGCATCTGCTTTCCACCATTATTTTTACGATTAATTAACGACTTCGGAATTATAAAATTGTGCAAAAAACAGCGGTAAAATAAATTTATTTACATCAAAAATTTGCAAAAGTCATAACCAACCAATCAGTAACATTAAAAAAATAATAAATCAAGGCGATAGCTGTAAATTAAAAAGAACTGAATATTAACATGTCTGATGCAACTATTTAAGGCAAAAACGGAAAACAAGACAGAACAACGAGACAGAAATGTAGAAAATCATTTTTCAAGTGAATCTCCACCCAAAATAATGCAATAATGCCAAGAAAAATGAAAATAATGATGAGTCGAAGCGGCTTTTTTTATGGCGTTCATCAGAAGAAAGTAATAATTCGTCAGAATAAAAACGATAAAATGAAACTAAATTGCAAAATAAAAATATCATTTGATTAGAAAATAAAACCTTAAAGACAGTTAAATTAAAAGTAATGCAACAAAGACAAACAATTCTATAAAGAAATTATAAATAATATGGAAAAACCAAAGGAAATTATTGGAAACTGTCACAAGTCCTCATCACAAATTTCGCTTAATGCACGAATATTAACAATTTGATAAAAATCGACCTTAAGAAATCGTTGAAATATCCAAGAAGGACACATATTATCCACCAAATAAGTTGAACAAAATGATAAATCTTCTGTTCGATCCATTCCATTGTAAATCACTCGAAAAAATAGCGATTCTCGATTGATGGATGATTTTTCATATACCTTCAAGTAAATAAAGAATGAAAACAAACAAAAATGAAAAAATCAAATCCGTATAAAATCCGTATATGCCTAAAGGAAGCTGAAAGCTTTTTCAATGAAATTCGGGAAATATTTCAAATCGAAATTTCTAAAAGTATGCAAAAAGATGAAAAAAATAAATTTTGATCAAATTTTCTATAAAAGAAATCGGTGAAAATAATATTCTATAATATTTAATATTCTATAATATTTTAATATGAGAAACCAAAAAAATGTAGAATATTCTTTAAAAAAAGTAAATTTTTAAAAAATCGAAAATAAAAAATAAATAAAGATCGAAAAAGAAAATAACTTCGAAAACGAGCCGAGAGGCATAATGAGGAGGTTCACGATGTTTTATATTCAATGCAATCAAAAGAGGAAAAATAGTGGTATCATGCCCAGAATATAATCGCAAACTGACAGTTCTCGGATGGCTTAAAATTTAGGCATAAGTTAAAGTTAAATTTATATTTAAGGGTGTTGTTTCTAAATTTTCTAAATGTGATAATGAACTAATCCGATGATGTCTAAGATTTTAATCATTTTTTAAGACTTACCTTTTTAACTTCAACAATAAATCGCGAAAAGACTGAAGAATAGCCGAAGAGCTTGCAACAACTAATTTTCTTAATGAATGCGATTCATCAAGCATTTGTACAACACGATCAGATACAATATCGCTAAACTGAAAAAATACTAATAATTTCTTATTATGCTATAATGAAAAAAGACAGTAACATGAAGACTAAATAGAATGGCTAAAAGAAAGGAAAGCATCATAAGAGTTCGATTCGCGACTCTTGATTCGAAATAATTCTGTCGTCAAAATATAAAGAAAAGCTAGACATCTACTTATATGCCTATCTCCATGCAAATATGGCTCACGAAAGAGCCAAAGAGACCTAACAGCCACGTCCCATTATAAGTTTAATTAGTAATAAAATATAAAGGAAAAAGTAAAAGTAAAAGCAAAAAAATTTTTCTTTTATACAATGTCTACAATATTTAATTTTTCTAAATCAAATCAAGTCTCAAATAAAATACTATACATTATACATTATAAATTATAATTATAAATTATACAATTGTATAATTATAAATTATACATACTGTCTTAAAATAGTAAATTCAAAATGAAGAATATAAGACTTACTTGAACGAAATCGTCAAACCTTACGCATTCATTGTTCTGGCATGGTAACGGCATGCGCCTACAAAGGTAACAACCTAACAATACGTCAAAAAAATGTTCGGGATCTAATGCATCGGTATTTGTAATATTAATCAAAACATTTAAACGCGAAATAAACTTGTTATATCGACTGATAAAAAACTGAGATTTTTCCTGAAAGGAAAAAATGAAAAGTGACAACAGCTATGATCGTATACACATTATTAATTGGTAACTAATTTTATGAGAAGTTTTGACTGAACGTTAAATAGCATGAACGGGATTTTAGAGAATTACTAACGATAACAGTGCTATCGCAGTAAATCGCGAATACGATTAAAAATAATGTCATTGATAACTCACTGTTAAATTTCCTTTCAAAATTGCAAAAATACAATTAAATATCACAAATGTTAATTAAAATAAGACAAATACAAATAATGGGTAGCAAAATGAAAAAGACACCTGCTCAACTAATTCTCGAAGTCGCAGAATATTAGAACAAGCACACGAAATATCCATGCAGAAATGGATATTATCTGAAGCTTCAATATATATTCTTTTAAATAATGAATGAAGAGGATAAAGAAAAGTGGCAATGAATGCAGTAATGGATTGGTATGTTCGATTATATAGTGTCGAAGCGATAGAAATTTCCCACTGCTGCCCTAAAAAAAAAGATGTCGATCTAAAAATATTTTTTTAACTTAAATTAGAAATAAGATAATTAAAAACTCCCTAATAAAAAACATAAATAAGCCGAAAAACATTTGGCATATCTTTATTTGCTTTCTACGGAAAAAAAATAGAAAAATAGATTAACCAAGAATCACTAGAAAAAAAAAAAAAAAATCAAAAATGACCTGAATCAAAGAGAAATCCCGCAGAAGTATAACGCTCACGAAGAAAATTACCAAGTTTAATAAGTTGCAAAGCTCCTTCTGCGGTAAGATCTCCAAAAGTGCATTGAGAGAGGTTGGGAATTCGTGGAAAACTTTCAAAAATTTTATTGAATGAATAAAAATCCTCGAAATGTTCCGAAAATACCAGTTTTTTATAGTCGGAAAAAGCTTGTCGATCTCCTTCATAATATGGAGTGCAGTCAAACGATTCAATTTCTTCACGATTTCCTTTATGCAGAGTAGATCTTATAAGATTTATAAGATTAAAAAATTTATAAGATACATAAAAAAAATCTGTTCTTAAAGAATATAGCATAATTTTCCATTTCTTCCCACAGAAAAAAAACCATTAATAAAACTGCGAAATATTTCAACCTTTACCTTTCACCGTGTCTGAAAATTATAAGAACAGCTCTTAATTTACCAGTTTCTGATGCAACCAAGCCTTCAGAGCCATTCAACGGGTTTTCAAGAAATTGACAAAATTCTTTTACCAATTCGGGTACGGTCTGTGCAATAATTGGATCCTTAGGTACTTCACTAACTGAAAAGAACCTTTCTGTTATTGAAAAATTTCCTCTTTTTACAACTCTCAAACAATCTATCGAATAATTTAAATGATGAGCATTATAAGAAAACAGAAAATGACTTACTGAAGAGGATGCAATAAAAAAGGAAGCAAACCAGAAAGACAACGCATAATTTGGGCTTATTGCCCTTTCCCATCGTCCAAATTACAAATCGGACATCGCTACGAATTCCCAGCACGCATCTCGAATATCTCTGAAAAACTGGCAAAGGCAAAGCGAAAGCACTCCTTCGCAATTCTCAAATTCCTTCATGATGCGATTGAAGAAATAAATTCGTCATAGTTTACTTTAAAAAATATTTCTTTGAAATTTTAATCACCGAAAAATGAAATAAAGAATGAAATAAAAAAATGAAATAAATCAAATATTTATTACTGCAGTAAAGATGCAAGTAAATCTAATTTAGAAGGGATATTTTACGAAGAAACGCAAAACGAATGAAAAACCAGTTGCTGGAGAAAATTAGGAAGAAGGAGTAGGCAATTAGTTTGCGACTCTTTAACTTCTTCTAAGAGAATCATACTGCTTTGGCTGGCTTCACCTAACTTTTCTGGACGAATGTAGGTCCTCACTAACAACACTTTCAATGACTCCTCCCGGAGGAAACCCATGGTACTTGATTTCAGTCCAAGCAACATACAACTCTTTATTTCAAACTCTTTATTTCTTTCATGATTCTCATTCGCATATTTTTATAGACTGGCAAACAACCGGTAGCACTTAGTTGAATTAATAAAATCTCTTCTCTTTATCATAGTTGAAAAGGTAAAAACAGCTTTATGAACGAAAAGCGAAAAGCAACAAAAAGAAAACCAAGCAAATTCCACATACACTGTTAAGATATAGAAATTTACACAAATTGCTCATCTGCCCTATCCGTCTCCGCTTTTTTGCCCATTTTCACCACAGCCTTTTTCGTTATTAGTCACTAATAATGTTCACTAACACTAGGAAAATTTGCAGCTCATTCCTAATACACATCGCTCTTTTCCCTAACCCGCCACATTTATAAACTTTTTTTCGTACTTCACCTTAGTCCATGGCACCAAGCAGGTTCCTTTAGCAGCAAATAACTACTAATCTAGCTTATCAACAAATAAACACTGTAATTGACAAAAGAATTTCGTGAGTAATAAATGATAAAATTTTATGCAAACACACAAATATAATGCATTACTCTTTAAAATTAGATCAACATTTCAACCTATCCATCGCAAAAAACTGTGATGACAATTGAATAAATGAAATACCTAAGTTTACATCCATCATGAAACTAATAGATGGAACTATAGAAAGTGAAAACGATTAAATTGTCGTTTTTAAATTTTTATTTTAACTAACCAATCTGCACTCAAATATATATATGAACTACGAAAATTTCCATTCTTTATTATCAAATTATCACAAAAATTTTCTAAAATCCAGAAAAATCCAAAAAATGAAAAATTTAATCCAGAAAATAGGCCAACTCTACAACAAATCGATAAAAATTTGAAGCAATCCACATCACGAAAAGAAATTTATTACAAATTTATAATTAATTTGTACAATGGACAAAAACTATCACCAAGGCCTATTTGTCTCGCCGATATCAATGTGTACAACGTGTTTCATAAACTTTGGGTCGAAATATCGATATTTTGAGGGATCTGGGAATGCTCGATCGATTAATCCCGGGTTATCCCTCTCAATTTCCTTTAAAGATGAAAATTTCAACATTAAAAATTTATTTATAAATTAAAATTTAATAAAAATAAGGCGAAATCTAAGCATATGGGAAGTAAAAAAGATAATCACCTGTTTTCTATCAATTCCGGTTCGAATAGTATAAGCATGTCCTAAACCAGTGTCGCGCTGCCAATCCTGAAAAAAAATGAGAAAAAATAAAAATGAAAAGAAAAAAGATTTTTATGAAACAACAGTTGGAAAAAATATAAACCTTTTGCTCATATTTCCAGACATAATAGATATATTCAACAAATAAAAAACCCATTAGCAATTTTGGAGTGATCACTCGAATCAATGTGCCACGATAAGCTCCCTGAAAATTTACATTAAATGGGAAAATTTCTAAAATTAGGAAACTGTTAAACAGTTTAAATTAAAAACAATTACACTAAAAATTCTCAAAAATATTTGTAAAATAAAGTGAAAAATATTTGTACAAAGCCAACTTTAATAAAAGAGATTGCACTCCATATATATATATATATATATATTAAGACTTCCTCCTAATTTCTAGTACGGTGAGAAAATTAGGGAGACAACAAAACTGAAAGTGAATTTCCAGCATCATCCGGATTTTTTAAAGATAAAAAATAAAATCATCTGCATTCTCAAATGGCACCAGTAACCCACTGAACCATTCTTTTCTTGATCAAGCAATATGTGCTTAAACACTTACAAATGTAGGTTGTAAATAATGCATATATAATTTGTCCCAAGGTGTTCGATACAATACTCGCAAAGGATTTAATTGCCTATAAACTGCATCGACTTGTATGGGTTCATCCGGATGCAACTGTTGATCCTTCAACCATTTTCTAAAAAAAATTAAAATGAACGCCATCCATTATCATTTCTTTTTTTTCCACGCTTTTCCTAGCGTTTTACAACAAATTCTATAAAACCTCATCAATATTACGTTAAAAAAAAAAGAAACAATAATTAAAGCACAAATCACTAATAGCAAATGAAAACAAAGAATAACGAGTAATTTGATCAAATACTGCGAATATAAGCTGTTTTCCTCGAATTCTCATCATTACGACTTGTAAATATCATAGTTATTTGAAGATAAAAAAATACCCTCTCCATTCTCGTTCAGCTGGTGTAAGGCCGGCCATTCGATATGCTTCATCAGCCATATATAATTCCAGGCTCATTGGTTCATTTACTCGATGCAATGGTTCATCGATCTGCAAAAAAAATATATGAATTTAAACATTTAGCGGATAATTTCACCTAGATTTTTCATACAAGTAAATCCACATGTTTGAGAAATTATTGAGAATACTGGTCCAAATTAAAGGAATGTCTCCGAAAGTCAGCCACTTCCACGTTAGGGCGCAGGAGGTGTGCTAGTTGGGTATGTTAGAAGCAACTGTCCAACTATCTGAAAAAGCTGCTAAAGCACGAATGTCAAGTGATCCGGTAGTCACTACCGGATACTTCGAAGATTTGCAACGAAAGCAGCACAGCGGGACAGAAATTACTATTGGAGTGACATAGTTTCAAGAATGGAGGCGGCGACTCGATTAGGCGATAAGAGGAAACTATTCCGCTTTCTTCATAAAACAGCTGTAATTCTGAGAAAAACGATCAATGAAATGGTAAGGGACAGCAGTGGCGTGCCAGTCAAGAATATTAAGGACCTCATAAGATGGAAAAAAATCTTTGAGGTCAAACTAACCATGAAGCGCCATCTGTTGACCCTCATATAATTGATACGTTCGCTGAACCATATGTTTGCAACTACGAGCCCCAAAAGAAGAAATAATATCTGTTATCAATAAGCTTAAGGCCAATAAGGCTCCGGGAGAAGATGGTCTTCGGTCTGAACCCTTTAAACATTGTCCATTGTCTTTCATAACACGCCTTCAACAAATGTACTTTCTGATATGGGAAAAAAAATATTACCAGATGATTAGAATAGAGCAATTCTGCTCCAAATTCTCAAAAAAAGTGATAGAACATACTGCAGCAATTATCAAGGAATCAGCCTACTAGATATCTAAGCGAAAATTTTTGCTTCTCATTTGCTCAACAGACTTATGGAAATACGAGACAGAAGGATGCGCCCTAATCAAGCTGGATTTAGACCGGGGAGCGGTTGTGCTGACCAGATATTCACGTTAAGAAGGATATTGGAACATCGCTTCAGATATTTGCAACCCACTGTCACGTGTTTCATCGACTTTACGGCTCGATTTGATTCAATTGATAGAAAGGCGCTTTGGAGGGTGATGGAATGCGACGGTGCTCCAGAGAAGATCATTCGACTCGTAAAGGCATTTTATGAGGGTACGTCGGCGCAGGTCTGTGTATGTGAGGAACTAACAGAATCCTTTGAAATAAGAACTGGTATCCGTCAAGGATATGTCTTTTCCCCTACAATATTCACAACTATGCGATAAACTGGGTAATGGATACCGCTTGTCAGCACTCAAGGAGTGTCCAAATCAGTCTAGAGCATCGTATCACAGATCTTGAATACGCTGATGATATAGTCCTTTTTGCTAACAGTTATGACGAAATGCAAGTAATGCTTGATAACGTGTCAGAAACTGCAGCAAGAATAGGACTCAGGGTCAATGTGTACAAATCGAAAGTTTTTTGTCTTATGTACAAGAAGCCAATGAGTTGTCAATAAAAGTGGAGAATATTAAGAAGCTATCGACCCTTGACCACTTTTGTCTAAGGTGGTTTATTTTACGGGTCCGTAGAACGGATAAAATATCACATGATTGCATCCATCTTCGTTCAAACACCACCTGTATTAATAATCTGTATTAATTATCACAGAGCGCCGCCTTCCGTGGTTAGGGCACGTTCTCCGTCGTCCACCACAAGAGTTGTCGTATATTTCGTTACTTGCCAAACCGTGTGATGGATGGCGTCAAAAGCGAGGTAGGCCAATCAAGACCTGGGCTGATACGCTCAGGAAAGATTTTGAACGTATAGGTGGACCAGCGATATACGGACTTAGACGATGGAAAAAGGAATGGCTTTTATTATTGTCAACGATGGCATCAGACCGCGCCGCTTGGAAGTGTCTTATCCTTGCAGCCGTTTCAGCCAGCCTAACCAGTAGAGAGCTGTTAGAAAAAGAAGAGAAATATTAAGAAAGAAAAATATTAAGAAAAATATTAAAACACAAAACACAAAAGTAATTAGTAATTAGTATAAATAAAAGTGCAGTAAAAGCAAATTTACCAAAGGCGAGGACCAATAATTTTTTATTTTATTCTTAAAATTAGATAGAATTTAAGTGATTTGAAAATTATTTCAGATGCTAATTTATTACTTCAATACCGTTCGTTCAAAAATAAAAAATTAATTTTTAATAAAGCGAATGAATTTTTATTAACTCGAAGCGAATATAAAGAGGAAAAACCGCCATAAAATTAGAAATATTTCCTTTATTTAAAAATAAGAAGGTTAATAAATAAAGAAAACCTTCGTTTTAAGCTTTGGCGGTGGAAGACCTGTTCGAGTATAAGGAGAATCGCCTTGTTTCGCTGGTTTATGGTAAAATGTACCCATTATCAGCTGAAATCAATTTGAAAATTGAAATTCTTATAGTACAGACAAAACGTTATCTGATTTACTGCTTCGAACATTGCCAAAATCGCCCATTTTCAAATGGTTCTGCGGCACTTTACAAACGTACTTCGCGACTCTTTGGGGGGGACTTCTTCCAAAAACAACCAAATGGACCAACCAAATTGGAAATGGATATTACTGCTCGAAGAACGAGTTTCACCTAATTGGATCACCTAGATGGAGCCGATCTAATGTTATTAGTAGAAATGCACGCTCCCTTCCTTCTTCGGCACAATAAATAAAAGAACACTAAGGAACTTCTCGGCCATTCGACCAAAGCAGCCGTCGCCTCATCTCATACCCCCTCACTGGTCTTCCCCCTACCAAAAAACTAGACGCATTGCATAAACCTAGCGTGATTTCAGCCGCTACCGAAGCTGAAGCTGCATTCAGAACTGAATTGTAGTGCAGCTTTAGAGTGCTTTCAAAATAGGGATTGAAATCGAGATTCTCATAATATGGAATGGGTGGAGGGGGGGGGGGAGGTGGTGCATGAAGGGAGTGGGAATGGTCTTTTCCAGCGGATTTGCTATCCGCTGTTCTTTTGAATATTTCATGGAATTTCAAATTGCTAAATTATTCTTCTGTGGTTTTTTATTGAGGTGAATAGTTGCAAATGATCCATTTTCCATTTTCCTTAATTGCTATTTATTAATTTATATATTCATTAATTTTTATTATTGGCAATATCTTTTTTGAGTTTTTTGCTGAGGGACCTACGGGGACTGAGCGGTGTGCTGCGCTTTCCGGCTGCATTCAACGTTGGTCATTCCTTTCTAGTTGAGTCCCACCCTCGTCCCTGTTTCTGTTCTCAACGACCCCCCAGAAGTGGAATAATTAATAGAGGCGGCTAAACCAGAAGTGGCATATGCACTTATGTGTTTAATTCACCCGTTTTCCAACATGATTTTCTATTTTTTCCGCTGATTTCATTCAAAAGTCGCGCAAAATTTCGTTCTTCTTTCGGCTTACACTGAAGTGAGAAGTAATGAGTTCAATTGGTACTGGTTACGACCTTGCAGCGGCCACTTTTTCACCTGACGGGCGTATTTTCCAAGGTTCATTTTTTTTCCAAGGTTCATTTTTTTAAAATTTATTTCCATCTTTTTGTTTATTTCTTATTTATTTATTTCTTTAATAGATCCTTACTAGTTATCAAATAATTATCAAGGAAATCACTTTTTTTTAAAAATTGTTAAAGTTAAAGGAAAAAACAATTGATAAATGAAGAAAGGCAAAGTTAAAAAAAGAATGATTTAAAAAATTTGGCGTAAATTTTTTATTGGATTATCGTTTATAGTGGAATATGCTCAAAAAGCAGTTGATAATTCGACTACGATGGTTGCTTTACGGGGAAAAGATGGAGTAGTAACAGCTGTGGATAAGCAGATTCCATCAAAGTTATATGTTGACGTACGTGTTAATACTTTTTCCAAGTGTTTTACATAAAATTAATAAATTTTAAATAAACTTTATTTCTACATTTCTACATAAAATTAGATTAAATTCTTTTCGCTGACATATTTTCTTTTAATTTTGATTTATTAGAATTATTCTCACAATATTTCTTTTGAACTACAAGAAAAATTGATGATTGCAAATGAATTTTGAATTATACAGGAAAAATGTAAATATATTTAGAAAAATGTAGAAATTTAGAAATACATATCCTACATGAATGGAACTACAATGATCTATAATAAGCGAGATAAAAATTTTGATAAAGCATTTTGTGCTCTGTATCCATTACGTTATGCATTTTTAAATTTTAAGAATGCGAATTCACGCATGATGAATGCTAGTGATTATATTGGCTTTGCAATGGCTGGTGTATATCCAGACTGCAGAGCATTGTTGGATTATGCTGTTGGTGAAGCGTTAAAATATTTGAAAGACTATCGTACTCCGATTCCGATCAAAATCCTTGCAAATCAGGTTGCGCACTATTTATTTCAATTCATTATTGTAGTGCTACAAGAGCTTTCTTTTTTTCTGACTTTTTTATGCAAATAATCTTTTGTATGAACATAAACATATACATAATTCATATACATAACACATAAATAATTCCCCAATTTATCTATTTTAGGTGGCTGAATATGTGCATATTTTTACTTTGGGAATCAGTCGACCATTCGGTGCTTCAGTGTTCCTTACTTCTTGGGATGCAAAGGTTCGTTAATTTTTTTTCTCTCAGGGAAATTTGATCTAAATATTCTTCTAAATCTAAATATTCTTAAATTTTTGTCTCTAGATGCGTAATTTAAAAAAATAACTTGAAAGATATTAAAATATCTTTAATATTAAAAATAAAATAATATTTTATTTTTTGCAATATTTTAATATATGGTGTTATATTTTTTCCGACATTGTTTTCAAATGGAAGACAATTTAGACTGGTTCAAAAATATATCTAATCGAACCATCGGGATTGTGCTATGAATATAAAGCTTGGGCAGTAGGCAAACACCGTCAAGCTGCTAAAACAGAAATCGAAAAATTAGACTTGGAAGATTTATCAATGGATCAATTGGTGAAAGGTATTAGATTATTTGTTTATATTTTTTTCATTTATTGAGTCTTGGCTAAACTGTAGCATTAAAGTACTGCTGAATTTACGCTTTCTTTTTTTACAATTTTTTTTACATTTTCAAATTATAGAAGCTGTGCGAATTATTTTAACGGTTCGTGATGAAGCAAAAGATAAAAATATACAAGTGGAAATGGGATGGGTTGGTTCAGTTACAAAGGGGCTGTACCAACCAGTTCCTGCTGAGGTGACTTTTCTAAGTTTTGTGTTTCCATAGAAGTTAATGGTACCATAAGGACGCATTCTTTTTCCCTTGGATTATTTTTATTCTTATTCTTCAGTAGTAATCATTGGTTATTTTTTAGACTATTCGTGAAGCAGAACAGTGGGCAAAGGCTAAGTTGGAGGAGGACGATATGGAAGATTAATTAATATTTTATGTATTGTTATATATTTTTATGCATTTTTTTTAAAAAAATAAAAATATTTCCTATTTTTGGTAAAATTTATTGAACACATGGTTGTTTGAAGCTGGCCTAAATATTCTTTCTTCAATTTGTTTAGTTTTCTTGATATCGGACTAAATGCAGTGCTTAATGCCTTGGTTTAGAGATTGATCTATTGGAAATCCAGTCGCAATACAGATTTATTCAATATGATAAAAAAATATAAATAAAAAATAAAAAATATAACACCATCAGTAATGTCGAAAATTGATGTGGAGTGGGGTGGGAGGAGGGGAGCCTGATAATTTAATTGAATAATTGTTGAATTAGTGATGGATGAGTGATAAGGATAATGATGATTATTGCCATAGTCACAAACCTAAGATGAAAACTGTAATTAACACATAAAAACAATCTTCATTGGAGCTTCAAAACTGATAGCTTAAGGATCAATTTACATACAACATTGCATAAGAAAATTATTTTTCCGACCAGTAAAATCATTTAATCTTTTCTTTAATCTTTTGTAAATAGGTTCATGATGAAGTCCGCAATACTTCCCGTATGTTTTTAAATTGTTTTTTGTCGTGTGGTATAATGTCTGAAGATTTTCTGGATATGTCGATCTTGTTTCCATTTCATTCTGTTTTCTTTATTAGGATCCATTTGCTGTGAATTCGTTGAAATTGCTATACGTGAAATGCGACTGTCTACTCTTTATATGTTTCGAAAATACATATTCTGCTTAATTTTAAGATATTTTAGACCAAAAAATGGATGAAATTTTAGACCAAAAAATGGATGAAGAAAGCGATTTGGTCGGTGATCAGCAATATATTGGCTTGAAACTGATATCCGAAGATGGAAAAGAGTTGAATGAAGCTCCGATTATTCTTCCAATTGCCACAACTGTTAGACAATTGCAGGTTTTCTCTGGTTATATACGTTTTTTATTAAATAATGCGGCTTATCGCTCTAGAGAAGTTTTGCTAGGGAATCATTTAGCGATAGAAGTATAGCTGACTCTCCAGCACTATTCAGATTGAAGGACAGGTTTCTTTAGGCGTGGAACCTCAGCATCGATGCTTATAACTGGACTACAGCACACTGAGCGTTATCTCTTCCTCCTCCCTCCACACCCCCTCCCCTCCGCCTTCTTGTTTCTGCCTAGCGAAGAGTGGCACGTCGATCAGTGTCTTTGCTGATTCCCGGTGGCATTCATCTTGCTATTAAGCCATCAATGTGAAGTTGTTATTTATTAGACTAGATTTTTTTTTGTTTCGTCTTATTCTTGTAAGATATTTAGAGTTTCTTACTTTCATTCACCTTTCATTTTTTTTATTTTCTTTATATTTTTTTTCATTTATTCATTTGATGAATTTTTATGTGTTTTTTTTTCCTAGGATCTTTGTAACAAATTATTGGCTTCTGGTGACGAGCCACTGCCTTTTACATTTCGAACCCATGATGGTCTACAAATACAACAATCTATATCTCATTCATTATTTGCATGTAAACTTAGCGCTGAAAAGGTCTTCAATTTCTGATTTTTTTAAAATATTCGAAAGGAAGTAAAATATTCAAAAAAAAAGTTTTTTAAAAAGTAAATGGAACTTCTGAAAATAGAAAAATTTTTATCTTTGACTTCGACATATCTGGCATATTATTTTGACTTATTTTACTCCTTAACTTTTTTCAGAATTTGGAATTAATATATTATCCTGAAGCAATATTTCAAATTCGGCCCGTTACACGTTGTACGTCATCAATACCCGGTCATGGCGAACCTGTTGTCAGTATTCAATTCAGTCCTGATTCTCGGTTTGTTTTCGCTAAGTTTTCATAATTTATGAGAAATTTCACGCAACATTTTTGCAAAAATATTTTCACATTTTAAATCATTTTATTTATTTTCGTTTGTTTTTTTGCAGGAATTTGGCCAGTGGTTCTGGTGATAAAACCGTTCGTCTCTGGGATCTTACCACTGAATTACCACTTCACACTTGTGTAGGTCACTCAAGCTGGGTATTATGTTTGGGGTGGGCTCCAGATGGAAAGAAACTAGCATCTTCTTGTAAATCTGGGGAAGTATGTATTTCAGTAAATTTTTAAAAAGTTTCCTGGTCATCTTTTTGCCTTTTTAAAATTTTCAAATCATTGCAATATTTAATGAATTATTCAAATAAATGCGATTATTTTTGCTTGATTTTTAAAGCAAAATATGCTTTAATGTCAAGTTAAATTTCGAACTTTGCTTTTTCTTATACTTTTTAGTGTGAATAACGGTAAATATGGAATAATAATATTAATATTCTGAAATAATTTGTTAGATGCTATAGTTTCTTTATGGTTACGTTATTGAGAAATCCCTTCAATAACCAAAAGCTTTTCATTATTCGTTATTTTTTTATAGAAATTATTGGTATCTAAAAAAATTTGCAAAATTTATTGTTTCAAAAGATTTTTAAAAAGTTTTTATAAAAATTTTTATAAATTTTTTTTTATAAAAATTCTTTTTATAAAAAAATTTTTTTATAAAAAAATTTATTTATAAAAATTCGCTTTAAGAAATATAGAATGATTCTGCAAAATTTTTTTACAGATTATTATTTGGAATCCTTTAACAGGCAAACAAATCGGGCATAAGTTGACGGGACATAAACAATGGATTAACCAACTTGTTTGGGAACCATATCATATAAATCCCAATTCCAGGTTTGCAAATATTTCGGAATTTTTGATTTATAGTTTGTTTGATTGTTTCATGAGATTTTTTTGGAAATCATGCATTCTTCAATTTTAAGGCATTTGGCAAGTGCTGGCAAAGATTCTGTTATAAGAATATGGGATACATTTAGATGTACTTTATTACGCTGTCTCACTGGTCATACTCAGTCGGTAACTTGTTTGGCTTGGGGTGGCCTTGGTCTCATTTATTCAGGTTCTCAGGTATAATTTGTAAATTTTGTTTTGTTCTTTTATAAATTTTAATATTGTAAATATTTAAAGTAAAATTTTTCTTTCAAAATATTTATTTAAAATTTTCTTCATTATGTTTAACCACTTTCCTTCATTTTTTTTCACAAATTTTTCTAGATAAAAAATTTTCTGTGGTTAATTCTAAAGAGCAGCCTATGAAGAAGGTTGTAGCAGGTAGAAAAAAAACGAGGAATGAATAAAGCGGAAATTGTGAATAAGGCCAGAATCGAATTTAGTACAGAATTTAGTATAATTAGAGTATAGTAGCTTGTTTTAATTTTAATTTTTAATGCAAATTTAATTCATATGTATATTTGATCATTTCGCTGGAGTTTTTGATATTCATATTTTTTAGAAATATGCATCAAGAAAAATTTATATCATTTTATTTATCAAAAAGGCATTTATTCGTCATTTTTTTGGCCTATTAGGGATTATATGAGAATATGACAGTCTCGAAGCGGATTTTATATATATGGATTTTACGTATATTATAACGCATTCGTTGCCTCAAGAAATCTTATTATACAATTATTTACTTTCAATAAATTTTTCAAATAGATCTTTAATTTTTTTGAGTTTTTCAAAATTTAATAGAGTTTGAATTTGTAGGATCGAACCATAAAAGTATGGCGATTTAAAGACGGAGTTTTGTGTCGTACATTATCTGGTCACGCGCATTGGGTTAATACGTTAGCACTTAATGTGGAATATGTTTTGAGAACAAGCTGTTTCGATCCAAAAAGTGATTCTCGTTGTTGTCCGACAGAAAAAGAGGTTTTCACTTCTGTAGCATAAGTCGATTTTGGAGTTTACTTTTAATAATGTTTTTGTTCAAGCGTTCAAGCTTGTTGGCATCATTTCTCACCAAATTTTTATTAGTTTAGAATCAGAAATTAGCTTACGATCGTTATGAAAAGGTAAAAAATCTCAGTGGTGGAGAAATACTCGCTTCTGGTTCCGATGATTTCACTCTGTACCTATGGCATCCAGCCAATGAAAAAAAGCCAATCGCTCGAATGACTGGTCATATGCAAGCAATTAACCAGGTTTAACCGAGTTTTTGCTTCCTTATTTTTTGATAAAAATGAGTTCTTAAATTGAGAAGGATAACCGATTGGATATTGATTCAGATTGCCGGGGAGCAAGGATTAAGCTGCTTCCTCCGAACGAATAAACCTATCATTAAAAAATTCTTTGGCTCTGGCGATTCATGCATGTATTGCTAACGAAGTAACTCCCTCGCAAAAATTTTTAACCGTACTAATTGCGAAACAGAAGTGGCGAATTATTAACTTTTTATTAATTTTTAAATGGGATATTTAAGATCAGTGATAATATTCGACTTTCGTTTTAAAATTCCTGCGATCTTTCTAAGTTCTTTACAAAACCTTTTAAAGAATCAGCTATAATTAATAAAAAGTTGTTCAAGGGTTGAAATTATTTTTTATGTAATTTCCGAAACACAAATATTTCATATTTTTTCGTTATTTTTATTTTTTATCAGCATTTAATTATTAATTTATTTATCCTTGATTTTATTTTTCATCTTTCCATTGAGAATATTTTTATTTATAGCAAATTTTCTCAGTGATATTTATTAAATAAATTCTGTCCAGAGAAATCGTCTGTCAGACGAGTGCTTTGACAGTTTTACGATTAAAAATATTTTGCGATTGAAGATTGAAGACAATCAGAGTAAAACCACCTATTTGTATCAAATATCCATGTTCTAATTTATTTCCTTAAAATATTAATTGTTCTCTACTAAAATACGAAATTCTATTTGGCTCTTTATGCATAAAAGATTGCGTAAAATTGTTTTAGGTGATGTTTTCTCCAGATGCTCGTTTCATTGCTTCTGCTTCGTTTGATAAATCTATAAAATTATGGTGTGGTAGGACTGGTAAATTTATCGACTCATTACGTGGTCATGTTCAAGCAGTTTACCGTATTGCATGGTCATCGGATAGCCGATTGCTTGTTTCTGGATCTGCAGATTCAACGCTCAAGGTTTGTCGCTTCCATCTTTATAGTCCTTTGTGTGAGCGATTATCATGGCTCATACCATATTTTTTTAATCGTGACAATCAAATAAAACGATATCATTTTTTCCATTGTTTAAACAAAATCAATCAGATATCCTTAGGTATGGAATATACAAAAAAGATGCCTCGAAAGAGATCTACCTGGCCATAGTGATCAGGTGTATGCTGTGGACTGGAGTCCAAATGGTGAAAGAGTTGCAAGCGGTGGCAAAGACAAAGTCGTAAAAATGTGGAGGAATTGAGAATTTATCACTCGAATATATCTTGAACATTAACATTAGCATGAGCATTGTTGAATAAATAATGCCTTGATAATTTTCTATAATTTCTTGATATACGCTGACGGCGCTTTTCCGATTCAAAAAGAATTTTTAAATTTTTTTTTTGTTGAAAATTCTCACGGAAATTCTCATCCACATTCTAATAAAAAGACTATCTACTTGAATAATTTGCACGAACAGTATTTAAGGAAAGTTCATCCGAGATTATTCGCCCATATTTTATTGTTTATAATCCATTTCACAGCTTACTTAACTTAACAAATAATTTTCAATAAAATACATTTTTAGTATATACTACAGTGATGAAAATACCCCATAATTTTATCGCTTAAATTTAAAAAGTTGAGAATTTTTAATAAATTTAGTCGAAAGACTACAAGTAGAAACTTGGAAGTTCACCGCGAGTTTCCTCTCTTTCAACAGTACTCTTCTATTAAACTCATTAGTCCTTAACTCGTTCGAAAAAACTCACCACCCACCTCACTCCACCTCGCATCCCTCCCCCCTCTCCACTCAATTCGTTCAGCAGTGGAACTGAACGGCAGGTTGGTTCCTTCTTCGAGTCCATCCCTTAGTGGCCGATTTGTTTTAGGTTTTGAAACGAAGAGATTACTGTATTTCGGAGGCGCGAAATTTGAAATGGAAGTGAGAAAGTTATTCATCCTCAATTTATTAGAAAACGGATTGTCTCTTTATTTAAATCTATTGATTAATATTTTTGTTTTCTCGCTGATATTCTTTGATTTTTTCATTTTTCTCGATGGAAAAATTGAAAATTTCACTTTATTTTTCAGAAAGAATGGAGCAACTGAAAATGAAAAAAATTTTGAGCCAAAAATTTCGGAAATATTTTTGTTTATACTTCGATTTTTTACTAAACGTCGGATCTTATTATAATTTTATTTTTTATTATTTACAAAATCAGTTATAAAGGTGGTTAAATTTAATTTAATTTAAATCAGTGTAATTTGTGTTTTTTAAAATTTTATCACAATATCTGATCAGTGATAAACTTCGCACATCTTAGAAATTCTAGAATCGCCGAAATTCGCTCGCGAAATCGATAGCGTATCGGAGGTTTGCTCGTATGAGGAAGGTTATTCCTTCGTGTACCATGCTTGCTTGTGTGACGTAACTGCAGCAGTAAGCGGAGCGGAGAGGACTAAGTGGTTAAGTGATGATTGAGATTAAGCGACGAGGTTCGAGTTCGAACGTATAGGGGACCAGCGATATATGGTAAAAGGAATGGCTTATTACTAGCAGCGATGGCGTCGGACCGAGCAGCTTGGAGAAGCCAGCGGAGCCAGCCTAACCAGTGAGAGCTGACCTAAGGGACGAGGACTTCTATCCTGGAGGCAAACTGCTATTAGAAAGCCGAGGTGGTGCTGGCGGCGTTCTGTCGTGAGCCCGACTCCCTCTCGAAAATTTCTTATCGCACTAATGGCAAACAGGAGTAAACTGTTCTGAAGGGGTGAGCGCTCTTTGCTATACGTCGTTTGCTATAAATTGCAAGAAATGGAGTTATCTGTTGTCTAATACATTTATCACGGGTTCATGAAGAATTTCATTTATTTCGAAAAATGCGTTGTTCAGGTTTTTTTGCATTTCGCGTACCTATAAAACAGCGGTCAAGGAAATGAAAATTTATTTTCGCCCGTACCAGTTCTATATTATATCACTAAATTGTAAATTATTGAAATGAGATGGCTGGAGATTTGTCTGCGTTTTAAACCTGGATTCAGTATAATTGGATGGTTGGTTATATAGTGGACAAATGATTTGTAAAAGAATTTAAACTGTGCGTTTAATCCATATTTCAGCCAAATGATCGAAAAAATTTGAATTGCATAACAGAAGAGAAAACTAAGAATGAAATGGCTAAGAATGCTAATGCTCAAAAATTCTAAACGATTTATTTAAAACCTGTAAATATGTGTAAGATATGTGTAAGATTTTTGCACCACATCACGAGGTAAAGATAATAGGAAATATTTCTCGATGAGACAACCTAAACGGTTCGGCAAATCTGTTGAATTAATGGCGAATGTACAGGAACAGTTCTTTCATCATCGAAATCCTGGCTTGAAAAATAATTAATTTAAATTCATTAGAAGAATTAAGCAATTTTATATAAGAAATTATTTAGCTTATGCTTATGGGTTGTTGTGAGAAAAGAACGATTTAAATTATTTAAAGCAAAAGGGTTAGCGATTGATTGAAATTTCGCAGAGATATTTGCAAGAACCTAAATAAAATTAATGGAGCAATGCAGGGGCCCAAACTCTCCGACGAAGTTCGCATTTGAATTTTTTTCTAATGCTTTTGAATATAAATTAAATAAAATTAATAATAATATTGTATAATCCATTCCTCAGCTTCGCATAATTTTTATTTATTTCATCCGCTTAGCTTCAAATTAATTTCCCTATTTTTCCCTATTTTTATATGCGAATTTCCCTTTTTTTTATAATCATTAATTTGAGTTTATATTTTAACGAACTGCGATCTTCTCGAATAAAATTTCGTTATTGTTGTCAGTGGTAGTAATTAAAAAGAATTTTTTTTTTAGTGTTTCGTCAAAATATTTTTTAGTATTTTGAATGAAATGAAATGTAATTCTATGGTATAATTTTTAGATTTAATTTTTGGTTTTTAGCGAATGATGAATGAATTTTTTTCGATAAATGCTTTGCGCCGTTTATATGTTTTCGGTGAAATTTAGTGAATGTTTTAGAAATTGAAATTTTAAGGCATTTCTTTGCATCTAAATTTTTTTGTCTAATTTTTCTAAAATTTATTTTAATGGAAGCGAAATTGACGGAAGGAAGGAGCCGAAATGCCGTTACTGCTTAAAAAGGTGTTTAAACCAAACAAATGTCCCTCGGATCTCAAACCCGATTCTCTGGTTTTCTTTTCGCCCTTAACGAACGAAGTATTTGTTTCATACGAGTAAGATTTTTGTAAAACATTTTTTGGTATCATTTTATGGCTTTTTTTCCGGAACCGTATATACCGCATCTTTTAAAAAATAATTACTAAATACTGGAGAAATATTATCGTTATTCAGCAAAAATATTGCTTTTTAATTGTTAAACTTTTATGGAAAAAGAATAATGAATTAGACATGAGTTAGAAGTGTCAGAAGTTTATGTGTAATATGTATTTTTTCCTTTTCTAGTTCATTTTTTGAACGGCAAATCGCTTTAAATTCAATGATATGGACATGTGCTGCAACAGGGAAAACTAGTCTCACTTTTGAGGAAGCGCTGGAATCAGAAAGAAATGCTCAGGTGAATCAGTCTTCAGACGGTTATTTTGCATTTTGTGAATTGAGTAAATTGTTATTTCCAGTTCACTTCGAGCTTTTCTAAATTTTTTTGAATTCAAGATAAATAGTATTATAGTATTTTATATGGTATTATATTTTTTAAAAATACTTTTATTGTTGTTATCATTGGTTGTTTTGCCCTAAGTCGTTGAGCATTTGCCATGTGTGGCCAGTGCCGTTGGCTATACAGTCTGAAATTTTTGCTAGGGATTTACTTGGCATTAGCATATTGATCGCCAGCATCCGCTATTTTTAGCGATTATTCCTATCAAGAACGAATGCTGGATACAAATCCAACCTACCATCCGTTTTTGCCCTCTTTCAATTAAATGTTTATTTGAATTTGAACTCGGTAATGATCGACGAATTTATTAGATTTTTTAATATTTTTTTATTTAATTCCATAATTTATCGATATATATTTAGTTTCTAGTATTTGTATTTATCGTGCTACTGTTATTAATAATTTTCATTGCTATTTTTCTCTATTTTAGGAAAGCATTCACTCCTTCCCTGATTACTTGGGTACTCCGTTGCTTTTTCTTGTTCATTACTTATCATTTCGTGGGCGATTGGATGATTTGGTTGATGATTTGCATATGTTTATCAAAAGTCGATACTTTGTTGGTGAAGAATTAATTTATATTGGTGAACGAAATAAAAAATTAGTTCGTGTATTAGGAATATCATTTGTTGGAGAAAATTTTACACCTAAAGTTGGCTCGGAGCAAGATGATTTGAATTCTTCGAGGTAAGATTTGGAGATCTCTTATATAATTTTAAATATCATTTTTTCTTATAATTTCAATTATTTTTATTTGGAAAAAGTTTCATTTGATTAATTTTGTGTATAGATAATTTCACTTTAAAATGAATCCCATTTAATTGAGAAATTAGTGAATTATATATTTTTAATTATTCTCTATTCAAATATGAAATAATTGAGAAAAAAAATATAAGATAAATGGAAATAAATAATTATAATTTTAGTGGACGTGGTACTTTATTGATTGGTTCAGCATATGAATACAAATATACAGTACAGATCATCAATAATGATGGAACAGAATCAGATCTTGGTGTAAGGGAAGAAGTTGAGCATAATGAATTAATGTAAATTGTTTTACCTTAATTTTTCTTTTCTTTATCTTATACCGGGAAAGGGAAAATTTTGTCGGTATTTTGAAGATATTTTCATTCGTTTTATTTTATTTTATTTTTTTGTTTCAGAAGACCGAAAGCCTTTTCTTCACGCGTCAAGTTGAAGCTCTTTCTAAAAAACTGTTGTTATTCAAATTCTGAGCGCATGCTTGTGAAGGTTTTTTATATACTTTTTTATCATGGATTTTTTCCTATTCGTTTATAAATTGATTGACGTAATTTTTTGAAATTTTTTATTTTATTAAATTTGTAAATTGATAAATCTGCGGTTTTATTTCAGAGAAATTTGGTAGAAGAAAGAGGTCTGGACGAACTTTCGTGGATTGATGTTTTTGCTGGTCCTACAGCAATTTTTCCTCGTACTCCTTTAGTTTATCGTAAAGGAGTTTTACGCCCAGCTAAGGCCATTATTGGTTTGTTTTATATTTTATATAAATTTATTCTTCTATTTTTAAAAGCAGTTTTGCTAAAGATGTGGAAAATGAAATTTTAATATTTGGTAGTTTAGAAAAGTTTTTTTTTAAGTGAATAATTTACCATTTATTGCAGTATATTTTCGAAATGTAAATAAATTGTTTTTCAATTTGTCTAAGGAAATATCCTCATTTATCCAAATACCCAATATCTTAAATATCCTAATATCTTAATATTCTCATTTTATTTAATCATGCTCGTATTTTAAACATTTAATTATTTTAGCACATGAATCTAAGACGATTTTGCACGAAAATGATTTTCAAACCTCGTTTGAATCTTCCAAAGAAACTGGAAATTCTAGAATAATGAACGTATCTTTGAATATCGAACAATCCGAATTGCTAAAAAAGACTAGAAAACGAGAAAAAAAAAGTGATCTGGCACGTCAAGAGGTGCCATTTTATTTCTTCGAAGAACGGAATGAAATAATTAAAAAATTTATAACTAAATTGCTGAAAAGACAACTTTTGAAGAGTATTTTATGAAGCGATTTGATTATCAGTCTGTTGAACAATAACGTCGGTTTAATCAAATTTTCATTTTATTTTTTGATTTCAGATTATTTTGCAACAGGAGGAATTGAAAGTAATGATAGAAAATGCTAAAAAATTTGGTATCGAAGATTTATCTAGGTGGAAACAGGAAAGAAGATTACTATCAGCTGGTGAGATAAACGATTTAAAGCAGCAGATTCGTAATGCCAAAGAAAAAGTGACATTTTATTTTTTCAGTTCTTAATCTAATATGTTTTGGAATAAGTTTTTTTATTTTATTTCATTATTTTGAGGATAAAGCAAAAATTATAAGAAATAAAAGTTTAAAAAAATGTAGAAATGTGATAAATATATAAAAGTCTATTGTAAAATTTACTCGACTAGTTAGGCGTTAAAATCATCAGATTTAAATAAATCTTTGTTCGAATTAGAAATTTTCAAAATCATGTCTTTACTTTTGTATAGGAACGAGCTAAAATTCGTGAGGCAAAACAGAGGGAACGTGAACTTTTTGTGGAATGGAAAAAACCGAGAGACGATCTTATGTGTGACGATCTAAAAGTTGGAACTTTTAAAATCAACAAATTTACGAATAAAATTATCTAAACACGAATTTAAATTTAACAAATTAAATATTATTATTATTAAAATTAAATTAAATTAAATTTTATTATACGAATTAAATTCTCATGGAATGTATTCTTTCAACCATAGCTTGTTAACTTGTTTCCATTTAGCCTCTTCCTAATTTTGCTTTATTCACTCTTCCTGATTGGCTTGGTGAAGATGAGTGGATGGAATGTCTTCAAATTTATCAATTTTTCCAGAGTTTTTCAGAACTTCTTCCGATAAAAGAGGTAAAAATTCTGTTTGCTCGCATAGTTTTCAAATTTTCTTAAATTATTCGAAATTAAAAGTGATTTGAAATTTATTGGTTTCAAAAGTTTTTAATTTTTTTCAAAACAATTGGTAGATATGAAAAATATATGAACCCTTTTTATTAAATTAAAAAATAAAAAAATTCGAAAATTCCTTAATTACCAATCTCTTAATTTTTGAATGAAGTCGCTTAATTTTTGATTCAAATGAAATTTAAATTTAGAGAAGGGAGGATGAGGATTAGCTGAATGGGTTATTGCTGATGGAGCACTGACGCTTTGGGTTTTTTCGGCAGAAATCCTGGATACTTTGGAAAATCCTGGATCCTGCCGATCCTAGCGATTCATCTGTATTTCATTGATTGTTTCCCTAATAAACCTGGTTTAACCCGACAAAACGGTAGACCCAGTCTAATTATAAATGGTGGGTGCTTTTAGAAAAAAAAAATGATTTTTAATTTGAAGGTACGGAGGGGAAGTCGTATTAAAATATCTGACATCATAACAGCTGTTCATAATCAGGATCCAAGGTCTAATATGTTTGTGGAATTAATGCAGATCCTTTTAAAAGCAAAAGCTGAACGTGCGGATGAAGAAGATGGTGATGAAGGTTGGTAAAATTTTTTTTCATTTGGCCAGTTTGTACACCACGTACTTATTAATAATAGTTAAATGGACAACAATTTATGAAATCGAAAAGAAATAAAATATTAAATTCTTTATTAAATGGTATTGTTATAAAAAAAATATAAGTAAAGAAATCATCTTTGAAGTTAATCCAAATAAATGCAAATAATATTTTACATTTTCCATAAAATTAGTGAAAATAGAACATATCGTCAAATATAATTAATGATGCGAGCAAAAAATTATGATTCAGTAATATAATTTTTTATAATAAGCTGCAAAAAATTTACATAGTTAATATTAATATTACAAATTAAATTACAAGTTAAATTATAATTATATTGTTACAGTTATAATTTTGCATTTATAATACAGTTATAATTTTTTATAATAAGCATTTCTTCAACGAATTGAATATTGAACTTTTTCAATTTTTAATTTTATAATTTTGTTTAATTTTATTTTATTTTAGCAACTTTAAATAATAAAGATGACTTAGCAATTGATGCAAGCTATGAATTAGACCATAAAATTTATGGAGAGTCTATTCGACAAGCCACGCTTTTACATGAAAATATTAGAATGACCCATGGTGAGCTGCTCGTTATTTATTATTTTTATGTTATTTCTGTTCTTAATATTCATTTTGAATCTAATATGCACTGGTCCTTATTTTTTTAGGTATGAGTGTTCGGCATCTACCAACTGATTGCATGACAATAAGTGAAATTATTAGATTGTCTCTTTTAACTTCCGGATATTATACTGGTGCTGCAACTCATCGTCATCGTTTACAAAATCGAGGTGGAATTCGTTGTTTTGAAGATGACGGATTTCTTTTTGTACGAAATAATACTGAATGCATGAAAATTCTTGAAAAGGTTTTTTTTTATAAAATGTTATATATCAGATATTTTTTTGATTTTTTTCATGATTTGGTTTTTTTTTGAGGATTCTATATTCAAACTCGACTCGAAACAGCGTTTAAGAATTTTGAACGTTTTTGTGCAGCAGTTAATGAGTTATCACAAGTTCCGAGCCTTTTCAGAGGATAAAATTTCAATATTAACTGATTTAAGGAAAGAATTAAAAAATTTGCGCAATTTCGATATCAATCAAGTAAGTTGTTTTAGTATACTATCTGTACTGTTGCATTTAAATAAAATATTTTCGAAACATTATTCAAAAAATTTCGCAGGAACGGGAAGCTCGAGAAGCAACTTTGCTTTGTGAATATGAAGCTGAGCATGAAAATGAGCATGAAAATCATGGTAATAATGAAATTAATAATTTGTCGATCCGAAAAGCTCCCATATCAGAAAAAACAAGCTATTTGTTGAACTTCTCACGAACATTAATAGAAAATGATGTAAACGGCGAGAAATTAAATGAGTTGAAGAAGGTTTGGTTACATTTTTGTGTATTATTTATAAATAATTATTTATTATTTATAAATAATTCCCTTTCAGTAAACTTTTTATTTCGAAAATGATTATAGTTGTTGCTTAATGGTGTTTCTTATGGCGAACTTGCAATTGATGAAATTCCTTTTATACGAAGCTTACAACAACGATTCATATCAGAAAAAGAACAAGAAATGTTAGATGAAATTTATGTATTACAAGGTAATATATTTATTTTCATATGATTTTTAATTTGTCGCTTTTTTTGCATAAATCTAGTGAATGAAAAAATCGGAATTCTAATTTGGATTTCTCATTAAATTTAAATGAATGATGAAAAGTAAGTTTTCAATTAGTGAAATATTATTGTGGATTTACATTTCTTTCAAGCAAATTTGGGTTGGAATTTTTTGGGACGTGATAGAGCTTTCCGATTATATTGGTATTTTGATTCCCTTTCGCTCCTACTTGTCGAGAATCCAACTATTAAGGATGAAATTGGTGAATGTTGTGGTGCAACTCCAGTTGATAAGGTTTTTCGATATTTTTTATAGAATTAATTGTTTCAATAATTATATTACTATAATTTTCTTTTATCTTATGTTTTTGATATTTTCATAGGTTTTTTTTTCAAGAGCACTCACCATTCTAGTTAGACTTGCTTCGCTGGCTTATCGGATTAGATAAATGTGCAAGGGAGATAGATGAATCGCCAATATAATCCAGATTTCTGAAGGATAAGTTTACTCTTGGACTAGAATCTCAACATCGGCGCTTCAAATTGAACAAGTGCCATTTTACTTGCCTTAGGCAACAGTGACGCCGAATAAAGTGGTGTATCGGTCGGCTTCGAAAACAAGCTTAAATTCTAGGAAAAAAAAAACTTTATTAGAACTTTTTGTAGAACAGAATAAAGTTGGGCGAGATTTCAGCTGATTCTCTAATTAGATTATGTATTTTATCTTAGATCAGTGAAGATATTCGACAGTTATTTATCGATGAAAATCAGATGCGTTATGCATTGCCTTCTTGCACATCGAGCAATGATTGCCCTGTGCATTGTTTTAAACGGAGATCGCGTTTCCAAATTATTGATTCAGTCGAAACACTAAATGCAGTCAGTTTTCATTTCTCAAATAAATTATATTTAATTCCTTTAATGATCGAAAGATATTCTGTGATGTTTTCACTGTGTAATGAAGGTTTGGGAGGTGATTCTTGTAAATTAACACTGAAAATTGAAGAAGCTTACAAATATTTAGATAAATAAACAATAAATAAAATTAGATAAATAAAATTTTAGTTTTTAAATTTTGTATTTTTTTTGGTTGTTTAGCTAATTGGAGCTTGTAATCCTCGTGGATATCGGGAGGCAGAACTTCTCGAGAACTTAAAATATTTCCAGTCTCGTTTATGCGGGCTGCTTATCCACCATTCAAGAAGAGTAAGTCCATAAAAAACAAGTTCCAAATATTTCCTTTTTTTTATATATTCCAGACATCTATCAGTGATTTGCTAATAGCGAACATTAATCCTACTATTTCATCTTTTGATTTTGATTGGCCTAATGAAATGGTTAAAATGCTACTGGACTTAGAGAACAAGGTAAATCTTTAGAATTCTATGAATATTTTACCCCCTGTTATATTTTGAGAAGAAAAGTGGAAGATAGTTTATAATTTCTTTATAAATTTTTTTTTAAATTTTTTTTATTTTTAATATTCTAATTTAAATCAGAGACTTCAGCATTTTTGGCTAACAGTCCACTTTTCTAGATTTAATATATTTATTGCTCCTTTTCATTAAAATATTAACAAAATTAAACTAACTTTGATATTAAAAATTCCAGATCTAGTGGTACTTGCCATATAATTTTTTAGAATCATTAAAAAGATAAAATTTCATAAAAGCACAAATAATTTTCAATGTCATCTTACTCCTATTGAGAAAAGCTTTTCTCGATCTTCTAATCACGGTGTAAACCTTTGGTTTAAATGATTTCTTTCCAGTAAATGTTTACTATTACTACAGATAGAACAAGGTGGTATTGGTCATTTGGCAATTCGAAATCGTAGTTCCAATCGTGAAAAGTGGCGTAATGGTCTTTTAGTTGAACGAGATATTTCTTCTTTTATTCAAGGTTAATCTGTTAATCCTTTATTCGAATCTGTCTTTTTTGAATTTTGAATTTTTTTGAATGTTTTATGGAATCGATATTTAATGCATAAAAGTGCAGAAAATTCATGCCGAAAAGTTTAAAAATCTTCTGATTTAACTTTATTATTTACTTTATTTCTGTTAAATCCAATGTATCCAGAATATCGGTCAGAATTATAATATACTTGAAGGTTATTTTAATGATAAAATATTTTTTTTCAACTTTGTAATGATTGTTTAAATAATTATTTAAATTTTTAAACTGTTCAGGTGATATTAAAGTTTTTGACGATTTAATGATTTGTCATACTGATTTCGCAAAGCTCAGTGTTGTAAATCAGATTGCCATTGCACTTCTGCAAATTGCTCAAGGATTAAATATTCGATTTCTGCAATTTCCTTTTGTAAAGCAAGATTCCAAGGACACTTGCGTCAACATCCCTACTACCACTTTTGATTCTTGGCAAAAATCATTGCTCAAATGTACATCGATCTCAGCCATTGCTCTTTTTTTTTCAACTTTGAATTCGGCCATATTATGGGACAAAAGTCGTTTGCAGGTAATTTTTTTGTATCGTGAAATTATGAAAGCATCATTATGCGTTGAATTTTCTTTGATTTCTTTGACATGTTTTTGAAGGCTAAGTGTCGTGAATGTCGCCGAAAGGGTGTTTTGGAAAAGCTTATTGTGTGTATCAGATGTTATCGGTGCTATCATATAGACTGCATCAAACCAAAACTTTCAAGGGTTGGTTTTATAAAAATAATTTTTACAGAAATCACTATACTTCACGCAGATTTTTCGGCCTTTTTATATAACACAAAAATGTTATCATATAATACATTTTTCCAGGTTTTTGAGAATTGGTTGTGTTCAAATTGTTCTTCTTTTAAAAAAATTGGTGAAACAGAACAAGGGAAAAATAAACGTAAGATTGTTTCTAGAAAACGAATATTCATTTCCTTTTTTAGAATAAACTCTTGAAATTTTTGGAAATTTTAGCCAAAGAAACTAATGGTAGCGCAGAAGACGATATTTCTGATACTTCCTCTCATGAAGAAAATATTGATTCAATAAAAAAAAGTAGACGAAGGTATTTATTCTATATTTCGTTATTTTGGTGCTTTTAATTTTTTGAAATCTTTTTCCAAAGACAATTTCATTCTTTCCCTTTTGTGATTATTGGTTTTTCACCATTTATTTTTCAGAGTAGCGAATTCTGGAATCACAAGTGGTCGAGTGGTCAGAAGGGTAAAAATTTTATAAAATAATAAAATAATAATTGCACTAGTTAACATGCATTATTTTTTCTGCGCCGATTAGGTGAGTTAGGTAATTAGTGAATTTTAAATTGATTTTAAATTGATTTTAAATTTTAAATTCAATTTAATTTTAAATAATAAAATTATAGGTTATACATGTTGAACAATTAAGTAATGCGGCCAAAGGAAGCGTTAAGCGGAAGTCAAACCTTGAGGAAGCTACTGAAAATGGCACAGATGGTAGTGAGACAGAAATGCGATTGAAGAAGCGAAAAATTGGTTTATTTTGCGTTTAATTTTTCACATTATTTTAGTTTTACAACTCATCCACATTTTATCATATTTATTTTCATTGTTTTCATTTATTTATTTTTTTTCCATGAATTATTGTTAAATTATAGAAAATTATAAAAGGCCTATCATTCCTATGAGTTTACGTCAAGCAGATCAGCAGAGTCGAGATTCTTTACGAGCGTTGGAATCTGTAATACGCGATGCATTGAAACAAGTACATGCTTGGCCTTTTTTTGGGCCCGTTGATGCCAAAGAAGTACCTGATTATTACCTGGTAATTTTTTAAATAATTTAATCGTTAAGTAAATCATGGAGGACATTTTTACTTTAAAATAATGTAGAGTTGGATCACGATATCGATCGAAAAAAATATTAAGGAAATCGATTGAAAATTAACTTATATTGATCCTTTTAACCCTTTCAGATTATTAAAAGACCAATGGATTTGCGAAAAATCATGAATAAATTAAAAAGGAGATTATATGATAATCCTGAAGAAGTAATCTCAGATATTAAATTAATTTTCGAAAATTGTCGCTTATATAATGATGAAAATTCGGAAATTCGTAGAGTTAGTTTTATCTTTTCGTCAAATTTCAAAAATAGTCGAGGAAAGTGCATTGATTTGGAGACTAACTTGTAGCAAAGGGAGTTGGGATAGATGCACTATGAACTAAATTTTCTAATATAAATTTGCAATTTTCTTAGTTTTCAAATTTTTCGATTTATATTTACAGTGTGGTGATACTTTGGAAAATTTTATTGACCATAAAATCAATGAACTAGCAATCAAAATTCATGCAAATCGTCGAACACGTTTTGGAAAACGTTAAGTGCAATTTTCTCTGTATATATTAGCTGCTTTCACAGATCATCATTGTATGTTCATGTGTGTTGTCTGGTTGATTTTGATACTTGATCATTTTATTTTTTATTTCGTTTTTATTTTTTTTGAATTTAAATTTAATTTTTCTTCATTTTCTACCATTATTCTGTTTCAGTATTCCAGTGATTAGTTGTAGTATAGCATATTTTTCTTATTTTATCATTTTATTGGATTATGTGATTTATTGCTGAAATTATTTTAATTAATCAAATCGTTTGTTTGGCAGAGTTCATATTTTGCGTTCAGTCGTCAGACGAGTTTTGTGACATTGGAAAATATTATTCTATTGATATTTCAAATTGTTGGCTTTGATATATTGTGTTTTGTTATCATTCATTTTACTTTTATTTTGTTATCATTCATTTTTGAACATTGCGGTGATATTATATTATTGTCTTATCTTTTTATCTTTTTATTTTTAAAACTTAATTTATAGACAATACAAAATCATTTTCTTATATTCATTCGCAAAGATTTTTTTTTTAAATCCCACTCATTTTGGAAGGCCAAGAAATGATCATTGTTGGTTTGCTTTTAAAGTGAGTTCCAACAAAAAATTATTATAAATTTTTGTATTAATTATAACTGATTTTTTTGGCCAAGCCTTTGAATATATATTCTTATGCTGAATATTATTTTCAGTTTCGTTGAACTCGTTAAACAAATTAAATATTCCCATCATGATTTGTATTTGCAGCTTTATTTTCCTAATTTTTTTGATATTTGAAATTTTTTCATTTATAAACCTTTGAAAATGAAAAACTTGATATTTCCATTTCCATGATATTTTCTGATATTTCCATTTGAAAGCGGCGGTTCTGGTTAATTTTTCATTTTATGAATTAATTATATGACTATATATAACAATTAATTATATCGTAATTATATATTATAATTATATTATAATAAATTGAATCTCTGTATCTTGGAAGCGATAATTTTTGGATATTTTTCCGGCATGGATTTTTATTTGAACATTCCATTTATTTGTGAAAATTTGATAACTTTTACTAATATGGTTGAGACTATGGTTCATTTTAGTCTGTCGAAAAACTTATAGTTATTATATGTAAATGCGGTCGAAGCTTACTCGGACAGAGCTTATTAAACCTGTATCTTCCTCAGTTTGCTACTGGTTAGTTTCTTAAAAAAGTTTCTGGAATCTTTCAAATTTCATCAATTTGATTAGCGGTTTAATAATTCATGTAGCTGTAGGTTATTGGGTACATAACTGACCAGTTGTTCACTCTAGTATTTTCTCTAGTTTATAGGAGTCTCGACTGAGATGGTGAAGATTATATTGAATTTATGTGGATTAATGAAATTTGTTTATTGCGAATTGGTTGTTTTAATTTCTTATTATTATTTGCAGTGATGGGAAACGTGAATTGGGTTCATTGGAATTATTTTGCGCTATTTGTCGTAAATGGTTTCATTCAAAATGCTTGAGAGATCTCACTGAATTGTTCGCTTAAAAATTTTTTTTTAAATCAATTTTTAAATTAATATGGCTTATTGGCGAAATCGATGTTGGAAATATGTATTTAATATCCCATTTTCAATGTTCCTTATTGTTATAATTCTAAAATATATATAATTTCAGCTATGGACTTTCTTTTATGGTTTGTTATGTATTTAACTGTGGTGATTGTAGTCCAACAAAATCGGAAACATGGACCCCAAAACAAGCGAGTAAGCATTCATTCTCGCTACTTGATCAATCATTTTGATCATTTTTTGTTTCCTAGAAGTTTCTTCATTTCCATAAAATTCATATTCTATTCAAACTATTTGTCCAGATTTTGTTCACATGTGCGTCACGGTGCTTGCAAATTTGACTTATAATGTAATAAAAGATAAAGAAGATGCTATAAGAGATGGAGTGTTGGTGAATCCAATTTTTTTTAATATCGAGTCAGAGATTATACCATATTTTAATGCCCAGTGGGAAAATTTAACTTCAATGACGAGAAGGTTTTTTTGCTTTATTTTTTTTTTTAATGTCATTTTAGGAAAAATTCCAAATTTTATAAATTTTTTCAAAATGGTTTATTTGTCACATTTGATTTGGAAATGATTTTATTCATTTAATTAGATAGTTGAAAACTCAATTTCAACGCTCTAGTTCGAATTTTGGGGCAAATTTTGTGCCTGTGACATAGATATCCAACTTTTTGATTTTTCTGGGCCGCAGTGAGTGAAGAATTGTCTTGGACATGATTAAGACATGATACAAAAAATTATTTGCCATAACTTTAACTTCCCATAATTTAGTCTTCGTATCGAACTGTTGTGGTTTGAAACAGCACTGATAAGCTGGTTAAAGTCACACATTTGCACTTAATTAAATCGCTCTGCAAGTTTCGGCATGATTGTTCTTTAAATGAATTCACTTGATTCTTTTGACACTCAAAATCTTTCTAGTATTTCACCTTGACTTAACCACTTCTTTTCTAGAAATCAGTATCTCCATAACCATATTTTTGTTGGCTTGTGGAGCTTATGAAATTTATTCTACTATTTATTATTGTAAATTGTAAATTTATTTTACTATAATTTGCTTGGTGTTATACATTTTAAACTTTCACATCTAAATGTTCTTGGTTGTTCATATGAGTTTAACAGTTGTATTTTATCAATTTTATAAGTCCATCGCTTTTAGCAGCTACGGCCCGGCGCCTTCAATAACCAAACCAATTATTGTGCTTAGTGAAAATAGTCCTAATGAATTTTTATAGCTTTAAACAAATCATAGAATTTAATCTTTCGCTAGTACTACTTAAGAGCATTCTTCAGTGACATATCGTTATATCAATATCGTTGAAATGGCATAAAAATGGCAAATTGAAGTGTATCAGTGAGATCTCAGTATTTTTGCCAAATTGTAGATTTGAAATTAGTGGCTTTATTTTCCAAATATCTTTCGTTGGATTTTCCTGTTTCTGTAATTCATATAGCTATAGATAACCTGATTTTAAAAAGAGTTTTTTTTTTCGCTAGGATTCTTTTAAAAAAAATTTCTGATATTTTTTACATACATTAACTAATAAATTCACCATTAGTAAATGGTTTTGATAAATGGTTGTTTTGCACTTAGATTTTACCTCATAACTAAGTTTTTTAAGAGTGTTTGAGTAACTTTACAGTTTTTACTAAAAAAATTTTTAAGATTTTAGATTTTTTTAGTTCCACTGTTTTGTCCTTAATTCCTCGATATGCATTGAATTTTATAGAGTGAAAAATACTTGGCATCAAACTCTCTTGAGAGCTCTAACGAAGGAAACTGATCTGTTTGAAACATCCGAAGATGGACAATCATTCGCACTTAGAGAAAGGGATTTGCTCTCTATTGGGCCAGCCCACGAGCCATTGAAACAGGTTTGTTAAGAAAAATTGGTAATTTTCTGAAGGCAGTTATTTATATACGTTTATATGTGATTAATGAAATGTGAATGTAAGTAATATTTACACAATTTCAGATTGGTAAAAGCAAAGGAAGTGGAAATATATCGCATCGTGAATGCAAAGATCAAGAAAGAATTGATGAATCAAGCGATGGTCCAAAAACACGAGGCTCGAAACGCCGCAATGCGGAAGGTGGTTTAAATGCATTGAAAAAAGCAAAATAGTATGATTTCCTTTAATTTCTAAGAACTCCATTCCTTTATCATATTGATTTTAAATGGCTTTTTATCCTCTGGATCTTTCCTATATATTTTTTAAGCACGGCAGATTATGCCTCAACACGTATATCTGGTATGGCTGTTCCTATCGATTTTCCATTCAATCGTGAAGGCTACCGATACTATTTAGTTGAAAAAGATATGAGCGTGCCAAATAGGTAGGCTCATGTAATTTGAATTTTAAGACTTTTATTTTAATTTCAGTTTTTTTTAAATTTTCGGTCACTGGTTCTCCTGAGAAGTTATATTCTTCTTTGTGATATTTCGGTTTACCACTTCTGTTATTAATTTATTATATTGTCGATGATTCCAAGAAGAATACATCATAATTCTAAACATATTTCGATTCACATAGTGGATTTATGTGAAGCAGTTGAGGGTCTTAAGGCTTTTGACTTGCTTCATTAGCAACTAAAAAGCATAAAGAACCATTTTTTAACGATATAAGAAATTAGAAGACTTTGTCCCTCCGACTAAAAAAACTCAGAAAAAACGATTAGTAGTTGATTCAATATGAACGAACGAACGAATAGTGTAGTAACATTCAGGTGAAACAGATAGGAGAGAATATTATCTATATTTGCTAAACTTTATAAAAAACTATCGACTATATTGAGTTAAAATTCATTGGTTTTGATGTTATAAGAAAGGATAAGCCATGTGCTAATTGTGTAGTAAAAATATTGCTCTTTTAATTTTCTTCTGATATATCATATTTGTCTTTTTACTATTTTTTTTTACTAATCATTACTTTTTTTACAGCCCTTTGTTTATTACTGTATATTTGTTACTTTAATAATATATTAAGTAGATTGAAACAGATAGATTTTTGATGCCTTAATTTTCCTAATGCAGACCATTATATAGTTAGGTTAATTGTATGATTACTTTTGATAATCCATTTTAAAAAAATAATAGAAAAACAATTTTTAAAAGCATCAGTGGTGCTCACTGCAGAATATCGAACCTTCAAACTTGAGTAAACTTTTTATTAAATATTTATACACAAAAATATAAAAACAGAAGACTTTTAAAATATTAATAAATCTTGCAATACTGGTGCCCCCAAATGGTAGATCGTTAGGAGATGGATGAGGCACTCGGTAGTGCCACGAAAGAACAACGGCAACGAGAACTTCGATGAAAAATATTTCTATTCAATGCTTCTCACATGCTCAACCCACTTCTCATATTATTTTTTTCGCACTTCCACCTCCCCTTTACCCAAAATAAACCCAGAATGGCCAAAAATGGTCCCTTGGAGATAATATTCGTTTTGAGATGGGCAAAGGGAAGATTCTATTCTCTCAAGAAATATTTTTATTTTTATTGTTGTATTTTTAATGTTGTATTTTTATTGTGCCTCTCGCTCATCAAGTTCTCTATTATTTTCTATCTTTCCTAACCTTTATCATTTTTATTTTCCTAATATTCTCGCAGGCGCGATGATCTGCTCATATTTGCAGTCATCTTCACCATTCGGCGACAATTGAGACTTTTGCTTGGATTTTAATACTACCTTGAACCAGTAAAGCTTGAACCAGTTTGTTCCATTTTTTCATTGGATATATTAATTACTGGAATAAATTATCTAGTGGCATCGTTTTACTCTGTATATCTCAAGCCACAATGTGATCGATGATAAAACTATACTCATTGCTCTTTGTTAGTATTGGTAGCATTACAACATTCTCATTTTACATCTTTACATTTTTTAAATTTTTTATTTTAACCTTCTTTGTTTTCTTTCCTGGAATTTTTTTTTTCTCGGTTCTTTAATTAAATTTGAAAGTTTATAAATGATTTAAAGTTGTTGGTAATATATTTAAGAATGAGAAAAGTTATGAAGATATTTTGGAGACATTTGGTAACTATGATAAGCAATAATTGTAATTGCTTATTTCTTATAGTTGCTTAAATTTTTTTCAAATTTTATATTTTAGAGAGGTATTCGAACAAGAAGATATATACGGCAAGCCAATTCCCGCTCATACTTATCGAATTACGACACATCCAACTGTAACACTGTCACCAAATGATCGAGCTTTTCAAGTTGGAATTTGCCACTGTCTTTTTGTAATTATTTCTTATTCTTTTTTCAATTTATTTTGTCAGGTTTTAGTTTTCAGCTAAAATTATCTGATGATCGACTTTCTGTTACTGGTTTTGAAGGATACTGCGTAGCTCGAGCAACACATCACATTTCTCATGGTACATACTACTATGAAGTCGTTTTCGTTTCGCAGCCTCCAGGTTCCCATGTTAGAATTGGTTGGAGCCAAGCTGTAGGTCTTGTTTTTTTTTTTTTTTTTTTGTTGCTTCTGTTATATTTTTCTCTTCAACTCTGAGATGTTGAAACCAGTGGAAGTTTAAATCATTTTTTATTGTTTGAAGCGCCTGTTCAAGCCTGTCTCGGTTATAATCAGTTTTCTTATTCGTGGCGAAGTTTAAAAGGGACAGTGTTTCATCAAGCAAAGGTAATCTTGTTGTCTTATTGATCGCTGTTTTTGAATATCACTGTAAAATTTATTATATAAAACTTTTTTTATTATGTGCTTTTTTATTTAATTTAAATTCAATTGCAGGGAAAGCATTATGCAAGTGGTGGTTTTAAAGAAGGTGATGTGCTTGGTTGTTTAATATCACTTCCTTCTTGTCCATCTGATCCAAATTATGATTGCATGTCTGTTAATTCTTTACCTCAGTCGTCTTCTTATTTGTTCCCTTCGCACAAAGATCTACCTCTTATTAACTTTAAACACAACTATTTTTATGAAGAGAAAGATGAAATACAAAATTTAATTAAGGATCTTAAAGTGGCATCGGGGAGTTATGTACGTTTATTTTCTGATTATATCATTCTTTTGCTTTTGTTAAAAAAAAAAAAAGCTGAATTGCTACCATAATTTGAGTTGTATGAAAGTTTTTCTTTTTTAACTACATTTTTTTAAATAATCAATTAGTAAATTAAATAAAATAAAAAAATTAAATATCCAGATGGATTTCTTGATTCGTTTGCAGATTGAGTTTTTTCTTAACGGTATCAGCTGTGGTATAGCATTCCGCGATATTTATGCTGGCTTCTATTTTCCTGCTGTTTCACTGTTTCAATCTGCAACTGTCAAATGTAATTTTGGTCCAGATTTTTATTTTTCGCTACCAGATGGCGCCAAAGCAATGTGTGAACGAGTTGAAGAAATGCAAATCGAACAAACTATTTCTGATGTTCTCTTCTTAGTAGAAAATGAAAAACGTTTAGCCGAAGAAGCCAGAAATTATCGTTCTTAGGAAATATAATTTTTTGTTGTTGATTTTTCAGTAGTTTTTTTTTATTTGATACTTTCCCATAGATATTCATAAAGGGTGAATGTAAAATCGTTGTTTTTTATTGCATACATCTTTTTGCTTTGGATTTTTATGCAAATTTTCTGTATTATATATCTGAAAAAAATTTTAAATAAAAAAATTTTAAATGATATTTCGAAGATGTTTTAAGTGACAAAAATTATAATGGCTCATCCTTATTTTAAATTTTTTTCATTTCATACTGCGCTGAATAAATTGTAAATAAAATGGTTATGGTTTTCTATCAATAATGAATATTGGTGCATAGCTATCCGGCAATGCTTATCATATGTTTTTATATGCAGTGATCTGAATGTAAATCATGCTGCAGCTCTTCTTGGAAAGTGATTTTCATTCTTCAGTGGTTCTTACAAAATTATTTATAGGAGATATGGATAAAGAAGATCTAGATATAACTAAGTGTCAGGATTATGTCTTACGAAAATCGCAGATTCCTTCGGGCATAACTACAAAGATCCTGGGTTATGACTTTAATAATGGAATAAATTTTGATGGCATCATGGATGCTTGCATTACTACAGGCTTACAAGCAACAAATTTTGCTAAGGCAATTCAAGTCCTCTTTTTGTTTTTCGTTAAAACTTTCATTTCTGAAAATAGATAAATCAACAAAACCGATCAATGGTTCATAATTTGTAGGAAATTGATGAGATGATTAAAGCAAGAATGGAAGGCGAAGCAAATGCATATCTGCCATATCCTGAAGGCAAAAGGAGAAGAAATTGCACAATTTTCTTGGGATACACCAGTAACTTGGTCAGTTCAGGTATAAGGGAAGTATGATTTTTATTTCAACGTTTTATTCCTTTTTTAGGCGCGAACAAGTTTTTCTCTTGTTTTTAATGTTAAAAATAAAAGTGAAGATTATGTGATTTTTTCTTGCTTGTAGACTATACGGTATTTGGTGGAACATGATATGGTAGATTGCATCGTGACAAGTGCTGGTGGAGTTGAAGAGGATTTGATTAAATGTTTAGCTCCATCTATACTGGGTTCATTTGAACTTGATGGCTCCTATTTGAGAAAAAAGGGTTTGAACAGGTATATTTATCAGATAATAAAAGATTTTATAGGAAATATGATAACAGTTTATAAGACAAGAACTTTTATCATTAGAATGGTTGAAACATGTTTAAAGTTATTTTCGCAAAAAATGGTTGTTACCAATATTTTTTTATTTTTGGTAATTTTGATTATTTCAATTTTTTCAGTTTAAAGTTCATGGAAATTTTAAATGGCGGCTGATTATTTGAGCGAAGTTAATTTTGTGGGAATTACAGAATTTTTTAAAAAATCCTTTTATACTGTTTTATTGCTTTATTATCCTTAAATTGTTCAGTCAAACCCAAAATAAAGTTAAATTATTAGTTCTATCATTTTTTGTTTCTCTAAGTGGAATGAAATCGATTTATTTCAAATAATGGAAATAGTGGAATGAGTCGATTTTTTGTTTTTTTTTGCCTAATATCCCATTTTATTTAGGCATATCGCCAGAAATTTGAGCTATTTAATTAAGAAGGTACGGATAAAAATTTTGTTTTAGGGCCGGAAATATTCTTATACCAAATGACAATTACTGTAGTTTCGAAAATTGGTTGATGCCAATTTTGGATAAATGTGAACTTGAGCAAAACGAAGGTTCTGTTTCGTGGACTCCTTCCAAGCTTATAGATCGACTTGGAGCTGAAATCGCTGATCCAGCTTCAATATGCTACTGGGCGCATCGCAATAAAATACCCATATTTTGTCCTGCCTTTACTGATGGATCTATTGGAGATATGCTTTATTTCCATTCCTATCGGAATAGCGGTATTAAAGTTGATATTGTCGAAGTAAATTTTGAAATTTTGAAAATCTATAAATCGTTTTTTTCTGCACGAAACTGTTATAAAATTGAATATAATCGTAATTGTGTATAACCAGGTCATATGAAACAAATATAATCATGATGCTTCAGTTTTTCTGATAAATTTTTTGCAGGATTTGCGTCACATCAATACTATGGCCGTGAAATCCTTGCAAACTGGCGTTATTATCCTTGGTGGTGGTGTTACTAAGCACCACATAAATAATGCGAATTTAATGCGCAATGGATCTGATTTTGCAGTTTATATTAATACTGGACAAGTAATTTATATATAAGTATATATTAAGATTCATTCTTGTTTTTATCCTATAACTAAGCTTCTTTAATTACCATTCGAAGATCATAAAAAGTTTTTCGATAAACAGTCAAATCGAGCTGTGAATTTTATTGCTTATCATCTTTATAGTTTTTGGACAACATTCGTCTTTTTTACGATTTTTATGTTTTAAATTTCGTAATGACGACATGTTCATATTAATAATGCTGATTCATTTTCTTTCACATGGATACAAAGAAAATTTCTTTTGAATGTTTAAAGAACACTAAAATTTTATTTTCTAAGATTTTAGGATTTCTAAAGGATAGCTATTCTAAAATGCAATTCTGATTCGTGCATTTATGGCCGTAGTTAATAGATATTTTATATTTAGTTAATACGCATATATGTAACTTTTATATAATTTGGGAGTAATTAGGCCTGAAGTCACTAAAAAAAACCAATATTTTAATTATTGGTAAGTGGTTAACTATTTTTGGTTTGGCTGTCTCCATTGGCTGTCTTTACAATGGGAAATTTTTGCTATGGATTCACTTGAGGATAGGGTTATGCTGGATACTCTCTCTGGTACCACTTTCTGCTTTCTTGGTTTTTTACTTTTTTTGGTTGGCAGGTTTTTCGTTTCAAAGGCGGGGTCCAGATTTTGAGACAGTAATCTGCGCGAAAATCAATCGGATATATCATCATAAGAAGTGAGGACGTTTCTTTGTTGCAGGAATATGATGGCAGTGATTCTGGTGCTTCACCTAATGAAGCCGTGAGCTGGGGCAAAATAAAAGATACGACGAAGGCCATAAAAGTTCATGCTGAAGCATCACTAATCTTCCCGTTTCTCGTTGCAAAAACATTTGCCCGCTTCATTGAAAAAACGAAAATAGAGGAAAATAACATTTGACTTGTTCCGGGACTCGAGAATTTTCCTCATTATTTTATCTCTTTGCTTCAAGCTTCGTTTCGTAATATATCTTTAAGAATAAATTTGTATAATTTTCGTTATTTCTTAAAAAATCTAAATTTTTATAATTTTTTTCTATTTTTAAAAAGGAGAATTGTTGTTTTGTTTTGCTTATAAAGAATAAATTTCAAAAAGAGTTTTGTTCAAAAATTCAGAAAAATTCAAAATTTTTTAAGTTAATTTATGAGAAAATATCTGAAATAATTGAAAAAATCTTTCGCCAATTATTCTTCATTCATTTTTGTATAAAGTTGAATTCAGATTGTTTCTGATGATAGAAGAGTTGATAAAAGACCTTAGTCATGGATTGATAAATTGATTTCCTGGAAATTTTTTCTTTAAAAGAATAGTGTGGTTCATTTGAATTGATCGCTTCAAATTTTTTCCAATGGATTTTCGATAATATTCTACGAATTTACTTTGCTTTCGCCTTAGGACAAGCAAAAATATATATTCATCTGTGGCATCTATTAAAACTTATTTTATCGTTTGATAAGGTGAGAAAGGCTATCTATAGTTCAATATATTTTTATCAGACATATAATTAGACACGCATGAATGATCTGTTTTTGAAGATTTGTGCCTATCATAAAGTAAGTAAAAATGCATTATCTGAAGAATTTGTGGTCGTTTATACGTTCCAAAATGTACGTAGGTTTTTTAGATTTCCACTATTGCTTTAAATGAATAATCCTTGTTTCTTGTTTGCTATGAATAATAAGGATGAATCAAAATATGAAGAGTTTTTGTTGCTCTATTATTCTATTACAAATAAATACGTTTTGGAATGGTTGGATCGAATGGTTGTGAAACCTATGTCATGAATCGCGACTTCGCCAAATATAATTGCCTAATTGCCGTTTTTCTCCTCATAATTCGCGACATATCTGCTGCGGTATGTATATTAAATGTCAGCACATTTGATTAGAGCTTTTCTTTGAAGTTTCTGAACCGCTTTATCGCGTATTTTCCGCTTCTAATTCACTGGGTTTCTTTGTTTTTGATTTTACGCTTTTATATAATAGAATATGGACATAGATGGTCGGATGGTATGGCTGATCTAATCTGTACTGAGTATCAGAGCTTAGATTTTCCGATCTGGCAGGATTAAACCTGTTTGGGTGATCCTGGCGACTCATCTATACTTCTGTCCATCTTTTTGACCATCTAGCTTAACCATGGTGAGCGTTAACCACCACTTATTAATACATCAATACCAGTATAAGACTTTCAATATGATCTTTAGTATCTTTAGTAAAGCAAAACGAAAAACTTAAATTGCAGTGACGGTCAAGCTCGTTAATTTTTAATTTTTCACATTCTGCAATAATTTTGGCCGTTTCCACATAAATAACAATAAAAATCTTATAGAAATCTGAATTGTTTTGTGCACAGTGCGCATCGCCAGTGTTTAGAAAGAATTGGGTGTTAACGACATTACCAATTATGCCGAAAAACATGCAGTTTTCAAATGGATGTCATAAACTCGGTGCACCACCACTGCATCAATATTTTGATGTGGTTCCTTGCCAAAATTCAACTTGTGTCGAAATACTTGCACCATATGGTAAAATTTTTTAAAAGAATGATAAGAAGGAAGTTGTCCATTAACTTGTTGCTTGATATAGTTTTAATTAAAAGAATCTACAAAATATCAGTGTTTCATTTATGTTATGTGGAATGATATATTGCCTAATATGGGCAATATTCGATGTTTTCAACGGATAGTAGTCGAGACAGACCTAGATCTGCGCCAAGTCTCATTTGGGTCCTGACTTAGGCTAGCCAGATCAAGAATGGAAGAAGAAAAAAATATTTGGCAAGATTTTATCGATGCCAAATTCTTTTCAAAATTCTTTTTTTTTTCAATTTTTCAACTTTTAAAGTGAATGATTATGATCTAAAATCATTTGTTTTACAGATTTGATGGAAGGCAAAAGATATGGTGTGATTCGAGGTTGCTATAAAGATTTCCTATCACATATTCCAACGAATTCAAGCATCAACTGCAGGTACGGTGGTTCAGGTTCATTAACTATTCTTTCACCAGAACTAAATGAGCCAAATGATTTACGATCTCTGCCAGAGTACATTGCAATTAGAACGTGTAGTGATGTAAATGTTATCAATGAAACATGCAACGTGAATTTATTTTATGCGATTGGAAAACAAGAATTCATCAATAATTTGCAAAAAGCCAATTGTTTACCTCTTTCAGGTAATTTTTTGATATATTGCAAATATAAAAATAAATATAATATAGTATAAATATAAGTCATAGTAGAATTCATAGTAGAATTTAAAGGCAATTAGATACCATTTTGAAACAAAAAATTGTAAAAAAAAGCTTAAAAGCTAAGAAGGGAAATTTTTGAAGGGAATCTTTCAAGAATGTGAGATCATCAAAATATTGAAGCCTTCTGCACCAAAAAGTATTATTAAAATGATATTTTATAACAAAGAAATGGGAAGAAAAATGGGAGGATGAGTACGATAAGAAAAAAGGAGAAAAAGGAGAATGATATAATTTTTGCCTTCAAAAGTAGTCCAGAGGAATTATGTTATAGGTACTATTAAATGTATTGAATGTATGCAATACGGTAATGTGGGACACTGTTCAAAAGACTCGACAAATACATGTTATGGAAAATATTGTTCAAAGTTTGAAGGAATGATTAATGGTATGTAAATTAATATATTGTGTGTTAAGTATTATACTTATATATTATAATTTAATAAATATTATAATTATAATTTTATAAAATATTATAAATATTATAATTTAATTTAATATAAATAAATATCCCCTGTATATCCTATGTTTTTTAAATTCTTCATGAAAATACGACCATTGCTTATAGCTTTTTTTGCTTCATTTGATGATTTGTGGTAGGAAAAACCCGCAAATGAAGTTCTATTATGAGTCAGAAAAACATCGAGAGAAATAGAGCTATTTCTCTCTGTCCTGCATTTCACGAACTTTAGGTGTCCATACAGTTGTTCGAGGTTGCTCACCGATTAATGCCTTGGTGGATCCAGTCTGCGCAGATTATTCGATGAATACAACTCTAAAAGTTCCTGTCCACATTCAAAGTGAGCCAGAAAGCAATCTTCATTTTCTTGAAGTAGCGAGCGATCAGGGTCGATCATGCATTTGTGAAACAAACTACTGTAATGGCCAAATACCTCCTTCTATATTTATTTCATTATTTTTAACTATTATTCTCAATATTTTACATTCTAAAGTTTTTTTTGCATTTATATATAACGCTATTGCAATACTTTTCCTGTGTCGCCCTTCTTTTTTTTCTGCATAAATTCATACATTTTATTTATTTTATGTAGTTTTCTCTTTTAAAAAGTTCCCTTTTAGTTTTTCAAATTGTTTAACTGTTTAAATTTCTAATATATTTAAATTTTTTGACCGCAACAATAACACTTTTTTTATAGAATAATAATCTTACTATTTATTATTTATCATGAACATCAAAATGTGCTTTTTAGTCTTTAATGATCATGATATTGGTATTATAAACATTTTTCCATTTGTGATTCAACATTGCATTAAAAATTTTAGGAAGAATCTTAAAAAATATATGATTTCCCTATTCAGCCAAGTTATTTTCAAGCCAAATCATTTTCGTGCAATATATTTATTAGAACTTTTTCAATAAAAACAATTTCTCATCCACATTCTAGAAAGATTGATAAGGAAAGTTGATAATTGATAACGCAAAGTTTTCATTAAATTTATGCTGCGAAATCAATACTCCTCGTTGATTAATTCATTGTATTGAAATTTTATTTAAAGATTTAAATATAAAGCAAAATAATCTGAATAATAATGAAAAATACAATGAAGAAATTATAAAAAAGTATTGGATAAAAACTAGTAAAAACACAAAAATGATTTCAAAAAGAATAATTGAGTGTAACGAATGAGTGATGTGCACTTTTTGAGTGTTGGCACCAACCAACTATACCGCTAACTGAAAACTGTAGGGAAGAGAACGCAACGTTGACGTAGACGTATTTCAGACATATAGGTACCAACTCACATTCACATTTACCTACGCTAACGAAATTCTTTGATGATCTGCCTGGTTAAATTCTCTGGAACACCACCGTATTGCATAACTTGCCAGAGCGCCGCCCGGTTGATTGAATCAAAGGTAACCGCAGAGCAGCTAAAGCTAAAGCACATACGGTAATTCGATTAATATCCCTTTCTCAGTGTGAAAATTTTGGTCTAAATCTAACTTGATTAGAGTGCATCCTATTGCCACGTACTGTCATGAGCTTATTGAGCAGAACAGAGGCAAAAACCAGAAAAATCTAACAAACTAATTCTTTGATAGCTGTCGCCTACACCTATCACCTTTTTCAGGAATTGAGAGCGGAATTTCCTTGCCCTAGTGACATGGCATTTGCTCCTTTTCCCACACCGATGAATATGATGTCTGCAGGGATATTGTGGCACTCAATAACGTTTGAAGAGTTCAACTGGCAGGTCTAAACCTTTGGGGTTTTTATTCCGTGTTTTATTCGGTTGGTAGTTCGTAAATGCAACCGTAGAACTCCAAATATTCTAGTCCGGGATGTTGTGTGGTTCATCGTAGTTAAATTTAGATTCTCTCCATCTTTGATGGCCTTAATGGGATTTCTTTTTTTTTTCTCGGCTCACAATTCATTTTTTTCTCATTTTCATTGACCATTTCTCGAGCTCCAGTTGCCTTGCAAAATTTTCGATAATTTAATTAATTTTCGATGTTCGAACTGCTCATGTTCTCCATGTTCAAGGTTATATTTTTTCAGTATCTAAACTTTGTCCGTATCGCCATGACTACCGATACCCAATATCCTCCGACAAGCACGATCTCGCGATCGGGCATCTGAACCATTTTACATGGGGTCTAGTCTGCCTTCTTCTGAGTCGTATATCCAAAAGTACATTTAACTGAATCCTAGAGGCAAAATATTAACTGGGACCAGTACTCTTCGGCAGGTACTAAGGTTTTAAAGTGAGGATAGATTGACTCAGTCGGTTGATGTTGGAACGTCGATGCTGAGGTTCTATTTCCTGCAGAAGTAAACCTGTCCAAAAATCCGAATAATGCTGGCGATTCACCTGTTTCTATCGCCAAGGGACTCCCTGGCATATTTGTCCAATGAGACAAGCCAACGAACCGAGTTGAACTAGTTATGGTGAGGATTCTTTAAAAAAAAGTTTTAAAGTGTTGCTTAAGGTACTTTAGAACACCGTAAAGTACTGATTTTCCTAATCATTAATCATTTAACTTGAGTGAGTCAAAAGATTTTGAGGCATTCTTATCCGCGCTGTCAATTTTATTTTAATCTTAGTTCAAACCATGAAGTAGTTTTGTACGTTATCAGGCTCTGGGATATGCGAGGTAATCTAGTACAAAACTCTTTGATTAAAATATAATCAATTCGATATAAGTAGTGGTTGTTTGGGAGTTCCATTTACTTTAGATGTTTTTGCAGTGTTAAAATCATACATTGGTGATAGAAGGTTCATGCTCCTCAGCACAGAGATTTTCCATTTGCACACCACCATAACAGCTAACTACAGCAGATAATAGAATAACCTCATGTCATACGCATTCTAATCTTGGTCTTAATTACATTGTTTTTCGGGAAAGATGTTATTAACAAGTTCAGCTCGGTATAGAATTTATTCTTATCCAGATAATCGGTGCAAAACATAGGAACATAAACATTGATGACTAAATTGTTGCAAAATTTATCTTTATAACGAGCATAACAAGGTTTTATACGATTAGAAGTGGTCGCACTCTTTCGTGGCAGCCATTAGAGACTTTTAAAACGAAAATCGGGTTATGCATCACTGCGTTAAGAAGATCTTGTAAGGAGAATGAGGATAATAAGGCAGATAAATCACTAACACAGAGATAAATAATGCAAGCTGATATCAATTATTTTATAGAGAACAAAAATCCAGTACAAAAGTATTGAGACATTGACTTGGCGAGTTCTAACTCGTAAAGAGAATTATTGATGCATCGTATAGCTTGAAGCCTATTATTGAAATAGTCTGGTACATAATAAATTTCAGACAAGCCCTAATTAGCAATGGTTGCTAACAATTATACGAAGGATAATATAAAGTGGTCCAATTTGATTAATGTGGCATGGCAAAAATACAGCGAAATTTGATTGCGAGCCTTGTGAAATGCTAATGGGGTATAACCGATCCGAGAAAGCTGAAAGATAAGGCGGGTTTTGAAAGATATTTAGAGCTACACAGTTGCTAAATTAAGCTGAAGTGGTAAATTGAGTTCTTAAAAAATTTTGGAACGGAATAACTAAGGTAGACATTTCGCCTAGGGCAGTGGGTGATTTTGTAGGAAAAATGCAGCATATACAAATTATCATAGAAAAACACATAGATTAACATATATTTGTTCATATTCTCCTTCAAACTTTTCTGGTTTATCTTCATTAGCTATTAAGGTGAGAACCTTTCGCCAGAGCGTCAACTGGGAATAGAGAATAAATCATCGGCATGCTATTACAACATTTTATGGTAGGTTTATTCAAACAGAATTGAATTTATGATGGATCGAATGGGTTACACTATCCTTAATTTATTGTCACATTGAGATGAAATGATGTTAATAGAGAGAAAGTAGAGGCAAACATTGACAAAATTTAATATCGTATAAAATCAGCAGAAAAAAGTATTACTTACAAGTATACAACGTCTTAGCTACTCAAATCTGCGATAGAATACAATTGAGTAGGCGAAAGCAAACAGTAAGAAAGAATTCGCTATTTTCTTGGACAAAATCGTATTAATGATGGTCTTTTAAAAAAATAAGCAACATTTGTATAATTTTTGGATTTCAAACGAATTTTGGCTGACAATATAGTAAATTATTCTGGATTTCATATGAATTTTAGCGAGAGATTTTGGCTGAAAATATAGCAGATTATAATATTTGTCCTCAATCTTTTGCAAAATTAACGAATTTTTAAAAATCTCATTCAAATCTCATGAGTTACGAAAAAAAGAAAAATAAACTGGTTAACATATCTATTTGATAAATATCTCGACTTGTATAATTTGATAAATCGATTTAATTCGGAGGGATGAATTTGATAACATATTTAACTAATTGCAAACAAGGTCTCACCTAAGAGACTCACCTATTTTATGCGAAAATTTTACTAAAATGTAGATTAATTCAAAGTTTTATAATGATTTATTCTCAAGAAATAAGATAAGAGAAGCAATCAGAGCAAAGGAAAAAGATGGAAAATCGGATATGAATCAGCCAAGTGTCGTTGTAAGTAAATAAAATCTTTGATAGAAACATAGAGCGTTGTTAGCTAAAAGCACTGACTTCTGTTCATAATCTCCAACCTACTTAAACATAAGTTAGTCAGTCTAAGTCATCTCTAAGCCATGCGACGCAACATTTATTTTTTTGCAAAGGTTTGGTTATTCATTTGAATATAATTTGCCGTAAAACTATAAAACTTATCACTCATTAATTTTAATAATGGAATAATGAAAAAATGCCAGAATAATTAATTAATTATCGGAATATTTAATTCAGTAATTATATTTAAACTAATAGGCAGTTAAATGAATAAATTTCCAATTTCTAAAAGATATAGACATAATTATTTGATAAATTTGGAAACAACGAAGAATGGTACTTTTCGCCTAATTTTCCCGAATTTGCGGAAAAATAAAATCATTGCCTTTTGATTAGGCTCATTCTAAAGAAGGACAGGAATTCACCAGCACCACACAGATATGCTAGGTTCTCTTCAACTGGAAGATCTGTGATGCTTGATAGCCTAGCTACAATTTTTTTTCCTTCTAACATCTCATTACTGGTTAAGCTGGCTCTGCTGGCTACAAGATTAAAATGCCTCCAATTTGCTCGGTCCGATGCCTGTGCTAATAATAGAAGCCATCGTCTTAATCCAAATATCGCTGGTCCTTATGCCCGTTCAAAATCTTTGATTAGATCTTAACATCAGTCCAGATCTTAATTGGCTCTTTGAAGCAGGTTCTGCAAGTAGCGAAATATGCGCCAATATTCCTATGGTAAGCGACGAAAAACGTACCCTAACCAGCGAAGGCGACTTTTTGTGATTACATTATTAATATAGGTGGTATTTGAGCGAAGATGGATACAATGATGTGCGATTTTATCTGCTCGACGTGTAAAATTTATCCATGTTTCGCAGCCATATAGCTATATAGATAAGGATTTTCGGCTTTATGGTGATTTCACGACACCATAAAAGTTTCGACAACCAGAAAAACAATTTGTCGTTATCCGAATTGCAAATTCATCCTCTGCCTGGTCATTCGGTATTGGAGTAGATCCAAGATATATAAAGTCGGACACTTCACTCAAAAGGCAATAAATTGACAAAAATAGGTATTTTATCAGCTTCTATATAAAGCGAACAGTTTCTTTACATTGATTTTGAGTTCAACTCTCTTTTAACATATTTAGCATTATTTCCATTTATTATAATGGTTAGCAAAAAGGACATCATCAGCGTATTCGAGGTCTATGCTGTATTTTGGCCTGACATCTCATGAGTGCCGGCAAGCGATGCCATTATCCAGTCTATCGCATAGTTGAATATTGTATGGGAAAGGATGCGTCTTTGGCGGACACCAGTTTTTATTTTGAAAGGATCAGTCAATTTCCCATACAGACAAAGCTTTGCCAAGGTACGCTGATAAAAAGCCTTAATGAGCCGAATGATCTTCTCTGGCATGCCGTCACATTCCATCACTTTCCAGAATGCTGCTATATCAATCGGATCGAAGGTAGCTGAAAATCGATAAAGCAAGTGATGGTGGGTTGCTGGTATTTATAAATCTGGTCAGCGCAACCTCGTCCTGTTCTGATTCTAGCTTGGTTATGACGCAATCTACTATCTCTTGTTGCTATGAACCTATTTAGCAGAAGGGAAACGAAAATTTTTCCTGAAATGTCTAGTAGACTGATTCCTTCGTGATTTTCGCACTACGTCCTGTGTCACCTTTCTTGGAAACAGAATTACTCCAGTCTTCTGGTATTATTTCCTTTTGCCATACCAGAGAGTACATTTGTTGAAGGTGAGTTATGAACGATGATGGACAATATTTGAAGAGCTCAGCCCGAAGACCATTTTCTCCGAGAGTCCATTTTATTGGCCTTAAATCTATGGATTTCAGAGATAATTTCCTTTTATGCTGGCGGTTCGCAATTGCAAACGTATGGCTATATCTGGGATAGATATGGTTAAGTTTGGCTTCAAAAAATTCATTCCATTTTATGACGATTTTTAATAGCCCTTAGCAGGCGTCCCATTAATATTCTGCATTATTTCATAATCCCATTCTCGAGTTGGGGATAGAATGACTCAGTGGGTTTTTATTCGATTATTCGATCGGGAGCGCCGGTGCTGAGGTTCGATTCCACGCAGGAATAAATCTGTACAAAAATCCGGGTGATGCTGGCGACTCACCTGTATTTCTATCGCCAAAGGACTCTCTGATATATTGCTGTGACAAGACAGTGTGAAGCGAGTTTAACCAGTAATGTTGAGGACTCTCTCTTATTCTCTTTCTCGAGTTATAGTTTGCGAAGAAGGCGAAATAGTTCCACATGACTACGTCTTTTTCGATGGTGGAAGCATATATTATTAACAAAGAGCTCGAGACTTCGACAGAACGAAGAAGTCTCCATTGGCGCACTGGACCTTGATGCCATATTTGCCAATTACATTTGCCAATTCATCTTAATGGCACCTTAACCCCTCGGTTATGACCATTATGACCATGTTACTTCTCGGTTGTTAATACAGTTCTGTATACCCTATTGAGATCATCTGCGCATAAATTTGGATTACGTTGGACATCGTTAACACCGAAATATACCGAAATATTGTAAAAATTTTGCGCCATTTCACCGGCGAGCATATCCTGTGCTCAAGCCTTGGAATTATTTTATTATTAATATTATGCACGGATCTTATATTTTTCGCATACATAACGAGGTTACAAGTACCATGCGCATCAGAAGACATGGACGTCGTATCAAAGTGATCTGACCCTCTCATCTTAGAGTCACTTGAGGATAAATCCCCAGTAGCAACTCGGATTTTTGATACTATGATAGGTTTACTCCTGCCAAATACAGAAATAAAAATACTTAAATTAAAAAAAAAAAGTGTAGCTATAATCATTCGGCCGAATGTGTGTTGCCTTGTTTATGAATTTAATATTGCAACAATTTGCAATGATTAATAATATTAATATCACGGTGATATTGATGATGAGTTTCAGATGAACAGGAAAAACAAAAAGAATTTCTCAGCAGAATCCTATAGCTATAGCAAAAATGCATGCGCTAATAATTTTGATGAAGGAAAACAATTATTCGAATATGAAGAGTGAGTAATTTTCTATAAATTTGCAATTTACTTCGCATTTTGTCGAAACTGCTTCTTCGCTTTTTTCGTTATATAAAAGCGAAAAGCCCAGTGCCACACGCACCCATACAATTGTCCCACATATATTCACATCTATTGCAAATTAATGTTTTCTTCGCCCAAGGATTGTTATAGGAGAACAGCGCATAGGATAGCTTAGCATTCTCAATATTTAGAGAAGTAAGAGTAGTTTGTTTATGAAACCAATAATAAAAAATAAGTTTATGATTATGAATGATTAAGAAGAATGGTGGTGTTCACATAATTTTTAGAGATAAATGGAATTCATAAAAATAATTAGGAATATTTAATGCGAATTTTGTGGTAAATTGAAAAGGAGTTCAAAATAATTTTAATATGCAATTATAAATCGTTTAATATGAAAATGAGGAAAAGCCTTTCTAATCGACCCAAATATTATATATCCAAATCAAATTAAGCATAAAGCCTTAATACTTTGCTTGAAGTAACTTTGGAATTTGCTGATTTGTTGAATTTGTTCTTAAGTTACACTTTTAAATGCACAAAACAAAACATACAAAAGAAAAGTTGTGCGATATTGAAGTATCATTTGGACCCATTTCGATATGAAATGCTATCCATAACTGAAGGGAAATTTCAAATGAAAGCTAGTGAAAAAGCAAATTTTCTCATATCAATAGTTACCGCAATTGAAGGATCAATTGCGCAGTTAAAAAGCGCTCTTCTAAACGTATTTAAGACGAACATTTTGCTACTACGTTCTATTTACTTCCCGAATTTTGAACTGTTCAATTTTTATGCGCTCTTTCTTTTTCTAAGAACGCTTATCGTTGGGCGAGCTTAGGTTAGCTCTCAGCAAATGTCACTGGAAGATAGAAATACAAAAAAGTAGCCCAGTGCCACACGCACCCATACAATTGTCCCACATATATTCACATCTATTGCAAATAATCTTTTTTTGTTTGTCCCTTTCAAAGAAAATTAACAAAGAAATTGATGAAATACAGAGATATTTTTTGACTGACCACAATAAATGTAGAGTTTACCGTTTTTATTTGGTAACATTTGCGGTTCTCTTCGGAACTACAGATAATTTTATTTAAAGTATTTGAGTATATATATATATATTATTTCGGTCTATTTTTTGCATATTACGAAATTGTCTGAAAATGCTACGAAATTATGTAACAAACCTTTGCAACACACGACATTGTTTAAGAAGATACACTGTTTATCGTTTCACCATCTTTTCTGACAGTTTACGATTAATTTCAACTATTGTTAACAATGTTTACCGAAGAAATCGCTGTTAATTTCAAGTAACCATTGGGTGTCAAAATATTTCTTTTACTTCTGTTGCTTCTTCTTAGAAAAATCATTTGAGAAATCGAAGAAATGTCCTTTCATTTAAATGCTACTCTTAGGGCAACTGTGTCCAATTATTGTTCAATATTTCATCGATATTTCCAATAAAATTCATTCTAACTGATATTATTTTATCCATTATTTCCCAAATCATTCCTCTAAAGGTCTTATCTAGAAGATAAGATAGCGCAGTGGATAATGGCTCAGATAGCATATCGTATTTGGAGACAACTTTTTAAGCCTATTGTTAATCTGGCGGCCATCTATACTTCTTGTCAAATGAACCTGGCAAAAATTTCCGGTAGTATTAACAGCAAGTGAGACTAAAATAGCTAGAAAGAATGTTACTTTCCTAAGCATCTGCCATCTGCCAGTGTTATTCGTCGAATTCCTTATTGTTGGTTTCTGACGACCTACAAATTCGTATAAAGTTATCTTCGACATTAAATATAAAAAGATAGGGAGAATGGCTTAAATATAGCTTAAATTTTTGCCAGTTTCAGATATTTAGTTGTCAAAATTAAAGTTCCTTTGAATATCACAATTTTATTAAAATCTGAAAAGTAAACCACGCTTTGACAGTACAACTCTATGCAATTTAATTTAACGAAGATTTTGATTATATGGGAGAGAACTTTAATTATAACCCGTCGAATTTACAAACTGGTGATACATCGGCAAATAATTTTGGTGGAGAGATTAAGGTGATCCTACAAGCGGATAATAATAAAATTTATTCTCGGAAAGATCGAAGGTAATTGAAACATTTTCACTATTTCAGAATCAATTTGTGAAAATAATTGTGTTTATTATAGAACAGTTTCGGAAGATGGTTGGGATGTATTCCGACTTTTACCGTCAACATCGGAAAATTTGCGACGCGGTATATTTGAATTGAGATTTGCGAAATTTTCATTTCCTTAGAAAATTCTAGCTTGCAGAATAAAAATTAAATTAATCTCTTTATCTGTTGTAAAACTATTAAAAATAAAGCAAGATTTTTTTCCAAAATCTGAAATATTTTTTTAAGGTTTATGGTACAATACAAGTCTTCAAATAATCAAAGTATCAAGTTTCCTCGTTCTTTTCTCTTTAACCACCATCAGCAGCGTCCTCGCAAAGAGTTCATTTTTATTAATGACATCAGCAATTGGATGGAAAGACAAAAACGTCACAATATGTAATGACAAAGTGCCAGGTTGGTAATAAGCATTCGTTGAACATAATTTTCTAGTTAAATCTGAAAATTCTTTCTCTTCTTTTAACAGATTGCATCACCATTTCTGTAAAGTTTGCTGGGTAAAGCCACTTCCCATGTATTGATGTGTTGTGATATATTGGTAAATTTAGGTATTAAGTACGTACGTCCAGAGTTTTGGTTTTTGCCACTGATATTTGCCTGGTGTTGTTACCGCAGTTATCGATATATTGACTAGTATCGTTCATAATTCAGTTAAAAGAATTTATCAGTGTATTTACGATATATTTTTTTTGGATTAACTTTATATATATACATCTTATATATCTTCTGAATATCGACAAGAATGACTATAATCCAGTCTATTGCATAATAGAATATTGTAGGGAAAAGGGCATAATCCTGGCACCAGTTATTATTCCGAAAGAATCTCTCAATTCAGCATGTACATATTTATGCTGATGTATGGCTGTTAAAAGTCCCTCATAAGTCGAATGATCTTTTCTCATCCTTGCACTCCATCTCTATATCTCTAGAGCATTGCTCTATCAATTAAATGGAAGGCAACATGATCATGGATGCTGAGGTTTGAAGTGATAATCCAATATCCTTCTTAGCGTGAATTTCGTAAGAGTCTCATGCCTTAATCTAAATCCAGCTTATTTCGAGTGCATCCTACTTTCTCGTATTGCCATAAACCATTCAGTAGAACGAAAGCAAAAATTTTCACTTTTCAGAGAAATCTAGTAGACTATTTCCTCGATAGTTATCACAGAATGTCCTGTTCCTGTCACCTTCTTGGGGACTGGCAGTAGAATTTCTCAGCTGGAAAAAATCTCTGAAAATTATTCATTTCCAAATGATTTCTTGTCTACTTATATAATTAGTTTGTGCTGCCATTTTTTTTTTAAAGAGTCCTCACCATTACTGGTTAAACTCGCTCCGCTGACTTGTCACATTGGGCAATATGCCGGGAGTCTTTTGGCGATATAGAAATACCAGCCAGCATCACCCGGTTTTTTGTGCAGGTTTATCCTCCTATCGGAATTGAACCTCAGTTTCGGCGCTCCCTATTGAGCAACAACCCACTGAGCCATTCACTTTGTGTTGCTATTAGGTATATTTTTATTGATTTAAAAGTATGTTTTTCTGCTGATCATTGTTGTAAGGCTCCTGTTAAAGGCCAAATTGTTGATTAATTGTTAATTGTTCATTAATAGTCTAACAGACTTTCTGATAACTTAGAATATTTTCCATGAAAAAAAGGATTTTACATCTCAAAAAAAATTTTTTCACTTCTAATAGGGCGATTCAACGAGAAATATTATTTTTTATGGAGACGACTTGTCCTATTGCGCATAAATTTTAGCCTTTTATGCATTTTTTCCTTAGGCCAAACATAGATCTTTAAAATTAAAATTCTGTGCGATAGTTATGCGCTGATATTGAATAAAAATGAAAAACTAGCGTAGTTGCCTGAAAATTCACTTTTCTTCGTAAAGTAATTTTAAGAGCAATTGAATCGGAAAAATTGTATTGAAATACAACAAAGTAACTAAACTATTAGTTATTTTTTCGATAAAAAATAGTTACTGGAATTTTTAGAAAAACCTTTTATTTCCAAAAACTGGTTTGGTTTTAATTCTTTTCTTTTTTATTTTATTATTTACTTTGGAACAAAATTATAAAAATTATAAAAATTATAAAATTGAATTTACACTTTTATCTTTTATTCGATTTTGAACTTACTTTTTATTCTTATTCGAAGGCTTCAAGTGAATTAATCGAGTTCTTTTTTAAATTTAGTATTAATCAGTTTGATTTGAATGGCACTGATAACCGTTTATTTCATTTGTCAGTTTGCAGCTCGGGCAGCCATCTTCTAAACAATTGCATATTTCAAATTATTACCAGTGACAAATTGTTTTTCAGAAAGTGATACAAACACTGTTCACATAACTAATGGTCATGTGGTGAAATGGGTTTGGGCTGTTTTCTTGTCGCTATGTGCACCGGAAGTTATCTGTTTCATCCATTCATTACACAGCAGCTTCTTTCGAAATGTTAAAAGACCAACCGTTGCTCAATTCTTTGCTGTAGGATTATATAATATAATATGTCCGAAATTTCGACCTCTCGAAATGAAAATATTGTTTGACTAGAATTTCTCAATTTATAAAAGAAATTAATAAGTGTTTGGCGCTTAAAATTTCCGCCGGCGCTGAGCTTTTACTCCTAGCAGGAATAAACCCATCCAAAAATCCATGATGCTGGCGACTCACTTGTATTTCTGTCGACTCGTTGTGCAAATAGCCTACGGAGCGAGTTTAATCAGTAGTGGTGAAAGCTCTTCAAAAAAAATTTCTGATTAGACTAGCTGTTTGCACGGTAAAAATTTTTGCCAGGGAATGTCTAGCGATAAAAGCTGGTGGTTCACTGGCACCACTTAGACTTTTTAAGGAAAGATTTACTGGGCAAGGAATGGAACCTGTGGTACTGCGAATTGAATAAGCATACCACTTGACCGTCCTTACCTCCAGTATACTCACAGCAGAGATTTCTTTTCTTTTTTTATTAGATATTTTTATTTTATTGTGTTTCCCTTTATTGTCTTGTAAATTTGTTTTTTTTCATGAATTTGAGTTCATGAAAAGAGAAAAAAATTTAAAAAAAAATTTTAAATGAAGATTTCCATCTAAAAATTTAAGAAACTATGATCAGATATTTTAAATATATGCATGATTTTCAGATATTTTTAACAGAAAGTTTGCATGCTTCCGGATTAGGAATTCTCGTATTTCACATATTTCCGGATATAGATGTTGTCACAGGTAATAAAGACTCCAAACAAGTTGAATCGAAAAAATTTTCATTTAAAAATTTTCGTTCTATTCATTTTCTATTCATTTTTCCCACGTAAATTTGCATAAATGGAAAAGGCTCAGTTTAATATGAATCAATTCCATGGTTTTTGACTGCATACTATTCGATCTATTCCTTTGAACTGAAATAGTTCATTGCAGAATGCCCTTTTAGAGTATTATTATTACCTCTTTAGTGAGCATTTCGAAAAATGATACATATTTATAAAATGGTATTTATTTATATAAAAATAAAAAAAAATTCTGGAATTCTTCTTCGACTATAGATTTTTTGCTATGAATTCCGAGGCAAACAAATTTTTAAAATTTAAAATTTTTGAATCTTTAAAGCTATTCTTAAACGAGTTATTTGTTATAGGTGTTATGCTTACCAATTCAGTCTTGATTATTCCATGTATTTTATCATTGTTAAATCGGCGAGCAAGCAAATTTATTTTTCTAATCATTGTTGCCGATGTTATTTTTAGCTTCGTACAAATCAATGCCATATTGTCTTGGCCAGTAAACTTTTCATCATTTTTTTGATATTTTTAATTCAAAAAAAGATTGAGTGAGCTGGCTGATTGTTAGTTCACACTTGCCTTATGTTTTTTAATTCAATATTTTGGCCTCTGTTGATTTATTTGAATGAAAAAGAAGAAAACTAAATCAACCAAACCAAAATCCAAAATTTTTCAGAGATTCGATGAAACTTTGAAGAAAAAGAGTAGTTTACTGATTTTGGCATTGGTAATGATTTCGATAACATGGTGGCAGAATTTCACTCATATAAATGCTGAACTTTCATTTATGAAATGGATTGCAAAATTTGCGATATCACTAGGCGAAACGCGATCTAAAACCTTTGTTTTCGTTTCCATATGGAAATGCCTTATATATTTCATAATTCTTTCATTCTTCATTTCAAAAAGGTTGAAATTTTTTTTTTGCTGCGTTCATAATAAATTTCGCTTTTTTAAGGTAGATATAGTAAAGTAAAGTAAAATAAATAAGTAAGTAAAGCCAGAGAAATCTATTGTTGCCCATTGTCGGCCATTGTCTGTAGCTTAAAAATTCCATTTTAGAATACCGTATGATGACCTAATGCAGCAAGATCCATTCGGAGAAAAAATTATAACAATCACTGCCAAGAATCTAAATCAAACACAAATAAATAGTTTCTATAATCGAATGAGGAAGATTGAGTTGTCCGGCAGCTACGGTATGGTGCATGTCCGACTATATGTTTCACCACAAACAATCTTTTTACGCTCCTGTTTATCTCAGTTTTTATATACTTTTGATTTTTTTTCGAAACCTAACTTTTGAACGAAATATAATAAATTTTATTAACTTTAAGATCTCCCTATGCCGATAAATATAAAAAATAGTGCTAGAGAGTTATTTGATGAAACATCTGAGAAACTGGAAGCGACAGCGAATTCTCGTACGACAAGTTCTCAGCTCAAAAAGTCCATAATTGATGAAGAATCATTGAGCGCATACAATGTCTGTTTTTCTTTCTTGTTTAGTCGTTATTATTCATTTTTTCCTTATTTATTACTTTTTTTTTTGAAGAACACTCATCATTTCTAAACAGGTTAAGCTTGCTTTTTTGGCTTATTGGACCAGACAAATTTTACCAAGGAGCCACTTAGCGATAGAACTGTAAGTAGTTTTCAGTACCACTCGGGTCTGAAAAACAAATTTACTATCTGCGAATGCAAATGCCGAGCATTGGCACTATTAAAGGAGAGCAAAAACTTATAAGCGATTCGACTTATTTACCATTTGAATTTAAAATTTAATTTTGAAATTTAGATGAAATTTAGATCTATGGAGACTATGTTGAACTGAATCAATTTACAAGTGCCTACGACTCACTGTGGATTGTACTTCTCAATATGATAGCTGTTTTTCTTTGTTATCATAGTTCGAAATTTGCTTGCCAGGTTTTCTGCTTTTGTCGTTTTTGTATTAAACTTCTGAATAATATAATCTCCATCTATTATAGGCGATGATCCAGCAAATTGGTTTTACATTTCCTATGCTTCTGGCTGTACCACTAACAATAATATTTCTTGCCACTACATGTTTAAAACGGAGATTAGATTCTTGTCATGCTACATATTTCCTCACAAAGGTATTTTTTCATTAATTAAATAAGTCAATTCGAAATCAAAGCAGCTATAACCCATCGAATTAAGCCTTTAAAATTGCAAAAATGGATCGGATCTGAAAAAAATATAAAAATTTTAAAAATTTAAAAAATTTGTGTAAAAAAATTCTCATATTTCTAACTTGACTTTTATACAGTTAAATGAAACTGATAGAGTGACTGCCACAATAAATCACTTGGCAATTATGCTTAATTAAGACTATAATGAAACTTCTTTTCGAAGCTCATGCGCTAGGATTCTATTCGCAGCAGGAATAAATTTGAAATTAAAAAATAATGCTGACGACCTATCTGTTTTTTGTTGCCAAGAGGTTCTCGGGCTTAACCAGCGCTTCTAGGCTAATCAGAAATGATAAGATTCATGTATTTAATCAAACTGATGAAGCTATTGGTTTTTTAATCCTTAGTTATTACAGTAATTCTCAATTTTCATATCAGAGTCATGCATATCTTAAGAAGGCTAATGATGGCGCTTCTGTCCACTTACTTATTGTTGTTGCATGTGCGATTGCATTTATGGCTTCGTTCGGGGCTTTTTCAGGGACCTTTGTCCACTCTTCTCTTAAAATCCTCCCGAAGAAGAGAATTCCTTATCAGTTTAGAACTTTTCAGCTATTGGAATAAAAAATGCATGGATAGAAATATTATATATTTTAGGAATTATTCTGGAAATGCAATGAAGAATTTTCCACTTCATTCGAATTTATTACTTTGCCACAAACTTTACTTTGGTTCTCAACATTTCTCTGTCAACTTTGGGTAACAATTTATCTTTGGAAACCACAAAATGAACGACTTGCAACGAATGAAAAGTATCACCTATATTCAGTTAAAAGAGACTTTGAAGTATTAAGATTATTTGTTAATAAAGAATTATTACGTTGTAATCATCCAATGTTCTCAAGAAAATTTATGTAAATCACTATTTTCTAACTTATAAAAAGTTCTAACATTTTCCCATTAGATTATTTGTTCTTCCATACTACGAGAGTTATTTTATTGATCAATCATTGGCGCTAAATCGACGAAGAGATGATAAAGTCAAGTTACAAGCTGAGGTTCGATTAACCTATATCTTACTTGCTATACTGTTCTTTGCTTAATTTTGCCCAGAATTATATGATTAGTTGTGAAAAGATCCGTTTGTGGACGAGCAAATTCGAATTCATTCATATCCCTTACCCCTTTAAGTAATATTGTGAAGTAAAAATGTCGCTGAAAAAATGTTAAAAAATGTTATAATCTCTTAGCATTTTTTTCCAATGCTCATCGGACCCTATTTTTTCACCCCTATCAAAATTTTAATTAATTTTCCTCAGTATTCAATCCCCCATTAGCCTCAAAAACCTTGCCACTATCATGCAATCCTTTGGGATTTTATGATTTGCAATTCCATCTGCTACTAAATTGCGGAGGTATTGGGGTTATTTGGGGGTAAATGGCAAAAATAACGACTGGATGTGGAGGATGAAAGATAATGAAAATATGGCTAGATGTGGAAAAAATAATGAAATTCTAGGACAATGGGAGAATGAGTCGAAGAGAGTTTAAGGAGATTTTTAACGAAATATTACAGATTTTTGGAGATATCAAAAAGTTCCAACTCATTAAGCAACCGAGATCCCTCGGCCTGAGACTGCGACCACCTTTCTTTCATACTTATAATATAGTTATAATATTGTAGTTTTTTATATGGATAACATATAACTAGGAAAATTCACAAAATTCAGAAATGATTTCAAGAAATCATCGACTTTGTTTTCCAGGATTTTTTAGGGATTGGGGATAACTTTAGCCACGTAAGCATGAAGACAAATTCAATCTCCAAAATTATAAACTGCGAAGAAAAATTTATTCAAATAATTCAGGGATTTTTCAATCTTTTCTGGCGACTTTTCAGAGTCTGAATGGAGATGATTCTTACACTACTGAAGTCAATGGTTCTGTGCAAGGACGATACAAATCACCTCCTTCGTTTTGCAGCAGTTCATCAACTAAAAATGAAATTGGATTAATTAGGTTTTTTTCCTATTATGTGATGTGGATTCTGAAAAAAAGGTCTTAAAAATGAATAATTTCTTATGGGCGATTCCTTTTTGATAGAGTCGTATATTATGAATCGTTTGCTTTTTATTTAAAACCAGATTTCAGAGCATCAGCTGCAGATGATGTGATCAAAATATATGTTTGTGCGACAATGTGGCACGAAAGCGCACTTGAGATGATGTTCATGCTGAAAAGTATTTTTAGGCTCGACGAGGACCAATGTGCTAGGCAAAATGCACAAAAATATCTAAAGGCCTATTATTAGCGATTATTCTTTGGCACAATATCCAGCATTCAGATTTTGATATAACTTATCCTAATATCCTGTTACAAATATCCTATCCATTTAGTTCATTTCGCTACATTTTTATTTTAAGGTCATCGATCCAGATTATTATGAATTCGAGGTCCATGTATGGTTTGATGATGCTTTTGAGATAAATCAGAATAATGAAGTAGTTGTCAATAAATTTGTGAAGCAATTTTTAAGAAAAATTAATGAAGCGGCAAGGTAATAAATACTTCACATGTATCATAAGAAATTATGGTTCTGCTCTTTAAATTTTTTTAAAAATTATTTAAAAGTGGAATCCGAATCGGGATGTGTATTCTACTCGGATTATTTATTACCCATAATAAGTAAGGTCGCTGCCCGCTGAAGCATTCCATTGATATTCGAATTTTATTTGTCATTGAGAATTGAACGATTCTCTCTTTATGTTCTTCTCGCTTTCATCTTTCGTACTAAAAATTCAGTGCAGTTCATCAAACCCAAATGCGTTTAAAAACACCGAAAAAGATATCGACTCCATACGGAGGACAAATTATTTACATTTTGCCTGGAAAAAATCGTATGATTATTCATCTCAAGAACAGCCAGAAAGTGCGAAAACGAAAAAGGTGGAGCCAGGTACCTACCAAATTTGATTCAAATTCCATATTAAAATTAGTATTTATTATTTTTATTGAAATTTTATTTATTTTTAATTATTGAAATTTTAAACAATAATTGCCTAATTTCTGAAAACCAATGTGTATCATTCTATTCGCTGATTTCACAGGATTTGCAGTTTTAGGTGATGTACCTATATTACTTACTGGGATATCGATTAATGATGAAAGTGGAAGACGAAGCGAGAAAGGAGCTTATTTCAGAAAACACATTTATTCTAACTTTAGATGGCGATGTTGATTTTTCACCACAATGTGTGCACCTTCTCATAGATCTGATGAAAAAAAATCGGCGATTGGGCGCTGCCTGTGGTCGAATACATCCACGTGGTTCTGGTAAGCTGAATAAGTGAACTTTGTGTAGAAATCGCAGTTATAAAGCATTTATTCAAGGGTTCATGATTTGGTACCAAAAATTCGAATACGCTGTTGGGCATTGGTTCCAAAAAGCGACTGAGCACATGATTGGATGCGTTCTATGTTCTCCTGGTTGCTTCTCATTATTTCGTTCTCTTGCACTTATGGACGACAATGTGACAAGGCGATATGCAATGAAGGTTTTTTATTTGTATATTCGGTACCGTTAATGGTTTCTTATTACTGTTTTTTCGGTGTCTAAAGTCCTCTGATGAAAATTCCGCTTGACTATTAGAAATACAAGAAACACGATTTTTCCTTCATCTTTTTCTTTATTGGCGATTCTCTTCAGTCGGAACAACCAATGGAATACATACAATACGATCAAGGCGAAGATCGATGGTTATGTACCCTGTTGCTTCAAAGAGGATATCGGTCAGCATTTTTGCATTTCTTAATTTGTATTTGTATTTCTATTCTGCAAATCTCATGCTTCTCTCATCTCATTGACAGAAAGCCATTTAAGGCCATACTAAATTGCTAATTGTATTTTAGCAATTTTAAAGCATAGAGCAACCTGATAATCAAGATTTGCATTTGCTAGCATAACTTTAAAAATTAGATTCTGTTTATTCCGTATTGCATTTAAGAATATTTCCATTCTACCTGCATCGAAATATTCATTTTTAGCTTAGAAAAAATAAGAGATGATGAAAATTTTACTGCTTTTTATCGTCATCAAATTTTCTCCTCAGAGTTGAATACTGTGCTGCTTCTGATGCGCTAACTTTCGCTCCAGAAGATTTCAATGAATTTTTCAACCAAAGACGCCGTTGGATTCCGTCAACTTTGGCCAATACGATAGATTTATTAATGGACTATAAGAATGTGATATCAGCCAATGAATCTATTTCCATATGGTTCAATTTGATGGACTTTCCTTTCCCTTTTTTCGCTCGAAAATCCTTTAAATATATCATTTGAACAAATATTTTGCTATACAGTAAGCATATAGGCTAGCAAATCTTCATTGCAGGTATATAATTTATCAATGTGTCATGTTGGCTTCGTCGATTTTGGGTCCAGGGACAATATTTTTGATGATTGTTGGAGCTGTATCAATCTCTTTTAGCGTCAGTACAAGTGTGGCGCTATTAACTGTCACGTTTCCCGTCGCAATATTTTGTTTAACATGTTTTATTAGTGAACCTAATCAACAGGTAACTGTGCTTCTGTTTTATCAATTAGAGATTAAGGAGATAATAAATTTGGTAATTTACAGTTAACTGTTGCACAAATTATTGCTACACTTTTTGCACTATTAATGAGTGCTGTTATCGTTGGTACATCGATGCAAATTCAAAAAGATGGAATATTATCGCCACATTCAATTTTTTTACTTGTTGTGATAGCAAGGTAGTTCCTTTTTTTGAAAAACTCGGCTGTTGACTTTGTCTCTTTTTCTCTTGGAATGCGTTCATTCCGCTGACTCTCCCGTTCGAACTTGGCCATGCACTTCAGAGATTTTTATTTACCACTAATTTACAGTTAAAATCTCGAATACTTTGGTATATTTTATATATTATAATATTAATTTATTAGTCTGAAGGATACTTTTTACTGTACGACAATTTTCTGCGGCATAGCATATCACAAATTAAAATTAAAATCGACTTATACGAAGAGTTTTTAATTTCAGTTTTATAATCGCTGCATTACTACATCCACTGGAATTCACTTGTATAATACCTGGTGTACTATTTATATTGGCTATACCATGCATGTATATGCTTCTACCTATTTACAGTATTTGTAATTTGAATACAATTTCTTGGGGAACGAGAGAGATCGCTCTTAGTGAGCCATTTTTCCAAATCTATCTGTTCATAATTCTTTCTCATGAAAAATAAATTTATGCTTTCCATATTATAGGCAATAAAAAACGAACGACGATGCAACTGCGTTGGAGCGAGGAAAATAAATTAAACAATGAAGTAAAATTCTTTATTCTAGTTGACTTTAATATATTTGGAGTGAAGCACTGGTAAATCGATCGTGTAGCATTACTAAAATATTCCAGGGTGCAATTTCTATCGAATGCGGTAAATCATGCCGACTAATGTGCTGCTTGAAGACGGATTCCAACCCGACTTCTGTGGAGGCCGAGGTTGCCAGTTTTCTTGTCTTATTGCCAAAATTAGAGTTCGTTCAATGATATCAATGATTTTTTACGTAATTTGATAATAATAAGCCTTTAATCAAATTTCAATGCTAATTTTCTGAAATAAGATAATATATATATGTACAGATAATATAATATAATTTCAGATTTAATATATAGATTACAGATTTCGAAAATTAATGAAAAGATAACTGGAATAAGTGAAAAATTGGAGCGATTGGAAAATACAAATAGCAAATTTATCCAACGACGACCCGGTGCCCTTACCAATGGAAAAATTATATTAGACACGTGTAACGAAAAGCATGACGTTAGTTAATTGATCTCTTTTTTTTAACTTGAAATTACGTTAAATTTACTAAATGAAAATTTCCATCAATGAAATCGTCATAAAATAGGTTAAGAGATAACGATATTCCCTAGGTAAGACGCGCATTTCTATGATGTAGAATTTATAATTTTTTTTTCCCAAAAGTCTCAAATATCTCGTAAAATCTCATAAATTTGTTCATATATTAGGTCCTTGTCGATAATAATCAGCCATTAGATCAGTATGCAGCAGAAAATCGGAACGAAAAGATGTTCGACGAAGTTTGGATGAATGAAATAATGTTTCGACGAGCTGAACGAGAGATTCTTGAACCTGAAGAGGAGATGTTTTGGCGCGGTCTTGTTGCGAAATATCTTACTCCTCTCAAACTTAGCCAGAAAGAACAAGAACAAGTACAGCTTGGTCTCAACGAATTGAGAAATAAGGTTTGCTGAATTAATTACGATAACAGGTGATAAAGATCTCTTCGAAGATGCAAATATTTTTTCATGGGATGGAATCTCAGTAGATCCACTAGTTTTCAGGCTTTTCTAAAATCCCCCTTTTCTAAAAGCATTCAAGCATACAAAGACATGAGTTTACAGTTATTGTAATGAAGAAGAAAATTAAACAAATCCATTTTTTTTTTTTGATAATCCTCACCATTATTAGTTAAACTCGCTCATCGGCTTGTCGCATTGGGTAATATGCCATGGCGATAGAAATACAGGTGAGTCGCCAGCATCACCCCTATCTTCGTACAGGTTTACTCCTGCGGGGAACTGGGAATCTTCAGCATCGGCGCTTCCAATTGAGCAACAACCCATTGAGCCATTCTATCCCTAAAAATTATAAAATTAAAATTAAAATTGAATAGTTCATTTAAACCCAGTTGAATCAATTTTTAGGTTTCATTCGGCTTTTTCATGATCAATATCGTTTTTATTATAATTGTACTCCTATTACAAATGCAAAAAGATTGCATTCATATAGAATGGCCTTTGGGCCCTAAATTCAACCACACTATAGTACCTTGTAATAGTGATACACGCAAAGAGGTTTGGGTAATAACAAAATTACAGCTCGAACCTATTGGCCTCGTTTTCCTGGCATTTTTCATGTCGATTTTGATCATACAGGTGAATTTAAATTTATTAAATATCAAAAGCATCTTTTAATTATAAAGTTTATTTTATTTTGTTTATTGTTTATTACAGTTCAGTTTATTTTTACTGGAATTTTGATTGGAATTGGAAAATTGGAATTTTCTCACTTCAGATTTCTAGTTTTATGAAAAATTCTTCAGCATCGATATCGAATTATACTAACTCGTATTTATTAGATAATAAATTTTTATATTTTTGGTATATTTTTATTTTTGAAAATCATGAGTACGAATTTTACGAAAATTTTATCAAATTCAAAATTTATCAAAATTTTATCTTTATCTTTCTTCAGTTTTGTGCGATGTTAATGCATCGATTCGGTACATTGGCACATATAATCGCATCAACTGAATTCTCATGCTGTAAAAAACAAGCCGACCGATTGACTGAAGATGATCTTGTCGTACAAAACGCAGTGGAAATCGCTCGAGAACTGCAAGCGATACGCGGAATCGACGATTCATTTACACCTGAAGCATTGGTATTTACTGCAAATTTTTTTAGATTTTCGCAGTTTGTATCAATTATTCCATTTGGACTATTACTATTTGGACTATTATTATGGACTATCAGTAATGAAATAAACAAACAAACCACTTTTCTGCAGAAAAGACTTGTCGTTTCAAGACATGGCGAATTTTTCATTATCTAACCAGCAATTCTAAAACTGTGTAAAAATGAATATAACACTTTTCAAATTTCAAATCCTTATTGTCTTCTGTATATCTCAAAATATCATTATTTTTTCAGACTGAACGACCGATATCACAAAGACGCGTTGTTCAAAATCTCGAATTTAGTCGGCGATCTTTAATGGAACCGAGAACTGAAACTTTGGATGACGCTTTCAAAAAGCGTTTCTTTGCGCTGTCAAATGAGAATTTCGGCGAAATTCTGCGGAACGATAGTCGAGAAAGGCGACTAACATTAAGGAATGATACTATTCGGGCAATTACACAACGACGCGATTCAATTTTTGGTAGTTTTGGTGAGCGGGAAATGAAGGTCACTAATCTGATAACAAGTCTTTAAATTTCTTTTTAAGACATCGGTTTTCTTATCTTCTAAAATTCTATACGAATAATTCTATACGTGAAACACCGCAACTCCTCAACTTCTGTAGATAGAATTACATTCCAGGATTCAGTGAATGGTCGAAAAAATATTGTTCGAGCTCCAGCTCAAAGAAGATTAGAAAGGATTTTTAGCAATAATCAATTTGATATGAATATTTAATATTTATTGTTAATGCATTTATCAATTATCATTTGGATTTTTAGACATTTCTTAGTGAATTTAACTGAAGAGAAGAGTACCTAATTATCTTATAGTTGTTCGGCGTTGTTTTCATTTTATTTATTTTAAACTAAACTAAAGCGATAGATTGTCAGTTCTTTCCGTAATGGTGAGGCTCCTGCCTGTTGACGAGAATATGTGCCATTAAAAACCAAGTTTGGGTGGTTTTACTTCTATCCTCTCTCGCGAAAAGATTTCCAGCCAAAGCCAAAGCATAAATGGTCATAAGTGGATAAGTGGGTGTATTAAAAAAATAATATTTATAAGTATTATTTATGGGAAATGAACTTATATAATATTTAATATAGGGAAATTATTTGTTGCAAGTACGAACTGTAAGGAACGAATTGTTACAAAAGTGGAGTTTAGAACGTTTTAAATAATTGCATGAATATGAATGCAATCAGCCGTAAGCGCCTTAATGTTCGCAAATTGCTAATCTTCTCTTTAAAAATTTCGTTAGAAAGTATTCGTTAAAAAAGTTTGCAGTTGATGTTGAAATGTTGAACTTTTATTTTAATTGATTCCAAATCGCAAAAATCGAATGAACAAAAATTTCGAAAAGTTACATTTTTCGCAAACGTAGTAAATTCACAAGCCTTCTATTTACAAGCTGATTTAAAACTTAACTATCAAATATTTTGAATAGATCGTTGACTGAGTGGATTATTGTTGTCACTTCGGAGCGCCGATATTGCAATTCTACTCCATTCAAGAATAATTAAAATCCGAAGAATGCACTTCTGTCGTCAACTCCAAGCGACTCCTTGACGGAGGTGAACGATCTTCAACAGAAACGAATAAATGAAGTTCAACATTAAGAAAACTACATTTCTACTATTCTAAGGTGATGATTTGAAGCCGAATTATCGGGATTTCGAGAAAGATATTTCCGAGCATGTGGGAAACCTTTGCTTTAGATTAAAAAGGTCTGACTCAAATGCTGACTTTCTTAACCGTTTTTTAAAAAATCAGTCTGCTTGATATGAATTTGCATTATTGGTTTTAGCACAAATTTTGAAAAGCTTCGAGAGTTTATTGCTGCTGACCAGCAACGGCATTTATAACATTCGCTTTTAAAATTCACTTTCGAATAGAAATGTTGAGAGCTTTTGGAAAAAAGTTATAAAATTAAAATTTTAATAAAGCATACAACTGCGATAAGGAAAGAGAAAGAAAAAAATAAAAATTAATAAATGTTGAGTAAATTAATAAATTAACAAAATTAAGCAGAGTTAATAAATGTTCTAAATTGACCATAAACTGAAATGAACTGCTTTATTTTTTTAACGGCAATAAATATTCAATCACAAAAATGCGAGTAAAAAAGTGAAGTAAGGAATTTGTTATCACTTGCAGTCAGAAGTTATTTTTGTTCGTTCATTTTCTTAATTTTCTTACGATTTTTACCATGGGATTTGCATTCGTCAAAGTTAAAGCGAGAAAAAAATGTTCTGCATATCAGTTCTATTTTCCATACTTCATATGACATTTTTAAATTTATTTTAAAATTTTAAAATTTTGCAAATTTTAAATTTACTTTTGCGCGAATATTTCCGATTCTGGCATATTTCTGCACGCTCTATCTGTTATTCCCCATTTCGGTTATTTGAGCATAGCTAGCGCCATATAGCAGTGGCGGATATATCCAGCATGTAGATTTAATTTCAATGGAAAATCGTCTCCTTGGACAGTATCCAGCCAAATTTATTACAAGCATTTTTCAGTAAATGCAAAGCCATGAATATAAAAGATAACAAATGTTAAACGATAAGAATGACCAGTTGCTAAGTATTAGTTCTTCTAAGTATTGTTGATTTGACTGGAAGCACTGGAGAAAGAGAAAGCCCTGACCACTAGAGAAAGAGAGCTTCATGCCTTTCGATGCGGCGTTTAAAAATAACAGATAATCTATGCCCATATATCGTTGGTTCTGTATTCGAAATCCTTTCTGATCGTATCAATCCAGATTATGATTGGACCTCTTCACCTTTGATGCCATTCATCGCAATGCTTAGCGAGATCTGCAGCAATTTCTATGGTGAAGGACAAAGAATATGGCCTAATCGGCTCAGACAACATATTTTGCGGCAACATTCTCAACATAGATAATATTCAAATTGCTTTTTATTTTTATTTGAATATAACATTAATTTGGTTCAGTATCTTATTGAAGAATAAATTCCATAATAGTTACCCTACTATCTATTCATTCGACAAAAAAAACAAACGCCATGTGCTTGAATTGATAATAAAACATGAGATGCCAACTGAAACGATGAACAAAATCGAGATAAAATTTTCCCAAAGGCTAACAATGTTAATGGCTAACACAGAATGACACAATTATTGAAATATATATAAAATATATATAAAGAAAGAAAAATGAGAACCATTAATAAAATTCCTATATATCGGTTATAACCAACTTCGTATCGTTAGTTAAATGCGTTTTACATTATCTTTTAAAAATATCCAGGCGGAATGCACGAAATGCCTTAAGATTCATTCTAGTACGAATGAAGAAGTTATATCCGATATTTTTATTCTGCAAATGCCTTTTAATAATTTCAAACCATTGGTTCCCGTTGCACTCATATTTGGGCAAAGATAATGCTTGCAGCAGTCTAAGCCAACCACGTAAAATAAATTAAGACCTTTTTTCCTGATCTGTGTCGAGTCTAAGTTATTATGCAGTATAAATATTTTTACTTGTAACAAGTGGCAAATTTTGAATTAAGACGATATCACCAGTATTTCTTTTAATAATAGCTTACTTGATGTAGAAGATATTATCAAGAGCACAGTTCCAATAAATTTCCTAAAGGCAATTTTCCTAAAACCAAATGCTCTTTGTTATCCATTTATTAGACATCTATTATCGTCACGAATCACTGAGTGACAGACCATAAGTATACATTTCTAAATTCAAACTGTGTTCAGATTGTGCTAAGGACTTAAGCAGATAGCTCAAGATAATTAGGAGGCATGTTTCGACTAAGGTTAAGCATTAAGCTCGAATTTTATCTCTTGAAAATAGTAAATTTACCAAAAATATTTCTGAGATCTGTACTTCTAAACGCAAATGGATCTCTGGCAATGGGATCTTATTCCAGTGGAATTAACCAAATTAAGAAAGGATCCACATTCTTAGGAAAAAGTAACTGCTTGCTTGTTTTTTTGACTTAACTTTTTATCTGGGCGAAATATTGAAAAATAATGGAATGATAAATTTAGTTCACTAATAATTTAAAAAATTGGAACGTTAATAGATTATTAATTAACTCATAGGCTATTGAGTATTCGCTATAGTCTGCCTCCAGGGTACTACTTTTCTTCATCGTTATCAATTAGGAGTACGAATCTTGCAAACCTTTTCAAATGGCTCTAAAAAAGATATCTTCTTCTAACAGCTCTCATCATTACTTGTTAGGCTAGTATCACTGGTAAAAAGGTAAGACGCGTTTCCAAGCGATCTGATGCCATCGTCGACAGTAATAGAAGCCATTCTTTTTAAGATTTTATCCATGTATTGCTGATCTACTTATATATTCAAAGTCTTTCTTGACCTTGTCAGTCCAGGTCTTGATTGGCCATCATTGGCCTTTGACGTCACCCATCACAAGGTTTAGCAAGTAGCGAAATAGTGCGTCTCAATTCTTATGGTGGGAAACGAAGAACGTGCCGCGAAGGCGATGCTCTGTGGTGGTGCATTTGAACGAAGATGGATGCGATCAAGTGAGATTTTATCCACTCGACGAAAATATATTCTAGATATGGGTGGCCAAAAGTAGATAATTTGTTAATATTCTCCACTATGGTCAATGGAAACGAATTAATTGTTCGGTTTTTATTTTGTAGAGAACTCTCCATTTATGATTAAGCCTGCTGCACTGGCTTCAGCAGACCTAATTTTAGTCAGCAAGTTACTTGGCAATAGAAATTCAGGTTAGCCTTTGAAAAATTTGTACTGCCGGCAATAAAGTGCCAGTTTAAAAGCGCAAATGAGAATAACAAATTTCTAGAATTAATTGATGTCTAGCGAACTTCGTTCGAGAAAATCGAATGGACAATGATAATGCAAAAATGGTTCCAAAAATTTCAAAAGGATATTTCCGCAATGTGTTGGGATTGTCCACAGTTATTATGGCAGCAACCATAAAATCTACTTACAATATAGAGAGATGCTAAATTATCCATCTTTTCTTTATAGAGAAATTTACTTTGTGTATTTAAAAACGTCGCATTAGAACTTAAAAGTCTTTATACAAGAATGAAAGCGAACCGAAAAATGAATTTCGAAAGGAATTTCGGAATGCATCGATCTTTAATTTAAAGAAATTTATTTTCATCGACGGCAGATTTAGAGAGCGGTCCGCAGTGCTTTTCTCTTTCCACTAATGACTGCCCTCTCCCCAATCAGAGTTGACGAGTTATCCAAGTATGAAATCTATTTCATCGATGATCTTATACTAAATGGAATGGGCGATGGCCAAGCATCACGATATTTTGCTGAAAGACAGGTAAAATTGAGAACTTATTCATTTTCGAAGAAAAAAATGTAGGAATATCTTAATTTATCTTAAAAATTTTTCTCCCATCTCAAAAGCGATTCTAAAATTGTAAATATCTTCGATAAAATGGATAGGAAAAACGCTTTAAAGTAATAAATTTAAACGACGAACGTCGAGCATTACGGGATGAAATTTATAAAATTATTTTGCCTTTTTTCTCAGGATGTGCGACTACAGTGGTTAAATAATTCTCAGTTAACTTCAATATATCCGCGACTCTATTATTTTCCCCACTTCAATCCGATATAATATTTGCTGCAATTGGCAAAAATGCTATAAAACCTAAAAATTGGAAGAAATTTTTCTTAAATTAAAATTTTATGTTCGCTGTATAATCGTCGTAAAAATAATTATAAATCTTTTACAATGAACTTTTACAATGAATTCACTGAACTCAAACTGTGCACTGTTTTAACCTGAAATTTTCTTGAAGATGCCTCACAACACCAAATTTAATCGTAATTTCTTAAACGACTAAAATAACTTAGAGAAAAAATTCACCTAGTCAAAAGTCGAATTTCTAAGAATTCAAGAATTCTACCAAACGAATTATCCAGAACAAATCGCATGAAGCAAGCCTTTTCAATCGGAAAACTGTATATGAGAAGAAAAAATAAATATGACATGATTTAAGAAAATTCTATCATTTTTTGCAGTTGAACTTCTGCAGTTATGAACAAAATACTATGGGAATTTCAAGACATGCACTACGTGGTACTTAAGCTTCGATAGTTCTATTAATCATTAAGAGATTAAGTATTCTGAAAATTTTCCTTTTGATTGCTGAATTAGCCATGAATCGAAATTAAAATTATATAGCTTAGATTCACTTAGCGCCACATGAATTCAACATGATTCCCTTTTCATTTTATGAGACATATTAGTTTGAACTTTATTAATTATTAAGAGTTTAATTACTAATGCCGCAGAGGTAAAAAGGATTTGCACGAATTTGCAGGGCAATTGTCTTGTCTTGTTCTGCAAGCAATTTTTTCCATTCGATGCATTAGCTACTGGAACAAGTTGCCGAATAGCAATGCCTTTACTCGCTCTCTTTCTAGTTTTCAAAAAAAAACTCAAGATCTCGAGCTGTAATTTCAAGCTGCAGCTTCAATCCATTGTTAAAAAATGAGTCCCATAAATCCATTTCATATTTTTTCTTCCTCTAAATTTATTTTTTTCTTACCTTTTGTTTATTTTCATTGCTTTAGCTTATGCATAATTTTCTCATAATTTTCTGCCCTGCTATGTTCTTTAAATATAAAATGAGAAATTAAGACGAGAGCCGTCTTTGGCGGTACTTTTTAACTTTATTATCACAGGCATATAAATGCACTACTCTAATATATTTTGTTGCAAACAATATATCTTTGAGGACATTATCTCCAAATTTCTTAATATATGCACGTGGGCAGGATAACCGAATGGTTATAATGGTTCAGATCATCGCTATGTGATGGTGAGCTTCATCAAGCGAAAATAACTATTTTTTTAAATGCAAATCTCATAACAATATTGCAAGGCAACCATAGATGAAAATCAAAGTAATTTTGTAAGTAATAAACCTAAAATTTTCGCACACTGCAATAAAGCCTGTTGCTACACAACATTGTTCTTGTTAAGAATCTGCTGATATAAAAAAATTCGAAAAAAATGTGTCGATTTTTCCATGATTTCTTTTTTTGATCAGTTAAGCAACAATCAGCAATCAAGTTTGTCAAATCATATTAAATTCATTCTTATCATTTTATCAATCAGGTTCTTTAAATATAAGAATTAACATCATGAGAAACAAAATAAAAGCCTCCTTACAACATAGTTTCACATGGTGCTATGCACTATTTCCAAATTTGCTAACTATGATGGATGTTGCGGAAAATAACAGCTACACACAGCTAAATACAACTAGTAAGACTGATCAAGAATACCAGATTCCCTCTATTTAAAATGTTGTAGTGATCGAATACGATCGGATATTAAAAAATCACTTCTTTTCACCACACCCTTTCTAAAATAATCAAGCAAAAATGCCCACATATTTTTACACCTAAGGTAGCGATTGGATTCAGATAGCGAAAATATTGATAACATTATTTAGGGAAAAAAGGGAATCAGATTGGAACGAGGTTTTCTTATGCTAAAAATATAAGCTAGAATATCTTCATATCTGACGAAATAATAGAAAAATCTTTCTCAAAAGAAAAAATGAGATGTTATTTTAATTTTTATTTTTCGCGATTAATACTTTTATTTTTAGTGATAACGAATTAGGACAAAGGTGATTTTAAGTGGATATAACCTATGTTTGATAGTGATAAGAAATTTGCGAGGGAACAAGCTTCAAGGAGATTTTTCCAAGAAATTTGATAATTTTCAATTTAATCTTTAATAAATTTCGATTTTATTTCAACTATTTTTTACAATTTTATTTCTTTTAATTTTTTGCATTGTTTTCTTAATTTTGCCAAATCTAACAAATATTGCTGTGCTAAGCTGGGCGTTCGCCTTTAGCTTTTTCCTATTAAGCTTAATCATAGAGTCCTATAATCAAATTCTACTGGACAGCCTTAGTATTCCGGAATTTCCGGAACATTCGAATTATTCTCTCTGCTCTTGTACTACAACTTTTTTCAACTACGAAAGATATATTTTATCTTCTTTTCGCTTTTCTGTCCAATTTTGGCTTTTAATTCGATTTTAATGTTGTGGCAGTGCAATTTTGCCTAAATTTATGCAAATCACGATTTCTAATCATTCGTAATGCAATATAGGGGACTAGAAAAAAGAATGGGAATAATTATAGTGACGGGCCAAAAGGCAATATAAGGCTATAAAGCTAAATTAAGTAACTAAATTTAATGCATAATAATGAATAAAATATAAAAAGTTAGATTTAAAGAGTCACAAAAGACTCACAAAGGTATTTGAATGCGCTATTAAGGACGCTATTAAGAATTTCATTTTCATCTAATTTTTCCTTGTCGCTTTTTATGTTTAAATTAAAATTTTCGGATTATAAAATATGGCACCAATCAGTTATTTCCAGATGGTGAAAGAAAATTTTTCTTTTCAATTCAATTGCAAATAAAGTCATTTGAAAAGAAAGTATCAAATTCTCCTCCACTAAGACAATTGCTAATTCACTAATAAATTCCGTAATATTTGTGATTTTACCGAAATTAATATTCGAATCAAACTTATATAAAGTTATTGTACTTATATAAAGAATATTATACTTATATAACTTATATAAAGAAAATTAATTAATTAATTTGTTTATTAGAAATATATTTATAAACATGGACCAAGCAGGACATAGAAGACTCAATTTTTTAGCATACACACTGCATACTAGTTGCTAAATAGTAGGGACTTTGGGATTTGCAAACTATCCTATACGACCCTCGCGAAACGGCGAAAGAAAAGACTGCTTTGGGGTTCGAGGCTGCTTCCGCTCCTTTTTCTGTCCCTCCTGCAGAGGTGTATCCTTCGTTGGTCCATTCCTCGGCATCATTGGATCATCTTCTTATACATTTTTTCGTACTCCACTGGTCTTTTTTTCACTTTCTTTTTATGGACGTCACCGTTTTCACATATACTTGAATCTTTCTTGTTGATTTGCTATTCTGGCATGCCACTAAACCACAATGCACCACTCACTCTGAACTCGTGAAAACTTCTTTATCAACCTCTCCTCCTCATCGATCCTTGATTGCTTGGTAATTAATTTGTTGACAAGATAAGCTAACTACTGATTCGAATCCATTTTCCACTCTTGCGACCCTACAGTAGCCTTTTGCTTTCGTCGTCTCGCGACATCTCATTTGTTTTTTTTAAGTAAAAAGATTTTTAATAAAAAACAAATTAATAATATTGCAAATGTTTTATCCGTTTCTCAAATATTTACCGATATACCGATAACTGCAAAATTTTTTATACATCCTACTGGATGTCTTTCAAATTTTATTGTGTTGGACATGCGAAACACAAGGAAAGCCGGAGAATCAGTTATAAATGACAGAAAAAATGATCCAACTGATTTTAGATCACTGTAAAATTCTACATAAATCAGTGCAAGAGACTCTGATCTTCCTTTAATTCATGTATTACTATAGTCGCCGAATGCTGAAGGCAAATATAAATTTGGGCAGAATGTTTCCATTGCGCTTGTAATATTTCTCTTCCCCAGCGAGAGTATTGAGAAAGCAAGAGAGAGATCTTCAAGCCGTATGTAAGGTCCCAATTCTTGGTCATCTGGGATTTGTAGTAGGAAGCAGGGAAATGTGAGGGAGGGAGGGAAAGGGGAAGAGGAGATCAGGGCACCGGGCGACGAAATGGGGGTGCTGCGTGGGGTCGTCGTCGCCGTTCTTCCTGGGTGCGCACAAGGCAACCTCATCCCCCATAGATCTGCTATTCGCACTTGCCGCACCAATTTTTTATTAATTTTTATAATCATTAACACGAGGGAGTTACGTGTGAGATCGCTGTGGCTAATTCGCATCTCCACCTTCTAACGGCCCGATTTCGACTTAAATTTCAATGTGACTGCAAATGATGGATTACTCAGTAATATTCAAATTGCTCAAACTTATACGCAAAGCTGAATTAGAGAGTTCTCATTCACACAATTAATTATCGGCGAAGGGCCATCTAAGAATGTGGCTTTGGCGTAGAAAAGTGCATGAATGGGGGCGCATTCCCTTAAACGAATTTCAACGTGTTGCCGGACCACGCCAAGGCTACCACAAATTCTTCTTCGCTATAAACTCATACGCTTCGACAATCCCAATTTCACAACGGACCCGACCCATCAAACCATCGAAGAGAGAGGCCGTAAAATTTTACGGCAGCGTCTGACTTCTGACACATATATGCGCTATTGGTCGGTCGACTTTACGGCTGGTTTTTTGGCGAAATTTTATCTCTGTTGAAAATTCCGTTGCTCGTAAGATTAATTATTCGAAATCAAAGTTAAATTTTTACTAAAATGCATTTTAAATTTGTAAAAAATTAAATTATTTAAAATTGTTTGAAAAAAAATTTTCGATTTAGAAATTTTATTTATTAAATTAATTATTTATTATTATTTATAATTATTACTATTTGTTATTTGAAAGCATTTTTATATTTTATTAATTTGCATAGAAGTAAAAAATCTGCGTTTGGCGATATTTAATTATTGTTTCTTTCTTAGTTTCTAATAAAAATCAGTTTGGATGGACGGCAAATCGCTTATTTGCTTAAACGATTTCTTCTCGGCAGTTTTGTTAATATCCTTTTCTCCTGTCAGTTAATTCTTCCTTTACACTTTCTTTATGAAAATTTCGGTTGACTTTGGTTCAGAATTTTTTCTAGGAGCGTCATTACTGTTGGACTCGTTGCGCTGGCTTGTCGGGCCAAACAGTTTTTGCCAAAGGGTCACCCGGCAGTCGAACTGTAGGTGATTCTCGCCAGCACCACCCGATTCCCGAAGGATAGATTTGCTCCAGCAGGCCCGACATCCATCCGCTGGGGCATTTTACCTCCTTTTGCTTTCATCTTTCGACGATATTGCCGCCCGAGGAAGCGTGGCGAGTTGGCCGCATTCGAATTCGAGTCATTTTCATTTTCGATACTCGGTGGAAAAGTTTTAAACTTTATTAAATTTTATTTATTTGATTTGTTGTTGTTATCACATATCGATGATAGGAACCAAAACTATTAGTTGATATATCATAATTAATTTTATTTATCCATTTTCAATGATGGTTGCGCGCCGTGCAAGTAAATAGCTACGTTTTGTTTTTCGCCTGAATCTTTATATTCTGATGGGAACTGTAAATCCTTTTGTTACAATGTGGTATTCATAAAATTGGCAGAATAGCCAAAGAAATGCCTTTCTTTCTTGCCCTTGCAAATGTTTTCTTTTCAGAAATCTCAGTTTTGTTTCTTAATTTTGTTAATATGCTAAAGATCGATTAATCGCGAACGGAATTATTATTTCTTTTCCTTCATATAAGGCAGATGGATCGTTTACGAGAATCAGCTAGTGTTCCTGATTTATCCACGAAGGATATTCATCATAGTTCTTTTTTATGGGATAACACTACGAAGATTGCCACTAAAACTACATCAAGAATTGTAGAGTGAATTTTTCTCTCCTTTTTTTTGCTTTTTTGAATGTTCGCTTTCGCTGCTTTCATTCAGAGGAGAGATTTTGAAATTTTGAAAATTTAATTAGTCACAATTAATTATTTAAATTTGCCAAAACAGGGCCGCATCAAATTTTCGTTCATTGTTTTTACCTCGTCAGCATGCGGAAGAAGTTCCAACTATTCTTGATGATCGCATATTAGTTGAATCTATGAGTTATCGTCAAGCATTCGATACAGCTTGGTCAAAAATTAAATATAATGGATGGCTGCTGTGGCACAGCGATAAATTTATGAAAGAATCTTCTATTTGGTTGCTTGGCAAATTTTATAAGATAAATAATCCTGGTATATTTTATTAAATATATTATATTATGTTAAACAAGGTTTATATTACAATATAAGGTACATAGGACAAATTCTAGCAAAACCCTGGCGGTTAGTCATGTGTTTGTATCTTTCTTTCTCCCTTATTATTTATTTTTTTCCGATTCGTTATTTCAACTAATGAATAACTCACTGGATCGCATTTGTGTGAAGAAGGAATAAAAAAAAGAAAACATAAAAATACCAATCGCTCTTTTATACTTGCTTTGCTCTTTTTATTTCAAAGTGAAACAGAGATATTGAGGAATAAAATATTTGAGAGTAACCTACGTAGAAAAAGGAAATTTTAACGCAGAATGATGTGATGGTATGCAGGGGGATATATGCAAAATTATTTTCCTCCAAAATTTTATTTTGGTGATTTACTGGAAGGGTCGAAGGAAGTTATTGGAAGTATGCAGTGGCTTGAAAGGTTCTCATGAGCCTGTCATTGTACTATTAGTGTTGTTGGCTGAGACGTTTTTTATAGGGAGAGAAACTATTAAATCCTTTTTTCCCATAATTTATAAAGTTTGATCCAAACCAATAAAAATTTCTTTCAAAATATGAAAATTTTAATAGAAACGTGGTTTGATGGAACTGTCCATGATTTGCACACAATTTTTAGGTGATGAAAGCCGTGAAATTTTTCAAAAATTTTTGGAAGATTTCCGCAGTCGTATTTGGTTAACTTATCGTACAGGCCTTGCTCGTTTTCCCGCATCAAATTCAACTACCGATTCCGGATGGGGGTGCACTATACGTTCATGTCAAATGATGGTCGCACAGACTTTGATTTTGCTTAATCTTGGGCGAGGTATTTGCTTTTTTTGAGTTTTTCTTATTTTAATCATTTATATTTTTTAGAGTGGAGATTTTTCGAAAACTTGAACAGTACACGAAAATGTAAGGATGATTCTCACCTTAATATAGTCTCGCTTTTCTCGGATGATTTGGATTCCGATCTAGGCATTCATCGCTTAATACATTTGGCTATATCGGAGAAATCTAATGCCGTGGGCTGTTGGTATTCTCCTAGTGTTGCTCTTTCTTTATTGCAGTAAGTTTTTTGAATTATTTTTGTCTTGATTGAAATTACCGAAATTTATTTTTATTTTGACACCCATCTTTTAAACAGCTTGCATCATTGGTTACATTGTCTCCGCTATCTATAAAAATGAGATGCTTCCATGTTGTATCTGAAAGTAGTACTCCTCTCCACTCCTTTTCCCACTAAGCCAAATGTAATATATCGCTGTACATTCAAAATTTTTAGTCCAGATGGTTATTGATCCTTCTCAGTTTTGGTTTAGAGGCATAGTAAGGATATTCATTAATTCCTTTGATGAATGACAAAGAACATGGCCTGATCATCTAATCTTTAGATTCGCTTGAGGAATATATAAAATAGTAAGGATGGTTGAAGGTAGTTAATTTCATTTCCTGATATCTTCCACTTACCCGCTTTATTTATTACAGGTAGACAGGTGCGACATTTGTTTTGATTTCGCGGTAATTCTGCTAAGTTAACCGAGCTGGAATTTATTTCATTTGGCTATTTATATAAAAATAAATCTTTTTCTTCTAACAACTCCCACCATTACTGGTTAGGCTGGCTGCACTGGCTACAAGGATAAGACATCTCCAAGCTACTCGATCCGCCGCCATCGCTAGTACTAATAGAAGCCATTCCTTTTTCCATCGTTTAAATCCATATATCCCTGGTCCCCCTATATGTTCAAAATTTTTCCTGACTGTATCAGTCTACGTCTTGACTGGCCCTTTTCGCTTTTAACGCCAACCATCACAGGCGTGAAGTGAATCCCATATGTTTAAATTCTTAAGCACGTTCATAACAAGTAATAAATTAATGAAAACAGGTTTTTTTCCCAATGTGTCATGCGTAAGGTAATGATCGAATGGTATAGTTGCTGCCATTCGTGTCAAATATATTCATATTTATTTTTATTTTCTGACCTGAGGAATTAAAATTCGGAATTCGGAATTAAAATAAAACTAATTAAGATGCAACTTCCTCGCTAAATGAAATGGATTTCCATTCAATTATAGGGAGTTAGAATCTTTCAGGCACCATATTCACATATTCGAATTTTTATCACAATAATTTAGCCAGTATCTTTACATCTAGTATAATATCTGCCGAAATGAGTAAGACAAATTTTCGATATTCAGACGGTGTTCTGTGAATAAAGTATGGACGGTTATCGTCTTACTCAAAATTATGAATGTTCTGACGTTTCGCGCTGCTATGACTGTGGCCTCTTCATGTGTATGCAGAGTAGTTCATCTCCATTAACAAACGTCGAGGAGTTGTCTTCACTCGAGAGCTGAATTTATTTTCAAATCTAAGAATCGTTTTTCCGGTTTACATATTTATGTCATATGCCACCACGCCAGAGGTATCATGCGCGTCAGAGAATACGGACGCCCACTCAGTACAACCTGTTCACAACTTGTTCACCGTAGAGTCACTTGGGATTATAAATACATGTGTCCTAGCAGCCACTCAGATTCTGGTAGGTTTACTTCTTTTAAAAGATGGGATAAGTTAATTTCACAATCATGGAGCATATTTTATAGATGGAAAAGTATTGAGATATTATACTATTATTATTATTATTATTACTGATAAGAGAAGAAAAAAATAAAAGTAAATAAATATCATAAATAATTAAATAAATAAATTAGTTAAGAAGGATGAATAATCGCTTTTAAAACTGCTAGTTTTAAGATTTTAAAGAAAATTATGAAAATGATTCAGAAATAAGGAATATTTTCTTGGAATAACCGCTTGCTGATAAAAAATTTCAAATATGCTAACGTGCGTCAGTTTTTTAAAAGGATATAAAAATTTCCCATACATACATAAACTTAATAGATACACTGATGACGCTGGTAAAATGCCTTTACGAATCGGATGATCTTTGGCATTCCATTATTGTTATCAAAATAAGTCTTGGTGATGGGTTGATATTAGGTACGATATTCCAACATTTTTCTTGGCGTGAATATTTTGTTAACATGCACTTTGGTCTAAATCGAGCTACTACGGCGCATCCTTATGCTCCGATCTCATGCTGCAATAAATCTATTTCGCACAAAGTATCTCCAGAGCCATCTGTTTGCTGTGCATTCTATAATTATCATATAGGTCCTGTCATCCTTAGAAGCGGAATTGCTTTGTTTTATTTATCTGGTATTAGTTCGTTTATCCGTATCATTGAGTGCATACTTTGCAGATGGGTTCTGAAAAACATTTGAAGAGTTCAACCTTGAGATCTTCCGCCTTATCGTCATGTTCTTTTGGTCTTAAGCCTGAATAATACAGATTTCTGCGATTTTTACTTAATTTTATCGAATTTAACTGAAATTGTTTTTTTTCCTATATTTTAGGCAAGTGAAATAAATAAAGGGGTAAGATGAATGTGTGGTTTTAATCCCTTCAGCATAGAGCAGATAATCTCAGTTTTCAATGAGCTAAGCCAAATTTATTGATTTAATTGAATTTTAACTGAAATTTTCAACAAATGAACACATTTGTTCACTGTTTAATTGAAGCATTTTTTTTTACTACAGGAAGGCTTTATTAAATTCTACATCAAATGTTACGAATTTCCTTATAATGCACAATGTTATTGACGGTTTACTAGTGAAAAAAGATGTCGTATGTGCATCTAATAATTTTGCTCGACCTGTTTTAGTTACCGTTTCTGTTCGCCTTGGAACTGACTCCATCAATAGCGTCAGTTCATTTTTAATATTTTTCATCAAGTTATTATGATGCAGATTTGTAAATTTTTTTTCGAGAAGTTTAATGCAATAATTTAATATAAATTCATTTTTAACGTAAATTTACGAAAAAAATTTCAAAAATTTTAAATAATTTGCAATATTCTCTTTCCCTTTAAGTTTTTTAGTGTTATTTTAATCATATAATTAATTTCTTTTCGCTGAAAAATGGTGTTGGAATTGTTGGAGGTCGACCAAGACATTCTATGTATTTTGTTGGAGCGTATGGTAAAAAGGTTCGTTTTATTGTTTTATCATTTTCTTTAAATCGCAAAGTACTATTGGCAAAATAACTCTAACTCTAAATTTTGATTTCGGTCACTTTAATTTAACTTCTTTTTTGTTTTTAGAGTGTCATATATTTGGATCCGCATACAGCTCATTACGCATTATCACCATCAAAACTGTCAAATTCATATGGAACTTTTCATTGTGATCATCCAGAAAAGTTGCCACTTGAAGATATTGACCCAAGCTGCTCATTAGGATTCCTTGTTCGTTCAGAAGCCGAATACGATACAACAATTAAGGAGCTTAATGAAGTAAATTTTTGTTTCGAACTCTACATCATGTGTAAATATGCAATTTTTAGTGCGTAATTATTTCTTTTCTTATAGGAATTTTCATATTAAATTAAACTAATTACAACTAAAATAATGATTAGTACGATTAATAGATTAAAGAGGAGTTTGTTATGTTCAGTCAAGATCTTTTTTTCATCAATAATTATGTTTTTATTAATTTTCTCTATGAATTTGGTCAAAAAATTTTTAGATTAACTTTTTTCTTTTTTCGAAGAATTTGGATTTATTTCTTTTTTTCTGGTTTTTATTGAAATTTTTCTTTATAGATCCATTTCATTGAAACGGAAGTACAGAAAGAAAACGGTTTTCATCCCATATTTACAGCTCTTAAAGATTATCCACCTATGCTCAAGACTTTTGAAATTTCTGAACGGTATCAAAATGTACATGTTGATCAAGACTTCGAAGTAGTATAATATTGTCGACCGCAGTGTTGATACATAGAACTTTAAAAAATTGTTCATCTATTTTACGTGAAAATATGTGCAATTTTATTATTATATAATTCATAAATAACAAATTAATACTTTATTAAATTGGTGATTGAATTATTTTACTGAAGAATTAAGTGGTTAGTACTCACCACTTGTTTCACTGGATGTTATGAAGACGAGAAATTTCGCCAAGGACCCATTTTGACAGAAATATATAGGTTTCCAATGCCACCTGGATTTTCTACTTATTCAAAATCCTTTATTAAGAGGATTTAAAGAGACTGGGCAAAGTAAATGGTGGAAAAGCATTTTTATTATTTTTTCTTGCAGATCTAAGGTACTTATGTTCATCTTTTATTTTTTACTTTTTTCCATACCAAAAAATTTACCAAAAAATTTTGTACATTTCATTCAGCCTTGGTGAAAATTTCATTATATTCTTATTATATTTTTTATTCTTAATATCTAAATCTTCATCTTTTTGAATTTTTTAAATGGCGTTTCAAATGGTCTTTCATTTTTGTATTTTATTTTGTATTTTGTTTTCTTCTAATGCAGTTCCTATCCATCATTTATTGAAATTTTCTGCTTAATTTTTTACTTATGATTTCTCGCATTTCGGTTAAATGATACGATTCGGTCATTCGGTTATTTTTTTAAAGAGCTCTCACCATTATTAGTTAGATTTATTCCGTTCGTTTGTGGCACTATACAAAATGTGCCAAGGAGTCTCGTACTTTGCTGATAGAAAATGCAGCTGAGTCGCCATAATCACCCCGATTTTTGGACAGGCTTATTCCTGCAGGTTGAACCTCTCCATTCGAATTGAGCAACAATTAATTGAGTTATTTTATTCCCCCGGTTATCTTATTCGGTTATATTAATCTATTTCTCAATTCGCATTTCTTATCAATGAATTATTCTCATAAATTTCATAAATTCTCATAAATCTTTTGAGGGATTAAACGATACTTCGGTTTTAAATGAAAAGGAATATTGGCTAATTCGATGCATACCGATATTGAGGATCTTTAAATATATCTCCCAAAGAATTTTTTTCAAAATCTAATGAATCAAAAAGAATTTGAATGAAAATTTTAAGTTGAGCGGTGGATTTAAAATTTTTCGAATTCTAATATATTGGATTCATGGAGATTAGTGGTAGCGAATCTCTGAAACTTCTAATAACTGCTACTATCGGTACAGCAATTATTTTAGGTGGCGCTTATTATTATTACTTTTATGGTACTAAAAAGAGTGAAAATAAATCAGCAGATGGAACAGGAAAGGTTATTCATTTATTTGAAAATAGTTATGCAGAGCGACAAAAGCGCCATGTAATTGCATTCATAACGTATGTTTATTTATAAGACTAAAATGAACTTATGGCCAAGTAGGGTATAGAGCCATATGCCGATTAAAGCAAACAAAAAGAACGGGAAACGTGCGAAACAAGGCTAAAATTCGAGAAAGAGTAGAGAGGGCTACACATATTATAGAATTTGAGAAAGAAAGTTATTATTAGCTATGCTATGTTTTCAACATTATCAGCCAGTCTTGAACATGATTTCTTGATAATGTTAATGAAAAATTGAATGAAACAACATTTCACTTCCAGTAAAGAAGTCGTGAGAGTTGCGGCGTATTGGTCTTGCAAGCTGGTTCGCGTATATCATCCAACCCTTTGTCTCTGGTAGTTTTGAAATTCAAATAAAGTTGAAATTCAACTATGAACAAAACGAACATGATCGAACAAATCTTAAAGATTAGAACTCGTTTTATTCGCCTATTTTAAAGGCAGTCAAGAGTATACATTGGCTTAGATTTGTTAGTTAATGAATAGTCAGGTTATGCGTAATGTATGAAATATCATTTTTTCTGAGAGATCATACTACTGCTATTATGCATTGGTTTGTCCAACCAGATAAATCTTGCCAAGGAGTGGTTTGTTAATTAGAAGCATTGGTGAGTAGCAGCATTAGCCGAGAAAGCATTGCTTAAACATTCGGTAAATTTCATTGATTAAATATATAGTCAAGCTGGATTCAGACCTGGGCGCGGTTGTGCTGACCAGATATTCACGTTAAGAAGGGTATTCGAACATCGCTTCAGATATTTGCAAGCGACTGTCACGTGTTTCATCGATTTTGCGGCTGCCTTTGATTCAATTGATAGAAAGGCGCTTTGGAAGGTGATGGAACGCAATGGTGTTCCAGAGAAGATCCTTCGACTCGTAAAGGCATTTTATGAGGGTACGTCGGCGCAGGTCTGTGTATGTGAGGAACTAACAGAATCCTTTGAAATAAGAACTGGTATCCGTCAAGGATGTGTCTTTTCCCCTACAATATTCACAACTATGCGATAAACTGGGTTATGGACACCGCTTGTCGGCATTTAAGGGGTATCCAAATCAATCCAGAGCATCCTATCTTGAATACGCTGAAGATGTAGTCCTTTTTGCTGACAGTTATGACGAAGTGCAAGTAATGCTAAATCGTATCGGAAACTGCAGCAAGAATAGGACTCAGGGTCACTATACACAAAACGAAAGTCTTTTCGTCTTGTGTACAAGAAGCTGATAAAATGCCTCTTTTTGTAAATTCATTGCCGATTAAGGAAGTGCCTAATTTCAAATACCTTGGGTCCATTCTAATACCAAAAGGACAGGCAAAAGATGATATTGTAGCCCGGATCATAGTAGCTAGAAATGCGTTCTTCCGGTGACGAAACTTTTATGGAGCCGTCGTGAAATTACTATTAAAACAAAAGTCCGCATCTGTATAGCCGTGGTTCGATCTTGCTATATGGTTCTGAGACATGGCCAATGAAATTGGAGGATGTTAAGAAGCTATCTACCTTTGACCACTCTTGCCTAAGATATATTTTACAGGTCCGTTAAGCGGATATAATATCACATGATCGCATCCACCTTCGTTCAAACACCACCCCGCCTGTATTTATAATGTTATCATAGAGCATCGCCTTTGGTGGTTAGGGTTCTCCGTCGTCCACCACAAGAGTTGTCGCAAATTTCGTTACTTGCTAAACCGTTTGGCGTCAAAAGCGAGCTGGGCCAATCAAGACCTGGATTGATACGGTCAGAAAAGATTTTGAACGTATAGATGGACTAGCAATATATGGATTTAGACGATCGAAAAAGGAATGGCTTCTATTACTGTCGATGATAGTATCAGATCACCCCGCTTGGAAGCATAGTCTTACCCTTGTAGCCGTTGGAGCCAGTCTAACCAGTAATGATGAGAGCTGTTAGAAGAAGAAGACTGAATAGCCTAGTATCTATCCTCCAAATTCTGATATCCAGTTATAAAAGTCCACTTTAATGCCACCATATTTCTTAATGGTGACCATTATTTCATAAATTAATCATAATGGTATTGGGCACTGTAATAAACGGATTATTGACTAACTTTCAGATTCAGTTAAATAGTGGAAGCTATTTTTGCATTAACAACTAATGCTAACAATTTAAAAGATTAGCCAGTATCTGTGAAATAATAGGTTTTTTAAAAAAATTAGTACTGATAAGAGGATATTAGATTGTTGACATCAAAAAATATTTTGTTGCACTTGTTGCAAATCAAACTGTCCATCACAACTAACATATGTTATGCCCTGTAATTTAAAGGATTATAAGCATATTTTTTATGAATCAAACTATATGGGACAATTTCCTGGTTCTTGATTTTGAACCATATTTTATAACTCTAAAAACTAAAAAGAAGAGAAGATTTAAGGAAATTTTTGTAAAAAATCTGTGGAATAATATAGAATCAGCTGATGCGTTTGATTTTAATTTTCATAAATTAATCATAATCATATTGGGTGTTATTAATTTGAATGAGGCAGTGGATCATTTCTTTAGTTTTTTCTTAAATGTTTGGACAAATTAAAGAGTCACTGGAGAAAGGAATTCAGGAAAGTGCCGCGAATGATAGAAAATTTCTTTTCGCTTATGAATTTTGAAAAAATATAAAACTGAAATTGAAAACTAAGAAATTTTTATTTTTCTTTCGAAAGAAAAAGAAGAAAAATTTTTTTTTCTAGTTAAAGAAGTGCCATTTTAATACGAAATTGGAAGCAACAAATATTTCAAGTGTCACCAGCAATTCGCCACCAAACGCAGTTAGTAAAGAATCAGCATTAGCTCAAACTGTTGTTCTTAATTCGCCATTAAGAACAGTTGCGCGAAAAACGTCCGAAAGAATTGCATCACTATGTATAGGTTCCATGAGCTCGCCTTCGTCATTCACAACAAGATCACTGGTATCAGTCTGGAGTACCAATCCGTCAGGAGCCGAGTTAAAATCATCTGATTCAATTAGCAGGATCAGTCAACCATCAACGTCAGTTAAATCTGTAAATTCAAGCCACTCTACTGATTTATCAGTCGCTAAATCAGGATCCCTGGATTCAAACATTTCTGTGAACTCAGTGATTGTGGAAGGTTATTTTTTTGAGATTTTTTTTCTGAAATTATTTAAGAATGAATCGAACCTCCAGGCGTGAAATTGTTTAAGACTGAATTTAATGTAATTTTAAGTTTTCTTTTCAAATTTCAAATCAAATTTCAAAAGTATTCATGACCTCTGCATCACTGAATATTTTATCTCATTAGTTTCATTACTCCACAAAAAATGTCGATTTGTTTGCTTGTAAAGCATAATAAATACGCGACCATTAATGCTTAAGACATTCGAAAACAACCCAAAAATGCAAATGCAGAAGCTGCTGGTGCGAAATGTTTAGTCTTTTTGAAAGTGGATTACGAATAATTAAAAGCCGATAACTGCATAATATTGGTGAAATCCTTTTGCCTGTGTGTTGATAATAGTGAAATTCCATTGAGCAATTTATAGTCGAATTAGCTAGCGATGTAGAAGAACGAACAGGTCAAAGTTCTCTTTTTAAATATCAATTTTAGTGAAGAGTGGAATTCTTCTATTAAAGAGGAAACTGTCGAAGAGATGATAGTTAAAAAAGTGAACTCAAGCAATAAGCATGGAAAAGAATATCCTTTTATATGCTATAGATAGAGCTCATCGAGGAAGGCTTTCTAGCCTTCAAAAAATTTACCTCTAGCTATTAGCTCTATTTTTCAATCATTGTCTCATGCATCCACAACATTCGATAGCAAAAAAGCTATGGCGACGGTTGCATTACGCATGGTATTATTTCTGTTGTCGAATAATATTGTATTAAATGCATTAAATATATATATATTGGATTAGTTATACAAAGTCCATTTATAATAAAATGTTTTTTTACCCTCACTTTTATGTTTTAAATATTTTAAAATTGTATTGTTTAAGTGAAATATTTTCTCTTATTAAAGTACTTTTGGCTCGAAAGTAAGCATTTTAAAACTCATTATCAATCTTTACTTGCTCTTTGCTAAACATATAAAATTCACTAAAAAATTTTATGAATGAGAGAGGCCACAGAGGCACACAAGTGTTGCGACAAAAAAGGTTGAGGACTACAATAAACCGAAAAACTACTTCGAAGTATACCACATCTTATTAGACTATCGAGTAAAGTTTAGCACTATTATCAGTAATATCAAGAATATTCAATTTTAAATCATTGAAAGACTTAGTGCTAGAAAATTCAAAATCCTAATTTATTTTTTTACATCGTAACTCGTGCAAGCTTTTAGACTGAATATATTTTTAATCGTAATGAAACATGATTCATATTACATTTAAAAAATTTATCTAAAATATTTACATTTATATATTTAATATAATATTTGATTGGAGTAATCCGAGAAATCTTTTTTAACCCATCATTTATAGTAAAGAATATTAAATAAATGAAAACCTCCATGAGCTTTAAATTTATTTAATAAATCACCAAAAATCAACCTGCAATTAAAGTCATATTTAAAATCATATTTAGATTTATAGTTTCTTAGCAGCAAAAATATTCAAAATATTTTCTTAGCAGCAAAAGTATTCCAAAGAATGGTAATCAATGGTAATGGTAAGGGTTATTAATACTACTACACAATTAAATATTATACCTTATGCAGTTAGTTACACTATTTTTCGAAGTCTACCTGGCTAGCTTTTGAATGTTTCAACATTTCGCTTCGCATATCTCGCAACTGCGAGTGCGGCTTAAGATCTAGATTTATGTGCATAAATTATCAAATCTAGACTATATTAACTGAACGAATTCGAATTTTTTTAGGTACCATAATGAATATAAAAGGAATCGATAACAGTCGAAGAAAACAAAAAGCTTCTGTCACAATAAACAATGCAAGTTAAGATTTTTTGAAGGTTTTCTTCATATTCACTTAATTTAACGTTGTAATTATCAATAAAACTTATTGAAGCTCTTAGTTGCGAAAGAAACTTAGCTTATTTATGATTTTATTACACATTTGGCCTCATTGAATATCTTCGTTGAAGAATTCAATACAAACACAAATTTATAAATAATGCATGGCAAATGGCTATTTTAATAATTTATTTTTTCCGAATCCATTATTTTGCTCTTCTTTTTTTAATTCAAACAGATCCACACAATAGATAAAATATGGAAAAAATTTCGGAAGAATTCAAAAATATGATAATTTTTCTAATTTTTCCAATCCATTATTAGGTTCGTTCTAAATTCAATTTGTTCAATTTCAATTTGTTTTTTGTGCCTTCGAAATTTGCGATTCTTTACGTTCGAGCTCAATCTAAAAATATTTTTAATTATTTTTAATCGAAATTGAAACGAAAAAAGTTAATAGGAAAAGCATAACTAATTAAACGATAAAAAATAATGTTGGCGAAAAAATTCAACTTTTCATAAATTTATTTTTGGAGAAATTAAAGCAAAAAAATTATTTCTTTCACAGTTTTTGATGATTTTCATAAAAAATTCTAATTAGAGACTAATAATTTAAACCTCAATTTTATAGTTGTACACACCATATTCATCAATAATTGGTATTTGTAATGGAATCGGAATTTGCAAAGCTAAAATTCTATTTCATTTAAAATCATTGTAAAAGCGAATATAAAAAGAATAAGTTAATGAATCGAACCTCTTAAATCTAAATTTAAAATTTTGTAGAAATTGATTTCAAAATTTGGATTTTTTTCTTAACATGCAATTTTTTTAATTTTTTGAAAATGATTAATGAAGATTTGCCGATCATAGAATATTCTTTATTTCCATGAAAAAAATTCCCATTATTTTCGTTTGTCTTTAGAAAAGCTTTGCAAAATCAAAACATGGCGATTTGTGAAATTAATGGCGCATTTATAAGATGGCATAACTAGATTATTTTTAGATGAGAGGAGAGGACAAATTTACGCGAGCAACGAGAAAATTTCAACAGTAAATCACCTAAGAATTTTTAATTATTTTGCTTTTTACTTGCTTCCTCGTTTCGCAATTCCCAACAATAAATGTGATCAAATTTATTAATTTCGTGGATTTTTTAAAGCCGTTATGGCTAAATCGCATTCTTTCTCATTCTTGATTTTGGATCCATTATAGTTTGTATTTAAGCCGCGCATGTATTGCACGAAAAGTTAATTATCAGTTTAAATAGATGGTATATACTTCATTTTCAACATCATCGATGAGTAGTTTAGAATGTAAATTTCTATCATCATAGGCCGAACTTGTAAAGTATGGGAAATAAAGTTTAAATCAGAAAATTATTTTGTCTAATTTTGAACATTATTAAATTAACATTCGTTCATTAAAAGTAAGAAAAGTGGGCCGATTTAAAGCCATTAACCTATTTTCGATCTAAACAAATCGACTTCATCATTACGATTGAGGAAAAAATTTCTTTTCTATATTTTACTAACCATTTAGCACAAATTCCGGAAAGCTTTGAGCATCCAAATTATTTTCTGTCGCATCCTTAACTTCTTCTTCTTTCTTACTTTTTTCCGATTTTTGTTTCACCAAAGAGTTGTCATCCATATTATGGATGTTTTCCGTTTGCTCTGTTTCAAGCTTTTTCACAGGTTGATCTACTGTTTCTAATTTTGCTGAGCTTAATACTTCTTGCATTTTCTGATACTCATGAAAGTATATTGACTCACTAGCTGAATGAGTTTCACAGATTCTAGATGAAAATAAGAATTGATTTTTTAAAATAAATATGGTGCTAAAAGAAAGAAATTGGGCTATCTCACCTATATTAGCTATGTTAATATGTGTGCGCATAAGTTAATAGCAAAATCTGCTAAATTTTTTTGCAAATATTTTCAAATCTCGTCGTAATATACAATTTTTGCATACTGTTAAGATAAATTTAACCCATCAGATTAGTTGCAATTACTCATTTCTTCTTCTAACAACTCTCCACATTACTGGTTAGGATGGCTCCGCTGCCTACAACATTCCCTTTTCCATCATCTAATTACTCATTTTGATTATTTATCTCTTATCTCTTGTAAGGTTTTATACCTTTGTGAATCGATCATATTTGTAATATTTGCATCAAATATTAATTTCAAATGATTGCATAAATTTTCATCGCTGTATGGCAAAATTTCATTTATAATACGATACATTTTCTAAAAATAGTCCCATATTAAAAATTAAATTATAAATTATAAACGCTAATTGAGGAAATAATCCAGTGAAAATGAACGAATACTTCTTTTTCATGTTTTTTATCTTTTAACCACATTAGAATCGCTCGAAGAATTGTAAGCGCAGTTTCCGATTTTGAATCACCTCGTTCGAGACTCTTAAATAAATAATTAAAATTAAAAATGCACTTTAATTTTTTATATTTTATCCATGTTATTTCGGATTTTTGTTGGTCAAAAATATGATTTTCATTTCGCGTTTTGGCCCAAAATTTATTTCAGGAGGTGCGCAAAATACTATATTTTCTACTTTTTCATGCGCCTTATCCAATCTATCCATTTCAATGGTATCAAATGGCACCAACTAGATTGAAATTAAATAAGCTATGCACTTGTCTCTTAAATTTATTTATAACCTTCTGCATGTAAATCGCTGTGTATAATTTAATGGTGCGAAAATTTATTAGAGAGAAATACGACTGGCAAATAGTTTTCTCAATAATATTTAATGATGCCTGCAATTTTTCTGTATTATCTTAAGCAAATACAAATATAAACATGAATTTTTTTACCACAAAAGATTAATTATTTGAACGAGAATTACTTGAATAACTTTCTCGCAATATTTATTGCGAAGATTTAAAGCTGCGATATCGATGGCAAGAAGCACTGAATCGACATTTGAAGCTAATATTAAAAGTTGTTCAGTTAATGCTTCTAGCATTTCCTCCATTTCTAAAGCATTAGCAACGGCTAGAGCATCTATTAGCTGAAATCAAAGCTTCTTTCTGCATTCAGGAAAGTTAAATTATGAGGATTTTTAGTCATAGTTTTTATTTCGAAACACTAAACAGTTTTAACTTATCGCCTACTTCGGTTTATTATGGTTTATTCAAACTTACATTCTTAACATCAAAAACCGATTGGCCATCACTATATTCTTTAGCAATAGTAAGACCAATATAGCTAAAATGAAAATTCAATTTGGCAAGGTCATCCAAGAATATTTGTGTCGCAAACAATCCTGGAAATATTGCTTAATAAATGTCGACGTTAAATTTTATACTCCGCATCTCTTAGGCATTAAGGTTCATAAGGTTCATGGAGGACCATACTGGCCGATAACGGGAAGTTAACGGAACAACCTTTTTCTTGAGTTAAACGACGCTTTATGTATGATGACATAGGTATAAATCGGCTCTCGCTGACACGAACTTTAGCATCACCAAGGCGCAATATACGAAATCCACTTTTCCTTGGAGAATTTTCAACAACCTATGATTTGTTTTCTGAGGCTATAGCTATTAAACTTTTCCTTGCCATTGATCAGAATTATTTAGTTAGTAACGAGAAAAAATAAAAGTACAAACTAATTTCTTCATTCGTAAAAAATGTTTATACTTCCACTTAAATATTTTTATACAAATAAATAAATGAAGAAATCAAGCAGTCGCTGATATGCGATGAAACATCTTTGAATGGCAATCGCCATATCTTCAAATTTTATCGGTTTTAAATACTGAATAATGAATAAACATACATTCCTTTTGATGATAATTTCATGACAGTCTATTTTATTAAGCAAATTGGAAGACATCGAGAAACGACCGCTCGAGACAATGTTTAGAGCAGAAATAATTTTGAATTTAGGAATGTGTTAAGTTTACTAATTTTTTAAATTTTGCTATTTCCTAAATTAGTAATTTTGTTGCATTAAAATAAATAATACTTAAATTATTTAAGAACTAAGTCTGTTATTTTGCTAAAATCAATCAGATGAATCGATGATTATGTTAAAATTCATCACTTATCAATGCATAAAATCACTGAACAAAGTTATGAAGTTGAAAAGGAAGATCCCAAAAATCCCAAAATAACAATTGAATTTCTCTGAACGATAATTTGCTAGTAAAATTTAAGGTTATGAATAATATCATTTATTAATTATGTTTCATTTTTTTTGCATCAAAGCCTTTATTAATTAATTAGCAAGAAATTAGCAACTTGCTTGTAATTTTAATTTTAATGTTTCAATAAGTTTAACAAATTTGATTCAAGAATTTGTCATATAATTTATTTATTCTAAAATAATTTTTCATCTTACAATTTGAAATATTTAAAATAATATCATTTAAAATAAATGATTCCCAATTTAATAAATTATTTTATAGTAAAATAATGACATTGATAATGATATAGTGATATTATATAGTATTATATAGTGATATTATATATTTAATTTTTTTCTTAACAAAGACCTGAATTTCAATTGTTTTTTTCAAGAATTTACCTATTTGATTAATTTTTTTTCGTCTTTTTTCTCCCTAATTTCCCTTTCTCATTTTCCGGATTTTCACTTCTCTGTTGTGAATAAATTTCAGAGACCTCGTAAATACCTCTAATAAGCAATATTCTTAGTACTGCGTAAGCCAATCTCTCCAATTTTATTACAAGCCGATATATTATTACGGTTAGTTGTCATAAATACCTCCATCCAACTTGATTTATTGCTGGGCATTGCATAAATGCTTCTGAAAAACAAAATAGTTGTGCCTCCTTCATTTAATCATTTGTAAAGAAGTAGAACAAAATTCTCCATTGTTCCCATCGTAATCAGAAGCATTTGTCGAAATTCGCCATTCCTAATTTCCAACACTTTTAGTCATTCTAATTGTTGCAAAACTGATTCAATGAATGGCAATTTAGGCAAATCCTTCGGAAAAACTAACGTTTCCCAAACCCTTTTCCATATCCTCAATTTTTCTATCCTCAGATACTTGTATTCTGTAAAATTTTATTTATATCTTTCTTTTACTACCACCTTTCTACTGCGAGGCAGACTGAATAAATTTGGAGCTGAACTTGAAAGTTCGACTATCTAATATCACATCTATTATCCAAGCATTAAAGGCCCAAAAACATCGATTTTATTTTTCCTTTTTTCAAGAATATTATTGGTTGATTGCTGTTGATTTTTCTGATTTTGTTACTGATTGGTTATGTTTTGTAATTTTTGGCGGATTCAATGATTTTTAATTTCTCTATATAAATATATAGTTTTGATTTTGCATAAATAAAGAAATACTCGCGAAACAGTATTTTTTCTTTTTGAACTCAAATATCTGAACGCAGATTCAGTTTAAATATATTCCGTTAATTGTATTTTGTAAAGTGTCCAAAAAACGCAGATAGATGGTTAAAATAAATTGGAGATTGAATATTTTCTCTCACTAATTTCGCGAATCGAAGGCGATAATCTTGTTGAGTAAGAAATTTCCTTTATAAGAGTGTACAGCCAACGAATCACTTCAACTCATTTGAAATCAGCAAAAAAAAATTTGACTATTACAAATTAAATTGAGTCGAATTAAATCTTACAATGAATTTCAATTTATAAGAAATACCTTAACGTTTTTAGGAAATCCATTTTTGCGTAGAAAATAAACGCCGCCGAATTCTGCTAATCCAGTTTCCTCTTCGAATTAATCACCTTTCGATAAATCACAAATTCAACATTATTCCAGAAAATGATTTCAACGCAAGTTGATATGCGATCGCAGCCCACATTGCGAGTATGCTTCGGTTTGACATAACAAATTATTATTATTCCCAGTGGTAATCTGGGAATTACTGGGGAAATACTGGATTTTTGGCTTTTTAGTTAATTGCGCCTATCAATTAGCGATTCTTATTCTAAACAAAAACCAGTTAAATTTGGAGGGTGTCAACCAGTTGGTTTTTTACTAATTTTTTATATCACTCAAAATCAATATCAGCCAGAATTCTGCTGCTTATTTCTTTTCTGATTGTTATAAAATTTGTTATTCGCACAGCCAAACGGATAATCTGCCTCCAGTATAGAATTTAAATATAATGTAATTATTTGGCTTAAAGAAAGACAATGGCTATTAATTGGTTACTTTTATATCTATTAGCGAATGTAAGGTATTACAAATTGTTTCAAAAAATTCCGATTTCCAGCACTTTATGTAACAATATTTTGGTTCGTATGAGCAATATTTCCGATCTCGGAATGATAGCAGATGCAATCTTACTTTAATTTGACCTTCGAAGTAAAGGCTAAAATAAAAGGCTACATCATGGTGCATGGAGCTCAGAAAAATCAATGGATAGCGATGAGGCTTCGAGGGGAAGGGTAATTTTACAATTTACGCTGCGGTATAACAGATTTAGTAATTGTTGCCTCCTTAAATATATTGTTTTTCGACGACCTAAAGCATTAATGAGTAGATTGAAGGTATTAAATTATAAAATAGGAAGGCTTTTCATGTGAAGGATAAAAGAAGAAATTCTTCAGTGATAAGAAATTCATTCGATCTATGCTTTCCATGATTTTTAGTTATCTTTTGTGTTTCTTTGCCTCAGCGAATGGCTTTCCACCCTGCCGGATTCAGTGTTGGAACGAATGGAATGGAATTAATTAATTCATCGATGGCAAAAATCCTTTATAGAATTCTCTTTTTTTCCACCTCTTTTCGAGAGCGCTCAGCATTCTTCGTTTGAATGGATCCAGTAACTACTGTGGCGAAGTTTTTCGCGAAGCCACTTGACAGATAGGGTTATAGATAGACCGAAAAACAAATCTTATACTTTAGAAATAAACTTGCGACCCTTTTGACCCTTCGCCTTTTATTGGTCGTTCTGGATTCCCAGAATCGAACTTCATTCATATTTTAGTTTTTCATACAGTAATAATGAATTCTTTCTCGCTCAAAGTGAGAAATTTAATATTTTTTGGTGAGCACTTTACACATTATTCGGCATCCTTTTCTCTTGTGGATTGAATAATTAATTATGAATTCAGAATCATTGTTAGCAAATTTGATCTCTTCTTATGATGTTATATCTTTGAACAATTATTTTCTTTATGTTAGAAACCAAGAAGCTACCGAAGGCATCGAATGTTCGGGAAAAAGCAGAAATCGTCGTTATTATTCTTCTTATTCTTTTCAAGGATGTTCTTTTACGGATTTCACTCTCACTGAAGTCGTAAAACCACTTCCGCACCTGAATTATTCCCATCATATCTGCTTACGTCATCATGGAAGCATTCTTTTGCACGATTCTTCTTGCTACTGCAAATATAAAAAGCCAACACCCCCACATATATTGCTTGATTTCTCAAGCTGACTCCAGGCAAGGAATATGTATCTTAAACATTCGTCCATTTCAATATGACCATTCTTCTGTCGAATTATTTAGGCTTTATTTTATAAGCAAGCAGTATACAAAATCGCAGTCTAGTAACCGGATAATCCATCTTTCACTCCTCAAGCGAATTAGTCTCTGACGAAAGGTTCATACGGTGGTGCCAGAAAGAAATGGCAGGTGCTATTAGAAAAAAGGGGAAAATACATAGAGATTATATTGGCGGCATTCTCTTTCTACCCATATAACAGAAAAATTCATTAACAATAGCTTATAACCACCGCGTACTTGCAAATAAGCGATTTCACTACTGCAATTAAAGGGGATCCCGACAATCAACTCCAACCTTTCGAACTTGAGATGAATGAAGCACAAAAGGTCAAAACGTGAGGAAAACAAAAACAAAAAGGATTACCGATGCTCTGCTTGTTGATCGGGAAAATTGTTGTTGCCTAAAATAAAGGATTGCAAGCATAGGCAGGGCAATTTCATAAAAGGTCAAGGCTAGGCCATGAATTCTTAATTACTGCTATTGATCATAGCTATAATAACAAATAAAGGCAAAATTTCTTTAGATTCCTTTCAGTTATCGAATTTTTATGATAAAGGATCTGTTAACATAAAAATAAAAGCCGCTTCTCTTGAAATCTTATGTATTTTCAGCATTGAATGAACGAGTTCCAAAATTTGCCTAATATAAAAGTTAAACTATTAGTAATAGGTCAGCTCTAGTCAGAAATATAAAGGAAGAGGAAAACGCAGGGGCTGAACCAGGTTGCTTAATAATCTAAGCCACAACCACATTTTTTTGTCATCTACAATCATTCATTCGTTCGCGAATGAAACGAGCTCACAATTTGCAAGAAATAAGTAATAAGCATATCAACAATAATGGACAACAATAGTTGGCCACAGTCTTAAGATTTACCTCTGATTTGATTTATAGAAACATTATAATTGATCCAACGACAACTACGATTGCATTTTTGTTTCTAGCATCGCAATTTAACCAGTGGTAGAAACAAGTCTTCCCTTTACAAAATCCTATTAATGCTGGGAATCCGTTTGCACTTCCACCCCTAAGTGACTCTCTGGCAAAATGTTTCATCGTACTAATAGTCTGTTGAGCAAATTTAGCCACTAACTGGTGACTAACTCCTACCATTACATAAACAGATTTTGAAACATTTGATATTAGCATATAATTCTATCGATATAATTCCATTTTATTTTTATTAATTAATATTATATTAATTGCAACCAATGCTTAAATTATATATCGAATACTGAAAGCAAAGTAAAAATTAAATTAAGTATACAAATTAAATTAAAAACAAATTAAATCAAGCACATATATTTATTTTTTCGTTATAAAATCACGCGATTGTAAATTTTCTCAGAAGAGAAAGGCAGAGGCAAAATTTTACGGTGAAACTTTACGGTGAAAGATGAAACTGAAAGTTGGCGCAAAAATAAAAAATAAAGAAAATAAAAAACAACAAATATTATCACTGATAATGACGATTGATAATAAAGATTATGGAATGAATAACGAATAAAATTTAAGTTTACTTACAACTAAATATCGTTCAATAAGTGAACGATTAATGATTGTTTTGATTGCATCGTTAAAGTTGACAATTTGAAGGCAACAACAACGTTTGGAATGCGGATACCTTCCTTATTCATGTACAGTTCGTACTACTAATAGTTAATAAGAAGCACAGATACTCGATAACAGGAAAATTATCCTTAGCAGGAAAATTTATGATTATCGGCAAAATGCGAACAGCGTTTTAAGTTAAGAAAAAGCGCGATATTCTTCAATAACTGATTGAACTAATTCCAGTACAATGTACTGCTTCTGCTGATGGCAAATAGCATAAGCTCGATTCATGCTTCTTGTTAGTAGCGAACCCAGCGTTAAAAGTAGCCTTAATTCTGATTCTACTAGCCTTAATTAATTTAATCATCAATAATAATTAATTTATTATTAATTATTAATGGTCTTTTAATTATTTCTATTCTACTAGCCTTTTCACAAGTTTCTTTAAAAAGCCTCTCGCATACAACAGTCAGTCAAGCTAGACAGCTTTAAATGCTTTTAGAAGATGAAAAAATTCAGATTAATTGAAATTTCCTGAAAAGCTTATAGAAATCATGCCAAGTAAAAGTTGACAAAAATGCTTATTTTCCACAGTTTCAGAAGCACCTTCAAGTTAGAACTCTTTCCATTTATCATTTTACAAATTTTTGCACCACAGTTTATAGTTTCATAGTGGTTACCTAAGCGGTTTATTTGTTTTTACAAATGGGTATTTATAAATAGGGAGTTCATTAACGCCCACTGCTGTTCATGACACTCCTCCTTTAAAAATTTTTCGTCATCGTCACCGGTAAAACCATATCGTTACCGTTTTGAAAAAAAAGCATTTCTGTATAAATCCGGGATTTCTTGAACGATATCTTTACCAGTCGTTTTTAACTATTTGCATATGAATTCTAAAAGGATCATTCGAAAAATTATCATTGTTTATATTATTTCTCTCGCAATTTTGTGCCATTCAAGAGCTAATGCAGGCTTGGTTCCGCGTGAGACTATTGCACCTAAACTATGTGGAAAGCGATTAACGCGAACTATTCTCCGACTATGCAAGAATCGCTTAAAATCGCGCTTTTATGGTATTTTTATGGTATTTTCTTTCACTTATAATAATCAAAAAATCAGATTGCGTTCCTTTTCTTTTTCTAGCAGTTTGCGCAATTGTTTGCTTGGCCGGCTTTGTTAGCGACTAGAGTAAAATGCTTCTAAGCGGCTCGACCTAATATCATGCTCGAAGTCAGTTCTTCCACCTGCTAAGCTCCTATATTGCTAGCTATGCGGTCTCGCACGGTGTTCAGGTCGGCACTTCAGGTCCTGATTGGCCAGCAAATGCAGCCATCCATTATAGAGCTCAGTCAGATAGTTTTACAAATAGTTCTTAATTCCAAATGCTTTAAATAAGATCCATAAACCCACAAAATTTCGACCGACATTTTTAAAAAATCCACCAAAATATAAAATAATTCCAATTAATTTAACCCAATTTAAAATAGTCCTTAATTTGAAAAAAATTTCATGCAAATGCAAAAAAATCTTTTTAGCGAGAAAAAAGACGACATTTGTAAGGTAATTTGCAAAGTTTTTTCAGATAATGCAACAATGTTTTTGATACGCATAAAGCGTGGAATCGGCGAAGATTGTTGTTTGAGGAGATGTCGGGTGGAATATCTGAAAAAACTTTGTTTGGGTTAGTCATCCGTATGCGATCTAAATTCGAGATGTGTGTGCACCATAGTAGAATGAGTTTTATAATTTGTTGAGAGAAATTTATTTATTTTGCTTGTCTTATGAGAGAGAGAGAGAGATTCCTTTTTTCTACAGCTCTACTAATCATTTTAAGTTTGGCTGTTTCCACTAACCACGAAAGTGGAGCTTTTTCCCAAAGGAGTCACTTGTAGATAGACTTATAGTTCTTTGGAATAGGTTTAGCTTTAGAATTTGGCTTTAGAGAAATAAATCGACACTTTAAGACTCCACTGGACTATATTAACAATTTAAGTCAAGCCAAGAACATTTATTTAATATTTCAGATGAAGAAGAACTTGATTCATTGAACGAATCTCGAGTACCAACCGAAGAAAACGAACAAGCGACACGATAGTGTAACCGCTTTAATTAAGATCAAATTAATCAAATTAATCAATTTTTAATTATAATCCAGTAAATCTTTTTAAATATTCAATGTCCACATTTCTTTTCAACTCTCATTCAAAGGATAAAATACATCCGAAAGAAAAATATGAAGCACAACTTATAATAGATATGCAACGATTTTCTGGGAAATTCCCCATCCGAACCTGGTCCTACATCAGTCCATCAGTGTTGTGGATAGTCTCTGAGGCCTTTCTATAGATCTAAATCTTGATTCCTATCTGATGTGCTGGGTAGATTGTTTTTTTGTTTGGTACCTGTACTACTGTGATCAATGCCTCAGTGCTGTCTTTTACTCGAGCTTTTTCCAATCACCAATACCTCAGCTATGTATCACATATCTCATGCAAGGTCTTGTTTCCCTTGTTTGTTTGATATTTCTCGAATGCTTGTTGATGCTACAAGTATTCTCTCAGTAGCTCATCCTTTACTACCATCTTCAATGTATTCTTGAATGAATTTCCTTCAAGACAGTTGCTTTATCACTGATCAAGCCCCACTCATATTTTTTTGGGCTGGTGTACATCTTTGAGTGTAGAAATGAGTGTAGAAATGGAAATTTCCGTGCATTGGGGCGAGTCCTTTATGGTGTGGATTTTGCTTTTTCCATTTAGCTCGTTGTTTAAAATCTGTCTTATTCTCTGGTTGTTGCCTTCCATGCCTCTTCATCATGTTATTGTCAAGATACTTGTAGCTGGTCTATATATGTTGCTATGTGCCGCTGGTAGTTCCACTCCATCAGCATCCTACTTTTCCTCTCATGCCACATTTCTCCGAATAACATGCCAGTCTCCTCAGTGTAGAACAGATGAATGAGCGAATCAATGCCCCCTTTGCTTTTAGCATTAGCATATAACTTGATATCATCCAATATAGATGATGATAGTTCCACTTCTGAACTTATATATATATATATATCCATGTCCATTTTTCATGATCGTCTTGATGTGAGAGGTCAAACCCTATGCAGAACAGCAGCAAGAAAAATTTTCATCACCTGCAATGTTGATGCTGCAATGTTGCCATTTACGCAAAATATTCAAATCTGACTTCCCTGGCTTCATTTGTCATTTTCTGGAATCTCATTGATAAAATTTTTTAAGATCTTGTTGACTTTGTATTGAACACAATATTCACAGATCCATATGAGGACCATCAAATTATAGGCTTTTAAATAATCATCCGGACTATGTTCAGAATGACTGGTCAGGATCTTCAATCTTACTCTATTTACTCCACGCTATGGGGAGGCAGGTTATTGGCCTCCAGTTCGACGGTGATGTGCTTCTTTTCATATCAAAACTTTTTATATTTTTATAACTTTTCATATTTTCATTTCACATGAAATGGTGGTTATCTGTGTCGCTAATCGTTCATAAATTAATTTCTTTAATTATTGTGGATCATGTCCAAACTATATGCTGTCCAGCATTTCATGTTCTTTACCTTTTATTATATACCAGCCAATAAAAAGATAAAAATGATTCCATCTGTGGGAAGATAGCTTCTCAAGCCTGCAGCCACTTTATGCAGATCTTTTTTTTTAAAGAATCCTCACTGGTTAAAGTCGCTCCGCTGGCTGGCTTGTCGCATTGGATAAATCGCAGGAGATCCCTTGGCAATAGAAATAGATGAGCCAACATCACCCTGATTCTTACACAGGTTTGCTCCTGCGGGGAATCGAACCTCAGCATCGGCGCTCCGAATTTAGCAACAACCCATTGAGCCATTCTATTCCCCCACTTCGCGCCGGTTATGGATCTCCTTTTGTATATATATATATTTTTGTTATATATATATATGTATATATAACAAAAAGAATCGAATGCACAATGTTAGTCGCTTAGGATTGCACTTTACAATTCCCCGAGAGCATCCTAATGATACGCTCTATGGCAATGAAAAAAGAAGCAAATTAAAGGGAAATAAATTAGGGTAAATTAGGAAAATCTGTAAAGTACATATACCTATAAAAATAAGAGGAATTCAGGATATTAATGCTTTGACCAAATCTGTTGACCATTTCGGAAAATAATAGATACACATTGTATTTTACCGCACATGCAGATGGTGCTATAACTGACTGAGTTACACGACAATAACCACTAAGAAATACTGAATTCTAGCAAATTTCGGAATTTTCATCTAAAACGACCATCACCCTCGAATAATCATCGATAGAGGATAGCAACTCTAGGTGAAAATCTCAGTGTAATAGCCAGCAAACCCGAAATGTTTGAGGAAGAAACACAGTCTGAGGCGATATTCGGCTGATTACAATAGCCAATAATTAATTTTATAAGAACATTCCAGAAGAGAGAAATTTCCCGGGAAGAATTTAATAAATAAATTACTTTAAAGATCGCGCATCGATTTAAAATTATAAATAATAAACCAAAAAATTTCGAATTATTAGAATCATTCAAAAATAATCTAAAATAATAAATAAAAGAAAGTTTTATGAATGAAAGTTGAATTGACACAATTCGCAACTAAATTTACGTCTATTGAAATTATTTCGAGAAATCTTTCTTAAAAATAGATAAAACTTCCAAGAAGTGAAATTTCGCATTCGTTTTTAAGGCTAAGAAAAACAAAAAAGTAAAGATCTTATGTCTAATTTAACGTTAAATAATTCATTGTTTTCCTGGCAAAAATCACGAAAGACGCGAAAAAAACCCCTCTTAGAAAGGAGAATTGAACAGATGGTTGAACACTGAGCTGTGCCAGCGTACGGTTCCTTCTCGCTGCGGGCATCCCTGAAACGCCACTCGACTTTTGCCACCGCTCCATTCGCATTTATTTCTTTTATTTCCTGCTAATATAAAATACAAGCCAACCCAACTGAAGTTATATCATCCATCATCCATGGATGATCCATTTAATAGCATTGTTTTCCTCTGTTTATTTCTTTTAAGAATGCGAAGTTGTATGCGATATTTGCATTCTTTTAAAACTCCTTATTTGTTTGATTCCTTAAAATATATTTCCAAATTGGAAATTTAATAAATATTATATTAAAATTAAGAAATTGGATTAAATATTATAATGGAGCGAATTCTTTTAGGAAAAAATTGTAAAAAACAAATCTTTTTTCTAAATTTCTTTTAAACGCTCATTTCATTTTTTTTAAAAATTAAATTAAATTCATATTTGTTTCCGAATTTGCATTTTGAATATTTCGAAAGCTATTCAAACGTCCCTTTAAACCCCTTCCGATCTCTTCGAACCTATTTTCCAATTCCCAATCGGATTTAATCACCGAATTCACCACAATCCCCTCGCAAAAATCACTGCAAAACTTCGCCTCACTGCTAAAAAACAAAGATTTAAATTCGTAGGACCGAATTGACGACCAATTTCGGCTATTCCCCGAGGAATAATGTCAGCACCGCGACGCCGAGTTTTCCTATTTGTCGGTAATTTATAAAAAATTGTTGATTCATACTTCACTCAGATGGAAGTTGGTTTGTTACGTTTCGTGAATTAATTTTGGTGCATTGCTGGTTTTTTCGAAGTTATTCGTTGGTAGTCTGTTGGTTCGGAGACGTTCAGGCAGCACTGCTTCGATCTTTGCTCAGATTTTGAGAAATTAGTATGGAAGCACTCGGGTGGTTGGTGGAGGCCCACGTTTAGCGCCTTCGGCGGAAGTTTTCAACCTTGTCAGCCAAGTCAGTCAGAAAGTAAAAAGCCGCGTACTGTTTAACTGTATAATTCGCCTAGGAAAAAGAAACACAAGAAAAATGAATGAACTGATTTTGACAAAAAATTTAGGAACTAATAATCTTTGTTAAAATATCAAAAATGAAATAAAAAATGTATTTTGAAGAAAGAAGATTTTCGAAATAAAAAAGATATTCGTGGTTTATCGCGCTATAATGGGTTATTGAATCGGAATTTGTAACATCGAGAAAAGTATAATTCTTTCTGTTTTAATTATAATAACAATGGCCGTACGGCAGACAAAACACCTGTAAATTATTCGTTTAGTTCTTTTTTTCACTCGCCTACTATAAAATACAAAATCTGTGATTTTGAGGATGGAATTTTTATTTGGGCGTCGTAAAACACCAGCTGAAATGCTGCGACAAAATCAACGTGCACTGAATAAGGCGATGCGTGAACTTGATCGAGAACGAGCGCGTTTGGAGATGCAAGAAAAGAAAATTATCGCTGACATAAAGAAAATGGCTAAAATGAATCAAATGGTTAGTCGAAATTCCACTCCTGTTTTAGTTTTATAGAGAATGGTACTTTCTGGTTATCTGAATCATTATCTGAAACATTAGACTCCGCATTATCATTTTTTCTTTTGTTCTTTTTTGATCTTTGATCTTTTTTTTATTGAGAGAATATAAGAAAATGGCTCCATGTCAGATCATGGATTATTTTAAGAACTTATATACCGAATATTTTTATAATTTAAATTTTTTTATCCAAGAAATTTGAATCGAAGATATATTATTAGAAATATATCAGGGAACCACTTTCACCATAGAAGTACAGGTGAACGACCACCAAAACCTGAATTTTTTAATATATTTATTTCTGTCGAACCTCTGATGCTCGACGCAGATATTCATATATGTTTATCTCTTTTTTACTCGCTGTGGCATGGGCTGATGTGATGAAGTCTGTTGAAGCCACTTTTCCAGTTTAGCAGTCACTGTTTTTCCTAATCACCAGTGGGACTACTTCGGCTTTTACTTTCTACATCTTCTATAGTTCCTCTTCCAACCCTTGATTTTCTCTGATTTCTAATATTTCTTCTTCCTAATGTTCCTTTGTATTGCCGCATCTATCGTCAGTGTTGCTTTCTCGTTCTTGTCTACCATCAAGGTGTCTTGTTAATTGTCCAATGCTTGCATATCTATCCGGATGGGGAAGTCCCACAGGATCTTGTTTTATTATACTGCATAGTTTTCTGTTTCCAATTCAGAATTTCCCGTCTGGTCTTGGTCCTGCATCTTATTTAGTCATATGTGTGTATTGAACAATTTCTGAGGTTTTTTTTGCACAGTGAGCTCCTGCTTTAATAGTCTTAATACCTGCTGTTGTGCTACTATGAGCAATTTATCAGTGAATCTGTCTTTCAGTCGAGCTTTTTCCAATCATCAATAGTATTTCTCAATTTCAACCACCTCACCTATCTTTCGATAGTATATCCCTTGGAAAGCTTCCTTCCTCTACCTTTGCTTAGTCTTGTTGATGCTTCAGATCATTTTCAGCAGCCCATTTTTTGGTGTCTTCTTGTATTCTGAAATATTCTTGAATATTTCGGAAGCTTTGACACTCACCAAATCCCACTCACCTTTTTTCCACATGTTGTACGATCTTTAGGTACTAGATTTGGGTGGAAATTTTCGTACATTGTGAGGAGTTTCCATGTCTTCTCTTTTATCCTTCCACTATACCAGATCCAAATCGGCAAAGAATATGTTTATGACGTGGATTTTCGTACTCACTCTGAAATCTTTTCTCTTTGGTAATTCAATGTTCCTGTCTTCCTTGCTTCTTCTTCGTAGTTTCTGTGGAAAGCACTTGTAGCTAGTCTATATATTTTAGGTGTGTCCACTGGAAGTTTCACTTTAATAAGTTGTAATTATTTCTGTTTTTTTTACTACCATCGGGCCACATTTCTCCAATCCGAATGCCATCTTTTTATGTAATATTTCATTTTTCACATTTTTTATGCAGTTTTTCTAGTAATGTTTTACCCGAGAAGAATGCACTATTTTATTATAAAATTGTATGGTAGATAACTTTCCAGGATTCAGTCAAAGTAATGGCAAAAGATCTTGTTCGGACTCGTCGTTACGTTAAAAAATTCATTATGATGAAAGCCAATATTCAAGCAGTCTCACTCAAAGTATATTATATGATTTTATTTCAGTTATATTGGTTTTATTTAGATTTTGAGTCGTTTTATAGTTATATTTTAGGCGAAAAAAAGATTAAAAATAATTGGACGGAGATTACTGGAACAACATTAATATTTAATGAAAAAATTTAAAGTGGGCATTTTTTAGGCATTTTTCTTTTCACATTGGTCCTTATTGGTTCTTCACATCCCCACTGTTACGAACTTCACTAAGAATTACCTTTATTTAAAGAATTATTTATTCTCCTCTCACGCCAATTGAATGGAATCATTTTAGGTACAAACCTTAAAAAGTCAAGATGCAATGTCGCAAGCGATGAGAGGAGTTACACAAGCTATGAAAAATATGAGCAGACAGATGAATCTACCACAAATCCAAAAAATAATGATGGAATTCGAAAGGCAAACGGAAATAATGGATATGAAAGAGGAAATGATGGGTGAAGCAATCGACGATGCAATTGCTGATGAAGGCGATGAAGAAGAAACTGATGCAGTTGTTTCTCAGGTATTTGATATTTATTTTTATACTGTAGTCTTAATTCAAAACGACATCAGAATGCATAATTACCGCAATGTAACTAATTTTATGGAAATTTTTCATACTTTAGATTGCATAGAACTTGTAAATAAGAAAATTTCCTATCATATGAAAAAACATTACATAAAAAAACCACCGCTGAAATTCTGAAAGCTATATTAGTAAAACTTTAAAAATAATTTCGTGGGGATAAACAATAACAAAATGGAAATATAAATTAAATATAAATCTTTCTATATAATTAATATATGTTCATAGGTACTGGATGAACTAGGAATACAAATGAATGAAGAATTATCAGCCTTGCCGAATGCCCAGTCAGTATTATCGCCTGCAGATGGTAAAAAAGCACAAGCGGCGTTATCAGATGCAGATGCCGATCTCCAAGCCCGACTTGAAAATTTACGAAGGGAATGATTTCATTCGTTTTTTGGTGGTGTTGGCTAATTATCCAAAAATTTTATGTGGAGAAGGAAAAATGAAGCAATGTTCCAGACATTGTTGGTTTGCGTCGGTTATCCAGTTTTATTCAGTACGGTAAAAATATAGTTAGAAAAATATAAAATGCATTCACCACCTGTTTGCATTTCGCAATATCGTTTTTTTTCTGAATTTTTATCATTTATTTATGCTATTATTTACTATATATATTTAACAAAGTTTAAAATTATTAATTTTATTATGTGAGAAATTTTATAAATGAAAACATAAAAGAAGAAAATTAAAGAGGTCCGCTGAATATAAAATTATTTTTTATTTTTGAAATGTTCAAGTAATTTTTTCTGTGCTTCTACAAATGTCTTAGGTAAATCACGACATATAATTGAGATCCGGCGCTTTCTTGGCACGGATTCACCCATGAAAAATGATTCATTCTTGGAGAGAACTTCATGCGTAAACTCATATCTACTAAAATCTCTGAAAAGACGATTCCACTGATGATATTATAGATGATATATTATATTAACGAAGCCTATGATAAAGGTGAAATTCATAAATTTTAGTGAAAAGAAATTAATTATTATTATAATTAATATCATTAAATAATTAAAAATTAATCAATTAAAGTTAATACTTGTAAAAATATAGTAAAAAATTCGATCGAAAAAATTGTCGAAAAAACTCACCCAATTCTGTAGAGACTTCTTCTTTCAATCAATATATCGAGAATCAGTTCATCTTTTCTGTCTTTATGTCTTAAACGCAAAACGGCATCTGATAAGAGGGAAATTCCTGAGATAACATCACCACAATACTGAAAAGAGAGCTATTAAAAAGAGATTTGAGAAGATTTCTGGGCATTTTTTGCTATAAATAGATGGCACGAAACAAGGTTTCGACTGTCCATATAGTATTGAAAAATAAAAATTGTACATTACAAATTTTGTAACAGTCTTTCATATGTTCTTCCTTCCCTTTTTTTTCATCTAACAACATTTATATGCATTTATAGTTTATCCAATTTTGTTTCATGCCCATAGTGCGAGATTCCCAGAGGATCACTGGAGGATTTCAAAGGAATTTCTTGAAGACGTGTTTTTAATACGAATGGATGGGTTTTTCGCGTCTCGGACGCTGAGAATTTTTAAGGCAGGTTTACTCCCACCAAGCAGTAAAAATCGACTCTTTCTTTATATTTCTTATATCTGATGCTTAATTGGTAGAGTGCATTCGTCTATCCTTACCTAAAGAAAAGAAAATGTGTGCAATTAAAGAAAATATAGTATATGGAGAGGAAAAAAGGGAAAAGATCAAAAAATAAGGCAAAGACAAACCCTGATACTGTCGATGTGTGGTTTAATCACACCGTCTTCGTGTAGATCAAGTATATGAATATACGACAAATGTGCCACATCTTTTTCGAAAGATGCCTCGCGAATTCGTTGAATGATTGCTGTGTTGCGTTCCGTCCAGTTTTTTTGTTCCCTTTCGCGATATAAATGAATTGCCTAAAATTTATTTGCCAAAATAAAATTTGCCAAAAATTAAATTGTTTTTAGAAAATGGCTAATAAAATATAAATATTTAAAATAATAAAAAGGAAGAAACAAACACTGAATGCTAAAAAATAAATTGAATAGTGAGCGAGAAAATGAAATCACGGAATTCTCCATTCATCTAAATTTCTATCTAAATTCTATTCAAATCGCATATTTTCTGAACTTTAATCCCGAATCATTTTCATAAATTTTTCTAAGTTCCAATAATTTTTGTTAGATTTTTCTATTAAGAAATAATTTATCAATCGGTCGCTAAAATCTGAAGGAACAAAATTTTTTTCTAAAGAGTCTTCCCATTACTGGTTAAGTTCGCTTCTTGTCGCATTAGGCAATATGTCAGGGAATCCCTTGGCGATAAAAATACAGGAGGATCGCCAGCATCATCTGGATTTTTGGACAGATTTACTCCTGCAGGGAACCGAACCTCAGCGCATTGGCGCTTCTAATTGAGCAAAAACCCACTGAGCCATTTTATTCCCAAACAACCACTCATTTCTTTCACAAGTTCACCTACAAATATGCCATCACCAATTGCTTATCAAGAATTTGTCAAAATAGGTGATCGATCAATCGAATTAAGCGACATATCACAATTGGCGATGAAAATCTACCACTATGTTTAAATTTAAAATCTGAAGATGTTCCAGTTATGAAAACGATTAACGATTAATTTATCAACCCAAACGAGATAAAATGGTTCAGAAAGGGGACATTTCGCTAGATGCAACAAATATACAAAAATTAAGTGATCAATTCAAATTTAACGAAAAAATAGGCAATCAGTCCAATGGAAAATATGCTTGATAAAACGCAAAGTATGGATGCAATCACGTTTGAAGATTCAAAATCATCTGAACAGGATTCAGAAAATGGTAAAAACTGGAGATAAAGAGGAATCTGATTTTAAATTGACAAAGATTTTACGTAGGCACGAGGTACAATCGCTACAATAAATTGGTCAAAAAGAAACAAAATTAAATAAATCTGATTTACAAACATCAAAACTGTTAGAAAAAAATTGTAACATCGGTTCCTAACCGATATTATCATCGACCTTATCGCACGCTTCCCCTTGCAAAACGAGAGGGATTTTTCGCTTCGACGGAATCTCCTACTGCATTGTTGTGTACATTTAAGACAAATATAAGCTTTTTGTTAATTTATGTATTTTTCCAAGCTATTTGGCTTTATTTATTGTCATCATTATCTCAGTTTAATTTTAATTAGGAAATTGTTGTCATCTCTAAATTAAAATTCGCAATATTCCGTCAATTAACAAAACATTCATTAAAAAATTGGCTATTAGCAATCCGGATTCGTGGATCTCGTTTCCTCGTCATTTTTCATCCAGCTATTAAATGAATAACCGCAGAAGTTCCAAATATGTCGAAAGGTGGCAATATTGGACCACGGTCACCTGAACCATTGCTACAGATCGAATATTTGGTGTTAATCAAAAGTACCAACAGAAAATGATGGAAATTTTCGTAGGGCTACTGCAACAGTCAAGAACTAAGTTGCCGGAAAGGCAAACCTGGAATTCTCTTGAATCCATCGCTGGAAGTATCTCGACACTCCACTTTTGTCCAAATTAAAACCTAACATTCAATAAGTGGTTTAGACGCTACTCGGACTTACTTTTAAAATATTCGCCTTCTCCATTGCAAATTGCACGGTTTTGAAAAATATCAATTTTATTCTACTAGAATACCTGGCGTCCACAAGTTACTGTTCAGCAGGAAATATCAAAGTTTGAATCTACGAAAGAAAAAAATAAATAAGTGCTTCACTTTCGAGACAACAGTCAATACTGAATGCGAAAAATTCAACCTCAATATGTTGACAATTGATCAGCTTATTTATTTATAATTTTAGAAGAAGCAAGCACAATGCGCTTGCATTAACAGAAACCGATAACGATAAAACATAAAAAAAAGAAACGCAACGAAAAGCTAACAATATAAAAAGAAATAACACAAATAAAAGTGAATTAAAACAAATCGAATTGAATGTACAACTGGCACACAATCGCATCCTGAAAAATGAAATTTCAAACTTCTTGTTGAATGTGAACCTTTAAAGTAATATCATGGATAATTTAATTTCCTTTTAAAACTAGCTGAGAATAACGAAAACATTATGTCGTTCGACAGCTTATTCCAATAATTAATGGTACGAATGAAAAAACCATGAGCCATATCTATTAATGGTGGGCACCAACTTATTGTGGGAAACGGTATCAAATGTTTCGGCAGAATCTAATAGACGATATTATTTTTTTCATTATTAACTTATGGTGACCAGTTTTTTTTGCGTAATTTCCTTGATAATTTAGGAATTAATTTTTCTAGGTATCTTTCTGAAGATGGCGTTAGTAGATATTTTATTAAATATTTGTTGTGGTGATAGTAGTGCTTTTAGTTTTTATTCTATGAACATACAGACTTCATAGAAGTGCAAATTTTTTTTTTAAATTTAACTTTAAAAAGAATCTCTGTTGGTATTTAAATGTTGCTCTTCTTTATCTGAAAATTATTTGTTAATTATATACGGAGAGTTTATATAGCAATTTGGTCTTTAAATTTTTAAAAGATTTTAAGGAAAGAAGAATAGATCTAACTTTTTGAAAGGAATATATTATTGTATGAAAAATATGAAATATATAAAAATATATAAAGATATGAAATACCGATTCGTTTCTGCAGAAAATTAAATAATAATTTCGTAATTACAACTATGGTAGTTCTTAGTAAATCTAGAAGGTATAATCCTTCAGATTCATTCATTAGTAAATGAAACTGTATTAGGTGTTAAGGTATTAACGTTAATTTAAGTGTTTCATTCGCCGGTAGATACTGTTATCTCAATCAAGCTACTGTTCAAAATGAGTATGAACCACTAAGATTCAAGAGATGATTGAAGAATGCAGTTGACAAATTAACCTATTACACGATGACAAAATGATTGAATCAAAAAGAAATCCATTCGCGTAGACAATCATGAACCCCATGAGCAAATTCTAAATCACCACGAACTCAAACCTTATAACCAAAAAGCTGGAAAGCAGCAAATTACACCAAGAATACCATATTGATTCTGCTACGAATGCATTACTTCTGAAACTTTGGTTATAGAAAACTATTCTTGAATCAAAGAAGGACCTAAAGGGAACAGAAAACTAAATCGAGGAAAAGCCTTGAAAAATCTAATGCAAAAATTAAAATTAACAGACTGAAATCAAAGTTTAAATTGGGTATAGGGTCTGAAATGTTACCTCCTTGTCTAGATAATCTTGGAAAGATGTCGGATCACCAAAATTAAAGAAGCCGTCTGCAAAGAATGCAATACTGAAAAAAATAAGCAGTAATATCTGTTGCAAATCTATCTACAAAAGATTAATAACCCTTATAGATCAAACAATTTTTCTTATTATGCAATGTTGTACGTAAAATAATCCTTAAAAATGACTTTAAGCTATCAGACATCAAACTAAAATTCTTATAAAGACTGTTAAAATCATGCTATCTTCTATTATGAATAATAATTGTATTATAATTTAGCTTTAAGATCTCGATTGTGGCAATCTGCGAATAAGTTAAGCATGAACCAATTCAATAATTATTCTATTCACTGTCAAAATAGAGCTCCTTCTACAACATTTCCTTATATTACCATTAATGGTATTATACTGTATTACTATATCAAATCATTAAAATAAATTGCATTACGATCAAATCTTCGAAGCAATAGGAAAGTAAACTCCATCTCTAAAATTTTCATTTTTATAGAAAGATTGAAAACATTTTTTAAATATTTTCTTTCAATAACATTATTGAAAGCAGAGGAAGAATTCTAAGAATTCAATTCAATATCTAGAATTCAATATCTTCTTAATTTTTTAATTCTAATATCTTTTTAATAAAAGGAGTTATGGATTATGGATATATTGTGATATGAAGGCAATCTTCTCGAAACCTTTTCGAGTTGCCTAAAATCGAAAATCTTAGTCTTTAAATCTTACTAAATTTTTGTCGAACACCGTGTTCCATTTGTGCATCAGTGATATAATATAATCATGTTCTAGATTCGACAACAATTCCCAACTATCTGTTATTCATGTATCGAATACTTCTTTTAATTCTAAAACAAAAATGTTATTAAGATCAAATCCCAAACTCATCTCCAAACTTCGATGACCAACTCCATGATACAATAAATAACTTTGCCACAAAAAGGAGTAGAGCTTAATCGCTTGGATAGGACAGAATTATTTCACAAATTAGCTATTCAGGTGCGACTACCTCTCAAAATGACCTAATAGATACTTAAAATTGAAATGGATGAAGAATCCAGAAAATTTTAATGATAAAAATATATATAAAGGATTATAACCGGCTTTCATTTGGAGCAAAATCCGCTCCTGGGATTTTCTAACAAATTATGGACGAGATGATAACCGACTTATAAAATAAGGTGTACAATGACCATTTTACGAAAAAATATTTTCCTAATTTCAGTTTTCAAATGAAGATATTTGGAATATATCAATGGTAAAAATAGTTAACGATCAAATTCAACGTCAAACACTGTAAGCTTCGTTAGGAATGATAAATTACTATGGAAAATTCGTTAGAAATATGCATGAGTCTCCTTAGACCGTCTACAAAAGAACATAAAATTTCATTGGAACAGTAATTACGAGTACGGTTTCTAAAAAGCGAAAAATATTTTTGCTCAATCTTTTAGCACATTTTAATCCACTGTTCCGCAAAACAGAAGCAACAGAAACCAAAAATTCAAGGATAGGTACTATACAAAAAAAGGCTGCATGGCGTGTTTCAACCTTAACTAAAAAGGAAATTAAACAGAGAAAGAAGCGCTTGCTCTGATTTTTGGTAATGAAGATATTTTATCAATTTATTTATGATACAGAAAAATTCTACAATTCCTGGCGACTTTTGAATCAAAAAAGAGTATTTCATATAGCAGTTCGTCTACAATGGAAAATTATGTTCATCGGATATGATTTTCAAATCGAGAATAAATCAACAACGTTAGGACGCTTTATCAAGGTAAATAAGAAAACAGCACTGACAATGATGACGATATACAACATTTGGATATTAATGTGATTTGTTCATTAAAACAAATAAAAAATACAAACCCATCTGGAAAATCTAACAATTCCTTTGAAATGAATGGAGAACTTTGCAGAAATAATGTCGTTCAAAAATCATAAAAGACAAGTTAATTTATAATCGATAGATGGATGCTTAATGTTCAGAGACAGAATTATACTATCATTTCTTCAACAAAAAATCACCCAAGGTTACCAGCAGTAGCAACAATGAAAAACCTTGTTCGGATTTATGCTTATTGGCCCTTTATCAACAAAAGTATAGATTATGCAAAACTCTGAAAAAATCAACTAGGGCAAAATCTCCCACAAAAGACCAGCTTATGATCCCGCATTATGGCTCTGCTCCTACAAAATAGTGGTCCAGACTTCATATAGATTATAAAGATTATCCAGACTTCATATAGATTATACAGACTGGTCCAGTAAATGTTTTCTCGCGACTGTAAATGCTTTTTCTTGATAGCCAGAGATTCACAAGGTGCAGCAAATAGTTACATTTAGAACGCTCTCTTGAGACAAACTTTTGTGCATTTTGGGATACCTGAAGTTAGCTATAACGGAACAAAATTTAATTCTGAGAATTATGTGAAAAGTACGGTATCAACCATACTAGTACCACAGTTTACCATTAACAATCATATGTTCAATATTTCATTGATACATTCAAAAACGCACTTAACAAAATAAATGGAGAAGGATCAATACGAAAAAATTTAGAGAACTTCCTCCTGCATTATAGAATTTAGAATAAATTCCAGTCCTCCTAAATTATATCATACCATCAGAAAAATGGGAACGAAAAACAAACTTCATTTTCCACCCACCATCTAGCAAAAGGACTCTCAAATGAAAAGTCAATATAACTGACATCATGGATTTATTTGTCGTTCTTTTGTACCAGGCCAATTTTTTTACACAAAATACTATTAGCGATAAATAAGAAAACCAGGAAAAATTAAGCATGGACAAAGTTGAAATTGGCATCAGACACAACAACCACAACTGAACAGCCATCTGTGAGGATATATAGAACATTCTTTTGTAGATTTTTTTTCGGCAAATGAGATGCTTCAACCGGAAAAGCGATATGAATTAAGCAGTCGATTAAATAAATTAAGCATCTGGTCTCCGAAAACCAGCAAGAATATGAAGACCATTGCTCCAAATTTGAAGCCACAAAATCGTCGATATGAGATTTCCTTTTGAAACACTCTTATTATTTTTTTTTGTGGGGAGATGTAGTAGCTAATCAACACTGTCATTTTTCTTTTAAAATAGAGAGATAATTTCTCTTCGCTTCGGAACTATCTAACAAGAAAATTCCCCTCCTACCCTCCTGTGGGTAGTATAGATCACTCTCAAACTCCATTTCTCTACTTGAGGCCTTGGGGACTGAGGTAAGGGAGATAGCTTTCAGACGATCTCTCCACGCCATCCCGGCTAATCCGTCTTTTGCTTGTAGTTATTCTACTCAGTTCCGAGTTTTTTCACTCGCTGCCACTTGTATTTTAACTTGTCAAGTCTGAAGTAAAAGCTCACCACCGATCGTTGTATCACCCACCTCGCCCGACATGATGAACATTAAAATAAAAGGCAAACGAACATCATCCCAGTGTGATTTCTCGTATCTGAGACGTTTCATGTGTGGTTCAATTTCTTCGAGCAGAGAATTCTCCTCATCAGTCGTTATAAAACTATTTCGCACTGAACACGATTTTAATAATAATTCTTTGGTATTTTTTGGCCATAAAGATTCATTATGAACGTAAATCAACTGTTTGCAAATATTTAATGACCGCGTAAAATACATTCCATTGAAAAAAATTATTAAATCTGAAAAAGAAAAAATATATGGAAAAATTCACATTTCCCTAATTTTTTTTTAAAGATTCCTCAGCATAACTGGTTAAACTCGCTCCGCTGGTTTGTAGCATTGGACAAATACACCAGAGAGTCCTTTGGCGATAGAAATACAGGTGAACTGCCAGCATCACCAGGATTTTTCTGCTTTACTCCTGCGGGGAATCAAACCTCAGCGTTCCCAATTCAGCAATAACCCACTGAGCCATTCTATCCCCACATTTCCCTAATTAAGAGAAACCATCAGTCCACGTTAAATTAACCTTCCATTACTTCGACCAATCACAAAAGTTTTCTAAGCTGATAAAATTTCCGATAAAATTTTTGATAAAGCAATGTCAAAAATTTAAAAATACTCAATCAAGCTGCCAATTAGACTTCCTAAAAAGCAGCTTTATCAACGGTTTTCCGTTAAATACATGCACCGCAGATGGAATGAATCATCAGTTTGATAAAGTGGTTGTTTCAAGGGGTCGTTTGCAAATGAAAATACAAATACCACTCGGGCTGTGAATTTTGAGAGTTTTGAAGAAAGGGTCACTTATAAATAAATGGTTAATGTAAGTTATCGGCTATCGGGTTGAGAGTCGGGGCGAAATGGCTGGATGGATATCTCTTCAGGACTCCGATTGTGGACTTCTATTCCAGCCGGAAACAAAATTATCCTTCGAAAACCCGGGCGGCGCTGACCACTCACCCGCACTTCCACAAGTTTCCCTGGTAAACATCTCCAGCCGTAGTCCAACCGGAAACTGTGCACCCCAACTGCACCCTTTATCATCTGTATCATCTGTACAGTATTTTTATGCAGCATAAAATGCAAATGCAAAACCAACCAACAGCAATCAACTTTTCTTAAATGCAAATAGAAGGATGGAAGTTCATTGTGGAGACAAGAAGCCGCCAGCACCAACCAGCCCATTGTCATGTTCACTGTTGCACCAAGAAAAGCACAGTTTATCTTATCGCAATTTGTACAATAAGGATTGAATTTAAGTAATTTTAAAAAATAAATATTCGTATTCTTTTGCGTCATCAGCATCAATAAGAAAAAATCACGCAGAGGAACTGCAACAAACTCGTATTATTTTTTACCTTTTTTTAAGGCATTGTTCATGCCTAACAAAACTGATAAGAATTGATAACATTCTTCTGAGAAGATTTCCTAATTATTCGTAGATGGATAATCTCCTCTAAAAAGCGGTTGTTGCCATTTTCCATTCAATCCTAATTAAAATTTTAGTTTCAATTTAATATTTACATGATATCGCAGGAAAAGTGGGTAAAGCATTAAATCAAAGTTCGTAAGCGCGAACAAGTTCACAGCACGTGAGAAATTCGTAAAAAACTATTCACTACTGCGACAAATTCTCAGTTATATTTTTATAAAAATCTAAAATAGAACTAATACAAATGAAAAAAGTTCTTATAATACCAAAGTCCTTCATGTAAACTAAATAATGTACATTTAAAAAATGCAAATTTTACAAAGCATATATTATATACATTCGATAGATGATCAGACTTATGAATAGTATTTTGCCAGCCAATGCAATCTAGGCGGTTGTCCCAAGTACCACAATTCCTTTCTTCATGCAGCAAGCAAATATTCACCGTCATTGGAGGCAATAATTACAGACACTTCATATAGATAGATGAGTACCGTGGAATTTATAAGAATTGCAGTTATTGTTCATAAATTCATAAATTCTTAATTTATGGTATTTATAGAACAACAAAAATTCCCAGCAAAAAATATAGGTGAATTATTCATTGAAGAGTCCACTCATTTCATTCAACGACTTTTCGAGATCTGATCGAAATTTATATGAACTCTGAAAAAAAGACGGATAAAAAATGCAAATGCTAAGTGCAAATAATATAGAGCGTGGCCTTTGCTGGTTAGGTCGTCAAAAGCGAGGTAGCCAATCAAGACCTGGACTAACATGATCAGAAAAGATTTTGAACCAGCAAATATATGGACTTAAAACGATGGAAAAAGGAATGACTTCTATTATCGTCAGCGATGGCGCTGGACCGAGAGCTTGTAGCCGGCGGAGCTAGCCGAAATGTTTTTTCAAACCGTTTGTAAATTTAATTTAAATAAAAATTTTGAAAAATACGATACGAACGGTGTTGTCGGCTGATTTTTTCGATGATATATGAAAAGCAATGTGGTCTTCACCAACGATTATGTAAGAAACACCATAGCCGTTATCAGCAACAGGACCAAAACCGCCACCTGCGGTGAAAATTTTCATTTTCTGAGCTTCGGTTAATATCGCCGCTTCTTCTTTACACTGATTTATTGGGGTTTGACTAGTTGAGAGAAGATAAGTTGGAGGAAATATTTTATCTAAGAATGGCGATTCTTCTTCCAAATAGCGTTTCACTATGTAACTGAAACAAATTCGTTAAATACTTGGTTATTTAGTTTATCATTAGCCTAATTCAAATAGCTCCACATGTTAAATTATCAACTTTTCTGAAATTTGCCATAGGTTAAGGCCAAAAAGTTACAGCGCGAAGAGATGACGATCGATGCCCTTTCCACACATTGCATCACGGACGGCATTCTGATGATGATTGCAAGCGATTCGAAGCAGTTGAGCTCGTTCCTTCCTCTAAAAATCCAAAAAACAATATAATTACCATTTTTCATCAATTTCTAATTTCCATGACTATAATCTATATGAACTACTCTTCAAAAGTTCGAGGATGCAACGTACTGTTCGTTCAGGGTCCATCATCGATCGAACGAATTCGCAACTTTCCTTCGTACACGACCTTATAGTTTCAGTACGACCCTCACGATATAATCGAGTTGTTGATGCTTCATAAGTCAGCGCGAAATGGCCTTGATTCTGAAACAAGTTTTTAATAGTTCTCGAGGTTTCGTCGAACAATCTTGAATTTTTCTGCCAACATACGAGATTTACTGGTTTATACATTTTATCGATAATTGAAAACTTACGCGGAAATAAGTTAGCTGCAGAGTCATTTGTATGAATGCATCAGGTGAAACCTTGAAATTCTTTATTAAGCCTTTACCGAATTTAGTCCAAATAAGCAACGCCATTTCAACGTCATTAATTAGCGTTCGAGCCAAACTTAAGCTCGAATTTATCACGGTCTGAAGTTAATTAAATAAAAATAAGTAAATAGGTTGTTGTTTATATGAAATGAAGATTTTATGGAAAATTACTTGTGCCCAGACACATTTAGCTAAAAAATCATAAAAATTTACGTGAATTTCATTCTGCAAATTCCAACGAAGTCGCTCAGGCTTAGGTATTTGAACCACACCACCCAAAGCGTTTCCATCTTTATCGTATCCTTGATGAAACAAATCCACTAAAAGGCTGTATTCCAAGAAATGAGCGGCGATCGGAGCATCTCCCCTTCAAAAAAAAAAATTTCGATTGGCCAAGAAAGCTTAAAAATTGGAAAATTAATTCAACAAAGAATACGCATCTTCACAAAAAGTTGATAAATAAAAACAAGAAGCTACCAAGAATGTTCAACGTTCATGCCCATCCGTGCATTTTTAAAGACTATAATATTAAGCGATTTATCGAACCATCGATTAGTTCCTGAACCGTGCAATAAATGCCGAGCCCAGCTATCCAGTTTGGAAGAATCTTTCTAAAAGATATATCCAAGCTACAAAATATTATGCATAAATATAATATAATATATATAATATTATAAAGGTTTACTGCAAAACATTTTGTGTGCTGATAAAATTCGCATAAATTCGCCGCAAAAACGGATTACAGTGTTATTTAAAGTAATCATAAGGAAACTAACCGGATCGTAGAAAACTTCATTGTCATCAAGAATAACAACAAAGGCAGCACTTTCGATAAGATGCAACGATTTCTTATTGACGCCGAACGAGAAATATTTTTTACGTACTTCAGCCCACGCTTTACGGTCGCCAGCAGTTAATGCAGCAATATTTTCCTCACCATGCTCAGGCACAAAATCGTCATCCAGAATTGCTTGAAAGCCTTGCTGCAATTCTGCGGCTTCATATAACCTGGAATTTGGGATTTTTTATGAAAGATTGGAAACTCCAAGTTCCAAACATGATCAATGTTCTATCATCTTGCGGATTTTTAGCATCTGCAGCTATCTTGCTCTCTACAAACAATAGACTCTTTTTTCAAGTGCAATTTTCTGAATGCTACCTTTTTCCGTTATGGATTGCAAGTCGAAACCAACAACCGCGGCAATAGACAACAATGTGTTTTGAATCGTTACGATGAAGGAATTGATCTATTTCTTCGCCAGGGACGCGACAACTGTTGAACAAACGCTCATACTGCATCACACAAAATGGTACATTAAAACGTGGTGCAACGGAGAACTTTAATAAAATAAAATAAAATTTAATAAAAAACATTTTTTGAAATGTTCTTCTAAAAAATTTTCAAAAAATAATCCATAGAAATTCACCGTTTCACACCACCGTTCCTGGCTAAATTCTGTTGGCTTAGAGGACCGAACAAATTTTGCCAAGGATCTATCCGGTGGTAGGGGTCACTCCACTCCTACCGATTTTGGACAGATTTGATTTGTTTCGGCACAGCGAAATGAGAGCGAAAATCCCTTGAGCTACTCCACTCTTTTTGTAAATTAATGGTTTGAAAAATCAAAAATTTGCATTTCAAAAATTTTCAGCTAAAACCTTCACTGAGTCTAGTTTCGTCATAAAACTTTTGTTATTTACCGGAGAAACTTCCTGGCGTTCGACTTTTCGACGAAATAATAAAGCGGCATTGGTTAAATTTGCTGCTCGTGCTGCCTGGTTAGTTGTTACTATATGATTGATTGTGTCGAAGCCGTAGTAATTGCTATTGATCATTAGTGGTGAACGTTGTCGCAAATAAACGAATTCCTCCCACCAGTCGGTAACATAATTTATCGATAAATGTGATTTGATATAGAGATAACGTTGTAGTCGACTGCCGAGCCCGCGTCGAAATTTTTCGCTAAGTTCCACAAGTTCACCGTATTCCTCGTCTGTACTTAAAGGGCGCATTGATTCTAAGTGCTAAAAAATTAGTCCCATAACAGTTCATAGATTAATAAAGCAAAAGGACAATTGCACTTAAGTATCGAAAGAAAGCTTCCACTCGGAGCTCTTTGAACTTTAAACATACCTTCTTCAAGGTATCGTCGAGACTTGGCAGAGGTAATCTCGGCAGCGCTCCTTGAAATGAATGCAACATCGGCTTACTTTTTGCGATAAGACATAGAATTTTCTGAAATCCAACTTTACGGTTTACAGGTTGCAGCAAAGTTTGATGAAGTTAAAGACGATTCAAATATTGCATCATGGAGTTATTATTTAGGCGAAAAATTTAAATTTTGATCTCCACGTTAGAATAACAGCAGAGAAATCGACTGAGCAACGCAATCTTATGTTTAGATTATTTAAAATCTGAGAAAATCTATTCTTATCACTATTTACGAAACATTTCTTCGACCCATTTCTGATTATAGTACAGTTAAGTCTACTGAAATACTTTTAAAAAGATTAAATACTAGCGGCCAAAGCATCTGCGAAACCGCTCATTTATTCAGTATGCGGAAGAAAGGTTAAACTTACAGTAGGACTTAGAATTTATTTACAAAATTCTATAAGGCCATATTAAAACAATACAATTATAAATTTTTCAATGTGTCTCAGCATTAATATAACCAAACTCGATGGATTAAAACCATTAAAGCCTATTCGCAGCTCATTTCGGACGTTATAATTTGCTTGTGGACACAATTCTTCCTTACTGGAATAAACTTACTACAAACTATATACTCACTCAGTAAACAATTTTAAAAGCTGTTAAATGTTCAAATTTCCTTTAACCTCGGATATTATTAAACTTGTTACCAAAAATTGTAAGCTATATAACTTTAATTTTGTTTTCTTCCTTGAACGAGATTATGGAATGTGCTAGGACCATACTTTTAAGTAATCTATTCCAATAATTAATCAGTTGTGTCTCAGCTTATTAGTTTTACAGGAAGGCTTAATTCCAATATTTCCAGTTATTTTTCTAATATTTCTTGAAATTTAAGCTGAAATCGTAAATACAGTTAATCTACTTAAACTTGTCAGAAGAAATCGAAATTCGCATCAACGATGGGGAAACTAATTTTTTAAAATCACTGAATCATTTTATTTGTTATATTGTTGCTACGGGTTCTCGTCCCTACGAGAGCATAATAAACCTAGCAGTCATCAGAATATATAGCAGAATTCGATAAAACATTGGTAATATCGAGAGCTTTAGCACTTTTTATGATCTGATGAATATTGCCTGGTCCTACCCATGATCGAGATATCAAATATTTATACGCCTTTATTTTGTACTGTTTTTTATTTTATAAGTCATCCAACCACATGGCTGCCTGCTCGGCATGGTCCATGTTTATATAAAAGGCGATTTTTGGCAACCTTTACTAAACGACACAAAAACGAAAGTCATTGAGATCAGGAAGTCAAGATCTTTTTAAATCCATGTTATCAAAAAGATTCACAAAAATTCTTTACAATTGCATTGATTATGGTTATCGGTGAAAAAGAAATCATTTCAGGTTATCTATTAAATATCATTTTCAGATTACCTGTTTCAGTATACAATAAAAAATATTTAATTTACCATCCAAAGAATCGTACTCCTTGAAATTGAGCCCATTTCTTCGTACATCCATCCTTTATAAGAAAGGAGTGATTTCAGGCACAGACGAAGTGTTTGGATCGCAGTGAACCAAATCAGTGAACCGCAAGTGATAAGCGCTAATATTTGCGAAAAGTATCCATCGCTAAAAGATAATCATTTAGAAGCGAGTCAAACCATATTTTTGTTTCAGGTAAAAGTGGATTGACTGTAGCAAAAAAAGTCTGCAAATGGAATCAAATAAATTTTTCACTTATTTGCAGAAATTTCATAACTAATTGAGCGACGGTGAATGGAAATTTCATAGAAAATATTTCAATATATAATATATAAGTTCACTGGAAATCATATTTGCATGCTGCTTTCCATCTATTTACGCCTTTCAAATTGTCGAATTTCCTAGCGCAAATTAAAAATTACAGAAAAAATAAAACCAAACCCGAATAGGAATCCAAAAATATAATGGCGAACAAATGGAACGATTCCAAAAGATAAATCGCGGTGAAAAACAGAGAAAAATGTCAATGCGAAAACGACCAAACAAAACGTCGTCGCATTTACCGGAAAGATTCCAGCCAAGAAATCGTTCTAAAATTCAATATTTCCAACTTTTAAGAACTTTAAATGCTATTGAATTGCTTTCATTTTTAATGGAAATTTCATAAAATCCATATAAATAGAGTCATTGCAATCGCTTTAAAGGTATTTTTATGTATCGAGAGTAACACACTCAGACTTTAAACTTTAAACTATCTAACCGAATTATTAAAAAACGATATTGGAACTAAAATTGAGAGAATCAAAAAAACCATTAATTTTAAATAAATGGTTAGGGCAAAGGAAAAAAAAATTTAATGCTGATTTGAGTGCAATATCATTTGCTTTAAAAATTATTTTATACGATCTAATTATTTGATAGTGGTTATAATCATATCAGATAAGTATGCAAAACCGTGCATGATGTACCGCTTTGATAAAGCCCGAGCCAGCACAAGTATCACAGAATAGTTTTCTCCGTTGACGGCAGTGGACCAGTCATTAGAAGTGGAACTCAAAAGACGCCGGAGGGCATATCTATTCTTTCCTACGATTATGTGATTACGATACTATTCTGCGATTAATTTTTCATGTTTGTATTCGTGAAGCACTGTCATTAGTTAGCGAAGCTAATCGAATTAGAAATATTGAGCAATTTAGAAAGAGAATAAATACAAGAGAATAAATAAATACAATCTTACACCACGGCATCAGATAAATCAGATTTAACGAGTTTCAAGGAATATTCGTTTCTACCCATTGGCGCATTTTCTTTTATTACCCACTACGCCAAACAACTGCGATGGTTACATACCTTGAAACGTGCAATGCGACGTTTGTATGCTCGTGAAAATGCATGCCAAATATCACGCATAAGTTCCTGATCATAGGAAACCGACACGCCGTCGTGCGTAATGGTAAACGAGAGTGCGGCCACACTATGTGCTTCAGCCATGTTTGTTAACTGCAAAATGATTAAATCGTTAGAAACTTTTGGTTCTTTCCTTTTGTTACATTGTTATAGGAAAGACGAATTAGGCCTAAGCCAAGTGAGACAGGGTAAGGCCCAGTCGAGCCGTCCTGCCTACTTAGCCTTATGCTCGTGAAAAAGGATGCCGATTCAATTTCACTTACTTTTAGATGGTAATGGATATGACTCAACTAAAAGCCAATCGCTGGGGACATGAAAATAAAAATGAGGTAATTGCTCTTCACGCGCGGATAGGACACTTGCACGAAAATTCCAATCGCCACACTGAACCAAGCGAGTGGGCACAAATTGGCGTAAAACATGACGGTTTTGCCATCAACCGATTCAATTTTGATTAAACCCAGATTTTTTATCAGTAAAATCAGATGAGATTTTTATTTTCAAAATGAATAAATGCAATAATCATAAAAACACCGAACTTCACCTTATAGCCAAAACGATAAGAATTTTTCTAAAGAGGGGCTGTGAATGAATATACCGTAGGAATGCAATAGCGAAGAATAACAACAAAAAAAGATATTACGTCGTGATAAGATCAATGTGCAAAGTCCAATGTGCATAGTACACCATTTTAACATTGTTCCCATCTCTGACCTATTTTAAAAAATAGTTTGCTTGGTTGACCTCTGACACCGAACTCTTTCCGCAGGACGATCATCGGCGATCAATACGCAGACAAGTAGCGTTTTGATTTAAGATTCGCCTAAGAACCTTTCCGGAGCGGAGGAGTCGGCCGGTCAATTCATTCTTTTATAAAGTATTTTCACTCTATTAAATTCGGCGAGCCATTCACGGTTCCGCACAAATAACGCCGACGCGCGCATAACTTCTCTGGATTTTCGAACTTTAAGAAAAATTCCGCCCCATTCCACCTAATTAAACTAAAATAAGTAATAAACAAATTATACTAGGAAGGAAATTCGTAGCACTCAGTTATAAAAATTAATTTAAAAATTAGCTCTTTTCAGCTATTTATATTTGCTATCTCTTAACGAATATTTGATTTTTGATCACTGATTTCGTTCTCATAGTAAACTTTAGATGACGATGCGTAGTAAATTTTTTTCGGTTTTTAATCGTTTCATTCACAAATTGCATTCAAGTTCACTGATCGCTGAATAAACATGTACACGTGACCCCACCCAACCGAGCAAAAACAATGAAAACGTCGTCGGAGACGTAAGACCGCAATAATATTTATGTGTTAATTCGGCGATTCTTCGTGGCATGATTTCAGAACCACGCGTGACAGTCTTCGAGCATTCATTGATAAAATGTTTCGTAAATTATTTCTCTACACGAAAGAAGCTCTTTGACTTTGATTTCAGAGGTGAATCACGAAAATTCTTTAATTCTCTTTTTAAAAATATTTATTTTTTGGAACAAACAACGATTTTAAACATTATTACAAAATAGTTTTATTTAAATTGCTGTATCCAATACCAACACAAGTCAAGAAAGCTTTTTCATCAGAACCTGAGCTTTTCTTTTGCTCCTTCTTCAGCATCCACCAATCATCAATTTTAAAAATTATGCCAAAAAAATGCTTTAGATGTCGTAAACAATGAATGCTGCAAAAGAATTCGTGATTTAAACTAAATATGATGAAACTTTTACATTATACCATATATGATCTAAATTAAATTAATGAATTAATTTACTTCAATTAATGACTTGAAAATATTGTAACATAGTCCACAGATTTAGAAAATATATCTGAATATCTATTTAATCTTCTATATAATCTTCTATAATCTTTTATATTTTTAAAAGGAAGTAACAATTTAGAAAAAACGATATTCTTTAAATTAAAACTGGAGAATATAGGAAAAACGAAAAAAAAGAAACCATTATAATAATAATCAAAAATAAATGCATTCCGGACAAAAATATTGTACAAAAGAAAAAAAATCATACCAATAATTCGATAGTGGTCCAAAAAGGAATTTACTAACATCCTTATCGACGAGTGCCATAAATGTTGAGGCAAGTGCTTGGCTAGTGCTGTCAAGACAACCTCCCTAGAATGAAAAATATAAAACAGATACCGTATTTTTTTCTTTTTCTTTTCTTTTAAGGACACTTATCATTGCTGGTTAAACTTTGTTAACTTATAGGAGTAGATAAATATGCTAGGAAGTCACTGGCGAACTGAACAATCACCAATTTAGTTATTCTAATCTCATTTGCGTTCTCCGTTAATTGAACTGTCCTTTGTAGTACGAAGGGTAGTGCGTCGGTAAGATCCGAACGCAAATCTCAATTCTTTGTGGCAATTACGTTGCCACTGATCAACCAATATACTTATATCCATACAATAAAAACAAATCTTGAAACTTTTGAAGATTACAAATGATAAGTTTATTGATTGCCGTACAAAAATAATAACAAATATATCATTTGTTTCATAATATTTACCATTAAAAAAATAAAATACTAAAATACTAAAAAAGATAAATAAAAAATAAATAAAAATAAATAAAAGTCTGTAAATTTAAAAATAAAAAGAGAAATTTAAGGAAAATATCAAATAAAACGTTAAAGCAAATCTATAAATTAATTGAAAACTGAACTGAATAAATTTCGTTAAGAAGATTATTGGCAGCAAGTGTTCCTATATCTTCAGGGATGATGGGTTCACCAGATTCACCCTTCGGTTTCGATGCCGCTTCACCATGAAATACTACACCTTCAGTTGTCTCAGCAGTAATTATTATACCATAACCAGGAGAACTAAATTTAAAAAAATTCAATATTCATTATTATTTAACAGTAGAATATTTTATAAAGTTAAATTTGACGAAATTTAAAATATGAACCGGAAAAACAAGAAGACAAGAATGGAAAAAATGGAAAATGTATGAAAAAGATTGAAAATATGAAAGGACAAATTTCACTTTCCACCATTCGTTCCCTTTCTCTGATCCAAGGTTATATATACATCAGCAATAAAACCATATAGTGCCCTTTTTGCCGATTCAATCATTCGATGAGCTAATGATGGTGATACTTTGCAAACATAAGCTATACCACGGATTTTGCAAATTTTACCCATCTTTTCACACTATAAAAAATTTAAATATATATCTAGATATTTTAAGTTCAAATTTAGCACAAAAAATTAAAAAATCAAAAAATTAAAAAATTAAAAAAAGAAGAAAAAGTGAAAAAATGAAAACCAAAAGAATCATACTGAACCAACCTGCACTGGTCGAAGAACCCTGACAATAGGTGCTGTAAAAATAATAGTTCCACCACCATCTGGTTTTAATCCACGAGAGATTATCTGGAAAATTTTCTCTAATTTGAGTAAATGATTCTGCAATATTACATAAGCAAAGTAAAATTCAAATGGTATTCTACGCAAATAAATTCTATATTGATATTCACTTTTCTACAACTAGATAGATAAATAATAACCTTTATATCGAGTTGCTCATCAGTGGGCACAAATTTCCGAAAAACAGGTAACCAGCTTGCCCGGATAGTATCGACACTTAATTCGTCAGGTGTATTAGTTACTCCATTCAACTGGATTCTTAACGGATGTTTACAAAATGGAGCAATCATTAAAAGTGGTTCCAAATAGTAACTAAAAAACATAGATAAATATAGATCTTCGAAACCTTTAAATTTAAGTTTAAAATATTAATATCAAGGTACATTATATAAGATATAACAAAATTTTCGCAGTTTTCCCAGCTGTCGTTTTTACCGCTCTGCTAATTTTTCTTAAGCTATTTCTGGGACATCGAAATTTTCTACAACAGTTAAGCTATGTTCTTCTAATTTTTTTTAAAAATTTTAAAACAAAGAATTAAAATAAATTATAAATTAAATTTAAAAAATTTCTCTTTTTCTCTTATTTAAATTTTTTTCTTTTTTATTTCGATTTTATTTTCCATCCTTCCTAAATTTTTCTTCTCTTTTTCTTATATCGTTGGCGAGAATAAACTGATCAAAATAACAAAAATCCGAGTATCTGCTGTGTAGCTATATCTCCAAGTGATTCTGTGGTGAAAGCGCCATATTTTTTTGATAGTGCCCGCGCCCTCCGATGTGCATGATACTCTCAGCCCGGTAATACAATACGAGCTTAGACAAACAAATTCAAGGCTTGAGAATATGATATGCCGAGCCAGGATAATTGGCGAATACTGCATTGGGGTCTGATGTTATATTCAACGGAAAACGCCTTTTTTACTTTGGCGAATTACATAAATTACAATTACATGTACATACTTCTGGTATCGATATAGATATCTAATCACGCTGAACTCCTTGGATAGCCGATATTCCAATCAGATTGATTATGTTAGGTCAGTCGCTGTTGGAAGAGTTCCGTACTAGTCCTTCCTATTATGGCAAAACTGGTAACTTTCATGGATCATATTATGGTTCGATCGAAGACTCACATAAAACTTATAACTCGAAGAAACACGTTTTCCAAGACCTTCAACAATCAATCTGAGTAAAAGATTCGACAATAAGTGCATTTCAAACCGAATTATTGAAGCATTTCAATGATATAAATATCAACGACATTAAGTGCTGGATTGGCAGATGAATACTGGTCCCAACTAAGGACATGTCTCCAAAAGTCAGTCACTTCCATGCTAGAATGCATAATAGCAAATGTAGTTAAGTATTCGAAAAGGCTGCCACAGCATGAATGTCAAAAGATCTTGATTACCTGATGCTTCTTGATTACCTGAAGAATTGCAACGACAATAGCTCTCAGGGAAATCAACATTGGAGTGATATGGCCTTGGAAATGGAGACGGCGGCTCGATTAGGCGACAATAGGAAATAATTCCGTCATATTCAAAACAGCTATAATTCGAGAATAATGAGATAGTACGGTATAGCAATTGTCTGCCAGGTAAGAATATTAAGGATCGCCTCATAAGAAAATTCTTAAGGCCAAACTTAACCAGATGCGCCATCTGTTATCCCGGATATAGCTGATTAGCTCATCGAGCCACATAACTGTGTTTGCAATTGCGAAATGCTAAGATGAGGGGAAGTAATCTCTATTATCCAGAAGTTTAAGGCCAATAAAACTTACTTTCCGAAATGGTCTTCCGGCTGAATTCTTCAAATATCATACTTTCAACAAATGTATTCCCTAGTATGGAAAAAAGAAATAATACAAGAAGACTGAAACAAAATAATTCTGCTCCTAACAAATCCTAAGAAAGGTGACAGGATATACCATCTAATCGAAGAATAATCTATTAGACATTTCCGGGAAAATTTTTGCATCCTCTAGCTGAATAGACTTATAAGATAGCAAGATGCGCCTCAACAAAGCTGGATTCAGACCAGGTTGCGAACTAGATATCCACATCAAGAAGGGTCATGTTGGAACATCACTTCAAATATCAGTAATCCAGTTGTTTCATCGATTTTGCAACTTCGATTCAATTGATAATACTCTGGAGGGTGATGGAATGTTCCAGAGAAAATTATTCAGTTCATAAAAGCATTTTGTTAGTGTATATCGGCACAGAGTGTATATGGGGAATTGACTCTTTCGAAATAAAAACTGGTGTTCGCTGTCATTTTTCTTACAATATTCAATAGACAAACTTAATAATGGACATCGTTGTAGACAATCAAGAGATGCAAAAAGAGAAGTCCACAGCACCGCATCACAGACTCTGAATACGGTGATTGGTTGATAGTTATGACGAAATGAAAATAATGCTAAATAATGTATCGACAAATGCAGCGAGAATAGGATCAATATTAATAAAATGAAAGCCTTTTGGTCTTATTTGCAATAAGCATAATAAAATACTTATTTTTATCAATTCTTACCAGTTGAAGAAATACCAGAGTTTAAATATCTCGGATCCACTCTAATCCAAAAGGCCAAGAAGAAAGAAGAAATTACAACTGGCTAACATTAGCTAGAAATGTCAATTCTCACGATTGGCGAGAGCTTTATACAGCCATCACGAAATCACCATTAAAACTCTATGAAAGCCTGCACCTATACAGCTGCAATTCGCTCGATCTTGTTATATGACTGTGAGATATACCCAAGAGGATATTAAGAAATTATCTATCTTTGACCACATGTACATTTTACATCTAAGATACATTTTACGAGTTCGTCGAATGGATAAAATTTTATATGTTCATTCACCTTCACTCAAATGCTACCAATATTAACAGCACCACAATAAAGAATCGTCTTCGCTGGTTAGAATACATTCTTTGTCCACCATAGCAGTTGGCACATACTGCACTTTGAGGTTACTTGCCAAACTCTCTGTAATGAACAGCATCAAAAGTGAGGAAAGTCAATGGAGACCTGGACTGATACAGTTGAGAATTAAGAAAGATTTTGAATGCATATACATTTATATTTACATTTATATATTTGGATGGACTAGCGATAGACTTAGACGATAAAAAAAGGAATGCTTTTATTACTGACGACGACGGCGTCGAACCGGACGGCTCAGAAACATCTTAACCTTGCAGCCAGCGCAGCCAGCTTAACCAGTAATGTCAGAAGAAGAAAAATATCGAGATATATGCTAGAAAACTCTGCATAAATTACCAACTAATCACTGACAGAACCAAACAATAGGAAAAAAAGCAGAATGCTGAATGAACACATGCAATAAAGTTTACCTTAAGCATCTGCTGTTGCAACAATCCAATGAAACTGAACCACCAATGATAACACCAGGTATGAAAGAAATCTGCGTTCCTAGAAATCGAGAAATCTTAACAGCTAATAAATATATTTCGCTTCTTTAATTGTTTCTTTTCGATTCAGAACCACGAATGTTAAATGAAAAAATTCTAAAATACGAAGACCAAAAATTTAGAATAAGTTTATTTTAGTTCAACTGGAAGCGAACGATATTGATTTGATTAATGATAAGTAATTAATAGTTAAAAAAGGATAAAAATACTTTAATCGAATGATAAAAAGCAAAAAGGTGCTTGAAAGTCATTGCTTATCGTTAGCTCAAAAAATTTGCTCAACCTTTACTTTGCTTTTATCATTATTAAAAAATATTACAATATTCCAATATGTTCAATATTTAATCTCAATGTTGTCTTATAAAATCGGATTTAACTAGGATATTATTAAAGTGACTAATAACAGAAAAGAAAGAAGTTCAATTCACCCGTTTTACTAATCTCTAATCGAGTACCATTCGTAATATTCTCCAATAACGACAGAAAATTCAATTCAAAACCTGGAAATTAGAAATAAATTTTTGCAAACCAGAAATTAAATTAATATGATTTTTTTTTTGAAAATTTCATGGTAAAAATAAACCCAACAAGATGTTTAACTAATCATTCTTTCTATTTACTTAGCAACTGGTGTTCCGAGCGCCTCGGTAATTCTCACTTCTCGCTGAGGGAAAATAATAAAGCCATGGGAGAGAAGGTGGAAGAAGAAGATTAAAACGTGGGATTCTCGAAGTAAAATAACTGTAATTATTGTAAGAATAAAAGAAGAAGTATAACGAAAAGAAGAAAAGCAGAACCAATTATTACCGAGAAGGAAGGCAAAATTAAAACGACGCGCACCGGTGGTGCTTTATTTAGGCACCTTCAGCCAATAAGAACCGCCGGTCGGTCCAAACTGCACTAAGTTAGATCGGAGCTTCGATTTCAAAGGCAGAAACAAATTTTCTTCTGCTAATGAAATTCAGTTTTACGCCTCCGAAGCGGCAGAAATCGAAGCGATAGCACATGAACGACTTTCTCCCAATCAACGCGACCATTCTAGTTAAGCTAAGAAGAAAAGAAAAGAAAAACTCTTTAATCCAGGCTCATCGCTATTTGCGCGGATTTTCATAATTCTGATTGGTCGTCCACTTAGCACTGAATAAACCAACCGAAGTCGAAAAAAATTACAGCCTTCGTAATTTAATTCTTCTTTTATCTCCATAATTTAGCTATAAATAAAATAAAGTAAAACTCGAATCCTCGAAATCCGCAAGTTGATTGATATAAACCGCGGAAAACGAATTACGCGACCTCGTATAACCGCACGAAACAATAATGCAAGAATAAATTTAAAAATCAAAGTCCGAAAAATAGCATCAATCCAAGGTCCGAACTTTAGAGAAAATATTTCGCAGCCACAATACATTGGAACTTGATAATCAGCAGAATACATGTTCGGAGGCAGCGACGAAGAATGGAATGAGCAGGTGATAAAAGATTATGGAAGGGCACTGAGGACATTTAAAACGCCATAAGAGTCCATCTTATAACGAAATAAACGGAGCTCAGAAAAGCAGAAAGAAATGGAAATGGAATGGCCCAGTGGGTTGGTGCTCAGTTCAGCGAGTCGAAGCTGAGGTTCTATATCCCGCAAGAGCAACTTTGTCCCTCGCTTGACTCCATCAGAAGTAAGCCTATCATCTAGAAATCTGCGGTTCTGGCGATCTACCAATTGTCTGTCGTCAAATGAATCCCTGGAAAAATTCTATAACGCACCAGCCTAACCACTTTCTTATGTAAAACTATCGCCAAAGAAGTCTAAAAGAAAGAGTAATTTAACTTTTAACAAAATATTTTTATTTCGTTACCCGTCTAGCATTTTGGGTAAATTAATTTTGAGTAAACTTCGTACAGACGATTAACACAGATTGCCTGGTTTCTGGTTCTTGTCTTCTTGCGTAATACCACGATATCTGGTTAGCCAGTACTTATTGGTCTGACTAGATGGAGAAGTCCCATAGGATTTTTTACCCTCCATGTTTTTCTGAGGAATCTCCCACCTTGGGATGGTTTTTCTGAGGAATCTCCCATCTTGGGATGATGATGGATGGTCACCGCGTTAAGCAGATATTCTTATAAATAATGCCAGCTACTCGATTCTATGCTTGCATATTTATCAATAACAAGTACTTACTATCTTACTTCTCTGGCATTATCTGTTGCAGGTCCAAGTTCAAATCTTCAGAGATCCAAATTATAATACAGATTTATTCGGCATAATATTATAGTATAGTATAGCAAAAAAATGATGTTTGGGAACGAGGTTGATGTTATTTGACAAACGGATTGAAACATTATGGATTTCGTTCAATGTTGATGTTGACTTATTGAGAACTGAGGAAAAGCATATTGCCACAAACGCGAGCTTAAATTAAATTAGAATTAAAATTATATAATTAAATTACGATATAATAATCCTAAGCCTAAGCCTTAGCTCTTTCCTGCCATGATGCTGGGCTTGCTAATAACCACTGGCACTTAAGAGTAAGGTTACCATAGAGTACCTATTTTTTGTAACAAGTAACAAATCTGTCCAAAAATGGTTTTCTTTTTTTATTCCGAAAGAAGTGAATAACCATATTGGTGATCATTAAAGCGTGTAACCTTCGACAGTCTGATGTGGAACCAAAGCACTAGCTTTATTTTTCCCCATGGTTAGAAAGTGATAAAACATTACTGTCATAATCTGTTTTTCAGCGAATTCAACCAGTTTTGAATATTTTTCCACCCCTCCTCCCCCCTCACCTCCTCGCTTTCTTGGTGAATGCTGAAGTTTTCATTATCTTTTAAACTTCTGTAAATCGAAATTACCACTTCCAAATTTAGAAAATCACCATTGCACCTTCCTTATAACCATACGAATACTTCGTTAATGTTACTTTTTTCCATTGTTGCAATATTTTCACAATGGAATTTATAAAGTATGCAGTGTCGCGAATGCCCATGAGCTACCATCTTCCGTTACTGAAGGACGGGGCAAATTTTCGCTAAATTTGGCTAAATGAAGCATATAATGTCTGCTGTAATACAAATATCAGAAAATGCCTTCCTGTGCTTCCTGTTTTTCGATAATCACTTCACTGAAAATTTAGAAAAAGTGCAATATTTTTAAGAAAACCTGTTAAATTGACCAACTGAGTTCAATTCTTTTTATAAATTTTTATTTATGTTCCGAATTATTTTTATAAGATTTTTATTTCATTATGATCAACTCGTTCGTATTTTTAGATTTTCACATTCGGACTGACAAAAAAGCTTCGTAATCACATTATAAAACGGGATAAAAGAACAGATGTACCACGCAATCGTCTATCTCATTGTGATGAATTTTTCATTTTGAAGACATTAATGGCCAAAAAATTTTATAGACAATTCACCATTCGCATTTCATAGACAATTTCTGAAACAAATGTTTTAATGGGAGTCAGGTTGAGCGAATGGTGGGTTGTGATAAGTCGGTCGGGGGCTCCACTTTTCGCTTAGCAAAGGTGTTGTCCCCAAAAGTGAACGACGAACGGCTACGAATCAGCCAAGCCAAAAGTGGAGAATGCTGTTGGAAGAGAGTCAATGAAATCCAATTCTATTTAAGGAGAGCTTTTTAACAAATCAAGAAACCTTTAATAGACTGTAAATAAGTAAGTGCATGGTTCGGTTCACGACTAGCCGTTTTGATAAGATATTAAAGAATAGGGATAATGAGAGCGATAGTGGATAGTACTATAGGTAGGAACCATCCAGATTTCTCAATAATCGCTTGGCTTTTGCCACAACCTTTTCACTCGAACTCTGCTATTTTTCTTCAGTGATTTTTTGGTATTATGCTAAATATATAAATGAAGAATTTTATCAAACGATTTGACTCGAAAAATTCCATATAAATAGAGAAAAATGAATGAGTTGCTTCATGTTAATTCGAATTTTATAAACGAAATAAACACAACGGAACAATTTTTCATATAACGAATTGTACTGAAATGAAAAACAACAAGCTTCAAGGAGAACCAATTTGCGGTACCAATGCATATGTAACTACGATTTAAGGAATGAGCTAACTTAGTTGATTCCAAATCATTTAAAATTTGCCATTCTGGCTTGCAACTTATTTTTTCTTCCCTAAAATTTTTAATCTTGTTTGCTTTATAGAAATAGAAACAATGATTAGTATTCCATTAGTATTTGCTAATTTTTTCTGAATGAGTATATGAAATCTTTTGGAGGATTGGTCGACGGTAAACTAAAAACCCATAGCAATTCGATTTCTTGAAGATTTTTATTCATTTAAGGAGTATCGCTTGGTGATGAAAGCAAAAACTGTTAATAAACTATAAATAAGCGGATGGTTAATTTCACTCGACTGGCCGTCATGAGAAGAAAATTTTAAAAATACGATGAGAGCGACGGTTGTGGATAGAAACTTAATACAATTATAATACAATTAATACAATTATATACAATATATATAAACTTTTGTATAAGTAATACAAACTTTTATATAAATACATTTAAACTTAACAAAGTACTTAATACTTAATATATAAAATTAAAATTACATACTTAATATATAAAAATTCACTATAAGAAACTTCACCAAAATCTTTATTATTATTTCCTGACGACAAATTTGAAAAGCATGGCACTACCCAAACGTTTACTCTGATTGTGAGAAAATTTTGTCTTGGAAAATTGCTAAATATTTAATATTAATATAAATTGACGCCATACTGCCAAATGAGAATACTGGTCTTAAACTCGTTTTATCTAAAATCTAAGGCCTCGTCATTTTATTATCCTTCGATCATGGGTAAACTGAATTTGATCATCAGCGCACATCAGCTATTTGATAAGAAATAAATTTAATTTTTCATCATTCGGTCAAATTTCACCCAAATTCTTTGAGATTTAGAATGCATCTATGCACTTTAATTTTGGTAGTGATAGAAGTTTTGCGAGAAAGAATTTGTTGGTTTAGAAAAGGGAAAAATCTTTTATCAGTTGAGCAAGTATTTTGAGCATTAATATTAAAAAGTAGTATTTTTGGCTAATAAAACAGTCTGCTTTGCAATTCGGTTGGAACTGACCAAGGCTGAAGCCGAAAGGACGATGCCGGTTGCCTTTAGCCAAGAAAAAATCTAAAACTTTAATCACTTCTTAATTTCCACTTCACTCGCGCCATAAAGCATTTATCACCAAAGTCCCAACTTGCCAAATGATGATTATGATGATTCCATTGCTTACTTCTTGTTTTTTAAGAATTTTTTAATTTACCCAAAATTCTCAAGTCATCCAGAGTCATCTTTTTTCAAATAATGCAACATCTTTTATAAACTTTTTTTGAATTTAACTTTAGACCAAAATTTTTTCAACATTATTTTCCTATGAATAATGTAATAGTTTTGTTTTTCCATGTTTATCGCATCAATCACGCATGGTTCATTTATTTTGGTGTAACAAATTCCTCTTAACTACTTCTCCTTACATGATCTATAATCAGTTCTAATTACGGTAGTGTGCTCGATCATTTCCAGTCAATAACTTTACATTCTGCCGCTTCTGATTATTACTTTACTTTACATTTGATTAATTATGGAACGTATTTTGTCAATTTCAATAGACGTTTCGGTTAATCCAAAATGCAATGAATTAGCGATATTATTTATAATTTTGCACTTTTTAAAATTTAATTAATTAAAGTGACAAATTTCAATTTAAATTACGATTCAATCAAATTACCGAGTTTTTAAATTAATGTAAAGTAGTGAATTACTTTTAAATTTCTCGAAAAAACTTGTTGAGCAACATTCTTAAAATGGAGGAAAATAATTCGCTCGTTTTCGCCATTATTTCAGTTTTTGAATCATCTGACTTTTTTCTTCCAGTTTTCCGTTAATTTTTTGAGTTTATAGTCATTTTTCATGAGTCGCTTGAAATTGTTTATATTTCTGTTGTGGTTGTAATTTAATTAACGCATAAAATGGAATATAAAAAGGGATGCTGACGACAAATTCTTCAAAAATTTCTGTTTATTAATTATATCGTATTGTCAACTATTTTTATCTTTAAATTTTTTATTTTACTTTACACGGTTTCCTTCTCAGATTAATTCCACTGGCGATTAATCCTTCGCCAGAGAGTCACTGAAGATGAAATACACTCGGGTTCCACCCAGATTTCACTCTTACAAATAACTTTCCTAAAAAACAGAAACTGAACTCATATACAATTAAATTTCTCGCATAACTGATCTACTTATAAGGTCTAATCACATAGTACACGGAATTCGAGCGGAGTGGAGCGGAATAGATAAGATTAGTATTGAAAGATTCAATTCTTGTTCGCAACCTGCCATTAAGAAGTACGAGTGGCCTATGCGGATCATCTTACCGTCAAATGGCTCTCTGGTAAAAATTACGTTGAGCACTAATCACTCAAATAATCATACTCATAATATTTAAATAATGAGATGTTTTTAGAATACGCGAATTTATATTTTTCATGATATTCCATGCGATTGTTTTGATACTGCTGACTAATCCAGTTCAGCGAGCTGATGGCCTTCGAATGCCACTTAAAATTCCTGTAGAAATAAGGTTTGATGATTTAGACCAATTTTTCATGCCAATGAACTGTTCACATGGTACAAAAACGTATAAAAAGGTATTTTCTTTTTTATATTAAATCGAATCTATTTATAAAAAGACAAAAAATATTTAAAATTCTGGCGATTTAATGGAGTATCCTTGCTTCCGAATTTTTATAATCGTTCAAAAAATTTAGCCAGTTTCATTCCATCAGCTAAATTACAGGATGAGACATGGCGAAGAGGACATTTGCTCTATAAATGTGGGATCTTTGGTGCTTATAAAATAATTGGTATGGGCATCTATTTTTCGCATTTATTGACCATTAAAAATTCGATTTCAGCGAAAAAATTTTGAAGAAAACTGTCGAATAAACACGGAAGTTTGAGATGAACACCGTTACTCGTCATTCATTCCTTCAGTCTTATTCCGTCAATTAGATTAATGATGAGAAATTTGAACTAAAACTATAATTTAATTATGATTATGATTTTTTGCAGGCTGCGTAACAAATGAGAACAAAACTTTGAAAATTGGTGAGACGTTTGTGGAAGATAATGTCGCTCACCAGTGTTTCAACAAATCTGGCAGTGTTTTTTACCGAGAGATTATCTGTGGATTGCTTGGACAGCCTGACTGTGATAAACTCACATTTGTAAGTGTGCAAATGAATAAATTCAAACTCCTGACAAATTTAAATTCTTTAAAGTGCACGATATTTCTTACAGTCGATTGCCATTTGATAACTGCCTATTCGATTCTAGTGATTTTAAATGATAACTGTTACTGTTATAACTGTTATTTCACGTTGATCTTAAATTTTATCTTTTAAACAATGAAATTTTTTCAGTAATTTAGAATAGAATTGTGCGCTAAATACATTTAAAGAACGAAAATTTTTTATTTCAGAATAACCCAATAAAAGCAGAAATAAATTTGCCTGCAATAGATCAACGCAAAGAAATTCCAGGGGTTTGATTCTTATTAAATATAGGCTTTCTTATAAAAAAATTTAAATTTATACTGGTGAATGAAAGCGTCTTTACTAACCTGAAAAGAACTAGGATTATGAAAAAATGCAGTTACAGGGATCAGTTGGCCAATTAGGACCGAGGCGGAGGTAAAATAAAACCGTTCAGACCGTTCATAGCTGCAAAACGCATTTAATTTAATTAACTGTAATTGTGGTTGCCGTTAACCTTATTTAAAAATTTTGATTTTTGATGACTAAAATTTAAAAAAGTCTTTCAAGCAAAATGTCCCCATTCTTTCTGCATTTTTTCTCGGTCCTATTTTTGTTTTATTCAAATATTTATTATTATTTCGAGAAAAAAGGATGCCCGTTCATTTTAAAATTTTAGCTTCCATTCTCATTATTATTTGTAAATCATTAGGCTTATCATATTTTTTCATTAATTTTAAATCGAAAATAACGGTCATTTTATATTTTCAGTTATATTCAATAGTTGTGCCGACCGGATGGAAAATAGTAGATTCAAATGGAAATTTACTACCGATATCTCACATCAAAATTTCTGATGGAAAAATTGTTGTGGGTCTTGCTCCTTCAATAATAAAATCTTTTTTGTCACGAGCCAGTCGATAATCCGCTATTTTCCATTTGCATAATTTTATTCTATTTATGAGCCTTATAAATCATTAAAATTTTTAAAATTTTAAAATTTTTATAAGATGTTACATAGTTGATAATATGTTTATATCATATAAATATCAAAGCGTTGCCTATCCGGCTAGGTTCGTTACCGCCCAAAATAGAAATTAATATGATAGACGAGTATATTAATATACGCAGCTAACCAAACCGATGGATTCAAAGGTGGAAAGGCTTAAAATCAAGGCGTGAATTATGTTCAGGAAAGGACTTTTCGAAGGACTTTCGAAGATTACAGGAGGCCAAACTATACGTGGGTGTAGAAACATATTTCTGGCAAAAGAAGCGAATTCTACTTCCTTCAGATATATGCGCTATTAGGAGAAGTAGACGCTTGCATCATATTTAATAGGAAGTGATATTCTATTTTGATTTTACTTGATTTAGGCAGCTCGAAAAAGGCGACAGGTTAATTTTGATGCATCAATACCTCCCAGGTCTATTAATGCTAAGCTCACTTTGGAGCCGTTGCCGAACCAAAGGATTGTTGGAATAGGCACTGGATCAGTATCACTTGATGAAAGACAACCTATATCTTCCGACGGAACTAGGAATTACAAGGTATAAATATTTCTAACTTATCGCTTTTTCATTTTAGTTAATCAGAAATTATAGCCTGCGACAGTTACTGGAAGTCGTAGTGACGTAAACTGGTCTGGTAAAACAATGACAGTTAATGGCAAGCGAATCGCAGTAGGGCCTGGAACTTTTACTTTCGGCAACTCGCCACAAGGCCCTATTTTCAAAAGAATCAATTAAAAATCTGCAATGGTTCTTTCAATTATTGGTTAAATTTTGTTGTTTTATTAAGCTTTGTTATTTTTTCAAGAGTAATCTCTACCTTCTGAATATTTGCTCTCACTTATTTTATTCCTATGTATTGTGTCGCAAATCTTTGTAATTATTTTGAGAATGTTCTCAAAAACCGAGTTTGTAACTGATGCATAGATTTTTGATATTTTTATTTTCCTATTATTCGAATATTTTGTGGAAAATGAAAAAAAACTTATTATATAATTAATTAACTATAAATGATCCAGCGGAAATCACTGCAAATATTTTAAAAATTTTTGTCACAACAGTGGAAATGGATTGAAATTACTAAAGCTTACAAAAAAAATAAAGCTGAAATCGCATTTTTATTCGCACTATTACTGCTGAAGAAAATTATTTGGCAGATTGGCCTTCGCTTCATTTATTATTTTTACAAAATGGTGCAAAATAATCCGCAAAATCACTTAATAATTTCACTTGTAATTTAAAATTTCTTTTTTGGAAAAAACTTGTTTTATTTTGAAAAAAACTTCATCAACAAAATTCTCTTATTAATAAGGCGAATGGCTTTGCTTACCCGTCATGACTAATACTAATAAAATTCATTAGTCTTGATGAATTTTTCTTCTTTCTAGTAGTCCACAACATTGCTAGTTTGGCGACTAGACATTTTGGTCCGATGCCAATCCTTTGCCATTTAAACTCGTATATCGCTGGATCATCTGCCTCAAAATCCCTTCTGATCGGTCTTGACTGGCTCTCTACACTTTTGACACCATCCGTCATGGTCAAATAGCGAGATGTTTCTCAATTTCTATGGTGGGCGACGATGAACATGACCAAACTAGCACAAACGACGGTTTATGATGAGATTCTTCTTAATGCAAGTGGTATTCGAGCAAGGATGTGTTTAATCCATAACTCTGAAACTCAGTCCACTTTGCGTGAATGTAAGACATAACTCCATGATATTTTCCATTCTCATTGATTATATAGTTGAACTGTGCGTACAACCAGATAGATGCGAAATTGTTTGAGATGATTTTAGAAAGATTTCGCCAAAAAAAAAATATTTTCTGCATTGACAATTTTATTCTTAATTCCAACAATAACTTAGGCTATAGAAGTTATCAGTGGAAGTTTCTGCTTCGCGAGATAAGCGCAATTTAACGCAGAGATCTTCCATCAGTGGTTGACAAAATATAGCCAGCTGACTTGTGTTTATTTATTGAAAACCAGCCAAGCAGGGCACAGTGCTGATTGTCTGGAAATTCCACCTGATTAGATGTCTTTCTAATACTGAAAGCATATATTGGTGGGAAAATTCCATTCTGCTCACCACAGAGGAAAAAACTCTCCATTGGCACAATGGGTTTCAGCATCGCATTTCTCGGGCAGAGAAAATTTATATTTCATGCTAAATTATGTTTTTATTATTCACCGTTATTTTATCTTCATAAAGTCAGCTCGTTTTGTGCTTTTTGATGCCATTCGCTTCTCGTTTTTCCTCTTCAATCATCAAATGACTGTGGTTTCAAAAAGCACTACTAAAAAATTTTGATATACGTCTCTTGTAAAAATTATAAGAATTCACTTGAAATTAATTGTCGATTTATTTTCGTGGAGAATTAATTTAATTGAATTAGATGAACTCAATTTTATGGGTGAAAACGAAAAAACGAAAAGGGAAAATATGGCAGAAATTAATTTAAATGCATATATATATATGTTATATATTTTAAATATGGTTTCAAAAAAAATGAAAATTTTTGCATAACTCAAAAGAAGCGCATCATTTCATTAAAATAACAAATTCGTATGAAAAAACTAACTTATCAATTTGTCAATTGGCTAAAAAACAATTAATTTATTTACAATTACAGCAATTAACAAACAATAAAGTGGAAATGCGGAGTTGTTGTGTAAAACTTAGCCGCCTTAGGCAAATACTGTTATTGTCATTCTTTCGCCGGAAGGCCAGAGATACAGCTTTTCCAACCGTCCTAGAAAGAATTTTACAGTGAAAAAAATGCTCATTTTCGATTGAATTTGCAAAAGTGTAGTTTCTAGGAAAAAAAGGAGAGAAAAAATGTATTGACTAAATAAAGTCCTTAAAAAAGATCTTACCAGAAGGAAGCTGGAACTTCATTGAGAATAAGAAAATGATGTTGTGGTCGATAAGAATCAACCTCAATGGGGAATTTAAAAATTGTTTAACTCTCCTGTCATAGATGATTCGCAGATAAATCGAGAATTTTCTAAGCAAATTATACCAGTCTAATTTTTTTAAGCAATGGCTGTCCAAATAATGGTAATGATTGCCAGTCCATCTAATTTTTTCAGCATTAAAAATAAGCATGTGCCAAAAAAAAATTGTTTAAGCTAAATTTTCATTGAAAAAATCCTGATAGCTAAATTTTTATGAAATCTAATGTGGTGCAAAATAACAAGATTCAGTTTACCGATTTTGATATAATTAGGAGAATTAGATCATATATTAAAGGTGATGATATCCAGTTTTCTTCCATGTGTAGATATGTGGCATTTGATGAATATTCTTTTGAATTCCTTGATTCCATGCTGATCAAAAATAGCTTCATAAAAGCCTTTATCTTACTAATGTCTTTATCTACTGATTTATTGATAATTGTTGCTAATTTACTTCAGAGTATACAATCTAATTTGGTACAAACTTTGAATTATTTAAATGCAATTTTGAAATTTTCAAAATCTTATTTTACTTATTATAGTAGGCAAACTCAATATAATATACTAAGGTCGGTAAAATAATCTGGGATAATAATGGTATTCATTTTAAGGTCACCAAAGAACACGTGGAGGGAATTCTTTGAGACCAAACTTGATTACGAGCCATCTTTCATCCAGAACATAACTAAAACGCTCGTCGAGCATGCAACTGTGAACCGCTAGCAACAAAGGAAATTTCTTTTATTCAGAAGCTTAAAGCCAATAAAACTTCCGAAGATGATGGTTTTCGGGCCGATTCATTCAAATGGTCCTTCCATCGTTCTTTACAATTCACCTTTAATAGATACCAGATGATTGGAGTAAAACTGGAGAACAATCGAGCTTTCAATTCTCAAGAAGATGATAAGACAAACTGTAACAACTATCGAAGAAAGTTTGCTAGACAACACTGATAAAAATTTTTGTTAGCCTTCTGTTGAATAGGCTTATAGCAGTTCGAGACAACAGGATACGAGCTGGACTTAGGGCAGTATGCTGATCAACTCAAAAGGCATTTCATTTCACTTCGAAACAGATCTGTGTATGTGAAAATAGCAGATTTTTTTGGAGTAAGAACTGGTCCGCTAGCGCTGCGTCCTTTCCTCTGCGATATGAGATAAACTGGATCATGGACAACGCTTGCCAACATTTATGAAGTGCACAATTCAATCCAGAGTATAGTTACGCTGTTTTTTCTTGAATACGCAGATGATTTTGTCCTTTTTGCTGAATGAATGTAAGAGATATTAGGCAGCGATGGAGAGTTGCAATAAAAATTGGATTCAGGGTGAACACAAATAAGACTAAACCTTTTCGTGCCAAACGCTGGCCCCGATTTTATCGTGGGTTGAGGAAGTCGCAGACACTTCAAACATTCTTATCTACTCTCATGGCCATACAAAAGGTGAAACTGAAGTCCCGTTAGAAATACTTTCGTCTGACAATGCCTGTATAGAATCGTGGCGAAATTACCAAAATGAAAGTTCATGTCTATAGGTACGAACTTGGTTTATAGCTACGAAATATGGCCAATACGAGTGGCAGAAAGCTCAAAATCGTCGCGTTTTGTGAATTTCTTTTCGATTGTGTTGTATCTAAAGCACGAAAAATTTATGGAAATAAAAAGCACAAATAAAAATAAATTGAAATGACTAAAAGCAAGGTAGAAAGGAAAACAGCCACTCTTCAGCTGATGTTAATCGTCACTGTTTCGTCGACTGAAACTATTGGTCTTATATAATCATCTATTTTTATAACCTTTGCCTGATCGGATTGTTGATTTTCCACTTCACTGATTCGTATTCTACTCAGTTTTGAGCAGAGATAATAGGAAGGTATCCATGTTTTCCATGTTTTGTTAAGACACTTTACTATCAAGAGGATTTCATTTATCTTTGCTTAAATACCATCTGCATCCAAAAATCGTCACGGAGCGTCAATGCTGTTAGACCATGTTCGCTATCCATCGCAGGAATCTCTTCTGGCTAAATTCTATGTTGGATGGTGTCAAGAGCGAGAGGAATCAATCGAGATCTGAATTGGTGCAGTCAGAAAAGATTTTGCACATATAGACAGCTCAGCGAATTGAAAAAAGTAGTTTATTTTGATATCACGCATGGCATCGCCTTACCCTTGCAGCCACCAAAGATAGTCTAGTCGGTAATGATGAGAGCCAAAAATATGCCTAATATTGACTGGGCTCATAATTGCTTGTCTAAGAACAATAGGAGTAATTCGAATAGAATTTTTACGGAGTACCTCTATTGTTTCTTGTCCATTACATTGATAATGCAACTTCAGCAGAATTTCTAATTTCTAATTCACGTATTTATCAGTATATTGATGAATGTAAAATTTATTTTCCATGATAGATCGGGAAATCTGAATGGCCTTCATGGATTTGAATGACTTAAATAACTTGGCTTCACAGTCTCCAGAAGATCAAAATTAGCGACAGGTTAATGGCAAATCCTATATATTAATGCTAAAAACTCTGGTCCATCTTTATTGGTCATTGTATTTCTTCTTGTGCGAATAATTGCTTTAATCTCGAGTTAATGAATGATGAAAACCTTATCATTGACTTACACTCAGAAATGAAGAAATTGTCAAGAAATCCTCTAAAATTTTAAACTTCTTCCATTTTTAGAAATGAATCAGCAAGTTTTCTCATTAATATGCACAAAGCATCTGTTCGTCCACATTTCGAATACAGTTACTCTTTCTTCACGTTCGTCGCCAAAGCAATTTTTAAATCTTGTTTCCTCATTTACTTATGCCTGCATCATCCTGGCTTAGGACAACCGAATGTGATCTAATTTTTACTCATAAAATTTTATGTTACTTTAATTGTGCAAAATATCATACTAAATATTAGTTGATTCATCCTTAAATAATAATCCAGGGAGTGACCAATTGCGACATTCAACGCTGCTCAAAATTTCTTGGAAACAATTGGCATAAGTTGCCGAATGGCGCCGTTTTTGCTCGCTCTGCTCCCACGCTCAGAAATAAACTTGCGAGTTTATTTATTAATTCACGGTATTGTCTTCACCATTATTCGCTCCGCTGGCTTGTCGTACACTGGACACATATGTCAGGGAGTTCCCTTAGCGAGGTGAATCGCTAGCATCACCTGGATTTCTGGACAGGTTTACTAATGCGAGGAATAGAACCTCAGCATTGGTGTTTCAAATTGAGCAACAACCCACTGAGCCATCCTCTTCTTAACTCGTGGTATTATCGATATATAATTCGATATTATTTTACAAACTGCTCGCTCTCTAATATTTCGCTTAATTTGCCTCTTCTAATATATTTTTATTTTCCACTGATATATTTGCTATTAAAATTACAAAGTGATTTGATAATTAATCATTAAAATTGCAGTCAGTCAGCTCCCTCGCTGTTGTTTTCGTTAATGCGTGAATATTATCGAAGAGTATGGCTTGCTGTGTGCCCTACTTTGCCTTGTTTTTAATTTATTAAATAACTTATTAAACAACCAGTATAGCAGACCATTATAAAGATATTCTTTATGCTCTAGCATAACGCCTTCCGAAGAGATAAATCACCGTGGGAAAACTAAGCAAGTGCTACGACCAGAAAATATGGAGCTGCAGTTTTTGAGCACTTTTAAAGTTTTTCATTCTAAAGTGATTATATTATTTCAGTGAATTTTCACGTAATTTATCATCTTCGTTGTTTGGATCCTTTGCATTTTAATTACTTTAATTACTTTTTATTTTTGATAGAAAGGTGATTGAATCGGGAAGAAAATTGGTTGTATGGACGTTTTCTGCGAAGAGTAATAGAAATGAGGAGAAACATAGCCGTGAATTACGTTTAACATGGGTTGTATTTAGCGTAAGCCGTGTTTAACGTGAAAGTTCGCTTTGCTTAATGATAGAAACATCGCTCGAGAAACGCTGTGGCTTTTTTGCGATTCGATTGCCAAGCAGCGAAGGGTTATTGATTTCTTTGATGATCTGTTGATCTTCTGTAGTAGTATGTGTGAGCTTTTTATCATATCGTATTGATTTTTATCAAATATCTTAACAAACAAAAATATGAAAAAGAAAAAGACATTAAGGAATGAAAATATGAAGTGGGAATAGGAAATGCAATGAAATATATCATAACTGTATAGTTAAAGATAAGTGTGAGTAAACAAATAAATTGATTTGTTAGTAAGGTAGAACGATTAAAATATCTTAGAAGGTAAAGATTAATTCCTCGGCTGCAGGCATTAGTTTTATACGTAATTCGTGAATAGTGTTTCTTTCTTAAGCTGTCGACGATATAGCAACATACTGAACGATTCATAAATTTTTTTTATTGTTGTGATATATTTTTGGAAAAAAAACAAAAAAACGCGTTAATATTTAAACAACTGATTTTAAGTTTTTTATAAAATGAAATAATCAAATAACGCGGTTCGAATTTCTTGTTTTTCTGAACGTAATGGAGTAAAAAGAAGTTTTCAGATATCATTTTTCTTATTTTAATGGTAATTATTAAGATTTGAATCGTATTTTCTTATTCTAAACTAATATGAATAGTAATCAGGTTATTTTATTCTTTTATTTTTGCTCTATTTAAAGGAAGTTTAAAAAAAAATTCCAAATAAGATGGTTTCGGTGAAGGAAAATTGCGAATACTATCTTCAGGAATAGTTTTTTTTAATTTTTTGCAAATTTAATTTTAAATAAAGATTTTCGGTAATTTCAAATTTTATTTAGAATGTGAACGATATAAGTTCACCATCAAATCATTTTGCTGCAAATGCTCAGCATGCTTTTTATAGTCAGCAAATGTTACTTCAACAACAATATATGCCTATGTCAACTATTTATGGTGCCCAACAGGTACTTTTTCTTTATCTCTTCTTTGAACGAACTTTTTTGGTTCTTATTAGGGTCTAGAATCACTAAAATTATTGCTGGAAAATTATTTTAGATGATGAAAACGTTGGTAAAATTTAGGAGTTGATTTTTTGGTTATAAATTTTATAATGAACAATTTATTAACGTTTAGAATGCTAAATTTTAGAAAAATCTGCTTTGTTTTGGAAATAAATAGGTTTTAATCGTTTTAATAGATATTATTTCCCAACTTTCTCCCACTCAGCTGCCTGTAGGTAAATGAATTAATGGATGAAGTGTATTTATTTATTTACTGATTAGACTTTTTAGACTTTGTTTTTTATTGTTAAATAAATTTATTTTTCCAGTCAAATTCATTGTATAGCTTTTTTTATTTTTATGTACCTTTTTTATTTTTATGCATTTTTATGTACTTGAAACTTATACCTTTATAGAATTGAATTTTTTTACATTATTTAATTATTTCATTATAGAATTATTCAGTTGCTTTATTTATTTCTTATTATTAATATTAATTTTTCTATTTTTTTTAATTTTTTTTCTGTCAGTAATCTATTTTTATTCTATTTTATTTACTCTATTCTACCTTTTTTTTGTTTTTTTGTATTTTTCAATTCTTGAGGGTATTCTTGGCTGTTCTTGACTCTTATTTTTTTCCTCTATTTATTACAACTATTAAAAATCTTACATGTTATTGATGCGTTATGTAATCTTTATTATGATCAGCTATATTTTATCGATGGCTTTCTGATGGTGAAATATAAATAAACAAGTATATTTATATTAATTAAAGAGTTGAATAATTATTTTTACTTTTAAGATATTACAACCACATCAAATGGATATACATACTTTCCAACAACAGCACCAGTTATTGCAAGCAATGCAGCAACAACAACATCAGCAACAGCAACAACAACAGCATCATCAGAACCAGCAACAGCAACATCAACATGTTTTGCATAATCAAACATCTGTTTTTGGTTTATCTGACTCAAATGTTTGTATTTTTTGTCTTTTTCCGCATAATTTTTTTTAATTTTTTACGTTTTTGCAATTATCTTCTTCTTTTATTATTATATCATGATCTATTTATATTAAGAGTATTGTCCAGCAACAAGCAGTATTCCAACAACCCTATCAACAATATCAACGAGCCTTACAAGTGATTTTAGAGACTTTCTACCAATGATTATTTTACAATTTTTCTGGCAGATTTATTCTTTTTATTTTTCAGCATCAGCGACAACTTGAACAACATCGACTTTTGCAACAGCAAAAACGACAGCTTAATCGCATGCATGAAGAGCGTGAAGCTTTCTTCCAGCAAGAACAAGAAGCAGTGCGTAAAAATTTTTGAAAATGCCTGTGATATCATTAATTATCGCTTATTTGTTGATTTTTCCTTATATCCCAAATTCCAGTTACAGCGGCATAAAGCTGAGGAGGATGCACGACATGAACAAGCCCGTTTAGAGCACGAAGAGTTGCAACGGCGTATCAAAGAGCAACAAAAAGAAAAATTTTTGCTGGAACAGCAAAGATTGAAAGAAGAGCAACGAAAAAAGGTACTCGTTTTTTAAACATTTTTCAAGAATCTCATTAATTTTATGGATAATTGGCGTCAATAAGTGAATTTTTAAGGAAGAAGCCATTCGCTTGGCCGAAGAACAGCGTAAAAATGAGGAAAAGGAACGCAAAGAATTGGAAAAAATAATGGCAGTGAGGGAAGAACAAAAGCGAAGACAGAAAGAAGCTGAAGAAGCATTTATAGTCATGCGTGAAAAAGCTAGTGGATTTCCCGTCCCTATTCACCTTGCAGGATGCCATGTGCTCACTAAACGTCCGTTTAATTTAATTTATTTGATAATATTGAACCATAAAACTACGATCTTTTAGTTCATCATATTTACACATCTACTCTTTTATAGCCTTTAACTCTAATTGTTATTGTCAGAATTCCATTGCAAAATGAATTCGACCATAGCGGTTCGACCTTTTATCGAATAATATTTCATTACCCGAAATTTTCGAAAGTTTTCTCAATAAAGTAAGCATCTAATTTAGTTGAAGTTTTGCAGACATAAATAAATATAAATAATGAAAATTTTTCAGTTGCTAATCACCTTCCATTTCCCAGTCCTTTTTTACCTCATTCTGACTACCTCAAAGTCAATCTTTATCCGCATTCATCTTCTTTGGTTCTCGAACAAAATGACCAGGGATTTATCATGTTGCTTTCGAACGCATTATCTGAAGTGGACGTTTCCGAAGTGTTAGTTTTTTTTTTAATGTGGGGAGTTTACTTATAATCGGGGTTATTTTCATTTCATTTATGTATTTTAAAATGTTTTATGCTTATTGTTCCTTTTCCACTGATTGTTATTTTTAGTTAATAACAGTTTTCAGAGGTGATAAAAAAGAAAAAAATGTTTTATAGAATTTATTATGATCGATCTTTAGGTGCTTAAAGCATGAAGATGGCGAAAATAACGATCTTGGTCTTGATTCATCTATGGTTCCTGCACTTGTAAAGAATATTGCATCGTTGGATGCCCATGTATATTAATTGAATATTCGTTATTGTACAGTTGTTAGCCATTTTTTATTTCTTTAGCGAAATATTTCAATGATTTTTTGTTAGGTAAAACTATTGCTGATTTGCCGTAATGCCATACTTTTTCTCATAATATTTTCAGGCTTTTGATGTAAATCCACGGCAGGATTCGGCTGCAAGCACTGACGAAATATTACAAATTCCTCTTGAACAAGTTTGTAGTTCTCATTCGTATAGAGTACCATTTAATTCAAAATATCTACAAACGCCGAAAATACCCATAAAGCCGAATTAGTAATGAATAAAGCCTGATTTTATTGTCCAACTTATTCGATCCTTTTCTAGCTTCTTTTATTTTAATCTATACTTTTTTCGTATTTTATTAATATAATTTGTTTATTTGGAGGAAAAAGCCTGTTAAAACTTTTTTAAGGAAAGAAATCAGGTTGGAGTTGAAGGATTATGTATTTCTTCTCAAGCGAACTTTATATCAGATGTAGAAAATAAGAAATATGCCGATGAATCAAAATCTTCCGTTTGTGAATCAACACCAACAACTTCATCTACTGGATGTAGTCTTTTAGATCAGGACCAGACTCAGCTACGTCGTCAAATAGTCTCGCTTGGTAAACAGCCAAAGGCACAACATGGTCGAAGAAAAAGAGATATGGTGCTCATTTATTTTTTTTCATTATTGACTTTATCAAATTTAAAATTTTAAAGATTTTCAAATTTTCATTATATTAACTTTTTAGGTGGAATCTTTAATTGATTCACTTACTCCTTTTTTCGGTGTCACTAAGGAACGACGGCAGCGCCAAAGAACGAAGACATTTGAAGAAGAACAGCACGAAAAGGTTCGGTGCCTTCAATTTAAATTAGTTTAAATATGCTGTTTATTTTGGCTTTATAAGAATGGTACTATTCGTTAATTCATTGGTCATTTTCTACTACACTAATAAAAATGAAATTTAAGCTGTAAATTCCAAAACTTTACTCTTTTTGTACCACGCAGAAACATTTTCGTCCTAAAAAATTTAAATTAAAAAATTAATTTTAAAATAAACATTGAATCGTATTGAATAGTAATTTGTTTAAAGCGAAATTACTTACTTTCTTGCAATTGAATGAGATTTTTTTATTTAAGAAATTTATTTTAGGAAAAATAGAATTAATTCATATTTAGTATTATCTCATATTTCATGCTTTTCATTATTTCATGTTGATTTTTTACTTAATGATTTTGAGAATTGAATTCTTATGACACTTTCTCTATAGATGCAACTTGAAATGATTGCGCAAATGGAATTGGCCGAGGAAAAAGAAAAGATAATGAAAGGTTATTACTTTATCAAAATTTTTGATTTTTTCAAAAATTGCTTATTTGTTTTCTTTGTTGTTTTAGAGGTTTTGGGCTGCAAAGTCTTCAAACATCTTTTCAAATCCTGTTTCCTTACACTTCTTCCTTAACACCAGCTCAAAATTACTTGTCGGAGGGAGTTTAAAAAGAATTTAATGGCGTTTTTGTATGGAAAAAGGATGGAATTGAGTGCTAAGAGGATGAAAAAATAAATAATTAATTTAATTGTTGTTTTTTTAAAATATTTTTTAAATTTAATTTTGGCGCGAAATTTTCTGATTAATATGCATGGAAACTTTTGTCTTTTTTTGCATCAATTTATTTAGGTGTTTTTTGTATTTTTGGATTAAATTTATTATTCGAATGATTTTCGTATAAAATAAATAGCTATAAACTTTTTTTTAGAATTTTTTTTTGGATTTTTTGAATTATTTTAATGAATTTGTATATATTTTTGTGCTTTTCTCCATCGTCCTATTCTAATCTAATTTTTTATTTTTATTCCAATTTTTTAACTCAATTTTATTATCTTTTCTTGATTAAATGATCAATTCATTTAAATTATGTATAGAATGCAGATTTTATCCTTAATTTAGTTCTGATTATGCAAAAGCTTAAATTTATTTTTGCTTCTATTTGTGTCATTTTGTTTTGAAACTTTTTCTGCCTTCCCTTGTTTTTCGAATTTTTTGTTGTTAGTTGAAAATATAAAATATGATATAAGAGAATATAAAACCTTAAAATTTGCTTGAAAATCATATTAGTTTCTTTTTTATTAATTTGTTAATTGATTAAAGTAAGTGGTAAAATAACCAAAAATATGGCAAAAAAACAAAAAAGTGAAAAAAAAGTTATGCAAAAAATGAAATATTGTTTATAAAATTTTGATTTTTATTTTTATTTTTATTTTTATCAAATTTTAAGATTCTATGTTGGACAAAACCGAGCATCGTCCAGATCATGTTGGTCCATCAAACGAAATTATCGATAAGCCAAAGTTTTTTGAAAGCAACAAAATCAGCCGGAAACGAGTAAAGGATCAGTCTCCTGATCACCTAGAGAGGCCAATTACGCCAACAGAAAGTAAATTTTGAATTTTTATTTTTTTATGATTGGAATTTTTCACAATCAGAACTAATTATGTCATATCGTCAAATTTACTGAAAATGTTTGCATCCTTTTTTATGTTTTATCCTTCTTAATACTGCTTCTCGTTCTTAATGGAATAAGTTTTTTTTCATGTTACTAGCGTTTTTCCGATATTTTTCATTTTATATTCTTTGAAATTTTTCAGTTATACAACAGCGAGAAACTGAATGGCGAGAACGAGAGAAAAAGCGGAAAGAGAAATATAAACGTCGTCAAAATGATTCGGAGGATGATTGTTGGAATAACGAAGGTCGAATTCCGATTTCTAAATAAAATTTTATCTTTTAAAGGAAATCCGTGAATGCAAAGGCAAAAAAATTTTATAGAAATTATTTTATAAAAAATCAAGGCTTTTCAATATTTTTTTATACGCATCGTGAATATCTGTGGAAAGGTGATTTTTTTTATTGATAAAAAACAAATGCCGACCAAAGCATTAGGGTGATCCCGGGTGGGTTATTTTGATTATTTTATTTTATTATATTTCTTTCATGAATATCTGTTTCCCTCAAATGTTATGTTTCCAGTTATGGCTGAGAAAGAATCATATGCGAGATTTACGAGCATTATTGATCAAATTTTTGATAATGTTGAAGATTTAGATATTATGGGAGGCATCGAAGGTGAATTTTAATCAATGATCATCTTTTCTCTTTTCTATTATTGTAGCTTTTCTTTTGTTAATTCTTTTGTTAATTATAAGAAAATTTCAGAATATAAGATATTTGTGCATATTATTTTTATGAATTTTAAGAATAAAATTTACATCTCTAGAGAGTAGAATGGCTGAGTATGTTACTTTGACTTTGAGATGAAGCAACATAAAAAACATTTCGATTCGTTAATTAGATAATTAAATAATTAATTAGATAATTAAAGAGAGAAGAGAGAGAGTGAAGAGAATGCTTTTAAAATACTTCTATATTTAAATTTAGATTAAAATTAATAATTTTTATCATTTTTTTTTGAAGATGACGCGGAGATTCCTCAAGAACTATTAATTGATAAACATCAGTTAGAAGAACTTCGTCAAGAAGCACAAAAGCTTAAATCGTGGAAAGTGATCAATAAGGTTTTTTTACTTTTTATGGAAAATACCATGAAATTTTATGTAATTAATCAATTAATTAATTACATACAATTTTAGATGTTCATTTATTCAGATGTTTTGTTTAACAAAAATTTCCAGGTGAATCCTGAAAGAATTGTTAAATTATTAACGATCTTGGAGAAGAATATACGTGATGTAATAACAGTTGATGGTGGTCTACCACTGATACTACCTTTTTTTGAAGATGTGGGTTTAAAGATTATATAATAATAGGATAAATTACATAGCTTACCTACTTATCATATATTTATAACATACATTTCAAATTTTTTTATTCAGGAGATAAGTTATTTTTTACATCATTTTTTATTTTCTAATGGATCTGTACATTATTTAAACGGTCGGAAATAAGAAAATTATTTCAAGAAATTATTCGATTTAATCAAAAAAGAAATAAAAAAACATATTGAGAGTAAAAAGCAACAGCAACAAACAATACAGGGAGAATTTTTACTAATTTTTTTCAGGGGGAAGAAGATGAGTCAGATGAAGCATATAGAGAACTTATTGTTGATCGGATTTTAAGGGCAGCGGATGCTTCTTGTACTGCTATGATGATAATGACTTCTACTAAGATGCCAAAACAGGTCATTATTCCTTTTTGTTTCCATATTTCATTACATTACTATAAATTTATATTATTGTAATTTACTATATGTTTATATATGTATATTGACTATTAATCATGAAATTTCAGCAACAGATTTTTTTAGGTGTTTATTGAAGACACCATCGACAGATCAATACAGCTTTGTAAGCAGTTTCTTACAAATATCGTCTTTCCTGCTTTTGACGGTGTTTGTAGGGTTCCTTCTAAAGCAAAACGCACAGGTTTTTCCTTTTTTTTTTTTATAAGTCATATATTTCATTGAAAAAGTTTTTTGAAGCACATAAAACAATGGTTTTCTGCTATATTTGCTATATTTTGCGAAATTTTCTTGTGAAAAGTTTCGAAATTTTAATGAATTTTTGAAAATATTCGTAAAAAGTTTTCAGAAGATAAGAAACGCAGAAAAATTATAAATCAAGCATACTTACGTACAACGCAGAAAATATATACAAGTGTGACTGAACTTGTTGGATGCTTTTCAGAACTTGTTGGTTATTTTTTTATGTGTATTTTCATTCACTTATTGTTTATGCAAATATTAATATTTTAAATTATATGTAACTATACATAATGTTATTTTAGGTACGAGCTCAGTCATTAACTGATACTGCCATACTACAACTATGTAGTTTGGCAACGCCATCATTCTTCGTGGACAATGTAGGCGAATTACAGATGCAATCAATAAAATTACTTTCTGCTATATTTGCTCGTTATGATATGTTCAGGAAAAATATAATACAAGTAAGCACTTTATTGTTCTACTTTTTGGTCTTGTACATTTATAATATTTGCTTTAGGATTTGCTCAATTCTTTACATCGTCTGCCTTCAATAAAAAACGCAAAGAATAGTTATCGTTTGACATCAGAAGATTGGATCAGCAACCTTACAATCCTTATTATGCAGCTTGTTCAATGTACAGTAAAGGTAAGTTGGCCTTTGTATCTTTGTTTTTCTTATTATTATTTTTGATTTTTATTCCAATTTTTTCTTTTTTTTAAAGTTTTTGCTTAAATTTTTTGCAGTTTTGGTTATTTTTTCTTATTTTATTGTGAAAAAAATTTTTTTTTCCTTATTTGCCAAAGTCTGATTTTTTAGATTTAATTTATTTTGATTTTTTATTTCGAATTTAGGCTGTTAAATTTAGGCATTGTTAATTTTCACTTGCATAGTGTTTTTTTTAAAACATAAACATAAATTTTTGTATAAAAGTGTTTATGTTTATGTATGTTTATCTACTCGTTAGACTTTCTCAGCATCCTCAAATTTTGTTAATATGGACGTTTTATAGTCAAAAATGTGTAGAGTAAATCTTTTCCCGCATCCCAGTTTTGCTCTCATTTTATTCTATTGTTGCTTCAATGAGAAAGGCTTAAACTGTCGAGTTTTCAAACAACTTACTCCTTATCCTTATAATTTAATCCTTATTAAAAATTAAATTAAATTAAATCCTTATAATTTAAGTAAAAAGTGTTTTTTTGTAAAATTATTTCAGCCTGTCATTACAAAGTTTTTTTCCTAGCATTTTTCATTTAAAGAAATATTTTTTACTGAGAGCTTAAAACATATTAGAGTGGAAAAGTTCGTTTTAAGATTCCTCGACGTCGCCGAAACGAAGATTCTCATCATTCAGATGGAGATGAAGATGCGTCAAACAAAGATTCAATAGTGAAATGTTCTTTTGCGGAAGCGCAAAAAATGGCTACAATTTTTTTAAAAGGATTTTTGGGAAAGTTAGTTTTTTATATTTGCATTATTAGTTATTGGCTTTGGTGACTTATTTTACAATTAGGTTCTTTGTTGTTACTCCTTTTTAGATTTCTTATTTTAATCTTTCATTCATTCAATTTAATTTTCAATTTGTTGATAGCTGCAGATCAATATTTTTGTCAGGTGTACTGCAAAGTCGGAAGAAGATTATCGGCGTTTATTCGATCAGTTTTTGCACGATCTGTTGGCTGCTCTTTATAAACCTGAATGGCCTGCTGCTGAAATGATGTTGCATATCCTTGGTAGTTTATTAGTTAATTTCTATCGTTCGAAAACATTGGATATGTCATTAAGAATTGCCAGGTAGTTATTTCAAGTTTCTCGTGTTACTCTCCGTTGACATTGGTTTAGTCCAAAATTTTTTATCTTCTTGAATTTTTTTCAGTTGTATGATTTCTTTTAGTTATATGATTTCCATGATTTGTTTCGAGATTTTTTTCTAATTATAGTTTGGATTACTTGGGTACGATAACAGCACGCTTACGAAAGGACATAAGACAAGCATGTTCTGATGATGACCGACTTGATTTGGTGGTGCGGACTTTGTTATATGATGAACTTGATGAAAATGAACGTGTTGGTGACGTCAGTAGCGTTGATATCTCTCATGTATGTTATTTTTAGTATTTTCGCTGTATTTTTTTTCTCATTTTATAGTATAACATTAGATCGCCCAAAACTTTGAAAATTTTTTTCGTCATGACAGTCAATATTTTCATTTAAAGTAAGAGCACTTACAACAATCAACAACATGGTACAAATGCTCTTATCCCATAAGCACAAAGATCTGAGCCTCTGCAACCAATAAATTGCCGGAAGTGGTTTTCAAGATTTTATTTTTTTCGAAAGTATTAAATTATCGAATGAATGGAAGAAAGTCTGTTGGCGAAGTCTGAGGGAATATAGTGGATGAAGGATGATTTTGATGTTTAACTTGGCAAATTTGAAAATTCTTTCTTAAGGCGTATGTTCTGGCATTATGCGGAATGATGGAATCTTTTTTCATGTATTATAATTTATTTCCATAATCTTTATGATACTTCCAGTGCATGAAATATGTTGAATATATTAGTTATTTTCTGATGAACTCTTTTTAACTCTTTATCTCTGCTGTAATCACTGCAACAGTTCTTAGGAAGTTATGCTGTCAGTCCTACAGCGGTCCACCAAAGAGTGAAAGCATAAGTTTCTTCAAGTGAAGATCGGTTTTGGCATGTATCAGGAGAATGCTTGTCCAGTTATTAAACCGATATTTTCATCTTTTTGTCCTACAGGATCCACAAAGAACCATTTTTCTGTCATATTGAACTCACTGATGCCTACTCAATTATCAAACGTGGAGAATCCACTTGTCTTTTTTCTTCTTCCTCAATGCTGGCATAAAGTAAAATTCTAACTTCTTGCGCGAAGTCTCTATAATTCCTGGGTTCAGCTCCCACCAGTTCCATCAGGGATTCACCTATACAACTTAAGAAACATTCGCAATGTGAACTATTTCCGCATACTTCTGGATTCAAACTTCGCAAAACCATTTTTGCATTGTTCTTTGATCTTGATTATTGACCAAAATTTGTTTGTATACTGCGAGTTGTTTCTATCGCTTGATCCTCCAGTTTAAACTCATAAAGTATCAGGAGATGAAAATTATGGTGTTGAATCTGATCGAATAAAAAAAATAAAAATAATTTAGTTAAGCTGTTGTTCCTACTATGAAATGAAATGAAATTATATGTCATGACAGGCCGATACAAGTTAAAATACGTGGTATGGCCACGAAAATACCCAGCTACTAAAAAGTGGCTCAATCCAGTAGCCCAATTTTTAAAGATTCAATAATCATGGATTTGTTCAACTTAATTTTTTATTCTATTGTTTTATATGTTATGTTACTATTTATAAAAATTTTTAAGTTATCTGGGATGGACAAAATGTGCATGATTGAACGTGCACTTATTGATTATCTCATTGAAAAGAAGGGTAATTCAGACGTTTCTGTTGAGGTATTTTTTTTGTGGTTAAAAATGCCTGAACTATTAGGAAACTTTAGAATTTCGGTTGCAAATGGATTTTTTATTTTAGTTCATAATTTTACAGATGAAATATTTGTTGCGTAAAATCACGCTCTAGTTCATTGTTGTTTTAGCAAGCTATTATGTTCTATATTGGTCAGTGGTACAAAGAAATATGTGATGAAAGTGATGCTGCGAAACAAAATTTGAAGCAAACGATAAATAATCCAGAATTATCCGACAAGGAAAGGAAAAAATTTGAGAAAAGGGCAGACAAGGTATCATATTTTTCTTTTTTATCTATTTTTTTCGAGCGTATTCTTTTATTAAATTTTTTAAAGAGTCCTTACCATTACTGGTTAAACTCGTTCCGCTGGCTTGTTGCCTTGAACAAATATGCCAGGGAGTCCCTTGGCGATAGAAATGCAGGTGAGTCGCCAGCATTACTCGGATTTTTGGACGAGTTTACTCCTGTGGGAAATCGAACCTCAGCATCAGTACTCCGAATTTAGTAACAACCCACTGAGCCATTCTATTCCCTTATTATTTTTGTGTTGGATGGAATTCTCTATTCATTATTTAAATGAATCTTGAAATAAATCTGTATACATACCTTAATTTTATCGGTGTTATGTACATATTGATTAAAATTGATTAAGGCGATTGAGCGATGCCATTCTATGAAAGAATTTCTGGTTAAATTAGCTGACAAAAAGCATATGAGAAAAAGAGCAGAACACATTTCGTAAAACTTTTGACTTTCTTTATTTTTTTTGTGTTTTTCATTATTGTTCGTTAATGTTCGTGTGTTATCATTTCGTCACATTTTTTTCAAGATATTTTTATATTTTTTATCAATATCGGATTTTTGAAATTCTTTAATTATTTCAATTTCGTTAATATTAATTTAATATTTTCCAGACGCACTGGTAATATTCTTATTGATAGCGATGCACTGTGGTTGATTAAATATTTAACCTCAAACAGAGAATTCAGCCAATGTTTCCATTTATATCTTAATCATGTAAATTTTCCATATTTACATTTGAATCCAGTTTTAGTCTTTTATTTTAAGCTTATGATACAAATTCTTTTTAAGTCATGCATAAGTTTTAGATTTTGTATGGAGTCCACAGCGAACAAACTGTTGGATTAAGGACAAAAGCTATGCGTTGCTTAACGTTGATCATTGAATCTGATTTAGAAGTACTTCGAATGGTATTCTTTTAAATATTTAATTTTTTAATTTTTTAATTTTTTTTAGAACTGCAAATATTTTTATTTTAAGCTGTCTTGTTTTTTAAAATTATTTTATTTCTTGTCTATTTTTTTGTTTCTTCGCTATCATTGTATGAAATTTAAATTGCTTTTGCATTATAGCCTGAAGTTCAATGTGCGGTGCAGGTGAGAATGATGGATTCAAATGCAGCTGTGCGTGAAGCAACAATAGAATTGATTGGTAAATATGTAGTGGCTAAACCAGATTATATTAATCAATATTATCCTATTCTTATCGATCGAATAAAGGTTTTTTTTATCGTATCTTGTGGTTCTTTTCCTTTAATATTTTAGAAGATAATAGGAATAGTAAAGATTGAATATCATTTGAATAGGATTCTGGTGTTGCCGTTCGTAAACGTGTTATCCGCATAATGCGTGAGATCTGTGAAAAGCAGCCGGATTTCGAGGGTATTCCTGAAATGCTATCTAAAATTGTGCGCAGAATCGCTGATGAAGACGGAGTGAAGAAACTTACCATTGAAACTTTTCAAGCACTGTTTTTCCAACCTGTTCGTGAGCGTGATTCCATTGTATTGATTAAAAAAGTAAGAAAATCATCTATAACTATCAAAATCATTTATATATATATATATATATATATATTGGGAACAGGATGGCTCAGTGGGTTGTTTTTTCGGAGCACCGATGCTGAGGTTCGATTCCCCAGAGGAGTAAACCTATCCAAAAATCCGAGTGATGCTGGCCACTCACCTGTATTTCTATCGCCAAGGGATTCTCTGGCACATTTGTCCAATGCGACAAGCCAGCGGAACGAGTTTAAGCAGTAATGGTGGATTTCTTTAAAAGAAAAAAATGAAAAAAATATATGTATATAATGTTTGGGTGAATTTATTTCTGAAAAAAAGTTCTCGATCACAAATAGTGCATAGGCTAATATATTTATACTTTCATTTTCATTTTATATCTCATTTTATATTTATATTTTATATTTTCATTATCATACATTTTCATTATCATACATATTTTATATTTTCAGCGAAAATGTTAAAGTAAAAAATTTTCATATTGAATTTCTATTAATTTCTATTCCCTGTTCTGTACTTTTTACTCATTTTCTTCATTAATTAGCATTTTTGTAGTAATATCTTTCATTGAGATCTTTGTAAGCCTATTTTGCATAACAGCACTCATCTTTATATGTATCTTTATGTCAGTTTTCTCACTGCACTTTTAGTACTATGGATGGTAATCTCAAAAAGTGATGTGATGTTGAATATATATGTATAACGTTCATAATTTATATTTGTATTTATTTATATATACATTATTAATTTATATTTATATATACATTTACAATTTTGGGAGATTCAAAATTTTTGGAGACGGCATTTCTTTAAAGATTTTTGTTTTTTTAAATTAATTTTATTTAGTTATCTTGATTTGATAAAAAACTTAAGTTTTTTATTTATCCTTGAAAAAAATTTTATTAATTTTTTTCTTTTATTAAAGGTGATGACAATAACGGATGTGATCCTGATTTGTATCAAAGAAAATACTGTAGAATTTTTTGAACAACTTTTGAATTTGCTTATTAAAAGCGCCGATAGATCTATTATATTTGCCTCGAGACAAATTGTTGACACTCTTGTTGATAACGTCATCACTCTTGACTCCAAACTCGCATCAGGTAATATAAATATATTTGCATTTTTTTTTTTTTCGTCGATTAGATGATATTTTTATATGAGAGGTTAATTTATGGTTTTTATGGTCCTTTTTTCTTCAATTCTTTTATTTCTCAGATTTACTTCCTTGAAAATAATCGAATATTTAGGGGAAACAGAAATAAGTAAATCCAGCGGTGAAAATTCTTCATTAAATTTGGCTGTAGCGCACAAAGAACATCAGGAACGGTTGCTTGCTTGTTTAACAACTCTTTCGTTGTTCAGTAAAGTTCGTGCTAGTCTTATGGTAAAGCACGCGGAAACTTTACAACCATATCTCTCTATAAATTTAACCGGTTCAGTGGAGCAGCGAGTTATGAATCAGGTATTACCCAATTTTAAATTGTTATGGTTTTCTAGCTTTGTCTTTTCAGTGGTTTTGAATTTTCATATCATGGTAATTATCGGTGATCATTTTACTTTTATTGCATATACTTTTTTCAGATAATTAATATGCTAGAAAGAGTTGTGCCGTTAATGGAACATCCTTCAGAATCTTTTTTAAAATCATTAGATGCCAGTCTTTGTAACTTGGTTATGGATGGTAATATGAGAATTATAGCTTCTGCTTTGGCTTGTATTTCTGCAATTTATAATAAGTGGAAAAGATGGAGACCTGCTGTTATTCAGCGATTTCTTTCGTATTTGAGTAAGTTTTTTTTTGTTTTTTTTTGTTCCTCTTCGTTATCAATTATATTTTATCAAATAATTTTTCAATTTATATTGTAGATTATTTTATTAATAATTATTAATAATTATTAAAATTATTTTATTAGTAATTATTATAATTATTATTATAATTTTTTTTTTCGTATAAAAAGTGAAATATTTCTAATTTATTGGATGATATTGGAAAGTTATTCCTTTATTGATTTTTCAAATTGCTCATTTCATTCTTTTCAGTTTTGAAATTTTGTATATATAAAAATAATTGATATTCCGCTTCATTATCTAAATTGTTATAGGATTTCTGAATCAAACAAAAGGCGACTTTGAAAATAAACCAGGATATATCCTTCCCAAAGACAAATCTCCAGTCGTTCAACGGTAAATTTTTAGATTTCATTTTTAGGGCATATCTATAACTTTCCTCAAAATTGACTAATTAATAATTAATTGTTTTTCGGAGTACCATGATTAGTCTTTGGCTTGTTGAATTAGACAAATTTTTAGAAGTTACTTTGCGATAGATGAATCGCCAAGCATCCCGAATTTTGAAAGATAGATTTCGTTTCTGCTGGAAGAATTCCGGTATCGGCTCTCCGAAGATGATCCACTGAATCATTTTAGTCATAATTGAAACTGATTTTTTAGGTCTTTATATTCAGTTGGCCTAATGTCAAGATATTTTGATCTTGATGACATACTAGTTGATGATCCGGAGGCAAAGTCAAATTTAAGTGGTAACTGTTCTCTTCGACCTATAAAAGATTCTTTCATAAGCACTGACGCCGAAGTTCAGGTGGAGAAAAAAGAAAAACCTTTTACGGATGATGTATTTCGTGTTCTTACATTTTTCTGCCGCAGTCGCGATGCAGCGATCCGAATGAAAGCTTTAACAGCAATAGGTTAGTGTTAATGAATCACAAATTTATATTGATATTTTGTAGGATGGGTCTTCTATAATTTCTATTTTAGGAAATTTTACTGCTACGAATGCTGAATATCTTTCTCGGCACGAAACACGTAATATGTATGTGACATTACTTGGGCTCGATGACAAAGAATATTTGGATTTTAAAATATTGACATTAAGAAATATTGAATTATTTTTATCAACAGAAGAAAGTAAATTAGCCAAAAATAACGATGAATGTTAGTTTTGTAAATTTTGATTATGGCTGTTACGCCTTTAAAATAAAAAGTGAGGGCAGTGCACATAATTAATAAAATCCAACTTTTTGCTTGAAAGATTTCTTATTATAAATTACCTTGTTGAATTTTTTTCCTTGATTTTTATTTTATATATAAAAATTCCAGTCATCAGCTTACTGTCACCAGTTAACTAAATTTATGGAAATCATAGCAAATAGCAGTTTTATTTACTAGAAAATTTCAGGGCAAAAAGTCAAAGATGACCAAGATTTGAAAGAAATGGAACTTGCCAATTCAGGTTTGGCTTCAGCCATCATTCAGATCTATTGGAATGCTATACTAAATTCTTATTTTAATTCCGATGATAATGTAAGAACATCGGCTGTACAGGTATAATGGATAATAATATAATAGATACAAAACTTATAAAACTTATAATACAATATATATAAAACTTTTACAATATTACAGTAGTGTATAAATTTTTTAAATTTTCTAAATAGAATTTTGTTCAGAAGATGCAACAGATCGTGATACAATTTCGTTGACTTTTATTTAGGTGACGATGTTGACCTTAAGTCAAGGTTTGGTGACTCCCGGATCGTCTATTCCAACTCTGATTGCAATGTCTACTGATTCAATCCCAGGCATTCGAAATAAAGTTGAGAATATGTTGAAGGATATTGATACAAAATATTCTGGAATGGTGCCGGTATGAATCGATTTTTTTAGATCGATCCTTTTCGAAAGAAAATTTGTCAGCGAAGGGACGCTGTTGAAAATTAATTTTTTTATATAATAGATAAATTTCAGAGCAAGGCTGTGGCTGGAATTCGTTGTGCCTTTCGTCTTCATCGACTAATAAAAAAAGATTCTAGTGAAATTTTGCGTGGGATTCGGCGATGTGAATCATTATGTACTGCAAGTAAATTTTATTCTCTGAATTTTCTGAATTTTCTCTGAATTTTCTGAACTTTCTAAATTTTAAATTTTTTGATGTGATAACACAATTAACCATTGACATTTTTATCATAGAATTCTCAAATCTTTTTTACCCATTTATCTTTTTTTTATATGGTCAGTGTACTTGATTTTAAGCAGTGAAAAAATTGAAACTTTTTTTAAAGGAATTCGGTAATTCAGATATGAAAATGCCTATTAGAATGGAAAATGGAATTCCAAAGATGACTAACGATGGCCAGGCTATGCTATGCGGTCTTTATCAAAGTCTAAGAACAAATCGACAAATACGGAGAAGCTTTTTATCATCTCTTCTTCGACTTTTTTCAGAGGATTGTCGTGAGGTGGCTATCCATTAATTTTCGCCCTATTAATTGACAGGAATTTTTCCATCAAAAAATTAAAAAGCTGAAGTATTAGGTTACATTTCAAAAATATTAGATTAGTAAATAGATTCAATGTTTCAGTTATTAAATTCGCTGTTTCAGAAATTATCACTAGAAGAATGGGTGTTTGTGGCAGACAATTTAGCCATGTTTCCTTATCAGGTTATGGATGAACCATTATATGTAATTCGTCAGATCGAATCAATTGTATCAATAAGCGGCCAAAATATTATTAATAATTTTATGACCCAGCTGGTGCCAAAACCGCCTGGTGGGGAGCTTGATGATGATGCTGAATTTAATGCTGAATTAATTTATAGTAAGTTTGGATGTCAATCATAGAGAAATCACTGATATATCATTTTGAAAAAATGTTGAATCGCTTTTCAGGACGTCTTCCCGAAGATAAATCATTGCTATATGATTGCATGAAGAATAGCCAGGCGTGCTTTTTGCTTCTCTATCTGAAAAATTTCCTGATGAAATTATATGGATTTAGTGAAGCGTATGTTTCATATCTATCGGGAGTTTCGAAATATTACATCTTTCTCCAGTCAGAGTTTTTCGTCGTATTTTTAAAAAAAAAATTTTTAGTGTTTATATTGCAGAAAAGTGCAAGAATATAGTCCATCAGAAGCAGCTAAAATCTATGAAAAGGCGTTAAATAGTAGAAAAAATATTGCGATGTTTTATCCGCAAACAGCTCTACAAGAGTTGCGACCCGAGACTGCTAGCCAACGTGACACAGTTAATAGTCATATAAACATGGCTAACCAAATAGTTTATGTTAGCTTTTATCTATTTATCATTTCTTTCCTATCATTTTAATTTAAAAGCTCGCATTCTGTATAGAGAATCTGAAAGATGAAAAATTCATCTCATCGATCTATTTATAGTTTCGAAATATGCTTTTGTCACTTGATCAGAGTGAAGATGATGATAATGAGATCAACGATACTATTGGGCCAATGGTGAGTGAAATTATCCGATCAGGCAGTGAAGAGCTCCGTAATGATAATATTGAAGAAGTTGAAGAAAGAATAAGTTAAGAACCTAAAAAACCTAAAAATTATTGAAAGCGCGACTCTTAGGGCAGTGTTCCATTAGTGTTGCAGTTCTAATTTATACCTAATTATGATTGTGTTATTGATTTGTAAATTTTAAAATATAAATTCCTTGATTCGTCATGGACGGTTCAAATATTGTAAATCCATCAGTTATTTATTTCATTTAGATGTAGAAGCAGCTTGTTTCTACCATACATAAAGTTTGCCATACATAAAATATTTAATTCATGTATTACCTTAGTCACTAATTGCTAATAACTGTAGATCTTTTCCATTTGTAAAACCAGGTTATACTTATGAACCTCTCCATATTTTCGTGGAACGTCGGTGTTTGCTGGATGTATGTATTTTTGGATCTAATTTTTTATTTTTATTTCTTTTGCCTGTGTTTTGTTTCAATTTGAATTATTTTATCAGAATATTTTCGTTTTTGTTTTGCTTTTGATTTATTAAAGATAATTCTCTTTCTTGGCAGATTAATTATGGTTGAATTATGGTTTATCACTTGGTATTCAAGGTTGGTGCTGGCTGTAAAATGGAAAAAACGTAGCACGTAAAAAACGCTGAATGAAAAAATCTCATCAAAAATAGAATGCCAATATGAAAATGAAGCATCAAGGAATAATTTACAAAGTGCACAATCATAAAACGTATGCAATTAGAGAATAAAATCGGTTAAATCATCATAATTCAAAGATTTTTCACCACAAACGTTTCCATTTATTTTTTCATGGTCTTCGGAACATTTAACTTCAATATTTGCGACTGCAGTACCTGAAGATATAAAAACATAAGAGATAAGATGTAGAAACTTTGTCATTCCACTGATTATTTATAATGTTGCAATGTTAATCCGCTGCAAGCCCAAATTAATTTAACGAAAGTAACGTAAGAAACCGACGTAAAAATTGCAAAAATTTAGAATTGAATGTAATGAACAGATCTCTCAACTTTCACCTTTTGCGATTTATGTCTTGCCTCCGAAGCATTTTTTAATTCTAAAATAGGATATAGAAGTCACTTCGACTAAACCATTTCCTCTTTATTTTTAGTTTAAGAGATTTAATAAAAATGGCTAAAAACAATTCCATTCCAACAACACTTCTTTCCTAGAATTTTTATCTAAATTTAAATTCTAAATTCGGAATAGTGATGTCGTTACGCTATCCACAAGATTATGTTTTGCAAATGGGAAGGTTTTCGTTCAAAATTCTAGATGAATGTCCAATGAAGCATATGTTCTCTGAATTTTTTGTTGAAGAGATCTACTCGACATACTCCACTATCCACTATAAGGTCGCTTAGAGCGCCACACAATGGATCCAATACTATTCAAAATTTTATAAAACTTTATAAAATATTTCATAATTCCACCGGATTTCTTCTTTCATTAATAAATTGTTTGCGTAGGAATAATATAAGAAATCTTTTGCTTATATTTATCGCTATCTCACCTTCACCATCTAGCAATAACCTATTTCAAAATGCTGAAGCCGACCGTTGTTACATGTCGAAACATTTATTATTTTATTGTATTGTAATTCACTATAGTCATAAATAATTTGTATAAAATTTAATTCTTAATACATAAATCTATAATGCTATTCTTATTCTTAAAAAATAAAAAGAAACTTGTTTCTTCAACGCCACCATGAACCCTTCTCACATGCTTGCGTAATTCACTAGGTATCGGATATGTCTTTCCACAGATCTCACATGCAAAAGGTCGATCACCATCGTGACGTTTCTTATGATAAGTTAATGAAGCTGCTGATGCAAATCTTTTGGCGCAAATATGGCAGGAAAAAGGTAAATCTGGCTGAAGCAAATTGATGATGATAAGATTCAAATAATATTTAATAAATAAAAAATATTTGATGAAAATCCGAAACATCAAGAATTGTCTGAAAAAAATAAAATTACCGAATAAACTGTTTCATATTTTCTAATATTATTTGCTTCATTATCAGCATGTTTTCTGCCAATGTGCCTTTTCAGCGACTGCATCGATGCAAATTTGATCAAACAAAATGGACAAGTAGTATCTGAAAATAATACTAGGTGAAACAGAATAAAAGACTCGTAAAAATGAAACATGGGGAACAAAATAAAATCCCAACCTAATCTTGGTCTATCTGCTATAGTTGGATTAAATATACCAGAACAATTTAAATTAGAAGCTTCTGCTACGATTATTTTCGCTCTTTCTTTTCTTTCTTGGAGAATTCGTTGTTTATTCAGACAATATAGTTTGTGACGCTAAAATAAAACCAAGTGTATAAACTAAAAATTAAGAAGAAATCAAAAAAAGAAAAGGGAATAATAAAAATTTAAGAAAGAATTCAAAAAAATTTTAAGGTATGCTATGTATATGCTTAAAAAATTTAAGCAAAACAAAAATTTAGATTATATTCATAAAATTCGCAGAAGAAATATCATCCACCAAAATCTATTAATTATATGAAAGACCTTGAGGAAATGAGCGCACATGAAATTGAGATATAAGAATTGAGATATATACCGCTGGATACCGCTGGAACATAAGCATTAGTCTCAGTTGAGGTCCTTAAGAATCAGCTTAGAAATTAGAATCACGTCGCTCGAAAATGGGAAATTTGGATCTCCGACAAAACAATCCACCCCTCCAACCAAACCGTCAGAATACGCGTGTCGAAGATCAGCGGCTCAGCAGACTCACAATGGTTACGACGAAAGAAGATAAAAACCGATCTCAAAGCCAATTTTAAAGAAAATTTTCTCTAAATAAACTATTATCAACCTAGAACTCCGGAATTGCTGGGGCATTTCTGGAGCCTTGTTTGCAATACCAACCAAGCACTACATAACCTCAATTCAAATACGTAAAATTAAAAAATGTTGGGAAAAAATCTAGACCTAAAAGCAAGGTAACCCTGCACTTAATTCCAAAAAAAAGATAGCAGCATCGACAACAAACGAATCAGCTTGAATCATATATGAAAGATTTTTGCTTCAATTTAACTCAGATTCACACGTGAACGACCCATTATAACCATAATTTTGGATAAAGGAACACCACTTCAAATTTCAACTTTTAAAATGCAGCTTATCGTCATATGTTTCATTAATTTTTCCGCTGCTTTCGATTCCATCGATAGGACCGTCCTCTGGCAAGTTAATGAACATGGCGATGTTCGAAACGATGTTCCAAGAATGACCTATTAAAGCAAAGCAAATATGTGCATATGGTAATCTGTTGATATATGAACTTGTGTTTGTGTTTTTTCTCTACAATTTTGAACTATGCGATAAACTGATCTATGAACGACGTTTGCTAACACTATGACGACTTTTCATAGTTACGCAGAATTACGACAGACATTAAGGTGTAAAACAACAGCCGCTGATACTACTTACATTATTTATATGAATTCACATGGTAAAAACGGTTCAAGAAATATCGGATTTCAATATCTGGAATAAACTGTTATAGCCACTGGTGAGACAAAGAATGAAATTCCAGCCGCACCTAGAAGTGTTTTTTCTTTTTTTAATCTGGCGAAATTTCTTTGGAATGAAATCGCCATGTATTAAAACGAAGGCTCATATCTATCTAGCCTGGCTGTTAAAGTAAATAATCCTCAAATACCATCTGTATTGAATCTGCATTGAACATCATTGCTGAACATCGTTGCCTGCGCTGGTTATGTTTTTTGTTGCTCATAACAAAAATTCATACACTTATCTACATGCTAAACTTTGCGATGGATAGAAACAAAAACGAGGAGACCAAATTAAGACCTAGATATAATCAAAATTTCGAGTGCATAGAGGGTTCAGCGATATTCTGACTTAATCAATACAAAAAGGATTCTGATTAACTTAAGGGAGTTAAATGGCGAAGCTTGGAAATGTCTTATATGTGTCTTATTTTATCACCAATGTTAACTAAGCCAGTAAAAGTTAGCGTTAGAAATTGAATTCCAGTGCAAATAAAACTCAAAAAAAATAAAAAATTACCGTCAATTCAAAAAGTGTACCGAACTTCAAATTACATCTTTGGCATTTATAGTAGCTTTCTTCGATTTCTTCACCATTTTCTCCAACATGATGAACTCTACTTCGATGTATTGCCAAAGTTGATTGAACTCTAAAACCGAAATTTGTTTCTGATGAATGAATCACAGACAGCTATAAAATTAAAAAAATAAGAAAAACTATTTCTTCAACTTCAAATATCAAAACATAAAATATGTGAATTCTGATATATTTTATAAAATCAAGGAAAACCTATCAGAGAGAAGAGAGCAATAAAAATATTGCTAAAAATAATAAATATGGTTCAAAATGATGTTATAACTGAAAATAACGAGATCTTTGACTGCATAAAATCGAATTACAAATCAATTTTACTTGAAAGTTACTGCACAAATATTGCATCGATACTTCGTATGGGAATGGATATGTTCCTCGTGACGTTTCAAATGATGTTTTCGCTTAAATCGTCGGTGGCAAATAGTACATTTGAACGCATAATTCTGAAAAAAAATTTTATCAGGCTGATAATTGATAATCAAATAAAAACTGCTGAATAACCAAAAATAATCAGTTAAAGATTGAAAAAATTAAAAAATTAAGGTTGTGCATAAAGCACCTATGAGAGAAGATAAAAACAATAAAAACAACAAAAAAACAAAAATTAACTTTATCAGCAAGATGCATAGAATTTATATGATCTCTCATTACTGCTTCTTCGCCAAAAACACGTCCACAAGCAAAGCAAATAAGCAATACATTGATCTAAAATATACAATAAATATCTAAAAATTTTAAAAGAACAAAATGAGAAAATAAATGCAAATTTTGTATATTTACGACAAAATGACAATTCAGTAAACCTCATCATTTTTCTTTTTCTTTTTGAATGTTTCGGTGATATTTTCATTTTTACATATTTCATCCCATTCCTTTTGCATTTCCGCAATAACTGCGCTCGCTCCTTGGAGTCTTTCAATTTCTTCTGCTGATCGTTCAAACTGAAAACATTTTTTTTCATAAAACATTACAAACATTTTATTAGAAATGAAAAACGTAAAGAATGCAATGGTTAGAATTCATGAAAACAAACCTGGTTCATAAATTCTGATGCAGGCATACTTATAAAATAATCTTCTTCACGACTATGAACTTCGTCATCACCATCTTTATCATCAGTTTCATCCAATGTTGGCATATCTTCAAAATTATGACTTTCCGGTCGATGGTCCCATTTCGAATATGAGGCGAAACTATCTATGGCGATACGCCAGCGCCCATGAGCTATATCTTTCGCATTTTCTTCATGCCGCTTCTTGCCTGAATAATTCGTGGAGGTTTTAAGATAAGAAAAGATAAGATAAGAAAATGTCAGGAAGCGAAATTTTAATAAGGAGATATCCCCAAAAGCTCACATTTAGCGCCACTATGTGAACCTGTTTGACGTGCAGATATATCAGGTAAAATACAATTATCCAATTTTGCATGATCTGATGTGAGCTTTGCATTAATAACTGACTCATCAAATTTATCATTGGGTGCTGATCCACTGGATGAATAGCTGTCTTTATCCTCGAAATCACTGAATATAGGTACCTAAATTACAAAAAATGTGCTTAATTAATTTTGGTACTTGATAAAACTTCCAGGGTTTTCTCCAGAGACAATCCAGAAATCATCTATCTATTCATTACACGAAATCTTGCTAGCTCGACTTCATGTTAAATGTAAGCACTTGGTGATACTTCTAGCTATTTTTGCAAGTGAATGCAAATGAGCCAGGATTAGGTTTAATTACACAAGTCGAGGTAATGCATTGGTTTAATTACTCACAAGTCGAGGTAATAGAGGTATAATTACCAAGTTAACTGATCATTTTCTCATAAAATGCATTTTAAATGCCACACATAAAAACGCAAAAATAATTATTGACTTTATTACCATAAAATATCATTACTGATATTCTCAAGATCTGCCAAAAAAAAAGAAATCTTCCAAGAATAGCAATGTCAAGCTTTTTGACTAATGCCTTATTTATCTTGTGTGATCTTTAAAATCACTATCACATTCAAGAAATTTGATTTGAAATTTATATTCTAAAAATTATCAGTAAAAGACTTCTATATAAATTAATCATCATTAATTATTATTAATTATCAATTGATTATTAGTTATTAATGAATCCAAAGGATAGAATGGCTCAGTGGGTTGTTGCTCAATTGGAAGCGCTGATGCTGAGGTTCGATTCCCCGCAGGATAAACCTGTCCAAAAATCCAAGTGATGCTGGTGACTCGCCTGCATTTCTATCGCCAAGGGAATACTTGGCATATTTGTTCAAGGCGATAAGCCAGTGAAGCGAGTTTAACGAGTAATGTTAAAGACTCTTTAAAAATAATAAATTATAAATTAATCATTTAAATTATAAATTATAAATTATTATTATAAATTACTATCCCATTATAAATAAAGTTTAAATTTTTCACTTTTCTCTAGTTTTTCCTTTAATTGAACTGGAAATCATAATTTTGTTCATAATCTTTTTTCTTTAATTCTAAAATCACCAAGTATTAATCGACTAAGCTACAAAAATAAAAAATCGGAGAATATAGGATTTATCAAAATTTGGCTATAAAATTATCAAAACTATAGCTATAAAATTGTAGTCTGAACCGATTTTATCAGATTCAACCATTCGGATGAATTATTTTTTTCCATATTTGGATATTTGAAGTACTTGAAATAAGTTGTGAAACAGTTTTGCAGTTTACCTGAAAAATTATATCCTTTAAAATCTATTGAGCTATAAAAAAGAAATTAGAGAATAATAAAACACAAAAATTTTAATAAAAACATAGACGCTAAGGTGATAATGCGAAATTAACGAGACTGAACTACATATGAACGGCACGATCTATCGTTCACTTTCCCGTTCTTCGATATCAAAGGTTATTGCTATCTCTTTTCGATCTCCTAAAGTTTTCCAATTCTTCTCCTTCCTATTCTTTCTAATTCCTCTAATTCCTCTCCTTCCTATTCTTTCACCTATGAATTTTCCCATACAATCCTGTCATCAAAACTGAAATAAGAGTGGTGTTAGGGACAAAAATGCACTTATATACCTAACTAATTCTCTTGCGTCTCATCCTAACACTCTGTTAAATAAGGAAACAAGAAAAAGAAGGAACTTCCACATCCACCTTTTTTTTCATTCATACCAATGTAATTTTACTGCTCCTCTAACTTCGACGAAAAAATTACAAATAAATTGCTCGACATATACACGTTAGGTTCCGAATAACTTATAGGTTGAATCAAATATGATTATTTCTTCAAAATCACCGCTAACCTAAGTAAATGGTACCAAATAGAATCACATAAATTTCAACTGATTTTTAGATGACATTTTTCGAAGAGATTTCGAGGGATTTCAACATTTGCGGCGTATTTTGGGGTATATTTTTAGAAGAATTGCACCAAAAGGACGCGATTTATATTTTAAATTATTCTCTAACTAATGAGAATACCAATCAATATTTTAATAAAAAGCTGATTCGATGAAATGCTCAATGAAAATTTCCTACGAAGTCGCAACGATAGTCGGTAATGATCGATAATCGTTTATCGTAGACCCCGCTTCAATGATTTCACTCGTTTATAATTCTAATTTACGGGAACACAACATTTCCACACTTCCTATTCAACAAAAAGTCAATTGCACGCAAACGATCAACTGTCACGCGAGCAAAAGTCATACCTGACCCAGTCAAATGTTAATAGCGAAAAGAAGCCGAATCTTAATGTGTTCAAATTTTCGTTTCAAGACCTAAATCTTATTTCAAGTAATTTACAGCTAGATATTAAAGTAAAATCTAATTCATTTAAAAAAAGAACAAACAATGTTTTGCTGAAAACTCATTTTAATTTTTAGAATAATAACTTTTTTTTATCTTTTGCGAACAATCTCGATGAAAATTAATTAAGATAATTATCGTTTACCATAAATATATTTTCTCCAGTTCAAATGCTTTTATTATTAGTACAACAGATTGAACTAAGTCCGAGCTGAGTCCGAGCTGAGTCTAAGTTGAAAGGTCTGAGAGGAGAGGGGAGGAGAGGAGAGGAGAGGAGAGGAGAGGAGAGGAGAGATCTGCAGCAAAGAGTTACTGGAGGTAGAGGAATGCACAACGAAGGAAGATTTTATTTGTGCACTTAAAAATCTTTAAAAATCTTATTAAAAAATTTTTGCACTCATCCAGTAGGGCTATTTAGCTGTAATTAGCTGACAATAAACAGCTCATGCGAAGGTCATCCATCTTTAGAAATAATGGTGCGAAAAATCTTATTTGGTGCTGCGATCACCATCGACATTTCTCGTTCGGTTGCTTCCGCCGACTATTGCACGCCTTTGCTGATGATTTAGGAAAGGAGTGGTGGGGATGGATTGGCTGTGTAGCGTCGAGTTTATATGACGACCTTGTTAAACGAGCTGCGTTTGATGAACTCTTTTGAATCTTAATACGTATTATTTTGAGACGTCGCCGTACTTCGACAATCCACAATTGGTTGTTCTTTTATCACTTATCATATATTTGTGATAAAATCATAACCGATAGAATGTTTATTTCCTTGGTTTTAATCTGTGGTGTTTCTTTTTTATACTTCATAAATTCTCCTTAATTTTGTATTTATTACGAAGAAAAATTTCGAAATCGATAGTTATTGAAAAATACTGTAATGTTCGTTGCTTTTTTCCTGTTCCTTTCGATATAACCTTGTCAACAGGAAAATGGCACGAAAAAATGGGAAGTGATTCATTCACTTCATCAAATTTTCATAAAAATTTACTTTCCATACGAAAATGTGCTTTATCCATTCCAGTTAATCATTCTCCTTGCGCTGATTTTCGTTAGTGATAGTAAGGAAATTATTTTCCGCACTTTTTTCATTTATTATTCTTCTTCATTATCATTGTCATTATCACTGTCATCACTATTATCACTATTATTACTATTGCAATACTTTGGTTAAATGATTTCCCGTTTTTAGTGTGGAAAATTTTTTATTAAAAACATATGAAAACTAGAAATTTATTTTCACCATTCAACAAATTTAATTATAACAACGAACTGTAAACGCCATAATTTTTTTCCTGTCAGATTTAAAGTCAAGCGCATTATCCTCGGCAACAGACAGACAAGCGTTCATAAAAACGCGCAACTCGTTTTTCGACGAAGTGAAAACGATTCGAAGTGAGAATTTCTAGTTCACTGACCTTTTAGCCTTTAACTCAATCTGACATTCAATTAGTAATTTTTCGATTGAACTATACGAAATTTTGAAGTTTTGGTTCAAATCACTGAATTAATGGAAAGTGCAGAGACGAAATAAAAGCGAAAAATCACGCAATAATCTGTTTTATGTTGGTTGTTCCGCAAAGATTTAATTCTACAAATTTATAATTTTCTTTATTAAACAAGTTAATTAAATAATCGTTGGTAATCTCTTTATTCTCATTTTTTCCATTTTTATTATTTGCAAGCTTATTGAATGAGTTTTAAAGGAGAATTCCTTTTTTAGCGGATTTTCTCGGTTGATGGTCGCAGTGATAAGCGAAAGCGGTAAAATAGCAATGATAAAGTCAATAAAAAATTATGCGAATCAGAAATTCTTTTAGAAAAGCCCTCTTTTCAGTGATTCAGCATTTTCTTCAGTGAAATTATTTCCACTTTTTCCCTCCCTCCTCTTCCTCCTCCGCTCCGGCCTTCCCACTTCACCCCGCGAAATATTGAATGCGCACAAATTTAGAATCAACAATTCGAAAAAAATGTGGCATCTTTAATGAAAGAATGATGAATTGTACATTCTGATTTGAGTATACAACACTATTTTTTAAGCTAAAGTCGAAGTACATTACGGGTTTTGATGTCGCAATTCTTTCTTCAGTAAATTCGTCTTAATCAGTGATGACTTTTAAAAAATTCCGGTAAATTTTATAAATTATTCGAAGTAGAAAAGGAAAATCTTAGAATGTTAAGGCATTCTTCCTCTCTTCTGGCAAATTCTGACAAGCATAAGCGATGCGACATTTTCGCCAAAAAGGCGCTTCACAGTGAAAGTTGATTCAGGTGGATTCTGAGCGTTGCTCGAGTTTCACCCGTAAAGCCGAAGTAGTGCTGCGCTTTGACTGATCATTCTTCCTTCAGGCATCATTCAGGTATCTCATTCAGCCAATTTAAAACTAAGTTGAACTGATTAGTGAAAAGCGCATTTTTATTTTTTAATAAACGGATTAATCGGAAAATTTCCACAAATCGTCTATTTTTCAATTTTATTGTTTACCAAAGCATTCAATTTCTTAAGAAAATAAACAGCTTATCGCTTTATTTATTTTTTAAAAAATTCCTCCAAATTTCAAATATTAATGCGTTTTCGCAAATAAAAACTGAAAACCGGAACATTAACCAACGTGGTTATCGTTATTTAATTCTTTCAAATATAATCTTCGATGTTTTTTTATTGTTTTGTTATTTAGTTGATTAGTTTAGTTTATGCACAATTATTACACTTCAGAGAAGACGACAATGATAATTTTTGATTATCAAAAATTTTATTTACCCGAATATTCTTCAGGAAAACAGTTGTCTCAGCATGGCGCCACTCTTTTAATTTTTCACCGAAATTGTGATAATTGATTATTTTTTATTTTATTTATTTACATTATTCGATGTAATATTATTCAACAAAAATAGGTGTAAAATCATAGCAAAATCACTTTCGGTATTTTTCTGCCATTCGCGGCGCCATAACTTAATTCGCTGACAAATTCGCCTAAATCGCATTCAAATGAAAGTTATTTAAATCTTAAATTTGCAAGAGAAATATTTTGTAATTTCACTTTTTACTGACGAAGTTCTCTGATTCTCAGATTAGATTTCCCGAGATTTTCAAATTCGAATGTTTTGTTGCAATTTCGAAATTTGGCAAAAATTCAGTGATGGAACTCCATAGTTAATACTTTTAATGCACGAAGTTCGAGCAATTTGAGATATTTTCCGATCAAAAAAGTCCGAGTTTCAAGTTTTTTTGCATTTTCCAACATCGAATTCCACTGAAATTTCGACGTATTAACTTTCGTAATTCGAAAAAAATTTGAAAAAATTATCAATAAAATTTCATGACATTTCTCAACAGATTGCGCTGCGCAATGTTGTATTGAATTTTTGACGATCTTTTACGAAAAATTGGTAAACAATAAAGTTATTTTACTGAAATAAACCGGATTGTCAGGTCTTTAATCGTGGTCGTTGAGACTTTCAGCGAAAACTGCTAGTTATTTCGAAAGTTATTGATGAAAATTGTTAAGGTTTGAGCTGCTTGTTTTTCATTTTTATATTAAATGTTTACATTTTGCAGTTGATAAAACGCAGTTGTTCTAATTAAAAAATTAAGAAAAAAAAGAGCAAAGCAAAATCCGCTGCTAAATTTATTATTATTACAAGGAACTTTATTCCGACACCACTCTATTGAAATTTTTAGCAGTAGTAAATAAAAAGTGAATCCTAGCTGTAGCGGAGATCTGTGCGCATTTATGTCCTCAGGCGAGTCTCCGACGAAAGGATCTCATCCTGGCAGTGAGTGGGACGAGCCAAACCAGAAATAGTGCATGCACAAATGAAAAAGAACTGAGAGCATGCAATCATTCCTCACTCTTCTACGACGGAAACCAAAAATATTTGCAATTTTTTTTTATTTAAAACAATTTCTATTGCAAATAACTTTTTTCTTTTTCATTGAAAATTGTGCAAACATGTCAGTTCAGATGAAAAGTTTTTTATTATCAAATATTTGAAATATTTTTAATTTATTTGAAAAACACCATAAGTTTATTATTAAATCAAGAACAGTTGAAAAAATAAAAGCTAACTGACGAAAAAATGAAATGATCTGCTAGTCGGATAATTAAATATTTCGAGAATCTGAGTTGGACACCCGCACATACTTTTGCTCCCAACTGATTCTTGAAAGCATTTCGCTTCTAAGAATCGTCTATCCAGTTAAAAAGAGTAGAAGAACGTTTATTTGCATTTAACGCAGCATTTAACTAATATGAAATGCATGTGAGGCATCATATGATTAGTATGATATGAATGATATGATTATTTTTATCATAAATTATATTCTGTTTATCGCACGGCACCGAGCCGAACAATTGAATTTGGTGTTAAAGCATTCCAGTGCATTATTTATCATATTTCCTTTCACATTCCCCTGTTATCAGTAATGTTGATTCGCCATCACAGCTACATGTGGCTTCCTTCTCCCCGCCTATGATGATGCCTCACATGCAGTACTCTTTTCCACGCTTCTTATCAGTAAATCATGGGTGATATCATCTCTTCTCTCATTCCTTCCCAATTTTCGCATCCATGAAAGTTTATCTATTATATATGTGAATTTATATACCAACAAACTATAAACTTATGTTTTATTTACACAATAACTTCTTTTCTTCTTTTAATATTCGTTATTCGTCTTACTTAAGGTTTCTAGAGACTTTATTAGGCAGAATATTTTCTTCCACTTCTTATTTCTTCATTTCAATGTCATTTTTACGAAATTGCCTGTATTTTTTTGAACATGTGAAGCAGTTTTTATTTATTTTACTGCTCATATTTTCATAATTATTTCCACCAAAAATGAATCGTTGATTGCAGTTCATTCAGTCGTCACACGTTGCATTATTGGATAGGCGAGTGATTACTGCTTAATCACTCTCACTTGTTGGATTAAAATGGCCAAAAAAGAGATGAAAAGCAAATTCAATTTCAATTTATCGAGTTGGATTTTTTCAAATGAAAATCTGAATTTCTTTGAGAGTTATATTGAATCGTGGTGAGGGCTTGAATTCTTTTTCCTCTGACGGGTATTAACGTCAGAAACTCACTTGAAATTTCGGTTTGGTGGATCAAATATAGGGAAATTCCTAGAAGCTCTCCTCTCCGAGATTTCATCTCATATAAAACTTGCTATGACGAAAGTTTAATCAAGCAATTTCGAGAATCGGACTCGAATTTTCTTTTAGTTTATGCACACCGTCTAGCTGAATTAACTGATTTAGGTGAATTCAGATTACTATTTCAAATTACTTATTTTCCGATGAAAGATGAAATTGAAGGAAATATCCGAAAAATTTGCTATTATTAGTATATTTTTTATGAAACGAAATTTTTTCATGAAAAAATTCCAATTTTGAATTCTTAAAAAAGGGCTGAAAAATTTTTTCGAGAAGATTTCTCGACCGGCTGACTAATTTATTATAATTGTAATGCGACAGCTGTATGTGATGCTGTTTCGCTTTTTGCTCGCTTTACATTTGTTACGTAAATATCTTGGAGAATACAAATTTTTCTTCGTTATCTAAGAAAACGTACATCCAACAGTGCAGCATGCTTGAATGCCAGAAAATTTTAGACAACAGCTGTTTGCAAGAGGCAAAAACAAAAAGTCTACGAAAAACTGGTGATAACAGAAAATGGATTTCTTACTTATTTGGCGGCAGAGATGGTCGAGTGACTGCTTGACCTGCTCCGAACATTGCGATTTTGATTGCCCGTACTTGACGGCAATAAAAGTCTGGGTGGTGCCTGCGATCGAATGAATTCCTGGTAAAAATTTCCAATCATACTAAGAGCCAGCGGAGAGAGTCTAACCATGTGACTGATAACCGCTTCCTTTTCTATATATTTCTGCTGTTGTATAAACAAAGAGTTCATCGTATTGAAGAACCAAAACCTCTTTGGCCAACGCTGGCTCGACCCTTCGTTTCTAACAGTGGGAATTACGGCCATTCCCCTTATTCCGTAAAATGTAAGGCTCAAAATTCAAAAGAATATAAGACTCAAATTTTGCTGGCTTTTAGGCGGCGTGATATGTTGCTTTGATCGAGGCTAAGCAGCATTTGCTCGATTTGCCGTTTCTTGAAGAGATTAAAAAAGCGAGATTCGAGCAATCCACCTGCACTTCCTTCCTTCATTTGTAAAAAATAAAAATGAATAGATTTTATAGCTTTTAAATGAGAAATAGCATAAGGCGAATGAAAAAAAATATTTCAAATTTCTTTCGCTACGAAGAAATTTCTCTCTCATAAGAACGAAATTTTTTTTTATAGTAAGGAACGAAGAGAGAATTTCATGGAGAAATTTTAAAATTCTATAAATATTGGGACGAATTAAGGAAAAATGTTGATAAAAATATTTCTCTTATCTGCTGATATACGCGATGAGTTATCAAATACGAAGAAAGAGATTGGGCGATATTTTTTCTTCCTTTTTGGCCTAAAATTTTTTATTTTTACAGTAAACCAGTGAAATAATTCCTTTAATTTTAATCGAATATTTGTTGCCTAAATACAACTCCTTGGATTTTCTTTTAAGAGACATTTAAAAGATAAATCTATTAGCGGTGGTGAGCGCTGATCGCTGGAGGTAAACTCAGCCCCTGGCAAATAAAAGTAACGTAGCCCTCTGGCACTGAATCGCTGAGAGTAAACGCAGCCCTCTGGCAGGTAAACATAACGTAGCCCTCCGGCACTGAATCGCTGAGAGTAAACGCAGCCCTCTGGCACTGAGCCACTCGAAGAAAACGTGCTTTAGTACTAATGTAGAACAGTTTTAATGAATTTCGAACAGATGGCGAAACCTTGAAAAATAAAATTCGACTCGGCTTGCGACGAAAAATTTTATTCGATAGCGCGAAACTAGCGAGGGCAAATAATTCGTTCTGCTTCTTATTCATTAATTTTTGGAATAATTTATAAGTTTTCTTTGAAGGAAAAATGCATCGGATGATTGTCTCGAATGCGTTCACTGAAATTTACTCTATTTCAATTCCGTCGAAACGTGGCTGCTGTAACATTTCGCTGCAAAAATCATTATTTTCCGTCGATAGGGCATTTTTTATTTTTGCATTTTTTCCTAATGGAATAGTGAAATTGGGCGGCGATCTCTTCGTGGAACAAAATCGATGGAGGTTGGCTTTGGACTTATCGCTGACTTATTGAGCACTGAGCAGTGTTTTGCATCTGCAGTCGCTGGTGTCGTCTAATTCGCCGCAAGCGCATCCATCGTTCTTCCTTTGGCTCGCCGTTTAATTTATTCAGTTCTCTCGTCCGCTTCCGCAATGCTCCGTCATCCTATCTTTTGGCTGAGCAACTGAGATTCATTCATAACATTTAAATTATTAATATCCTTAATTTCGATTTGAAGTGGAATATAACTTAGCGCAGTTGCTCAATTTGAAAACACTCTTTTTGCTCGCAGTTTCGAGCTTAGGGTAACCCGTCGTTGCAAAAACTGAAAAGTTTCTGGCTCTGCGGAAGTGTTATGAAAGCGATGTTGATAGGAAGAAGTGAGTGTGGTTGGCTGCCAGCAAATCTGGTTGCGTTTACTCCACTGCTGCCTATAAGTAAGATTAGACAGTCCTCGGATCACTTGCGATTAGAACACAAGTGTGGACCACTTGGATTTTTTCGATAACAAGCGCTGCTTGCAGAGGCCGAAACACGACCCTTACAATGGTAATGCAGACAGTAATTCGGTCACGCTAGTCTCCCCTCAGCTGGTTGCATGAATCACAACTTTTATTCAATAGGTTTTTTTCGAGAAATTTTTGCAAGAAATCATTTATTATTCAAATTCTTATCGCCTTTTCTCATGAATTTTAATCAGCCTTGAATTTTATAAAATTTTTAATTTTCGATTGGTTACTATTAAAGATTGGTTATTATTATGTAGTCGATATATATTGAATTTACACTCTAAATAATAATAAAGCACATGCTAAATTGATTATTGAAAATGCTTGAAATACTTCAGTGATTGTTGTGAAAGTGCTCGCCGATTTCTCACTGATTTTAGCACAAATATTCTTCGCTTTCATTAAAATGGGTAGTTTTGCTGAACAAATCCTTTAAAAATAAACTCAAAAGTCTAAAAGGAACTTTTAAGCGAATCAGTTGTTTTTTACGAAAAAATATATTAATATCAAGAAAAAATAACTTCTGAAACTATAAACGAAACTGCAGTTTTTTGCAGTTTTTAAAAATCTGTGATGGTCACTAGTGAGAAGGCGAATATTCAGCATTAGCGGCAAGAGTGCCGAGTGATATGTTGCTTCGAGCAAGTTTAAACCACCATAGGCTTGGTTCCTGTCCATTGACGAGAGGTGCCATTAAAAAGGAAGTGCTGGTGCTACTGGGAATTCATCCCACTCTTTGGAGAAGACGCCTCACTATCGGTGTTGAGATTTAGAAGAAGGCGAATAATATTTACCATTGTTTGAAAAATAAGGTTTTAATCGGTCTTAAAATAGAATAAGGCGAAGAATATTTATCGGTCTTAAAATAAAGTATTTGTTTACTTTCGCTTAGCGCGATTCATCTTCTAAAATTTTTATTTTATTCAACCAAACAACCAGATTGAACCAACTCTAAAGACCCCTAATAGTAGCAAAGCAGCCGAAATACTTTCTGAGAGTGAACTGGCTCAATGATATAATTTCTGAGCGCCGATGGGCTTCCAGGTCTCTATTCGGCAAGAGTAATCCACCTTCCAAAAAGCGGGGAGACTGGTGAATCCCCTATGTTTGTCTTGCTTCCACCGTCGTGTGAGTCCTAACAAAGTTTGTCTGGTCCGACAAGCCAACGGGACGAGCCTAATAGAAATGGTGAGCGCAGTTCTAAAAGAGTTAAAATAAAAATTGATTGTGCACTGAACGTTTCCATAAAACGTTCCTTCCTTAGAAACTACGAGAATCCCATGCAGTCGTTAACGATTTATCGACAATTCTCAACTTTCGAATTGCTTTCGAATTTATTCTACTTTTACGTGATCTGTGTGATTTCGTAAGAGGAAAGGAAATCTGCAATCCCTTTCAGTGTGAAGGAAAAAATAACTAATTCGTTAATTCGCTAAATTCGTTATTATTGCTATAGTCGTCATCGCATACATTTTTTCGTATTTTCTTTGCTAAAAAAGAGAAAATGTAAACCAACGCTGACGAAAATCGACGCACTTTGTAACCAACCAGCACAGTCGTTGGCGTTTCTTATTTTTTACGGCAGTTTTCTTCGCGATCGTCGTCCGGCAAAGCAGAAATTTTTCTAAATTTCGCATCATTCGCATGCCATTATTTATTTATTTTATTATTTTTCCTATTTAATATCAAAAAATTCCATGAAAACTGTGCGGAATGGACCTATATAAAGCCTCTCGAGCGGGCGCCAGCAACTTATACTTGTTCGCGAGTAGTTCTCTGTGCTTTTCTCCCAACGAGTAACGAGTGTGCTGCTGGCCGAATCAGAAATGCGAATAAATGCTCGAAGAAGAAAGAAAAGGAATCGAATTGCAGTTTTCAGCTTATCGATGCGATTTTCCTGACGATAATTTCATTTTCTTGCGTGCGTGGGGGTTTATTCTTCCTTCAAAAATCATTCGTTTATTCATTGTGTTCACTCAGTTCGAAAAGTGAGGCAACGATAATAAAAAACTAGCAATGATATACATTTTAAAAATAAAATAAAAATAGATAGCGTTCTTTTGATTTCTTCGAAAGTTATTGGATTTTTTCGTTTGAAATTGAAGATTTTGTCGTTTTTAGGAAATTTGCGTATTTAAATTTGTTAAAACTTTGAATATGTAAAAAAACGTTAATAAGGAATATCGATTCCTTTCATTCACAACCATTCTAAATAGGTAGGTAAATTAAATGGAACGGTGAGCAGCAGCCATTTCTGCTCAAGTTCACTGCGTTGGCAATTGCCAGGAGGTTGCCACTCGGTGGTAGAAGTAGCTCGCAGGTGGCTTTCTAACAGCTCGTGCCTGTTGGAGGTAGGGAAGGAATCCTTCCTCTCGGCATTGCCTCAGGCATTGTCCACTCGGCTACCCTGCCTCTTAAATATTTTGAATGCATAACTCTTACGCAAAACAGTTAAAAATAAATTAGATGTAAAAAATACGGGGAATCTGCGTTCGAATTGTAATTTTCCAACTGACATGGGAAAAACCAAATCGTGAAACAACAACAAAAAGTTTAGCATTACTGTATTTGTATTATGCGATATAATTTCAAATTTTTAACACTTTTATTTTAGAAATTCGCTACAATAATTAAATATTTTGATTTATTTAGATTCAAATAATCGCTTTTTTAAATTTTAAAGTTAAAATATGACAAATTACAACGAAAATATATGTGACAAGTATGAAATAAGTTGGCAGACTTGTTTTTAAAAATTTTAAACTTCGTTGGAATGAAAAATAAGTTGCAAAAAGGGTCGAGTTTCTTCGTACATTTTATTTCTACAAGAATCTATGAATTCGCAATGGAATCGAAAATGGAGTCGAACATCGGGTAAATTCTAAACTGGCGTTCACGCAGAAAATCTTTCTGAGTTATATTTTCAACTTAAAATTGAAGATTTTCTCGGCCTTTCTAGGAAAGAAAGGTTTTTGAGCAGCAAACTGTGTGCATGAAAGGCTCATAAAATTTGTTCAAAAGAGATTTTTTCATAAAAAATTATTTATAATTCTTTTTAAACTTCGATTTTAAATAAACGAAATATTTTCATTAATTTCTTTGAAAAAAGCGTTTGTTTTAGTTTAAACTCTTTAAATTTTACTTGTCCTTCAATCATTTTACCTTTCTCCTTTCATATTTTTCCTTTTTGATTTCTGTCTTAAATATTCTTTTAAAAAAGCAGATTATTCTTATGGAATATTCTCTCTTTTGTGCATCACAGCGCATCATTCAGCTCGTTTAAAACATTTGTCGATAGTTTCGTCTTCTGGAAGCTTCTTTTTTCTCCACGAAATCCTCTTAAATGATTTCACATTAAATTAATCTCTATGGAAAATTTCTATTTACTCTTACTTGAAGTTTTTTCAAATTTTTTTCTGAATATTCGCATAGTTTCCTTTGTTAAGTTTCTATTTTCTTGATTTCTTAATGCAAAACGTTTCATCAAATTTTTGAATATTCTCCTAAAAGTTTTTTTCGTTATTTCATTTTTCTACGATGATTTACGATCGAAATTCGCAGTACTGTATTTCTTTTTTGTAAATTTTTATTATTATTTGTTTAAATAGAACACTTAGCGGTTGGAAAAATCGTTTACGATAAGAAAAATCATTGAAAATCACCTATTCATCTTCAGTTCAGGAGCTCGAATGGAACAAGCGAAAGAAAAAGCTGGAGAAGTGGCGCAAACTTTAGGAATAGGCGGCGAGAAGTTAAGGCTCGAAACTGAAATTAAGTAAGTGCAAGTTCGTTATTCACTGAAATTACACCTCGAATTAATTTCAGAGTACCATCATCTGTCTCGTTAAACAGCATTTTCTTAAAATATATATATTATTTCTAATCTTTCATAATTTTATCTTATCATTTTTCCTCAGAGCAGAGAATAGCATATACCTTCCTTCGCTTCATTTGCCATATTGCCCATTTCTGGTTTAGTTCGCCTAAATCAGGTCGGGACAGATCCCTTCATCGGAAGATAGAGCATTTCTGTTTGATTTCTGTTTGATGTGTTTGCGATAAATTAAAATTTTTTCAAAATCTCCGAGTGCGTTATTTTTATATTTTTTTGCCAACTTTTGGCATTTTTGCGCAAATAGACGAAAATTTTAAGTACGAAAATTTTACAGTAATAGACGAAAATTTTTTTAAAAATTTTTCAAATGCTTGCTAAAGTGCATTATGGTTTTCGTGAAAGTTTGTATATATTATCAATTCGGAAGTACTTTTTTTTAATATAACAAATCCAATGGTTCGACAAACAAAAAAATAATTTTCTATAAACAAATGTTTCTTAAATTACAGCAAAAAAATTATTCTTCTAAATTATTCAATGGACAATTGCCCCTTAAATTGGAGCATTCATGGTGGAAGTTGAAGCAAATCAGTAGTCATTTAACTGTTAGATTTGCATAGTTTGTCTGTTAGCTTCAGTTATCTGTTATCGTTTCGCTAGGAGTGATCTACTTTTGGCATCCATTTTTCACGAAATTTGTCAAGTTTTGGCTTTTTTTGTGATTTCTTTTCTCAATTACTTCACATTAGCCAAAGAAGCATATTTGATTCTGCACACGTATTATTGCACTATGAATCGTAAAAAACACCTTTAAGAGGAAAATTCGGAAACTTTCCATCAGCTTTTTTTCCGAAATGGTATATTAGTAGAAAATTGGACGGACATTCGCCATTTGTAGGCATAAAGTGCTCTTTTGGTGCATTTTAGTTAAATTTAAATATTTATTGCTGAATTGTTTTTTAAATTTTAAAATTTCGTTTAAATATTTAAAATAAATATTTAAATATTTAAAAAATATTTAAGCGATGTTGATCATTAATAATCATTAATAATCAAGTACAATATTAATGAGCAGTTTGATCGAATGCTGCGGTTATCATTTCATGTCCAGTCTCTGTCCATGATAGGAGTAAATCTGAGGTGATTTCCGGCTGTGGTTCCAACCTATTTCTAAAAGCGACTCCGGCAAAATTATCTCATCTTAATAACTGCCAATGGAGCCACTTCAGCCAGAAATAATAAGTAGTGACCACTTACATAAATGTCGTAAATCTTTTCTCTCCTAACACCTCTGTGATGGTATATTTAATGCAAATGGTATTTGAGTGGATGCATTTATATAAGATTTTATCCATTTGGCGAACTCATATCTTAGACATGAGTGGTCAAAGGTATATAAAGGTAGATATAATTCTTAATATCCTCCCTCCTCTCTCATTGGGTATGTCTCACAGTCATGTAACAAGATCGAGCGAATTGCAATTGTGTAGGTGCAGATATTTGTGGAGTTTTAATGGTGATTTCATGATGGCTGCATAAGGCTTTCGCCAGCGGTAAGTCGCTTGACCTTTCGTTATTAGAGTGCATCCAAGATATTTAAAGTTATTTAAAGTTTCGCTCAGCATTCGCTCAGCCTGGGATGAATTGATGAAAATAGCCATTTTTTAGTTTTATTTAAGAGGGAGGGAGAGAAAAGGTTTTATCATAAAACAGCGAATATTATTGCCCACACTGTTTATATTTTTATGATTCGGAAAAAAATTTCTGCACAGACTATTTTATTGCTTCTCTGCATAGAGAATTACTGGGATGTTTAATTTCAAATGTGTTAAGTCGTCAGTTTTTATGGAACTCACAAAAATCACCCATCCATGTTAAAACTGATTATTTAACCATTTATTAGCATCGAAACTTTTTGAAGCTATGAAGAGTTGAATAAATCATCTTCAGCAAATTTTAATGTGCATTTTTGTCACATTTTCTGCTGCAAAGTCTTTAATCTTATAAGTTATACTAACGATTTTATCAATGTTTCTCTACGCGAATAAATTCTTCTATATAAGTAAAATGCTTCGTTTAAACTTGTCTTCCTCCTTCGCGCTATCTCCTCGGCCCTTCTTAATCTGCAGTCCACCTCCTCCTTCTCCTCCTCTCCTCTCCTCTTTAAGTATTCTTATAAAAATGGTTATTCGAAGTATGAAGGAGAATGTACTTGTAGAATGAACCCTGCTGGTCTCTTTAGCTTCGCTCTTTTAGCGAGTACTGTGCTACTCTCTCTATTACTTTTCTACTTTTGCACTGTCATTGCCCATCGTTACGACCGACTTCAGTGTAGCAATTTGCTTACAAGTATGCACATATTTATGTATAATTTAAGTAAAGGATTTGCGTATAATCAATATGTATGTTCATATTGCAACCTACATGCATTGATTCTGAGCTGAAATGTTTTCAATAAATCTTATAAACATCGTCACAAAGAGCGTTTAACGCAACAAATTTTCTATGAAAGTCAAACCACCTCTTATCATTAATCACTTAAAATATCAAATTAGTCGTTTATCAGAAGTCTTGCTCATATCAAATCAGTTCTTCTTGTTCTCGACACTGAGAGGTTTCTGCTTTTAAACTCCAAATGTCTCTTTAACGGAGGAATCTGCGAGTGAAAGCAGAATCGGTCAGTGCTGCTAAAAGAGAGAAGAAAAGGAAGAAAGCGTGTTGCATTAAATTAATGAAATACCAATAAAATTGGTTATTATTTTTAAAAAGGCAGTTCATTTTTTTCGACCCTTTCTACGTTCATCAAATCATAATTGTCATAATAATAATTTATTTTCTTTAAAAATAAAAATTTTTTACGTTTTAGCGACAAGTATTATGACACATCAATCGACAGCTCGATTGCATTCGAAACGAATGCGAAGAACTTGTCGTCAGTATTTTTCGACCGCGCACAGGAGGATCTCACCAATTACAAGAAACGAATAGATGAAAATGCTGAGCGACAACGCGAGCACGCCGATATCATGGCTGATCTTCAGCGCAAAGTGCCAACTTGTTTCGTCCCAGCTTTTCCGTAAAATTCACTAATAATAGCTGGAAAAGGTTTTCAGGTGGAAGAGTATCGCCGTCGTTTCACAACGATGGAATCGCGAATAACGGAACGTAAAATTTATACCGAATCATACGGTATAGATTTGCCAGATATAAAAATGAAGGACGAACTATGGAGTGGAAAATTTCGTATGATCGATGATATGTCTGAGGAGGAATTATCTATGCAACTGTCGAATGAAAGAAGACGGTTCGCTTTTCCTTATTTAGTTACAAATTTTTTTCTCGCAAATCCTAATAATTTTGCAAATTTCTGTAGCCTTCCTTTCATTTATTAGCGTGTGGCATAATATGGTGGAGTCGCTATGAGCAGCGCAAACCCTTTGCAGGTCCTTCGGCAAGAGTGGTTCTGAGCGACCTGCCGCAAAAAGTTCAATCCAGCTTATGCTGGGGCACAACCAACAATAAGCACATCTCTTTGATTATCTGATGAAAGCCAATAGAGCCAGCCGAACCAATAATAAAAGTCTTATTGCGAATGTCAGCGTGAAACGGAATTTTTCAGAAATGAAGAGTTGTTCGCACAGCTTGAAGAAGAACGCCTGAATAACAATCAACTTCTGAATGAAATTCAACGACTTCGAAAGCATTTTGAAATAAGTATACGCGACAAAGAAAGAATATTTATCAACCGAGAAAGGGTTGGTTTGAAAGAATATTGAAAGAAAGAGAAAGCGCATATTTTATAAAATTTTTTATTATATTTTATATTTATAGAAAAGTTTTTGGTTGAAAATATTTATTATTTGCCGTATCCGAAGTGTAAATCCATTTGATTTATAGTAAATATCTAAATTTAACAAAAATATTGAAATTCAAAACCAAAACCAAACTGAGATTTTAAAAAAAATTTGGTTCGAGGGGCGTTTAAACCAAATTATAATTATAATTCAGAACTTTTTAATATCAACAAGGTGAAAAAATTTGCTATATGATTACTTTTAAATTATACTACCTTTCAATTATAATTTTAATATCATATCATAAGTGATAAGGTAGCCGGTTGCCTGTTACTCAATGTGTCCAAGTGTCAAGCACCAGGATTCGTACTCTTCCTCAAATAGAAACAAACTTGCCATCAAAATTTATTTTTAATTAATGTTGGTAATCGTTTATATTTCAAGTCTGAAATCTGAAATCGAGAATAATGATGGATGGCCTGGTTTAATTCATATTCAATGATTTAATTTTAATTTCACTAATTTATTCGTTTTATTATAAAAATGATCGATGTTAATAGCGCGTTATCAAACCATATCACAGCTCAACATCACTAAATTTAATTGATCTAGAAATCGTTATGACCTTTTCTATCGCTTTTCTACTCATTTATGTCTCAAGTAGCATTCAGCAAAAAATTTCCCGCCGTAACAGTAGCCAGTTTGACTGATCAGAAGATGTCATGATCACTAATTTAATTGCCATAATAGTAAATTGTAAATAAATCATAATATGAATCGGTTAAAAAGTTCTGATCTTTTCCCATTAAATTTTTAGAATATTGCGCAACACTTAAGCGAGGAACAACGAAAAATCATGGATTTATGGACTGAACTTAAACGGGTTCGAAAGCAATGTACGGAATATAAAGAACAAACCGAACGCGATTTAGAGAATCAAAAGAATGAGTTCATCAAGACGATACATAATGTGACTGATACGATGCTAAAAATGCAAGTCTCTGAAAGTCAAAAGGTATTTTTTTGAGTGCGGAAAGTATATCCACGTTGGATTATCAAAAACATTTCGGGATCTTTTAGAGGGAGCGCCCACTTTTGTCTGATGCGACTGGCAATTTAGAAATCAGCAAAGATTCTATAATTTATGAAGCAATCAGTAAGTTTCAAGAAACTGGTGATATATCCGAAATGCCACGAATAATTCGTGAACTACATTTGGGAAAAGGTGATGATGTTAACCTCCAGTCGGAGATTCTAAAAAAGTATGAATTACCTTCATTATTATTGAAATTGGCACATTCGTTTTCGGTCTCATATTTAGCCTTCATTATCGAAGGAGATAATTTACGCAGAAAAAATTTAACGAGCATTTGTTTGAGAACATTGCAAATTACTTTAAGTAATAAAATATTATGAACGAAGGAAAATTGCAGATATGAAGAAAGTGTTCAGCGCATCGGTGAGCTCGAAGCAAAGGACGAAGACAGTCACTCAAAACTTTTAATCCTCGAAAGTGAACTTAAAGCTACAAAAGAACGCCTTAACGACAGTCAGGTAAAAAAATTGATATAAATTTTTTTGTATCTAAAGAAACTGCAGATGTTTTGATTACACGAATAATTCTATAATTTTGGCGAAAATAGTTGATGACTTCAAAATTTCTCAAGAATTTTATAATTTTATAAAATATTAGATAATTTTAAGATTAAAGAAAAATTTCAGAATGCACTACGGCGGCTTTATGATTTAGCTCGGGAATTCGAACATAGTCCGGACTCGCAGAAGAGAACTCGATCATTTTCTCCAGGTAGAGGCTCTTAAAGTAAAGACTCATAAAATTACTGCTCGATCGGAAATAATCTTTTAAAAAACATCTGTATTCAGTTCAGAGCATAAAAAAGCATCATGTTTCAATTTTTTGAGCTTTAAGAATCGTTGAACTCGTAGAAAATTGCAGCCAAAGGTTACGTACCTTCGTCGGAGGTTGTAAGAACAGTGCGATATGTCTTGAATGCGCGAGTCAACGATAGTTTGGTGCTACAGCGCAAACTCAATAATGCCGAAGCTCAGGTACAAATATGGCAAATCTGATATCGCCTGAAAATTGCTAGATAGAAATTCGATTATTTTGTTTTGTTCATTATAGATTAATGAGCTGATCACACATTATAAATCGGCTGATGAATCTTGCAGAAGATTGGAAAAACAGTTGGTAGAAGCTAAACGCGAGATTTCTGACAGGTGATTTCAATTAATGTCAATTTTTTTATTATTAATAATCTCTTTGGATAACTTTGAATAATATTAATCATTAAATAAGAAATAGCAGTTGAAGGAAACCAATTTGTCCTAGAAACCTTTTTTCATTGTAAAAAAAAGATTAAATATAATTCAGATGTGATCAGATTGCGGAATTAAACCGAAAATTGCGAAACGCTGATGATTTTATTAAAACTTTTGAAGACGAAAAAGCGAATGCGGCGGCCATTCGTCGAAAACTAGAAGATGAGATTAGGCGATTGAACGAGTAAATTTCATATTATTTTAAAGCGTAGGCTAGGATGACATTTATAATACTTCGATTCTCGATTATAGGCACTTCAAGAAAACATTGGCTGAAATCGAGGCAAAAGCAGCTGAGGAGGCAGAAGAACGTTTACGTACAATGGAAGACGATTATAAAGCTCGGTAGGTAGTGAAACTAAGATGAATTAAATTGTTAAGATGTAGCAAAATCTGTTCAATTTTAACTTTATCTTTTATAGAAGTTCTTCTGTCTTTCTTATATTCTTTTTATATTTCAGTATCGCTGAGTTGACGCGACGTATCGATACACTTATGCAGGAACACAAACATTTGAAGGATGAGGCCAATGAACTAAGCATCAGAAACAGAAATATGGATGTTGAGTATAAAACTTTATTACAGAAAATAGATGACAAAGGTATTCTTTTCTTTTTATTTCTTTTTGACTCGTTCCACTAAAAAGCCATGAATTACTATTTTTCGATCCTATAATACAATTCCTCCCTATCTTATGGAATATACTTTTTTTTAACATTAACATTAGCATTTCGACTCGCTCCACTGGCCAATAACCTTTGACTGGGCAATTACTTGGCTGCATAATTACAGATGTACTCCAAGTATTACCTTTTAGTGAGTGGTTTACTCCTGTCAAATGACCCAAACCATGATGTTTGGTATTATAAACTTGGTATAATTCTTATAAACAACTATATATAGATATATACAATTGGTCATATTATCTCTCTTTTCCCCATCATTCTTAGTTATGCAAATGAATTAAGGCTATTTAGGCTAATTAATGCAAGTTTTGCAAAGCCTGCTAATATTCAAATATATTCAAAAAATAGGAAATTTTATTTTCTTAATGAGATTTTTTTAATGATTTTAGACAAAGAGATCAGGAAGCTAGAAGATTCGAAATCAATGTTATTAAAAGAATTCGATAGTCAACGAGCACGACTCGATGCCGTCACCAATGAGATTGGCAGTCTTCGATCAAATTATGAAAATGCCAACAAAAGTTCAGAAGCTCATATAATAACTCTGAATGAATTGAAACAACAACGCGATGATATCGGGTAATGATCCCGTTATTATGCCCTTTCTTCAACCATGCAATATTTACAGATCTTTTTTTACTGTAAATATTATATATTCGCAAATATATTAAATTGCATAACATAACATTAATATATATGAGAACTGAGCAATCTCTTCAACGAAATAAATTCAAAGGATTTCTCTCGAAGCTGAAGTTGAAATTTTTAATAAGTGTTCTTTAAAAAACGGGTTTTTCAGAAAGCAGAAAGACAACGTTGCTCGAGAATTATCCGATCTTAAGCGCAATGTTGACGATGTTAGCAAAGAACGTGATGATGCTCGCAAAGCGTATCAACGTAGGTTTTATGTTTTGACCATGGTTAATGGGAATAAAATAGTAAAGTATGGCAAATTTACCGTGAGCAATCATCTAATAAGCTGTGCCTGTGCCTGTAATCTAGCTGGTATACAGATATAAGATAGGTTGGCATCGTCTCCTTGATAAAAATGAATGTGATATGTTTCGATTTCACCAAGAAAGAAAGAAATTATATTGTTAATGGCTTGCAGGACAACTAGCTGATGTTGATAGATTGAAGGCACATATCAGTGATCTTGAAAACCAGGTAATAGACATCTCTCGCCAAAATGACGAACTGGATACACAATTAAAAGCAAATAAAGCTAAAGTGACAAGCTTGGAGACTTATTTGCAAGCGGCCAATAAAGAGAAAGAAAAGTCAAACGCGATCAACCAGAAGCTTATTAAGGAAAAGAGTGAAATTATGATGTGAGTTAAATATTTTATATTATGCTAAATCGAGTTGATATCGCCAATATTTATAGCAATAAATTATTATAAATTATAAATTATTTGTTGCAGAACAATTCAGAAAAATGAAACCGACACAAGCTCGCTTAAAGATCAAGCCAAAAAATTGGAACAGGAGATAGAAAAATTGAGAAACGAAATTTTGTTAGCGGATGAAAGGGAAAAAAATGCAAATGAGGCTTATAAACAACAGCTAATGCTAGCGCGAAATCTTCAAAATGAACTGAACGAGCTCCGAGCCGAACTTGAAGATCTTCAAAAGATCAAGCTTCAAAGTCCAGAAGTTACGGAAGTTAAACCTCTATCAGTTGGTACGTTGATATTTATTCAAATTGAAAGTTCAACTTATGTACATTTTTCGCTTTATTTTAGAGCCTGAAAAACCTGGTGACAAGATTTCTATTCATCATGACACAACTATATACGACATAACACATACCCATGTAAAAGAAGTCGAAAACAAGTGGAAGATTATTGTTGAGCGCCTCGAAAATGAAAAAGTTTATTTATCATAAAAATGAAATTTCCTGTTAAAATGGAATTTAAAGTTTAAAAAATTTAAAGAAAACGAGAGAGGCAACATTATAAAATATTCCACAAAATAATTTGCAGTTAGTTTTATTTAAACAATTTATTTAAGGACGATCTAGCTAGACAAATCCAAGGATTGCAAGAAGAAATCACTGTAAGGCAAGATGCTCTTGATCGACAGGATAAAGAAATTGAAGATCTACATAAAAAGTTGGATGAACAATTTGATAAAGTGAAATTAGAGATGGTCACAATACAAGATAAGTATAAAACTGATTTCGATACTGATAGAGACAAATATAATCAAGTGAGTTGGTTTTATGTCGTTTTTTTCACCATTTCCCGTTTCGCTGATTTTAATGGCATGCAGGATGAAAACCATTTGTGGATAAGATTACAATCACAGTTGATCCCTAACACCACCCATTTTATTTTATTACTTGATGACAGATGATTTATTTCTAAAATTCAAAGGGCGGAAATGGAAATTGCATTGAATTTAATCTTGTTGAAACAATAATGAATTATTGTTAGGGAAACTTTGGATGATCTGTAATAAACCCACCATTTTTTATTTTTTACGATCTTATTTATCCTATAAAATTTGATCTTAAAGCATCTTTGTCATTTAGACCATCGAATCAATGAACATACAAATCGACGAGTTGCGAAATAAATTGAATGTTGCTGAGACTCAGCTGAACGACACGAAAAATCGAGATGCTCAATTGGATAGAGATATTAATGATTGGAAAGAGCGATACAACAAAACGAACGAAGAACTTGGGAGAATACGGGACCAACTGAATGGTGTACAGGATAATGCCGATAAGGTTTACCCTACAGTTTAGCGAAATAGTTTCAACATTCAGTTCCATTTTTTTTAAAGAGCATTCACTATTATTTGCTAGACTCGCTCCGCTGACCTACTTATTTAACCAGACAAAATGCAAAGGAATCTCTTTGCCGATGGAATTAGATGTGAGTCGCCAACTTCACCGAGATTTTCGGACAGATTTATTCCAGTTGGAAGTAGAATTGCAATATCGGTGTTTTATCAATGGCTTACTGAGGCATTCTATTCTCCTTTGCTTTCTCCTTAGGCTGCATTATCGACATCGACCGAAGAGTGGTGCATTGGCGGATCCAAACCCAAACCTCGATTCTCAGTGGCAGTTATTTTGCTACCGATGCACCACAGCTGGATCTATTAGAATGGCGCTGAAATACAATTTTTTGAACTAAATTTTTTTAATTTTGTTTATTTTTATTTTGTTTTATAGGAGATTCAACGACTTCAAAATGATTTATATTCTACTCGCAATACCTTAAAAACTATGGAATCAGATAATGATTCTCTGAAGACACAACTTACAAGTTCCGAAGAAAACTGTAAATCATTAAATAAGACAATTGCAGATCAAGCAACGAAACTTCGTGATTGTAAGCTTTGATTTAGCTATTCGTGTTTATATTTTACAGATTAAAAATAGGTAGATGATAAAATTCACTGGAAGATATAATTTTGCTGTTTGTGCACAATTCTATTTTGTTCTAAAACAATATATTTTAGCTAATTCGCAAATGAGACATCTCACTGAAGAAATTGATGATTTGAAGAAATTACGCGATAATTATGAAGCAGAATTGGATAATGCTACGAGCCGTTTACGATCATTAGAAACTGAATATGGACAAATTCAGCTCGATAGGAATAATACTCGAGGGCAACTTGAAATTGCATTGAAAGATAATGATTTACTCAAGGTAATATTTTAATATTTTATACTTACTCTTCTAATTTTTTTAATATTTTTTTCTTTCTAGATACTATTTCTAAGAGTGATTAACTTTGAAAGAGGATCATATCTTTTTTCAATCGTTAGATTGCTAGGCCATTAAATCTTCCCAATCTTACGAACTGGTTATTATCCACCACACGATTATGAAACAAGAAAATAGCTATAAGAAATTTCACTTAGAATAAAGAGGAACTGAAAGAGAATGGCAATTTTTGGATGCACTTGTAATTTTGCTGTATGAAATATCTCTTTTGTCTTCAACTGCTATCAACAACTACCATTTTTGTTTATCGAAATTTCAGAATTCAATCTCGGTTCATGAAGTCGAAATTGATCGACTGACAAAAAAACTTCAGCAAGCTTCTGCTGAATTGAGCGATCGCATCAAGGATCTCGATCAGTTCAAATTCGAAGTAGCTATTCATTTATGCGTTATTTAATCGTTATTAGTTTCGTCTCTATATGTACTTTCAATTGCAGTTGAATAATGTTAAATGTGCTTTTTAAGGAACTATAGTTATTTCAAATATTCACTGTAGATTTCCTTTTTTAAAAGAGAAAAAGCTACAAAAAATAACTAACATGCTTGGTGCAAGTAATATTTTTGTTTAGGCTAGCTCTGCTGGTTGTTATGGCTATGGTTAGAAAAACTTTCGCCAAGTAGAATTGGTAATAAAAATACAAATAAATATATTCGGATTTTCAATGACAAGTACACTCCTCCTAGGCCAAGAAACGAATGAAAACGAACTAGGCAGATCGACCATACCATTCTACCATTCTTATCCCACTGATGTTTGTCGGAAAATAATGAAAAAATGCTATATTGGATCCTAAGTTGAATATAAGCAAATTCTTAATCAATGACAAAAGATATTCGTATGATATTCGTAAAAGATAAAGATATGATATGATATAAGATTATTTCAAAAATTTGTTTGGAGAAAATTTTTAAACTATCTATATTTTTTATAATTTTCTTTCAAAAATCTTGTATCTTTCAGCGAGAGCGAGTTCAAATTGCATTGCGAGAAAAAGCCAAATTGGTTGAAAATCTAAATAATGAATTACAAAACATGGATGCAAAAATAAATCGGCTGAGGATTGATTTCAGTGATACATCCGATAAAGTCAGCATTGCATATTTTTTAAAATTTTGCAATCCGGAATTTCTGGTTTAAAGAATTCTAATCTTTGAAAGACGAATTGCTCATCAAATTTTCTTCCTGAAGTTTTATTTCTAGTTCTTCTTCAGTGAAGATATGTATATATTCAATGTATTCGAATATATTAAAGTAAACTTACTGTTCTCAATAAGTAAAATTCAGTTAGCGGTTAGCGATGCTGAACGCGATTCGCTTCGTGTTGAGTTGGACCGACTTCATCAACAACTTCAATTTAGCAAAGAGCAATTGGCTCGCAAAACAAATGAATATCAGACAGTTATAGACGAACTTGCGAATGCACATCGTTTATCTGAAGATGGGCGCGTTAACGCAGTTCACGATCTAGAATATAGCAAATTGGAACTTGGCGATTTACAAGTTGGTTTTTCTAATCAGTTCTATTCTTTCATTTCTTTAGAACCCTGGCTTCATCATTCATAATTATTCGATAGTCTTTATATTAATGGCAAGTTTAGAACAATTTGTAAAATCTGTTCATTTATAGTCTCGCTTGGACAAAGCTGATCAATTATTGGTGTCCATGCAGCAAAATTATTTGAGGTCAGAAAATGAGCGAGAACGACTAGCTGATGCACTTCGTCGCTTTCAGTCTATTGTAAATCGTTCAATTATGATTCGGAAGTTCCAAGAAGTGATCGACAGCGATAAAGAAAAATCTGATGCTGTATGCTGCAAATTTATATAACTTTTCACTGAAAATTTGAATGTTTTATGAAAGCTTAATGATAAATTTGTTAATTTTGAATCGAAATTCAAAATGTTCTTTGCAGGCAAAAGAGATTGTTCAACCAGTAAAATCAGCTGAAGGCCAGTTTTCATTTTAATTAATTCCTTGATAAGTAAGTGGGGAGAAAGAACTTTGGGATTAAACGAAATAGCCTAATTGAATGAACAGAGTCGAAGGGATAGTGAAGTGTTGAATAGTGTTGTTTCGGTTGTGAATATTTGAAGTATACATATTATGATTAGTTTCAAGTGTATTTCAGGAAAAGAGGAACAATTCGATATAGCGGGACTTGACACGAATTTCCAGGCGTTGATTAATCGAATCGAAAAACTTGAACTGGAACGAGTAAGTGTGAGAGCAATTTTAAAACAATTCGAAAGAAAATTGCGAAAATTATGAATTGTTATTGGATTGCATAACTTCGATATAAACACTTATACATTTACACATTTATTTCTACACTTATACTTCTCCTTAATCTATTAAGCGTTATTTTCAGATCATTGCAAAAAAATTTAATTCTGCAAGATTTTCATTAAAAATCACTTTTTATTCAAAAAGTCCAAAAATTTCTCACTTGACTTCGTGAAGGATAATAACTTTACAGAATGATTATCGTGAAGCTTTGGAAAGAATGAAACGAAGAACTGGCGATGTAAAATTAAGTAAACGTGAAACAATTATCCGGAAAATTGACACACGTGAGGAAGACGCTGGAGGTAATGCGCTTATCGTACATTTAAACTTCAATTAATAATATTCCTTTTCTTTGATTTTTATTGAAAATTTCTGATGAATTCTGATTTCATGTTATCATGCTGATCAGACGAGCATCAATTTTCGTGATTTTTGTGTTGTGTTGTCTACAATCTTAGACGGGGAAAATATCTCTGCGCTATAATGCATATTTCATTTGTAGACAAAAAAGCATTCGATTTACGTCTGGAGTCTGCTAAACAATTGCTTCGATCTCAAGAAGAAATCTTAAAGCAACGTGAAGAAGAAAAACGAGATCTCAAGTCAAAACTCGTCAGCCTCGAGATGCAAATACGAACAAAGGAAGGTCAAATTCGTCATCTGAATGTAACATTCTCTATTTGTTTTTTATACATAATAATTTTATACATAATAATTGTCATTTATACATAAAAAACTTTGTTTAGATAATTTTAACAAGTTAATAACAATAATTAAAGGACAGTAAAAATTAAATATTGGCTTGTCAAAACAGAGAAACAATAATGCTAGCATAAATTGTGTACTTGTACTTGCGTAACAAGGATCAATGATAAAAAAATTAAAGATGAAATAGTTTTTTTCTAAATGATTTTGTAGGTTTTTCTCATATTATTAAAATCAAATAAGTAAATTTTCGTTCAAATAGGATCTTGTAAAAAGCTTGAGAAGTGATTTAAACAATGCAAATGGTGAACTACGTATATTGCGCGATCGGGAAGAACAATGGGATGCTTGCAAATTCCATCTTGAAAGCAAATTAAAAGATCATGAAGCTGAATCAAAGAAAATAACTACATTAACGGCAAGCTTCGATGCTGATCGACTGGTAAGCCCTAAAATTATACATACATTTAAGAGTTCCTTTATTAACCACTATAAAAGAAATATATTGATGACAAGTAGAAAGGGAAAAAGAAGTTAGAGGGTAACACTATGGCTTTTATAATTGTTATAATTGTAATTATTCTTTTTTATAGTTGTTCTTCATTTTTATAGAACTGTTCTAAAAAATATATTTTACTGCTAAATTTATTGTTCTGTAGCTATTTTAAACATAAAATATATATTTTCCTATTTTAGACGTTGAATGAGAAGGTGAATAAATTAACGATGGAGTTACGACAGAGTGAGAATAAATATGCTGAGCTGGAGAGTGATGCCGACCGATTGCGAAAAGACTTGGAGAGGTCTACTAAAGTTGAAAATGAATTAAGGGTTAAAGTTGATCAATTAAACCGTGTTACGAATGATCATCAAATCTTACGCGATCAAGTTAGAACTTTTCTTTCTGTTTGCTATTCTATTCTTGTATCATCCTATTTATAGATTAATAAATCTTCCCTTATCCCATTTATAGATTAATAAAATTTCCCTTATTTCATTAGTGTAAAAAAATCGACTCTAAAGCTAAATTTTCATCAGATAGGCAGTGTGAGAATAAGCAAATCATTTAACCATTGTATCTCTGAACATTTCCTCTTTTTCTCTCCGTAGTACTCTATTCCTGATTTAACTCCACTGTTTATTAGAACAAATCTTTTCAATAGGGATCACAAAGATAAAAGTCCAGAGGTCCTCAATAACATTTCTATTTTCTCCAAGGGATATATTGGAAAGGCTATTAAACGATAATATTTCAGTCGAAACGAAATTCCATCTTATTATCTTGTTATTCTTTATGCTTTATGCTTTATCATAGATCACAGTCTTAATTGCTAGTTTTCAGTTGCTTAATGCGGAAAATGAACTTTCAAATCTAAATGGTCGAAAGCAACAGCTAGAAAACGAACTTCTCCTGGCTCGATCGGAAGTACGTGAAAGCAAGCAACGCAATAATGATGCTGTACATCGTATCTCAGAACTTCAGCGACAGCTCGAAGACATGCTTAATGATAAAAAACGTCTGAATGATCGTATTCAAGGTTTAGAGAAGGTATTGAGTTTTATTTTTTGTGGTTAGAATTGTATTGCTTTTTGATACAAGTTAAAATTTTCAGACAGTCGCATCATATAGAACCACAGAAACCGACTTGCGACAGCAAATTTCTGCTGCTGCAAATGAACGAAGTTCATTACAAAACGAACTGTCCGACTTTCAACGACGTCTACTGCGACTCGAAAATGATAAGCGGATTTTGAGCGATAAAAATGAAGATCTTGAAAAAATTCGAGTCACACTTATGCAACGATTAGCATTGGTATTTCCTCACTTATTTTCCTATTTTAAATCATAAATAATATACTATTAGAAATAATAAAAAAATATTTGCATCTATTATCTTCAGCGTTGAAACTTTTCGAAAAGCATTAGTTGACGTAGATGAAGCGAAATTAATAGGAAAAAACTCAAAAATCTGCCTTAAGATTAAATTCAATATAAAAACTGAAAAATTTATATAAAATGTGGGCCATAAAAATGAAAAGAATATAAAATTTTTGATTTTTTGCATCAATTTTCTAGTTTTTAAATTAGTTATAAGCTCAAAACAAGAATATGCGTCTATAATTTTAAATTTTCATAACTTTATTTAGCTTGAAAGTGATAAACGAGCCATTGAAGCGATGATGACTGATATGGCATTACAGCGGGAAGCAATTGAACAATCCTTGAATTCCTTGGAGCGTGAAAATAAGGTAAATTTATTCTTTCAACCAAAATTAAATCGAAGTAAATCAATTAATGTAATCGAGAAAATTAAAGTAAGAAATTTGAACTTTAGTTAAAAGAAATTTAGCTTGAACATTGATTTAAATAATCGTAATTTATCAGGAATTACATCGAAACTGCGCTCAATTACAACAACAAATTGCTCAATTAGAATTAGAGAATGGAAATAGATTAATGTCTTTGGCTGATAAGCAAAAAGAAGAACAAGATAGAATAGTTAAAACGGTGGCGTTGGAAAAAGCTCAGGTGAAAAACTTTGCAAGTTTTAAAAAATTTGATAAAGTCAGATTTTGACAGCTTCATTTTATAAATTTGAATTTAGATGGAGCGCTTAATTGAAAATCGCGAACGTGGTCTTAAATCTAGAATAAAACAACTTGAAGCGCAACTTAGTGCGCTACGAGATCAACTCTTTAGTGAACGAAGGAGACGTCGAGATTTCTCTGATAGAGTTTATATTTCGGATTTGAGTAAAACCACTTCTGTTCTGCCAGCGGGAAGTATTTACAGCGGCTTAACTTTTCCTCTTAATGATACTTTTGAGTAATGTTTAATTCATACTATATATTTTTGTTATCATCATATAATATCATCATATAACATTTTTTCATTAAATTAACCCGTAAAAAAACCCATGCTATGGAGTAAAACTATTTTTACAGAGAGAATAAATCGGAAAAATGCAGGATTTGAGCAAGGCTTCAACGAAATAACTAATTTGACCAATTTTAGTTGAAACACATACACCACTCAGTAACATAGCATACCTGGTTATATAGGATAGGATAATTTTTTGAAGTGACAAAATTAGTTGTGTAAATTTTTCCCAGCCGAGCTATCCCGTAATCTTGTCGGACCAGACAATTTTTGTCAGGAAGTCATTTGGCAAAGTACAAATGAGTCGCTAACACTTGGTTTTTGAAACTCTTCTTTCTTACTAATAATCAGGTATGCTATGCTATGAGAACAACAACCCATTGAACAATTATTAAATAAGCTAAACTTCAGACAAGCTATTAATACTTTTCCAGTACTTTCTTTAAGCAGTTATTCATCTTTTGGATCTTACGGTTCACCTTGGGTCGATTTTTCTACGAATAATGAATATACCAAAACTGGAAGTACAGTGATTACTTTAAAGGAAAGTTAGTCTTTTAGTCTTATTTTAATCGAATCGTTGTAAAAGTTCTGATAACATATAGAAAAAACATTGATTATTATAGGTACAACTCGCCGTAGTCGCAGTCCGGGTGGCACAGGTTCTCCATTTGCTCATGATGAAGGGATGCATAGTTACGAAATAACAAGAAAAGAAGAAAGTGATGGAAAATCTACGCATATTAGCGAGGAAGCGATTGTACTGCAACCATCTCAAGAACTTCATGAGAGCGGTTCGTTCGATGGCGCTCAATTTAATCGAATGACTTCTACCAAAAGTAGCAATACTAAACAGGTTACGAATATGTGGAACTGACAAGTCGGCGTTGTGGTCACACTTGTGCGCTTATTTATTGCTTGTCTCACCTAGCATAGCGATTTTTTCTTTCAGCACTGCGAAATATCTGGAAACCTCTCCTACTCCCGCGTTTAATGAATTCAACATTCCACATTAAATGCATGTCATTCTATCAAACAATCGTACAACCTCAACTATATTTTATCATATTTCCGTTTTTGATTACCAGGCACAGTATGCATGTTAGAATTGTCTATTTTTTTGGTGTTAGTGCCATAAATGCATTCGGTTGCATGTTTTAAATGCTTATAAATTTTTAATTATTATCCATTAAGTTGGCCTTATGCAGATTTTTTTGCACAGTCCATTATTTTTATCTTAATATTATTATAATTAATTAAAATGTTTTACAACTTTACTCAAATTAGGCGCATTTAATTAATAATTAATAACAAAAACTAAAGTTTTTTTCTGTCGGATGATTATTTTAGTATTATTCGTAAAGTAATTAAGTAAAAATCTTCCGACAAGCTGATTGACCTCTTCTGCTGAAATCAGTTCCAATATTCTAACAGAATTAGCGGACATATTTTACCGTATTTTGCCAATTATCAACATTTTTTGATAATCAATTACTACCTTTAATGAATCAAAAGTTAGATATTTAGTAACTGCACAAATGTATTTTGTGCTAAATAAGCTAATTGACTGGGGTCAGTGAATAGCTGTGAAGTAAAATAATTGTTTTTGAAATTTTAGAATATTACGCCGCTCAAAAATAATATAAATCGGAAGAAAAACGTGACCAGGATAATTGAAAACTTATTGGTGAGTTGCGTCGAACCAAAATATTTCGCTCTAACAAAGTTGCTTTCTTTTTTTTACCATCCATCCTTTATTTTTTTAGCTTATTTCAGTTATTAAGGCTTAGTGTTAACAATTTTGTAAAATCGCTTAACGAAAATAGCTCTTTTCTTAATTTTTTTATTTTAACAACGATGCGAAGTCCGTTTTTTAAGAATTTTCTTTTTTCTCAAACGTATACTGTAATTCAAAGCCACTGAATAGGAAAAGTATAGTTAATAAATTTGTTTTCCACGAAGGGATTTCCTATTTTTCTGCATGAAGCTTAGTGAAAAACCTTAGGAAAGGTTGTCTATTGTCAGTTTTCAGTTTTTTTCACTTTTCAGTTTTTCTTATTTTGAATTTGAATGAAGTTTAGCATTTCAATAGTTCTAATCATTTCGAGTTTCCCTCCTGAAATTTATTGTACATGTTTTATGACCACTCATTTGATGTAAATATTGGTGAGGGAATACAATAACCGTCACCAGAAAAATCAGATGCACCGTCCCTAAGCGAAGAATTTTGGTTCGACGATAAAATATCAGTAGAAGGAGGGAAACACCTTTCATTTAATTAATTGGCGCATAGCAAAAAATTAATAGAACAAATAGATTTACGATTAATACGACCGTAATAACATTTTTGGCTCGCAAAATAACAAAATTTAAGTTTTTGTAGATTTTGAATTATTTAAATTAACTATTTTAAATTAAGAAAAAATAAAACTTTTTTTTTTAAATTTTCAGAAAAAACGAAAAAAACTGTGATTGTCGTTCATTTAAGAGGCCGTGAAGTAATAAACAATCGATGAGGCTGAATTGATATTTCTTTTATTCTTTTATTATAAATCTTTATTTTGCACTAAAGATTACTGGAAAAATTTTACTGAAAATAAGCCAAAAAATAACTAATCGAAAGCCCGCTGATAAGCCTGATAAATTAAATCAAGTATGATAAATGCTTAAGGAAAGTGTTTTGCATTTGCTTTATGCCATTAACCGCTCTACTGCCAAACATTGACAGTTTAGATATTTTAGAGAAAATAGAATTTCGAAATGAAACCTCAACATATGTCATCGTGCATATTGCAGCATATTTTTTGTAGTATTTTTTATTAATATAATTCTTTTTTATTATTGTTTGATGATTATTTCTTATTTCAAGTTTTTCTTAAAACAAAGTGGATTTTTTAAAATTTTCTAGAATTTTTGGCTTTCGAACAATTTATTTTATACCTATATTCCCTTATTAATAATTCTAAAATTTTCTTTTCTCATTGTCAGAAGTTCATAATTTTTCTTAAAAATTTCTTATTTCTTCACATTTGTCTTTACTTTCATTGATTGTCTTGCATTAAATATTTTCGTTTCGATTCCAATGGACCTTTTAAACCGAACAAATAATAAAGAATGAGTCCAATTTGTCTGTTCTAATTGATCAGCGCTTTAAAATTTCAGGTGGTTTTTCAAAAATTTTATGAAATAGAGCAAAAGTGTATCAGCTAATACAGAAAAACCTCATCAATAGTCACCATTTCAGGCTAACAAATTTAGGAAATCGTTACCAGAAAGGAAAGTGAAATATCCTTTCAAATTCTGAAATTCCAGAATAGTATGAAAAGTAAACAAACATCAGCGTTTTATTTCTGCTAGAAATCTAATTATTAACCAGAGGGAGTTGGAGAGTTGGAAATGTCACTGGTTGTAGCTAATGGAATCATCTTCACTAGTAATAACCGTCGGAAGAAAAAGAAGCAGCTCGAGGTGATTTATCATCCATCATCTTGATAATTTTGATAATATGCACATTATCATAAAAATAAATACTTCATAGATAACCCCCTATGCTAGTTTGTTTTTGAAACCTAACAAAGTCGTGATAATCGATTATCGCCATAGAATTTCATTATTTGTTAACCTCTTTCAAACAGTGAAAGATTTAAAAGAAATGCAAATACCATAAAAAGTAATATTTGTAGAAGAATTTTATTGCAGTGCAATTGCAGATGTATGCGTTATAAACGGTCCCATTCGAGAACGAAGCGTTCATTTAATATTTTCTCGCTTTCATGAAAATTTTATTTAAATTTTTATTCTTCCTACGTTAGCGTTGGCTCCTATCGCAGAATTAAACGGCAACAGGCAATCCCGATTAGAAATGGTGCGAAGTGAAGAAGAAGATCCACGCATACTTTTAAGTGATCACCCGAAGAGAGGATCTTATCTTAGAAGTCAAAAGGGCCTTGCTCCGCTAGCTTGTCACTCGCATTAGACAAATATGCCAAGGAGGTTAGTCGTTAGTCACCTGGATTTTTAGATGGATTTACTCTAGCGGCGAGTAGAACCTCAGCATTCTCGCTCCGAAATGGGCAACATCTCACTGAGCCAAGAAATAGTAATTTGGTATATGGTATATAATGGTAATGGTAATTTTACTGAAGGAAAAAGAAGAAATAAAAATGATGAAGGAAAGAGCAAAATGATCTATTGTCTTGCCTACCTAAATACTTAATTTTGTCGAATATCTTTTAATTAAAAAAATTTCTATATTGTCATTCTTCTTCTAGTAATTCGCACCATGATTAGCCTGGCTACAAGGATAAGTCATCTTCAAGCAGTCCAATTCGTTGCCATGCCTTTACACTGTCTAGCCCATATGTCGCTGGAACATCCATATGTTCAAAGTTTCCTGAAACCTGTATCCAGGTCTTGTTTGTTCCTACTCGCTTTCATAACAGGTTTGGCAAGTAGAGAGATATGCGTTACCCTCAATTATCATTATGAGAACATGGTCAACAAATGCTTCTTATTGCCAGCGCAGCTAATATTTAAGCGAAAGTGGATGAATTATGTGACATTTATTGAGAATTTGACATAAATGGTCAAGATGGATAATCAATTTCTTAATTTCTTCCACTGTGGCCATTTTTTGCAGCTATATGAAAGGGTGCTGCATACTGCCGTTATATAACTTCGTTTTGATGGTGATTTTATGGAGATTCCATAGAAATTTCTCCAGACTGAAGAGCATATTTCTAGCCGCGTTTATCCAGGCCGCAACTTCATTCGATCACTTGGTATAAGATTGGATCTAAAATATTAAAATCTTCCAGTTTTCCCTCGGATTAAATGATAAAAATTGGTATGTCGGAGCATTTGGTATGGTGAAAATATTTTCGTCTTCTAATCCGATTTTTGCTGCATTTATCGATAAAATGTCATTTCTTGCATTTCTTCTATCCAAAAGGAGCAAGCCATCATCCGATTGATTTAAGATTTACTATATAATACTCTAGAATGACCCCTATATATACTACCTTGAATGTGGGGCAAACGGTGTCCATAATTGAATCAATCGCATAATTAAATTATAGCGTATTCCAGTCTCCATTGGTTATATCCACTTTACTTTTCGGGAGAGAAATGTTGTTAGTAGTTCAACTCCCGCAGAGAACTTACCTTTCCCATTGTCATCACCTAAAGGAAGAGCATGTACATGCACACTGATGACCGAGATATTGTAGGACTTCCTTTTGAACTCGGCCAAACAATCGTTAACTGGCAATCATTCAATTAGACTCGAGTTTCGAGTTCTTTCAGACATTATGACTTCACACTATTTCATTCTCAGTTATCCCAAGCAATGATACAGCCAATATTTCTGTAATAATAACTGCACCCTAACTGAGGACAGGAAGATAGAAAAACGAATTTCCGATAAGGTGTTGTCCACGCTATTTTTGGACAAAGTATGGGCAGTAATTGCCTTATATCCAATTTCCATAAGAGTTCTACAGTTCCATTCTGCTTCTGCTTAAGACTTTTCCGCATGTACAACATAACAATTGTTCCTTTCCTTTAACAGCCTCTAGCAGTTATCCTTGATCGAGACTCTCCTCAAACTTAAGAATCGCTTCAGATCCAGCTCGCAAATTTATCGCAAGCAAGGCCATCATGTGCGTTGGAGTATGCGAGCGAAGTCTCAATATAGAAATTTTCACTATAGAATCATTTAATGATATAAGTAGAGGTGGATCTCGAGCATGCACTCAGATTTTAATGTTCTGACAGCTTTATCTCAGTTAAAATAGATAAGCAAATTTCTAACGATGTATTACTGCTATGGTTATTTTTACTTTTACTACACGGAATAATAATGAATAAATGTTGCCATTGCTTCGGAAGAAAGAAACAGTGAGAGATAAATTATTGTTTGATCCGGTACAGTGACCACGTGATGAGTTGATCTAAGGGTGTGCTGCACAGGTTCGGTTTCTACGGTGGGTATAACTAAACATGTTAGAGATTCATCGTGCCTCTGTCCTCAAGCAATTCTTGTTTCACTATTATTTAGTGGAACTATATAGTTAAAAAGGATATGGTATTTGCTATTATATGAAGGAGTCTAAAATAAAACCAGCAATTTAGCAATTTTCTTAAAGAAGTAAAATAAGCTGCGATAAATATGAAATCTTCTGCAAGGATGACAAGATTTTAGCGGTTATATGTTTTTGATTATTATTATTAATTTTTATTGTTTTATTAAACAAATTCTTATTAAATTATTATATCAAACAAATTAGATTATTTTTGTTCTACTCGAAACTCACAAGTAAAGCTGATGATCGTTTCCCGTTTTCCAGCATTACTTTTAATAGGTTATTTGTGACTGCTAATGGATATTAGCTTAAATATCATTTCCGAGCTGTTTTGAATGTTTTTTCTGTTAATTCTGAATCTAAATTGAAAAGAGACAAGGAAAGGCGAACCGAGAGAAACTGCGCAACTATACAACTGTTTATAAGCCTTTCCTCTCGTGAACCGGTTGTTATTAAGAAAAAATAAAACCAATCAGTAAATAAATTTGGTGCGAAATTAAAATCTTTACATATTCTTGGAATGATTATAAAATTCATTACAATACAAATACATTAGGAATCGCTCGTCGAAAACTTTCTAATAGTAAACGATATAAACGATATTCATTTAAGTGATTTTCCCTTTAATCGCTCGAAAAATGGATGGTTGGCAAGGATATGATACGATTCTTTGCGGTCTACAAGTGTATGTCTTTAGCGTAATGCGTAGAATAGAGAAACTGTCTCATGGAATACCGTTTGGTGCATAACATGATGACATTTTGCTCATGAAACATGAGATTAAGCAATTTTGATTTTTATGCTCATCATTTTGGAATAATCTCATAATTTCTTCAGATGTCCATATGAAACAGCATTTTACTACTATTATTGTTGTAGTGGATTATTTGGATTGGGAGGTTGTTGTTATTCCTTGAAGGCTTGGGTCATGTAAGTCGCTTTAATTAGTCAAAATGATTTTTTTATGAACAATATTTTGAACACTTCCGCACAGACTAATTGATTTTGTGAAGCAAAAAAATGAATTTTAAACCAATTAAAATAATTAAAATGTTTACAATAAATATGTACGGAATTGGATTCCATAGGTTCCATTCCATTCCATCATTCCATTATGAAGTTAAAAAAGCATCCGAATTATTTTCAAATTATTTAATTATTTTTTAAATTTTCATTTGATTTCGAAAGATTTCGAAAATAAAGAAAATAATCAAATTTTATACGAGCCCTTTTAAAAAATCATTTCCCAATTTCCCAGATTCCATTTCTTATCGACCGATGCCAGTATGAAAAAAATATTAAAAATGTGAAATTCCTGGCTTAAATTATTAAAATAAAGAATTTTTCGCAAGTAAAATTAAGGTCTAAGGTAATTAATAAGGCCTAAAAAGAATAATTCTCTTGATATTTGAAACAAGTTGGTCAAACCCTTTTGACTAACTTACTGTAGGTTCGGTTTATCCCTATATGGAAGCAAAGCCGTTATAGAAGAAAGGCCGGATGATAGAATTACAACCTTGAATGATTCTCTCTGGATTTCCAGTGAATCCAGCTAGATTAGAAGCAGAGAATGAATTTAGTTGAAATTATAGTGAAGAACAAAATATAAATAGAGTGAAAAAATTTGAGATTTCAGAGTGTTGATTATCATTCTAGTCATATTATTCCTTGCTTGTGCTGCTGGATGCATTGGAATTTTGCTTTACCGACAATCATCTCGTCGAAATGAACACGGATGATTAACACAAATATTATCTAAATGGATGATTAATGTATCAATTGGCAATTTGTAGATTTTTTTTCCCTTACGATTTGTTTCTTGCTATCTTTTATTATATTATAAGACTAATATTTTTTAACTCGATAAGAATGGAATGGTTCACTTTTATATGCATCGATATGAATGGATTTTAAAGAATATGAACGAATTCTTCCATAATATATTATTTGTATGCTATTTGCATAAAAAATGAGTATCTGAGAGAATGAGTGCAATTTTTCAGCAGATTTCCAAACTGATCTATAGCATCTGAAAATGTTTGAGGACCATTGCCTCATAACACAGCTTCTATTATTGGATCTTCTTCCCGGCGAACTAGCTCTGCTTCTACCGCCGAGGGACTCCCTGACATATTTATCTAACAAGCCAGCTAAACGAGTCTAACCACTAATGCTCTTGAAAAGAAATGGATCTTCTTTAGATTAATTTATAGATTTCTATAACAGACGTTATTCAATAAATATAATCTACATTTTTTAAAATATAATCTGCTTAACACCATAAAGCTTTTAAGCCTTATCAGTATTGATTCATCGTTATTTTATAATTTTAACGCATATATTGATTATAATGTTTGCAAAAAATTCCGTAAAGATATGACTAAATTTTTTATGCGACCAAAACTTCTATGGGCCTGATTTTTCAACCATTTCAATTTTTTTCAAAAAGGCTTCAAAATTTTTATGTAGTGTTTCTCATATAAAATGCATCAAGACAATTTACCGAAACTTTCTTTCTATTAAGGTGGCGAATTTTTTTACCACTTCGAAGACTTATTTTTAATCGTATTTTGCTCATTTCGAATTTGAATTTCGATTTTTGCCCTATTCTTAGGATTTTTTAAGATTTGTTGTCGTTCAATTCTAAATTAATAATATTATATCATCCACTGTACTTATCAGTAAACATATTTTTCTCCAAAAAGCCTTTATCAATTGTCTCCAAGTTAATTTTAAAACTTCTATCAAATAATATTTCTCAAAGCTGAAGAAATAAAATGCACTTTGGAAATTCCGAAATAAAAAAAAAAAACGATGAAGAAATTGTGCAATCTTGAGCCAGGATAAAAAATTCAAAGGCTAGAGGCTAAATGTGCCGCCAGTAAATTCCTCGAAAACTTTTTCTATCTCTCATTATATGATTTGTGAAATTGCAATTTGTGATTTTGCTTTGCAATAGATGTGAAAAGCTTGGTTCTACTTATGAAATTTTCTGTTTGATGAAAAAATATATTTTTTAAAATGTACTAAATGGAAAAATTTTTTTCTACACAATTGGTTGTTTATGGGCTTTTCTAGTTTAAACCATAAAAATTTTTGCAATAAAACAATATCATAATTGTCATAACTTATTGTAGAGTTTGCAGATCACGAAAATTTTGCAAATAAAATTGTGTTGATTTTTTATAAAATAGCAAAAAGATTCATTTATTTAAATCTATATATTTAAAATTAAATATAGATAAAATCAATCATTTATAAAATTTAAAATTAGAAGATTAATAAGTGCGTGGTCAATCGTCATTGTTGCTAATATAGGCACTTGGTTATTGCTCTAGAATTCAACGAATAAATTGACAAATTGAACGAATAAATAAATTGCGATACTAATTTTGCTCATTATTCCCAACTGCTTGCTATGCACTTCTATGATATAACTCTCAACAAGCTCATAGAATCACTATGAATTGTCGTAAATGCGTTTAGGCAAGGATGTGTGTACACAAAATAATTTTTTATGAAATTCATTATTAATATCTTATTATTTATAATATTTTTTAAAATCATACTATCCAAAACATTATTTAAATATGGTTGGATTTCTTTTAAAATTTCTGATTAAAATCTATTCAAAATTCAAGTTTGTACTTTAAATTAAATATTAAAATAGGGCTATTTAAATAATCGATATAAATAGAATTATATTATATTATAGTTAATAGGTGGCCAAAAATAAGGTCCAACGAGGATCCAGTCTCAAGATGCACTCAAAAAAGATTAAAGAGACGTATAGGCCAGCGACATGTGGACTTAGACAGTGGAAAAAGGAGTGATTTCTTTCAATCTCAAGCATAAGCATCGCATTTTGCAGATATCTTACGCAATGAACTGATGCTAACTAGCAAGCTATTTGAAGAAATAAGCTTAATCCCTACCCAATAACAGGAATGAACCTAATATTAAATTCTTTCGGAGAGGAAAAGTCACCTTAGTTATATGGTGAATGATTAGATGAAGAAAAATTAGCAGCAAATAGAAAATATAATTTTTATTTGCGAAAAAAATACTTATAAATTTATAAACTTATAAATTTCAGATATTTTCATAATCATATTATTATTAGATTCCAATTCATTCTTTTGATTCTTTTTCCTTTCGATATTCATTGATCACTTCTGCGAAAGCATTACCGACTTCTTTCCAAGCATCCTTCATTTCTTGTGTGACTGTAGTTTTGGTTGCAAGGAATTCCGTGAAAATTGGCCAGAAATCCTAAAATATATATATATATGTAGATGCACGAATTTGTATTCCACCACTGAGAAAGGTAATCAACCTATCAATCTTTAACAACATTTTCTATTTTCTAATTTTTCATCGAGCAAGTTTAATTAAGCGAGAATGGTAAACATTAATTATGCAAAGCAGAAAAAATTTTTAAATTCTTAATAAATATCCACCTTCCACAATGTGGGATCCAAGATGATATTGCGACGGAGATGACGATCAAGTAAGTCATGAGCTAACGCTTTAAAAGTTGGCTCATTATCGATGGTAGATGCAATAAGATGAATTGCTAAGAGAATATTTTTGCCTTGGACCTTGAAAAACGGGTCGTTTTGAACATCTTCAGGAGCATAATTTTCTCGTCCAGCGAAATATGATCGAAGATGTGGAAATTTTTTGAACATACTTCAATTAAATTTGGATTACTCCTTCGACTTTTAGTAGAAATTTACTTTATTAAATCATTTATTTAATCTTGATCAAGTAGAATACTACTTCGACCGAGTCAAATATATATATATGTTTTACTGAGAATATACCTAACAAAAAACTAGCATATTTCCTGCAAATTATAGCTGAATTTCGCGATTATTTGAATACTACAACCATTACTACCCAATCCTATGCTTAATTTTTCCTTTTTTCTTTTGCTGTTTTTTAAATCGTCAAAGATTAAAAAACAATAAGGCTCAAAATTTGGGAATCTTGTCGCCTAATCAGACCATAAATTATGCCCGAATAGTGCTATATCCTGCAAAAAAATCAGCCAGTATTACGCATGAAAATTTCTGAGAATTTGCTGCATTATCCTTGAAAATCTTGTTCCTTGCAAAAAACTTACAATTTATAAAAGTCAACACCATTTTGAAGTTCCTGCGCTTCTTTGCCAGTATTTACATTCTTGATTGACTCCAAACATATATTTCTTAGATTTGGATCTGGCTTATTTAAATTTATATAATCATTACATAATTTTTCGATGAAGCAAAAAATTTTTCGTTTAAATTTCCAGGCTTAATAATTGCCAGAAAATTTTAGTAAAAAGCCAAAATTTAGAAGAATTATATGGTTTCTCAAAATAATAGAACTCCTTAAAGTCGAATTTGGTAAAAGTGGCTAAATAGCTCGCAGTAAAATTTTTTTTCGAAGGAAAACTTACTCAAATCTGCATTTGCTGCGAGGATAAAAAGTGTCACGAAGTACAGCAGCATTCTAAAAGATATGCAGTTGGAAAATCCGGGAATCTAGGAAGAAATCTAAAAAATCTAGAGAGCTAAAAAAAGAGATATTTAGCTAAATAACTGATTCATTAAATCAATTAGAAGTCAAAATTACTGGACAATTTTATCTATTCTGTTCAATCTTTAGTAATGCGGAGAAAATAAAGTAGAATGGCTCAATGGGTTCTTTAATTCGGAGCGCGTTTCCAAGTAAACCTCTGGTGAAAGTGGCAAATCACCTAATCTCTATCATCAAGAGACTCCCTGGCGTAATTGTCTAGTGCGACAAGCTAGAAGAGCGAGTCTAACCAGTAAGATGAGTACTCTTAAAAAAAAAACCAATAAGAATTAGAATCACTAGAATCGATCTTTGGGCAGAAGAAGACTTGCTATTAAAAGTGAAATCACGGCAGTGTTGAAGATCCAATGGTAATTCTGTACCACTTTCTTTCCCGTTGTTTTTTTAACTTGAAAAATCTTGGTGACAATTGGTACTAGCCAAATTATAATTGCTACTCGAAGAAGATCATAGCAAACGACTATGGGGGCTTGGAAATTTTTCTACAATTTTTTAATGAGTAAAAATTGATTTTAAAGCTGGATTTGTACTCTTAATTCATGCCTATATATACATGTGCCAAGAGAGGAAAAAATCTTGATGAAGCATTCGAAGCTATTCAGTAAAAAACGCACCAGTTGTTTGATAGAGATTTACACCGTTGAAATGATTAAATATCTGAATTTTTTTGTAAATTTTTGTTTCAATTTTTTAATTAATCTTTTATGTGAACAGTTGTGTAAAAATTTTTGAAATTTTGATTCAAAATTAAAGCCTCACTTCATTTTTTTGTGGATTCATTCTTTGTCTTCATCTATCAGAACTCACCATTTTTGGTTTGACTGGCCTAAGCGACAGCCAAAGTGCACTCCTTTCAGCTAAGTAACAATTAAGAGATAAAATTCAAATTCAATATTGGTGCATACTGCATAATCTTAGTCGAAGAAAAATGCTATTGGGCCATTATGCCCCACGATGGATGCGGAAGAATTTGAATTTTTAATATTTTAATAATTACTATTTAAAATACTATAATTTTTAAATTTAGTCAAAATTATGGCCGAAATTCTCTTTATTTAGTTCATCATTTAGAGAAGAAAGCAATTTTAAAAGCTGGTAAAGGTGGACAATATTGCAGTGTTTTTGCTAAAAATAGGTTTCACATATTCTTATAACAAATTATAAAGAGAATATTTTATAAAGCACCCGTTCATAAATTGTTCATCGCAAGTAAATTTCTATTATCTATTTTAATTAGTAATGTAATTAATTAATGTATTTTAATGTTGGCAAAATAAATTGTCACTCATTATTTCTAGTTAAATCTGTTGCCTCTTAGAAATTTTAGAAATGTCGGAGAGTCACTTGCCGGCAGAAACTGAATTTTTATTAATTTTTATACACTGCTCTTTATTGTTTCTCATGGCACATTATTATCTTTTTATCATTGTTTTACTATTAAATGCTGCATTTTTTTATTTCTAATTTTTTCATTACAGTTATTTTAATTATTGAGATTAAAGTCATAGAAAGAAAGATAAGGTCTTATCCTTTTTATTTATGAAGTTTTTAATTTTTAAGAATTTTCCATGGTACAATTATCGTCTTAAAGAAGAACATATACACACCTCTTCGAATGAACCTTATAATAGTTATAACGACGGTCCTTTATATCTTGCAAAACCATTCTATTAACTTCATAGAAATAATCGTGCATTCGTTGATTGGAGATGGTAAATTTAAGAGATACTTCTTAATTCAAAAAAAATTCATTGGAAACAAAGGAGCTCATCTCGTCTTTATAAGCTGTAAGAAAGTTGCTTAGAAAAAGTGAAAATTTATAGGAACTCTTCTTTATTTAAAATCTGTAAAAAATATTAATTTGGTTTTTGTGCAAAAAAAGCACACCACAGCTGTTGGAGGAATTTAAGTTTAAATTTATCATAGATTATCATAGATCACGGTATGAAAAAAAATTGAGAAAGTTTTATGGAAAAAAGACAACAAATAAAAGAAATAAGATCAAGGACCATCCTCATTGTAATAGAATGATTAGAAGAGTGATATGGTTGTTATTCATGTTCTGTTGTATTACACATAAGACTACAACTCCATTCTGATAAGATTAGAGAAAATTACCAAAATTGCTTCCTGTAAATGAAATAAGATTTCCCAATTTCCTTTTTTCTTCAGAGATGGGGGAGTTTTGAACAAATATTCTGGAAGAGAATATTATATCGAAAGCAAAAAGTAGCACAAAAAAATTTTAGAAAGAAATTATAAGTAAAAATGATAAGAGACAAATTTAATCTATATCATGCTGAGTTCGTTCTGAGTGGTGATATCGCTTTCGATCACTAAAATCTGGATTTTCTTCATTCAGCATTGCTGTGGAGGTTTCTGTCAGTGGATTTCTTTTATCACCAAAAGTGACCACAATATTTGATAATGATGGTGGGGCAAGGGATTCGACGCTTGAAAAGGCAGTCTTGAACATATGTGGCAATGAGAACTGACTAATTCCTAAAAAAATTTATTTATTTAAATCATAATCGAAGTTTAAATGGTGACTTTGATGTTTTCAGTCTCACTTTTATTCATTTCGACTAGTTTTTAAGATATGTCGGCAACATTTTTTATTTAACATGGATTCATTCTTGAAGTTCGAAGATCTCACATTAGTTAATAAATAAATTAGTTAATAAATGGCCTATTCCGCCACGTTAGTGGTTGATTAATGGTTGATTATTAATAATTTTTTCAATAATTTTCCATTTTCAAGAAATAAAAAATTAGACAGTTTGCTTTAAAGTTTTTTTGAAAGAGAGCATATTTAATAAAAATTAATTTAAAATATGCTAAAATTTTGACAAATTTGTTGCAGCGGCCAAAGGTCAAAAGGAAATCAACGACTGAAAAAACCTGAAGAATGAGCTCTAAAAGATGATAACTACCCTAATAGCTTTAAAACCTGGTTATTTCTAGTATTTCGAATTTAAAACGCAGTGAAGGATTTATTATAAGAAAAATATAGATATGCAAAATATGAAATATGCAAAATTACCAGGAAAAACAGAAGGACAAACTTTTCCAATGTATATGTATAATGCTGCCACGGCTACAAAATGGAATAAAGCATACCAAACATTGATGAAGAGCAGTATTAAAAGATTTATGAGAGCCTGAAATTCTCGCAAAAGAAGATAAACACATTTGCATTCCACACAATAATCACGATTTTAGCATTATTATAGAATAATTGTGTTAGATTATTTGAACTGACACATTTTAATGACCTTTCTCTATAGTATAAATATGAAGAAAGATGGATAAAATTTGGCTTACGCCTGCGAACGATATGTAACGATTGCTAAGCATCGAGTACCACGATGTCGGTTGGTCAATGATAGACGAATGCGAATAATCTGCAAATGCCTTCAATTGTCAAATTAACCTTTCGTCTTGGGTAATATTGGATGTTTTCTTTTTCTTTCAACAGAAACTCATATGAAAAGAAAATATTTTAAATGTGTGCTGCTGCACAGCTTGAACGATTTAAAAGAAAGATAAGTAAATAGATGGAATATAATAAGGAATACAATAAAAATAATAACAATAAAAAATAATAGAATAATGGTAATAATAAAATAAAATAATGGAAATGGAAAAACTGGAGAATTTCTGAGTTGCTTGAATTTTCAATTGTAATTACCTCCGAATTCCTGCGCTCTCCCTGGGAAAAGCCCGCCCAAGTCTGCGGCACCAGTTTCGACCACTTCTTTTATTTCACCCATACTGCCATAACTTTGCTTGTTGTCTTTTAGCTTATTGCTTCAAAAAATCTCATTTTTACTTCGACTAAATGCAATTGAAACTATGCACTTCCACTACATTTTTTATTGCTTTTCCTTACAGTGAAGAAATGCTTTAGCCTCACAGAGTTAAAAAACCAGTTATCTATAGCTATAATGTTGTAATTTGTCTTCATTTTTAATAAAAATATATAACTGTTTTATGCTTAAGCATGTCTTAATCCGAAATAATAATATTAAGTGCAAAATTCGTATGATTAAATTCGTAGCGAAATTCCAACTCGATGCTATTAACAGATTGTAGATCGTAACTCATCGCTAACGATGCATAAGAATAGTTGACAAATGCATATGTTATCATAAATGGCATTGTTGATAAAATTGCGAGCTTATTTAGGTCACCGATAAGTACAAAAACTATAGCAATACACATCATAACAATGCCTGCTCGTACTGGGTTCTTATTTGGGCCTTGCTGAAAATTAAAGGCTAGCATTAGACGCGCAAATCTATTGCAAAAATCTTTCCATTAAAATCTTTCTGTATCGAATAAGTAAGTGATAAAAATTCGATTTGATACCCCAACAGAAAGTGGATTTAAAATTGGTATGATTCCTTCTGAAGCGATACTTTGAATTACACGTGGTGTTCCAAGCATGGAACCGATAGTTGAACTGAGTGAAGAAACATACAAGCCGGTTAGAAAAAGGAAGCCTGTTAATGAGACTTTCTCGGATATCATCGAATCACAAAGAAGATAATCACGATCCACCATCGACCCGAGAACAATTATGAATAAAAAGCAGACTGCCGAACTGAATATTAAAAATATTAAAACCATTATTGTCATTTATTATTTTATTATAATTAGAACTAGTTTTGCGTTAAATAAAAATTGCTGAATAAGGATTTATAATAATTGACAAAAGGAATTTAGCGAGAGTTGAACGATATATATTTTTCGAAAAGGATTCTTTTATTCATTCGATAAATTTATTAATTATTAATTGGATTCATCCTAAAGAAGAACTTAAATTGTCTCTAAAATTTACAGCAACAATAAAACACTAAATAAGGAATAATAAGGAATTGCTAGATTCAGTTCGTTCAATAAATCATAAATGTTCAATTAAACCTTATGAAAACTGCTGCAAGCTCACCAGTGGGTATGCTCCGTTGAGGATCTTTCAAATCACCACTCATATTAACCCCTATAATGTGTTACTATATAATTATTATGGAAGAAAAGAATAATAATAAATTTATATATATAATAAATTTAAAATATATTTTAAATTTATAACTTAACATATATTAAAGCATATCATATTTGGTGCCAAAAATAATAATACCAGCAAGAACGCCGAGAAAGTTGGCAAAAAAAACTCCAAAGACGGTAAAAAAGCTTTGTTGCTGATGAGGAACTTCAAAACCCAATCGAGAGCAATTCGTCCCATCATACATAGGATCAGTGTTAAGATCAAACTGTATAATAGAAAAGTGTCCCACACCATTTCCTTTAAATTTTTGAAAATACTCAAAACGTAATAATTTTTCTAAAAATCCTAAATTTCTATAAATTTAAAAAATTATAAAAACAATGAAAAATTGATTCCTTGAGATGAGAATTTTCTTGTAAAGAATTCTTCATTGTATTTGCAATAAAAAAAATAAGATATAATTAAATGCAGTTATATGATTAAATAATGATTAAAAATTCTGAAAAATATCTGTAGAATTTCAGAAAATCGAAAGGAAACATCTCATGAAACAAAAAAACCAGCTTATATTTTTCCGAACTAACTTTAACTCACTTTCATCAGTGGTAAAAATAGCGCCCAAGAAAAAGTCGAGTGCTGCAAGTATAAGAAATGCAAGTAATATGAGTTGAAGACGAACAACCCAACGCACACCAGCAGTATTTATAGCTTAAAAAAACCATATAAGTAAAAATAATATTATTTAATAAAATAATTCTACAGGCACACAATTAGAGTGAGACTACATTGCAAAATTTGAGCTAACTGTCAGACCATAGTATATATTTACCTGCAAGCAAAACAAGCACTGCAGTAGCAAAAAATTTGTCCACCTTTTCGTTATCTGTACCAAGAAGTCTAGCGACACTTTCACCAAAACCAATTGCAACAAGTCCTGTGGCCACAGACTTGAAAATTTTTCTTTAATTCTTTCTTTTTCGCTTTTTTATTTTAATATTCAATTAATGTAATGAATGCGGGAAAGAAACTGATGGGGATTTTATCAATAATCAGTAAAAAGATTTCAAAATTTTCTAAAGTCTATAGATAAATGAGTGTTAATTAAAACATTTAAGATAAAAATTTTATTAAGGATAAGAATGATAAATTAAATGGATTTTTGCGTAAGAAATATTACTAATAATATATTACTAAAAATATTACCAATATTATTACTATTAATTACTAATAATGTATTTATTAATAATATTACATATTACTAATAATATATAATAATTACTGTGTTCATACTATTAGTATTTCTTGAAAATTTTTTATCATCGAGAGTTTACAAAAATGGAAACAAAAACTACGATTATGATCTGAAACCCAGAAAATACCAAATTTTGAGGACAATTAAAAGAGTTGTATAAGCAATTTGGCCAATTTCTTACCGGTGAACGATACTAATATAAAATAAATACCTGACCAAAAGCATAGATCAGTCCAATTGCACCACCGATTTGTCCGCCAAGAACATGCGAGACAAGAAAATAAATACCTCCACTTTGAATTTGACACCGCTCACAAATTCCTATCGCAGAAAACACGACAATAAGAGAAAGTATCGTGCAGATTATCAGTAACAATATTGCGCCAGCAATTCCAGCCGTTCCCTGAACCATCTTAATTTACATCGTAAAAACTCGAAAATGCATTACATCGCTATGTGTGTCGAAAGAATTTCAAGGATATTTTGAAAAATCACACTTCTGATGGCCGCTGTTTTTTTTAAATCTTAATAACCATTAGGCCATCTTTGCACAATTTTCCCTCAATCCAGTTACTTTACTAAATAATTATTCATGAGCCAGTAATAATTCTTTTTAGTAGAAAGCGTTTAGAAGGCTACTATTGATGAAGAAAAAATGTTTGAATAAATATGAAATGCTATCAGTACTGCTGCCTTCTGTAAAAATTTATTAAATTTTTTCATTATCGCATTATCGCATATAGGCGAAAGGAAAGCATGCGACAAAGCCATAATGGAATGGAAACTTACAACGATCCATCCCATGCGCAGAAAGACTATAACGCCAAATATATTAACCATTACAGTAGTGAAAACACCATCCCAAGTACCAAAGAGCACTGGCTTCGTAAATAAAAAATTCCTAAATCTTATTTCATATATTAAAGATTTTTTCTCGCAAATTATCATATCATATCATTATTAAGAAACTTCCAAAATTTATCGCATACAAAGAAAGTAAATTCATTCGATCTTTCATTTTCATTTTGTAATAATATTTTGTAATAATATGCGATAAGCATTAAGCACCTTCGCCACCATGGTATTTCATCTTTATATCGTTGTTCGGAAGAAAAAATTGAGTCTTCTGGTTCCACATCGACTTGTTTTATTTGCTGTCTTGATTCCCCCATTTTTACATTAGTTTAAGTACCACTCGATTTTCTGAAGATAATTATTGGCTAATAAATCTTGCAAATCTTGTATTCTTGCAAATTAATTGAAAAATTTCATTATATTGAAAATATACTGATATTAAAAAGTTGAATTCGAATCATTCTTCTTAAAAAAAGCTTGATTTCCACTATCCTTTTTCCAAATCTCATATTTTAATAAAACTTATAAAACTTTTAAAAATTAATTTTTTAATTAATTAATTTAATTAATTAATCAATTTAACTTAATTAATTTTTCAAAAATTGAAGAAATTTTGAAGAAAAAAAAAAAAGAAATTTGCGAGAAATTTTAAATTAAATTATAAAAGAATTTTTAAAATTGTTTAAAATTAACTTTATTATACGCAAAAATCACTGTAAATAAAATGAAATAAAAATAAGCAAACAAACAAATAATTTCGCAAACAAAAATATAAAAATAGTTTAATATTAAACTATTCAGAATAATTTAAATAAAAACGCTACGAATTATTATTATTTTTTGCATTTAATGAAGTGTTCGAGCAAAATAATAAATTGAACAAATGCGAATTATTGAATTTCTATTGTGTTTCATTCTCGAAATCACGCTTAAATTCAAGTTTTTTTCCAAATTAACTAAAAAACTAAACGAACTAAGCTACAATAAAAATTAACTTTTTTAGAGAAAATTATAGCGAAGCCGCTGGCTGCTTCTGATGTCGTTAAATTCTAATCAATATGCACAAGCACAACAATTTTCGCTTTTTTGCTCGCCTTCGGCAACTTTCATTTTTCTCATGCAAAATAAGTTTAATTTTTGGTAAAAATTTTGCTATAAAAGCAGTATAAACATCCATGTTTTCTCGAACATAACGCTTTCAATGTTATATATTCGTTAACACAAATCAATTCGAATTCGTAAAACTTGGGTATAGTAGTCGACGCGACATCCTCATCCAATATTTTATCCATTCGTCTATGAAATTTGACTCGAATGCTAATGGCCAAACTCTTGCTCGAGAGAAATCACCATTCGCACCACTGCACCGCTCAAATCTATTAAATCAAATAAATTATAAGAAAAGAATTTCGGATGAAAATAAGCGTAGAAAATATACAAATACGTTATGAATAAGGAAGTATTTTTCAGATAGCTCAAAATTTGATAAATAGGGATTCAGTATTTGCACCTTAAAGCATTTCAAAATCAATATTCACCTAAATACTTCGTTGGTGACAAAGAGTAAAAAAAATATGGAATTTTAAAAATGTTAAATGATCAATAGACCACAGCCGTAGGCAACTTCACGCATAAATATATGGCAAAACCGTATAGTCGAGGACACATTACTCAAATTATCGACTTTTGAACCTAGAAAGAATGATTAAAGATCCAACTGCAAACAGCTAATTCGATGACCATACAACTTTGCCATTCTGAATTACGAATTACTACTTATTCGAATAAAGTTAATTCTAATATCCCAATGCAACGAATGGTAAATACTAATCACTAATATGATTTACCAATCATTTTAATTCCTCGAGTTTTATTGCCAAATAAAATTCGTTTCTCAATATCCAGTGGAAGTGAGTACAGAAAAATAGAAGTGAAATTGGGAACATTGGCTTCTTTCGCAATTTGCTGCCACGAAAACTATTCACCAACTGTCCAAATGTTTTTCTATGGATGTAAAATTTAAGAATTCTTTAGACGAATTTCAAAGTTTTTACTAGACTACGTTCAATTCAACAAACCTGAACAGTAGCAGTAGCAGTTTGTGCTTCGAGTTCTTGAAAGTAGAGAGAAACACTTTCCGCAGTCACATGGAATGGACGCCTCGAGAAAACACCAAAAACTTACTTCTTCGTTGAAAACTTTTAAGAACTAAAAATAAAAAACAAAAAAATTGGAAAGCATTCCTATCCAATCGAAAATAAACTTTGTCCACAACATACGAATAAAAATTTTTTGTTCCATAAATTTGCTAAAACTTTCCTCAACGTTTCCAATTTGAAAGTGAAATTAAATTCGATAACGCATTAGCCTAAGAATTTATCTGCTAGTAGATCTCTTAAAATACGAATAAAACGCATTTTTGAAAATATTCGAAAAAACTTATTTCTGATAACTGATTGTTTAATTGCATTAATTGTATCATTCCATATGGCATTAAGAAAAAATTGCAAAGCAAAAAATTTATTCTAAACGAAATTTATTGACAATTTGATGGAAAAAATTGTGCAAATAAAAATAAATATACATCTCATTTTCAAGAAAAAATTGATTCAACTTCCTAATTCTTTGTACGCATTCAACGAACTGATCAAGAGACAATCCCAGAAACGAAAAATAAAAAAGTAATTCGATATAATCAACCTTTTTTTAAAATATTTCTTTTATTTCTTATTTCTTCTTCATTAACAAAAAAAGTTTATTTTTGCATTGTAGAAAAAGCAAAAAACAAGCAGTTCAAGAAGATAGGACGAAATGAAACGGTAAAAATGCATAAGGTCAGCAAGTCTGCAAAATACAAAAACGAATTAAATATATTATGGATATGTACTCTTAAACAAGATGAACAATTTTTTACACAAAAAATTATGTAAAAGCATCATGAACTAGTAGAAACATTCTGTTCAACTTCAGAAGCAGAAAATGAAGAATCTACTGTTAATGAGATTTGGCTCATTTTTTTTTTGATATTGTTGCTTTGGTCATTTATTTTTGCTTCATCATCAAAATAAGGCGATGGATTAGTCGATTGTTCCGATAGATAATTGTTTGAATTCACATTAAAAGAATCTAACTCTATTAAAGGACTTGTTTGCACGCTGCAATCGGCTTTTTCCGTGTCTAATATTAAAATTTTTCGTTTAGTGCAAGCGTCACATGCTGGTACACGAATAACTAAATACTGTGGTTCCTGAATAAAGATTTTGGTAATATAATGAAAACTTTTGACCAAAACAAAGAAATGTTTTGAAAATTTTAAACGAACCTTTTGATACACTTTTCGATCACAAACCAAACAAAAGAAATTCGGTTCCACCTCTTCACCACTTGGTTCCTTTGAAGTTACTTTTATCCCTTCAAAAAAAAAAAATTCCAAGTGCACATAATAATAATAATCAACGAAAATATGATGGAAATGAAGACTGGATGGAAAATTAAAATAAATGAAGAAATGACAATTATGGTAATTTTTTTACTTTAATATATGGACAAAATTATCTGTAAAAATCTATATCTTATAAATCAATAGAAAATCCTACAAAAAACTCCATGAAATATACCAGATAAATGCCGACTCGGGTACTGAAATTCGCTATTTTTTAAAATTTTAACGAAAAAAAAGATTGCAGAAATAACTTTCGAGTGAGGAAATTTACAAAACTGCTCTAAATGGTAACGAAGTTATTGAAAATACGAAAAAATAACAATGCGATAAAAATCCTTTTTTCCTTTTTTTTGCTTTAAACTTGTTTACTTGCACTTTAAAATTACACCTAACTTAGTGCTCCGCTTAGTAAATAAACAAATAAATATATTTAAAATATAAGTACCTGGATTAATTGAAGGTCTTCTTCCAACAACACTACATCCTACTGAAATGTCATGAAATTCTTCGACTTCTTTACCAACGCTGTAAGCCTCGTGATCCCCTCGAAGTGAATTACCATTGGCTTTTAAATTCACGAAATTGAAAGTCATAAAAAAGGAAAACTTCAAATTCAAATAGTAGTTGGCAAATACTGACTGATTTTTAAAATTCCGCCTTAAAATAAATAGAATAACTGAAATATTAATAAGAAAAAATTACCATTAAATTGCAAATGATCTTCTCCAATCCATTCGAAATGACCATCGGCAAATTGTACTTTAAATTCACCTCCAGTCCTGCAGTACCTAACTATTGCTGGGACAAGCCTATTCCCCTTTTTCACATGCACTTCTTCTCCCACGATCGAAAAATTATGTTCTGACCCGTGATCCACTAAAAATGATATTAAAAATGAATGACAAAAAAATATAAAAAAATTTGGTACTGTTCAGTAAAAAAATTTACTTGAGGCCAAAACTTTTGAAGGCGATAATGAAGGACCATGAGGATTCAATCCTAAACGATCCTGCAAACAAATTAATAAAGAAATCCAGGTTCATTTATGTGCAATGAACATTTTTAATTTTAAAAAATGAAGTACCGGTGGTATTATCGATGCTACTCCATTAAAAACACTTTGCCCTTGTTCTGTTGAACATAAATTTGGTCCTAATTTTCGTCTTTTTGTTTCATTCGCTTTCCTCCTGAAAAAAAAGCCGGAATGGAAAAGCAACAAATTATATTCCCGTTTATACCTAAAAATTAACTAATCATAAAGAAAATAAAATAAAATGAAAATAGAATGGAAATACTTTACTTTAAAATAATATTCTAATCAATAGCCTTTTTCGTCAGAAAAAAACTTTAAAATGTAAGGCTAAAAGAACATACATGTCAATCAAAGGCATTGCTATTTGTATAATGCGATGGACAGTTTCTTCTGATAGATGATTAACATCGATATTATGAGCAGCCAACTGTTCAGGAGAAAACTAAACAAATAAAAAAAACATTTCGATAATTATCAAAATAAATTTGATAGCCAAAATTATCTATTTAGAAGACACCATAATCTGTTCAATATTTTTCATAATATGTTATTATCTTTTTTTGCAATGATTTAATTTTCCTCGATTATTCGTCAAAGAATGTCGATGATAACAACTGAAGTTAACAATTAAATTCTTTAATGAAAACAGAATTTATATTGTAAAATTAAAAATTAAAGCCTGAAACATCAATCTGAAATTCTTGGAATATTTAAGACTCATATATTTCCACCATACCATTACACTCTAAAACAACATGTTGAGACCAATTTCTTCGCTTGAAATCTTCCATTAAAAACTTCGGCATGCGTAACTCATATTACTTTACCACTTTTCACTTTATCTACACTTTGTCTACTTTCACGATTATTATATTTATGTTTATATATATATCTATCTATATATCTATATTAGATATTATTATATATCTAAATATTATTATTATTATTAGATATATTATTATATATCTAAAAAACTTTCTATAATTATTCTACAATTTCATCATGCGAAAACATTACATAAAAATTTTGCTGTGAAGAACTGGTAAGCTTTAATGAGCCATCTTCTGCAATAAACATCGTAAGATTATCAGCTGGATTTTGCTGCGTTGTTGGAACACGAACACGTTTAGTTGGAATCTGGCGAGAAACCGAAGGAATTGCGATTGTATTGGCACTAGAACCAGCTAAAGCTAAAGCAGCATTAACCTGGTTCTCAGTTAGCTCTGAAACATTTTCGACATCAACTCCAGCTGCTGCGAGAATGTCTACAGGAATCTGAAATGAAAATAAATCGTTAAATGTAAATTAATAATAGAATTTTTGTCAACAAAAATAAATAAATAAATAAAAATAATGATTTTAGTGAAACTTGAAACTCTTCGCTTGAAACTTTCCATAAACTTCGGCATGCGTAACTCATATTACTTTACCACTTTTCACTTTATCTACACACTTTGTCTATTTCCACGATTATTATATTTATATTTATAAATATCTATCTATATATCTATATTAGATATTATTATATATCTAAAAAACTTTCTATAATTATTCTGCAATAAAAGCAATTTAAAAAAAATATAAGCAATAAAAAAAATTAATCCTTTCCGACAGTGTAATCTAATTATATTTCTTTCATGCCGGGATGTTTCATTACTATTTCATCATCACTCTCTTCCACTGCCATTTTCTCACCAACAATTGACCTTTAAGTATGGCATATTTCCTCGGATTGTTGAACTCTTATCATACTACTTACCTTCAATCATTTATTCTTAATCTTAAAATCGACATCAGTAGAATTTTCAATCACTTCCCAATCCTTCCAGTTAGCCTAATATTAAAAATATTATATTATAAATAATATTAAAATCATTAAAAAATTGGTGCGAACCAAATAGCCAAAAACCAATATCTATCGGAAAATAAACTTCAGTAGCATACATTGATATGGTTTACTTTATTATTTTACAATATTCTAAAGAGAAAAACGGCCAAAACAAGATAAACTATGATACTAACGGCTGTATAACTAATGCCTTCCACCATACCATTACATTCTAAAACAACACGTTGAGCATCGCCAATTTCTTCGCTTGGAATAAAACCTTCCATTAAACCTTCCGTCTGCGTGGAAAGCAAAAAATCGCCAGTGGCTCGCCCCATCTTCATTAAAATTATATTTACCTGAAAAAATGTAAGCAAAAGAGATATAAAGGAGAATATGCCTCCTATGCAGGAATAAATTATAAACTTCAAAATCAATAAGACATTGTGAACTGAATAAAAATAAGAAGAATATTTCAAATAGAATTAATAGAATTGATTCGCATTCGTCCTTATGATTGCAGGAAAAAAAACAAAGTCAAATATTTCGACCAAGATATTATTGTAAACCTATAAATTCGATTGGAAAACTAAGGAAAAAACAAATTCACAATATGGAAGACGGATAAGTGAAAGTTGCATAAATTTTGCCCATCTCTTCATGATCACTGACCTGCGATTAAAAACGAAATCCGACTGGGGACCTACCTGAGCTGATGTCTCCCATTAGTTTTGGGGAGAGTCACTGGAGCCAGACTAACCAGAAATGGTGACAAGATGAATAAAACAGATCACTCAAAAAGTCTCACTGCTGAACTCTTTACAACTTTATAAATCTGCAGCCATCAGAAAATGACTTTTGGTTCAAAAAACTAAAAAACTACTTTTTGGTCAATGAAATCAATTTAATTTAATTGATTTAATTAAATTAGACTAAATCAGACTAGACCGGAACCAAAGCGCCCCGAAACCCTTAGACCTGGAAACACCTATACGATAGAAACAATGACTGATCTGATAAATAGACATTTGAGGGCGGCATCGCTTGCTGGTAAAATTGGTTCTCCTTCGTCTTAAATTCCTATCGAGCAGTGCATGGTGGAAGCGTGCAAGGATTTGATATTAATAGGAACAAAGTGGTGTGTGAGCTTGCTTACGTCAAGAGTGACCTTGTTGTTTGCAGGTCAAATGTCAAGGGATTTGTTTAAAAATGGTCGAATCTGCAAATTGCGAGTCGCATATAAGTTAAACAGAAATTCTCTGCGTGGCAATTCTGGAAATGGCAGACTTTCCACTGAAATGCACATTAGTATTTCAAGTGCAACGCAGTTTCTTCTTGCGCTCGTCGTTTTAGCCTAATTTTACACAAATTGTCGAGAAAACCGCAGAAATTTCCTTCCTTGCCTCTCACCACTTGTGGTTACTTCTTTTTGAGATGAGAGAAGCGCATTGAAATCATTAGGGATTTGCTGAGAGTTGCTCGAGGGTGGGCGAAGAAGTGGCTCAGCAGCACTCTCGCAATAACGGCAGGTTTAGTCCTGATAAGAGCCAACTCACTATGCTTGGGATTAATAATCTAAGCAATATGGATCACACGGAAATATGAAGTGCTTTCTTCTTAGAGAATGGGGAGTGCACATTGGGTCTACTTAAGCAGTTAATGCACCGCATACACCACTAGGCCTTTCGCCCCTTAATATAAATGTTCATAAATATAAGGCACTATCCACGGATTCCAGAAAGTCTTTTTGATTGGGTACGTTGAGTTCTGATTACTGCAAATTTACTTGTTCTTCACTTTTTTCTTCTAGGAGCATCGTTTCTGGCTCCACGACTTACCACATAAGACTTTCGTCAGAGAGCCATTTGCTGATAGAAGCGTAGGTCCACAGTTCCACCCGGATTTCACTTTTAATGATAGATTTCCTCTCATCAACATGGACTGTAACGTTTGTCACCATGCCATTCGATCATTTACCAGTTAGCATCTAAAATGAATACTACATTTTTAAAAATAATTTTATTTTTGGTACACATTTTTACTAAAAAATAATTCCTTCCTTATCCCTTGTTGATGGCAAGGATCATCCTCCTCAACCTCAAGTCCACTACCAGAGGCCTTATAGATTTTGCGCATATAGTGCGCTCTTCTGCTTAAAGATCTCAAATCTCAAAAAGATTTATTGAAGCCATTTTTCTAGTTTAGCAATCATAGTTCCTAGTGCTTTAATTATCACATGGATTACTTTGACTTTCTTACCTTATTTTATGTGGTTCCTCTTTTATTCCTTGGTATTTCCCTATTCCTTCTTCTTCTTTCTTTCTAACGTTCTTGTCTCATGGTATTGTTATATTTATTTACAGTGCTAATTTCTGAATCTTGTCTACTACCACGACATGTAGTTGATTGGTTAGTGCTTGTTTGAATATCTAGATGGAGAAGTCCCACAGGATCTTCACCTTATTATCCAATTTTTTGAGGAACATCACATCCAATCTTCGAAGAGTCTAAGTCATATGTCGAAAAGATATTCCTATAGATGATGCCAGTAATTTGGTTATGCTTTTCAGTATATATTGTTCCTGTTGGTATTTTACATCCTGCCGCTGTGTGTTGGACTGTTTGCTCTTTTGCTCCTATGATCAATGCTTTAATATTGCCTTTTAGTTCAGCTTCTTTCAACCACTGGTGCGATTTCTTAATGTCAACTGCTTCAGATATCTGTCGATGGTGCATCCTATAGAAGCAGTTCCTTACCACATTTATCTTTTTATAATATTTATAGATGCTTCAAATATTTTTTTAGCAGCTCATCCTTTAGTACCGCCTTGATGATTTATTCCTGAATGCTTCTGGTTTTGTTCAAGAGTGGCTTTCATACTCACCCACTCACTTTCACCCACTTTCTTTCATATGATATATGGTTTGGAAATTTCTATAGAGTTTTCTTATCTGCAACCTCCATGTCCATCTATGCCAGCATCTAATTACTGACAACGCCTATATGTTCATGGCTTTTTTCTCATCAGTAAGTTCTTCAGGATTTATCTTATTTTTTTGTGGTGTTCTTATGTTTCAATCTTTCTTTTTATCGTGATTGCCATGATACTTGTAGCCAGTGTATTTGTTCTCCTGGGCTGGTTCATTTCTGCATTTATATATATATGCCTGGCCAATAAACTGAGAAGCTAGAGAAACATAGGATAAAAAGATAAATGCTCTGTTCTCCAAAGAATCATTCAAGGTGCAACAATATGGTAGCAGCATAGCCACCAGTAGCAGAAACTGTACAATACTGGAAAAACATATAGGAGAAAACATATAAGAGAGAGATTCATAACACCAATGCAAATTGGCTATGAACAATCCAATCACTATATATTGAAAAGCATAACTAGGTAGCTAGTAAGGAGCTGGTAAGTAACTGTCTATAAGAATATTTGCTCAGTATTTGGCTTAAACATTCCTAGTACTATATAAATTCTACAGAAAACCGTGGAAAATAATAGGGTCAAGATCCTAATGGGATTGGCGAAAGATTTAGCAATAGAAAATAGGAACATTAAAAAAAAAGGAATATGAGAAGCTTGAATACCGGAGACTCAAAGAGGAACTAAAAAAAAGTGGAAAGTGAGAGCCAAAGTGATCCCATTTTTGGTATGGGCGCTAGGAAGTATAACCTCTAAACCGGAAACTGGAAAAAGGCTCTAATAGATTTCGCGACCAGTATCAAGCATCTAGAAGAGAATACTGCTAGAAATGGTTGATAGTCCGCAGAACTTCAGACTCGACTTGAAGTTAAGAGGATCCATACCACTCACAGGATATTATGAGAAAAATTTCATGTATTATATATTATATATATATATTATATTTATAGTAATAGTGTATTTCAAGAGATATCAACACTATTTTTTATGAATCCTTTGTTGTAATAATTATGATATAATGATGACTTTATTTCACTTTAACATTGTACCATTATTCATTGTACCATTATTTTTTTTGCAAACATTTAGAATTTATGAAGAAAATTGAAATTTGTTCGTAAAAGTTTTAAACTTTCGGTGACGAACGTTTTTTCATTAATTTCAAATAATTATTCATGAACTGAGATTTCATATCAGCGCCTATAGGCATATCGAAAATAATTGGTGAATTCTTCGTTCCATTTGCATTTTGATAAGAACAGTTTACAAATTTCGTGTATCCGTCACTCGTACAGCCATAACCTAGAAAAAAAATGGAAATTTTACTTGCAGTTTGCCAAAAAAAATGATTAAATGTTTTAAATTTAAATAATTTGAGTGATCAAAATTGTTTTTTATATTTATATTATAATTTGTTTATGTTATGATTTAATATATATATAGGTTATCGCAAAACAAATTTTTAAAATAATCGATAAAAATTAAAATTTTTTACTTAGAAGAAATTTCAGATTGGTTAATTGAAAAATTCTTTTTTTCTAGGAAGAAAAATTATTTATTGTGGTTCATTATTATTTTTTGTTTTGATGTGATTTTATTATTACTTATCACTGTCGTCATAATAAATATCATTTTTTATCATAATAATCTATTAAGTACGTCGCTGGATCAAAGATGATTATCACTGCGTATCAAGAATGGTTTGCATTTGAATCCAGCTGACACACCGCACCTCATAGAGCAGCAATAGCCAGAGGTAGAATAGCTCAGCCGATTGTTGCTCTGTGTGGAGCATCGATGCTGAGGTTCTACATCTGACAGGAAAATGGTTGGATTATTAAAATTTTGTTGTAAAAATTCGATATTGTTTATTCTTTATTTAATTCTTGTTAATATTAATCAATGTGCTAAATTTATTTCTTTTTATTGCTCTTCCTCGTTCCTTCACCATTTTTACCTTGGCTAATGACTTTCGCTAGAGAATCTATTGTGAATATAGATGTCCCCAGCAGTGTCCAGATTTTCTATGAAGAGTCAAGGTGCTTAGAACGAGGAGAAGAATTCGATTTCAGTCGAAATAACCACACATTCGGTTATCTTTCTAGCTGTTAATACTAATAATTCATAACTATATGAATTAAATAACTATATGAAGTTTATGAATTAAAAAGAGAAAACTTGTAAAAATATTACCAAAAGTGTTGTAAATTTTCTTAACAATTTTGAAGAATTTATGGGTAAATTAAAGGTTTTAAGGCGGTTCTAAAATTCATGATCATTTTGTTGAAGTTTTGTTAATCTCTTTGAAGCTTATAGAAACAAATGGGGACCCCTCCTCCAAAATAATATTAAAATAATATAATATTTTCAGATAAAATATTTATGTAAAGTTATATCTTACTGATGTTAAAATTTAGTAAAAATAAAGAAATACATTTTTCATTCAAGTCCACAACATTTCTTATCTTCTGAATTACGCAATTTAAGAAAAAAAAAAGGAATATGAATTCGTGAAAATCGGATTTTTTTTTTTAAAATTTTTCTCGAATAAATATTTAATATAAATAAAGCATTAATAAATTTTTGCTTTAATAAAAAGCAAGTTTATAAAAATTATTGATATTGACTGATATTTTCATTATACAAAAAATTCTTTTCCTTTTCCTTTCAATATACTGGAAATTTTCATTAAAGAAAATTAGCTTTTTTGTCCGCTTGATGTTAAATTCGATATAATAAAAGAAATAATAATACAACTTTTCGCCTGTTTTTTCCAACTCTATAAATGAGACATTAATTTTACGCTTACAATTCTGCGAGAATCCAGAGGCTTTCTCTTCTTCATTTATCACGAACCCTAATTTCTTATAGAAATTTAATTTCTCCAGAATTTAAATAAGATATGCACAAAAAAAAAGAAATAAATACCTTGATGTACATGGCCGAAAATATGATACTTTGGTCGAATCCTTCTCACACAGGAATTTAACAATTCCACACATCCGACTCGTATACCACTTGGAAGCATATCACCGTGGCCTTGAATATGTAATATTTTAATTCCAAAATGATAAATTTCCAAATTTTCATAAGAAAACTGAGGCGCATAATTCTAACCAAGTGGTGGTGTGTGTGTTATAAGTACATCGATTCCTGCTGGAATTTGATTCCACTTGTCAAGAATTTGTTGCCCTCGACTGATATTAAATGCCAAGTTGTCATAGCGTGGTTGCCTTAAGGTAATTTTCTCCAGAAACAGTGATCGTAACAAATGAACGCGAAATTTTTAAGACAATTGCCATAAACTAATATAATAAAAAGGTAAAACGAGGTAAAATCAATGAAAAATCGCCAACGATTAACTTTCCATTTTTCCGATAGTAGAAAACAAATTTCGTGCAAAATTTTAATTTCAAAACAAAAAATGGCGCTTTAAAATAAGTTGTTGGCAGAGAAAAAAATCCACCAAACAGGAAGATGAACAATGAATAAGAAAACTTTCTGCGGCAAATGCATGGATCATTTTACGAGTCATTTATGGGTTAAAAAACAAATATTGAGTTGCATTTTTGTTGCGTTTTGTGATGGATGAACGAACTAAGAATAAGCATTTTCTTAAGTCAAAGTCAAGTTGAAAACTTTTAAAAATGAAAGATAAAAACATCGGAAAGATGAAGGCTTCGCAGCTCGATTTGTTATTCATTTTCTAACGGATATTTTGAGCAATGTAATTCGATTACAATTATTGTTGTTTAAAAATTGAAAATAATAATTTACCATGGAGTTCCATATATTCGGATTCCAAATATTTCAATTAAAGAATCTTGAAGATATATAACTTCGGTTAGCAATGATTTTGGGTTGGTTATTTTCGATTGTGCCAATGCTGCTACCAGTTTTTTCTTCAGCGCCAATTCCTTTTCGCCAATATCTTTGCCTGCATTTCACAAAAAAATCCACAAAACAGAAACAGCGAAGGCTCAATAAAGCTCAATAAGAAGAAGAAAAGAATTTTCTGCAGCAAGTGTGTGAATTTACGAGTCATTAATAGAATAAGGAGGAAACTGTTCTTATTCTAATGAATTTTAAAAAAATAAAACACTTTTTTCTCTTCTTAATTGCTGCATTAAGATCTTGAAAAACTTGAAAAACTTTGCAAGATGGATAAACGACCTGAAGATTTAAGATATGCTTCATCGAATGTGCAATCATGATTACCGGCTATTGCCACTTTGAACGGATATCTTAATTTTGCTGAAAAAGAGACCAAATCTTTTCAGGATTATACATCAATACAGACATAATACAGACATTATTAAAGCTGATGTTTCTTCAACATAAATCTTAAATTCTATTATTTTGATATATTCTTTATTATTTGGCTAAGTTTTAAGTTGTAAAAGTGCGAATTAACCTTTAATATACAAAAAAATTCACCCATATTCTCATTGAAAGCTTTTATTTCGTCTGGAAAACCATAATTGGTAATATCACCAGCGATGACTAAAACATCCCCAGGAGGGATAGTCATTGGGTTCAACAAAGAGCCATGAAGGCAAGCAATGCATACAAATCGCACATGATCATTTTTAATCGGCGAATCCAGTCTCATCTGCAAACAAATTGCACAGTAAAAGTTGATATAAATAATGAAACTCTTTCTATTCCTCAGAATTGTGATACATATAAATTTCTTGGTGCTGATAACTTAAACTTCAATTTATTTATAATTTAATATAATAAATTATAATTTAAAAAATGTTTTACACGAAAAGAAATCTAAGTTTAAAAAAAAATAATTATTCGTTTACTAAAAACTTTTAGGTACGCATTGACTTAGTTGGGTTGGCAATAGATTGCCATCGAGAATCGAGAACGATTCTAGAGTAGGATTTTCGGTTGATACACCACGCTTCATGGCGAAAAAGTAAAAGGAAGCAGAATGACTCAGTGGGTTGTTGCTTAATGCTGAGGTCTACAAGGAGTATACTTATGCTTAGGAATCCGAATGTTGGTGACTCGGACTTCTATCGCCAAGCTATTCCCTGGAAAAATTTGTTTGTCTGGTCCGATCAACCAGCCTAGCGAGCCTAAGAGTCTAACTATGTCGCTCAATTAACAAATCAATTATCACAATCAACCACAGCCACTTTGGATGAATATTTTATTTTATTTTATTTTATTCGGCTGAAAAAGAAAAATCTATCCAATATTCTGTGGTGTTCTTCGCATTTTGTTAGATATTTGCTTCATTTTTTTCTTAAATAAATCCGGAAAGATATTATTACCTGTCGCACAAGCTTCACAGGCCTTTTAACCTTTAGCATTTCCCATGCTACTGTTGGATCTTCCGTATATTGATGTGGTGTAATCTACAAACTGCTTTATGAGAAATGAAGAAGCAACAACAATAATTAATAGTGTTTTTCATCCTTTAATGAGACAAAAACACTTGATTGCTTTTTTAAATTAAAACCTGGAATCCATAAAATTCTTTGTCTGCGTTGTTGATAATTATCATAAATCTTTTAAATCAAATAAGTAACTTGGAAAAGATTCTAAGTTAATGTAAAGAAAAAAGAAAATGTAAAATGGCAGACAAATATGCGAAATGAGTTGATGGTTGGCTTTTTAAAGAATATTTAATAAAAAAATATTCAACATCTTCAGAAAATTGGCCTTGCAAATTGGGAAAAAACATGAATAAAATTTTTAACCATTTAATTTATTATTTCCAGTTTTATTCGATACTTTTAGCAATATTTGTTGAGATTCTTATTAAGATTCATTTTAATCATCTAGGCAAAATGAGATGCTTAAGTTTCTAACTCAATAACGCAATTTAGCCAAAATATCGCCGAATTTAGTTGAAGTTTATACTGTACTATAACCGAATAAAATTTGAACAGTATCTATTATCTTTTAAGAAGAACTAGTCGCACGATGATCGGAGGAACTGTCATTGTAATAGATCGAAGATCCAAAGAATCGCAACTTTCTGAAGATCCTGAATATGGTTGGTCCTTTCTTGTTTTTTCTCGTTCTTCTTCAAAACGAATCCTCAGCAAATTTGCTGAGCCTATGTATCGCAAAGGATGCTCTATTTCACCACTATTAACTTTTAAAAACGGTGCTGAAGCACGTCGTTGGAATCGGTTCATATTTTTTATTTACAGCAACAATAGAGTTTCTCTGCCAGAATTTGTCAAAATAACTGCCGTAATAATTATAGAAATAGAGATTATGCTGAAAGATCTTCACTTGATAAGAAAGAACTGAATAGACGTTCAATTAAAACGATTATATTAATCAGCGAATAGCACCATATTCTTTCAATTTTATTTCAAACACCACTGCATGCATTTTAAAATTTTTACTTTAAAATTTCAGTCTATGGCATGCATAATCATAAATGATCTCACAATGGAGAACTTCCACTATTTCTTCAATTTTATAGCTAATTTTTTTCAATATTGCATTATAATTGTATTCACTAACTTATCTAGTGAATAAGAAAAATCAGAAATTTGTCAACAAAAAGGCGATGCCACAAGATAATAATTATCCAGAGTCGCTTAATTACATTATATGACTTGACTTTATTTGGACCACCATAGTAAAGAAATTGATCAGATAAATTGGAAAGGATCATCAAACTGCTGCTCCCAAGAAATAAAACCAGTAATTTCTGGCATGGTATGTGCCAATGGACATCAGGATGAGATCATTTTCACAAAAAAGCTGGTTTGAGATAGAAATATAGAAAAACCATTATCACCACCCAGACTTTTGCATATTTGCGATATCATTCATTATATCATTATTCATTGATTCAACTGGCAAGAAATCATTCGGAAAAATAAATCTCGAAAAATACTTCGACAAGACTACATTTTCTTTACAATGTTTAAAACCATTCTTTATAAATTATCCAAGTAAATTTATTAGCTTGCAAAAACAACAACAATTCATTAACAAAATGAAAAACTTGAAATGATCTCGAAGTTTTTTGGAACGCTCTTCATTTCTGATAAGGCATGCTTTTCTAGTTTTTCAAACTAGGCAAATTTTGCCATGGAATCAATTGGTCATAAAAGTATAATCACAGAAACATCACAGGTACTGCCCGGAGAAGAATTCCAGCATTGGTGAAATTGACTTTTTAACTTTTTAATTTTTAAAGCTTTCTTTTAAATAACGTCAAGAATAATTAGTCCGATGGTTCAGTCAAAAGAGGGAAAAGCCTTAATTTTCTTCTGAAATTGGTAATCACGAAAGGCCTACATAACCTATTGCAAAATCATATTCTCCTTATATCGATGGCTCTTTAAATTGGCTCAAAAGAGTTTTTATTTGGTAACTGGTTAACATTTCTCGATATTTACGAGATATTTACTAACGATTTTTCGCTTTAATAAGATTTACAGTTATGCTTTTATTTACTCATTTTGTTATGATAGAAATATTCTCAGAAATGAAAAATAATAGCATTATGAAGATGGTTTTAGCCTAGAGGGCCTTAAAAGATCGTAAAATCCTCGTTTATGGCAGAAAAACCGGGCAAATAACGAGTCACTACTGTTCTTCAGAAAATTACTATGATATTTTATGCAAAAGTTTTTTGCTGCTTAAGCTCATAAGTGTTTCCATACGAATATTTTTATTGAATAAGAATTTAGAAAAGAAAAAAAGGTCAAATTATCTGATTTTCACAAATATTGGTCTACAGTACATTATGAAAATTCGCAAATAATGCAACAGAATTTTTTAAGAAGCGTTCATTCGATGTTTAGATGGATTAAATAGTTGTGAGGATCAACGGTTTTCTAATTAATCTCAAATTTTAACAGAACAAAAAAAGTTATAAAATTGTAAAAGTTTTCAAAATTTTTTGGATAATTTAATTCCAATAATAAAAAATAAAATTTTCGCATAAAGTGGTAAGGCGCAGGATTAAATAAATATTGTTGTGAGCGAGATGCGCTTGCAAAATTGCAAAAACAACTAATTTGTTAGTATCGATGCGAAAGCAATTATTTACAGAATAAAAAAAATTGAAAGGGAAGTCGGGTAAGATTTTTGTTCTAAACGTTAGGATTGGCAATCAAAATTTAGATCAAGTCAGCTGTTTGATTTTCGATTGATTCTTGATTGTTTGACAATGTCTTTTTGAAAACAAAATCAAATCTTAAAGAAATAAATAAAAATTCATTTTTATTTTAAGATAAAAAATGTATTGGGGGCCTTATTCTCATTTTCTTTTTCTTCTGCTCCTAATGGTACCAACCATTTCTGGTTTGACTGGCGTATTTGGCCTCTTAAGATGACACTTCTTCAGTGAGTGGGCTGAGTTCATACTGTATGATCACCAATGATCTTAGCCTCTAATAGTGTTGAGATATTATGAATTGTCTTAAGGCATGAGAATTGCTCATATATCCCGGTGCTAAATCAAATTTTTTGTAGAGGAATTTGCTATAGACGATAACTATAATAAGAATGAATGAATTTAAAAATTAAACAGATTTAAAAATCAAATCGAATCGAATTCTTCGAATAAGCTTTTCGTCTTTGAAAATGATAGAGCATAATTTTAGAAAAGAGTCCTTAAAATAAGGAAGAACGTTTAAAATACTTGAATTGGTCCATAAAAAGGATAAGGAATATATTACAAATAAATGAATTTACAAGAGATTAACTGATAAGCTATAATTCGAGAATAAAAAGCATTAATTAACGGACGTCAGTGCAGCCTTAACTAATTGCATGTCAATATATAGAATAGCAGAAATGAGTGTAAAAAAAATTTAATTGGTAAATATTCCAAAAATATGTGCGAACAAACAATTTATAATTAATTCTTTAGGACAAATACGATCTTAAGTATTTTAAAGATTTCCTGGATATATTTGCCAGAAAAATTCTTATATTCCACTTTTTTGTTTTCCTTCATATGGTTAAAATAATTGACAAGCCATTTTATAGATTTTAAGCATTAAATACTTTATTTATAAATAAATATTCCCAATTTTAACACTCGCATATAGTAAAAATACTTGTCGGTTCTGAAATTTTCGCTGCATTTTCTTGTATTATTTATGAGTTTTCTGCATTTATGAAAATTTAGTCTAGATTTTAAATCTAACTCATTCTTTTCCTTATCAGATTATCTCATTATTCCATTATCTCGCTGGGTCTCACTGTCACTTGAAATACTGGTACTTCAAATAAAATACTCATAAAAAAATTTATATTCCATATTTCCTAGAATATGGGCTGTTAAAATTTGCGGATCAAATCTATCTACTTGTACGAACATCTCCGGAAGTTGTAACGCACCTCGAAATTACGCAATGAGGCTTTAAATATTTTTGTAACATATTTTCTTACTTTCAACAATTCAGTTATTGTTGAGAAAAATTTTAATCTGCCTATAAGAGCGAAGATTAAGATTTTCGATGATTCGATGTTTTATTGAAATCGTTGAAATGTCCATAAAATAAAATTCATTCTAATAACTAAGTTTTCGAGAAGCAATTTGCTACAACAAAATCAAATAAACGTGTCAAACTTGAAAATAATGCAGGTATCCTCGTCTAAAAAATTGGGTAAAAAAAGAAGCTCAATGAGTGGTTTGTAGTAATTTCCAGGAAAGCAACAGAAAAATCATTTAAAAAATTTTATTTATAGAAATAAAAAAATTTATTTTCAGAAATTTTTTTTTTAGAAACACCAATATTTCGTTTTTTGTCTATCTTCTAGATACTAAATTTTATTTCCTTCTTCATTTATCTTCTATATTTCCTTTTTTATCTCCCAGCTTTATTAACTTTTCGTACATTTTTTTACTTATTATAAGCATAAAGAATCTTATAAAATAGATGAAAAAAGTTGACCGAGTGAGTTCCATATTTGCCAGTATGCTGGGACATTACTGGTGAAGAATTTGAACGGCTTTCTTCTTTTGATGAAGCGGAAATTTCAAAACAAAATCTCATCCATTGCAAGAATTTGATTTTCGAATGAATGAACATTAAATAAAGTCTTTAGGAAATTATTTTCGAATTAGTTCCGTGTAAGCAGAGGGAAATAATTATTATCAACAATTTTGAAGTAGATCAACTATGAAGAAAAAAGTAATTAAACGATAATAATAATAACCAGTTCATCAGGAATTTCGATTATTGAATGAAGGCAAGACTTTGAGACTTATTGAATCTACTGAGGATGACGATAATAATAATGAAAGTATTTTCAAAATGTCGATTATATGATTTATTTCGATTTCGATTTACTTCGATTAATTAGTTAGCAGACTGCTTCATTATCCAGAAAATTTTCACCATAAAACTATCAACAATTCAAAATTGTTTCTTTCCTAGCTCAGTTGTTCGCTTGGCACCGCTGAATTTATTTATTTAATTTCAGGCTAACTCACTTGTATTAGCCGACAATTGCAAGGAAATGCAGATCACACATTGATAAATTGTTGAACTTTATGAATGATAGATAGACTAATCATCATTTATGGCTTATTTTCTTGCCAAAAAAACTGATAAAAGACTAGAAATGATCAATACGATCGATAATAAACAATAAATTCGAAAAAGTGGCGTCAAAATTTATGCATAAAATATTTTAAAATAACCAATTTAATTATTCGAGAGCCACTGAGTTTCAAATTTTTTAGAAGAGGATTTCTTTTAGATAAGACGATAAAAGCGAGTAAATGGTTACATTTACCATCCAGGCTTGCCTCGCTTCAATTGCGTGAGAAACCCTGCCAGAAATGAACCTTTTGGGGATAGAAGTATAAGCACCACTTTGACTTTTCTTACTCCAGTGCGAAATCGAGCTATGATGCTCGAAATGATGATCTAAGATCAAAAATCCCAATTTTGTTATTCCACCATTTTTTGAAATAAGAAAATCCCAAATATCCTAAAATTCTTTTTCTTCTGAAATACAACCTTAAGTGCAATGCCGCCCTCAAGCTGAACTTTCAAACTGACCCTAATAAATTCTGGAGTTTGTGGGATTCTGAACGTTTAAAAATTGTTTCGACCTATATTTAATTATATTTACGAAACCTCGCTATTGCGCCTGGATTGTGTGGCAGTTACGTTTTTTTCAATAGCGATCAAGTCCAGCATTTTCAACGATTTTCGTCGCAACTTTTCTGAAGGAGGTTCACCTCTCATATTAGAATAAGCAGCAGAATTGCGCCTCATATCTAAAAATTAAAGATTAAATATAGCTAAAATTAAATAAAATTAAATATCATGAAACAAATTATTGAAAGAGCGATTTGATTTTATAATTAGCAATCATTTCGATCATTCGAAAATACAATAGCAATATAATTCATTATTTTAAAATTCGATTAAATAGCCTACTGGTGGAGCCTTTGACACCAGTTTCCTGTTTTAAGAATGTGATCAAACGAGATTTTCCATGATATAAAAATTAGCACAAGTATATCCTCAATCCATTTTGGTTACCATAGAAGTTTTTTTATTACATTATATTTACTTAATTAAGGTTCATTAATAGTAAAATATTAGAAGTATTGATCTTAGCATTCTTCTAAATGATGAATGAAAATTTTACTTTTACTTTCTTCAGGCATTAATTCAAGACACATTTCAATTTCAGGTGCTGATTTGCGACGTGTATTCGCTCGCGAGACAGGCACAACCTTAATACCAGTTTTAGTAATGGTAAACTTCATTTAAAAAATCTCAAATGAATAAAGTTAGCTTAAAAATTTTTAAAAATTGCTCTTCAGGATTCACGACCTATCCGTCATGTATAATGTTGTGGTTTTAACGAATTTCCGAATAATTAAGATTTTGCGATGAAGCAAAAGGTAGATTGGGCGAAGAAGCGATATACCGACAATAAAGCATTGGGTTATGGATAAAATGACGACTAAGATCATGGCTAAAAGCAAACTGCTGAGTTTCCATCTGATTTTTTAACAACGAAGAAAGTACTGCAAAATCTTTCAAATTTTTTCTATACCAATGCTTTTTTTTTTAAAAAAATTGTCCACATAAATCATTAAATAATGTGAAAGAATAAATAAAAGAGCATTTTTATAGGAGTGTTTAGTGTAATAAACTGGTTTTCTGCTTTCCTCGAAAATATATTTTCCGCATATCTTTAAAAGCACTTTTTTGTTAACACTTTCAATTCATTTCGAAATGCTTCTCAACTATTTTTTCCGAAGAAGTATTCCAGGATATTAGGAAATTCCAATTTATCATTTTAAACTATCACTGGCAGTAGCAATTCTTCGAATTATTTTAATATTAGAAAAATTCTGGATGATCAATTCTCTTCATTGTTTATCTGTATCATTGACAGTTTTCTTTTTTAAGCATTTTACTTTTTTTAAAATTTTAGTGATCTTAAAAATAAGAACTATAAACTTACGCGAAGCAAATTCATGTTTTTTATCGAATTTGTATGCGGATGGAGTGGTGGCTTATCAGAAGGTTCATATTCTGTGTATGGAGATAAACTTTTCCGAAGTCTAGCTGGGCTTAACATCTTTCTAATTATGTATTCATCACCTATAACATTAATCTTTCTATTAATTATGTATTCACTGAAAACGCCATTAACACTATATAAATTAATATCACTTACGGCTTTTTTCCGTTATTGTTATAATGAATCAAAATTTCGAAAAAAATTTCAGGAAAAAATGCAATCACTGCATTATCTTAACTTTTCAAAACAGTTGCTTTATATTAACAATAAAAATGAAAATCAAGAAAGACAAAACGATTTAGCAACGATTTAACGATTTAGTTGAAGGAAACAAGCGTATAACCAATCTATTCGGTCCAATATTCATTTTATTTTATTAATTTCAGTAGACGAAATGAAAAATGAAATAGGCAACGACCTATTTTGAATGTTTTTTATTACGGGCATATTTTGAACTTATTTCCTGTACCAACAGTCATCATTTCTGATTTGGCTGGCTCTATTGGTTATAATGACGAAATCCTTCCGCGATGGATTCATTTGTGAATTGCTAGTGGACTTTTATCTGGATTTTTTCACAGCCGAAAAGAGGAAAAGAAGGAATTGAATTTATGCTCTTATTCGACGCCATCCTATTTTTTTCGCAATAATACATTATATAATACATTTTGTTCGTAATAATACTATTGCAAAATTTTGTATTCCTTCGATTTTACGCAATATTTTTCATAGGTAAGAATGAAAGATTGTTATTAATTTCTAATAGGTGCTGCCACAAAATATTCTTCACGTTATAGAATTTGGCTAAAAAGATGCCCATCAATACCTTATATTTACCCTTATATTTGCTCGCATGCAACATCATAACGATCGTAAAGTTTAATTTTGCTCGTGGTTTTTAAAATATAAAAAACGGTAAAAAAATTCGTATAATATATTAAAAATAATAGAAGTTCTGCCTCGAATAAAAAAAGTGATCATATTCCTTATAGTATTAAGTGATTAGTACCTATCGTTTCTGGACAAGCTCATTTCAATATTCATAGGAGGACATGATTTTATCAGTTATTTTGTGAGTGCATTAAGTTTCAGGCTGCTGTGAGCAGAAACTGAGAGGATTTTTGGTGGTAGATTTATTCCAGCCGGAGGAAAGTGCGAAACCCCGATGATCAAAATAATAATATTTAAGGTATAACCGCTCGGCGATTCTGATTTTTATTGTTCATTTGAAAATCGTATTTTCAATCAAAACCAAAAATAGCGGTTTATAGTTGGTTTCATTTGAGCTTTTAGTTCACGAAAAATAAAAAAAAAAATTAAAATGATCGAAAATGATAGGCTGTTCAGCTAATAGCTTTAAGGAAAAAATTTCATCTGGAAGTTTCTAATGAAGAGTTTTTTATGCCTATAATTTCAATCTTCCATCCACTATCACTATCAAACACTTTAGTTTCAAAATCGAGAAAAAAATTAAATGGCTGTGATTCGGAGAAATGAAAAAATGATTGAAAGATTAAAGAAATTCTCATTCTCATCGATGTGATGCATAACAACAATGAATGAATGATAATGATAAAGATATATTTTTAGTAAACAAATATTTAATACAAGTTTTTTTTAAAATTTTTAGTACAAAGATATATAGAAAGAAATGAGAAATACGACATCAACTGGGCTTCATATGAAACAATAAGTTATGTGATAACATAGTACCAAAAATCTTTTCCATGATAGATGAAGAGTTATTTAAAGGAAACTTCGTGGCTTGGCTGGATTCCACTGGGAAGCCTATTTTCTTGCAAATTTTGTCAGTCCTCATTCTACAGCTATTTTAAGAATTATAAGCGATTTAAGCATTATATGTATGCAGAAATCTTAGAAATAAATTTTTAATTCAATTTAAGTTTCTTTTTCTATTCAAATTTAAGTTTAATGCCTCCATAAACTAAACTAATGTGAGGAGAAATTGAGGGAATTGAAAAAAAATTCTCCAGAATACAATTTGTAATAACTGTGGTGAAAACCACGATTTGCCCATTTGTGAATCTTTTTTTATAGAAAGGGCCGTGGAATTCGAGAAGAAACCAGATCCAAAGAATTAGAAGCTATGGTCTCGGTCCTATGCTTTTAGCACGATAATGAATTTCTGGGAAGCATGAAAGCAATATAATAGAGATGAGGAAATCAGAAGAGCATAATGGTGTTTTAGAAATTTGAAGGAATACAAGATGAGGAAATCAGAAGAGCAATGGTGTTTTAGAAATTTGAAGGAATACAATGTTTTATGAAATGGAATAACATTCGCTTGAAGTGTTAGGGATTTAATGGGGATTCAGGAGCTATAATTCTTCTTTAATTGCACGCCATTATGACGAATGATATATGACATATTTGGGACACATATAAAATTAGGACCTCTTACCATATTTGAAATCTTTTTTTGCCCCCCCCCCCCCCCTCCCCCACCACCTCTCCAGTTTCCTGTGATCTCTCTGATATGTCATGTGTTATTCAACTAAAAAGTAAAGGCGATTGCAATAGTTTATCCGTTTAGTTGGGAAAGTTTGCAATAGGCAACGATGATGACCACAACTAGCTTTTTATCATTTTCCACTCTCACCTTTCGCAAGATTTCCTATATCAGGAATTATCCATTAGTTTTAACCTTCTGTTTAAACTTTGATTTAAAATAAGATTTTTTAATTTGCTTTAATTTTAATTCTTAAAATTGTTTTCCACTATTTTTTTTTCAACCCTCGTAGAAATTTAAGCTTCTTTCCTTTTTTTCTTATTTTTGAAGCAAAAATTTATGCCCTACCGATCTGCTTCCACGCAGCGCATTTTCTGATTTCCTTCTGGATTTATCTTTTTCATAAGGAATTCTTTGTTGCGAATTTATTACAGATGCAGATCTTAATTTAGTTAATAAGTTCCTAGCTTTAGTTTCTGCTTTAATACATCCTTATATCCCAACTAATCTCCTTCGTCAATCTTTAAATCTTCCGAAAAGAGTGCAACATATAAAAATGAAAATGGAGAACTCTTGCATATGTCTTCTGAAAGTTATATGGATATAAAATAAGCAACATGGAATTTTTTTGAAAGATTTGAAGGTTAAAGTAAGGATATTAGTTTGATATAAAATGGGCGAAAAATGGCGAAATTTTTCTGTTTTTGTGCGAGTGAAATTTGGCATCCTTCCCGATAGTGAAAAAGCAATAAAAAAGAAAATTTTGAGAAAAAAAGATCAAAATAAAAAATGGTCTCAATTTAGAGACCAATGCTCATTTATTATAAATGCTATTTAATTCAGGCAAAAAATAATGAATAAGCGGAGTTGAAAGAAAAAAAGTGGTTTAAATCAGAATTAGCAGTTGTTCTTCCCTTCCTAAACTATTGACTAAGGTTTTTACTTGTTGAACGAGTGTTTAGTTTATTTGAAAATTTTGGCGAAATTTCTGATGAAAGCTTCTGATGCAGTGGCATGCAATTCTTCCAGCAGTTTTCAAAGAAAGCTCATTGTCTTACCTTATTAACATATTTCTAAACAATCAAAGGGAAATTACGGTATTGAAAATTTGTGAAAATTCGGCGAACGAATCGCTAAGCGAAACATCGAACACGGAATTTTTAATCAAAACTTTCCCTACCAACTTTCATATATTCTTATATCGTCTATCGTTAGAAAAAGATCGATGAGAAAAGCATTTATTTCGAAAAATTTGCTTTTTTAGGCCTTTTTTCCTCAACATTTATTCATTATTAAACATATGTATTTGTGCACTACACATTTGCACATATTTCTTTCTGTCTTTCCATCCACTGCCAATGCATTTACTGTTATGAGTGGTGACAATTCTTCGTTTCCCTTGCTTCATCCGAGTATTATTGCTGAAAACTTAAAACTTTATATAATTCTATCCATTTATTTATCGTTCATTCATGAGAGAATTCGAGATATCGGAAATTTATGTCGATCTTTCTATATGTATAATATATGTCCACACAAGAATGTCCTATCACATGTATGCTTCTAAACCTCTCGACCTGGGCTACATCTGTCAATAATAAAGTCCTTTTTGTTCCTTTTTTCTTTCTTTTCTTAATTCTTTTTTCTTTCATATTAAAATGAGCGAATATTTAAGCATAGGCTTTAAGCCTAGCCTTCTATACAATAATTCAGTTAGTGTTTATTTTATCAGAATTTGATAACAATTGAATATTGGATAAAAAGCAATAATGAACAATGAGAATAATAATCTATTAATAGCTGCCAATCGTTTATTAGCAATAAATAAAATAATAGATATTCTTTTACAAAAAACGAATGAATTACGATTAAAAATTCTGAAATTAGTGCCATTAAAAAATAAGCCAAATAATGCTAGCAGGAAGTGAAAGAGATTTTCTAAAAGAAAGGTAATAGAGTGCCACGTTCATTAACTGAAATTAAGTCTTTTGAAGCGATATTCCAACACCTTTCTTACCAAATTTCTTACCAAATAGCACAACCACACCCCAGCTTGTTAGGGTACATCTCGTATTACCATGACTTTATTCAGAAAGAAAAAATTTTTCCGGAGATATGGGCTAATTCCTCGATAATTGTCACAATAAATCCTGTCACCTTTCTTAGAAAGTAGAATGCTCCAATCATCTGGTATCTGGCACCTGGTATCATTTCTTTTCATACCACAGGATGCATTCGTTGAAGGGGCGATATGAAAGGCGATGAACAATTGAAGAATACGGTCCGTAGACCATCATCTCCGGAAATTTTTTTGGCTTTAAGTTTCTGGTTGGCAGATACTATTTCCTATTCTCCTGTCGGTTCGCAGTTGCAAGCATATGGCTACATGAGCGAATCAGCTATATCCGGGATAACAGGTGGTATATCATGGTTAAATTTGTCCTCAAAAAATTCTTTACATCGTGGCTAAATTTTGCCTTAAAGAATTCCTTACATTTTACGAGATGATCCTTAATACACTTAACAGGCACACCATTATTCCGTACCTTTTTACTGTTCGCTCTCCGAGTTATACTTTGCAAAAGCGGAATAGTTTTCTATTTTCGCCTAACCGAGCCACCGTCTCCATTGTAGAAGCCATATCGCTCAATAGCAGTTTCTATCTCACCGTGCTGTTGTTTGTAATTCTTCGAATCTTCCATGGTCAAGATTACATGGAATTCGTGTTTCAGCTTCCTTTTCAGACAGCTGGATAGCTGCTTCCTAACTACACCTAATTAATGCATTTTTTACTAAAATATCTTAGAATATGGAGGTGGCTGATTTTCGGGGACATGCCTTTAGTTCGGAACATTATTCGTCTGCCATTCCAGAGATGTCGTTGATATTGAGGTAAAATTCTTCAATAATTCGATTTGATATGCACTTATTGTTCTCGAATCTTAATTAGTTGAAAGATCTTGAAAGACGAGTTTCTTACGAGTTGTTTAGTTTATCAGTTTTGTGCGAATCTTGGATCGAACCATAACATATCTGATTCATGAAGATTACCAGTTTCGTCACTATGATAGGAAATGGTATCTAGTAGAAACTTTTCCAATAGCGACTAACTTATCTACAATCAATCTGATTGGAGGGTTGGTTATCTGGTGAGTTCCACGCGACTAGATATTTTTTTAGGATACCGGATACCGGATGTACTAGTAACATAAAGTACATAAAGTTCATGCTGCTCAGAAAAGCGAGGAAGGCGTTTTTCATTGGCCTACAAGGTTTCAGATACTATTATTTGCCAATAACCGAATTTATCGTGGCGATAACGTGACTTACACGCACATTTCACTCTCCAGCGATTATGACAATGTCATATTTCGGCAGAGATGTGGTTAACAACTGAAGTTTCCAAGAGAACTTATCTTCATTGTAATCTGCAGAGAAAACTGGAGCGTACAGACTGATTGGTATCGCAGAACTTACCTTTGAACCATGCAGTCGCTCATCGCTTTTCGTTCAATCAAAGCTGAATTGGCGTTTTCAGACATAACAGTTGCTAAGCCATTTCTTTCCGAGTCCAAAACACCACAGTGATATAGCAATGATATATATACATATATAGTATCAGATTTAATAACTGCATGAAGCCTGAAGTGAATAAGACGGACTTCCGAAGAGCAAGCGACATCCATACGATATTTAGAAAGAGTGTGGACAGCGATCGCTTGGTTTGCAAGTCTATAAGCATTTTGACCTTCCATGGTGCTATGGCTAATACTTCATCAAGCGTGCAGAGAGCGCCTTTACAGATTTCGAGCAGTTATCCTGACTCGCGAGCAGATCATATTTTTCAAGCCTTGAGGGCGTTTGACTATGCATATTTCGCATTTACCGTCGTGCTGCGAGTATCATGGACCTCAGACACCATGCGAAGAGTAACCCTCTCTTGGGAATTTATAAGTGATTTCCCAGTCCTCACCCAGATTTTTCTCATCATGACAGGTTTCTTGTTTTTTTCCTGTCAAAGATAAAAACAAAAAAAGATATAATTCTAAAAAAAGGAAAAAAATTAAGAAAAAATGAAAAATAAACTAGAAAAAAATTGTTATATATAAAAAAATTATATATAATGTATATAATGTATATATTATATTATTATATATAATGTATATATAAATTATATATATATAAATTGTTATATAATATATATATATATATATTACATATATAGACATATATAAAATATATATTTTTTATAATTTATATAATTTAATTCACTCAACATTCACTTAACATGCAATTTATTTTAATTTTTTGCTTGAAAAAATTTTAAAAAATTTAATAAAAGTTAGTTGAATTATTAAGAGAAATTGAGAATTAATTCACAAATAAATTAGAAATAATTTGTTGAAACGACCGCTCTCTAATACAATTTTTTTTAAATTTTTTTTCTCTTCTTTCAAGAAGTTTTTTCAATTTTTTATATTTTTTTAAAATTTTTTTAAACTAATTAAAGGTAATCTAGTAATATATTGGAAAAAATTTATATAATCTTTCATTATAATAATCCTAATATTTTTTGAGAAGAATAACATTATTAATCAATAAATCAACTCAATTATCAATTATTTATCAATAAATCAACTCTTTTCACACTTCGAAATTTTTGTCTTTTCTCAGAATATATAATTGTCAACTATCATTTGAAGGAAAGGAAAATCTTAATTTGTTGATTCAACCGGTCCCTCATTTCTAATCCTTTTTTTCTTTGATCTCATTGGAGTGATTATCTCAGAGCGTAATTTCCTATGGTATTGACAACGAAAAAAAGTTTAATAACAAAAAAAAATCAAATCTTTTTGGTGAATTGTGCCCACTAAACTCATGAAAATGAATTTATCAGGACACAGTGGCCATGTGACTGTATTGCTTCGACTAAGAAAAAGAAGAATGGCTGAATATCGTCATGCTTGGTTTAATATATGATTTATCGAGTCATAACTTGAAAACTAATTGAATTAAGAATCATTTCGTTTCGAAATATTTTTAACATGTACATATTAGAAACATACTCGTATCGTTGCAGTAGCTGATTATTTTGATTCAAATGATCATACAACTAAGATATGATAAATATACATTGAAATCAAAGTAAGGACAAATATTACCACTCAATAGCAAAACGAAAGCACTCGTAAATATAGTTTTGGCAAAAAATAAATGACAGTATCCTGGTGATTTTAGATGAGATTTAAACCATTAGAAAACGTTTTTTAGAGGGAATGGATTCGATAAAAACGAACAACTACTGGCCAAAAGTTCAGATCACCAATATTATGAGATTATTCATCACTTAAGAGTGTGGTTTTACAATTATTAAAAATAAGGGATCTACGAATATGGCTAGCCTCGCGGCTGATCATATCGAAGACCTTGCGTTTTATATGCAATTTCATCAACATTGAAGGTTTCTATAGTTGGTTGATTTCCTGTACTGCTTTCCTGTAAAAAATCTTCTAAGAATATGCATTAACACTTATCAACAGAGATAAGTTTTGGCTGATTTTATTGTCGTAGATTTCCTGTATTTTGTAGGAAAAATTTGTTGCTGAAGTTCAAAATGTTAGTTCGAAAAAACGTGGTCTCAAATGATATGAAAGAAATTTATAAATAAAAAATAAAATGAAAATAAAATAAATTAAAAAAATGAAATTTTTGCTAGTTGATCAGTTATATAGTTTATTGTGCCAGTTTGAAATAAAAATTAAATTTAACGAACAACAAATTAAGGAATATCGCTTTATCTTCTACATTCGCATTTTATGGATAAAATTTTTTCGCGACAGTTCTATCTTTTTACCTTGACTGTAAAAAACTTGAGCATAGGAAGAGAAGGTCCCATAAAACTTACCTTACAAGCGACACCAATGGGAGCATTATTTAATGGCTGATTCCAAATGGTATAGGTACCAGGATAGACGAATAATGTGTCGTATCCTTTGTAAACGAAGACGCATCCTAATGTTTTGACGATGGTCTTGTTGTTTTCCAGCAAACAAATTTGTTCAATTTTTGAGTTTTTCGTCTTTTGATACCTTCAAATTTTCGAAATAACGACCTTAAGCTGATGATTAAATAATTTTTATAAATCCAAGATAGTCGACTATGCAGCTTTTGTTTAAGAAATGCTTTTTTCGCATTAACTACAAGTTCCTTTATAAATTTAAATTATAAATATTGTCAAGTGCATTTAGGAGATCGAAAAACTAGCGATATTTACTTCGGGTAAAAAGTGGTAAAAAACTGGTTTCAGACAGCGTTTAATACTTTATATTTACATTTCTGTTCCTAGATTTATTAGATTGAAGGTACGCGAAACATTTCTCAGCAATAAATAACAAGTTGACCGTAAAAAATGCCGATTTATGCGACTTGTTATGAAAATGATTTCCCAGTTAATTTAATACTACAAATCAAAAACCCTCAAAATTAAGTAACCATTCATTTCAAACCATGTTTTTCATTAAGACTCAATTTTCACCAAAAGAAAAGTATGAAAAGTCTGTAGTATGCAACTATGAAAAGTCGCTGAAATGAAATTTTTCAAGATTTTCTTTTCAAAATTTTTTTATTTTTGAAGTTTTCAAAAAAAGTTACCACCGACAGCCAAGAATTCTTTCTATAGCTTCGCCTCTTTCGTCACGTACCACGCATCCAACTGGTTTATGACCATATTTATCTGGTCTAACCTCACATTCAAAGACCGTATCATCTTTCTGATATCGATCACCATCATACAAGCGTTTGTTTCTAAATTGACAACCGACGCATACTTTTTGGCACCGTCCATTATTCAGCTTACAATAATAAATAAAATCACCATCCTGAAATAGAAGTTGGTTCTGGATATTCAAGGAACTAATTTATGTCGAATCTGAAGGAATGGCTTGAAGCTTATAAAAAAAACTATTCTTATAAAAAACTATTTTTTGAAATTTTAAATGGTCTGTTTTAAAATGATTTAAAATATTAACAAGATATTTTTCATATTTTAGTGATTATTATGGCTTAGTTAGTACTGCCAATTTTCTGTAGGTGAACACTTATTGTTGATTTAAATTTGTAATTATTGTATTGTAATTTATTTGTAATTTTGTATTGTGATTTTTTGTAGAGGAATTGTAATTTTCATAGATTTTTTATTTTTAAAGGTCTACTATAGTGAATCTTAGTTTATCATTAACATTCATGGCCATAGCATGGAATCTTATCCATATCAATATGTTTTAGTGTTTACATATAGCCAATTTCCTAGGCAATTAATGCAGAATTACTTAGTGTATAAGTTGAGAATCCATTTTATAGATTTCAAACAAATAACTTGTTTTTGTATATTAAATTTAATTTTTGGCTTTTTGATCATGGAATAGTAACCTTTAGAATAAAAAAATTCTACCGCGCCCTACAAAGAATATTTTTACAACAAAAAAAAAACGTTATTTTATGATGTCGCACTTCATTATTTGGCATATAATGAATTCTCCATGAAAACTTCTTGAACACAATTCTAAAAACGCAGTTCTCCCTAAAGGAGAGTAAACCAATTTTATCAAAAATTTTAATTTTGTAGCAATTAAAGATATATATATATATGTCTAAAAAATATATGAAATCTTATTAGAAATAGATGCTTATAAAAGATTCAAATTCGGTGCAAATAATGGCCACAACTAACTTTCAAGAGGAATATATGATGATAATGATAAGAAAGGTAATAATGATACTCGCATCTTTTAACCAATTTTGTCTAATTTTGGTTTTATAACAAAAAGTCTTAATTAAATGATTTTATTCCCTTCTCACAGAGGAAGTGATCTATTTGTTCATATTTATAAAGTTTGAGTAGTTCTACGACAGAAAGAAAATCGTGCTAAACAAAATTATGTATGACTAACTCATCCAAATAATACTTGTCTTCGCACTTCATTTATCTATCTTCAATACGAACTGATTTCAACTAAAAAAGATAGCTGGAAGTACTGGTGCGAGTTGTAAATGTTAGTAATACTGTTTGAATGTCGTAGTTGATAACTACGAAATTTCTGTTTACCGCTAGTAACATGACTTACTGTGCTTTAATTCATCTGTTTAGCAAAAGATTAAGGATAATAAGAATAATTGCAGCTTTACGTGTGTGATTCACTTGGATTAATCCTCATGCTCAGATATTTAAGTCCTTAAGAGTACTGTTTTCGAAATCTAATGAAATTAGATCTAAAATTTTTTATTGGGAATTAGTGGATATTATTTCCAAGCGGCGATGTTCCATTCTCACAGGAATAAACCTATCTTCAAAGAAATGCAGGCAACCTATTTACTCCTTTTTCATGCCTTCCGTGCGCTCCATGACAAAATTAGGTATATACAGAGAAACCTGAACAGAAGTAAAGAAGCATAGGAGAAGCTGGAAATTTACTATAAATAAGAGGTCTACCATCTTATGGCTCCCATAAATCGATAAATAAGCCCAAAAGTATGAAAGTGCAACAATCTATATATAAATATTTCAGTAAAATTTAGATATATCAACAAAAGCACAGCCAAATGAAAAATTTCGGCGTTGAATTTTTTATTTTAATTGTTGCATACTCTATTTGCCTGAAAGAAAACAATTATTTCCGTCCCATTCAAGTGGTTTACAAAATTTTCTTAAGAATGAAAACCAAACAATGCCAGTAATGCGAAAAAACCTGTAAATTTAAGAAAACAAAAAATTTAATTGTCATCGAATATTGCGCAAGAAAAACAATAATTTGATCGAGGAAAACGAGTTTTGTTTGCAAATCTTATACGAATGAACTTTGTCGCACTATTTGATCTCCATTGTTAATTATTTTCACAGAATAATTCACAGATCAAAAAATAAAGCATAAAGGAAAACCCTAAAGATTTTCTTGTTGAATCTGAAATCGTAATTCGTTTCTAGCATAATTATTTTGCAATTGTTTTTTGATGCTCAATTAAACTTTGCATTGTAAAGTGCTACTGCTACTGAAAAAAAGAATCATATCAATATTCGCTCTCCTTCGAGTCTTCCCTTGTGATAAGCCTTTATTTTACTGTAGTCGCTAAAAATCATCGTAAAAAAATTGTCTCTGAAAAATTTAGAAATCTCTAATCAGCACATTTTCATGTACTAATCACTTGCAAAAATGAAAGCCTGAAAAACCACAAAAAATCCTAATCCACGGAGTATTGCGCTAATTGCCTATTTTTTAGTTGATAAGAATTAGTTAGCGCTCGTTAACCAATGTAACTAGAAGACGGATCACCATTCGAATCCTTTATGATAACTTTAAAAAGGCCGAATTTTAATTTTTCAACCTATGGATAATCTGAGCCAATACCTATTCGACTCTTACGCAATTGATGATTGAAATAGTGGAATCTCTGGTTGATAATCACTCAGTACAAAGATATAACACGTGACCACCGTATCAAACTGCTCACTTGCAAACCAGTGCTAACTCATTGTAATTTAAAAAAGAAAAATGAAAACAAGACTCAATAATGAAGATCGGATTTGATGCATATGTCGTTGACAACCCTATGGTGGGTGATGTCAAAAGCGAGATGGGCCGATCAAGACCTGGTCTGATACGGTCAGGAAAGATTTTGAACGCACAGGTGGACCAGCAATTTATGGACTTAGATAATAGAATGGCTTCCATTACTATTAGCAGTGGCATCGGACCAAGTAGCTTGGAGACTTTTTACTTTTGTAACCATTGGAACTAGCCTAACCAGCAATGGTGAGAGTTGTTAGAAGAAGAAGAATGAAGATCGGATATTATAAGTAAATTAATTCACTGTAATTTTGCAAAATTGGATAAAATATTTGTGCAATTTTGAGGAAATTGAATGCTACAGTGGTCACAGTTCGAACAATGTTTTGGACTTACTTTTTATACTTATTTTCCCTATGTGAGGCTATTGTGAGTGATGAAGTGGTCTCATCTTCTTAGTCAATGAAGCCAATCAAATAAGAGAAAGTGAGTGCTGTTAGAAGAAAGAAGAAATAATTATTCTAATTCTAACTTGAAAAAAATAATAAGTAATATATAAAAATTTCATTTGTTCTTACAATTTTTGCATATTTTATATTAGTCGACAGCGTTTCGATCAAGAAAAAGTGTAATATGATTTGCACATTGTGAAAGCGACTAAACTCATTTAGTAAAACTGCATTTTTGTTTTCCGCCGTTTACATTTATCGGAAACTGTCCAAAACAATGTAAAAATCATTCTGTCTTCAAAAGTTGAGTTCAGAAAAAAATTCTCCTTCGTCAAGTACTTTTCCAATTGTACAATAAGTAACAATTAAAATAACGATGACAATGGCTTATTGCAATGGTTAGTCAGTTAAAGTAAATAAAAAGATAAAACCTTTTCCTATAAATTTTTAATTTTATGATCAATTTTACGATTTCAGCAATGTTCAAAATAACTATGTTTCTTTTTTTTCAGAAAAATCGAAATAGTTCATTCTCGCAATTAATATTTTAAACTGTTGACTGGCTCGGTGAAACTGTAAAAAAAAATTTACCGGCCATTGATCTCCTATTTTGTAACGAACTCCGTTATGAACACAACCGACTGAACACATTTGCACTGTACCATTGTATTTTTTTTGGCATTCATACCTAAAAAAATTTAAAGTTTCAAAAATGCATTTTTGTGGAGGCTTGTTGATGAAATCATGTCGAAGAGTCAAGAAATGCATATTGATGATAATGAATAATAAGAATTAATATGAATAATAGCTACAACAAAAAATTTACTTGCAAGATTAGTTTAAAATACTAATTGCCATCGGAATCATTTATTTCGACAATAACTTAATAATAATTAATTACTCGATTTTTAACCATTTCATTTGAACATTTATTTTAACATCAATTTAAACACTTTGACACGTTAATTTTAAAATTCATGGCAGGTTCCATAAAGATTGCATTAAAAAAGAGATTTCAGATAGAATGATCGAATTCACTAAGAGAATATACAATGTGTGACATCTATGGACTTCATCGAATTCCAGAAACGTAAAACAATGGAATTTTTAATGTCCAATATGAATTTTTAATCGTCCTTCAGACGAATTTGACTTTAGTAGTCATAAAATTTTTATTGATAAAAGAGTTCAATTTGTTTTTTTTCAAGATATGAGATGATCTTGGAAGACCTATTTGTGCAGCTAATGAAATAGTCCAATCAGTTAGAAGAAGATTCCAAGAAAATAGTTAAAACTTACACATATCCACCAAATTCATAAGCTTCATTCAGCGGAATACGTTTCGTTTTATCATGCGATACGCAACCTCGTATTTCGACTTTCAAATATGGTCCGTCCGCTTTGCATTCGAACCAGTACATATTCTATAATAATTCATCTAAGGGAATACTTAAAATGATTTTTATTTAATTGCATTAACGTATTTTTTATGAGAATCTTCCTGTTGACACTTAATTATCGGATAACAGACGGAAAAAGAAATTTATAAATTTGTTGATAAAAATATTTTCCTTTTTGTAAACGAAAAACTGATCAGGTTGCTTTGCACAATTTATTAGGATTCCACCTCACTAAAATGAGCAAAAAACTAAAAATCTATTTAAAATCCGCAAGTTAAAATTGCAAATGAGCATGGCATAACGACTGAGTTTTTTATAAGAACACCTTGAAATGCGCGATTGCAGCTTATTTTTGCTAGTATATTTGATTAATGGAGATAACCGAAGTGATAGCAGTTATACAAAAAACTTTCTATCAAAACAATCAATCAATCAAAATGAACCATTTAAAGATGGAAATATGGAAATCAGCAAAAAAAAGATTTGGCAAGTTTAATGCTTACCCGTTCATCTTCCCATATTTCACCTATACCATGTCGTTTGCCATCCTCACTGATACAAGCCGTAAAACGAAATTGAAGATAGCCATTTTCCAGGACACATTGCATTTCATAGCCGTTTTGAACAAATTTTTCATACAATTCGAGTCGCTCATTTAATGGCGTGAAACATCCCATTGGACGCAAATGACCATGTATACATTCATACCAATATCGGCCTAAAATTTTTATTTGCCAGATTTCGATGTTTGAAGGAAAAATCTTTTTCAATCGGGAAATTTTGTTTATCAAAACAAGTTCTGAATAGCGGGACTTTTAAAAATTGAAAACCATAGAGTTGCATTTTCATGATTCTGGAATGAAACTATTTGTGCTTTCCAAGGTCCAAATTTTTGAAAAACTTTTTAAAATATAAATAAATCTTAAAAAGTACTCCAAAGAGTGAAAGAAAGGCTTTTGCCATTTATATAAACTAAACATAGACAAATTTGACTGCATTAAAATGAAAGTCTAAAATAAGTATTTGTGCTGTCTGAGCCCTTTGGAACTTTTTTGAATAATCTAATTTTAAGCCATGCAAGTGAAAAATGAACCACAATTAAAATTTCCTAGACATTTAAAGCAGAAATTTAAGCACAACACAACGGTTTGATGTATTGATGTGACGAATTATTTTAGAATGTTTACAAATATACAAAAAATTTTAAACTTAAATTATGAAATTTTAATTTTAATAAATTTAATAGATTTAATAGATGAGAAAAATGTAATTTGTAGCAGATTTATCGTCAGAACTTTGATAATTAAATTCACTAATAAGTAATAATTAATAAGTTATAATTAATAAGTAGTAACTACTTAGTAGTAAACGATAAGTTTTAGATAGCAGTTCACTGAATAATTTAGTAATTTGATCATGGATTAAATTTATTAATTTTTACAATAATATCGTTTATATTTATATTATTTATTAAAATTTGGGCAGATTTTTTTAAAAACTTTGAAAACCTTTTCTTTATTCTTACTTTATTTTTATTTTATTTCGCATACTAAATCTTAACAAAATTATAAAGTTTTCTCTCTATTATTTTAATGGTTAATGAATGAATTTTTACTGTGAAATAGCATATTATGAAATTTATAGAGTGGTTAATTTTATTTTTATACAAAACATCGTTTATACTTAAAATATTATATTGAACAGGTCTTTTCTTTCGTTATGCTCCAACACTGGGAATAGTGAAAATTAGATTTTTGGCTTTTTGGTTTAATTATTCATAAGTTACGAAAGTGATAATCTGGAATTAAGCTGAATTTGATGAAAAAAGATTATATTATAATTACCAATTCTTTTGTAGTGATGGAACTATGCAAATGGAATGAAACATAAAGGATAAAAGCGAAAAATACCTCGATCGATTCGAGTTCCATTTTCCCACCATCGTGCAGAACTTCCATTACCCGATGACCAACATCTGTTCTTACTTTGCTGATCATCATTTAAAACAAACGCAATATTAATTAATAGAAGAATTATCCATATTTGGGCCATTTTTGAGGAATAATGACAAAAGCTTCTATAGAATTTGTCACAATTCGTCAAATGGAAACCAAGCAGGGTAACAGGGTGACTGTACAGTGCAGCACTGAATGTAAAAACATCCCTTCATTCAACTTAAAAAGTCGTTATGGGCGGGTAATACACCATTAATTTTAATTTTCCTGCTCAAGTAAACTGATAGCGATTTATTCACCTATCAAATTCAAAAAGGTGGTTTTGGTGCAATGAGAGTGAAGCTGGCGTTAACCAATTATCTTACCAAAACTTACCAAAATTTGATATTCCTTTACTCGGCTGCTTCACTACGGCATTCACATGGGCAGCAAGAATTGATTGAATAAACTTAACGAAATTTAAAAAGAGAAGAAAAAAATTTTTATTCTTTCTAGTCATCACATAAAATTTAATTTCATTTATTTTTTTTCCAAAGTGTTATTAAAATAACATACCTATCTACGATTTCTATCGCCGAATGACTTATGAAAAATTCTAATTTTAATTAAACTAACACTCAGCGGAGTTAATCTAACCAGAAATAGTGGAGTGGTGATGGCTAATAACTTCTTACTTATTCATAAAAATGCAGATGAAATAATTTCTATTAAAATTTCCTATTTTTTCCGTCACTAAATTGAACTTTTCCGCTTTCCGCAATTTTTCGATTTGATTCATTGAAGTATTTCATATGCAAAGTAAAAGAACTTTGGCTACTATATATAAATTTTGAAATATTCTTACTGAAAATTTTTACAAAAGTTCTTGCAACAAATAGGTCAAACTTTCCACTTTTGGCTGTAAAAATTTTTTACCAAATAGAATAAGATAGAACTCATTAATACAGAAATTTGCGAAAATAAATGTCTTTAAGCGAAAATGAACATCGTTACATAAAAATTTGTTATAAATTTACTTCATATTTTATTGACAAATGTCTTTAAAATGGATGCAAAGTCGTAATAAAATATTTGCAAAAATCTTTTAAAAATTCATTTTGGTGTGAAAAAACAACGAGAGAATAAGCTATAATTTATAAAGTAGAATTATTATTTATTTGGGTTATTTATTCCAAAAAAGAGGAAATAACAATCTGGTATTCCTTAGCAGTACTCACCATTTTTCGCCAGTGGCTTCATTGGCCATTAGAATGATATCTTTTCGCTCACTTGAAAACGGTATACTGAACGATTTTAAGCAACCGGAAATCTGCATGTTAAAAACCCATTTAAAAAGCTTAAAAAAATAAGAAGTTGTTCTATATCTATTATATCTGCAGTTTTATATCTATTTGGTTTAAAAAATAGAAAATTACAGAGAATAGCAGAAGATAGGCAAAAAAATTTGATCCCATACTGTCATTTTATTAGCTTAGCAAACGTTATCAAGAAATGCTTTTTATTTTCTAGTTGGCTACTTTATTTTTCCTGAAAGACTAGAACTGATAACAGATAACAGATAATAGATAAAAATAAGCTGAGTAATTCCAAAAAAGCTTTGTTGAGTCGATTTCGGTCGATATCAAAAATTTCATCAAAAATCATAAATGTAATTCATAAATGTTAGCGGAATTTTATATGCCTTCTGCAGAAATCAGAATTAAGAGCATAATTGATTTTGAGGAAAATAGTCGGCTGAATGAAATATTCGAAGAGATTTTCCAACGTTATTTACCACTTGGTTTCAAATTTTGAGAGCTTTCAGATTTATGCATAGTAATTCTTATCGTTCGAATAAAGCCAGTTATAAGTAAGTATAACTTGCACTGAAATTTCCAACCTCAAAAACGCTAACGTACTGCTGCAAATGAAGATATGAGTTTCAGACTTGAATTCGATTTGAAAACCTGAATTGCTATGAAAAGATTTCATTCAAATTATGCAAAAAAATAACTTATGAAATTGCTCTAATGAATTCTATGAAACATTGTTGTCAAAAAAATTATAATTCTAAAATTATTTGATTGAATCGCCAAATTCTTTCACTTCTTATGCTAAAAATGAATAAATAAAATGTGACTGAGTTCATGAGATCATATTACACGGAGTTGAGAGATGTTCATTTTATAAAATGAAAGGAAGAGTTTAGAATCCAGTTGCCCGGCGCCTGATTTAATCGATTTACGATCAAACAGTGATTTATAGTTGTCTAGTTGTCTAAAAAAATTACATCAATATTGCTCAGTTCTCATAAAATTTAAAATTTGTTTCGGCAATGATAATTTTTGAAAAAATTAATAAGTGGTTAGTGTTCACCATTTCTGGTTAGGTTAATTCCGTTGGTAGCCCACGGCCAGTAGTTTTTAGCTCAGAGCACTTGCCGATGGAAACATAAGTGCATCGCCAACGTTGCTCGGGTTTTTTAATGCCTCTGTCCAGGCAAAAGCCAAATTCTGGTCTGACAGCACGATAATCTGAGGCACTATCCACTCGACTGCTACTTTTAATAAATTTTTACGCGAATAAGAATTAAAAATTTCTCATAGTACTTTCTTGTGATCAGAATGAATATTAAATCAAAATTTTTTTATTTCGTTTAAAAATCAAATTTAATTGAATTAATACAAAAGTAATTAAAATATTGAAAAAAACAATAAATTAATTAGTAAATAAATGGCAGTTATTTCGAATTAAACCAGTCATCATCGTTAATAAGAAATTACTTCAAATTACATTCATGATAAATAAGTTTTCAGTTTTTTCTTTGTAAATGAAGGACGAATAATTCAATCTTTCTCAGTTTCTTACTTTATTACCTACTAAAATATTTCTACAATAATAGTTATTTGCCAAGAAAAGTGAACTAATTAAATTAAAGCGAAAACTTTTTCTACGAATTTTTATTTATACTTAGCTCATTGCAAATTAACATTAATCCAAGCCTGCTAATCCAGCTTTTTAACAGTAACATTAGTGTATATTCGAATTAATTTATAGAAAAGTTTTCCAATTTCTTTCTCTTGTTCTTGCTCTTTCCGATATTTAGTTCAGTATTTGCATTTAGCATATTTTATGAAAAATTTGACGTGTCAATAAAGAAATTTCCAGCATGGGTTGGCGTTCTTTAATAAGATGATGAAAATGATTTCTCAGGCAGTAGTGGTAAAATTTTTTTTGCATAGAGAATCGCTGGCAACATAACAGGAAGTGGATTTTTTAATGCTAATATCGTGATCATTTGGTACAATTTAGAGAATACTGTTAATCCTAGCCATTATCAAAATTAAAAAAAAATAATGGCTTATCAATGCTTTTATTATTTTGCATTTCCCCAATGTAATTTTTGAAAATGTTGCTGAATTTTTGAAAATGTTGCTGAAAATTTCAAAATGATATTAGGAAATTTCTGATAGGACTGAATATTCTTAATATTGTCAATAATGAATATTTTCGAGTCATTTATACAAACAAATTCGTGGTGATCAAGGAGTGTTTCTTCGCTTTGTCCTATTTATTCTTAATATTTATGATAAAAAAATAAAAATAAGGTAATAAAGTTTACTAAAAGACTTAAATTATTAGACCAAGAGTATGTATTAAATTAAGTTCCATTAAAATGGTTATTTATCGTTGCAGTCTTGATTCGTGTAATATTTTAAATTTTAAGAATTTTCCCAACGTACCAATAGTTCTAAGTTCGTTTATTGCCAACTTTACACTCCTTATTCGCTTTAAACACTTGCAATGTGTATGACCAATCTATTTAATATTCACTGTTTATTCATATCGTTTTACTCAATTACTTTCAGGTCAGAAAAGATAATTTAAATAAAATTAACTGATCTGGCAATTTATTTCTTTAAACAACAGTATTAGTGAATCGCTCATTCGGTCAAAATTGTGATTGAATGAAAATGAAAACTTAACGAAAGCTAAAATTTTCCATGGCTCTATGGTTTTTGAAAAATTAAGCGAGTACAATTTAGTTTAATTTCGTTTATTTTAATCAAATCAACATAGAACTGAAGAATTTAATTATATATATTTAAAAAATCCTGGCGTACTGCTAAATTCAAATTCCGAAACACACACATTAAAAATATAAAGATACATATTACACATACGTGTAAATGTATGCATAAAAACAGAATAAAAGTAGAGAAATAGCACAGGCTTAATTCCTGTCTTTTTACTACTCGAACAAACAAGAAAATGATTAGCATACATCATCAAGCTCCCATAATTAGCTGTTCGTGAACTAGATTATTAACAAACTGAGGATAAAAATATATGGAGATCCTTAATGCTATCTGAATTTTTTAAACCAGGTTCATTCCTGCTAATAATAAGAAGCGAATCAATGATGCTGTATAATATATAACAATATAAATTACAATGAGTACAATATAAATTACCTAGAGAAGAGGTGCAATAGTAAAACTATAAGTATTTTTGGCATTTCTTTTTAAAAATCAGAATAATACAAAAATATTGCTTTTACTGGAGTGTTAATCTGAAAATTTCATTAATTTCATCATTTAGAAATAAATTACCAAAAATTTTTAATAAAATTTAGCAGATCTATCAATAAGCCTAAAATCAAAGATTTATAATTTTATATATATATATATCTAATAAGTGGTTAGCCACCATTTTTGATCAGGGTAGCACTTGTTAGTTGAAAATTTTTGCTAAGTTGTCGATAGAAATCAGCACTATGCGGATTTTTCAATGACTTCTATCAAACACAGAAGCTGAACCTATGCATCACACTAGTGTGAGTTGGTATCCACTAGCTGCGTTATCTATATATCACTTATAATATCATTATATTATGGTAATATCGTTAAAGAATTACTAAATTGATATTGCTTGCTCTTAAGCTAAAAAAAACCAAAAAAAAGCATTTGATCCAAGCATCAATCTCGCATGACTTGCAATTTTACTTCTTCTAATAGCTCTCACCATTACTAGTTAGGATGGCTCTACTGGCTACAAGTGTAAGACGTTTCCAAGCTGCGCGATCTGAAGCAGGTCGACAGTAATAGAAGCCACTCCTTTTCCCATCGTTTAAGTCCACATATCGCTGGTTCCTCTATACGTTCAAAATCTTTTCTAACCGTATCAGCCCAGGTCTTGATTGGTCCACCTCGCTTTTGATACCACCCACCACAGACAAGTAAAGATAGTAATACAGGTGATACGAATACAGGTGGTTTGAACGAGTACATATGTCTTGCAATTTTATATTAATACTGATATATACTGATTACAGAAAGCAAGACATTGATTATTAATAGTTAATAAGTAATCAAAAAGGCCTCATTTTTGCTGCATTTTTATTGCATAACCCATATTCCCGATATTTTTCCAGTGCTTCGTTGTCCTCAACTGATAGATTGCATAATCATGCTTGGCATTCTTCGGCACGTTTAATTAAATTAACTGAATTAGCATAGAACAAAAGAACGGAAAATTGAGCACCGTCCATTTCTCAATTATCGCTTTTTCTTATAATCATCCAACTAAAATGATAATAATCAAATTGTTGAATAGAATGAAGAAATATATCTATGCATTATTTTTGAATGGTTTGAAAATTTTAATAATTGGAAGATATAGTATCTATAAAAGAACAGAACTATAATGAATACCGAATATCGAGCAAAAAAGGGTTTTCTCTCAACCTGAGAAATTATTAAAATTGAAAAGTTAATATTTTTTATAAAATAGAGACCAAATTTTTGGCCAATTATTTCTCTCCTTATACGCTGATGTATAAAAACAACATTTTATCGAAGATTTATCGTGGGCAAAAGGGCCCTAACAATAGATTATAAAGATTTCTATTATTATTACTATTATTTTTTTTAGTCTATTATCTATATTTTTGCTCAAATAGCCGAAAAAAATTGGAAAATAAGGTCGCTAATTAAGATGCAAATTTATAGGCAATGAGCATTTTCATAAAAAATTAACTCGCAGCTAAAGCAATTAAAGTACTAAATACTAAGGTTAAATCGTACTTGATAGTCTCTCATTCTAAAGAAAATATTCAATGAAATTTATTGAAATGAATGTCTGTTGATAAATTTACATCCTTCATCCTTCTTAAAATAATTATTGAAAAATAATTCACCTCATGGAACCGAACACTTGGCTCCTGCAAATCAAAAAATTTGGAGAGAAAGTTCACTAGAACACCAGCATTTTTTGATCAAATTCTTTCGGATGATCTTAAATGTCGAAAAAATAATCGCAATTCAATTTCCAAATATAAATAAAAAGTCAATTGATTCATTGAGATTGCCCACGGTTGCATTTGTGGAGATTTAAAATAGTAAATCGCTAGGAACCAGCACAGCGTCTTCATACTGGCAGTTATGGCGAATCTTTTCTATAGGTTACTGTGGTACTGTGGTTTTTTAATGTAACTATTCAATTGTTCATGGCGAAAAAAATATTGATAAAGGCAATATTTCGAGTATTGCAAGCGTAGTGACAGTGGGAAAATAATGAAGAATAATGATTGCACTGTTGGGATATCCGAATGAAATTTATTTCCATTAATGAATCTTTCTTATTCTTTCACATAGTATACTTATTTATCGCATTCGAATTATCTCCTTTTCGCCCCATTCCAATTGGTGTTTCCATATTGCCATTAAGTTTTAAGTTTACCTAATTGTTACATGTTTATTTATAAATTTAATATTTTTGATCGAATACTGCTGAATTATTTATTACAAATTAAATGTGAAGTATAATAACTTGGATTTAATCAGAAATCCAAAGGTTAAAATCAATTAAACCCAGCAAAAAAAGAAGAAAGCAATGGATAAAAGCTGTTTCGCTTTGCAATTCATGCAGTGAATCCAGAATTAAATTCTTCCTAATTTCAAGGACAACCTCCATATGCAATGTGCAAATCACGAAGAGATCTGGTAGAGCAAACCAATAGAAAAGATGATGTACTGAAATTTGCTACAGCAACGGCACTGATCTGCAACATATGCCCCCACTTCTCGGTAATATACATGTAATATAATAATAATAGAATAATTTTATAAAAGATCGATTGCTTGCAATTCTAATGCTTTATGGACAATTCATTCGATCAAAAAGTTTTTCAGAAAAGAAAGCTAGTGGCACATAATTATTTGTTAGCAACATATTTGGTAAAGAATACTGATCGTATAAATATCGATCAGCTTAGAAGAAATTTTAATTTTGAGGCAAAAAACTATCTTTTCTTTCAAAATTGCTGGCTATAAAAGAGATAATTTCTTGCCATTATTCTATCATCATTCTATTTGATAAATGCGATTGATGTCAATATAATCGGGCAAATATATCAAAGCAAACGGTTAAAATGAAATGTTTTAAGTTTTTCCTACTTTTTCATATTACTTCATTCAGATTAATATAATATATCAAATATATATATAGGTATTATAGAAAAAAGAATATAGAATATAGTGCATTATAGAAAAAAATAAGTTATTTGAACAAAGGTAAGATTTAAGGTTATTTAACGGGAACGGGATGTTATTGTTCCTCCAACAGTATTAGTTGTTGTTCCTGAAAATCGATGGCCTTATGAAAATCTTTAGGAATCAGATGATTATTTTCATATGTACGATGAAAATGAATGGAATTTTGCTAACTAACATTAGCATATGATATATCGTCATGCCAATGCCCACAGCTCAACGTAACTATTTGCTTAATAAATACAGAATTCCTTGGCTTAAACTTACTTGTGATACACGTATCGATTTCACACGTTTTCTTGCAGTTTGTGCGCAAATGAGAATAATCGCATCCCATGACATTCATTAAAATAGCGCAGTCTAGTGCCAAATCCACGCAATTACCACCTGCTCCATCTTTATCACATAATCCACACGTGTAAGGACATCTCGCAAGTGCTTCTTTTGCCATGAATGAGTAATTGCAAAGTTGTGCATTGAATATTGCTTGACATTTCTCTTCAGAATCCACTTAAAATTATGTGAATAGAAGAAACATTAGGTTAAAGAATTTCGGTTAAATATAAATATAAATATAAATTATAAATTTCTTTTTTTGATTTGATAGAAAAAGCCTAATTTGTGTCGTATTGGAAATAAAATATTCGGTGCAAAAAATTTTAACCGCTTAAACTGAGCTCGCGTGTAGCAATTTTTCTATTAAATTATCGCCACTAGCCTTCTAAATCATTTTAATTCTATTTTAGCGGATAGTGGTTGCTATAACCATGTGGGATTCTTGCGGTCAGCAGATAATAGACGATGAATTCAGAACATTTGGTCAACTGTTGAATATTAATACATAAACAACGCTGAATCGCTAAAAGCTCACAAGTAATCGAATGTAATGGGTTTTTGCGATTTAGAAAATAACTTAAGCCATTTCGAAGTCAGAGAATTATAAAATTTAAATTACTAGCAGATAAAAATATAAAATGTAAAAAATCGGCTACCATCTTCGCAGTTGAATTGTTTTGTGCTACAGCACAAAGCACATTTCGAGGGGCAATTATTCAGAGCGATTTTAACAAAAGATGGGTTGTAGCAATTTTCCGACACTTTGTAGTCCTTTGTTCTAAATAAGAAAAATTATATTTGACTTTATTTTTTAGATGAATAAGCCTTCTTCTAATTTTTGCAACGTAACTCACCATTTCTGGTTTATTTAACTATTATGATAAAGGCTTTTGCCAGCGACTCATTTATAGAAAAATAATAGGTAAGCCTTTAAAACTATCGGGAAATTATTTAAAATTATAAATTATTTAATCGTTATTTTGACAATGAGAATTTATAATTATTTTAATGCGCCTCAGAACTGTCGATTTATAACGAGAAAAAACTGACTCATCGAGATTATCTGCAGCAACTTCTGGAGGAATTTTGAATAATGAACCGCATAGTTCAGGCTCATTATCCTCGCACCTCGATGTTGGTATAAGCGGGCGAGATCTTTCTACAGATTGCCCACTTTCGTCGGTTACTGTCACCATTTTTTCACATCTTTTGATCACTTCGTATTTCATCATTATAATAGGTTTAATAGAAGCAATTTCTTGTAAATTGGCGCAAGTGGTTAAATACAATATGAAAAATAAAATGAAACATGATCGAAAAATATACATTGAGAAGGGCGATTCGAATGTTTTTCAGTGAAATTGGTAGTCGAAAATGATATTGCAGCAATATAAGCTTTGCTATTCAATATAAAATGATAAGAAAACAATTAAATAAAATCAAATCGACTGATCGACTGATGACGGACAATTTTACGGTTAAGTAAAATTATTCCGAGTTTGTTCAGCTATATACGATAATGTGGTGGTGCAAATACATTTGCCCCGTTTGCCGTGGCTTATCAATTGAAATGGCTTATCAATTTTTTTGGGAAATAAATCATGCTTTCATCTATTTTCTTCTATAAACTATGATAAATTTTTACCCTTCAACTACTTTCATTGATTTTGCCTTAGAGATTAAATTAAATCTCAAATAATCGATGCAATTAGTTTAAAAGAGTTAAACAGAATTAGTTCATCAATATTAAGAAAATTAAATCAATTGGTAAAAATTAGAAAATTTTTTTATTTCATGGAAATTTATTCAGCAAACCTCTAAATTATGTGAGTGCAACAAAATTAGGCCAACACAACTTGTAGAATGAGAAGAGCCTATTTTGACTAAAAAGAATGGCCGCGAATTATATTTAAAATTTTTAAAGTGAATTTTAAAATATATAGAAAAAGAAATGTGTTCATTTTATCACAAAATATTTTCTTTGAAGCATCAGAATCAAATATTAGATCTCTTTTCAGCAGAAAGCTTATTGTATGGTAAGCCATGTGGCAAGTCAAAGGATGCAGAAGATAATCAAACTGTTCAAATTTAAGTTATATATTCCAAGCTTAGAAATTTTCTTCCAACCATATTTTTAAAATTATTATTTAAAGCAAAACGAGGAGCAAACGTAATAGCTTATTTTTTTTAAAGGAAAAAATTTTCATTTTGTTGCTAATGAACATTTTTGGTCATCGCAAATGCTGGACTAGGTTCTCCCTCCTCACTACTTTGCTAACTCTTCACTTATTATGATGGATGGTATAAATGGAGTGGTACCAATCACGACCTGAACGGATGCAGCGAGAGATTTTGGACGTATGAGAGCGATAAGTGAGCTTAGACGCTGGAAAAACAAGTGGCTTTTGGCATCTCAATCAGGCGATTCACGTGATTCGTCTCACCTAATGTCTCACCTTTATTACCAGCAAAGCCGATTAGCCTGAAACGTGTTGTTATATATCGTTAACTATAGATTATTATTTAAACAATTTGCAATATAAAAAATTTCACGAAGTAGGAGTGCAGTTATGTCGTAAAATAATGAATAAATTAGCTCGTAAAACAGCTCCAGTTTAACGTTTAAAACAAGATTCTAAGAAAATTTAATTTGATGGAACGATCGTATTTCCCTATATTATTATTTAAGTAATGGCGTCCTTATAAAGTAATGGATTTGAACCGAGTTTTAATGAACATATAAAGATAGATAAAAAAAAAGTGCGTTCCACTGTTTCTGATCAGCCTTTCTCTGCTAAATGTTTTGTAGAAATTTTGCCAGAGAATTCACTGAATATAAAAAACAAGCTCAGCACGTTTCGGAATAGTTAATAAAAAATTATATTATTTATTTGTGCCTGAATCTTAACACTCAAGGCAATCTAAGCAAAAATAATTTTTGCCTCTTCTAATAAAAATTCATTTCTGATTCCCTGCACTTGGCTCCTTAGGTTCTTAATGAGAGGCCTGGGAGGACAAAGGTCTCTGATGCTGGAATTTCTATATAAAACTTGTCAACAAAAATTTGAGTGTGCCGCAAATCTACTTGTACTTCGATCACCAAGCGGTTCAAATTTTCATCCATACTAACAACCAGCGAGGCGAGCCTAAGAAGAAATGGTAGGTGCCAATCACTTCCTTACTTAATTGCTTCTTTTAGTTTCTCTTTAATGATTTCTGTAGAGCAAGCGAACATTTCCCTAAAGCTTTTTTTCGTTTAGTTCAATGATCGACAATGAATTTTTCATATTTTTTATAAAACGAAATGTTGACATGAATGAATGTGGATAAGAATTTATTGTCCTGCAATGTGAAAACAACATTGGAGCAAAGTGCAAGAAAAGAGACAACACGTTAACGTCGTCAATAAATAACTCTTTTGCAAGTAATATTTTTAAAGATTGAGAACTATTAAAACTATTCTCCGCAATTTCTCGGCAAACTGCCCATTATTATCGACAGTTTCGAATAGACAGCTAGTTTGCTGCAGTCACTATTGCTTGTGTTATTGCGCCAGGAGTATTGGTGGTTGTCTCTGCAAACCTTTTTAAGTTGGAAGGTTGAAATTTTTAGTATCTTTAAGCACCGATTTATCTCAAAGAGTGGCAGTATGCTAAATGAATTAAATCTATTACAAGCTTTACAAGTTAATAATATTTCATTATTTTTATTCCTAAAAACATAAATTCATTCTACTTATTAAGATTTACTTGTAAAACAATTATCGATTTCGCATGTTTTCATGCATCTTTCTCGAAGATATGGATAGCTACAGCCTATTACATCCACTAGAGAATCACAGTTGCTCATCAGGTCTGAACAACTGCCACCTGCACCATTTTTATCGCATAATCCGCATGTATGAGGACATCTTTCCAGTGCTTGCTTTGCCATGAATGAATAATTGCAAAGTTGCGCATTAAATATTGTTTCACATTTTTCTGCAGAATCAGCTAAAAACAGCAATTATACATTGCAAAAAAATTGTATTTTTACTTTATGTAGTACATTATAGATGCTGAATATTTATCTGCCTTATCTGCTTTTATCGATTCACATGAAGGAAGGACCACTGCTACCAAATAGATTACTTGAACTCTTTTGACCCATTACACTTTCGGATTTCGGATTTGAGAGAAGTGGTTTTAGAAAAAAATTTTGATATTAATAGAATAATTGAATTTCTTAAATTTTCATATTTGGAAATTTTGAGAAACCGAAGTAAAATTTTTGCATAGTGAGATGTGAAAGGAAACGAAACTCGTACAAAAACTCCAAAAATTATATGCAATACTATTCACAGATTTGCTGTATTTGCCATTGTTAACTATTGCGGTGATTTGATTTCGATTAACAATTAGTTGTAGCCAAAAATAATTGCATAATTACATAACAGTCATTTATTTATAAAAAATGTTAAGCATAACTTTATAGGCATTTCAAATTGATAATTTTTTCGTCAAACGAATGGCAGTGCCAAGTGAAATTAAAATAAAATGGAGCTTACTGTCTTTGCAATCAAAATGCTTGGTATTACAACAAATTGCGCACTTTGACGGACATATTTGCACAGCCAACATAGCAAAATGTGGTTCGTAACAATTCGCTGACACTTTGTAGTCTTTCGTTCTGAATAAGAAAAAAGGCACCAATAATCTAATCCTTTAGATTTTAAAAATCTTTTTAATATGCTCAAATACATATTTGTGCACTCTTATGCGATGGTGGCTCAGAGGCATGGTAATCGTCACCAAAGAACGAGGGTTGACTTCAAATCAGCTCGATACGCCGTGCTTCATTGGAGTCTAGGATGAGTGTTCTTTGAAAAAAAGTTGTTATAAAAGCTTGGATATTAGGTGGTAATTCAATATTATGTGCAGCATTATTCATATTATCAAAAAATCGCAAAAAAGAAAAAAAGTAAACTAACTCGTCAAGATTATCTGCTACTACATTTGATGGAATTCTGAATAATGTATCACATAAAACAGGTTTATTATCCTGGCATCTTGAAATTGGCATCACAGGACGAACTACTTCCACAAGTTCACCTATTTCATCTACGATCGAAAGGACCACGGTTTTGTAGCATTGCTTAATCACTACGGCTCTAGCGAGTTTATTAGCGATATCTTGTGGATTCGATGAAACATTTGCCGTATCAATGACCCTTTGTAAAATAATTGATAACGATAAAATTATTAACATAATATAGAAAAAATCGTAATACTATCTGACAAATGAAAAGAACTTTTCGTCAATGCCATAAGAAAAATTTATTCAGCTGATAGTTGATGACTTGTCTTGTTACTATTCTTTTCATTTATTTCGCGATGGCAATTCAAATTCATTTCCTCGGATCGATTTGGATTGAAAATGATTTCTAAGGGAAATAATAAATTTAAGTGGTCGCATTTTCAGCTCAGGCTGAAACCATCATTGATGAGCATCTTATTCTTCTAACAACTTTCATTCCTGATTAGCCTGGCTCCAACGGTTACAAGGATAAGACGCTTCAAAGCGGTCTGATGCCATTGTCGACAGTAATAGAAGCCATTCCTTTTTCCATCTTCTAAGTCCATATATTTCTGGTCAATCTCTATATTCAAAATTTTTCCTGACCGTATCAGTCCAGATCTTGATTGGATGCGCATAAAATTCTCTGTTTTCAGTTACGATTTTACATTTTTATTTCTTGGAAATGATTTTTTTACTTTTTTTCACCATTGAATATATTTTAATTAAAAGCACCTGTCATTTTAAAAATAAAGACTAGTGAATAATCGATATTTTTTTCTCCTACGAATCTTGAATAATAGACAAATAGGTCACGGATAACCACGGCTAGAAATACATTTGTCCAGTGAAACTATGGAATTACCGTAAAATCAAAAGTTCGTATGCATCTGACTTGTCGTACACCAGCAAAACATGACCAATAAGATTGGAACAAAGTCATCTACTTTTGATCATATCTAAGGTGCATTTTATGTATTCGTCTGAGCGGATAAAATCCCACATGATTGCATCCATCTTCGCTTAAAATATCGTCACCTATGTTGGGTAGACTATGATAGAAATTACCTCACTATTTGTTGTAGTTTTAGAATGGCGTCAAAAATAAAGACAACAAGATTAGGATTGGACTGATACAATAAAGATGATATACAAAGAACGTCTGAACTTATGGGCAGTCCAATGATATAGGGGCTTAGGCGATTGAAAAATGAGGGAAAAAACTTTGCTGCCAGAGGCCTATTCTGCCAGTGTCATTTCTAGCGATGTTCTCTTCTCGACAGGCATCTGGTGATGTTCCTGGGATCCATTAGAACCACTTTTCCAGCTTGAAGTTTACAGGCTTTAATATTCTTACCACCAATGGGACTACTTTTGCCTTCGCCTTCTACATCTTTAGTGTTTCTACCACAGCATATCTATCACTCCTAGTTCTTTTCTACTACTGTGATATACGGTTGATAGGATCTTTACCTTATTGTTCTCTACGGTTTTCTGTGAAACATTTCATTTGGCCTTGGAAGAATCTAAGCCAAATATTGATCTTCTGTAGACAATGCCAGCTATTTGGTTATTCTTCTCAGTACATGTTCGTGCCTGTATCTTGTATCCTATCAGTATGTGTTGTTGCTGAGGATTTTTGTTTCAAGATCTCTACCTTAAGCCTGACATGATGTATTCCTGCTTCGATAGATCTTGTGGTTGATACCTTTTCTTGTGCTACTATATATATACGTAAAACAAGGTAGAGTATGAAGATGGAGTTTGCAAAAAAAGGTTAAAATTTATTAAAATATAGAGAAACAATTATTTTAATCACACAATAAGCGCTGAATGCGTTGTCGCTTTGACATAAGTATTGGTCGTTTCCTCTGAAAATTTGATGAAAAGCGGAAAATGATCTCAAATTAACAGATCGAAAAGAGTTTTGAACCTCGCACAGCTAAAAGGATTTATCAGAATAAATTGCATTTATTTATTTAAAGAAAGTTATACGCTCAGAAAAACTGAATATGAACAATAATATAATATTAATAAATAAGAAAAATAAAAACGAAATAATAAAATGAACTGAGAATCATTTTTTTAAACAAACCGTCATGGATGAATCTGTTAATTTCTTTTTTTTTCTTTTTAATATATTTGCGAAATATTATTGTTCATATTCAGTTTTAGTGACTTATTTCGTTAGCTATTTTTAGTTTACATTTGATAAGATTATTTCCTTAAATGATATGAAATGAGTTCGCTTACGAATGTTGCAATTATCGAACTCGCATGTTCTTTTGCATTTTCTCTGCATTTCTTCTGAATCACAGCCTATCGCGTCTATAAACAGATCGCAATCATTTATTAAATCGATGCAAGAAGCATGTGCCCCTTCTTTATTGCATAATCCGCAAGTGCGAGGACATTTTTTCAGTGCTTCTTCGGCCATAAAAGGAAATTCGCAAAGGTGTCCATCTAATATTGCTTGACAATTCTCTTCGGAATCAACTGAAAAAAAGCTTAACCAGGTTTAACCTGACTTTATTTGCACAAGCGCGAACATGCAGTAGTAGTCAACTCCATTATTCCATTGCATAAAAACACTTCGAAAATGCGAATAGGAAGGGAAATATAGGCGATGGTGTATAAAAATAAAATGGCTCATAATCGGTAAATCAAAAATTTTCATAAAATTGCCTTGGTTTGAAGTCGATCAAAAGAATTCCTTTTTTAAACATCAATATACTTAAGAAGAAAACAGATATATTCGGTGGAGATGTCGAGGCTGCATCAAACTAATTTCGCATAAATTCAGGTTTTTTATTTAAGGGTGTTAATGACTATTATTTTTGGTAAAAAATCGCATTCAAATGATTTTCTTGCAAAGTTGTTAAAAACTTTGATTTTATTTTTATTCTTCATTTATTCTTATTCTAATTATTCTAATTTTTATTCTTTGATTTTAATTAATATAAAATTATACGAGCCATAAAGTTTTTGGTATGCAAATGAATTCAAACTTACTATCTTGACAATCGAAATCCTTGGTGCTACAACACAATGCGCACTTTGATGGGCATTTATTAAGCGCAATTTTTATAACGCTTGGTTCGTAACAATTTGCTGATACTTTGTAGTCTTTTGCCCTGAGGAATAAAAATTTTCGATTAGTTTAGCGTTAAATAATTAGCTATCATGAAATTCCAGGAAAGTTTCTGATTAGCAGTCTCTAAGAGCAGAAATAAATGATGAAAAAAGGACTAACTCATCTAGATTATCTGCAGCAATATCTGAAGGAATTGCGAATAATGCATTGCATAAAAAGGGGTCGCTATCTTGACATCTTGATGCTGCTATTATTGGACGAACGATTTCAACAGTTTCATCGCTGTCGTTGGTTACCACTGTGATGATGCGTTCACAACGTCGGATCACTTCTAGCCTAATAGGCAAAGGCGTTTTCGATCGCAAAATCATGCAAATAGCGTTTTGTGAAGCTAATATTATTAAAAATATTATTAACATAATATAGCGAGAGAGCTGAAAAAGTGAATGAACGCCGTTAGAAAAAAATAACAAAAAACAGCTGAAACTGACTTTACAGCTGTGTTCGCTTTTTTTTCATTCAGTTTGAATGATGAGTAATCTGAGCAGTTTTTTCCTAAAAATAAAATAAAAATAAAAAACCGATTTTTCTAAACGTGGTTATACGCTGGATGAGAAGCCGTCTTCTCCTCGCAAGGCTAAATAATAAAAATTAATTATTCTCAAAATTGCTTTCAAAGGTCGATAGGTGAGAAGTAACCATGCTAGTATTAATGCTAGTATTATAATAATAGCGTAGAAAAAGCGAATAAAAACTCAAATGAATATGGTTATGCTGATAATTTCATGATATGATGGACGAAATGAATAAAAAAATAAAATATTACATTTCAAAAGAGGCAGCCGAGTTGTTGGGGCACCGATGCAAAGGTCCTTTTCCTTATAGATGTAAGTCTTTGGAAAACCTAGGTGGTAAGTACCAATAATTCCCTGGCAAAATTTACCTCGTCCGACAAGCCAGTTGCATGAATTCAACCAGAAATGAACACTATTATAAAAAAATGAAAAAAAAAATCACATTTCAAGAAATATGACAAAGCGATATTAATAGATAAGGATAATGAATTACTTAGTTATTGGAGCCGCTAGTTTCTGGTGATTATCATCATGTATCCTTGTTATACGGTGCCCTGCTAAATTTATATACGTTTGCGCTTTTTTGACGGCGACACTTTTATTGTCTATTCGTTGTTGCACATTAGACTTAGATTCGAAGTTCAAAATTTAAAATTAAAACCCATTTTGAAAAGCTAAAAAAGTTAAATCAAAAATACCTTTTTGCAACCGAGGTTTATGGCCTAAGACGAGTTGTTCTCTGAGCGTATAAGATGTATCTAAATTCATTATTTCGAACTGGTGACCCCAACGAGCAAATAGGAACCTTTCGTTAACTTAATTATTGCTTATTCTATTTGCATATGTCAATAAACCATTAAGGTGAGTTTATAAAATTGTATACGCTTCTCAAAATTGTTTTTCTTTTCTTCTTGAGGAGCCATCAAGGGATTCAAGCGGTTGGTCCTAATATTTCAATACATTTTTACATTTTTTATTATTTAAGATTCTTTATATCATTTCTTTATATCATTTTATTTCATTTCTCATTTGTTTTTGAGATGGTTGTCTTTATTTTTGGGATTTATTTTATGTTGAATATTATTATTTTTTGTTTTCAGTAACTGAGGTTTAATTAACTGAGGTTTACTCAAGTTTAAGGTAAGAATAGAATTTTTATTGATACTATGCGGTGATCAGTATTTCTACTGTTGTCCTGATAAAACAGTCGGGTCAATTGTTTTTCCAAATATTAACTGGCAGAGCTACAATTATTTATTTTATTTTTTTACAATTAACAAAATTCTCACTTTTAATTCTTCACAATAATTTCACTCTCATTTTATTGAACACAAATTATCTCGCTTGATTTGTCTTGGCAAATGAATTTTTTATACATATAAATATTCTTCAACTGTAATCTTTTTAATTTTTTAAAAATTATTTGGATGAACCGAGATATTTTTTAATATTCATTTATACTGTGCTGGATTTATCTTATGTGCTGTTTTTTAAAATTTTATTTTCATCGTATGAAGGATTTAGATAATAGTTTTCAACTCCATAAATTATTCTTATAATTTCCACACATTTGCACCTAATCAATCAATAAGAATCTTTATCAATTTCTGAAGGAACCTACCAAGCCTGGTTTCGTTCTATTAAATACGGTATATATTCATTAGATATATTAATAAGATATATTCATTTGTAGGTGAAAGCATCCGGATTTCAGTTTTAACGACCGATTTATGAAGACTTACTTTCATCAAGAAATCGAAAATATTTGTTTGTCCCATGATTAGCGAGTAACAACCGGATTTTTCGCATTTAAATCTTTCTACAGTCGAAGCATCATTTAAAGTCGAGGTCGATCAAAAAAAGCACCAAAAATTCGATCTAATTAAGTAATTAATTTTTAAATTTAAAGATAAAATTCTTTTGATTAGTTCAAATATGTGTTTGCAAGCCAAACATCGCTCTTTAAGATCATTACGCGTCTCTTGCCATTGCATGAAAAGAGCTAAATGTTTGATTTACAAAAGCAGAAATTTTTAATCTTACTAATTTTACTGTGAAACCTGGTAAGCATAAAGCAACAAGCCATTATCCAGGGAAAGCGAAAAGTTATGCGCTGATGACCTGTTTTTGACATCAAATTTCATTGAGTTCCAACTATGCAAAATGTTAATATTCTTTGTTTCACAAATGAAATTTAAGAAAATGGTTTCACCGACTTTTTCTGAGCATGGATTGGCAGTATTGAAAATTAAAAATGCCAATTAAGAAAATAAAATTTAAAAATTGCGGTAGTTAGAATTTCTTAAAATTAGTCTGAAGATGCCCTTACAAAATAACTATCGTGTGAAGATTGTTCACTAATTTTGGTTTTGAAAATTTCTTATCACGCTGAGCTACTAAATCATGAAATATTTTTAGATCATTGCGTGAATATTTGTTGGATTGCTTTCTAGTCAAAATTATTTTATCATCATAATACGATAATTATTTCATTATAAATAAGAAATACTGGAGGTTATTTTCAAAAATTTCGGTAGATTGACAAAATAAAAAGGAATCTATCGATTAATTTTTTCTCTTATATATTAATATTAATTAAAAATTTGCAGAATAAATATAAATTTTGGAAATATTCAATATTAAACAATAATAAACAAATAATGATTATTCAAGAATATTTAATGGATATTTGTTATTTATTTATTATTGTTTTTAATTATTAATTATTTTATTATTTAATAAGTAGTTACATATAAGTAATTTATTAAATGATAATATTTAAAATGGAAAATTTCGTTCCTTCAGTTCTAATTTCATACTGGCTTTGCTTACCTGCGAATATGGCTGATATGGTTGATAAATACAAATGAATCATATATTTTAATTAAAGTTTCTAAAAGTTTTTAAAAGTTTTTAAAAAAAGTTTCTAATTTTTATGTATATATATATATATTTTATGTATTTGAATTTAATTGTTTATTATTTATTTATTTTTTAACTGTTGTTATTAATGTAAGCATGGCGACCTGTCGCCCTGCTTGGCTGGTTTTCAATAAATAAATAAATAAATAAATAAAGTGGCCTCCAGGCAGAAATTTTTAACCATGTTTGTTAAATAATACTTATTATAGCTAATCGTGGCCATAAATGGCATGCACTAATTATTTTTTATTTATTTTTAGTTTTCGATAATAACGATTGTAATTTTAAATGATCTTTTTTAAAATTTGTTGAAAACCATCTGTGATAATTTTCTACGTTCCATTAGCGTTATTTTTCATAATATTGCAAATAAATTTCTTATTTTAAAGTAAAATTGAAACATTTTATTCTGTCAAAAAAAAAATTTCGTAAGTAGAAAATCCTCAGGTATTTAGAAAATTTCAGAAGACGATCTAATCAAATTCAAAAAATTTGCTGCTAATGCAGTAAATTGGAATGAGTCTATTAGCATTTAAATCATACTGATAGTATGTGATGGAATATAGATTTTGACTGCGATATTTGTGGCAAACACCGATTCAAGGCAACAAAAAATTCTATAACAATTGGCCTTAAGCGTTCATTGATCAAAAATCCTCACGTCGCCGAAGAGCAAATTAATTTACGCTGGTTTCGTTATCGTTCTAGGAGTGTTGGTGGTTGTTTCTAAAGATTTTGGTAGACTGGAAAATTAATGAAGAATTCAGCGATTAATTTTTTCTCTTATACTTTAAAATATAATAAAATAAAAATTTACATTAATTACGGAATTCTAGAAATTGAAAGATTAAAAAAAATTAATTATTACTTACTAACGTATTATTTCCGAAGTGAACTTAAGTTGTTCTCATATTGCTTACTTACTTATGTTACTTACTTGTAATGCACGTGTCGATTTCACATGTCCTCATACAGTTTTTCCGCATATGTTCATCCTCACAGCTTATAACATTTGTAAAAAAATCACAGTTAGTCAACAAGTCTGCGCAAGTGTCACCTGCTCCGTCTACATCACACAGACCACACGTGTAGGGACACCTTCGTAGTGCTTCTTTAGCCATGAATGAATGGTTGCAAAGCTCTGCCTTAAGTATTAACTGACATTCCTCTTCAACATCAACTGAAAAATATCTATCGCAACAATTAAAAAAAATTCTCTATTTCATTTGTTTTCATTAAAAATGAATTAATAATATATAAAACAATAACATATATACTGACGCGCCTTTTGGTATATGGAAATATGGAAAAGATGATTTATAATGATGATTAATCTAAAAGGATAAGAAATAACCACGGATAACGAGAAATTCTCTGCAAAAATTAGAAAAAACTCAGCAAATCAAATTGAACCAAATTACAACAAATTTTTGATTTTGAGTTTGCCTCGATGCATAATAATTTTAGTGTCCCCTTTTTTCTTTCTCTTTTATTATTTATTTAAAAGCAATAACCAAACAGGAGAAATAATGAAATGCATTTATATATTAAAAATTTTAATTTTAGAATTTTAATTTTGAAAAAGTTTTAATATTAAATTTAATATAATAATTATATTAAAAATTTGAAAGATTAAAAAGATTTTGATGAAGCTCAGTAGATTATTAAATGTATGCTGGGGCTCGGCTGGAGCAAAAAAATCTAGGTAATACTGGCGACCCATTTACACTTATATCGCCATGAATTTCCTGGCATAACGCTGGTCCGACGAGCCAGCGAATTTAACCAGTAATAGCAAGTGCTCTTTAAAAAAAAAGTGCTGAGGTCTTACTTGTACTTATATCGCCAAGTGGTTCCCAGACAAAATTTATCTGGTCCGACCAAGCAACTGTGGGAATCTATCGAAATAGCTCTTAGATGAAAAGGATTAATATAGATTTAAATGAAATTTATATAGCCTATCAAATTGTAAGAAATAAGAATAAATCTAAAAATTTCGAGTTGGATAGCCGAGTGCTTATTGCTCAAATTATTTTGTGAATGTTTTGATACGAATAAATCTGTTATTAAAAGATTCCCATGTTGGTAATTCCTATAATTCCATCTAACAATTCTGGAAAGCACAACGAGCACTTATTTTCAGGTACAATTATAAATTTTTTTGACAGAGATAGATCATGCACACTATTTAAATTTAATTTAATTTAATGATTTATGTTCCTACCATCTTCACAATCGAATTGTTTGCTATTACAACACATTGCACATGACGATATGCAAAAATCCAGAGCCATCTTGGCTAAATGTGGTTCATAACAATTACTTGAAACTCTAAAGTCTTTCGTTCTGAAAAATATAGTCAAACAAAATTAACTAAGATACCACGTTGCGACACTTTATGGTAGTTGACGAATGAATTTATATCTTATTAATGGAGCTAAATTTCATAAATAATTGCTGAAAATCTGGTTAGTAACAATTCTTCAATGCAATTAAGGAAAAAAGAACAAACTGATTAAGATTATTTGCAGCAATATGTGGAGGAATTCCGAATAAGATTTTGCACAAATCAGGCTCGTTGTCTTTACATCTTGATGGTTCTATTCGTGGACGAACGATTTCTAACATGTCCTCACTTTCATAATCATCCTGAATAGTTATGCTTTTCGCACATTGTTTCAACGCTACAAAGCTAACAGGTTTGCGAGTAGTTGCTTCTTTAGATGTTTGTTTGGTAGAAATTTCTTGCTGAGCTTGTAGTTTAGCAGTTTTTGTAGCGTTTTGCGTTCCTGGAGTTTTCACGGTATTTTGTGGCCTTGTTGGAGTCTCTTTAATTGCAAAAGTTTCTTCTGTCACCAGTGTTACTTGTTTCACAGTTGCTTCTTGTTTTACTGGCGTTTCTTCCTTCATTACACTATCTTCTCTCAATGGAGTTTGTGCTTGTTTGGTGGTGGCTTCTTGCACAGTAATGGTTGTTTGCTCAAAAGAAATTACTTGTGGAGTTGAAATATTAGAAATAGATGTAGCTTCGTGCAGAATAAATAACAATAAAAATACAATATGCATAATCTAAAAAGTGTAAATATATTGGTAATAAAAAATGCAACGAACTGGTGTCGCAGTAATATTTATTACCTTTATTAAATGGTAATGAAAAAAAGTTTCGGCTGATTACGAAGCACTTTTTCCATGAATATGAAACGATCTTCTTTGAGAGAATTTTCCATTCAGTTTATTTAGCTGTTGATTTCATTCCATTTACGTTTATTTTCTATATTTCTTTGAAAAAACTAATCGTTTAAATTCATTTCATTGCGGATTCCAGTGATTTCTACAATTCTACTACAATGTTTAATTATATTTGCCTTTTTTTCTCTTGTATAAGGAAGATTTCTGCAATCATCTCGAAAGTATGGAAAAATTGTAAAATATCGGATTGCTTCATTTCGCTCTATTTATTTTCCTTTGTCTATTTGCCTCTTTCTCCATTGTGCCATGAAGGCTTTTATATTCACCGGCACTGACAAAATGCGGAATAATGATATATTGGTGCCAATATATCATTATTTGACACTTGCTGATTGTCTGATATAGATTATTTTTTCGCATTGTCATACTATTTCCCTACTAATAAGTAGCTGGATCAACAAGTGAAAAATGAATATTATTCATTGTAAAAGCTGTTGGCAACTATTCTTTAGCCAAATATTCATTTTTTTTTATCCCACTCTTATTATTATAAATTGAATAAAATCGGAAATGACCGGTAAAAGATGGGCAAATGCATGGAAATAATGAGGAATCCAAGTTGTTGAAATTAGTTTTGCCAAGTTTTGGTTTGGAAAACTTCTTAGCTTGAGGAAAAAAACTTTTTTCTAACAAAGAAAGAAAGTAAATTCACTCTGAATTCGAATAGCTTATCTATGAAACATTTTGATCACTTATAAGTATTACTTATAAGCGTAGTGGCTAAGGTTGGCGATATAATATAGAACGCAATAAAAACCATTCGAATCACTCAACAGCCCTCAACTCTCTCTACCTTTCCAGTGGGAACCCTTCGGCAAAGTCCTCTGAAAATTAAAAATATTTTATAAAATCAATCAAACAATATTTGTACAATATTTCACTTTTAAGACTTTTTAAGATAAATTTCGAGTATTCGAGAAATATTTTTTAATACTTTTTTTTTAATAGTTCATCGTTCTATTTCGTACTGAATTAAAATCATTTTTGATCATACTGAATCATTTTTTGGTCTGATGAAATAAAAAGGATAAACTTCAGCAAAATAATGCTATGATCGAAAAGAGGGAAATTTTGAAATATTTTTTTCTAAATAAAATAAAAAATAATAAATATTAATTTTGTTGCCTTTTTATGAATGCTTTTGCCAAATGGCAAAAAATTGCATAACCTATAGCGGGTTATCAGCAAAGCGCATATAATATCTAATCATGTGGAACTCCCTGGATAACCAGCACTTCAACCAGATTGAACCTGACTGATTATATCTACGTCAGTCGCTGTTTGAGAGTTCCGTACTAGATAGTCGTTCCTATTATGACGCTGGAACGGGCAATCTTCATGGATCTGACCATGTTACGGTTCGAATCAAGATCCGCATAAAATTAATAACTCGCACAAACAGCATACTCCAAGATCCTTCAACTATCTTAAATAAAAAATTCGGGGACAATGAGCGCATTCAAACCGAATTGTTGAAACATCTCAATGATACAAATATCAATGATTTTTCTGGAACACCAAATGAATACTGGTCCAAACTAAAGGAATGTCTCCGAAAGTCAGCCGCTTCCACGCTAGAGCATACTAGTAGGAAGGGTATCGGAAACAACTGTCCAACTGTTTTAAAAAGCTGCCAAAGCATGAATGTCAGGTGATTCTGAACTACCGGGTGCTTCGAAGATTTACAACGAAAGCAGCAAGGCAGGACAGAAATCACTGTCGGAGGCCTCAAGAATGGAGACGACGGCGATAATAGGAAATTATTCCGCATTCTTCATAAATCAACTATGGAATGGTAAGCGATAGCAATGTCGATCGAGAATATTAAGGACCGCCTCATAAGATGGAAAGAATTGAAGATTTAAGATTTTAAGATAAGAGAAGATTTAAGAGACCAAACTTAACCATGAAGCGCCATCTGTTGCCCTGATATAGCTGATACGCTTGCCGAATCATACGCTTGTAACTGTGAGCCTCCAATAGAAGAAGAAATAATTTCTGTTACCCATAAATTTAAGGCCAATAAAACTCCACGAGAAAATAGTCTTCGGGCTGATTTTTCAAATGCTGTCCATCGTCCTTCATAATGCACCTTCAATAAATGTACTCTTTAGTATGGAAAAAAGAAATATTACAGATAATTGGAGCAAAGCAATTCTGCTCCCAATTCTCAAGAAAAAAAATAGGATATACTGCCACAATTATCGAGGAATCAATCTACTAGATATCTAAGCGAAAATTTTTGCTTCTCATTTGCTTAACAGACTTATGGAAATACGAGACAGAAGGATGCGCCCTAATCAAGCTGGATTTAGACCGGGAAGCGGTTGTGCTGACCAGATATTCACGTTAAGAAGGATATTGGAACATCGCTTCAGATATTTGCAATCCACTGTCACGTGTTTCATCGACTTTGCTGCTCGATTTGATTCAATTGATAGAAAGGCGCTTTGGAGGGTGATGGAATGCGACGGTGCTCCAGAGAAGATCATTCGACTCGAAAAGGCATTTTATGAGCGTATGTCGACGCAGGTGTATATGAAGAATTGACAGACTCTTCGAAATAAGAACTGGTGTTCGTCAGGACTGCGTCCTTTCCTTTACAGTATGATGCGATAGGCTGGATAATGGACACCAACAGCACTCAAGAGGTGTCAAAATCAGTCTAGAGCATCGTATCGCAGATTTTGAATATGCTGATGATGTAGTCCTTTTTCATGCTATGATAAAATGCAAATCATGCTAAATAACGTGTCAGCAATTGCAGTGAGAATAGGAAATAGGAGTCAGGACAACATCAGGCAAATAAAAATAAAGACTTTTCGCCTTATGTGTAAGATGCTGCCTATTTTTGTAAATTCATAGCCGGTTGAGGATATACCCGATTTTAAATGGCCAGACAAAAGACGATATTATAGCCCCGATCACGCAGCTAGAAATGCGCTCTTCCGGTTGATAAAAACTTTATGGAGCCGTCGTGAAATAACCATTAAAACGAAAGTCCATATAGCCGTGATCCGTTCGATCTTTGAGAGACATGGCTAATGAGAATGGAGGATATTAAAAAGTTAACTGTCTTTGACCACTCTTGTCTAAGGTACATATTACGGATTCATCGAGCGGATAAGTGATCGCATCCACCTTCGTTCAAATACTACTTGCATAAATAATGTTATCACAGAGCGTCGCCTTCGCTGGTTAGATCACGTTCTCCGTCGTTCACCACAGGAATTGACGCATATTTCGTTATCTGCTAAGCCGTTGGCGTCAAAAGCGAGATGAGGCAATCAAGATCTGGACTGATACGGTTAGGATAGATTTTGAACGTAAAGGTTGACCAGCAATATATGGACTTAGACGATGGAAAAAGGAATAGCTTCTATTACTGTCGACGATTGCAGACCGCGCCGCTTGGAAACATCTTTCCCTTATATACGTTGTAGACAGCCCCACCAGTAATGATGGTGAGAGCTGTTAGAAGAAGCCCCAACAAGGAGAATAATTGAAATAAAATTGCGACCACAGCCACGCTTTTGTTAGCCCTCAGTCGATTTATCGATTCTGCTCATTTTTGAATACACAATAATATAATAACAGAACAGAAGAACAGAATAGCAGAAATAACGGAAAACGTAAATAATAACAAATGTTTCGATTCCCTTCATATCATTCATATTATGGTGTTAATGGTATTAACAGAAAAAACTCTTAAAATTAGGGAGCTTAGATTCGCTGAATAACTCAAGAAACTGATGGATTTTGGAAGCTAGATAATCAGAAGATATTTATTATTTTCAATATTTCCAAATCAAAGCATATTTTTTAAATGGAGGCCAATTCCTAATGCATTTATGCTTAATTTTCGATTAAAGAGACTGATTGGTTTGGTAAAGGTGTTGTTAGCGGTTCTATGGTTCTATTCAAGTTTGAGGATAAATATCTGATCGTATATCTGACGGTCTCTCACATTTTTTATCTTAGCTGCCCATTCAAAGGAAGTAGAAGGAAGATTAACAATTGCATGGCATGCGAGACTATATTGTTCCTTCCGTCTGTTTACAGGTTTTTTTACAGGTTCTTTGTTCCCAAATTCTTGATTCTTATGCTAACCAAATCCACTTCTGAATAAAATCTCTTAAGATTGCATCCATCTTCGCTCCATTTACCATTTACCATTTTTATTAACACTAGCATCACAGAACGTCCTCTTCGCTGGTTAGTGCACATTCTTCGTCGCTCACACAAATTTTAGTACTTGCTAATCTTAAACGTATGGGGAGGGAGACCAGCGACATATGGACCTAGACGATGGAAAAAGGAATGGCTTCTATTATTATCAGCGATGGTGTCGGACCGAGCAGCTTGTAACCAGCGGAGTCAGCCTAATCAATAATGTTGAGAGTTGTTAAAAGAGGAAGAGTACATTTTGCATGCCAGATGAACGAGTAGAATCTTAAATGATTGAACCCACTTCCGCTTAAATACTATCTACATTAATAGAATTATCACCGAGTGTCATCATCACAGGAATTGATTCATAAATCAACCGCACAGTGGCGGAAATAGTGGTGAAAAGCCATGAAGTGCGATCACCACTCATGCTAATGGTCAAAAGGGATTTTAAACGTGTGATAGCCAAGCCATATGTCTGCATCTCCGCACCAGCACATACACTAGATGCCCACATATTCTCCACCGCTTTCTCCATGAATAAATCCACCGCGCGTCTTAAGAAATTAGCTACAGATCCAGCAGTGAAGGACTGACCACGGGTTATTCCAGCAATGGCTGCACATAATTTTTAGGGCGGCCGCATTTTTGCGGAACATCGTCCAACGTACAACTATGGTCGGTTTCGATAGGAGATGGCGGTTGTGGCGTTCAGGTAACTTTTTTTTTCTTTTTTATCAGTTAGATGGGTGTTTGCGGTTAAATCGAAACAAAATTCGGTTATCTCGTTAAACTAAAAAAGGAAATTTTTATTTTCGTTTTCCGATTTTCTTTTCGCTTTTTTATTTTTATTTATTTTTTCTTTAGAACTTCCATTTATTTATTTATTTAATAAATCTATTTTCTTTCAGTTCGTTGGCTTTTTATTTAATTAACCAATTTGCTTATCTGAATTTTAGTGCTTTTTTATTTTTATTTCCATGCCATATTCACTTTAATTTAATCCATTTTAGTTGATTTTGTGTTTATTGCTTGTTTATTTGCAATTTTGTTTCCCTGCAGATTCTCTCGTTTATCTCGTTGCTCATCCCAGTTGTTCAATATTTTGTTCGTCTTTGTTATTCATTTTATTCATGCCATCCATTTGTTTGGCGTTCATGGCTCATGCGCTGCGGCATTTGCAAGCAGTTGCGTCTCAGAGGAGAGGGGAGTTATGGGTTTGTTGGGTTTGTGCAAAAGTGGGAGAAGGCGGTGAGGTTTTGGGAATATATTTGGCGGATGGGCAGGCTGATGGCATTGGTGAGAAGGCAGTGTATAAGAGGAGTGAAAGACCGAGGAAAAGTAAAGGAGGTTCGAGGAATTCCCATCTTGCCTCAGATTAATTATTTTTTTTTATTCCCTTGGTTCATTTCAGTTTTTTCAGACCTTCCAATTTTTATTATCCTATATCGGGCATTGAAGCAGAACGTTTGTTGAACACATATGGCAGTGAAGGATCATTTATAGCTCGGCCTAGTGGTTCAAATCCGTCCGACTATACATTATCTGTCCAGTAATTCTTCTTAAAATTAGATAAAGATAATGAATGGCAATCTACCTTTTACTGAATTTATCTTTATTGTCAAATATTGACAAGTGAATTAAATTTTATAAAACGAGAAATGAGGAGTTTATAGAGTAATGAATTTTGATTTTTCAAATATTCAATATTATACAACATTTTATCTTAGCCGTGGAAATCGAATTACTCACATAAAGATACAAAACAGTGGCGATTGTTTGGATCTATACGGCGGCGAACCTTTCGCATCTCTCAGCGAACTTGTCCAGTTTTATATCGAAAATCCATGTCAACTTCGTGAACGTGATGGTGAAACTATAGTTTTGAAGTTAGTTGTTGAACTGCTTTATTTTTTCGCTTTATTTAGTTATTCTTAAGTTCAGAAGTATTAAATATGAAGTATTTTCATTTGTAAATTTGGTTAAATGGTTTTTTGGTGCTAAATAATATTTTTTCGCATTTTTTTCAGGTGTCCTTTAGTTGTTCCATCAACTGAAGAAGTTGGATGGCTTGTTTCACGGCCTATGACGGAACGTTGGTTTCACACTGGAATATCTGGTCGTGAAGCGGAAACTTTATTAGCGGATGGCAAACATGGCACTTATCTTGTTCGAGAAAGTCAGAGTGCACCTGGTCAATTTGCTATTTCAGTCAAAGCAGCCGATGATAAAGTAATCCACGTTATGATTTACAATAAGGTGGTTTTTTATTTAACCTTTTGACATAGGAATTAATATTTATCTGAATAAAAAAGTTAAATGAAATTAAGAACATCTGGTAACATAAAAGAACTTCAGGAGTTAAGAGAAGAGCTATTTCATGTTTAACTCAATTCAGTTTTGTCGAATTTTGCTTGAAATTTCCTTTTCTTAAAATTAGTGATGAGATCATTATTATTATTGTTATTATTATTACTGTTATTATTGTTGTTATTATTACTGTTATTTTTATTTTATTATTATTACTTATTAATTATTATTATTGATTGTTAATTATTATTAATGGTCTCCTGCAATCATGATTTAGGTAATAGTTTTTCAGAATAATAAGTATGACATCGGAGGTGGCGCGACTTTTTCGACGATAGCAGAATTATTAGAACACTATGGGCGAAATCCAATGGTTGATCAGGCTGGAACTGTTGTGCACCTTAAGCAGGCAAGTTATTTCAGTGAAATGATATGATTGTTTTAGAAAATAAATTCACAACTTAATTTGCTTAGAAATAAAAAAAATCTTTTGAAAAAAATGCTATATATATTGTTGATAGGGATGGAAATATTCTGAAATTCTTTAGAATAGAATTAGTATATCTCACCCAAAAAAGCACTATATTTTGCTTATGAACTCAATTACAGCATTTATTATCAACTAGGCTGCCCGCTACTGGTATCGATGACCGTTTTCAGCGATTGGAACTTGTTGATCGTTTTACAGGCAAAGATGGATTCGCTGATGAATTTGAGGTTCATTTTTTTCAAAAATCCTATATTTTCTCTAGGAATTTTATTTTTTTATTTTTAGAAAAGCTTGATAGATTTTACACTTTATCTAAATTGTTTTTTTTTATCGAATTGTTTATTTTCTTCAGAAATTGCAACATCAAGAACCCACAAAATTTATTAGTCGACGAGAGGGTAAGAGAGCTGGAAATGTTAATAAAAATCGTTATAAGAATATAATTCCTTACGATCATACGCGCATCGTATTGGAAACAGATGATGAAAGTGATGGTAGCGACTACATTAATGCTAATTATATAGAAGTAAAATTTTAAAATTTTAAAATGAAATATATTTCAAATGGATTTTGAATGGGATTTTAGGAATATTTAAAAATAAAAAAGAATTTAGTCTTTGAAATCATTGAAATTGAATAATTTTGTCATTGTTACCAAATTTTAAAAGGAATTGAAAAATTTATCACAAAATTATTGGAAATTAATTTTCCTAGGTTTTCTTTATTGTGGTTTTGATTTCTTTGATAAGAAAAACTTTTTTCTTTCTTATAATCAGTAAATATTTAAGATTCTTTCTAAAGAATACCCGGAATTTTCTGGGATTAATCGGCGATATATTTCTACTCAAGGCTGCTTGCCAAACACAGTAAATGATTTCTGGACTATGGTGTGGCAACAGAAAGCTCAAATCATAGTCATGACAACCAAAGAAGTAGAACGTGGCCGTGTTAGTTGCTAATATTATAAATTAGTATCATGAAATGTGTTTAAAAAAATCGTATCATAAATATTTTTGGCAAGTGTTTTAGGAAACTATTCATTCTTTTATTCCATATTTTTTTCTACTCTTTGCAGAGCAAATGTTATCGGTACTGGCCAATAAAAGAAGAAGAACAAATATATGGGCGTAAAGGAGAATTTCGCGTCAAAGCTATTGAAGTTAGCTTTCTAAAATTTAAAAAAAAGCTGAAAGAACTTCAATGAAATTTTGATCAACTATTATATTATAATTTTTCTTAGGAGGAAGAATATCCTGATTACACGCTACGAGTTTTTGAAATATCGAGAAAAATTAATGGTTGGTTTAACTTATAGTTCTTTTTGCATATTTATTCTTTTGCATTTTGAATCTTTGATATTTTAGAAATCAGTATGGAACCAAGGAGGAAAATATGGCATTTTCAATTTATGGCTTGGCCAGACCATGGATGTCCTTCCGATCCAAGCGGTGTTCTCAATTTTTTGGAAAAAGTCAACGAATGCGATGAAAAAAATTGTGGTAGTAACTCCGGTCCTATAATTGTACATTGCAGGTGATTTTAATAATGATGGTTTTCTGTTTTCTGTTTCTGTTAAATTTCGTTAAAAAATTTTTTCTATTTTGGGGATTTTTTTTTAGTTTTTTTGATATTTTGCCAAAGAAAAGTATTTTTGTACCGTATTTATTTATTTGTTTTGAATACGTTCTTTTTTGGGAAGTTTTGCACGGAATTTTCATTTTTGTTTTCCACTTTTTGGTTTTTAGTACCTGGTTTCAGCGTATTTTTTAAAAGCTTTTGTGTTGATATGATACACTGATAATATTAAGTACCAGTTCTTTATGGTAATGAAAAGTATAAAATATATTTAAATTCGCTTTTCAGTGCGGGTATTGGACGGACAGGAACGTTTATAGTCATCGATATTTTGCTGAACCAAATCAAAAAATTTGGTAGGCTCCAATCATTTTTTCTTAATGTGATTTTGTTCATTGTTCATAGTTTCTTATTGATCTTTATATTTGTATTATGCTAATTGATTAATTTCTTCGGTTGTATTATATTTTCAATATAAGCTAAACAAATCTGAATTATTAATTGCTTGGTTTAATTTGACGATTTTATTTTTTTGATTCTGAAATCGTCATAATTATAATTTTTCTTTTTTATATTTCTTTCAATTTAAGGTGCGCATTGTCAACTTGATATTCCTCGAACAGTGCAAATGGTGCGTGAACAGCGTTCAGGAATGGTGCAAACTGAACAGCAATATCGATTTCTTTATCAGGCTCTATCACAATATATGAAAAATTTAACGCAAAAGCAAGATTTTGAGGCAATATTTTACTTCGAAATTTCGAAATTTTCATTCATATCAATGTCCATTGAGATTAAAGAATTATCAGAGTTTCAGCGTCGTGAACGGTGTAGTTCGCGGTACTCGAATCACTCAGGGACTACTAAAACACCACTGACACCAACTTCTGTACCTCTAACACCTATTTCCATTGTTACATCTCCTATATCAACGAAAATGGTTAATTTATGTTTTTTCAAAACTAAAATTAAACTAAAATTTACTAAATAACTAAATAAACTATATAATAAACTAAAATTTTTTAGGATTGGGAGTTCTTAGATATAATTCTTAGATAATATTTAGATCTGTGATTATATGTAGAAGAGGAAATGATTTTAGTTTATTTGTAGTCTTTTTTGGATTAAAAGGATTTTAATTTTTTTTCTTTTTTCAGTTTCAAGAATGAAATTTTCGATATAAAATTTTGATTTAAAAAAAAATTTGAAATTTGACTTTTCTGTTCTAAAAAATAAACTATTATGTGGGCATGCTAAAAATTGAAGCCAATCACATCAATATAGAATTCTGTTTTTAGAATGATGCGGAGCGTCTTTATTTGAACACCGGTGCATATTCTGTGCCATCATCACCTCCACTCAAACTGGCTCCACCGCCATTACCGAAAAAGCGTTGTTCTGTAGGAACGATCGCCCCTGCTTTGCAGTGAAACTTTCCCGTTTTTAAATGTTAGTTTCACTTATTTTTAATTAAGATTGCTCAATTTTTTCACTATATATATTTTTTCAAATTATTTTATATATTTTACAATATTTAAAGAGAATTTTTAAAGAGAGAAAAGAAAATTGTTATGTTTTATATTATTTAAATTTTTTATAATATTGCTTATTTTATTTTATGAATATGTTTTACGATTCCTTTGTTTTAATGATTGCATTGATGGTTATCATGTTGTAGTTTGGATGGTTTTTTGCTTCAGATTTTTATTAATTGTTTGAATGTTAGATGTTTCATTTGTTTCATTCATAATTTTTTTCTCATCAAGCATTATGGCCTATTTTTATATATTTAATATTATTACGTGGAATTTTAGAAATAGAGCGAAATAAAAAGATTTTTTTCTTTAAGCTCTTTGGATTGTAAGGTGGCATTATATAATAGAAATATCGAGAAAAGACAGGGAAGTGCGATAAACCTCGAAAATCATTTGTTTATTGTTTGCTTATGCTGATTATTATTATTCGCTACAGTATTGTTTAGCTTTTTAACTCTGATATTTTTGTAAGGAAATATATTAATGAGGAGAGAATTCGTGGTTTATAATTTTCCACTTGAGAAATCTTATGACGGAAATTTAATAAATTAGCTTGACTGGATCTCTTTGCAATATATTTTTTATCTGTTTTTGCAAACTTCATAATATCGTACAAACAAACCATTTCATATTTTCATAAACATATCAAACTTTTTAATTTTTTTGTTTTTATTTTTTTTGAGTAAAGAATCACAATTTTGAAGTACGGAAATAAAAATATATACAACAGTGAGCAAACACATGGTGTAAGACTCAAATTAACGAATAAAATAAAGCTTCAATATGGGGATTTATAATAATTTCAAAATCGGTAATATGCCAGAAAAATGTCAGAAAACAAAAATCTATGAATGAATCTATTATTTCTTCATATAATTCGAGATAAACATATCAGATCTTGCATTTTTATCAATGATTTCTATTTGTTCAAAGATGCAATATAATTTAGCCTTGAGAAGTTCATTATAACATTTTAAATGATTCGACGAAAAAACAAAAAAAAGAAAATCCAAAAAATTTTAATGCTATATAATAAATGATTAAAAATAAAAGGAACAATATTTCAAGAAGTTGGTTGGTGATTTTCATTATACATATGCATATGAATAGTACCACGGATATCTTAGGATTCAATAAACATTTTTAAATTTAATGAAATTTCTGCGATTAAGAGATATTAAAAGAAAAGATATTATACTAAAGATATATTACTGATAAAGACAAAATAGGAGGCGGAGAGACGAGTGATATGATCATCCCGATCGCCATGATTTTGCCTTCAAACTCCCGCTAATGCAAGCGTGCCATAAAAAAATACTGGTGACCTATCTTTAACCTCTATTCATACTATTACATCCAGTGGAGGGAGCCCAAGCAGCAATTATAACCGCTTTAAATTCAATAAATTAATAAAAAAAAGTGATAGTGTACAATAAAACATATCTTATGAAAGACTGGATGACTTAGTTCATTAATATTTAGACTTATATGCGTTGATAATTTCTCAGAACAATAAAAAAGAACATTTAAAAACGAAATTTATCATTATCATCAAGACTAGTTTAGACTGTCAAAAAAGCTCTAAGAAAAAAGCCTAATGATGTAATGATTTTATAATTCAAACCATATTATATATACCTACTATCAAGAAAACCCTGAAACAAACATTATAATATGGCGTGAACGACTAAAAAATTAAATCTAAACCATATAATATAAATATCGCAAAGGATTTAAAGAAAAGATCTGTAGAATGATGGCTAAAATAATTACAAGAGCCAAAGCTTATTATCTCCATAAATGATGTTGATGTTGAAATTTTTCACGAACTGACAAGGAAAATGCAACATTCCCTCATACTAATTTCCCAGTAGCCATTACTCCATGTTTGTACAACAAAAATCCTAAATTTTTATCAAATATCGAGCAAAAATTCCACGCCATCATACCTACAACAAGATCTTGTTTACTAACAAGATAGAAGTCATTAGACTAGAAAAACTCTTAAATTAAATTACTACTGTAATGTGCATTTGGATCGGTGATTCTCGGAAATGAAAAAAGCTTCTTCATTCAGTGAATAACTAGTGGTGAATAAAATCGTTGACGAACGCGACCTTCTGCATGAGGAAACCAATGCTTTATGCACCATTCAAGTAAATAAGCAAGAGCTAGATATAAGATGGTAACAACTGCTAGAATAACAAGAAACTTGAGTATAAACATGGGGAAAATCGAGTTAATTACAATTTCGAAGCAGTGCGGTACCTGGAAAAAAATGAACATATTTTTATATTACAGTTTCAGATCAATCAAAGTTAAAATTTCAGAGGTATCATATTTTTAAACTCAAAAAGAATGGTCATTATTTGGATCATTTGAAAAATTGTGTCGAAATATGTGAAATACATCCTTTATATCTGGTAAAACCTAATAGAAGACAAAAGATAATGGAAAGAATTCTAACAAATTTAAGGATTTCCATAAGTGTCACCGATCGCGCAAAATTAAACTTTACAGGAAAAAACATATGAAAAGAAAATATAAAGTTGAATGGCTTACAAGAGTTCAAAAGTTTAGCAAAAAAGAAATGAGTTAACCCGTTCATTGCTGCATTTCAGAAGTACTGGTAATTCTTTGAATTTCGATGAAAATTGCATATCCAGCAAAAATTTTGGTAAATTTGCGTGAATTTTATCAACAAGAATTGATCGTGCAAAAAGCAATGCAGGAAGAGTTGAAAATGATAATAAATCAGCTAATTGCATCTGGAAGAATAGCATTATTCATTGTAATATCCGATATCCAAAAGTAAAAGAAATCAAGTGATATACTTTACTGCGATTTATTTTCACCTTACTTTACTTTTCAATAAACTTCTCTAGCACTAAACATCTATATAATAAAGTTTAAGAAACGGCTAACGGCAATATAGTAAGCGGTTTTATAAGCAGTCGCACCATGGAACACCAGTAAAATACCCGAGCAAGAAAGTGCCACACACATACTCCCAACTGTCATCCACATGTTCTTTTTATACTGAAAATGAAAAATGAAAAAAAAAATTGAAAATTGGAGAAAAACTTCCAGTGCTACAATACTTACTTAACTCCTAGTGAAGCTTAGAAATACCACCGATACCCAATCACAAGTGGATCATCACCATCAACTGATTTTTAATTTTTATTTACCAAGAGATAAAACATGTGGAGATAGAAATCGAACCAATAATATCTGAATCCAAGAACCTGCGGCCAGATACTATTTCAAACTAACGGCATTATAACCGAATCGAGCAAACCAGAAAATCAGTTCTTCGAAATTTTCAAAGAAAAAAATTACCATGACGCATTACTCTTACAAAATGATACTCATTTCGATAATTTACTTGACTATGGTGTTAAAATGGAATAAACTTCTTACAGCCGTTAGGATATCCACTTGTTGACGAAGTAGGAAGAATTCCCTAGTTCGTCCTGCTGTAACTAACGCTCCCTCATAATCTGCCAGTATCGCATATACATCCAAAAATGGTTTCATATATGCGGCATGGATTATCGCTACAGTGAACAGTACCAGCAATTTCGTGTAATGAGCATAGATTAGCTGCAACATAATAGATAATACACGAATTCCAATCAGAATTCCGCAAAGAATCTGTTATCAAAAATTCACTGTACCTGATTCCGCAAAACATTTTTAAACATATAGATGTTACTGCCAGAAAGCCACCAAAAAACGGGTTCCGACGACTGATGCGTAGATTTTTCACCAGTTGATTTCCACTCATTCACTTCATAATGAGTTTTGACATAATATGGTGACCATGCTGAAAGGGATGGCATCGAAAATCCAGCTTTACACGAATGAGATCTGGAAAAATTTTGATAAGAACGGGAAACACAATGCTAACTTTTAGAATGCGAACTCTGCGAGCCAAAGAAGAATGAGAAAATATAATAATTTCAAAGAAAAATTGAACAGTGAATGTTCCAATTTCCAGTGTCTATCCAACTGTATGAATATTAAAATTTTATAAAATATACGGTAAAAAAAGGTAAAAATTTTCAAAAAAACCAATAACTGATGATGAATTAAAATCTTAACTTGGCATTGGAAAAATAGACTTATGAAATTTATATAAAAAAGACATCGGAAAAGAAAAATTGCTAAATTATTTAAGAATAGTAAGAAAAAAAGACTATATGATAGTCTTTATCAACTATATGATAGGTTACCTCGACAAAGGGCAAGCGCTATGGATTCATCGGCCGACAACAGCGAACCTATCACCAAAATCTCGGTGGTGCGCGAGACACATCTCTGCGTCTATCCTCAAATGATTCCCTAGCGAAATATTAAAAAATTAACGCAGTTTTTACATTAATATTAAAGAAATTGACTTCTGAAGAATTTTTCCAAAAATCACCTTAATCCTAACGAAAAAAACACTGGAAATAAATAAAGATATTTAATTATTCGAATAATTCAAAAGTGACTGAAAAATGGTTTACACATCCAGATTTTATTAGCGGCATCACTGGCTTGGCACTTTGTACTGGGACTTTCCTTAGAGGATCTTATGGGGATATAATTAGCCAGACAGCCGTATTAAGCAATATTCTCCGACACACTGCCAATGAAAAAGAAAGGAACTAAATAAATTGAGGTCGAAACGAATTTGATATTTTCTATGGATTTTTTAAATAAAAAACAGTATATTACATGAAGACAAATGAAGCAATAATTTGATAATATTGTAATTTTAAGATTAATAAATCCTAATTGCAAATCGCCAATATCGCTGCAGTGGAATGAAGCACAAAGCACACTTCTAAAATTCTCGAAAATCCCCCTTCCCTACGCCAGAAAAAAGGTTTTCTTCCATAAGCCATTTGCTTACTCTAATTACATCTGACTTCCTACTCTTTCAGAGAGGTAAAAAGAATTTTTTCACTAAATTTATAGAAATTTGAGAGTTGAAAAACCAAAAAAAGTCCAAAATTCACAATAATAAAATATAGAAAGTTGAGGAAAAATCGTTTCGTTCACCGACATCGGTAACAGTTCGGCTATTGGCAGAAGGAGCACTTCAGCGATTCATAATATTGTTGTGATGAGCTGATCGCCGGATGCATCACAGACGGGACAATATCTAGGTCAATACCTTCGCATTCATCATCGTCGTTCGACCATTAATCGCATGCAACCCCATTTTCAATTATATTCCCTTTCATCGAAAATAATGAGAAAGGGGCCAACGAAAGAAAATGAATATTCATTGCAAAAGTTCACTGACATCGAATAGACGAACGCGATGTCAGAAGAATCTTAATAAACGTGCAATACAGACCCATTTTTGTGGCTCTTACAATGAAAACATTTTTTATTAGCAATGGCACTATACAACGATATTGCTGCAGGCACCCCTACCATCTGTTTCTGGATAATCCTAATGACTCTTTCGGCCACAGAATAATTTAAGGACGAAAATATGAGTCCATAGCAGTACCCAATATTTTACTCTCCATACTTACTTTCTCAGGGGAAAAGAAACCTTACTCCGCATGCACGATCTTAAGCAACGTTACACCCATGCACATTCCTCCCTAACCGCTACAAAAATTGGCAGAAGGATTCGTTTTCTTGGCACGGAATGCTTCAACTTTCGCATATACACGATTGCAGTATTGCAGTATCAAATATTTCGTGGCTCCATCAAATGAATGAAAAGTTCGTGGAATGTTTCGAACTGAAAATCAAGAAAAGGGGAAATTATAACCTCTGAAAATGGATTCCCATTTAGTGGATTCCTCGATTTAAAAGAAGGATACAACAGAAGCTCATTTAGTGCCTTTCACGATGAACTAATTCAATGAAAACAGTAATTTCGTTTACACTGAATAATCGCCGAGAATCACTGAGATTTAACGTCACTCGCGATTTTAATCAAAATTTTTTTGAAAAATTCGTATTTCATCGACAGATGGATCGGATGCTTTATTAAAAAAAGGTTGAAAAAAACTGAAGCGAAAGTTTTTTTATTCGGAAATAGAAAAAATTCTCCAACATTTTCACCGATCGGACATATCTAATATGTGCCACAATGAAATGCCACTAGAAGATAAGCTAAGTTACTCAGTTCGTCGTTCCTTTCCGCTGGTTGCTGGCGTAATAAATTTTTATAAGGGAATTAGTAGAGAACAGCAGTAACAATAATGGCTAATGTTAGCAGAAAATCCAAAAAAATATAAAAAATGAAAAATATAAAAAAATTGATAAAGGAATAAAATGACATTCCTCTTTAAAAGGCAAGTTTCCTAGGACTTTGCAATATTTAAAGCCATTTCTTTAAACCACATAAAATCCTGAGAAATCCTTAAAGAATAGGACTTTTCGATGCATTTCGACCGTAGCCAGAAAAATGCAAAAAAAGCCATTAAAAAAATAATTTTAATTTGGCAAGAAAATTTTCGCATTCTTTTTTGGTGTTTTCCGGAACGACGATAAACCAATATCTTAGTAAGTAAATAAAACACCTAAAATATATTTGCTTTGATATATAAATAAATATACTTTCCATTAAAGAATCTAAGCTTTGCAATTTTCTGATTTATTACTCCGCTGGCACCAACATGGCACGATGTGAAATCCGCTTTTGTGGAAGCTTTTATGAGAACCAGTTAATTGACGTTTACAAAATTTGATTGATGGATCAAATTTGAAGGACGATGTGGTCTCAAAACATTTAAAGTGTTACATTATAGTTACCAAAAAAAGTAACCAAAAACACTGAAAGCGAATCGCCGAGTTGCATGATATGATAATTCGCTCGCAAACCTCGTATTTGATAACAGTTAACACTCGATTAGAATAAATTAAAACATTAGGCAGTCGCAGAAATTTGTAATACGTAAAAGTGTGGATAATATGAGTGCAGTGCAACGCAATGCAGAAAAGTGCAGTACAGTGCAGTGCAACTTGAACAAAAATGGGCATACATCAATTAAGAATTAAAATAATATATATTCAAAAAGCTGTAATAAATAATTTATAATTTATAATAATAATTTATAATAATTTAAATAATTTACTGACATATTCGAAATCAATATTTCAACTTTTTCCCCATTCACATCCGCAAAAAAACCTATAGAAATAAATCTCGCTTTTTCGTCTAAGAAGTTGTTATTTTGAAGATCTAAAATTACAAACAAGAAAATGAAATTAAAAAAAATTAAAATTAGGAATTTTAACAGAACTGATGAAATCTTCTAAGTGCAAGGTTCTCCTTCATGCAGAGGGAGCCGACCTATTTCTTATATCTCTATTCAAATAGAATGTACGCACTGTGCGATAACAATCACAATCATCTGGAATCATGAAACATGGATTCGGCTCGATTTCAGTATTAACAGAAATCGAAACATGGAATATAGGGAAATTCGCAGGAAAGAAAAATGTACTGAGATTACCACTTGTGGATGAATGGTGAAGGCCGTTCGCTGCAAATGCAGCAATAAGAAAGCACTTAATGATCGATCTAACCAGTAATAATTCTTCGCCTTCTTTAATATATATATATCACTCCAATATTTTGTAAAGAAAAATTGCTTACTCGAGGATTAACAGATTAAAGGCTTCTTCTCGCTTAAAATTTATAGGTCAAACAATAAAGATGAGATAAATAGGGGATTATTTCATTTCATAAATCCTTCTACGATTAGAATATATTCCTTCGAGTGGCTCGCTGGTTCGTCTCACTCCATTGGCCATTAGTGCAAGTCGTTTCCAAGCTTCGAGGGCCATTCTTGACAAGAAAGAACTGAATCCATTCCTTTTTCCATAAATCGCTGGGCCGTTCAGAATCTCCACTGAATATATCGGTCCAGGTCTTTATCAGTCCTTCTCTCTTTGATGCCCCCTCACACAATTTAGGTGTGTGTCAGTTCCTGTAATGGATGACGAAGAACATGATCTAACCATTGCTATCTACCTGACGATATGGTGAAGATGAATATAATCATGCGAAGCTCTGTCCACTCACGTTCCTAAAGATTTTTGATTAAATCATCTGCAAAGAAACTTCTCTAAGAAGAATAATAGGTGGAGTCAGCGAAACTAAAAGTGGTATGCCAGTATTAGTAATTGTTAGATGAATAACAAAACTGTACTATAATAAAAAGGGAATATAATACTTGGAGATTAAACCACACCATTATTGAGAAAAATGTTCCTTGGACCAACTTGAATAGATCTGAAATATTGAAAAATATGCAGCAAGCCGATTGGTGACGATTTGTGACTAGCACAAAGACAACAATAAATATTCGTCGAACGGAGAAGCACTTAAGCATTTGGACCAATTTCACGCGAGAACATTATTTTTCCTCCAAGATTAATGTTCTTAAATGGTTTTCAGCTAAGTGAGAACGACTGTTGATGCCTTTTACGAACTAATGAACGTGTTACCTACGGCTTTAAAGTAATTTCTAGACAACCTGGAATAAAGCTTAATTCCAAATTATATTATCTGATATCATATATGAAAAGCAGCAATTTCTAAGATACTAATGCGACCGACTTACGACATAATCTCCAACAGAAAATTCAGATCTAAATCTATAACAAATAATTTATGAAAAAATTTATCACACTTTTTATCACAAGAAGCATATCACTCGCCAGCAATTTTATCATTATTAATTACTGATAACTGTCGTACTATATTCTCGCAAACTACATTATCAACATTTCGACTAGTGGGGTATTTTCGAAAAAATAGCCAATGTTATTCGCACTAAATGTGCAAAATAATTTTCGATGAAAACAAATGAGAATCACATGACAATGAATGAATGCAAAATCAAATTATTACACGTAAATTTTTGCACTAAAAATATTAAAATTTTTCGAATAAGAAATTGAAATTATAAAAAAACATTTTAAGAAATTTTGATAATTTATAAACTATTTTAAAATAAATAACTGTTAAAAGAAAAAATAAGAAAAATAAATTTGCATATCTTTAGTTTTAAATTTGAATATATGAGATCCCTTAAATTATTAAATTCAGTTACTTTAAAGCATGGTACTGGACCGGGAAGTTCGGAAATGCCTTATCGCAGTGCAGTCTGGGGAACCAACCAAACCAACAGTGGAAGCAGTGTTAGAAGAAATTATTTGGTTGAGAGATTAATTAAACCAAAATAAACAAACAAGAAATACTTATTCACATCTCATCTCCGGCAATCAGAAGTAATTTAAAAAATCTTCACCTTCACCTTTCACCTTACCACTTTTAACGACCAACACTCACCTCATTTTAAAAATTTAACCAATAAAATTTGTCAACGATCAATTGCAGATAAAATTTTTCAACACCGACATAATCATTTACATCCCAATTAATTGCAATTTTTCAAGATTATCTCTCAAATACCCTATAAAATTTCGTTTAAACACATTTATAACACAAACCATTATTATCTGAGCAAATAAACGAGAAATGAGAAATGATATGGGAAAAATGGAAATATCATCAATACATGAAGTTTCAATCGACAAACAGCACTGAAAGATCGATGAAGAACGGGAAATGAAACGAATGCATGTATAAATTATTATAACAATCGAATATAACATGCTGGGGGACGCAATTATGGAAGTGAAATATGCTCGGATGGGGAGAGGGGGGGGGAGGGGGAAGGCAGCATATTGCCTGCAAAACTGTGGTTTTCTTCGCTTCGTCTTCTAACAACAATCACAAGGAACTCGGGTGACACTTGTACTCCTATCATGGTACTTCTATCGCGAACCTCCGGTATCGGAGGGAGAACATTTCTCGCTACACGATCCTCTGGTACCAGTCAATTGAGTAAATAGCCAATTAGCCAGAAATGCCGAGTGAACATAAGACATTAGAGACTGAATATTAACATAAAAAAGGAATTGAAAATCTATTTTTTTCTTTAAAATTAGTTTAAATATCTGAAGAAAGCGACTTTTTAGCTTAGCGAATCGATTTTGCGAGAAAGAGTTCCTAGATTTTTGCAAAGAATCACTTATTACTGCTGTAAAATTATACATCATTTCATATAAATCGGGAGATAAAAACATCGAACAACCCAGTGTAAAGAAAAGAAGATGGAGTTTCACAGATCGAATAAAAGAGCCTATAAGGGAGGGAGGGGGGGGGGCTTGGCCTGGTTATTGTTCGTCTTCTAAGAATCCACAATCAACATTTCAGTGTGGCTGACTCGACTGATGTGTTGCCTTTAAACCGATTCTAATAGAATCGCTTGTCGATGCACCTCGATGTCCAACAACTGTATTAATTCATATAATTTATTCAAACTATTAATTATATTAATTATATTAAATCAACTGACTGGATTTAAGATTAAAATTTCTAATAAAAAATAACAGCAAAAAACATTAGAAAAATTCAAGAGAAAAAAGAACTGAAATCGACCGAACCGAAAATCAACCGAAATCGAAGCATTTACAATATAGTTGGCAGGTCGACCGTTTAGGTCGTTTAGTATGTCGTCGTCGGTGATTTGATTTCGACTGCAGAGATAGCAAATAATTTGGGCGAAATGAGAAAATAATCGCGTGTCAGTTGGTGCCCTTCGTTAATTTATGTATTTCTATGTGCGATGACCCACATTTTAAAAGAATTTAATCACTCATATGCTTGTTTAATCGTCGCATATGTATTAATAAAATAAATTAGTAAGCACAGGAAATTTCTTAATAACTAACGAATTATTACGATAAATAGAATAGCCTTAAATTTTTGTCATAATTAGTACGACCCATGTTACATATTACATATAAGAGCTTATGATTTCTAGTTTGCCTGCTTGCAGTGCGATTATGAGAGAATGAAAAAGGAAATATCGCCAGCACTGCTCGCTCACATAGAACTATAGGTGCATAGGTGCGTAAGGTGCATAGATGCGCTTCCAACATCAACTGCTTATATTCCTTTTAAATTGCATTTAATCGCCGCTATTATCAAATTTCAGAAATTTTGAAACAAAAGAAAATAAGAATATGATAAACAGTCGAAATCGGAAGGAATACGCTAAGAACATCTGGATATGTACTTGATAGTGGAATAGGACTTTAGGACATATTCATAGTTATTCTACATATACACCAGATGGACTTGTGATATCACGGCTTGGCTGTTGAGCATTTTTGAACAAGTAATAACATTTTCGTGCCATTCACCAAAGCAGTTCTTAAATATTATCATGCATTCCGACCATTCATTGTTTGACTGACAGATGACGGATTTTATCAATGAAATTCTTAATTTTTACTTAAATTTTGTTTAAGTACTTAAATTACTCACATTCTATAGTTAATTCTATTACCTTTAATTTTAAGTTAAGATATTAGAATAAAAGGTCGAATTAATTTGATCCAGAAAAAACCTGATGAAGGATCTTCTTTTAACAGTTCTCACTATTACTGGCTCCGCTGGCTACAACGATAAGACGTCCAAGCTGGTCGGTCATCGATAATAGAAGCCATTCTTTTTTCCACCGTCTAAGTCCATATATCGTTGGTCCACCTATACATTCAAAATTTTTCCTGGTTGTATCAGTCCTCTTAATTGGACCACCTCACTTTTGACGCCATCCTTCACAGGAACGAAAATAACGAAGTAACGAAAATCAATCAATTCAACTCCTCTAAGCTACGAAGAACGTGCGCTAAGCAGCAAATACAACATTCTTTGATGCTACTGTTAATAAAAGTGGTATTTGAGCGAAGATGGATGCAATTATATGGGATTTTATACATTAGGTGGATCAGTATAACGTGTCAGCAACTGCAGCGAGAATAAGACTCAGGATCAATGTAAATAAAACGAAAGACTTTTCGTCTTATGTGCAAGAAGCTGATAAAATGTCTCTTTTTATGAATTCATTACCGGTTGAGGAAGTGCCCGATTTTAAATATCTTGGATCCACTTTTATACCAAATAGCCATGCAAAATACGATATTACAACCTGGACCACTGCAGCTAGAAATGTGTTCTTCCGGTTGACGAAACCTTTATGGAGCCGTCGTGAAATTAATATTAAAACGAAAGTCCATATCTATATAGCTGTGATTCGCTCGATTTTATTATATGACTCTGAGACATGGCCAATGAGAATGGAGAATATTATGAGAATATTATGAAGCTATCTACCTTTGACCACTCTTGTCTAAGGTACATTTTATGGGTCCGTCGAGCGGATAAAATACCACATTCATCTTCGTTTAAATACCACTTGTATTAATGTTATTACAAAGCATCGTCTTCGATGGTTAAGGCACGTTCTCTGAGGTCCATTACAAGAATTATCGCATATATCGTTACTAAATTGTGTGATGGATGGCGTCAAAAGCGAGATGGGCCGCCAATCAAGAGCTGGACTGATACGGTCAGAAAAGATTTTGAACGTATAGATGGATCAGCAATATATAGATTTAAACGATGGAAAAAGGAATGGCTTCTATTACTGGCGACAATGGTACCTGACTGCGCCTCTTGAAAGCATCTTACCTTGTAGCCATTGGAGTTAGCCTAAATAGTAATGGTGTGAAGAAGACATATGTATATATATATTACATGAGATGTATATATATATATATATATATATATAAGATCCGCATCCGGATAGACAAACAAATACTGGCTAATCAACCATATATCATGATGGTACAGAAGAATCAGAAATCAACTGGTGATAGATATAGCAATACCAAGTGATTGGAAGAAAGAAGGAATATGAAAAGTATTGGAAAAATATCAAAGGATGGAAAAGGAACTGGGGATGTGGAAAGTAAAGGCATAATAATTGGAACTGTCCTCTAAATTAGAAAAATGATTTCAGCATATTCCAGGAACAATGAGATTCTGTCCAGAAGGCGAATTATTAGGAACAACTAAGATACCGTGCAGAACCCTCACTCTCACAGGCCTCGAGAGGACCCGATGTTGAGGATGATTTTGCCACCCTGTGAGCGATAAGGATGAGGACAGAGAGATGAGAGAAAAGTTTCTTTTAATTTATATAATTTAATTACTTATAATTTTTTTAATCCTTTAAAAGAACTTAGCTTAATTCTTATAGAAAAGAATTTGACGTTCCGGAAATAGAAAATATCCGCAAAGCGGAACGGAAAACAATCCCCAAGAAATTTCTGAACGAAAGATGGAAACGTCGCAGTTTGGATTCAAATGAAGAGTCACCGAAAAACTGCCGTATATCAAACGATTTATTATTTGTATAAAACATTGACTCTTAGAAACATTCAATAAAAGATAAAACACGGTAGCTGGTGAATTTATCTTTCCTATTAGCAACAAATATCACAGATTCGTTTCAGTGACAAGAATGAACAAGAATGTAGGTGACAAATTGTCATTAGAAGCAGAATACGGGTAATGACCTGCATCGCTACTGCGAATGACCCTCCGATGCTAGGACCGCACGATTTCACTCTAATAGTCGGCAGTTTCAGCCGAACCATAAATAGGGCACATTTTGGAAAAAAAATGAAATTTTTAGCATTTGAAGAAAATAAACTGTGATGGACTTTATCAACGTACGTATCTGGTAATTACACATTCTTATCTTATCAGCGTTTTTTAGCATTACTCTGATATCAAACTGACAATCTCTTTAAAGAATCTCACATATCTCACTTTGTGATATCTCAGTCAAAAATCTTACCTTAAATCTATTTATCCAGCAATTTAAATGTATAAGGGCTTCTTTTCTTTAAATGCTTATTCCCCCATAATATAGTTACCCACATAACCCACTTTTTATCACTCTTTATCATTCCTGCACTCCCTTCAAATAAACCAATTCGAGGAAAGTTGTTAAATAAATGTCGAACTTTCTGAGTATCGAATCGATCGAATTATGCGTATTTTGTTTTATGGGTTGAATTTTGCGTTTAGCACTACAAAAAAACGACAAAGTCTGGGCTGTTTTATCAAATTTTTTGCAAGGGTTGCGGAAGTTTTGCAACGAATCAGGACTCACCGGTCCTATTTTCATGTTCGCCATTAGTCAATCTTTGCCAGATGCACCATTTTCACGTTCTCTTAACTGTCCAGTAGCAATCATCATTTCTGGTTTGGCTAACCCAGTTGGCTAAAATCGGCAGAAGTCAGAGTCCAAATACAGGTCGGCGCCAGTAATAAAAGCAGCGAATCGCCTGCGGTTGGCACTCATCGAAAACCATTCGACAATCCCACTCGCATCAGGTTTGAAATGCGATTAAAATCTTTCATTTCTGTACTTTTCTGCTGTTGAGACAGCTGTTCTACTATTCATTACTTCTTTTATCACCAGAGGAAGAATAGTGCAGAGAGAGAGGAAAAGAGGTTCGTCCAAGGCTGGGAAGCGGTTGAGTAATTACGGCCCATTATCGCCAATTTGTCATTAAGTGAAATGCGAGTGGTGCTGGAAATCCACGTTTTCTTGTGCCAGCTGATTCTCTGCTGAGAAATTCTCAGTAAAACCAAACAAAAATGAAGGAGAATTTCTATAAATTAATGATCAGCAAGCTGCAGGAGAGATCCTCTTAATCAGTAAAGTAAATTATTGTGAAGGATTGAAGATGGTGGAGAAGGATGGTGAAATGGCAAGGAGGAAGAATACGGATGCTGTCGTCAGCGTTGTTCGTCGAAATGGGTAGTACGGAACGTCCGAGTTTATATTGAAAATAAGATTTTTCCGCGTTTCACTTAATCCATTTCCGCGTATACTGCAAACACTTCGACTGCATCAATGCAGGTTTAACTTTCCTAAGGCCGAATTTTTTAAGGTTCAAATATGGGTCTAATAGATTCTTTGTCAACAGCGTTCAATGCACGAGAAGATGGTTTGAGACTCATTATTGCTATTCTTGCGGGTAAATCATTTATCTCTTCTTTTATGGAAATCTTTTTCGTAGTCTGCAAACCTTATCATTTGTTCATTGATTAATTATTTTTATGAGATCAATATTTGTGTTATTTCGAAATAGTCAGTTGTCGAAATTGTTTTATTTTGATATCAGAAGACGTTTTTTTCTGATTTTGCTCATTTGGCTGATTGTTGGAAGGAGGCATTTCCAGCAGAAAGTCAATTGAGGATTAAAGTAGATCAGCATGTAGCAGCTCCTGAATTTCACTCTCATTGATAATTTTTCTCTCATCAGAAGATAGAAGTAAAATTTATGATAACTGTACCTTGATCGAAACAACATAACACTTGACTTGATATTGCGAGATTTCATCTAAGTTTTATGAATTTCAGGTTATCCATTAGCTGTGATCCACCGAACATTTCTCTTTAAAGCACCACGAAATGTTCAGCATGTTTTTTTTGTTCTAACTGGTCTTATGCTTTATTGGTTTAATTATGGTTGGTCCTTTTTTAGGTTCATCGTTTTTTCCTGATTTTTATTAAAATTGTTTGCTTGATTGATAAATTGGTCAAAATAAATTCAGTTTTTTGATTCAATTGATATGAAGACGAATTTTTTATTTTGTTTACTTAATTTTAGTTGTTTTATTTCAAATAAATAATTATAAATAATTAATTATAAATAATTACAAATCACAAATAATAATTATAATTACAAATAAATAATTATAAATAATAAATTATACATAAATTTTAACGTTGATAACGTTTTTTGCAGGTTTTGCAACGGTTCACAGCATTATTGCTACTATCAATGCCTACATTATAACAAATTATTTCGCTGGAACTACTTTATCTGTGATTTTAGCACATCTTGCATTCCTGGTATTACTTTTTATTTCTGTCCATTTATAAATTTAATCGGGGAATATATCTTAAGGAATAGAAATGAGTGATTTTTTAAAATTATTTAACTGTTTAATGAGGACTTATTTTTTTTATTTTCATTTGATTTTAAATTTCATGAAGTTTCTTTTTAAGGCTAACTTTTCCAAGATTAAATTTTTTCTTTATAAAAATGTTAAGTTTTCTTTGGTTTTTTAAGTTACATTTTGTTGTTTTAAAGCTCTTGCTCTTTTTCAGGGTATTCTTGCCGTATCCATTACTTCATTTTTTCCCATTAACATAGATTTATTTTTAGGGGCATTTGCTATTTGGATATTGGATGGTTGAAACAGATCAATACGATATAACATGGACAACGCCCTTTTGCATTATGACTTTGCGCTTCACTGGGCTTGTTATGGATGTATATGATGGAAAAAAGTCGAAAGTTTGTTTTTATTTCCTGCTTTGTTAACTGAATGAATTAACGCTAGTAGCATCAATCCGAATCGAATCCATTTAATTATATTATCTTGTTTCTCATTTCTTTTTTTTCACCCTTTAAACATATATAGGATAAAATAAAAGGTAGTCAGTCAAAAACTGCGATATCTGATCCACCTGATCTTCTCGAAATTGCTGCTTTTGGTTTTATATTTTGTGGAACGTTCGTCGGTCATTTATTTCCCTTTTCAAAATTTCGGTCTTTTGTCAATGGTGAATTTTTGAATGAAAAGGGTGAAGTGCGAACTTCCAGGTAAATTTATTAAAAATCATGCACATGATTTTCAATATTTTTCTTTTAGTCTAAGATAGCTTTTAAGCTCTATTTGGACTTCATTGGATACTTTCAGTTTGATGCCGAGTTTAGGTCGGTTTTTGGGGGGCTGCTTATATGCGGTTATTCATCTTTGGGGTAATTATTGGATCCCTTGCGATTATTTCAATTCTTATGAATTTCTTGTATGTTTTTGGCTTTTTACTTAAGAAATTTAATAATTTCATCGTTTTACCGTTTTACTGTGATTTTTCCATTCATCATTTTTATATTAAAAAATTGAAAAGCTTTTCCAAGTTCCATTATATTTTTTCGTTATAAAAATTTCTGTTTACAAATTTTCTCATAAATATGGTTATCCGATTATTTCGGATTTATTTATGAGTGTTTTATAATTTCACTATCTCGAATTTTGCTAATTCCTCACATTATTTTTACAATTTCTTTGGAAAATTATCGTTTTACTAAACTATCACCACATATTCCAGAATTTGCCGTTTTTTTGGAAACTAGTTTGGACAGTGCTATGGTTTCGGCTAATAATGAGCAGATACATATTCTGTTGGCTTATAAACGTCGGTTTTAATGTCTTAAATGTTGAAAGCGTTTTCATATTTGTTTGCATATTTGTCTGGATGTCAATTTTAATTTTATTTTATTTTTATTTTAATTTTTCCTTTAATTTTTACGTATTTTAGGAAGGAGCAGCCATATTATCTGGTATAGCTTACAATGGTAAAGACGAATACGGTGAAGATCGTTGGGATGGGACGCGTGACATTAACATTCTTAAATGGGAATTTGGTCTCGATTTTCAGAGCGCAATTGAAAGTTTTAATCTCGGCACCAATGCTTTTGCTAAGAAGTTATTTTGATTTTCAATTTCAATTTCATATTCAGTTCAGTACTTTGACTTCTTGCATATAGAAATTTTTTATTTTCTTCAGATGTTGTGGGTTAATGATTTAGAAACGAATTCGTTTATTAGATTTAAAATGGAAAATGGAACTTTATTTAAAATATGTAGAAGAATTAACTGAACCTAAAAATTAATAAGAAACGATTAATTTGATTTATGTTTTAAATGATGAAATTATAGTCATATTTTCAAACGATTACAATGGATGGGGAACAAAGTTTATAGTCATGCATTAACGTTGGTTTATCTTGCAATTTGGCACGGCTATCATTTAGGATATTTTCTGCTGTTTTGGCTAGAATTTGCTTGCGTAATGGCTCAGCGTCAGGTTAATCATTTCTATAATCGTTTCTTTTTTTTAGATTCTTTGATCTATAAAGGATACAAAAGTTTTATATTTGTTTTTCCATTTTAATGAAAATAGCATTCAGATTTAAAATAAATTTAAGTTTTAGCTGTATGATTTGGTTGATAAAATTCCTTCTCTACGAAATTTGATCGCACAGTCGTGGATGAGACCAGTAAAATTCATTTTAGGACGACTGATAATAAACATATCAATGTCTATCGGTTTTTTTTCGTTTGGTTTAGTGAAAACTCGATTGTGGATAAGAGTAAGTTGCTTCTGAATATACCCATTCTTTTTTAGTACGGCTTATTTCATTAAAAAAAAGGAATCTTTACTTTATTCAAAACTTTATCTAAAATTTGAGAAGTTTGAAGTGCTTAACGGAATGCTTTTTTTTTAGCCACTTTCATCAATGTACTTCTTGCCGCATATTTTTTATTCATTTATCTGGCCGTTATTTTATTTCCTCGTTAACAAAATGATGAAACAAAAAGTGGAGCATAAAAAAACTGAGTAGATTTTCTCATAATGTCAGTCAGTATTACATTATGTGATGCAAAGTATTTCTAAAGCGCATTTTTTCGTCTACTATCTTTTTTTATTTTGTCATTTTATTTCATAAACAATTTAATCCTTATGGTAATTGGTATTGCTTCTGATCATACGGTTTGTTTCCATTTAATTTTACGAATAGTTTTAATTTTTTATTTGCAGTGACCTAAAATGTATCGAAAAATTATTATTGACCTCTGTAATGTGATACTGTTCCAAAGTGATGCCTGTTAATTTTTTTAATAATTCACATCCTCGCATTGTCGTTTTTGTTTTTCTAAGTTTTATTAACTAGTTTTATTTTTTTTTTTACAGCTGTTCGCAAAAATGTCAGTTGTGCCATTCCGCAAGAATTTATAAATTTTATCGCTTCATTCCTTATACTTTTTATGTTTTTACGTAGAACATTCAAATCCTTGTTTGCTAATACTCTTTATTGATTAACAGATAGTTTCTGTTAATAGATTCTGCATTTTAAAGTTGTGCCTTTACAGCTGGTAAGATGATGAATGATGAGTTTCTTTCTTCATACTTTTAACTTGTTATTTATTTTTACATTTTTGTTTCTTTAAAAGGCAATAAAAGGTTTTTGGAAAAATTTCTCAAATTGGCGAATTCAAGAAAAGAAAAACCTCGAAAAAATATATATTTGTGGGCTTTTTTGCGAAAATATTGCACCCAAAGATCATTTCTCACAGTTGTTAAGTGGTTGAATGTATAAAATCCGATTTTTGTTATATATCTACGAAAGAACTAAGAGACGTAAACGCAGACAAGAAAGATGAAATTTTGAATGACAAAGAGAACAAAAATAAGTGAGAAGAAAACGCATGCCGGACGAAAGACATTTTCTTAGCAAAGGTCACGGAGGAAAATACAGATGAAATGACAGATGAAGTAGTTCATGATTTGGTGAGAATGGCAAATGCTCAAGGTACAAAAGGTTTAATTCTTTTATAGTTTAATGTTTCTTTTTTCCTACCCAAACAAATTTATAGGTAAATTGGCTTGTAATGTGTTGAATTTGTAATAAAATTAAATAAATTGACTTAATTCTGGCGATAAGGATTGATTGAATAGCCGAGTAAATAATGGCCCAGATAGGGCCACTGAGAGGGAAGAGTTTCCGTCAGCTTCCGCCTCCGGCACTTGTCACTAAAGAGTCCAGCTTTGGCAATTTCTATCGTGAAGATTTCTAACCGTTCTAAGCGTATCTAATTAGAAATGCCAAATGTTGACCACTAATTTTACTTTGAAACTGAAAGTATTTATTATGGGTGAGAATATTCCTTCGAAAAAACTGCATACTGCCATATTTATTTTTTAAAATCATTTTTTATATTAATAATAATTTTTAATGCATATTGCATATCGAACGATTGATTTATAAATGTTTCCCGTAAATAAAAGAAATATTTAGATAAATTTTCATAAATCAATAAAAAATTGTAAAATAGGGAGAATTGGCATTGGAACGAGGACCGACCTACTCAGGGAAATTCCCATTCTTTAAGTTAGATTCTTCGGAAAGAATTTACACGTATCGATGGACGATAGTGATATTCATCTTGAGCAAATTTTACCAATATTTGAAGAAAACAAGTGTGGGATCAAGGAGATCATAAGAGACTGTCAAAGAATTGCAGTAGTGTCTGAGGTAGCATTAAGAAAGTATGAGGAGAAGCAGGTGCGTTGGCCCTCTGTTCTGTACTAACGATGTTACTAAAGGCACTTTTAATTCAAACTCGAGTAGTTTTTAGACGACTATAAAGTTCATTCTTCAGATGGTGGATAGATCATATTTTTATGTATGAAGCGAGAAGAAGATTTTTGATTTTGATATTTTTATTGTCATAGGAATTTTGAATTGTTGGCCAGAGTAAAGCTATAATCAGAAAGTCCGAGTGGCGTTGGCTCACTTTTACTTTTATCCTCACTAGTAACTCGCTAGTAGAATTGTCTCATCCTCTAAAAGCCAGTGCGATGAGTCTGACCGCAAACGGTTTGTGCTCACCGCTTTTTAATTTCTTAATGGTTTTTTTCATGAGATTTTTCTTCTATAAATCTTCGACAAATAAATTATTTTTAAACAAAATTATTTACTATTTAAACTCTTCTTTTTCCTCTTTTTATTACTTTTATGAATTTTAAATTCCAATAATGAATGGATTATTTGTTTTATGGTGGCGTATTGCGGTGGATTATTGCATTAGGAAGAGCCATCGTCCGCCTGTAACCAAATAAATATTTAATTCGCTTGAATGAATGATTTTTCGATTTTTGTCGCTCATTCTTACGTCAAACTAATCAAAAATTTTCCAACTGTTAAATTAAAATTATATAATATTTGCCTAAGTTTTAAGTGTTACAGTCTTATAAGAGAACTATAAATATATCGAATGATTCAATGATAAGTAATTGCTGGAAATTTTGCTATTTTTTTAGATGGGAAACTTACCAATCAAAAAACGAAGGCTTAAGTAAATATTTGCTTTGAGCATAAGAAGTGAAGATTTGATTTTTGAAAGTTCATCGGTCTGCGTTTTGTAATCAAAGAAGTTATCAGCGTTTCTCACACTTCTGCTTAGGCTAACGCCACCGGCTGTTGGTCAATACGGTTAGAGAAATATTTTGGTCTCCACATGGCAATAAAAGACAAAAGCGAAAGTGGGCGCTAAGCACAACTTTGTAACGACATGTTTCCTCGTACGGAGGGAGAAACGTAATCATCGCCTCCCAATACGGTAATGTAAACCACCATTCCACTGGGCTATCTTTCTTCTTCGTTATCATGAAGTGGTTTGATAAGGAATATTTAGAGACAATATTTATAAGGAATATTCAAATATTTAAACTACTTGAGAGACAGTTAAGCGATGCTTTTATCGATAATCTGCCAGTTTGTATTTCATGTGCTTATTTTATTTTTCAGCCAACACCGATGGAAAAAACTGGGTATGCAGGAATTGCGAAAGTTTGTCTCGGGGAATTCTGGGTTTGTTTAACTATTTCATTTAATAGTTTCATACGAGTCATCAGGCCTGAATAGAAGGCTTCTATGATCTCTGCATCCCGTGCCAGTATTTAATCATATTGGCAAGTTATGCCTTTCTTAATATTATTTTTATTCTTCTAACTGCTTGCGTCTGGCGCCGCTGGCTATAACTCTTGCGATAAAGTCTTTTCTTCGTTCAGTCTTAATGTGATTCAAAAATAAATTTAATTTCTTTTATTCGAAATTAATTTCAGTCTTTTTTGTTCTTTGACATATATTTTTCGCAATGTTACTACTATTCTTTGCATAAATTGAGAAGTTTATATAAAAAAGTATTTTTTCAAAAATGAATAGTACAGAAAATAATTTTTTTCAATAATTTTTCAGGCCGGTAATCATACTGAGTTTCCGGATGCAAGCAAATGCTTCCAAAACTCCGTTTTATCTCTCGTGCCATGTGTATTTTTTTGGATTCTGTTCCCACTTTTCATGTTTCAAACTCACCGTATGAAAATCGTTAAGCAGTTTGCTTCTTTGGAATGGTCGTACCTATTAAAAGCCAAATTCGTAAGCCTATTCACTACTTAATTGAATAGCCAATACAAGACTTCACTAGTTGTAGGCTAGAAATTTCTATCACAGAATTGGCGATATGGCGCTATAGGCCAGTATCGCCAGTATTTTTTGTGCTTCTCTAGTCTGTGGCAAGATTTGAACCATTGTAAACGATATTCTGAGTCACGATAATCTTCTCGTCTATCCTGACTTCGAATGGTCAATACCATAATTAATAATGGGTTTGGATCATTTTTTCTTTCCCCGTTTCCTTTTACTTGCAAATGAAAATTTTATTTTAGGCAGTGTTGATAGGTTTAATAGCAACGACATTAACAATGCTTATTAAAAGCATTAAAGATTCACATTCTGAAGAAAATGATATTTCACCAATGAGTTTCATCCATCTTCCAGTTCAACTGATTACCATGGTTTGTATTTGTAATCCGTACGGCCGTATTGCATAATTATTTGTTTTCTGTCTTCGCTATTTTCCTGTTTTGCCATAAATTAAGGAATAATCATATCTTTAAGTATCATTATAGTTATGCATTGGTTTTTGTATGTTGCGAGCGAAATCATGCGGCATGGTGAGTTCAGGAATAGTTTATCTTACATGGATCTTATTTTTGTTATGTAAAGCTTATGAATTATTCCTGAATTATTCCGGCATAATCCATCTGGTAACATTTTTAAGTTCCAAATTTAAAAATTTCGGTTGTCAATTACGATGCATCAATTTTTTATAAAAATCCAATTTTCTTATGCTCATAGCATTTCAGAATTATTTCAGAAATCAAAGGAAATTAATCAGTTCCAGTTTATATTATATTTTTTTCAATGTATTTTTGTTATTCTGCAAGTTATCCTTTTTAGTTTCGCCGATTTTCGGCCTAAAACCGCTGTGGTAAATGAAGTTAGTTGCTTTTTCGTTTAGCAGTTGCAGTGAATAAAAAGTGTCATTAAGAGATGAGAGATCCATCTCGAGATCAGATCAATTGTTTATTTGAAATTTAAGAAAACCGTATTTTTTAAAAATTTTTGGTTTTACTTGCTTGCTAAGGTATTATTTGAAACCAAAATTTAAGATTAAACCAAAATTTTATATGATTGTGGTTATTTATAAATTGAAATTTATTCAGAAAGGCTTGAAAATTTCAGAAGAAAAGTCCTGAGTTAGATAGCTCTTTCCTGAATCGCATCGTATTGTGGTGGTTCAATCCATTACTTTTATTAGGTTATCGAAAAGATCTCGAGATCAATGATTTATTTGAATTGAACGAAGGGAGCACATCGTCTCATTTGGCTAGAAAGTGGCAACAACTTTGGCTACCTGTCTTCGAAAGTAAATATTAGTAATAAAGTAAATATTAGCTGAGAAATACTGAACAAATTTATTTTAAATAAATATTTCGGAAATTTTTACAGATTATTTGGCTAAAAAACAATTGATAGAATCATCATTGAATAATCCAGTTGATCCTCCAAAATCCAAATTCAGAATTTCGATTCAAAATAAATCTTTATCATCGAGGTTAAATTGAAAACTTTTGTTATGACTCGTAACTATGAGCAAAAGTAAATTTGCCACAGAACATTGTAATGCAGGAGATTTAAAGCTATTCTTCGTCTAAATTTGGTTAAATCTTTTCTAGAATGAAAGATATTTTTCGGTCGCGTTCAGGTCAACATAATTTTGAAGAAGCATCGAAAAAGCATCGGTCCGAGCCACCGTCGATAGTATGGCTGCTATTTGTAATGTTCAAGTATGAATTCTTGACAGCAACTGGCGCAAAGGTATTTTCAGACGTTCTACAGTTTACTGGTCCTTTCCTATTGAGGTTAATTCTTGCATTATAAAGGCCTTTACGCATATCAAATAATTTTTTTTTTATTTACTCACTATTACGTGAATAAATCATAATGATTTATTTTCCAGTGAATTGCTCAGATTTATTTCCACCTCAAATGTAACAATTTGGAAAGGTGTGGGCTTAGCAGTGGCTTTGTTCGTTTGTTCACAGCTTCGATCATTATTTTTAAATCATTATTTTTATTTAATGTTCCGTACCAGTCTCAAAGTTCAGAGTACGCTTACTGCTGCCATCTATAGAAAAGTACATGTTTTTAGTTTTTAATAAAATAATTTGCAATGCAAGGAAAAAGGGAAAAAGAGATCTCGAACAGCGAAAACTCGTCGAAATCTCGTCGAACAACATTGCTGGTTTGACTAGCTCCACTGGCAATAAGCCGTTTCCAAGCCTGTAGATCCGATGCTTTTCTTATTCCTTCTATTCTTGAAAGTAATTGAAGCCACTCCTTTTTCCACGTTTAAGCATATCGCTGGGCTTCTATTCAAAATCACCATAAATCTTACTTTTCGATCGAAGTCTTGAATAACTTTGCGTGTTTTTAACGATCCAGGGTTAGCAAATATCGAGATATAATTCAGTTCCCGTGTTGAAAGATGAAGAAATGATCTGACCCATGTAGGCGACGGTATTCTTAATGCAGATGGATAAAATCATTTGATTCTTTGTCCATTTGGCGAATATATTGAATTTAGATGATATTTTCCATTTTTCACTTTTATTGGCCATTTCATTAATCTCTTAAATATCGGAAAGTATTAGGACGACGCAGCCAGATATATGCGAGCTTTCGTTGTAAGGCTGCTTTTCCAGAAAGGTTTTGCCGCATGGAAGAGAAGGCACAACTAGCTGCAGCTCATCGAGCTGGAATTTTATTTTTCATCTGAATGGTATGAGAGTGATATCTAACACTTCTTGAATCGTTGATAAATTTACAGATTGATAAATTCCAAGCTTATTGACTTCTGGTATATAAGACGAATAGAGTTTCTACACTGGTTTGAGTTTTTAACTTTCCAATTTTACGATACTTGTCGTGAATTTGTAATATAGTGAAGTGATGTCGTAGTTGAATACCATCAACGATTTGACTGTTGTATTAAGTCGAGACGAATTGAGTGGTGTTAGATTGGGAGAAGTTGTGAACCAAACTAAAAGACACAACCGAGATACACCAATTTTTATTCCGTAAAAACACAATACTGATTTAACACAACAGGGTTCATATCTCATTGAAAGTGGGAGTGGTTTATATCAAAAATTCCAAGCATTGTAATTAAGGATCCGATTGGAAGATTGGCGTGTGAATTAGAAATGCCCGTATAACAGGAATACAAAAAAAGATATGAGCTTTAGATAGAAACAAAAAAAACATGGGAATTTGACGTGAAATAATCTAAGGAATGCAAAATGACTCATTACAGAAAACATTTATTTGATTACTTATGTGTTCGGAATTTGGTGGGAATTTCGCGATATTAGAATTCGCGACAATACTACGCTCTGGATTGATTTGTACATCTTTCAAATGTCGGGAAGCGGAATTCATAACCTGATCTCGTGATTGAATATTATAGGGGAGAGGAGTCAACATTGACATACTCTTTTGTATTTCAGTTCCCTTGCGCTGTTATATGCCACCCATTTAATAAGTCTGATTATTTTTTCTGGGACACCGTATTTACATACTCGCCAGAGCCAATTGAATCAAAAGCAGCGATAAAGTCGATCTGGTTTTATGTTGCTACCATATACTGCTACGAGTTCACGAGCTTTTTATTTTTCTCCTTGGTTCATGGTGCATCATGATATTAGTGTGATGAAGTTCGTGCGGATAATGACCCATAGTGACAATAAAATTATTAACTTACAAAGGGCTGTTCGCCACATAAGCAGAAGAGAGTCAAATATCTTCTCGAAAATAGCTATTCCTTGAGGCAGTACCTTCTATCATCTTTCTTGCGAATTAGGAGCCCATTTTTTTTATTCCAGTCAGAATACCAGTGAATATAATCTTTGCAGACGTATTTTGAAGAATGCTGGGCAGCATTTAAAAAGTTCAGCTTTTCAGCAGAAGATCTTCTCTGGGAGTTTCATTGAACATAAATTATCTTGTGCTGGGTTAATAGTTTTCAATTGTGTGACTAAGTTCATTCCAGCCTTAAGGGATGGCTTATCATAGTTAAATTTAAATATAAAGAGGATTTTTAATTTCCTTTACGAAGTTTCTAGTCTTATTTTGGTTCATTTCATTGGCCATCACTCGAGCTCCGGTTTTGCGAAGTAAATTTCCTCGGATAATTTCCGATGGTCGCATTCTCAAGTTTTTTCTCCATATTGCTCCAGTTTCGGTTTTTATCCTGTCTTGCTGCGGCCGTATAGTATCTCATGACATTGGCAAGCATGGGACCGTTTCTTCTAAAACGCACTTTGTGATCCTCCGATTCTCTTGAACGGCTTTCTTTCATTTCAACTTCCCAAATTATCGAATATATTTATCTCTTTTCCATTTCGTATTTTTATTTATTCTCTTCTATTTCTTCATTCGAGATGGCTTAAATGATTAATTATAACAAAATGATTTTTCACCTTAAATTCTGTTATAAATAATTTATTTATTTTGGGAAGAAATCTTTTATTTCAAAAATGTAATATATTTTTTTTTTGCATAATTCTTATATCAAAATTCAAATAGATTATTATTTCTTTTTGCAGACATTAAAATTATCGAATTCAGCAAGAAAGAACAAAACAGTCGGAGAAATTATTAATTTAATGGCTATCGATATCGAACGTTTCCAAATGATAACTCCTCAGATTCAGCAGTTGTGGTCGTGTCCATTTCAGGTATTTACGATTCCTTTAAATCGCTTGAAATAGCGCTTTTTCTTGAAAATGTAGCTTGCTATATTGATGTATAAATTGCTTGTCTACCCGGAAAGAAATGCTAAAATCTATAATGTTAAAATGCAATAAAATGAAACCTTTTGCTATCCCCCAAAACTTCTATTGCTTCGAAGAAAACACCTTCAGACTTACCTCGCTCCCTTGCAACAACCTTCCCAGTCTCTAATTAATAGCTGATTAGCAGCCTTCATCTAAGTGCCTTATTCTAGCTTCATCTTTTCTAGCAACGTACATCATTTTGTATTTGGTTGGCTGTACTGACTGTGTGTCTCTGTGACCGTTTCAGGAAATTAATTGGAAAAATATGGATAAGTTTCTAGTATCACCCAGATTTTGCTTTTAGTTACAGCTTTATTTTCAACAAAGATATGAGGTCTCAATTGAAGCGACATACCACTCGGTTATCTGCTTGAGTTTGTGGTCATTTGTGGCTATTTTTCTCAAAGAAATGGAAACATGATGCAGCTTTTTAGCAACTCAGAATCTGACTGTTATACTGCTTCGTGCATAAATCTGCATCCGCATTATTTCTTTTTGACTCCTTTGTGAACAGCCTGCTGACAACACCACTTCATTTATATCATTTTGGTCGAGAGCACTGAAGGAATATTTGACCCAATGATTGGTGATATTAAGAAAATTTAATTGGAAATGTATATAGAGGACCTTTTTAATGGGAATTCTAACCTTTGAAGGCAGGAATGTTATCCACGAGCCTCTAAGGATATTTTCGATAATATTAACAGGTGGTCATAATTTCTAGTTAGTTCTGGCAACAGTTAGAACGATTTTCGCCAGCACTACTGCTCGTATCAAGAACATATGCCAGCGTTTTTCAGTATGACAATCTAAGCCATTATAATTTCGACAATCTGATTTGATTCACTTTTAATTTTGTATTATTTTACACTATCTATCTTTATAATAATTATACAACACATGGTTTTCACAAAAGAATAAATTCACCGATAATATTCTACAAAATTCGATATTTTAGATCGCACTGGCACTATTTTATTTATTTTATGTTCTCGGACCTTCGGCAATTGGTGGAATTGCAGTGATGATTTTGTTCGTTCCGCTCAATATTTACGGCTCAGTTATCGTAAAACGGTGGCAAGTATGTTTTAAATAAATTCAAAAATTTTTAAGAGCTCTTCAAATCAAATTTCACATTCATTTTTGACACTTTTATTCCAATAAACTAATGAGAAACGATTGGACAAAAGTAAATTTGATGGAATCACAATTATAGTTTAAAATTCGCCGAACAATTCCCTATACTTTACTCTTTTAATCTTCTTATTGCTGAACCATCTGGTAAAGCATCCGCTTTTTGGTTATCGTTCGCACTCCTCATCTTTTGTTTTATTGCACGTACAAATTTTATTGAAGCACCGTGGTTGCACCGATGGTTCAAAGTAGTTGCCGCAATATTATTTAATATTTCAGGTTAAACAAGTGGAATTAAAAGATGAAAGAGCAAAAATGTGTAGCGAAGTGTTAAATGGAATCAAAATTATAAAACTGTATGCATGGGAACCACCGATGGAAAGAACAATTGAAAATATTCGGCATAATGAGCTGAAATTTCTTCAGAAATTTGGTTTTGCTAGAGCAGTTGTTGATACTTTCAATACAGCTTCACCTTTCCTGGTTTATCATTCTGTTAATCTTGTTGAAAAAAATCCTCAGCCTTGCTGGTCATAGCTATTTAATACTATACTCAATGCTTATATCTCATGGTTATTTCGGTAGTAATTACTCCTAAACGCAGTAATCCAACTTTAATACTTTTTTAGGTTGCAATACTGACCTTTACTTTATTCACTTTATCAAGCGAAAATAATATTTTAACACCTCAAGTTGCATTTGTTTCGTTAACTCTCCTCAATCAGTTACGTTCGCCGATGACTATGGTGGCCTTACTTATACAACAAATGGTTCAGGTAATTTCTAAACATCATTTGGTTTGTCAATTGATTCATTCAAAGTCCAATAAATTTCAGCTTTTTTGGTGTCATTTCTTATTCATAATTTGATATAAAACAGCATTGATATGAGGCGTTTCTCATCAGTTCAAAATTGGCTATTTTTCTTCTCTTCTTTAAACTTTTCTTCTTTCAGGCAATTGTTGCTAATAAGCGCTTAAAAGAGTTTCTTATAGCTGACGAAATTGATCCAAAAAGCGTCGAAAGGCTTCCTGCGGAAGGTTCGCAAATTAAATCTAAATGATTGTTTTGTCCATTTATAGAGTGGAAAGTTAATTAGACCAATTTGGTTTTTAATAATGTTTTTTTCAAAAAAGCTTTAGTACTACAATATTTATCGTACAGAAAAAGGTAATGCCATCGAAATTGAAAACTATATTTATACATGGGATAAAATGGACACCACTGCTACGAAATCTGTCGATATCAATTTGATCGTCCCTGTGGGAGAAATAATTGCTATTGTTGGTCGAGTTGGATCAGGGAAAAGCAGTCTTCTGTATTCCCTTCTTGGTATTTTTTAAGATAATACTGAGAGAATGCTTTCTTAACCTTATAGTTTTTGAACTTCATTTGCGATAAATTTAAATAAATATGGTTAAAAAAGTTATCGAAAATCGAAAAAAATTGTGTAATCATTTGCAATATTTAGGAGAATTGGATAAACTTAATGGTCGTGTAACTTTAAAAGGTAAAATTGCTTATGTTCAACAGCAACCATGGATTCTTAATTTGTCTCTTAGAGAAAATATCATATTCGGACGCAAATTTGATCGAATTTTATATGATAAGGTGATTGAAGCATGTGCTCTTACTGAAGACATTACTATGCTTCCAAATGGTGATTCCACCGAAATTGGTGAAAAAGTAAATTTATAAAATATTAGCATCACAACGTTTTATATCTGCTTCACAACGTTTCTTGAAGAAAATTTTATTTTTTGCATCAAAATTTAACATTTTAAGGGTATCAATTTGTCAGGAGGACAGAAGGCTCGTGTGTCATTAGCTCGAGCTGTTTATCAAAATTGTGATATATATCTATTGGATGACCCATTATCAGCTGTTGACAGTCATGTTGGGAAACATATTTATGACAAGGTCATAATAATCTTAATCCACCGAAAAAAGCACATCTTATGGAATTCTTTGGAAAAATGAAATTTTGAAAAAAATACTGAATTATTCTATTTAATATAAGATCCTCTTAACTGAATCTAGAACTTATCACTTTATCGAAATTTGTTATATTCTTTCATAATTTCAATAAATTCGCCAATTTGTAACAATATTAAAGGTTATTGGTCCCAATGGGTTATTACGAAACAAGACTCGTATTTTCGTGACACACAATTTGACATATTTGAAGACAATGAATGTGATTGCCGTTATTAAGGGTCAGATATTATGATATGTTGTTACTAGGAAAAAACTTCTTTATTCAGTCCAAGATGCTACGATTATTGTGGTGGTTGGTTGATCTGTCCAGCCTATTTCGACTATCCCATCTGTAGCCAAGTCGATTTCGATGGCTTATTGGCTATTGGCTTAAAAGTTCCAACCAAAAGGAGCTATGGTTCAAATTCACTAAGCATTATAAATTCGTTATAAATTCTTATAAATTCGTTTTCATTTTAAATGAAATAATAATACAGTTTATAAACAGTTTGTACAGTCACTCAAGAAAAAAGAGAAACAAAAAGGTGGCTCTGATTCGAACTGCAATGCTCGAATTCGGACGCAAAGTCCGATCTCATCTTCAGCTGACCTCAGCTTATGTTCTATTACTAATTTACGATATGCTTTGGTTATAAAAGAAATTTTCTTCATTTTTTCTGAGAAAAAAGGATTTTTAGTAGCAAGCTAAAATTTTAGGCAAACTTAAGGTGTCTTCTCAATGAATTCATCTATGGTATTTGAGCCTTGGTGTTAGAGGCGTCACCGGGAAATGCTGCGTAATTAGAATAGGTTGTAAGGTGTTATGGACTACAAATGGAATACAGCAAATTATTATTACCGCAAAATTTGGCAGAAAGATGACTTCAAATTGTTTAATTTGTCATTATATCGCATGATCGTTTATTTTTAGGCGGAACGATATGTGAAATCGGGAACTACAATGAATTGTTATCAAACGGTGGTGTCTTCGCTGATTTTATAGAGGAATGTAAAAAAGAAAACGAATCAACCGATGAAGATCGGAAAAAATTGGAAACAAATATTGTTAATGTTAATGATATTTACAATCAGGAGGAAACCGACGAATTTTTGAATGGTGATCATTGAATGAAGAAGTTTTTTTCTAATACGGCATTGGTACTTTGGCTGCTTTAGAAAGGCAGACCGATTTATTCACTGTTTATTATTTAAAAGACTAACAATGAATGGCAATTTTTATAGATTATATTGGATCTGGTGTTGAACAGGTTGACACTTTCGACAAGCAAGAGATGATACTTCGTAGTTATGTTTTTTTTATTCAATTCAATGAACTTGACCACTGTTTAATTACTTAATGTTTAATGTCAGTAAGTGGTTTGTACTTACCATTGGGTTTGTTTCACTGGCTGTTAACACGATTAGAAATTTCTTTTAGGGGAATCACTTGGCGATAGAAAAGTCGCTTGCAGTTTCTGAATTTTTTAGTGATAGGTGGTGTATTTCCATGCCATGGTGCTTTTAAAAAACTCCTTTAAAAATTTCATTCCTTAGTTTTAGAAGCAGAATGCAGCTTTTATTGTACTGATTTTTTTTCTAATAGCGCTTAATATTTCTAACTAGGCTTGCTCCGCTAATTTCCCGCACCAGACAAATTTTGCCAGAGAGTTAACTCGGCGATAGAAATACAGATGGACCATCCGAATTTTTGTAATGCTGGTTTATCTCTGCTCAAAGCGACAACCCATTAAGCCATTCTACCTATTAATACAAAAATGCTATACTATTAATGCTAACTGAGATTTTTCTTGACAACACACATCGTTATTTAGCATTATTTTAGACGTTCTTCTACAATATCAGCATTAGCAAGCAGCACTGAATGTTATTCAAGTTCAGGAAAGACATTATTATCAAGTCGTCCCCCTTTAATAAAATCAAAAACTGTGCTGAATGGGGAAAGCGCTAAAGAATCTCATCTAATACAAGCAGAGAAAGTAGAAACCGGCCGGGTTTGTTCTAAAATCCTTATTATTTTTCATGTTTTTCTAAATTCTTTGAATATTTTTTTTAGTAAAGATTATATTTTATAATCTTAGAAATAATTTTTTTATTTCGGCAAAATAAATTGGCACTTCTTAAGGTCAAAACTATGGTCTATCTTCACTTTGTACGAGCTGCATCATTTTTGATATCAGCTTTATTCGTGTTGTTCTTTCTTCTCTACGCAGCTTTTCAACTTGGTCGCGGTATTTGGTTATCACAATGGTAAGAATATATCTTATCATCTTTATAATTTTTTTTTATTCATTGGGTAAATAATTGTTTGTTTGGTTTATTTGGTTCGACTTTACGATATAATAGTTTTTTTCACTTTTCTTTATTTTCAGGTCGGATGCAAATGAGATGGTCAACAACAATAAAAATAGTAGCATGTCACTAGCTGCACGACTTATAGTTTATGCAAGTTTAGGCATTATGGAAGGTTAGAAAATGATGTGTGTTAGGATTGATGTGCGAAAGTGACATTTCCATTGGATAAGATTTTTCAGCGACATTCCTGGAAATTTTTTTCCACCATATTTTGGTTATATTCCACCTATCACGCGGATTTTATTTCCTTTGTGACTATTATATTGACATATTGCAGCCAGGCGTTTCTTTTTTTTTAACTATTTCGATGCCAGTTGCTCGAGATAAATTAGTAGCCCAAAGGACCTCAGACTTGAGGAATTAAGCCTTCATTTACAAATGATATATGCAGAAAATATAAAAATATACGCAAAACTACCTAACTATTTACAAGTTCATACATATAAGATGGTGCGGTAAGTACAGTGACAAGGTAAGGAAGAGAATCGGCAGTGTACATGTTTTTTTTTTTTTTTAAAGTCCTCACCATTACTGATTAAACTCGCTTCGCTGACTTGTCGCACTGGACAAATATGTCAGGGAGTCCCTTCGCGATAAAATGATAGATGAGTCGCCAGCATCACTCTAATTTTTGGGTTTACTTCTGCGGGGAAATAGATCCTCAGCATCGGCACTCAGAAAAGCAACAACCCATCTAAGCCATTCTATCCCCTCTCGGCGGTGCGCATGTAAACGATGACGGCACATGTGAATTTAATAACGTACTTCCGCATCGTTCCCCAATTTTCTTCTCCACTTCCTTCCTTTTTTTGCTTTTCCCTCGTCCTAAGTTCCTTATCACGATTCCCAAATAATCAGTAGTGGCAACTCGGGAGTTTATATAGAATTTGGAATAGGTCGAGGAAATGGCTTTTTTTCCATTCTTTGCCTTCCATTTTCTCAAGATGAAACTGTCTTCAGTGCATTTACCTCTAATTAGGTTTTAGATTTGTTTCTATGATTTTGGCGATAACTTGTAATCCTCGCCTCTCTCAGCTTAATGTTGTTATTGAGAGGAAGAAATATGACACAGAAATATGTCGATGCGGATAATCCACCATAAGCTATGAGATGCTTCCGTATTCGGCGACAAGAGGGATGCTAGAGTAGTATATTGCTTCAACCTGGGTCATCATAGCGACTTTCTGTATGAAGATTTATCACTGGATTAGTCAGTTTCGATTTCTCTCTATCTATTCAGATTAATCACTTTGCCTTTATCGTCTTTAATTTCAGTGATTTGCTTCTTTTTGTCGCTGATGGCTTTGATATTGTGTGGAGTTCGGGCTGCTCGCAATCTTCATTCACCACTTCTTCATAATATTCTGCGATCTCCAATGTTATTTTTCGATACAACTCCGATAGGTCGAATTTTGAATCGACTTGGAAAGGTGAAAATATTGCTTTAGCATTTATTTTTTTGGATAAATATGGAGAGAGCTAAATAATAATTACTCAGCACAAATTGATAATAATTAGCATGACAGTTATCGCACTTCTTTCTAATAGTGATAAAAGAAGTGGTTGAGAATTAGAATAAAATCATAAATTAGAAGCGAAGCTAGATCTGTGTTAAATTCTTAAATTTCTTGTTGACCAGCAATAATTTACTCTTTATTTATCATTGATAAAATAGTGCAATGCTCTTTACTTGAATCGCAACAAACTTTTTTTACTTCTGGCAGCACTCACCACTTCTGGCTTCCCTAATTCCCCTCGCTCTTAGAATGGTACCTTATCAGAGAGGAATATCAAGACCTTAATTGACCATATTCGAAGCAAAATCGACCCAGCCGACTGTTTCGCTTCAATAAATCCGTACTTCAATATCAACGAGTTACAATGAAAATAACGAATATTTCAGGATATCGATGTAATCGACCAATTACTGCCACTAAATTTTCGTTATTTTATGATGTGTATAGTAAATGTGTTATCCACTCTCATTATTATAACCATTTCTACGCGGTTTTTTATCATTTTTATCATACCACTCGCTGCTATATATTATGCATCTTTGGTACCTTTTTTCTTCAAATTTTATTATTTTGATCTTTGATGTCGGATTGAATGACATGATAATTCTTTTTAAGAAATTTTTCGTTCCAACATCAAGGCAAATGAAACGGTTGGAAAGCATCCATCGATCACCAATTTATTCACATTTTGGTGAAACTATTCAAGGTTCTGTATCGATTCGAGCCTATAATCAGGTAAGTAAATTGATTTTTTTTCGATTTCAACTACGGTTATTTTCCAACAACAATTGTTGTGATAATTGTTGTGATAAAATTCGAGGAAAAAATAATATTTAGCTGCAGCAATAATTTAAAATAAAACATAGTGTTATTTTCTGGTAGGCCAATTTTTGAACATGCAGGTTGCATCTGAATTATGAAATAATCATTCAGGTCGACAGATTTTGCGAAATATCTCAAGACTGCGTTGATACTTACATTCGAGTTAAATATCTTAACCTGATATCATTTCGATGGTTAGCTGTGCGACTAGAGTTCATTGGCAATTGTGTTATACTTTTCACCTCTCTTTTCGCAGTTTTATCACAAAACTGGGGAATGGCGATAACGGCCGGTATTGCTGGTCTCAGTATATCGTGTTCGCTTAATGTTTGTCAATTTTTTTAAACTGCTTGATATGAACGAGTTCTACGTTAAAAGAAATGACGAAATCAACAAAATTTTAGCAATTTTATTTAAAAAATAATGAAAACAGAAAATGGGCTTGGGTTATTCAAATAATTCTCGCGACCTCTGCAGGTAACAGAAGCATTGAACTTTGCGGTGCGGCAAATTAGTGAATTGGAATCCAATATCGTCGCTGTTGAGCGAGTAAAAGAATATGCTGAAGTAGTTACTGAGGTAATATGTTTTCACTAAATTTTAAATTTTAAATTTTAAAACTAAATTAAATTCTAAATTTTAAAACTCGAAACGTTTCTAAATGACTAATGGTTTTCCAGGCTGAGTGGCGAATTCCTAATTGCATAAAAGAAAAAGGTTGGCCAAATTATGGCTCTATTGAATTTCACAACTATTCAACTCGTTATCGACCTGACCTTGACTTAGTTATCGAAAAAATGAATGCCAAAATTTACCCAGCAGAGAAAGTTGGCATTGTTGGGAGGACGGGTGCAGGTAAGAATCTTTATTATTATGTGTTGAGTTAAATAATAAATAATAATTAATAACAATAATAAGCTGTAAAATTACAAAGGATTGAGAAGTGGCTAATTATTAACATATTTTTAGGAAAGTCTTCCCTTACTTTAGCTTTGTTTCGAATGATTGAACCTACTGAAGGGCAAATCCTAATTGATCAGCTGAGCATTACTGATCTTGGATTACATGATTTACGTTCCAATCTCACTATAATACCACAGGTAAGATCATAGGCGTTTTCAAATATTTAATTTATATGCTAAAACATCAAGCAAAAAATACAAACAAAAAGATGAGAAAAATTTTAAATTTTTAAGTTGAAATCGCATTCTTTAAACAAAACTCTAACCAATGATGTTCTTCAGGAACCCGTCCTCTTTTCTGGAACTCTCCGCTTCAATTTAGATCCTTTTCAAGAATATGAAGATAATCAAATTTGGCAGGCATTGCACTTATCGCATCTTAAAAGCTTTACTGATGGATTAACAGATGGTTTAAATTTCACGCTTACTGAAGGAGGTGAAAATATGAGCGTTGGGCAACGTCAACTTGTTTGCTTGGCTCGAGCTTTACTGCGGAAGAGCAAAGTTTTGATTTTGGATGAAGCCACGGCGGCTGTGGATTTACTTACCGATAATCTTATTCAGGATACCATTCGCCGAGAATTCAAATCATCCACAGTTGTAACTATTGCACATCGACTTAATACAATTATGGATTATGATAGGTACGTGGTGTTTTTCTATATATTTAGAAGAATTGTATATTACTTTTTACTTTTTAATTGAACATTACCAAATTGGTTATCAAAAAAAAATTTAATAAATATTTACAAGTGAAGAATAAATTTTACAAATATTTAACAGTTTCTTTTGTAGAGTGATGGTATTAGAAAAAGGTCGAATTAAAGAATTTGACGCACCACAAGTTCTTCTTTCCGATCATTCATCAATGTTTTACGCTATGGCTTTAGATGCTAAACTTATCGAATAAACAGTGCATCATCAACAAATACAACAGATTTGATTTTGTGTATCAGTAATAATAATAAACTATTTCACTCTTATTTTATATTTTTCTTGTTGATTCTTTATCAGTTGGTCGTAACAGGTTCACAGCACTCGTACAATTAATGAATTTGGTGTTGCAGTAAATCTTATTGAAGCTACAGTAAAAAAATATATGAAGAAAACGTTTTTGATAGCCTTCAGAAGTCTAACCATAATGAAACAATTTTATAAAGAAAATTGAGCAAAAAAATAATGAATTAATGAAATAACCAAACACAGCAAAGAACCAACGGATAAACAATCAAGCGAATAAAACAACGAATAAACGAACAATTGTACTTATTAACTCGTGCCGAATTTTTTAAATAAATGTTAAAATATTGGGTTTAAAATATTGCTATTTTCAAGCAGAAATTGCATACCACATCATTTAAACCATTTGTTCATCAATAAATTGTAAGAAAGTTAGTAAGTGAACTGGCTGATCTTTTCTTGAACCAATGAAATCAATACAAATAATAACCCGTTATAATTTGGTAAGAAAATCCAACTAAAACATTAACTAACTAAACTAATCATTAGACAAAATTATCGAGAATTACAGGTCAGTTTTAGGCGAATTCCTTTTTGCTTTGCCATTATACGACTGTCCTTCAAGTAATATATTACTAACTTCCTCTTGCTTAAGTAAAAAGTCCTTAGCTTCCCAAGCATCTGAACCATCCTGGAAAGTAAATATTGCTCGATTGTCTTCAATCACAAAAACCTGCAAAAACCTTAATTCATATATATCATTTCTTAATTTATGGAATTTTTTATACTATCTATTTATTAAATTATTTGTTCATTAAATATTTAAATAATAAATCTCATTTACTGGGCTACCTGAGCCTCAATATGTGCATTGTTGAGACTACGATTCCACAATCTAGTATAATGTTCAGTATAATTCTTAGGTGCAGGTTTATCATCAACATCACCAACAGTGACAAACATCATAACCGTTTGTCCCTTTTTTGACTGTCGCAAGAAATCTTCCGGAGATGTCACCTATAAAGATAAAATAATGTAAAATCTTTACCATATAATAATTGCACCAGGATGGAAAAGTGGTCTTTGCTCTGACTACCGTCTCCGAGGTCATGATCCAGCCTCTCCGATAGAAACGAAGGTATCATTAAAAAATTGGGAAGATGATAGGCAGTTACCTGCATTTCTATTCCCAAATGACTCCTGGGTAAAAAAATTTTAATCCAGCCAGTGAAACAAGTTTAAACAGAAAAAAAACAAACGCTATCCATCCACTTACTTTAAAGTAATTCCTTCAGTTTTTAAATTGCAAGAATTGCAAAGCTTAGAGTTGGAAATATATTATATAAATTATATAAAATTATATAATTTAATTAATTTCATATGTACTATGATAAGGAGAGAATGGCTCAGTGGGTTGGTGCTCACTTCAGAGCGCCGATGCTTAGGTCCTACTTCCAAGAGAAGTAAATAAACGTCCAAAAACGCGAGTGATGCTGGCAGCTCACCTATAGTTTTACTGCTAAGGGACATTCTAGCATATTTCTAGTGCGACAAGCCAATAGATTGAGAGAAGAAGAAGAAAAGTAGACATTATATTATATATTGCAAGAAAAGAGATGATAAATGGCACCATAATAAATTTTCTCTCTCCATTGGAAGAAATCTAGTTAAAAAAAATAAAAAATTCCTAAACGCTTGCTGCACCTTCTTCCTTAATTCGTCTATATCGACCGGCCTCTGCGGTCTTTTGTGATATGGTTTCTCATCATCCTCCAGTACATCTTCATCATTCTCTTCCCACTCCTCGTAAATTCGTTCAAGATCTGCTTCATTGTAATCAAGAATACTCTGGAAAAGAAAGTGAGTTACCGTCGCAGTGACCATAAACCAACATTAACTGAATGTCTTCTCAACATCACCTAACACTATCGTATAATGCGCCAAAGATCGCAGCCCCGGCTCCTTATTTAGGTTTGGATTTGCTTCTCTAATCAAAATTTTTGTTTACAACTTTTCGAAGAAAGCGACAATAGGACACATTCTCGCTCTCGTATAGCGGATATACAGTAGCAATAAGCAGCTGTATGTTCTCGGTTATCAAACGGCAGATAACCATGTTTGCTTATCATATCACAGATAACGAGAGAAAAACCTGACTTTTTTCTTCGACTTCGCTGAACCACCAACGACGACCAATAAAATGTGGAGAGCCAAGAATGCCAACTTGAAAAAGAAACTCTTCTCCATATTTAAGTCAAATAAACGGCGAAAATTCAATCCGAAATGAGTTTTCAAATTTTGCCATCTACTAAAAGTCAGCCAATTTTTTGACACCGTTTTGGCAATTTTTGGCTTAGAGTAAAACTCGGCCTTAAATAATTCGACACCAAAGTCACTTTTTAATGTGAAAAATTTGCTGTCGTTTAAAAAAGTGCATCGTAAATTGCATTTTCAGGTAATTTCAGCATTGATTTATTTCATTTATTTTGCAGTAAATTAGGAAAAAATTAAATAAATAAATTAATTAATTAAAATTGCAGTCGATTAAAACGTTGAAGATTGACCTTTTTAGATTTCTTTGCCTTTAACGCGTTTTTCCCTTAAAAGTTTTATTTTCGCAATTTTTTCGAGGCTAATTGTCGGTTGTGGGAAGCGTGGAGGCAACTCGCCATTTCTGATTTGGCTGGCCAAGTCGGCAGATTTATTTCCTTCGATGGAGGAAACGATCCCTGGCGGCCGGCCTCATGGAACTACCACTGAGCCATTTTGGCCATCGGAGCGACTTCATAACGATTCTTTTCCCATGGCTTATAAGATGGATGGTACCAGTTATTTGCAATTGGAGATTGGAGATGCAACGAAGTCGCATTCATAAATTTGGCGGAAAATAAAGTTTTAACTTATATCACTCGGAAGAGAAAAAATAATGAAGACTAAAACGAAAGGCTTAAAAAAAGGCTCTGGCTGATGGTTCCGATGAATTTTTGTAATAGAGAAGTCAGACCTCTAGAAAGAGACCGAGATTTGAGATGATTTGAGATGATTCATTGATCCCGTAAAGGCTATGAAAACTGAGAGTAAGTGCTTAGCAAGTGTGAGGTACCAAATATCTTATGGCTCCAATATATGCATCTGCTTGAATGTGGCTAAATTTTTTGCTTATTTTTGCTTATATTTTAGTAAAGTGATTTGGCTTGCAACTCTGTCTACAATTTTCTCGCCTATAATTTCTTTCGTCCTCTTATTTGCTATTGTTTTACGATTTGTTCTATTGTTTATGATCGGAATTGTTGGTCGGAATCGGAATTTAGGAGTTTTTTAAAAGTATCTTCTGCTACTCCATTATTTCATTTTTCAACTAGTATTGCTACAAAATTTCACTGCATTTTCATCGGAATTTTAAATCATTTGAATATCGCTTAACTCATTAAAAATTATTTGATTATTTCATTTTTTACCTATCTTAAATCATTAATTAATTTCAGCGTTAATAAAATTAGGAAATTGCAAAGCGGTGCAATGGTCATTTCTGAAATCGCTTCGAATTTCAATTATTTCTCGCTGATTATTGCTTATTCTTTTTATGGTGTGGTTTTCATTGTTGGAGAAATCGCTCGACGAATTGTTGAAAGGTTTGTTTTTCTTACTTTTCATACGAATAAGGGAATTCCAGTAATTGTTATCTAATATAGCCATCTCTATATTCCCATCCAAATTTATTTGATAATTTCTTTAGATTAATTTCATTTATGTGAATAGAATTAGACTGTGAATTATTATATAGCGGTTTATAAAGAAAAACAGAGGTAGAAGGAAGGTGAAAGAAGATTTGAAGAAAAATGAAAGATCTTATTCAGATTTATATCTCCTGGAAATGTTTTGCATTGTTTTCTCATCGAAGCGATTGCAACAGCGCAAATGTGCACATGTGTTTATGAAAATGGTATGTGTGTTCACATTTTCTATTTTTTATTTATTTACAAAATTTAATAATCGTATTTATTTTGTTTCGATTTATTCTAGTTCTGAACAACATTATTATATTCAAATTTCAGCCATTATTTTACGGCACTACGGTGCTGTTGGTTTCTTTTTTGTGGTGGCATCGGTACTTTTCCTTGGCGGTTGTGTTAATCGAGGCGCTTTTATTTCACCACTTGCACCAATCGAATTATTTTTTTATCAGACAATTGGGTGAATTATTTTTTCATAAAATTTTTTTGCATCAGTTTCTGAATTAAACGGAAGGTTTATACTTGCCTGAAACTAATTTTTTCCTTTTTTCAAAGTACTATATTTTTTATCCACTTTTATGCGAATTAACTAAAATTTTGACGTAAATTCTTATTTCTTGTCCTGTTTTTTTTTTTTTTTTTAAATTATCATTTCAAATAACTTATTCATAGTAATAATTTTATTAATGAGTATTGATAATTTATTACAGCATCGAACGTTTTCTTGCTCTATTATCAGCTGAATTAATTGGTGCATATTCTGCCTTTAGAATTGCACGACAGCTGTGGTATTGGTCTTTGGATTTATCAGTAGATCATATTTTGAACTATGAAACATCAACATTTTGCTCGTTTACCTATAAAGTTTATTTATTTTTTTGTTTATTTTCTTTAAGAAGGATTTGAATTCGATTTATTCATTTCGATTATTTTCGTCTCAAAGTTGCTATTTGAGAAAAATATAGAATTTGTTACGAAGTGATGCTGGCTTATATTCATTATTTTATTTCATTATTTTAAGAAAATTTATGAAAATTACGAACACTTCTAATACAATTTGTAACAATTTAGGTGCCTTTCGCTTTGGTTCTTGGATTTGAAATAATCGCATGTTATCTTATGCGAACTATATTCAGTTATGTTTCTGTTATGAATTATAAGCAATATTTTATTCCACCTATTATTTCTGCATTCTTAACTATCGGTAATTTTATTTGTTTATAATTTCAATGAACTAAGCATTATTTTTTAAGTAAATATGATGAAGGAACTAATAAATGTTTTTTATAAAATATTGCCATTTCCATGCATTTCCTACTAAGAAATCTTTCTTAATACATTTTTTGTCTTTTAATTTTGCAGAAATAATTAGAAAAAAATTGTTCCTCTTTATTTAACCTTAGTTTAATATTAAAATTTTCTAATGTTGCTGAGGCAACACACCATCTCAACTTTACGTAATAGAAAAAAATTTTACTCCTTCAGTTTTAATTTTTATTGCTTGAAGGCTTATGTATTTAAATAATATTTTTATATCAACTCAACTTTCATTCGATACTTGTAGTAATTTTTTACTTTAATTAGCTTTGGTGATTATTGGCATTCCTGGTTTAAATCCTATCGTGGCTACATCTCGTTGGTATGGCTGTGATGGGCTAACGACCTCTTGGTTTATTACTGTGTATTGGACATGTCCGATAATTGGTTGGATGGCTTCAGCGATCATGCAAAAACGTAAAAGTGCAGTTGTAGAGAAGAAAAAGGAATAATTTATGAAGTGTCAAAAATTTTTTCTAGCGATTCCTTTAATAATTTTGTCTTCGCATTCGTAATTCATAATTTATAACTACATAATTCATAATTTTAAACTACATTTATGATATAAGATCAATTAATCAAATTTAAGATCAATTAATTTTTTTCGCATAGAAGATGGAAATTGATGGAATTTTTTCTTTTTTTTCGAAATATTATCTATGAATCTTCATAAAATTATGAGAAATATTTAAAACATTTACGATAAATCTTCTTTTTCTAACAGGTGTCCATTACTGGTTAGGCTAGCTACAACTCTAAGCCATACAAACCGATCGATGTTATGCCTGATATTAAAAGGAGTCACTCCTTTCTTCGCTCTCTCGCCTACACGTTCAAGATCTCCTGACTGTATCAGGCCAGATCTCGATTGGTACACCTTGATTTTGACGCCATGCATCACAAGATTAACGATTATTGACGGGGCATATATAGCCTAACCAACGTAGACGATGCTCCGTTACGATATTTTGAATGCAGATTGAATGCAGTTTGAGTGAATGAATGAAGAGTAATGTAATCATATGTGCCAAGTGAATATGTAAAATGTATGTAAAATGTATGTTAAGTGATAAGGGGTCAAAGGTGGATAGCTTCGTAATATCTTCCAGTCTTGTTTCGCAGCTATATAATAGGTCTCATTGTAATAAGATAGGTGCGAACTTGTTTTGACGATTTCTAGGTGATTTAAAGGCTTCGTCAGATGAGAGAATGGATTTCTAAATGCTTGCACTGTAATTTCGTTTCCTACTTAGCCATTTGGTATAAGAGTGGATCCAAGACATTTAAAATCTATTTATATCTATTTATTACTATTTATATCAAAGTGGAAATTGGCGTATTCTAAAAAATTTAAGCATATAGTCATCAGATTTCGATGAGAAGAAATTTTTAATAAAACAAGTAACACAAACCACAATGAACTTTTTAATATTCTCAAATAACAATTGAATCCGCCGTGCTTGGCTTTTAAGTTTAAAAACTAATGAAAACTACCAAAGAATGAATAATATCACCAATATTGCTGATATGAAATAATATTAGACAACAATCCTATCCTGGAAAACGTTTGCAATGAAGATAATCCATGGATTAGCTGCAAGATAAGTCGTTGTTCTTTCAATTTTATTCTAAGATGCTACTCATCAACATCTGTTGCAAAATTTTCATCTTTTTATATTTTTATTTATATAAATTTATATTTATACTTGTTTTCTTTTGGCATTCAACGTTTATGGTTTAACTGGTTTAGCGATAATCAGTATGAGACCAGTGAATCACTTGAGGCTAAAACTATAAACAACTTGCCATCTGGATTTAATTTTTAATAACAATTTTTAATACTTCTTCAAGAAGAGCGGTCCGACCGCGATATCTCTAAATCGAAAAAGTTTTGGAAATTAAAGGTTAGAAAAAAAGTTAGAAGGGTTAAAGGTTAAACTGAGGTTAAGATCAAATGGAAACCTTTAAATTCTTCTTCTGATGTTTATATTTAGTTAAATGGAAAGCGACCAGCGTCAATTGATAAAAATTAATTAAACTTAAATCTTATCTTAAATTAGATCTTAAATTTAGATTTAGATTTTTAAAGAATTTAAAAGAATTCGAATTTTCCACTCATTTTCTAAATGGATTTCTGTCTTGTATTGAAGAATATCTTTTTCCAAAAAATCCTCATTATAATCCAAAAATCCAACCCTCAAAATCCTCATTTCTGCCCGTGTTTGTGGATAAATGGGATCGACTTTTAATGAAATTTATCTTTGAAGAATTTTTTTCTCTTTTTTTGAAATGCAAAAATAGTATAAAAATTCATGGCAAGGAGGAGTTTTTTTATCAATGGCAAAACCAAGTTGTCATAAAGTGGGAAACTGTAGGAAATTTAACATTTTCCACGGTCGGACATTCAAATCAGGAATGCCAATAACCACCAATTTTATTTTGTTTTCAAAAATTCAAAATCAAAAAAGAAATTCAGTCAATAATCCATAATTTCTAGTCCATAATTCGCTATAATTAAGTTAGCACCACTTACCATTTCTGGTTGGTTTCGCTCAGAAGAGCTTATTAGTCGGATTACTTTACGAGGGAGTATTTGGACGATTTATATGGGTCTACGATACTAAAATCGTAATTTTCATAATGCTGAGATTTCGCTATGATAACTTCCATCCTGAATTGTTTAAGATTATTAGGCAATGAAGCTGTATTGCTAAAAACTTTACGAGTGTTTTTACATGAAACGTGTTTGGAGATTTTTTCTATTACATTTTTTCTGAAATAAAATTCCTAATCAAATTTCAAATATTTTCTGTTTTTTTGCGAAGAATTATTTTTATTTTTACTTAAATAATGGAAAAATTTGACAATTTCTGATATCAAATAAAAGGCTAATGGCAGCCATTCGTTTAATTCATTTTCAGTTGGAATACTTTATTTTTTAAATTATTGACTTGTTTTTTTTAAATTTGCTATGAAAAATCCGTGATTTAGCTCATTTCCTCTAAGAAAGAATCTATAGGAACGAATCCATGGAAATTTCCTCTCTTCAAACTTTAGAATAAAATTGGCGAAAATGATGAAAGTACGCAAAAAAATGAAAAAGTAATTAAGTTAAGCAGATGGAATGAAAATTTTAGATGATAATTCGATTTCAAACGGTTCTTTTTTTCGTTCTACGAAGAATTTTAATCAATCGTTTTATGAAAAATTCAAAGGAGGTGGCGAAGTTATTCCAGTAAGAAAAACATGAAAACTAAATTTATTTCTTTAGAAAATTGGCAATATAACAGATTATTTCAACCAAATATTAGAAGAAAACTGCTTCATTCAACCAATTTATGTTTGTTGAATCAATTCATAAGGGTGGCCAAGTCAAATTTTATGAATGTATTCTTATTGTTTTGAGCAAATTCGTTTGAAAGATTCGCAGTATCCGCATTCCATTCCACTTTGGTTGGCGCCTTTACACGAGTTAGCGGATAGAAATCGAGCACGAATTATTTGAAGTTCGAATAAATCAACAATGAAATATTTTTTTTAGAAAAAGATTCTATCATATGGAAGTGATGATAATAAATGATGGATATATTTTTGAATTTCTACCTTCCTTATTGTCGCCTAAACGTAGCGAAAGTCCTGTCAAAGCATTTCAAATATCATAATCGCTTCTTTTGGGAGCTTGCATCGTTACTGGTTTGACTGACGACCATAAGGCATTTTCCGAATCTTACGGTCCGACCCCATTTCCCTTTTTCTATCGCTTAAGACCATACTTCGTTGTGGCCTCCTGTGCGTTTGAAGTCTCTCCACATCTTCACTGGGCCTCCATGTTTCTGACAGCATCCATCGCAGGATTTAGTGTTATGAGTAATTCCTGTGATAAGCAACGAAGAACATGATTCAACCAGTGTATAACCAGAATAATGATGTACTCTATACAGACGCTGTTTGATGGTGCTATTACGTGAGATTTCAATAGCGTTTCAATAGTACGAAGCATACACCTAAGACAGATATGGTCAAAAGTAGATGGCTTCCTCATTTCTTTCTCTTTCACTGGCTTCCCAGTCGTAGAGACGAATAACGCACAAATAACCAGGTAGATACGAGCTTTCATTTTAAGAATAATTTCATGGCAATTCACGGATGCCAGATTGAAGGCACTTCTAATGCTGCTGGAATTTCATCTTTGTTTGGCGAGCGGGAGTGGCTCCCAGATAACTGAAATACTTCATGAACGTTTCTTGAGCCAATGAAAAATTTCCGTTTTAAACTGGTGTTTTACGTCCGTTGTCCGGTATATAAGAAAAAAAAAAATTTTATTTACTTTATTAAGAAGGTGAATTTTTGTTGCTTATTTGTTATGATGTGGACCACAACTCGTGAGTGCTAACAAACATAATTGATCATTGTTCATAACCCATATAACTGCAATGCGCTGTCGTATGCTGATAGGGCACTCACTGATTATCTTTTCTGGGTCATTATCATGGACCACTAATCATTGGCTACACTGAATTTTCAATGAAAATTTTGGTAATGGATTACTTATTTCCATTATATATTTTATCTTTGCCAATTCTTGATTTCTTTCACGAGAAATTTAAGGTTATTATATAATTTTATTGTTATCTTCATTAACTTTTCAATTTTTGACATCCATTTTTATATTTTTTTTCAACTTTTTATTTTACCTTCTTAATTCTAAAAAGAAGGATTAGAATATATTATTCTAATAAAGAATTATAAAAAGAAATTATTGAAAATAATGGAATGCACAAGAGGTATGATAAACTATGTTAAGGTTCGTTCTTAACTTTTTTATTTAAAGCTGTGATGTGTTTCGTAACATAACCACGTTTGCAAGCCTAATTTATTCTGATATTATCAACAAACTGACTCTTTAGGAGTTTTTTGACATATTTCAGTTCTTTGAAATTGAACTCATACCATATTTCGCCTTAAGCATTGCCACATTGCCATTCAGCGATTGACATCACAGCTTTAAATAAAAAAATTCATAAAATTTTAAAATAAATATTGTATGAAGGTTTCGCCATCGAAGACCTCAGTTCACTTGTCAATAGGATGATAATGGCGAAAAAAAACATGGAATGACATTTATAAATAAGGTCTATAAAAGTGAAAGAGTCAACACATTTGGTTTTCTCCTTGTTTTTTATTTACTTTATGTCATAAAATTTCTTTTTATTTAATGAATTCAATGATAACACTTATAAATTCGCGTTACTGATAAATTGCTTTTAAAAGAAATTTTATTTTATTTTATGAATTTTATAAATTAATTTTGTTCGTAACAAATTCGCAAAAATTTGTACAAATTAAATTTCATTAATTCGATAAATTTCTCTGATCTTTTTCGCTTTATTCCAATCGTCAATGCAGGAACAAATTCCTGCATTGAAAATAGTTCAAAAACTATGACTGAAAATGAATTTCATTTTCCTTGTTTCTTTTCCCTAATAACCTATAACCTTTAATTAAGCTTCACCTTGCCTTTCTTTTTCCCTCGACTTCACTCATACCACTTACCACAACCTTCATCTTCTAAAAAATAAAACGTCCGCAGCACATCATCATATATAATATGATTCTATGAAATTTCTGAAGCACTCATATTACAATATGATTTTGAAATATATAAATTGAAGAAGACTTAAGAATTTCTGGGAAAATCTTTAATACAGATTTTTATATCGAATCATGATTTCCCCATTGCAGAAATCTTTCTTTTACCATAATGTATTATGTATAGTTTAGCTTACCGTGGCGGAAACGTATGGGTTCATGGGTCAAATTAGAATTTTTCATGTGCTTTTGTGACTATTTCCAAAGGCCGAAGAAATATTAGGAGATACGTTTTCATTTTAATAAAGCAGATTTTTTTCTGAAAATCTGCCAGAAACTTCAAGCGAGCATCATACATTCAAAACGATTCGTCAGAATCTTTATCTAAACGAAAGTTTTTGCCAGATAGAACATATTTTCGCAAGTTTCTTTTTTAGTTCGCCAGCAAAATTTTGACGCATAGGAATTCACAAAATTGAAGTAAGCTGATTCATAAGTTAAAATAAAGTGAGTTAATCGTTATCAGAAATCTGGTTGCTTGGTGAATGTTTGTCTTAATTAATTGTGTTACTGATTTATTGAAGCAATTTCTTTTATTGAATCAACACAAATTAGCAAACTTTTTACCATTTAGAAATATTAAATTAAATTTCCCTTTCAATGATATGCAAATCAATTTTATTGCTACTGATGAGACAAAATGGAAAGTAGGAAATGAATTAAGTTTTTTTTAGACCTCGTTGGTTTATTAATTTGCAAATTTTTCGTGTCTTCTTGAGTAAGGGAATCGACGAATTTATTCAATTTTCCCTTTTGCAGGTTTATTCATCTCAATAAAATTCGCATAATATCGAAATATGTTTCGCCTTTCTCATCAGAGGTAATAATTTTTTCCTCCTTTTTCTTCAGCTTCACCTCACTTGTCTTTATTAAAATAGCCTTTATTTTTCTCTTTATAACAAAATTTATGGTGCTTTCAAATTTGTCTTATTAATCTATTTTGTTCATATTTTTTTAAAATAATTTCATCGATTTTTCTTCATCTCTTCAGTTATTTTCTCGAAGTTTGATAAAATCATGAGAAAACATGGTTATCGCTATCAGCCCTTATCACTAAAGCGATCGAATTTTTATTTTCAGTTTTCCAAAATATTTTATTCTACATTTTTTGTCACTCTCAGTCACTTAACAACCACTTTCGTTAATAACAAATAAAAATTAAATAATGGTTGGCTTTTTTTACATTATCTTAACTTTTGTTCTAAAATTTCTTCCACCATTAATCAGGAACTAAATCTCTAAATCTACTTTCCATTAGTACAAATATAAATACCATCTTAAATAGTTGTCAATAGTTGATTCTTCTTCAGTAAATAAAATATTGTATCATTGCTTATCGTTATTTCAGAAATTCTCTTTCAATCCTTTCTCCGTTATGTTTTTTTTCTCATTATTGTATTTTAATTGAACATTAATGCGAAAAAATGAGCAAACTGAATAGATTATTCTTGGAAATTATCCGACAAAATCCAAATTAGAATTTATTTTATTCAATGCCTCTTTTTATAATTAAGGAAATATAAGTGAACTGACCGCATCACCAAAGTTTTCGTAAAGATGGAAATTGAAGGAATTGGACCACTATTCTGATAAATGATAAAACTTGCTTACTTTAGCAAATGTCCTTTTGTCCTATATTCTATTTTTTTCATTTTTTGATCTTAACGAATCTTTGCGTTTTATTTCGTAAATTATTTATTATTATATTTAAATTTGTCTTAAAATTGATATTGTAAATTTTGCAGTCGGGTAATTTCGAGTTTCTCAAGAAAAATTTCTCAAGAACTTGTTTATGAATTTCATCTGACCGATTTACTCTGTTATTATTTCAATTTTACTATTAAATGAGATTGTATTAAAATCAAATATTTTTCAATACAATTACGTCTTTAAGAGTGAGTCAAAACCATTTGAGCCGTTATAGATTTCGCGTATTTGTGGTTATCATATCTTTCGCTTTCTCAATGTTGTTGCAGTATTAATATTATATGATGGGAGGATTAAATCATTTTGTGCAGTTCGTTCTATTTAAAAAAAAAAAGATTTGATATGATTTAAAAAACAAGAATTGACATTTATGAACGCTTTTACACCCTATTTTCTCTCATTTTAATGCGGCGAACAAAGTATGAAAATAAAAAATTGGACTCATTTTCAGGAAAAAGTTCATAGCAAAGAGACAAAGAATAAAGAAAGTCAGCCATTATTAGACTTAAATTCTAATCTATTTTATCCATTTTATTTAAATACTCATCAACATTTCGATTTATTGTGTATAAAATGTTCTGTTAAACCATTATCCGTGATCATTAAAGTTACAAGAAACATAAGAGTGTATACAAACAAAACTTGCAATACTTGAATGCTTCCGATTGAGAAAAATGCACTGCAGCAGTTATTTATTAGAAAAAATATTATTTTATTATAATAAAAATTTTATAAAATATTATAAAAATTTTCTTTTGTGAATCAAGAAATAATGTGGAATTGCTACTTTTTATAAAGTGGAAAATAAATTTTTTCTTGCCTCGTAGCCTCGATATTGTGCCATATATCATGTCAGTGCACTAATAATGGTTTGAGGGCAATCAAGAAGACATTGAGCAGGTTTAATTAATTAATTTATGAGTCTTTGTCGTCACTTCTTTGGTTTATCAGTCATCATTCTTCCATTCTTAATGAATTCTGTGATACGGTTTTTTTTGAATGTAATAATTCGAAAGGACGAATTTCTTTACAAAATTACGAAATTTTTTGCTTGGAAACCATTAGTTTATTGTCTATTCTCGCTTTCTAAGAATCATTCATTGGATATATATATAAAATTTATATAAAGAATTTATATAAAGAATTTAAAAATTTAAAGAATTTACCTAAAATTGTCAATTATCAATGGACTTGATATCCATATACTGAAAATTTGCATCATCAAATCAGCCGTTATTAATTCATCCGTTAATAATGAATACCTTGTATAATATCTTGTATAAGCATAATTTAAAATCACAAAAATGATAGTGATTTAAATGATGGGATTTGAAGACAAAAATCCGCTTTATAAGAATTTCCTTCGTAATTTCCTTTGCAATGAAGCGATTTGTATCAACCAATTTTTTATATGTGGAATTTTAGGTTAGACTCAGGAATCAGACTTGAAGCTTGAAATGTATTAGTCGAATGCTAGTGAAATTTTTCAACATCGTTAGGGAAACTTACGATTTTCAAGAATTTTCTCTTTCAAACGTGAAACATTGTCGGTGGAAGATCAAATTGAAAAAATTTTTTCTACACTGAATATGGTGAGAAATTCCCTGAAAAGTTTCGAGAACTTATGCAATTCAAATTTTGAAATATTTTGCAAACCAGACAAACTGCTTTGTTTTTGCTACGTAAGACAACAATAACGAATCGCCCTGAACAAGACTTGTGGATTTGTGTGTGTTGCTTGTTTGTTCAATATTTTTTAAAATAATATTTAATATTTAACTATTGTTTATTTAATATTTTTTAAAAAATATTAAATATTTATTCAATTATAGATTGAATGAATCTTAAAATTTTTATATAGCTCTTTAATTTTTTCTGAAGTTTACTCTTTCGCTTTCATTCGTCTAAAAATCAACTTGAGCAATTATTTTGCTCAGCAGTGAATTGCACACCTAGTGAGCGAACAAAAATTTCGCTAAATAAAATTTTTGAGAAAAAGTTTATTAAGGGATAAGCTTTTCGGCCCTTTTACATACATATTCGCCCCACTCTTTCGCGAAGCGGTGAGTGATATAAGGTGTTGTAAGTAATTTGCTTATCATAATCCAATCATTTCAAAGATAATTGTGATAATTGAAAGATAATGTGCTGCCATGCTGTTTCCCAAAAATTATTTCGTCGAAATAGTTGGCTAAGTGAAAATGAGCAATTGTATTGTTATTCCTCGTTACAAACCACTGAATGATTATTGTTACAAAAGTATTTACAGATTAATAATAAATGAGTGAATAATAATTAATAATAATAAAAGAGTAAATTAATTAATAAATTAATAAATTATTAATAAATGAGTATTAATTGACTTATATTGTTTATTCATATATTTCAGCGATATTTCCGTTGTTATATAAACAAATTGTTCAGCAAAAATCAAATTTATTATTATTTATCCGTAGAAAAAAATAAATCGTTATTTCCGAGGTGTTTGATTCGTATTGCATATTTTTAATGAGCTGAGAAAGTGTTAATTATGCCTCTCGAATATTCTTGGTCAGCTTTCTTTATTTTATTTCCATAATATTAATTTATTTTCTTAATTTATTTATTAATTATTTAAATTATTATTGTTTATTATTTATTTATGTATTAACCATTTATTTATTTATTAATCTATTTATATTTATATTAATTTATTTAAAAATATTTACTCACGCTAAACAGACTCAAAATTCAAGTGAATCTCACTATCAGGTTTTTCTATGCTCCCTGATTAGTGTGCTTTGCTTTTATGTCATAATGCTCAATATTAATTGTCTCAGTTTTAATTTTCGTATAAACTGGGAATCCTATCGAATCTATTTCGTTTACTATCATTCAAGTTTATATATATTCTTCAAATATTCCATCGCCGAGTTATTTTCACACAAAAGAAATGCAGTCACTTCGTATTTAGCATGATTTTATCGGTGAAAAGTATTAATTCGGTGATAATTTCGCAATTTAACGCGAAGTTTTCTTATAAACATCACAGTTTGCATGGAGTTTTTAAGAGAAGCAAAAAATTTACTGAAATTTACCAACGCATAATTTTTCGAATCGATTTTTATAACTTTTTCCTTTCACTTTCGACGAATTTTCGAAAAATTTCAATTAACAAACTGTAAAGACAAGGGAAGACAAAAAGTTTTATTAAAAATTTTTCATAATTCATAAAGAAATTCGTGCTTGTAATCGACGGAAAAAAATTTTTCTATTGTGCTAAATAAAAGTGTATTAGCATTCAGCATTTCAGTTTGGGCTTACGATTTTTGCCAGTCATTTGGCGATAGAAGTACGTGCTGATCGATAGTGCCTGGGTTTTTCGATCACAGGTTTATTCCTGCGAGGACAAAGGATTGAGCCCGTATGCTGAATGCGTATCGAAGCAACCTCCTCGGCCATCCCATCTCGTCTCTCACTAATTAAATTTTAAGTTTTCCTTTCATTTTTTTTCAAAAAAGAATTGATGTTTTCTTATGAATTAAGGTAAAAAAAAGCAAAACTATAGAAAAAATTATGCAATAATAAAAATAATTGAATTTAATTTAATTTTTTCGGCGAGAATTCCTTAGTGTATTCGACATATCAACAAGCAGATAATAATAATAATAATTAAATTTATATTTATAGTTTACTTGAAATCAGATCGAAATCGAGATCGAAAGGTATTCATTAATTCATTCTTAAAACGCTCTAGAGAATTTTGCAATTTAAACTGTACTTCTCGCAAAATTTTCTTTTTATCGAGAAAATGTGATAGTGAGCAAAATCTCGAAAACTATACATATTTATAAAACTTATATATTTCGAACCAAATACCAAATAAATTAAATAGTGTTGAATTTGAGGTCGAAAAAATTTAAGGTTTACTTTAATATGATAAGTGGGTGAGGAAAAAATTATGAAGCAGAAAATTTTTATTGCAACACCCAGCAACTGTTTTAGAAAAAAACTGAAGCAAGAAAGATGTAAGCACTGAAGAAGCAATAGGTGTTTTTTTTTATATTTGCCAGCTAATTTAATAAAAATGAAAATGAAAATTATAAAAAGAAATAAAATTCAGCATCGATAATATTTTTCTTCGGATTTTCTCTTCAGGCTAAGACGAACTTATGACGATATTTCCGTCGAATATGTATTATGTAATAAATAAAATTTCATGCTTTTCCGAGCAAAAAAAATTAAAATCTCCATGCAATCGATGATGCTTTTGAATAAATTTCCTAATTAGCAAGAAATTTTCATTTTGGAATGTTTCTGACATTTATAACAGACCTTTTTTCTGCATAAAAAGGCAAAAAATGCTGTTAAATTTGATTTTTGAAAGCCATTTATATGAAAATGCGAAAGCGATAGTTAAGCTGGATAGCCGGATGATTATGAGATTATACTTCGGTCATATATATAAAACTTCCTCCTTACTAATAATCATTAAAAATGCATTATCTGCCAAGTGAATCTCTGGTGAAAATTGTTTCTAACTGTAGCAATGGTCAGTGGATCAAACCTAACGCTATTTTTTACTTCTATAATAAACAATGCGTCGTGCTAATTAATGGGAAAATCTTTCCACATGAATCTTGCAAATGAAATGATTACGAATGATTGCTAATCTGATGTAATTACCAAATTTTTGGCTTTTCATATTTCACAATCTTCAGGACGTTAATTTTTTCATAATCTGCTTGAATAATCAAAATTTTAGAGCCTTAAATGTTCAACTTATTTTAGCATATGCAAAAATCGGAGAAATCTTGGAGAAATCTAGAAAAATCCGATTAAATCTTGGAATGATTTTGAAAAAATGCCAATCAATTAATAGTACTGAACAACGCTAAGCCTTAAACCCATTGGAAAATTGGTCTAATGGTCTAGGTTCTTCGCATTTTTCTTTTTTTGTCCAAAAATATTAAAACTTTTTAAAAATTTTCAATTATACCAAATCGCTTTTGATATACTTAGCAGCAAATAAACTAATATATCCATTATAAAATGAATTTTATATATCTCTTGGTAATTCGCTTTCCCTTGAAAATTGGCTTGCTATAGTTCTACGAATCCTATTTGCTATTTATAGTAATGAAAACTTTAATTTAATCAAACTTCAGCAAATTTCAGCGATTTTATTAGTTTTGCGAAATTCTTCGGAATTTTCTCCTGTAATGGTAGGCTTTAAGTCATGGTATAACTTTTTTCCAATATGTGATAAATTTTGAGAATAAGTTTATCTATTCTTGTTGCCCGACTGATCGCGTGTTATGCTGGACTATGACATTGTTTATTAACTAAAAAACTTAGAAGCTAAAATTAAATTCGCCGGTTTCCTACCATCAATTTCCCAAAACTTGATAGAATAAATAGCGAAAAGAAAAGAAGGAACATAAAAAAATTTTATGAATTTTCCCTCATACTGTGAAATTCTTTCTCATTACTAGCCTTATTTGCCGAATTTCTTCGTCGTCTTCTGAATTTCTGGTCTGACTAGCTCCACTGATCTTCTAAGATGAGATCCATCGCCTGAATTTCATTTCCATTTTTAATAACACACTCACTCACAGGGCAGTCAAAGAGCAGAAACCAAATGCACCCAACCCAACTACCCAATACTTATCTACCACTCGATCGTTTTGCCTGCATCAACCAAATTTAGCTTTAGAACTAATTGAGATTTAAAAAACGTGAAAATGGTATTAAAAATTTTTTTTCAACTGACCTAAGACCAATGATAAAAAGTTATAGAAAAATAGCTAAGGGCGTGTCTAAGGATCAATCCATTATTTTGTTTATCACAACTATTTGAACATTGTGCTCTGAATAAATTTCAATGCCCCATATACTACGGAATGCATTTTGAGTTGGAAGGACTCACCAGGTTAGACTTTCTTTATCTTTTATTTCCTATTTCGTAAAAAATTTTCTATGCATCAGATCTTCGTAACAATAATAAGGCTGTTCAGTTTGAGTTCGCAATCCTTTCTGGTGTTTAAATTAGAAAATTTGAGCGGTTAATGCTTGTCATTTCTGGACTGTGCTAGCTGCACTGGCTGTTGATACGATTAGAAATACTTGCCATGGAAATTACCCAGCAATAGAGATATAACCGGGTCGTCAGCATAAAAAATTTTTTGGAAAGTTTGCTTCTCATAGGAGTAAGAGGGGAAAAGGGAGGGAGGAAGCAGGATTCGAACTCTTGCATCTCAGTACGAGCCACTGTTCATTCAAATGTTTTGTTCTCACTAGCTATTTAAAAAAAAGTTTAATTTGAATCGAATTTTGGCAATAACCAAGAAAATAGCTCAGTGGGACGCTCAGTGGGAGTGCTTATGCTGAGATTCCCGGCAGGAGTAAATCTTTCGCAAAACCAAGTGGTGTGGACAACTCATCTGAACTTTTTTCTCCAAATAACTACTAGGCAAAATTTGTCCGACAGGTCAGTGGAGTGAACTTAATCATAGTGAACCATGGTGAAAAGGTGAACGATCTAATATCTAATTAGAAAAAAAATTAGTTATAAATTCATAATTATTGATAATTATAATTACTGCGAAAAAGAAGTGATTATTGTAAGTGAAAGTAATTATTTAATGTAAATCCGATATTTAAATATATAATTCTATACTTCAGTTTCAATACTTTAATTTGAAAAGCCAATGATCCAATCAGATTTTTGCTTGGAGTAATATAAAAAGGGAAAGATTTTTAAGATACTAGAAAAAGTATTTTAAATCAAATATTCAGACAGATGTTGAAAAGACGATGAGCCCAAGTCTTCAAAACAATAAGTTCCTGCTTTATTAATGATGGATAGGTTGTTCAGAATTTCCTGGCTTAATTAGAGATAATCACTCATTCATTTGCTTTATCCCCTAATATCATGGAAGTATTTTGGTGAGAGCGCAGAAATCACTGAACTTTGGTTATTTTCTGCAAAAATATCAAAAATTATGAAAATAATTCTGAAACTGAAAATTTGAAATGTTTTTTCAAGAAAATGCAATGTGACTGTGGATAATTTCCAGGCGTCTAGAAAGTTTTTTAAATGTGCATCCTGAAAAATATCGAAACAGTAGCGCTCGTCAAACTCGGTCGACAACTCCTGTTGACCTTTCAATGGTTCACCAGTATCGATCTCGATCGGTTGATTACTTGTAAGAGATTCTCTTCCTTAAGTGTTTTTTCCTTTTTTTTAAAGTTACGCTCAACTTTACATTCATACTTTTTCTTGCTTGCTCTTTTTTAAAACCGTTAAAACACAAAATATTTCCGATTGATATGCGTTTCAGTCATCGCGACTATTTTAAGAAACTTATGAATGTGAGTAAAAGAATTTTCGGTCATTTTAGTTTCTTAATTTTAACTTCTTTTAGCTTCTTTCTTGCGTTGGCCATATGTTTTTGGATAATTCCACAAAAATTTCTTTTTTTACAATAAAATTTAATTAATTTTTTGAAATACCATCTATTAAAATATTTCTTTTTCTTGACAGTCCAGGTTTCCATCGCTTCGAGCTTTAGCTCATTTATCATATTTTTTTCCACAAAATCTTTCAAGATTTATGTTTTTTCAAAGCTTTAATATTGTCAGATTTTTGTCCTTCTTTCGCAGCATATAAGTAAGTGATTACCGCGTATCATCCCTGATTATTCTCATTCCACTGGCTGTTTTATAGTTATTATGATAAACTTCCCTACTTTTTTCGTCCAATTCATAAGTCCAGTTAAAACCGATAGTCTATTTGCAATAATTCCTTTATTCACATAAAAGCCTTTAGTTGAATCCTATTTTGTTAAAATCCCCCAGCTGATATATATTTTCAAGATGTGTGTTAGATGTTAAAACCTTTTTGCGACGTACCTTATGTTTTTATTCAGTGATTTCAAAGCACAATCTTAGATCTTTATTTCTTATTTGAGCAACAAGAATAGTTTACGAAAAGTGTTGATCCCTCCTTTATATTTCATTTTTTTCATGCATAAAAAGATTTTTGACATCGGCCATCTAAAATTCTTCTTTGTGGATTTTGATAAAAAATTGATCACTTTAAATTTTTTTTTACGGTTATTCAAATTGAATTTCTCATCCATTCAGCTAGCAAATGTACTATTAAATTTTTTTTATTTTCGATGAATAAGGTTTTAGGAATTCAAAGATTCTACAAAGATTGGACTCGGATCGGGCGAGTTTTCTGCTTTAGATCAACGAAAACTATTTATAAAACCACAGAATGCGCGTAGAAGCGTGTAATTAACGCAAAATTTATAATTAGCGAAGAACAAAAAACATGCCATTGGTTTTTTCACTGCTTTCCGTTTAAAATTCATTTGTTAGCGAATTTTTTTTTATAATAGGAAATGGAACGAGCTGCCAATGTTTCTGCCAACTATAAAAAATTTCCTTTGTATAATCAAATTTCATCGATAATAATTCGAAATATATATTGGAACCTTGAATTTTTTTACTTTCAAAATACACTGAGGATGATTTATGAAAGATTGATCACCTAGACGATAGAAATATTAATCTCGATATCGCTCTTTGATATGTTTGTTTAAACATACATAGACAGGAATTGCAACCCATAATCCTTGGCCTCGCAGCAATATTTTTTTTAAAGAGTCTCACCATCGCTGGTTAGACTCGCTCCGCTGGCTTGCTGCACAAGGCAAATATTCAAGAAGTTCCTTGGCGATGGAACTGCAGGTCAATCACCAATATCACCTGGATTTTTGGAGAGATTTACTCCGGCCGAAACAATAGCCATGCTTCCTCGACTTATCGTTTGATAAATAATAAACAAAAAGGTTTATTTCTTAAATGCTGCATAAATAAAAGAAACTTTTCGACTGCTCGATAAATCTGAAAGATTTGAACAAATTTAAATTTTAAAAAATTAAGCACGATTGGATATGGTGAAAAAGTAAATTTTTTTATGTTAATTGTTAATTGTCTATTATGGAAGGAACATGAATTAATCTTTTCGGTTTTTTATTATTTAACCATAAAGTGCACGAAGACTTACTTCATCATAGCTGCTTTAAATCTCTCCAGTCGCCTCTATTATACATTTCTTCTCATTTCCGCAATTAATTTTGTTCCAACATAATCGATAATATTTATTAATGTGTCTTTATTTAGAAAGAAAATAAAGAAAAAAGAGAGAAGAAATTCCATAAATTCCATTTCATAAATCTAAAAGATTATTGGAAAAAATTTTAAAAACGAAAAAATTGAAATTTCTTGGACAAAAGCCTCAAATAAAGACGTTTATTCCACTAATACTATTTATTTTTACAAGTGCAACAAATTTTTATTATTGCTAGTACGGGCAAAATCCAGAATAAAAATCGGAGAGGATTTCAAGGATCAAGAAATTTGATCGAGAAATTTTATTTATTTTCAAGTGGAAAATTTATGGACGATTGTGAATTCCTGATAAATTGGATTCTATTAGCGTAGAAATGAATAATATATAAAAATAATGAAATAATGAAGTTCTCGCAGTTTTATGAATTTTTGAACCATCTTTCGAATCGTCAAGCCAAATTTACGGAAATTTACCAGGAATATTCTGTTTAGTATTTCTGCAATGCTTCTTTAACAGTAAGATAATATTCGTGCATTTTTATGAGTTTAGCGATTTCATGACAAAAAAAGATATCTTATTGGAATAAATTGTTTAAATTCTTTAGTTTTCCTTTTCATCTGAACAAGATTTTTATATTCTTTCCTTTTATTCTTTATTCTATTTTTATTTCAGTGATTGTCAAGAATTTTATTCTTTTAGGAAAGGAGAAAATAGTTAATTATGCGTTCGAAATTTTAGGAAATTAAGTACTACTAATTGACCAAAATATTTACGAAATATTATTAGAGAATTAACCAAAATAATTACTATTTTAATTTTTTTTGCGAAATTTTATTGAAAATTGCGTTAGGGTATAAATAAGCTTGACTAAACCATTTGAGCTCGGAAAACCACAAGAATAATTAGAATGGCTTTATAGTAGAAGCGTCAACAGGTATTACTCCGCATCGGCTATTATAATATTTCTCTGGATTGAAATTCCAGGATCTACTCTGAAGAAAGAGAACACGATTTTTAATAGTTAGTGAGCCTTATTATTTTAATAACGTTAAAACTTTTCCATTCACTGTAGAATCCATATGCATCCATTTTCACTACAATTGGATATGTTGTTTCTAAGTTGAGCTCAGTGGATCAAGGACCTCATATGTACAATATCTTGTCAAAATAGTAATTATAGTCTTAGGAAATTATTCATTTGCCAACTTTAAAAGGCATAAAAATTTAAAAAGTTCCTATTTATGATGAACGAATGAATGAATGAATGATAAAGCGAAATGTTGCAGCAAATTTAATGGATTTTTGGTTAAATTGTTTACGTATAGCGAAGGATTTTTAGTTTTGTATTCTTTAGCAGATTTCTGGAAGAACGGAAGAAAATGAATCACTGAAAAAATTGAAGCAATAAAAATGCTAAGAAAGAAAAGGTGTTTGAGGCATTTGTTACGTTGTAAAGCACTAATCCACTTTCACTGGCCTTTGGTAGTGCCTGAAATTACGTATGTTGTAAATTATTTTCTATATCTATGTGTTCAGGCCTTCTCTTCGATCAATATTCTTTATCCTCAATTATTTATTTAAATATCCCCGTATTTTCGCTAAATCATTAAATAACGTCCGCAAAAATTTTATATTAAAAACTTAAAAGTTTTATTTATTTATTGTAAAATTTTACTTACTTAAAAATTTACTCTATTTTTTTATAAATATTGTAAATATTTAATTTTACATTGATATTTAGACATTTTCCTCGTATTGTTTTCTCGTAAAATAATATTTCCGATTATATTTCCAATAACATTTATTATTTATTAACTCTGGTTTATAATCTGCTTTCATGCATTCGTTAGATTGCGGCGAAAGCTTTATTCAGTTTCCTGGAGGATCTTTAAATTTTTCCTTGATTGATTTGCAGATATTTTCTTCTCTTATAAAGGGCGATTGGAGATTAAACAATGTTTTATGACAATAAATCATTGATTTCAAGTCATCTTTCTCTCATTTTTGAAATAAAATTAAATTTTATTTTTTTTTATATTCTCAAAATTTTTTGGAATAATGAAGTAATTTTTAAAAGAATTTGCACTCTGAAATTTCCCAAAACCATTTTATACTAAAAAGCAAACCTGAAATTGTTTCGCTCTTCTTGATTTCGTCTTACTACGAAGAGAAAATTCGACGCGCTTTGTGCGTATAAAAAGTTTCGGGAAGATTCCAAAAACTTTGTCCCTAAACGCACTTATAAATAAATCTCTACGCAAAAAAACTTTTCCCTATATGGTTTCATTTTTTAATCTTATATTATAAATAATCGTAAATTTAAAATTTACTTGTGATTTTCTTGATTATTAATCGAGTTGTTTGTTTTATTCTGCTTTATTCTGCCCGCGTATCCTGCCTAGACACCCATAAACTTCTGTAGTATTTTTTAGTTAAGACGTTCTCTCTAAGAAATTTGTCCCTCTGGATTTTTCTGAATGAAATGTTTCATCATTGCCTCTTATTTTAAGAGGATTAATAGTGAACTAAGTTTTGTCATTGCGGCCAATCACTTCATCTCGATAACTTTATTCTTATCTTATCATCAATCTTCATTCATTTCTATAAAGGGCTATCGTCTCTCCTAAAGTCTATCAGATCAGAAACTGGCAAACTTGAAAATTTTATGTATTTTATAATAATTAAAATAATAAATTTAGTTTTAGACTGATCGATCAAATTAACACATTTTACTAAAATTAGTTTAAGAATAATTTAATAATAATTCAGAAATAATTTATAGTAATTTTAATAATTTATATTATAATATAAAGTTTATAATATAATATAATATTTATAATATAATATAAAAATAATTTTTATTTATTTAATAAATTCCAGTAAAATTCTATTGTAATTCTATTTTGATTTCAATTTCTTCAGTGCCCTAATTTTTTCTTTTCTTCCATTTTCAGTTTGTATTTCATTTCTAATTTTTTTCGTTCATATTTGCACATAAATGTTGCAGCCTAAATTTCAGACTAAATTATTAGAAATTAAATATCTTCTATTATTATTATGTTATTAGAAATTAATATCTTTCTACAGAGACAATACAGAAAAATAAACGGTTAAGCATATAAAGAAAAACTGCGGTTTACAAGCTCAGCAAAACGTTCATATATTTCCGTTTCGATCGCAGAAATTTGGAGAACTCATAAAGCCATAAAGAAATGAAAAAAGTTTTTTAGATGAAAATATTTTGAGAAAAACTCGATCAAATCCTTCACACTATAAGATAGTTTTTCTGGAAATAAATTGCAGAATTTGATAAATTTTAATAAAAAAGAATCAACAAATTTTTATTTTTTCGACGAATGGATAGATAATTTATGATTGATCTATGGTTGCCTGCAGTATTCGTCAGTTTTCTCCGGATAAATCTCAGCTGTTTTGCTGATTCATCATTCAGCAAACTTCGGTAACAAATCTTATATCCGATTACTTTTTTTAATGTGATTTGTACGACAAGTCGCTGAATAATGCTTTCATTTTCATAGGATCTTCGTTTTTTTTAATTTCCTTAGCTATCTTATCAGATAATTCCACGATTTCTTCCACGCTTTATCGCTTTTTCTTCCGCATTTTAGATTTAAATATTTTTCTTTATATTTCACCGCTTTCAAAAAAGATTTAAACGAACCAAAAAAAGTTCTGCAGCTGTTTTAGCCTGAGAAATTTTTTTACAGCGATTTTTTCTTCAATTTGAAAGCACATTTCGCTTGAAACGAGAAAAACTTTCTTCGCACTTTTCGTGCAATAAGTAAACTTCAATAAAATTTTGCAAATCATCTAATGAAAATTCGTAATTTCGTAATGGTTTCCGTTCATAGATCTCCGATGATGATGGAAATTTTGAATCGTCGTGCTCAGTTTGATCGACCAAATAATGGTTCAATTTTTCCGATGATTCCGGAAGAAGAGGTATCTATGACATTCTGAAAATTAATTATAAACCTTAGAATCTTGAATTTATCAGTGTCGATCATTTTCTTTATTTATGGATAAATAAATTCGTATATTATTCTTAATTTTAGCGTTATTTGCAAGAAAACCATTGCTCAAAAGAATTTTTCATTGATATTTCTTCACATAATTTATTAAGTTCATGTATATTCTTTTTAATTGTTTGCTTGCTTTCACATTTTTATTAAATGTTTTGTAAATTCGGGTGCTCGTGCCACTGAAACTTAGAAACTTAATACGTTGAGAAATTTTCGCGGGAGATTAATGGAAGTATAGGTGGGCCTTCACCAGCACTTGGACGTTTTGATGAAAGGTTTCCTCCTGTCAAAAGCTGAACTTTGATGCTCCATAATCTAAACAACAACCGCTATTTTGATTTTAAAAAAATCTTTCTTCGCAATTTTTGAATATTGGTTCCTTTTCCATCATTTTTTATCACGTGTAATATTTTTCATAAAAACTGCTTTTGTTATAGAAGATTTATTATTTTATTTTGTCGTATTTTCACAGGGGAACAAATTTTTTCGGCAATTTTTCTTAATATTATTATTATTATTATGCAGTACTGATACAGAGTAAAAGTCATCATCAAGTGGTGAAACAATCGGTCAAATTTCCATCGAACTGATTTTTCGATGACATAACATTTTTTGATAACATACATTGAGCAAGGTTTATCTCTAAATTAGAAAATTGTAATTATAGAATTTTAGTCAGACTTAAGGGACAAAATACACATAAGATGCTGTTTTCATTATTTGTTATTAGTGCTATCGCTTTTTTTTATAGAAATTCATAAAAATTTCCTTGTATTTCCTTGCAATTCTTGTTTCTTCTATAAAAAAGATTTTTCTTAAAATCCCTTAATTTTGATCCAAAATATTTTTTAAGAAGACATTTTCCAAAATATTATTGGAAAATTTCAGTTAGATAATGTTCCAATAGAAGCAGATGAGTTTCGAGCGTCATCCCATGATCACATTATTAATATAAATGTTTCCGGATTGATATTTCAAACTTATGAGTCGACTTTATCAAGGTATTTGCCAGTGCTCGTTTATTCAATTATCCTGAATATTGAAATAATCATTTTTTTACGTGCTGTCATTCTTGCAAAAAAATCACTTACAGGTATCCAGCGACATTACTTGGAAATCCAATAAAAAGGGAAAAATTCTGGAATGAAGACACTAAAGAATATTTCTTTGATCGACACAGGACCAGGCGTGTCGTTCTGATATTTTTTCATTTTTGATATCTTTATATTATTAATATAAATTATGAATTCAATATGAAGATTTTAAAGTAATTAAAGTAAAAGTAATGAATATCAACATGAATCGAATTTATTTTATTGTTAGAATCAATGCAGAATGCAATTTATATAAATTTTCAAATATTTTTTATGTAAATTGCTTTTTTCGAAATAATTCGAATTTTTTTCAATGGCTTATTGCTTAATTGATCCACAATTTTTGCATAATTTTGGCGAAAAAAATCGGGCTGTTATAAATAATTTTTTCCGTCATTTTTGTGGCAATAATAAAATTTATAAAAAATTTTAATTTTAACATGGCAGTTATTTTCAGTTTTGAGTCAATTTTATATATTTATCAAAGTAATGGAACAGTTAAACGACCTGAAACAGTACCAATCGAGTTGTTCCTGAAAGAAATGAGGTTTTTTGAGGTAAATTATTTCTTCATGCCAATATTTTGATAGAAATTCTTATTGTAGAAGCCATTTTTTTTTTCAAAAGTGTAAAGAAAATAAGCAAATATGATATTTATATTGAAAGGCTTACGCTATCACCCGCTAATTTAGACTAATTTTTCGAACATTTCAAGATGGGTGAAGAAATAATGGAATCTTTTTGGACAAATGAAGGTTATGAAAAACCAAAAGAAATTAAAATGCCTCGCAATAATTTACAACGACGTTTGTGGGAATTGATGGAATATCCGGATTCATCATTGTCAGCGAGAGTTATGGCACTTTTATCAATATTCATTATCATTGTGTAAGCCTTTTATTGCTTGGAAAAAGTAATGTAACCAAAAATAATTTTTTCTCACTCGTTTCCATAATAATACGTAACAAGGATTTGCCGGAAAAAATTTGCAATAAGCAAAGTCATTCATTTGAAATCAATTTTTATTTTCAGCGAGTATTTTTTTCATTTTTTTCAGAATTCCATTTATAATGCAATAATAAATAATAATAATTTTAAAAAATATGCTTTAAATTAAAATATCAAAGAAAATTTGTTCTAATTCAATCGGCTTAAAGAATAATTATTTAAAATAACTTACGAGAAATCATTTTTCAAGTTTTTTCAGATCAATAGTTTCATTTTGTTTGGAAACCCTTCCCGATTTTAAAGTCGAAACGGATTCCGATGAACCCTCTCGGAAATGGTCTCATCCATTCTTTTGGATTGAATTCATTTGTATTATATGGTTTACTATTGGTTAGATCTATTGCATTGCATATTCAAGGCTTAATTTCAAAGATTCTAAAAATAGTAGTAAGTTGGAAATTTAAATCAAAAATTAATAATTCATTGATATACAAACGTTGTCAACTGATCGGATTACCGATTATGAAAAGTTAAGTTCGTAAAATTCCTTAAAATTTAAATCACCATGCTTAATCTTCTCCTTACAGAATTATTACTGCGATTTATAAGTTGCCCTGGAAAGCTTGTATTTATGCGATCATTCCTCAACATAATTGATTTTATCGCTATTGCACCTTTTTTTGTCAATTTATTTTGGTAATTTTTATTTTATCTGCAATGCTTCGAAAAGAGTGTAATTTGACCGGATGGTATTTTTTTCGTCGAATGGGTAAAATTGGACGAGTTTTCGCAGCTCCTTTAATTTGTTTGGTGATTTGTTCAGCGCGGGATTTTATTTTTTCTTGCTACCTTTTATGCATTTTTTGCAATAAATTACTTGTGATATTATCATAATCCTTGAGCAACTAAACGAATTCACAATAAATTTCGAAGTAATACTTTGTTAAAAAGCGTTAATGTAATACTTATTCTATAAATGGACTCATGCATCTCTTTTTAAGATACGCTTCCCCACTCACTCTCCATAAGCCAAATATTCTTTTCCCGTCATCTGCACCCAACAACACCATACCAGTCCAAAAATCGACAATAAATAATTAGGGAAAGATGGAGATAGACTGTTTAATAAATGGATTGGCACTTTTCCATCTGGAACCTTAAATTTCCGTAATTTGACTTATTATTAGCCGTTCGCTTATTCATTTGTCGTCTTACGTGTGGTATAAAGAATGATTTTATGGTTTTGATTTTGTTTTTTAAAGTTTTGTAACATTTGATTAGGATTGACGTCTCTGATTAAGCTTTTTTAAAGGACGGATGCAACTAAATCAGGTTCTTCAATGTCTTTTGCAGTGCTTCGAGTCTTAAGACTGGTACGAGTTTTCAGGATTTTCAAATTAAGCAGGTTATCTTTTAATGATATATTTATTGAAATTCTTTATAAAACTAGAATTTTTGGTTCTGAAAAATATTACCGAAAACATTCTACACAATTTTCCATGAATTATCAGTTTCCTCGCAAAATAGCTATGGATTATTTTCATTTAAATAATCCATTTTTTTCAACATCAAAATCGGAGTAAAATTTTCAGAAAATTAAATTCTCAGAGTCAGATGAAATATCATTATAGGCATTCAGTGGGTCTTCAAATTCTTGGTAAAACGTTTCGTGCTTCTGTGCAGGAATTTTGCCTTTTAATATTTTTTCTGGCAATCGCTTTGGTTATTTTTTCTAGCGGTGTTTATTTTGCTGAGCAAAGTGAGCCGGATACAAAATTCACTTCTATTCCAGCATCATTTTGGTTTGTTTTGGTGGGTTACAGAGAAATTTTTGAATCATTTTTATCAATAGTTCCATTAAATCCTTTTCTTTCGCCCAAAAAGAACTATTTCAAAAGTTCCCACAGTACTGCTTTCTTAAAAAAATATGCCATTTTTTGATCGATGAAGTTTTTTTGCGTGTTCGCCATTAGCGAACAATTTCCGTGGCGACAACATCGATGCGCCTTTTATATCTTTATCCTTGCTCTTTTCTTCACTCCTTTTTCTTCCTCTAACACCGTGACTAATTTGTTTGTTCCATTAACTGAAATATTTTCGTTAGACAGTCATTTGCGTACGGAACTAAAGGTGCGTTCCCAGCATTACTCGTAGTTTTCAACCGTCGAACTCTTCCAGGAGGAAGTGCTGAACCATCGGCCAAATTTTACCTAATTGCGAATGACCATTATTTCACATATTTTTTAAAATGTTATGCATAGAATTAGCTTAAAAAGTGAAACAAACACTGCAAATATAGCAAAAGTAGAAAAGATTTTCAATTTCAAAACGAATAAATACATAAATTCATAGAAAAACCGCAAATTACAAAGATGAACGATTATCTTTTTTTTCGCAGATTCAATGGAAATAACCAAAAAATTTTAAAAATTGTAGTTTACAATAAAAAGATTATTTAAAATTCTTTTCAGGTGACAATGACAACTGTCGGGTAAGTTCAAACAATTTTTTCATGGATTTATGTATTTCGTTTCGAATATTCAGTGACAATTTTTGGCATTTACTTAACATTTTTCGTCGTTGAAAGCTATTTAAATCTTTTGCTCATTAAAAATTAAACGATCGCCAAATATTCATTAACTTTTTTCACTTCCTCAAAAATCCGCTCGATCTTCGAAAAATCGAAGCTTCCATTATTATTGAAAATGCTCGCTTATGAAGTACAGCAAGTCAGCTGCTCTGATTCGCCAGAAGCGAGGAATAAACCACAGTGTCTCAAATTTAAGCAAAGCGCTCATGACTATGGCCATGGGGGTGATTAAAATTACAAATTTATGAGGAAGAAAAAAATCATACTACAATAAAATTTTTATAGTTATGGTGATTTAACACCGACAGGATTGTATGGCAAATTGGTTGGAGGTATATGCGCATTAATAGGTGTTTTAACGCTCGCTCTACCAATACCTATCATCGTAAAATTTATTTCTTTATAAGGAATGCAAGATTTATGACGAAAAGAAAATAAAGGAAAAAATTAACATTAAAAGTTTCAGTCCGTTATTTTTAGGTTGCGAATTTCAAACACTTCTATCGACAAGAAACACGATTAGCACAAATGAGACAAACGATAGATGATGACTTATTAGAAAACTCATGACTAAGTGCACCGAGGCAGCAGGGCAAGGCAAGTATTACTGCCTCGGTGAATTACCAGATGTCTCTGGAAGATAGCTCTGATGAGAAAGATTAACTTCGACAAGCAGACATGAAATTGAACATGCGGACCACACATACGCTCGAAAGAGAAATGATCAACGTGAAATCGTCATATACATTTTTTTTTAACAAAATTATAATGTTAAAAATATAATATAATATAATTAATAATATAATACCTCATCAAATTGATAGTTTATAAATTTTTCTATAAATTAGAGATTTTAAATAAACGTTGAAAATAGAAAATTGTGCAGTTAAAAGAACTGCATCAAACCCATAAATTCACTCTGGGATATGATCTCAGAAGAAGCCAATATGCTATCTCACTATTATCATTCTTCAATCATTCCTTATCGATTCAAAGGAAATAACAAGACATATATGTCGTTCATTTTTGATACTTGATATCATATCATATGCATAAGAATAAGAATTTGGATTTTTTCTAAGCGATTTGACAGAAAAATTTACAAATATTTCAAATTTAAACCATTATTAAAAAAATAAATCCTTTTTAAAATATTGTCAAAAAAAGTATATAATTAAAGAAGAAAATCTAATCTGAAAAAATTGAAGTACATGCTATCAATGAAAATAGAGAAACTAATATGAACAAATTAGAATAAAAATGAATCTGAACGAAAATTTTCGATTCAAAAACAAAAAGATAAGTAAAGAAGATAGATTAAAACCAGGATTCTCATTTGAAAAAAAGTTGCAAGTCATTTGCTAAAAAACTGCAAATAAGACCATTATCTCTTACAATGAAACAATGAAACATAAATCGCAAAGAATTTAAAAAAAAGACCAATTTTTATCAAATAAAGTCTACAGAACAACGGAAAAAATTTATAAAAAATTAATTTGCAATCAATACATTTACATGGCTTACTTACAAGAACAAAAGTTTTTTTCCGTTAAACGAATGTATTTATACAAAATTAAAAATAAGATTCAAATCTCAATCTGTGCTTTAAAGAACCTAAAATAACCAACAACTGTATTTTATTCATGTAGATAAAGCGTTAGATGCTTGAGAATCATGCACTGTGATAGAAATTCCTGGCACAGGAATGTTTGTGATAACTGGAGATCTAACAGTTTGATCATTTTGACTATTCAATGAAAATGCGTTATTAAGAGCACCTGATTCAGTAATAGTGGAGAGTAGTGGCTCAATTGACATAAATTCATTTGTAGCAACTGAGTTTTGTGTCTCTTCATCTTCATCCATGAATAAAACTTGCTATAATAAAACCTTTTCTGATTTCAAAAAATTTTCGAAATTAGTCTTTAAAAAATAAATGATACCAACAAAAAAAATATGAATGGTGCTAATACATAATTCCAATCTCAACTTTTGCACAATTTCATAAATCAAAATTAAAATTTTTTTTGCTTGCGACAGAAACGTATGGATGATTTCAAAAAGGAATTTTTTCTCGAAAGAAACTCAGAAATTTTAAAAATTGAGGAAAAAAAACCATGTTATTGAGATCCCCGTCAATCTGCAATCGCAGCTGCTCGTATTGTTCAGCAGTTAGAGCGATTTGATGCATTCCTTGGGGTATTCCTTGCGAAACACTTTCCCAACAATCCTGTTTCTCGCATACTACAATTAAAAATTAATTAATGTGACCACCGAACTGATGAAATAAGACTTATTTACCTGAAAACCACTAACAGGGATAAAGTGCTAAGAATTAATAATAGCCAATAAACATACAGTAAAATCTTCACGATCAGTAACAGATAGATATAAATACTAAATAATAAAGCATAATAAAAAGGCAATATACTGAAATAAAATTAATGTAATATAAATAATTTCATATATGATCTTATTTAAATTTTTTTCAAAAGTAAATATAATATAAATAAAGCCATTATCTCGAAGTGATTATTCCTATAATAGCACATACAAAAAAATTAGTCCCTAAATCGTTTTATATCTTCTCAATCTTCCCGAAAAACCTCATCTCAAACTTCAAAAAAATGGAATAGCAATGCTAAAAAACAAGAATTTAACCTTCGCTATTTTCAGAATTTGCAACCAATAAAACAAAGACATTCTCCGAAGAACTGTTTGGACCTTGATCCAAAATTTGAACAGAATCACCAAGTACTAAGTCTTTCTGCTCATTTGCAGATAATGATGCCGCATTCCTCCTTTCTGTGGATAAAAACTTTCAAATTAAGAAAAAATAACTATTTAAAGTGACCGAATTAGAATAATGAGATTGACTTTGATTAATGAGTTGTTATTACATTTTAAATTATTACATTTTAATATATAAAATAGTTATAAATACAAGTTTTTTCAAAGTATGAGAAATAATTACGTACCATCCATAATCATATCACGAGGTATGTTATTTGTCTTAACACCATCATATTTGGTTTGATGAGCTGTTTTTCGGTGATAAATAAAACTTTGTCTAAAATTTTATAAAAACAAACTTTATAAACATAAATAAGAAACTGTTAAATATAAAATTTACATGGATAAAAAAAATCTTTAATGGAAAAAATTAAAGAAATTTTCTATTTAAACAATTGCAACCGGGAAATGCCCACACCACAAGTTTCAAGCTTCATTTTACATTAATATTAACTTATATTAACTTCAAAAGAAAAAATCATAATCAATGCCTATCATAATACGAGCTTTCACAACACAACCAAGTCAGTCGGCCATTATCCACTTCGACTTTGACAGGAGGCGTTTTTTTCATTTCGATAACTGCGGTGAAAATACTTCGATTATGAACTCGCAACATATGGCGAATTAAAAGAGATGGCTTGACCATAATTAGATCACAAAATTCACATGCAGTTCTAAATGAAAAAAACTAAAAAAATTAAAAGCCAATCAAATTAATTAAATAAGGTTATAAAATTTTTTTGGAAGAAAATGAACATCATTTGCAAAATAAGCAACAAAATTTAAAATTTAAAATAAATTCTTCCTTGCTTTCAATTTATTTTTAAACATTAGAAAGAAATATGATCTAAAACCAATTTTTGAGCGTAAAAAAAATTATAAAAAAATTATAAAAAGTATAAAAACAAGTATAACAAAAAATATTTAATAAAGTTCAAAAACACAAAAAAAATAAAAAATACGAGAACTGTAAAGAAATTAAACCTGCAAGGCGCATCATTCACTGATGAAGACAATTTGCCAGAGGGAGCACAAGAAATGCCTTTGGCATTGCGAAATGCTACTGAAGATCCTGCCGTTTCACCTACAGCTTTTCGTCTGTTAAGCTTACGCATTCGTTCCCTGAACCTCGTTGAAGGCATTCCATGTACATCAGCTTTGTGTGCATTTAAAAGTCCCATGGATTGGCATAAATGGCCACACCATTTACATATATATCTAAATTTTAAATTCTATATGCTTTTTAAATACCATTCAGTCCTAATGAACCATAAATGACCGAAGCAATTAATCAGAATGGCTGTTTTCACTATTAAATTTATGAAACTTTATATTAGTCTAAATTACGAAATAAAGTAATAAAAATTTTTAAATTACACTTTATTATTTTAAATTACACTTCAAGTAAGAATGATAAACAATATACTTCCTTTTCCGTGCATGTGTAAACTCCGTATGTGCTAATAATTTATTATCATCCGAAAATACTAGTTGACATTCATTGCATGTCACCCTTTCTACATACTGAAAAAAACTGAAGAGTATTGCTTAAAAATCTTCAACCTTTCAATAACGTCTATTTTAAACATAAAAATCCACTGAAGGACTTTTTTTTTCAGAAAATCAGTCAAAATAATTTAATTTATATCGATGATATCGATGACTAATGAAATACCTCAACTCCATATTCCGCAAGAAGTTGATTTCGTAGTTCATCATTTTTTGTATGTGCACGCATATGGTTAATCATCGCACTTGGATGCAGAATATTTATAAGTATTCCACAAATTCGACATGGGTCATACGTTCTTCTAATATTTGGATCTATTTCATATTCATCACAGCTCTCCTCGCTCTCCTCATTTTGAATGACATTACTACATGATGCTGAAATAATAATCAATAATAATAATAATAATGTTTTTTAAAAATCAACGAACTTGTTTTAAACTATTAATAATTATTTCTTTTTATAATAAACATTTAATAAAACAAATTTAATAAAAATAAACAAATAATCAAATAAAAACAAATAATCAAAAATTATCCTAACACTGATTCGCTCGCACTGATATTTTTACCAGCGCTAAAATTTCGTTATCTTTTTAAATGAATGGTGACGAAAAGATGGTTAATTTAATGGGGAATTATTTTATTTTAAATAAATAAGGAGAATATTCCATATATTCCTAAATATTTCCATTCGGTCCCTTTCCCATCATATTTATTCATTAAAAGAACAAAGTAAACCTGTTTTTCGACCAAATACATCTTTTAAAGCTTCTTGTTTGATCTTTGCTAAGGCTGTGAGTTCTTTATGACGACCTCTTTCACATTCTCGTCTGAAAATTCAATTCAAAAAAGGATATTCAAGAGAATGAAAGTATGTATCAAATTACCAACAATGTTAAATGTTAAAAGCAGGATTTGACCAACCTACGCCATTCATTATGTATTTTCGTTATCTGCTTGAAAACTTTATCAAGATGTTCGCAATGAAGAGCTTTGGTATGCTTTTCTAAGCCGAATGGAGTTAAAAAAACTCGATCTGCACAGTATCGACAAGGATATGATTCAATTTCATCGGCGATTCCTATGAATAATATTTATAATTACGGAACTGTTAAAACTGAAAAAAAAATGAAAAACTGTCTTTTTATTTATATAATAATATAAATTATAATAATAATACAATAAATACAATAATAATACTAAATAGAATGCGACTGAAAAAATTTCAGTTTATGTATTTCTTCTTAATGAATACATGTATTTACCTGGTAGAGGTTTTTCAATGTGTGATTCCTTCAAACACGATGAATTATCAACTGTAATTCTGCGTGATAGCTGTTGTGGAAAATCTGATGTCTGTACTGGACCAATGTGGTTCTCATTATCAATAAGTTGCATCATGACTCCTCGATGAACGATAACCCCTTCTCCAATATCATCATCTATTTCAGTGTTAGAAGAGATAGCTAAAAAATAAATTCCTAAATATATGGTACAATGGGCTGTTGCCTTTATTTTGGAGCGGAAAAGCTGGAGTCCTGCTTCTCCGAAAATAAACCTGTCTTTCAAAGGCCCAGGTGATGCTGGAGATTCATCAATACTTCTCCACCAAGTACTCCATGATAAACTTTTCTGGTTCAACAAGCCAGAGGCGAGCTTAACCAGAACGGATGAGTATTCTTGGCGAAAAAGATTTAAATTTAAGACAAAAATGAAAAAATTGCAAAGATGGCTAATGGAATTCACAGATTTTTTTTTGTAAAAATTTAAAAAAAAAGAAATAATTCAATCTATACAAGAAATTTAAAAATTTTCTAGGTTGGTGCTTCAAATTTTGTCTTATTTATTTGATCATTAATATTATATAATAACACTGATTTATAAGACAAATAAGAAACCATAAAGAAATCGAAGAACAATTAAAAAATAAATTATCCACTAAAAAATAACACTAATTAAAACTAATTAAATTAACAGAATAAATTAACGAATAGAAATAATCGAAAAGAACTGAAATAAAATATTAAGCAAAAATGGAAAAAATATATAAATTAAATGTACGATATTCACTTGAGGGTGGCGGTGGTTTTCGCTTACGCGATATTATTCTCGGAGCTTTCCGCATAAATCGATAATTCATATCCATTATAACATTTCTGAAAAAAATTCTTCTGCAAAAAATTTGCGATGCTAAAAATTAATAAAAGTGAATTTTAAAAGTTAATAGAAATTTAAATTTAAATGAAACGTTCTAAGCGCCTTTTATGCGACTATTTTCCAAGTTAATATGCTAAGAAACAAAATATGATAAAAATTTTGTTAAAAACAAAACAAAATATGATAAAAAATATGATAAATGTGATATGATAAATGATAAAAAGTACATATAAATAAAATAAATAATTTAGAATAAACAAAAAAAGGTGCAAAATCGTACGATATTCGACGAATTAAGAAAAAATGAAATCTTAAAAGATTAATTAATTAATAAAAAGTAAAATCTCAAAACAAGTGAATAACAAATGAAGGGAATTAAAAATTATTTTGCACAAAAAATATATAAACTAAATGGACGAAATATTCGATCAGTTAGAAGTTTTTAAGCAAACGCATAGGCCCCCATATTTAAAAGCTAAATGGATTACCGCTTCGTTCCTTCGTGCCTTTTTTCACAAAAATGCGAAGTGATGACAGACGAGCGCGCAGAGAGCCAAGAAATATGGTAGTCCGCCTAAGCCTAAACGCGGCCCATCTGGCTACTGTACAATAACGCCGCTTCCCATCTCATCCATTAGCGCTTCGTTCTTTCCAACTTCCACTCACCCTTCCCTTTCATCTCTGCGCTCTCTCCTACCGTAATACTATTTCTTCACCAATAAATGATAACAAATAAATTAATAAAACAAAAATTTTAGACATTTCAGTACCTTTTTTCTGAAACTTCTTGAAAAAACAAGCACTTCTAAGCGCGAAATAAATGGTATTTACTAAAGAATGGAACTTGTAAATTTTTTGAGAATTTGCCAGTACTGAATTTAGAAAATCGCTTCAAGATTTTACAATCAATTTTGAAAATATCAGCTCAATATTATTGGATTAAGCAACAACAGTTTTTTCATTATTAGATAGTGAAAAAGTTCGTCATATGAGGAGAATATAACTTCGCTTAGCCAGTTTTTGTCGGGAGAATGCGGATATGTTAAGTTTATGCAACAAGACGAAGTCGTAGGAGGACGATTGGTAAGCGTAGGTTCGTGGGTCATTGACCTTACGAAATGAGGGTAATTTCTCTCTCTGACGTTGTACGTACTGTTCACTGCTGTTGTAAGAAAGAAAAGAGACCCTTTTGTCAATATTCGTGAGTGGCATGGATGACCTCAACCTTGGAGCCTCCACCAGAGGCCTGGGACAGTGAAATAAGCCTTCACTTGCCTCACCGGAAAGATAGAGAGGGATGAATGCGATTCGAACCAAGTGAAGTAAACGACATCGGAAGCTCCAAATACAATGTGACTACGCGAAGATTTTCTGAACCTTTGTTAAGACTTGGCACTGCAGAAAATGATGGAAACTCCGAGTTATTAGCCGAGAATTACATCATCGGCACAGCAGATCGGAGCATCGAATCTTTCTTCGAAGCTGTCGTTGGAAACATCTCGACATTTCATTTTTGTCCGAATGAAAATGAAAGTCAAACATCAAACATTCAATACATGGTCGTTTGGCCGTTACTCGGACATGCACGAAAATAAGCCATTCAGTGCAGAATGGCCTTCGGCATCGCGAATTCTTCGCATGAAAAATTCATGAATTTTTTATTCTGCATCGAGTACATAGCTGCATCGCATTTCAATGAAACTGTCGTACTATTCGAATCATTATTTAATCTTCTTCTTCCATGGCTCTCATTACTGGTTAGGCTGGCTTCGGAAGGGTAAGACGTTTCCAAGTGGCGCGGCGCGGTGCCATCGTCGACAGTAATAGAAGCTATTCCTTTTGTCCATCGTCTAAGTCCATATATTGCAGGTCCACCTATACGTTCAAAATCTTTTCTGACCGCATCAGTCCAGGTCTTGATTGGCCCACCTCGCTTTTGACACCAACTATTGCAGGGTTCGGCAAGTAACGAAATATGCGATAATTCTTGTAATGGACCTCAGAGAACGTGCCTTAACCATCGAAGACGATGCTTTGTAATAACATTAATACAAGTGGTATTTAAACGAAGATGAATGTGGTATTTTATCCGCTCGACGGACCCATAAAATGTACCTTAGACAAGAGTGGTCAAAGGTAGATAGCTTCATAATATTCTCATAATATTCTCCATTCTCATTGGCCATGTCTAAGAGTCATATAATAAAATCGAGCGAATCACAGCTATATAGATATGGACTTTCGTTTTAATATTAATTTCACGACGGCTCCATAAAGGTTTCGTCGACTGGAAGAACGCTCTAGCTGCAGTTGCAATGTCATCTTTTGCCTGGCTTTTTGCTGTAAGAGTGGACCCAAGATATTCAAAACCGGACACTTCCTCAACGGTAATGTATTTATAAAACGAGGCATTTTATCAATTTCTTGCACATAAAACGAAAAATCTTTCGTTTTACATTGACCGTAAGTCCGATTCTTGCTGCAGTTTCTAACACGTTATTTAGCATTGCATTTCGTCATAATTGTCAGCATAAAGGACCACATCACCAGCGATCTGTGATACGATGCTCTGGACTGATTTGGACATCCCTTGAATGCCGACAATCGATGTATCGCATTACCCAGTCTATCGCATAGTTGAATATTGTAGGGCAGCCTTTACAGACACCAGTTCTTATTTCGAAAGAGTCTATCAATTCCCCATATACACAGATCTGCGCCCAATTCTCAAGAAGGGTGGCAATACATACTGCAACGATTATCGAGAATCCTACTAGATGTCTCAGCGAAAATTTTTGTTTTCTTTTTACTCAATAGATTTAGATTTATAACAGTATGGGAAAGCAAGATATGCCCTAAGCTGTTTCAGGCTGGGGCGCGCTTGTGCTGACCAGATATTCACGTTAAGAAGAGTTGGAGCATCGCTTCAAATACCGGCAATCCACCATTACATATTTTGTTGACTTTGTAGCTTCCTTCGATTTAGTTGTTCGCTTTGAAGGGTGAAGGAACGTGATAGTGTTTCAGAAGAGATCATTCGACTGATTAAGGCAATGAGCATGGTAATTTTTTATTGAAAATAAAAAATCGTCCATGAAAGCTATTGCATAACAAAATGATTTTACATATTTTTATTCCAATTTTTCATTTGCATGGTTTTTTTAAAACTCATTTTAGTTTCTTTTATATATAATTCATATAATAATTAAAGAAATAAATGTTCGCTGCTTCGACTGAGATCAAGCGTCGTCGACACATTTTTTGGTAAAGATCCGCCCGCCAAATCACTCTAGCATATAGATATATCCAGTGGAGTTAACCAAACCAAAAATGGTGAATATTGCCAAGAAAAAAAATAGTCGATTTTTATCAAATTTGAATATTGTTGATTTTTTTCTGTTAAATATTATTTTATTTAGATAAAAATTAATATTTAGACAACGTAGAAGCCACAAATAAGAATAAAATTACTAGTTTCGCTAACGATTCCGTGAAATATTATCTTCCAATAATATCTTATAATTTCAATGGCATTTCAAAACCAAAAATAGCATAATCATAGTAAAACATGGAAATAATTTTTTTCAACAAAATTGGATCACTTTCAACAATTTCCCGCACATGTTTGACGGCAATATTTCCACGTGTTTGGTGAGCTGTTCCGCTTCTTATTACATCTTTGCTAATCGCTGAAATAATTGCTCGAGGCACCTAAAGATAATTTTAAAAATTTAAAATCATAAAATATCGATAACAGTTGAAATGATTTTGATTTACCGGAAGAAAAATAAATTTTCTTAAAAATAAAAATAAATTTTTTCCAAATAAATTTCATATAATTTTAGATAAAATAAAATAAATTAAATGATTTTGCAAATAAATTTATGTAATGAATAGTCATTTATTAATACTAACAAAGTGTTACTTATATGCACGAGTCTGAACTGCCTGTCATCTTCTCAAGCATCATTCGGCCGCTAGCTTTTGCACAACTAAACCTACGCTAAAAGTACAAGGATGGTGATCGAAACTCACCTTTTCTACTATAAAATGACTTTCTAACTAAAATATCGTATCCTAATAAAATATTACCTCACACATGGAATACATAGTTTATTTTTGCCTAGATTTGGTAGCATAAATTGAGAGCTTACGCAAACACTTTTTTGTGCTAAATCCCAATTCCCCAATTAACGGTATACTGGGATTAGAATTATGTAGCCTGGATTCGCTTAGGGCTAGAAGAATTAAATAAGACTTTACTTACAACATTTTGTTTGATTATATTAATCAAAATTATATTAATTATTATAACACCAAAGGTGATGGATTGAAGTAAGGCATTTACTTAATAATATTGCTTTTATATATATTATGATGATATCTTTTTCTCTTTCTTATAATATCATCTAAATTGTCATCTTATCCCTAAACTTTCCTTATTCTCTTTGTTTTTTACTTTGCATATACACATAGATCCTATCGCATCCTGCTTTCCTATCCTTTTCTACTTCGTAGTCCTTTAAATGAAAAAATACCTTGGCTGCTGCCAAAAATTCACTGATTTTTTCTGCCATCACTGTTCGATTATCATTATATTTTAGTATTTTATAACGATCGAATAAACGGAAAAATGCACATTGCCTGTGAATATTCAAGGATAGTGAATACTACTGAAATTCTGAATCTATTCAAAATCAGAATCAAAAATTACGGTATCGCGCCGCAAAACTCTTTAAAAACGATAATGCTGGTAGAATGCTGGTAAAATATCGGTGCAAAGTGCACAATATTTTTTGGATGAAATTGCTGGGACTTACCATGTTTGTGGAAAAAAATGAATATCAACATGGCCACTCATAATTATTTCATTATTTATATAACTCGCTATACGTTGTTGAAGCCTATTGATGAAGCAGTGTATATCATTGCATTTGTAACAGTCCTGCCTGCAAAAACTTGCACAATCTTATTTTGTAAGATGATGAAAGAATAATAAAAAATAATTTTGCATCAATTTATAAATAATGTTCAAATAGTTGAATTGTTCATCACTTCATTGGTCTGATATATCTGTTTGCTCTATTTTTTTGGGGATAGAATTTTTTTTTTCTGATATTTATAGTCGTCTTAATATTAAATAATTAGATAACGATAAGAAACTGCTACTTTTAACTAAAAAAAATTTATTGCATCAAAAAAATGATATTCGCTAATCATCTATCATATTGCATATGATTGATCAGAAATGATGAAAATTGATAAAGATGGCCTTAAATTAAGTGGCACAACGGTTTTTTAATTTCTTTCTTAAAAGTTCCTGATAAATTTTCACTTTTTTGCATCATTTCTTTCCATAGTCTCAAATGATAATTCTACAACATTTTTTGGTTTTCATCATGCATGATGCAAACGTCTTTCAAATTAAATTTAAAAAAAGTTTAAACTTTAAAGCCACGAATTATAAAAATTAATTTCACGACTGACCTTGGCAAAATACCATTTGATTTCTCATCGCAATAAATTTGCTTAAATTTCCCACAACAGAAATTTCACATCGCCTTAAAAGATAACTCAATAAGCTCAAAAACTTACTTACTCATAACACAGATATTGACATATGCTGATATTAATCTATCCAAAGGATTTCTGACAACTGTGAACAATGTCCATCCAACATAATCGGAACGTTTTTTTAGTGGATTCATTTTTAATATTGTCCTGAAGTGCCGTTGTCGATTTTTACCAGAATTCAAATAAATATGCTTTAAGTGCTAGTAATTTCTTTTCTATTTGCTCAGCTAAGAATCAACTATTTTGCTGGAGCATTAGTCTCTAAACAAAGTAAATCAAATTATGAGATTTCAATATCAAAAAATTGGTTCTGCATACTTTTGTCTCTAAGTGTATCGCTGGTAAATAGTTTTCATTCTTAGCAAGTGGAACCAGTCTAACCAGTGATGGTAATATCCATTAGAAAAAGAAAAAAAGGCGCAAAAATTTATTTTTTTTAGGGAATGCAAATGAGAAAATACACGTTTGGAACGATTTCTTTCCGAATTTCACCGATCATTTCATCTTCATTGCGTAATAAATTCAAAATACTCCTCATTTTACTTGACATGCACTTCGGTATGATACAGTATTCCAGTTTATATTTTGGTACATTCTAAAAATTTTTTATAAGATTTTTTGCTCTTTCTCTCCTTCTCAAAATATATTTCCAATATTTTTTCGAAATTTTGTAAATTTCATGGTGCTTTTCTTCTAAATTTTCCAATTTGAAAGAACAAATTTAGGATTCGACAAGGCTAACGGCCCACTGCATTCCTATCGCCAAATGCTTGATACATTTATAACTAAATAGCAACTGGATAATCTAACCAGAAATGCAAACCGCCTATCATGACTCAGCGATAATATTAAAAGCGTTCCTGAGCAATGGAATAAACCAATGATTAAATTTCAAAAAATTGTCAAATAGAAAAAAATTTATGAAAAAAGAATATCGGATAAACTTTCTGGTACTTTTTAGCACTTATTTGATAGAAAAACCCATTAAAAAGCTTCTACAAAAAATTCTATTCGATTCTGCACTAACAAAATCTTTACTTACAAATGCAAGTTGTAAAATACGATGATGAATAAATGGAGGTATAAAGTCGTCCTCATTATTCGAAATTATATATTTTATAGAATAATTCAATTCGTGGTTCCATCGAATGAGAATGCGAATCAAAGCTATTGACACGAGAATCCAACAAATTAACTTCGAAATTTTTAGCATTCGCGAAAATCTTACAATAATTTCTAGAAAATATTTAGTTATGGGTCATTTCATCAATAAAAATATTATTCTATTTTATAGATAAGATTTTTATTTGATGCTGGAATATCTGAAAATGATAACGAATTTAAAAGCAACTTTCGAGTAAAATATAATAGGTGATAGACTGAATACAAAGAAATTTTGTTAAATATGAGCGACCGACATAAAAATCGCAGCCTTTTTTAAACTTGCAAATGTCGCAAATCGCGCTAAACCAATGATTTCTTTACCCGATTAGAGTTATTTGACAAAGATTTTACCCTGATGTTTGAAAAATTGGGTTCCTTAATTAGGTAAAATTGGGGCAAACTTATCTTTTCTTATATCTTTTCTCCAACCTTTGTTTGAAATTTTTAATGTTTTTCAGTTCTTTATGAAACATAGATAAGCGCTAAATACTGAATATTTTCAAAAATGGTATTTCTCCGATTTCTACTTATTTTTTGATTTTTGAATCTGTAAAATATCCGCAAAAATTTTGTTATAGGTGAATCGTAAATTTCTTAAAATGCAACACGGTGATTTGGTAAGAAATTTCATATAAAAAAAGAAAATTCACTGAAAGAATAGAATAGCCCCATTTTTTTCATTAAAATTGTTCTTCTTGTCTTGTCTGGCTTATGGCTTACTTTATTTTTGCTGTCGGTGATCCGCCTCTATTATCAAGTAGCTGTTTTTCTAGCTCATTTCTAAACGTATTAGTAATAAATGGAATATAACCATAAATGACACTAACCTCTTATTCATCTTATTTTGCTAATTTATTTATTATTATACAATTTTACTTCACTTTGTATTGTTTGATCAATCAAATTAATGATTACTTTGATAATTCGAGAACATTTTTTTGCTTTTTATTTGACTCGCATTTGCAAATTTTGCATTATGCAAAAAAAAGCGAATGAAAAATGCAAAATTGAACAAAAAACAAACAATTTAAATTATATAATCTATTTTAGATTGTACCAAATTTTATTAAAACGAAATATTTGCTTAATATCGAAAAAAACTAGAAAAATAATATTTTTAGATACTTGAAAATATTTTAAAATTTCATAAAATTTCACGAATATTTTCTAATATTTTATGATAAAATATTATTTTCCAGTTTTTTTAAAAAAAACAAATATACTTTAGATTTAATCATTGTTAATCATTGTTGAACTTATTATTTGCATTTTATAAATGCATTTTAGAAATTAATTTTCAGTTCAAAGTTGTGGATTTTTTTTGGAAATAGTAAAAAATTTCAATATTAATTTTTTTATCTACAGTATCTTTATGGGGCATAGAATGGCCTAATGGGATGTTGCACAATCGAAGCTCTGAGGTTTTATTTCTCGCAAGAGTAAATCTGTCCAAAAATCCAGGTCGGGTGATACTGGCGACCCTTCTATCGTCAAGAGAATCAATGGCATGTTTATCTAGTGCTATAAGCCAGCAGAGCGAGTCTGATTGATAATGGTGAGGGTTCTTAAAAAAAAATCTTCATAGGCTGCATTTATTAAAAGCAATTTTATTATGGTCTTGAAAATTATTTTCCTCCTTTCTTTTACTGTTCAATTTTTAATTGTGGACTTGAAAAAAATAAATGACAAGTGTTTTCATTTCGCTAGCCTAGTACGACTAGAAATTTATCGCTTACTTCCCATAAGTAATTTGAATGCTTTACACAACGAATAAGAATAATTTAGAGGGTTTTTTTCATAGAAAATGAAGGCAATAAAGACAATTGTCGAAATGGAGATATATATGAATTTTATAAATCAATTCTACACAATTTTCAATATACAGAAAAAAGAAAAAAAATATATTAGAACCAATTTTTCTAAAAAATTTCCATAAATACTGATACATAATTAATCCAGATTTCATGCATTTATTTTTTTTAGAGGACCATTTCCATATTAAAACTGACAATTTTTAGTTGATAGGTATTCATTTAAAAAAATAGTAATAGCCAAAATAAAAAAAATATAGCAAATTACAAGGAATCGAGTCAACAGAAATTCTTTGGAACATCGAAATTAAATACCAAGTAATCATAATAAAACATCGACATGAATTTTTTAAATAGGAATGGATCATTTTCGAGTTGTTGTCGAACATTTTTGGCTTCTTGACTTCCTTCAGTCGCATGATCAGTACCTTTGTGAAGCAAATCGACCTTGATTGCTTCTATCGTCGCTTTTGGAACCTGAATTTCTTGAGGTTCATTGAATCTAAGTGATCAGCTTTGAGTATGATTATTTTTTGAATGCCTAAATGGAATTTCTTGTCCTTTCGTAAAGCTGTTAAATATTTATATAAATTACATTTCGCCATTTGTATTTGTATACCTGTAGAATCTTGAAAATGGTCTAAAAAAAGTAGTTTTCAAGCTTACCTGAACATTGGAAAAGATCGATTCAATTTGTTCGGCAATCACTGACCGATTCGAATTATAACGAATTAATCTGTATTTGTCGAGTAGACGGTAAAATCCGCATTGCCTAATTATTCTCGAATTTTTATTAAGTATTTAAATATAAAAATAAGGGGTTAGCACTCACCATTACTGGTTAAACTAGCTCCACTGGCACTCCACTGGTTAAAATTTTTGCCAGAGAATCACTTGGCGATAGAAAAACAGGTATCAGGTGTATTGGCAAAACCACCCGGGGGGATAAATTAATAAAATTTAATCTGAAGAAAAAAATTTTCATAAAAAATAAATCTACCTCAATTCAACATTTATTTCAAAATTTTTATCAATTTTTCATATTTGCAATGAGATAATTTTACTGCACAAAAAAATATGATTTAATCATTGCTGCATACCAAGTTTGCGGATAGAAATGGTGTTCTATATCACCAGTTAAAAATACTTTGTTTTGTATTTGTTGAACCATTCTGTTGTACAGTTTTTCGATAAAGCATTTAATATTAGTCTTACATCCATAACATACATTCCTTTTGATTCGCCTAAAATTTCATTTTTATTTCCAAAAATTTTTTGAGTAATTAAAAAGTAAATACGAGTAAACCCATCAAAGATGCATCGATTAGTGAATCCTGAGACAAATCGATCCAGTGGATCTCGAACAACTGCTATGAGTGTCCAATTTTTGTAATATTCCCGTTTCATTGCTGGCCAGGTTCTCATCGTTTTTGTGCTTCTGAATGAGATTTGGTACTTATATATTTTGGTTAGCTTTGATAATATCTCATATATATATATTTATTGAACCCAATCCGTAATGGAATACAATACTTGAAAGAACAAGAAAGGTAAATACTTAAATTAAATTCGTCAAAAAATGCGTTTCTACGTATTAGGATCCAGTTGATGGTGAAGGCTCTCACATATGCCTCTATTTCAATTCCCTGAGTCTCTGAAGTACAATTCTCATAGGTAGTGAGGTAGTCAATCCAGAAATGATGAATGCTGCTGCGCGAAGATTCATTTTAATCGGATGTAATAAAAAAATACTATAAAAACATACATATTTGGCACGATCTTTTGTTCAATTTCTAGAGTGAGTTTCCTCTCATTTTCAATCAATGACATGAAATTTATCATTTTCAATGACATGCACTTTGATATAATGCAAAAATCTAATTTATATTTCTTATTCATCTGAAATCATTGAAAAATTTTTAATATTTGTTGAGACTCACTACTACCTAGGTGAAAAAAAATCACAATAATTAGAATATTCAGGAATAAATTTAGCCAACTTATCGAGGAAGAGGATGGTTGCGTGGTATTGTTTGACATACGTCAGAAGTCCGACTCTCCGAACCTGACGAGTCATGCTATCGACCCAAGTGTAGTTTTACAACTAAGTGGCAAAAATGGCCAAGTGACTCCTTAGCAAAAATTGTTAACAACTAACAATCTGCGAAGCTAATATTACCGGAAATAATCGGCACTAACCACTCTTTTTTTAGCTTTTCCCAATCAGTGATGGATAAAAAATTCACTGGAACCTTACATTAAAATATGACTGAAAATTTGACTTACAATATGGAAATGGAGCACTCGGTTATGAATGAACGGAGGTATAAAATCAATTTCATTTTCACTCTTCGCATATTTTATAGCGTATTGTACGGGATAAATGTTCAGTATAATGACAAAAAGAAAAAAAGAGACACTTATGGCGAGAAACTTCTTTGTAGAATATTTTTGCTGTCGATTTAATATAATTTTCATTAGATTCATATTACAGTGCCTAGAATTTTACACTTTTTTGACAAGATAGCAACTAATTATACAGCAAACGGTTTTGCGATAAAATTGGACAAAAAGCAAATGCGGTTTGTTATAAAATAAATCCCATGAAAATAAATTAGGTGATTTCTCTCTGAAGCAGAATTAGCAGCTAGCACAGCAATTATTGCTTAGATTGGCTCAGCTGACTGCAGGAGTGAAACGTTTCCAAAAATAAGGAAATATATTGAAAAATATTTATTGGATTAAGATCATATATCGGCAAATATTTCGCAATAAACTATAGATGTCAAGATATCACCTAGAAATAGTGATTTTTAGAAAAATTCATAAAATCCACTGAATGGCGATTTTGATCAGATAAATAAGGACGGCGATTGGGGCTCATTTCTTCTTTTTTGAACAACGGTACGACTATTAAGTTGACCATTAAAGACAATAAGCTTGATAAATGTTTAAACATTTACTTTAAGTACTAAAAATTATTTTAAATATTTAAAATATAAAAAATTGTGAGAAACATCAAATTTAATTAAAAATCAAATTTAATGGTTAACTTATTGACAAAATTTAGAATTTCATATTGTTGTTTTCTTCATCGAGTGCTTCTATCTAACATGGATAGAACTTGATAAGAAGCAGCTCTTATATCTCTATCCTCAAGAAATTCAGCTTGCATCAATGTATAAATGTACAATATGTTTTAAAATGTAGTCTTTCACCAAAAAATAAAAAAAAAACGGGAGAAATGCGAACATTGATCAACGTAAGTCGATTATAATTTAGTAGAAGAAAATTTTCTCCGAATTATCTCATCATCAAGAAATTCTATCAACAGTAAAATCTTCTGAAATCAAAAAAGGAATTCTTATATTTTGTATTGGACTTAGATTGTGGATGATTAAATATGGATCGGAAAATTTCTTTTGAAACTATTTCAATCCTTTGTCAAGGATTTATCGAAACAGTGAAGGATTGTGATAGTGGATCTTTCCCCTGTTGTGTAATAAATTGCTCAAAAAAAATACTTATTTGCCAATAGATTATGCTATTTGATAAAGTCATAAATAAAGTCATATTTAAGGAAAGATTGAAAATTTTCTATTTTTTCAGAACAATATTTATTTATTGCTTATTTATAAGTTTTCTTTCATTCGATGCTTTCAAAGAAAAATTATCAACTTTATTTATTTACAATTTCTCCATTCTATACACATTTTGCAAATTAAGCCATAAATAAAATAAAATTAATGATTAATTGAAAGATAAAGAATAAATAAAATGAGATCATTAATTGTACAATACATTCTTCCTGCTTTCGATGATCGAATATTTTGACATAAAATGGTGGAAATAAAAAATGCATAAAAAAATATTAAAGACAAAAATTTAAAAAAATAGACAAATAGAAATAGGTATTTTGAAAAATATTAACGAATCTAAAAAGATTTTAAATTTTTGGATTAAAAAAATAAATAATAAACCATCTTTTAAAATATCATCTATCAAACTTTGTTGTCATTTTTTAGCTAATTCAATGAATTCAATTTCTTTAATATTTTAAATAATAATTATTATTAATGATGATAACAACGATGATAATGACAAAAAAGTAAAATTTAAAAATGGATAAATTATATACAAGTCTGACTGTTTGGAAAATTAGGAAAGTTTCTTGATATTGGCACCAAATGAACGAATTCAATTCAAGCACTTGATTCCATATTATTCCATATTACTGAAAAATAGTTAGCTGGTTCTTGAAGTTTCATTTTTGTTATTTCTCGGGTTATGTCGCATATGAAATAAATGCAAAAAATACGATGCTTAGAAGAAACAGTATGAAATTTGATCCTCAGCTGAAGTTCTTTTCTTTTGGAATGATAAGACAAATGAAAATTGGTATTAGAATTAGGATTATTAAAATTCGGATATTACAAAGACATAAAAATTCTGGAGGTGGATTTTGGATTTGATGAAGGGAATTTGGAGAAAAAGTTGCCTTACTTTTGTCGAATTGGTTTGGAGTACCTCAGTGGTATATTACCAAAACGGTCAACTTTCAAACTGGACTTCTGCGCATGGCAATCTCCATTAGCAAGAGAGACATCATCAACTGACATTACAATATGTATCATGACTGATGGAAAGAACTGCGAATAAATGAGCGATAGACGACTTCAATAAAGTATCATCTAAAATAATTATGATTTCTCGTAGCTTAAATATGAGTTATCAGTGATAAAGCAGAAGTTTCGCACGCCCATTGAACAGTTTATAAAATATGATTGATAAAATAATTTAAAGCTTAAACAAGTTGGAATTTGGCCAAATTTTTTTCTTAAACGTTTAACAATTTATTTCTAACAATCATTTAACATTACTAGTACTTCGCGATTTTCAATAATTTATGCTTGCAAAAAATGAAAGAAAAATGAAATAAGAAAAATAAAATGAAAAGTTGGAAAATTTGTAAGGCTACTAGAAAATAAAATTCTTATCGCATTTCATTATTATCACATTTTCTTTAGCGAAGGGATCATGAAATTTGAGAAAAATATTTCCAGTACTTCAGAAAAGCCTTTGTTCAAAGGAAGCTAATACAATAATTTTAGCCATAGTTCCAATATAAGATGAAAATATAGGATTCAATCTGGAACCCAAACATGCATGATTATTAGTTTTGTTATTATTTTCAATACAATCGAACAGTGTATAACAGTGTAACAGTGTACGATCGAATATTTAATATTAAACGAAAATTATGGCAGATAATTATTGAAATTGAAGATATGGTTCTTTTAAACACTTATAGAGGCACTCATTTATAGATTTAAACTTATAACACTTATAGGCTCATGCTTTTTTTGCTCTCTGCATTTCAGGTTGGAGTCGCTCCGCTGGCTTGTTAGACTAGAAAAGTATGCCAGAGAAAACCTTGGCAATAGAAGTACAGGTAAATCGCCAGCATCACGGGACTTATTAATGGTTTTTCATCAAAAATGCCATGAACGCAGCGTAATTAAAATGATGTGGACGAAAGATAATGGAAAAATGTTAAAAAACATATACTTAACGTAATTTCTTGTGTAAACGTCACACTATAACTCAGTGTTTGATAAAGATAACCATGAAGAACTAAACTAGAAAGTAGAAAAGATTAGGAATAATGGATTAAGAATTATCAAGATAATTTTCCCATAAATAATGCTTCTCGCTAAAATACAATTCATTCCCAGGACAGAAAAAAGGTGCACAATGAGTACAACTGAAAAAGGAATGGTGTAAAATATGTCCTTAATAGGCGAAGATTTATATTTATAATTATATCAGCAAGTTATTAGCAGCAAAATTCCTTTAAAGTTATATTTTAAATCCAATATTTTTGCAGAAATATTTTGAATATTTTTCAAAGCTCCATATTTTTCAAAATTCAATTTTTTCCTAAATATCAAAAACGCTTAAGGATTGCGATTAATTAATTAAAAACCAAATTTTAGCAAACATAAAAGCTTTTTTATTTTGCTATTTTTCTTTATTTTACGAGTTTAGTGGAAATAAAATAAATGAAAAGCTGCTTCTATCAGTGCATTATATTTCATCCTCTACATGAAGATTTTTTAAAATTTTTGAACTTCGCAAACTGCAAAATGAACAAGAACCATCGGGAAAAAAGTATTTAATCAAGCAAACTTGAAAATGTAAAATTTGTCAGAATTCCACAATTTTTATTGCGTAATACTAGGCAGTCATTGTTTTAAGTGAAAAGACGAATTTCCGGATTCAAATACACATGAATCGATACTTTCTTGCAGAATGAAAATTTATAATACAAATAATTTATGTGATATAATTTGCACCAATTTAGCCATATTCAATTTGATAAAATCATCGTATTCATGGAATTTAAAATTCTATTTTTTTTTTCTTATTCATGTTGTATTTTTAATTCATGCAATTTAAATGAACTGAAATGAGGCCAGAAAAATTTTGAATGTATAGGGCCAGTAATATATGGACTTAGACGATGGAAAATGGAATGGCTTCTATTACAGTTAGAGATGAATTCGAATCGGATTGCTTGGAAATGCCAGTGGAGCCAATCTAACCAGTAATGGTGAGAAATATTAGAAGAAAAATTGATAATTTCTGTCGAAACCAGAGGCTCTGAACCTAGGACAAAAGCATCTCTTATGACTGCGCATGAATGGTAAATAATCATTGCCTTTAATCTAATAATTGAAATTTATCATTTCCTCCAATTGATAAAGCACTAACAGTACTAACTTTGCCACTGTCAAAAATATTTTTATACCACATTTTTAAAGTGCGAATTTTATGTTCTTTAACAGTCCGATTCTTGTGAACTTTAAAAGTTCACTGTCGTTGCTTACACTGAATCTACTATTGAGAAATATGTTCAGAAATGCATTAATTTCAAAATATTAAAATCAATTCAACGTAACAAATTAAAAACACCGGCCTCTTTCTAATTTGAAAAGCTAACGAGTCCACAGGATTAAGATTCTTAACGTTAAGATTTCATGATGCAAGAATACTTTTGTTCTTTACTTATTAGAAAAAAGGCAAGTAAGGCGAATAATATGCCGAATTTGGGAGATGCGGCAACATAATGCATACTCGTATTCAAAAAGCAAAAAAAAAACAATTTACTGAGTAAGGAGAAGTCTGTAAAAAAATTTTCCATCTCAAGTAAGTTAAATGAATTTTTAATCAGACGAAAATTTGCAGTAACAATAATTATATGAATTTTTGGATATTTTTTTTTGGATATTATCGATAAAAAGAAGCACTCAAATAAAGCACACAGATCAGATTTGGCTTATAATGGCTAAAAGCCTTAATGTAGCACTTTCACAATTTTAATATATTATATTATATATTTTAATATATTAAATTATTATCCTTCTATTAATTTTACGGCAATTTGCCTTTAACCTTCTCTAATTATTCTTTACTTTTGTAGTAAATGATTTTTATTTATTTTATTTAGTTATTTACTTAAAATAAGCTGCAAAATCAAAATTAAGAAGGAGCAATCAGATAGTGTGCATTGGTCACATGAAAACTGTAATAAGTTGATAGTGCGAATGATTTTTCGCCACGGAGAATTATATAAATTTTTAGCAAATAACTTATTACAGAATAGTTGATCAAAAATTAATCGAAATGATTCCTAAAACAAATTAAGGAATAATGATAAAGTTTTTCGAGTTTCTATGAGCAGTCAACTTTCTCCTGAAGTTCGTTCCAACGTGTTTCCAAAGTGTTAAATGTCAATTTTTAAAAATCCCTCACTATCTATAAAATCCTATCACTATCTATAAATAAAATTTACGTTGGATATCCGTAAATTCATACTGGTAAATTTTATTTAGCGCAAATTACAATAGTTTTTAAATATTTATATTTGCTCATAATGATTTCACTGCATGACGGATGGATATTGTTTAATAATGCCATGCCCATCCGAATGGATGATGATAGTGGTGATGATAGTCATGAAAGTGATTTCCAAGATGGCCATGATTGTTATGGTGGTCCTGATAGTGGTTACCATGATGATGATGGCCATGATGGTGATGGTAATCGTCAGGCCAATACCAGTCATTATGCCAATCCCATATTCCTGAAAACTCCAAGTTCCTGGTTTTTATGAATTTATGTTTTTATAATGTTGGCTCTTAAAAAGCCAAAAAATTTTGGTAGGCACAGAATGTTTCTCAAATAAAAGTAGTTTTATTATTGCCTAAGATGGAATAACTGAATAACCTGAAGCTGATGAGGAGGCTGCAAGGACGCAAAGCATTAGAACGATGAGTTCTGCAAGTCGAAGCGTCATGACGATAATTAACCTTTTCTTTCCTTTGCCTGACTTTCCTAATGCGAGTTCTTTTATAATTTCTTTTCCGTTGAATCTAGGTCAACTTTCCGGTTCACTCATTTAGCTACACAAATAATTCAATAATTCACGAATAAACTAGCATATCATTTATTCGAGTAGTGGATTAATAAATCTAAAAAACGCAAAAATTTGAATTTGATTATTATGGATTATAACGACAAACACATCTTTACTTAACGAAAATGTTGTTGCAGTTTAAAAAATTGTAAAAAATTTTCGGCCACTCAAAGACAAATTTGAGGTAAAATGACCAAAAATCTGATTTAAAGAACAAAAAATTCGTTCATACTCGATCAAACATATTAGCACTTATTTAGTTCGTTCTAAAAGAGTGCTTTTAAATTATTTTAAAAAATGATAATGAAAAATGAAAAACACAAAAAATTTATTTTGTCAAAATTTTATGCAAATTATCTATCTGTTTTTGTTTTGAATTTAATGCATAATAATGAAAAACGAATCGCTTATCAACTTTTTTCTTTTTTGTTGATGATTTTCATTTTTGTTACCAATTTCGAATCGCGAATTTTGTGCTATTGTGTGCTATTTCACGACTTTTCTTATCATTTTCAGTGATATTGTTATCTGTTTTTTCATATATATTCTATAATCTCGTCTATAATCGAAGCATTTTTGGTGCCAAATTATTCCTATCATTAAGGCAATTAATTTTGAACAAGTGATACTAATAAAATTAATTTTTATCACTTACATCTGTTATACTGCAAACATTTAGTGATTCTTAGTCGTAAAACTTATTTTAGTCTTTCTAATCTTGCGTATCATTTTAAAGAATCTATTTTCACCAGACGCATCTATTTCAGGAAATTAGGAACTTTATTATTCAATTTCATGTGGTGAAGTGAAGCGATTAAAGAATGAATTGGCCAGGAAAATACTATGCACTTTTTGTTCAAACGATACTCGATAATGAAACTCAAAAAACTCAAAAAACTCAATTCATAAAAAAGAAGTAAAAAAACAAAATAATTTTCAAATATTCTTATATTTATAATTTAACTATTTAATTGCGATCATAATAGCGCCTTTAAGAATATTTAAAATAGCCTAAAAAAATGATAATTATGGTTTGTATGGAACCAGATTTAGAACTTGATTAATTACGATTCTATAAATAAATACAATTTTTTAGAGGAAATAGGGAACGATAAATAGGCGCAATCCATGAACCCTTTTGATTTTTCTTTTTTTCGTAATACTTCAGATTCCAATCATAATTTTTTCGATGAATCTGCTATGTCATTCATATTTCAGCTCTCTCAATTGAATTAATTAAAGCCCACGAATGTAAAGGGCATACATTATTGTTGTAATTTGGTACTACTTTAACGAACCACGATGCTTGTAATCATTAACTGTGATTATGGAAACTGTGATTAGCAATATTTGCCAATTCTTTTTTGGACTTCATTAATGAGAAATTTTTGTGATTTTTTGTTATTTAAAGAATAAAAGATTTTTCACCATTATCATTTTTCACCAATATGGCTAAAATTAACATTTTCTAATTGGAATCCCACTAGAATTCAAGTCGAAAGCTGAGTCTGAAGCTGAGATAACGCGAGCTTTTGATTTTTGCGGCAAATAATTGGAAAAAATATTTCAAAGATCGAGTGGTATTGTAAAAAATAGATTAATAATTGAAGGCAGTAGGGTTATTCTCGCCTTCCACGCATTAATATTTTAGAAAACCTTGCTCTGGACAGAAATAGAAGACTGTATTGATCGCCGCACGTATTTATCATTCCACACCTCAAACTTGGCTAATTAAACCTCATTAATATACAGAATATACAGAAAAAAAATATTCGATTAAAATCAAACAGCAAGAGGTAAGCGAAAGAAATGAACAAAAGGAAAAAAGGAAAATAACAAAAAATGAATATTTAAATATCCAAATATTGGGACCCAAGGGCTTGGGTCCCTTGATCGCTCCTCATTAAGAAAAGAATAATTTTCTTGAAAAGAATATACAGTAGATTATAACTGATCTTAATCTTTCATAACATATGAAATGGAGTAAGCAAAAAGTCGATTAAGTTAATAAAAGTTTTCTTTTGGCGGGTCAGGGTCACACCATTCTGAAACAATTTTAGAAAAAATATCGCATTTCGCGACAGGTATATTCCTCCTGATCGTGTTGAGAGTCAATGGAGTATTGATCAATGGAGTTAGCCTGAAGCGATGAGTGCTAAACCTAATTTGATCTCGAATTTATCGCAGTATTTCCACCTATTAATGAATGTTACGATGATCATTGTGAGACCATACATGTTAATTACTTGATGATAATCCAAAAATTCGAGTGGATTATATTCTAATTTGAATTAATACTTTCACCACTTCTAAAGAAAGCCTAGTTTGCCACCGATTACGAAGATGATCCAAAGGGTTCATGAAACTTAAAGCCAAGTTTAATCATCGTCTTCTACTCCATGATTTGATTGAATGATGAATATTTTTCAAATTAGCTAATTTCCTTTTCCCTTTTCTTGATCCTTGAAGTGATCCTTGATTAAGAAAAAATTTTTTTCCTTGATCTCTTACTGAAATCTCTTACTCATGGAAGTAAGTGGCAGACCTACTTTAAGTCCTTATTATGGATATTCATCGTTAGAAATCACAAATATTTTCTAATATAATTGCTAGTTCGTTGGATCATTTAAAACATTTCGACCAGAGATATCTAAAAAAAAAGACTAAAAACTTCCATTTTAAACTGATTTATTTATCTGGTCCGATCCTAAATTATAGATTCACGATGTAGTTATTCTTAGCTACACAAAATAGGAATTTAAGCTACTACCAATTCATTATTTTTCTATCAACAATTAAAAAAGTTTGAAACTTATCATGAATCCATCACTTTTGGTATTGTATAGTGTATTAGCTAGAAGCAGTTCGTTGTGGCCAGGGAGTTTCGCAGTCTACGACAATCCGAGCTATAAAGCTATGTATGGTGTCATCATTACCTAAGGCACAATGCATAAGGCATCGATGGAAAATTGGATCCTGCCAGCCTTACTCTCCTTGTTTCTGTTCGCTTTCTCCATTACCGCTGGTATTCTCAAAAACACTGGCTGAACTTAAATTTTTTCACCAAAGTTTATGTACTATCCCTGAAATTTGTAAACTATGTACTTATAGAATTTTTGTTTGCATAATATCGTTCTATTTGCGAAGAAATCGCTTAAATTTACAGCAAGCAGACGCTTTGAATAGGGTTCCAATCTTTAAATTTCTCAAGTTAAAAAGAAAAGTATGAGAAGAATTTGAATTGTTTGTCATTCTCGATTTGCACTTTTTATTCGTGCTCGCATTAAGTTTGGATTGAAAAATGAAAAAATCGAGGGTTAATACAATGGACAAAACGCCATTGGAATATTGCGTTCAACTAGTACAATTATCAGTTCTCGTTGCCCCCATTTTATGGATTCACGGATATCATGAAAAACTATGGATTAAGCTGGGTCGATTATAAAATTTGAATTCGGCAATTTCTGATTCCATTGCCATCAGAGTGAGAATCTTATAAATTTTGCCAGTGCATTTCTATTCATTTTATCATTGAAAATTTTTTATATACTGTTTATAAACTTTCTGCCAATTCATCAACGAGCAATTTATTGAACGATTAAAAGAACGATCTATTTAGTTGTGGTATCAAAATCATATTCGATAACTGTGCACTACGGTTAAATAGATGTTAAATCTGCCACTGACAAATGGGTCATTTGAGCGACCCTGGAATATTTTTACTCGAGTCTTAGGGCGTGTTTCCTCATTCATGAAAACGCGAAATTGTTAATTCTCCAAGAAACACTTTATTTAATTCATATTTGACCTCATGAACAAAATCATGCTTTCATGCTTTGTTCTGTAGTGAAACCTTTTTGTGTGCTTCAACTTCAATCAACTGCTAGAATTTAAGCTTCTTCGTTTTTCTCGTCTTTTTCCAAGAATTTTATTTTTTATCGTTAAAATGTGGTTTATCAAATTAAAAGTAGTTTTTTTGATTTATATTTATATTTACATAATGTAGTAGTACATCGCCAAAAAAACCTAAAGTTTATTTTAAAATTTATGTTTCGAACTGACAAATCTATAAATGTAAATAGTCCTCAATTATTTGTATTTGAATCCACAATTTAAACCACTAAATCACTATTAATACTTTTATTCAAAGACACTGAATATTTTGCTGAATATGATTAACATGATGATGAATATAACCTTAAATCGAATGCCGAAACTCGGCGATATGTGACAATTTTCAGTAGCAGTACCGACAGCTTTCCAGTTTTTCGATCACACAACATGTACTATGGCCGATTAATGCAACCACTATCTTAATGATACAACACCAATTGCTCAGTCATATTCCAACTCCATTTTAAGAAATGAAAACAAGCCCTCGAATGACGACAGTCTAGTAGGATGTCTAATAGACTACTAGTATGCTAGTAGCTGATTTTACCATGGTTATCGAATATTTATCAGCAATTTATCAAAGTAAGTCAATTGGGCGGAAGCGAAACTTCAAAATTCATATCGGCCTTGCTCTTCATACAATTTTCTCATTGCAGTCTGTTTTCAAGGTTTGCATTTTTTATCCTGCATTATCAAAAAAAAACAAAAGCAATTCACCTTTATAACAAAACTGAAAAAACCAAAATTTAATGAAAGTAATAATACAGAATTATAATCATAATTATAGTTTCATAAAATGTGAATAAAAAAATTATAAAAAACAGAGGGAAAGGAAAAAATTTTAAAAAAATCTGAAAAACCATCCCAAAAAAATAACAAACTTATCGAAGTCTATTAAATCCGACAAATTAAAACGAATGGGGAATGTACTAATTTATTAATTTATTAAAAAAACATTTCGCCTATTTCACATTGATCCAAAAGCCCATTTTTGAACGACAACGACTGACCTTTTTTATTGCCGAGGTGGATAGGACGCTGCTGGAAAAACCCAAAAGGCATATGAACACCTTCGCAAAGACAACGACAACCAGGACTACAATCCTTTCATCGCTTGCACGCGATAACCAAATATCACTAATTACCTTGTTAATATAAAAAAAACATCAAAAAAATTGGTGGAAATTTGAAGCAGGGAAAAATAATTAGGATTATTCAACCCTAAATTGTAATTACAATTATTATCCAACTGGAAATGAAAGAACTATGCAAATTCTTCATTCTCATATTAGGACATTTGGCATGAAATCCTATACTTCATTTTCCTCCAGAATTTCCCGAAATTTCCCGCAATTTTAACGGTTAAAAAAAAAAAATCAAATCAGCTATTTCCTCCTCTCGTCCTCTTTCCTTCTCTTTTACCGCTTTTATATTTATTACTAACCTCATCGAATGAAATTTAAAACTTAAACCTCACAATAAAAAAGTTCCCACAAAAAAAAATGGAAAAGAATTGGCCAATTTACACAAAACAATGAGCATAGAGCTGGTATATAAATATGGGAATAAGTTAAAAATCCTAAAAATCTTGGAAAAGAAAATTTCGGTCTTTTTTCCGGCGTAAAAAAAGATTGTTGCTTTTCAATTTATCTTTTTTACCGGAATAAATTAAACGTAAATCGTCTATAACAATTATAAGTACCAAAATTCTAGAGGACAAACGCCATAAAACGTATCTCAAACAATCAAACAATGGCAGCAAATCATTTTAATAATAATAATAATAAAATTAATAATTAATATAACATAGTGATAATAGTCATAATAGTAATAAAACAAAATAATGACAATAATAATCAAATAATGCAAGTTTAATTCCGACAAGCTTTTTTATCTAAAAATAAATGAATAGAAAAAAAATAAAAAGCATTCCGAGATAAATAGTAACGACAAATAATTCTTACTCCAAAAAAATGCCTATATTTACCAAGTAATGCCACCAAACCTTGTCGACAATCAGCCAACTGTATTTAATAAATTAAGCCTTTTAAGTTTTGAACAAATAGGTCTGGTAAAATATGTGAAAGCAGCAAGCAAATTTAATTTTTCAGTGGGTTCTGCCTAACAGATAAGGAATATTTATCAAGTGCCCTTACCAAATGAATTAAAAGCACCTAATTATTAGTAAAACTTATCCGACTGTATACGACTAGCTAAAGAAACACACTGAAACCCATAACGAAACGATACAATATAAAAATATAAAAGATATCTTCATCGCTTACTATTATTAAGCGTAAACGAATAGAAAATGAATGACAGTGATCATTCCACAGCAATCCAATTTAAATTTGTCAAAAAGGAGGAAATTTTATCATAAGAAAATTAGCTCAAAATATAAATCGTAAAAAAAGTGGTTAATTGTTGTTACTAGACGAAAAGTCTATTTATCTGCTTTCAACATGAATAAAAAGCCGATATAAAATCGAAGAGCAAATAAAAATTTTAAAAAAAGCAAAATAAAATGGTGGATTTCAGTTCTGCATTATTAAAACTGTAGCAAAACTTAAGTAAAATGAGAAATAATAAAATTTCATAAAGCAAAACATACGATGAGTTTTCCGACATTCCACCATATGATATAAAATTTTCTGTCGGAAATTTCATAAACCAAATACAAATTTGATTTTTAGTCCGGACGAAAAATTCGTTTGATAATCACAAAGCAATATGAGCAACAAGTTAATATGGATCAATTAATGTGCAAAGCCACTATCGCAGAATTCTTCGCCAGCTTAAAGTCCCAGGTTACTTGAAAACTGGGAATTTAAAATTTTTTAATTAAAAAGTTTTGAAAAATACTTGCTTTTCATAAAGAAAAATAATCCAATAAATTAAATTGAAGCAAATTTCCCAACCAAATAACTGCGGAGATGAAATAAACTATAAACTTTCATTCACGAATTATGGTAAATTAAATAAAGAATAATTGCACGATTTAAAAAATGAATAATGTAGACTAATAGAGACTAATTTAAAAGATATAAAAATGCTACAATTTCGAACGATGGTTACAACTTTGCTTATGAGATGCATGATCTGGAGAAATGTAAACAAATACCACTGAAAAATTAGGCGAAAAAATGATGGCTGTAAAATAATAGCGGAAAAAATATTAGTGACGGCGAGCCGTATCGCTAAAGCGACAAAAAGAAAGCAGACGCGAGAATCTATATGAAAATGCTACGACGAAATATGTGCGACGTCACCACCAATGAAAGGCTCAACGTAATCGACAACAATAAATCCACCGTAAATATTAAGTCCACAGAAAATGTACCACCTGCCAAATTTTTTAAATTGTTTTCTAGTTCCATATTTTCAAGAAACTATCCCATGAACCGGTACATACTGCCATTCCATCTTCGGTTACTCCCAAGCAAGACACGCGATTGTCGTGTCCAGCCAAAACACCTATAATTTTAATGAAAATTTTATTATCGAAGGTGGATGAATCATAAATGCATAAAATTTTCCTCCTGTCTTGAATATATTTTGAACAGTAAGTTAAGAAAATGCAAATTCTTTTAATTTCAAATGTCGATAATTTATAAGAATCTAATAATACCTGCTCTTTCTTGTCGCATAGAATCCCACACATTGCAATTAAAATCATCATATCCAGCGAAAAGTAATCGCCCTGATTTGGAAAAAGCTACGCTAGTAATTCCTAAAAACAAAAAAATCATGAAAAAATGGGAATACTTTCCACTTGATTATGCATAAATTAGCCAGGCTGCAATAATCCAATGTTAAGTGCATAAAAACCAACCACATATAATATTATCATGCGAATACATAGCCAATTCTTGATCAGCTCTGATATCGAATAAGCGACACGTTGCATCATCTGATCCTGTTGCAAAGGCATGACCAGATGGAAAATACTAAATTCCACATCAGTTATACAATAAAAATAAATATTATAACCACGTGATCCTCAATATAAAAATGTTCAAAATAATAGAGAAAAAATGTGAAAAAAACTCAAGAAATGAGCAATGGAGCTATTCGCAGCTCCGTTTCAATCAATAAAATTAAAAAAATTTCAATGATAAATGAAGAAAAACTTACAGCCACAGCATTAATATCACTTTCATGTCCTGGAAACGTTTGTTTACACATTCCATCACGAATATCCCATAGCTTCGCTGATGCATCACATGCACCCGAAATAAACGTTCTCATATCAGGAGAAAGAGAAAGAGACATTACGTCTCCCGTATGTCCTGTAAAGGACGTACACTGCTGTCCAGTTTCTATATCCCATAATGCACTAAAAATATTATATTTGAAATATTTCAGTGGAAAAAGAGAAAACAAATGAAAACAAAGGATGAATAAATAAACAAGAACGAATATGATAAAGAATTTATAAGCCAAGTAGAATCCACTAATCCAACTTTTATAATTTTATTTTACTAAATTGCCAATTTTTTGTGAAGAAACCATTTTATTGCAAAAATTATATCATTCAAACTTTCAATCATTTACTGAAATTTCTACTATTAACATTAATTAACATTTATGCTCATCCAAGGGTCAAGAAAATATATTACACCGAAGAAAACGACTCTGAGAGTAAATATTTCTAGGCAAAGATTTACTGATTTTTTATATTCATAAATTTACATGACTAAGAAAACGAACTGAGATTATGCCTCTTGCAAAATATTCAACTTTTCTCTTTAGTGTGACGATATTAAACAGAAAAAACGAGCCATTTGGAAAATGATGTCAGAAATAAAATTTTATCTATCGAATGAATATGTCCTTTACACCTATTTACTTTCATCACTCGATTCATTCTTTTTTCGAGAATTGATTGATTCGAGTCTGACACACGTTAACTTTTTTACACAAAAGATACACGCAAATCATCAAATACACACAAAATGAGTATATATTAATACCAACCAACCACACACATTTATTTTTCTAACTGCTGTAGTTCGTCCATCTTATTAAAGCATTTCCGTTCATTGCAAATCGATTCATTTCTCCTTCAGAATCTGCTATATTCTCTCTATACTTCAACAATAATCTTCTCGCTCACAATCAGCCTTTCCTTCTTTTTATCGAATATATTTTCGTCCAAAGCAGCATTAGCTTTTTCATGCTTTAAGCTAAGCCATTAAATTTGGTCCTCTCAATTTTCTCAATTTCCTTTCTGCAGATTTGTGAACTGGAGAAAAATTTCTACCAAACACCATACTATTATCTACATTTATATATTATACAACTATAAATACTACCTCATATCACCTATGAGCATTTTTCATATTAAAATCAGATATTAAAGAATTAAATTTTATGATCGAAAATTATCACAAACATATTTCTTAGCTTATACAATTTTTAATTTTCTAATTCCACTGATTATTTCTGGGAATAAAAAATTGATTAAACCGCATAAATCCTAAATGACGCAGAAAAAAGATACCTATTTGCAACACTTTCGAAAAAGAACGAGTTGAAAATTTCAATTTACGTCATCTAATAAATACCTTTAATCTCAAATTTCTGTCGAATTATAAAAAAAAAAATCCTTTTCCATCATAAAAAAAATTACTGGTAATGGACACTTCGATGAATTTAGAAAGTAAAAACGACAGCATCGCCATTAGCATTAAAATATTAATTCATTTAACTCTATTATTAAGATGAAATAAACTGAACTAACCAAGTCATATCACCGCTAGATGTGACAATCTGATTGTCATCCAGGAACCTACAACAAGACAGATAACCAGTATGACCAGGTAGTTCACGTGAAACGCGCACATTGCCTTCACGTGTCTTCAACGAATAAATACTGCATATATTATCCAAACCACCACAAGCAACGTATGATCCAGATGGAGCATAGGCACAAGTCATCACCCATGAAGACCGCAAAGGGATCGCATGTACCTTTAACGAAATATTCTCATTGAAGCATATTTTAGAGGATCAATTAAATAGTATATAAATGCAACCTTTCTAAGTTTGAAAAGCTAAACTAGTTTCAATAAACAATTAAACTTTCTTGTAATACTTCGTTGGATACCCAATTTATTAAATTACGGAATTAAAAAAGTTATTCATCAATCAAAATTTTCGAGGATCAATTAAATTTCATAAATATAATCAACGCAAAGAGAAGAGTAAACTATGGAATAAAAATTATGGGTTAATGGGCTAAAATTGTTTAAAAAAGATTGCAAAAATAACTGAAATAGGAAAGGAAATTTATAAATTTTATTAACAGCGTTATGGCCTTGCATAAAACAATTTACGAAAATGAAGTCGAGAGAGCAATCGAAATGTTCTAAAACTTCTATGACGTCCTATATAATTACTTATAAAATTTAAAAACTACGAAAATTTATTGATATGAAGATATGAAAAAATATGAAATAAATATGAAAAAAACACCTTATTAGTTGTGTAAGAATCCCAAACTATAAGTTTGCCATCTTGTGAAGCAGAAACAAGATTCCGTGAATCAGATGCCCAGTGCATTGCATAAATTTTAGCAAGATGACCACGTAATGTTCGTCGCGTGCGCATCTGAATCCGTCCGATTGGCTCAAGATTGGCTGCAACTGAAGCCAGTGTCGTATCATTGGCCGCTTTACGAGCTTCCTGAGATATTATTTATAGATAAGCAACCACGCAATCAAATTTAGGCTTCATGAAGAATGGTTAAACAAAATGGTTAAATAGAAGTGAAAAATTGCTGAATTCACTTAAGGTATTTAAACTAACAATCAATTAAAATTGTAACGTAATTCATAAATTAAATTATTTCAAATAAACATTATATTATGCAAAACTAATTCTGAAAATTTTAAAGTTTTATTATTGAAAAATTTTGATAAATTAAAACACAAATAAAAGATGGTAAAGGGACAACTGTATAATTTCATCAGCATCCAATAAAATGTTTTTTCAACAACCAGAAAACGTAAATGAATTATTATAAAAAAAAACTGAAGGTCGCCCTAAACAAAAAATTAGCGCTTAATGAAATGAAAGATTCCAATCTTCCTTCCATTCACTTTCCTTTCTTTCAATTAATTAAAAATTACTTTGGCCCAAAAAATCACGAATATGCTATGGATTGTGATCTTATAATTTTAATTTTAATTATAATTTATAATTTATAATTTATATATTTATAATTTATTTATTTTGAATTATAATTTTACAATTACAATTATAATTTCAATGCTAAAATGGTTTTAAAACAATAAAATTCTTATTAAATAAAGGAAAAATTTCAAAGCGACCTAAATTAAAAAGTAAAATGATCTTTATATTAAAAATCTTTAATAGGATCAAGATTCTAATTTGGAACTATTCCCAATCGAGAAAAGAGAAATGATAAAATATATTGTCATGAACCAAAAAAAAAACGATTCCCAACCTTTCCATGGTATGATTAGCAAAAAAAACTACCGGAATTTAAAAATACTACAATCAATTCAAGTATGAATTTGAAATTTTTTAACAGCATTTAAATCACTGATCGCTTTGGCTATAAAAAGAGAGAGAGTGAAAATGTTTAAATTAAAAAATTTTCACAAAATTTTCTTAAGAGTCACCTTTTCATTCGAATGACTGGATTAAAATTCACAAAGAATCTTAAAAAGAATTCTTGTACTAAGCCAATTATGGAATTAACGCCTCGATATTTCTTCATGATCATGATCAAATATTATCAATTTTCTGCCCAGATTTAAATTTCAGTTCTCATATTTACTTCTGATATTTTGTTTATATAAAGAAAAAAAATGAAACATACCCTGATTTGACTTTTGAGCTGTTCCGCTTCTTGCCTGAGCTGATCCAATTCGCTCATCTTTTGTATGTTTTAACAAAAAATAACCGATTTACAACGCAAAAGAGTTTTCGTTAAAGCAGTATAAGCAATTTTTTTTTTGTTTTCGTCGCACCGATTCTCGACGTTTTTAATTTTTCCAAGATCCACGATATCAATGAATACAAACTTTGCTTATTAATAGTAAAGCAATATTATTCAATTCAAATACGACAATCTTATTTCTCACAATATTTTATTTTTGGAAATGAAAAAATATGCCCAAAGATTTGCAAATGCACATACGACAGAACAGGAAAATATCTTTGCTAATTTTCCGCCAGATTTGTGTCAATAATATCAGATTTAGCTAAAAAAAAACAATTTTAAAATCATGTTAACCATATGAAAATTCGCATATCGACTTTGCAAAACGTTCGCAAAAAAAAAAAAATAAAAGATTCCGACAGTAACGATGCACAAAAAATCAAAAATAAAATATTGTGAGAAATAACAACCTCAGCATCCATTAAATCTCAAATAATGCGATGATAAATGATAAAGTTTGTTGCAATGTTCGATATCCATTCGCTGCAACTGTTACCTATTGATATTCAAAAAAATACAAATGCAAATAATTATCACGTTTAATAGCAAAATAAAATGAAAATGAAAAAAAAACTTATCGAAATCGTCTGTAATAAAATTAATTCACCACTTTGATAAAAAAATATAAAATATGAATTATAGTATATTAATATAAATGTACGATAATGAGCGTTGCGATGGACACGCATTCAGCGTTTTAGCGATGCATCGAAGATAATCGGCGAATGGAAATGATCAGATGATGGGGAAAAATGCAGAGGGAATTTCAAATTACACAATTATAACTTAGCAAAGTGATAACGACGATGACAATGGTCAAGAGGAGGAAAACAAAACACATGAACAACTTCGTTTGTCCACGACAACGTTGAGCTAAAGCGAAGAGAGAGAGAAGGAATGCACTGCTCTATTGCTGTGTGTTTGTGCCGATGGAGGACACACTCTTTTCAATACGCTCACTATTCCACATCGGCTTTCCATCTTTTTCCACATCAATCTCCATACCGACCGACCCACCGACCCACATCATAGCACATACATACATACATACAAGAACACACACTCTCTTCTCTATTGAGCAAGCAACAGCAACGGCAGCAGCAACAAACAGCCAACAAACCAAATTTTATGGTTTATGCCTGCCTTCGATTCTCTCTCCCTTTTCACCAATCGACAATCTCTTATTTACATCTCGAATTTTTTCTTTCTCAATAAGAATTTTTCCATTCTTTCTTTCTATGCATTCTCTTTATTATGTTACTAACCGCTGCTATTGCCATTGCTGCTGCCGAGTATATCATTTTCTCAATTTTCTTTCATGGCCAGACGTTGATGTCAAAGATAAGTCGATAATCGGAGTACGTTACTGAAGGCTTTAAAAAGTAGTCAATAATTTCAAAATAGGCATTCCATTTTCACTGTTAAATTTTTGAGCCGTAAAAAAAATCAACGCTGTTGATAACTGAAGTAATAACAATGGTGGCAGTGACTGAGCTGTATATGAGCTGACCTATTAATGTTGATAATTGATAATTGACTATTTTCTAAATTTTTCTCCAAATTAAACCAAATTCAAAACGAAATCAAACATCGAGTTTTATTCCTCCATCTAACGGCTATTCATCCCATTCCTCATGTTCAATTCAGTCAAGTATGCATACATTCCTATACTTTCCTTTCGAAAGCCCTTTCTACTGCTTTTAATAATCCTATTTTTGATTATTGATTCGCATATCGTATGCGTTGCTGCTGCTAATAGTGCTGCTGTTGGTGTTGCTACTATTACTGCCGCAGTTGCCCTATCGTTTTATTCTCTACTCTTTCATCAAACAATCCATTTTTCCCAATCTATTTCTCCTTCTCGACAATTACGCTAGATATTTTCAGAGATAGAAACAAAGAAAAAGCAACCACAAATTCAATCATTCCATCTATTCTATCCCTTATCGAACAGCAATAGCTAAGTCAATTCAAATACTATAACGATTCATCTATTAAATGGTTTTTCTAATTTATTCTCTACGAACTTATTTATTTTTCTTTCTTTTTATGATAATTATCTTAATGATAAAAATGACAAATCAATCAATAAACGAAAAAAAATTAGACGAGGATGAACTTATATTTCCTTGCACACAATAACATCATTAATGCTCGGTTATAAGCTGTTGCGTTATTACCATTCTCGCAAAATGATCGTTTCGCATTGTTATTTCAAATCTAAATTAAAAAATCAGCAAAAAAAATTCTATTTTCAAAATTCGATATAATCACCGATAAATTAAAAACAATAATGGATGAATGAAGTTTAAATCTAATGAAATGAAATTAAGAAAATTAAAAAATAGAAAATAAAAAATAAAAATAATAAAAAAGTAAAAAATAAAATAAATATTTACTTTAAATTTCAGAAAATATATTTCCTTCATAAAATCTTGCTGAACTGAAATAAAAACAAATTAACAAATAATTAAAATAAAAAACCGAAACCTAAAATCGAATTAAAATAACAAATTTAAAATCAAATTTAAAGTAAAAAATTGGCACCAAACATACATTCTTCATCTAGAAATTTATCTAGTTTTTTTACTAGAAATGTTTATTATAAAAACCAATTCTACTAATGAATTTATGGCGAATCTTTTATGGATAATTAATCCTGCTGAAGTATTCAAATATTTCCTAAATATTGCTTAAATAAAACTTGAAAATTACTTCTACTAAATTTATTTAAAATTTATATTTTCACAAAATATGGTTATGGCTATAGATCTATTCTCTCTATTATCACCAATTATCACTATTTTTTCCAGTTTTTGAAACAAAAAAAAGTCATACTTTATTTGATTTCTTTTTCGATATTAATTATCTCTATTTTAATGAAAAAATAAAACTGAATTTAAATTTAGTTAAAAAGATAAGAATACGAGAATAAGAGATGATCTTTTGAGATAACTAATGAATAAACTTATTCATCAAAACCATAAATTTCAATAAACATTCTTGTTAAGCGATAATATGTTCTTTATAAGCTGATAATAAAATCTTCGAAACATCATTACGAAACACCGTGAAAATCTCCAGTAAAACAGAAATAACGTTCAAAAATCTCAATATTACTCATTTATTTATAAAATTATACTCCGATAAACTGACGAATATTTAAAGGCTGAATTTTACGATTAAATCTGACATTAGTCTTAAATTTTTTCTGAAAACGCAAATATGAAACATTTTACTTAAAAATTTCAAAAATTTTATTTTACCCACTGCATTTACCTATTGATGAATATAGGTTTCATTATAATATTAAAAAACGATAAAAAAGTATAAAAATAAAATAACTATAAAAAACATTTTAAAAAATATTAAAAAAATTATAAAAATTCTTCAATTAATAATATTTCTTCTATGAAACAGAATTCGCAAAATTATAGTTCAAAATTCCTTCCAACTAAAAGTGACTTAAAAAATTAAATGATCGATTAATTAACATTACCATATGCTTAACAAAATTAAATGATAATAGTTGCACTGAATTCAAACTAACCCAAATACATTGCATGAGGAATCATAACTGAAATAACAAAAAGAAACCAAAGCCGATAGCATCAATAGCTCGAAAGCTTGTTTTAAGTGATAAATATTCGCATATGTCGTCATGCCATCCATTCAATGTCTAAAATGTAAATATATCCATACGCCATATAAGCAAGATGAAAAAATAATTAATATTATTATAATCTAGACAAAGAAAATTAAAAAGAAAAGACAAAGGAGGTGAATCATATAAAATAACAAAAAATAATTAAAGTATTCAAATAAGCTTATAAAATAGGAAGCAGGACAGACAAGTGCTCATTTCTTCCATTAAAAATGGGTTCGGTCCATGGGTTCAGTGATAAGATCAAAGCTTGAAACTTGTGATTAAACGTAAAACAAGATTCTAATATTAATATCACCCCAAGAATCTCTGGCTCAACGATCCCATTCTAATCAACGCATTTAGCCGAAACGGCAAACCGATTTATTGGAGGAAAAAACTCATTAAACTATCTGAAGAAATGTAAGAACTGTTTGAAATTGTTATTAAAATTGTTATTTCTATTTCTTACCATCCAACTAATGGAATTCTGTCCATTATAAAAATTTTTTTCTCGTTACGAATTTAGTGAACCACTCATGCAAATACTAATCACAATGCTTGAATTAGACTGATCAGACTGATCTATGCCGGATTTCTTAATTTTATTAAACAATAGGGCTCAATATATTCCCTCTAAATTCAAAGAAATTAAAGAGAGCATTGTAAGGAAAAGAATCACATAATGATAGCGAAATTTAAGGATGATTAAGAGGATCTCAGACACGATTAGTTTGCCAAGAGTTCCAATTAAACTAGGACCCAGACGGGACAAATCTCGTCCGCATCCATACAGACATCCGGCAAACCCCTTTAAACAGTCCCACAGCCCACAATACCATTGTACACTACAACAACAGCAATGGCAACATCCGTCTAACGCACACCGCAATAATCGATGGCAATTAAGGATAATCCGATCACTATTTTGCGGACAAAACGGACTTTTACCGCGGCCGCTTCAATGACAATAATCTTCCAATATTAAGAGGCACAGTTTTAAGCTGCAAGTTAGTGATAATATATCCAGTCGAGAGCTCTTGAGCGACAAGAGCAGCTAGATATTTTTGATGATGCAGCGCTATTACACGATGTTAGTATAAGTCGAGTTTTTTTCACGAAGTAGTAAAGTAATATTCGTAAAATTAGCCTAACTACCGGCAAAAATTGATTATAATGGGACGTATGAACAAAATTTAAAGATTAAAAGAAAGAGGATCCTGTGATTTCATTTTTTAAAAGGGGAATTAAAGTGATTAAAGTAAGTTTAAGAGGCTTGGTTATCATCTCATTATGATTTGGAGAATCTGATATGATAACGGCAAAAATTTTTATCACTTGGTCGCTTTATACAGGTTTTCTCGAGTTTAGGATGATTGGTATAAGAGAGTTTGAAATTATTGAGATGGCACAACGGGGCTTTTAAAGAATTACTGAGAGTGGGATTGTCTGGCGAATGGTGGGACCAAATTTTGCAGAGAGACCTAGCAAATTAGCTATGACTCTGGGATGGATCCACAGTCCTACTTCTAAAAAGGCCTGTATTGCAAACTCGGTTTCGTTTTAATACTCCTTCGAATTGTACCATATTGTTTTCAAAATTCTTTGCCTCAATTCTTTCGTAAATTTTTTTCTTATTACTTCCAGTTCCCCTTGTGCTTTGTCAGTACTTCCAGTCACATCAAAGCAGAACTGTCGCAGCTATGGCAAAAGTGCACTGCAGGATCTGACGAGATGTGAATGGAATATAATGGGAGCGGTTGGACCACAATTGCCCTTAAGGGGCCCAAAGGGACAAAAGAGGCTTCTGTGGTTTTTTTTCATGCACATATATATATGCAAATTTATGTAATAATATATAAATAAATAATATATAAATAAATATTTTTTATTAATTACGTATTCAGATTTAAATCTTATACACCGCTAGAATCTAAATAAAACGATTTTTATCTTCACTAGAAGAATGGTACAAAAAGAATATATAAAGACGAATTTAAGTGAACAATTTATGGTCGATAACAACTTGGCTGTCAGCTCATTATGATTTGGAGAATCTGATATGATAACGGCAAAAATTTTTATCATTTGGTCGCTTTATATAGGTTTTCTCGAATAAATCGTACAAGAATACACGATTTCTAGTTAAATCCATATTTATTTTTGAAGAGAAAAAAAGCTTAAGACTTATCTCGAATTTATCATTGAATCGTGCTACACCATCTTCCTTTTAAACAATAATTTTCTTGGATTTTTTCCTTCTAAACCACTGGATTACTGAGCATAAAGATTGTCTGTCATTAATATCATTCGTATATCTATATTTACGTACATATATACAAATATAGTGCTATTTTCTATATTATCAGTATTTTATATTTATATTATCAGTATTTTAGTATTATAATAGTATCAATATTATATTATTGAAATTATTTACAATAATGGATGGTTATACGTCTTCCTGTGGTGGTCCAAGCCATCCAGCCAGCCTGGATGAGGCCTGAAAATCATCCTGTATTCACATTTCCATTTAAAAGCAACAATCAGCTAACAAGATCGCTCATCAAAGCAATACTGTCGCAGCAATATCTGATTTCTGATTTCATTACTGTAACTGGCTTTGTAACAGTCGGTCCTCAATGTTCGCAAGGTGTGAAGATGGATAAAATTCTTCCACAGCACAAATTTTCTTCACCCACTGTCGTATAAGAGTGAATTTTTACGAAATTTCTACTGAAAGGCATTCATAAAAGTATTCTCAAAATTGTCGAATAAATTTGTATTGAAAATCTCAAAAAAGAAAATGGGGAATTATTCCAGAATTGCAATTGCAATGGGTCAAAAATTAAAAGATTCTGGATTATGGGTTCTTCAAAAAATATAAAAAGATCGAATATCGTTGGCGATTTTTGGGACTTTTACTGCCACTTATTTGCCAAAGCCTTAATTCACTCAAATAAAATACTTAAGTAAAGTAAATTTCCAGGATTGATCTATGATCACTAAAATAAATGAAATTAAAAGACTGATTAATAAGATTTATTATATTATAGATTAGTAATTTTTTCGTGCATTTTAAATGAATAAATATATAAAGCCATAAATCATTGAAAAATTCGAAAAATTCCTTACAAATCCCCTTTGATCACCTTTTTGTAAATAAAAAAATTGTCGTCTTAAGCAAACATTCATGGACCTTGTTCGTACAACAAAAATTAATAATTTTCGTTGAAACTAATTAATCGAATCAAATCAAATCATATCCGAATATATCGAATAAAATGAGTCAAATTTAATAAAATTTTACAAATGAGAGAAATAAAATTTGACGGACAAATGCGATTATTGCAAATGAAACGCAAAATTTGATAAAATATTTGCAGCAAGCCAATTGATTTATGCGATCTTAGATTTATAACATCCCGTAAATTTGCCCAAGGCACATATTAAAATAAATATATAGTAAAAAAACAATAGAAGAGCGATTATTGTTAGAAAGATTTAGATTTATTGCTTTAATAAATAAATCTTTTATAAATATTTTATTTAAAGTAAATATAAATATTGTAAAGATTTTCTTCTTCTTCTTCTTATAACAGCTCTCACCATTACTGGATGGCTCCGCTAGCTACAAGGGTAAGATGTCTCCAAGCTGCTCGGTCCGACGCTATCGCTAGTAGAAGAAGCCATTCCTTTTTCCATCATCTAAGTCCATATATCGCTGGTTTCTCTATATGTTCAAAATATTCTTGTATCAGTCCAGGTCTTGATTGGTCCTCCTCGCTTTGACGCCAAACATCACAGAATTCCGCAAGTAGCGAAATATGTGTCAACTCCTGTGGTGGACGACGGAGAATGTGCCCTAACCAGCAAAGGCAACGCTCTGTGATAATATTACTAATACAGATGGTATTTGAGCGAAGGTGGATACAATCATTTTATCCGCTCGACGGATCCATAAAATGTCTCTTAGACATGAGTGGCCAAAGGCTAATAGTTTCTTAATATCTTCCACTCTCATTGGCAATGTTTCGCAGCCATATAGCAAGATAGAACGAATTGGAGCTATATGGACTCGCAATTTCATCTTTATAGTAATTTGCGACGGTTCCATACAGGTTTCATCGGCCGGAAAAAAAAAATTTCTAGCTGTCGTTATCCGGATTACAATTTCATTCATTGCCTAGCCATTTGGGATTCGAGTGGATCCGAAATATTTAAAACTCTTTCAACCAATTAATTGATAAAAATAGGTATTTTATTAGCATCTTATATATAAGATGAAAACACTTTCGTTTATTTACATTAATTTTGAGTCCAATTCTGGCTGCAGTTGTTGACACACTTTTTAACATTATTTGCGTTTCCTCATAACTGTCAACAAAAAGGACTACATTCATCAGCGTATTCTAGGTTTGTAATGCTATGTTATATATAGTAAAAAACAATAGAAGAGCGATTTTTGCTAGAAAGATTTGGATCATTACTTCAATAATAAAATTTTTTATAAACATTTTATTTAAAGTAAGTAAGTAAGTAAGTCTTCTTACAACTATTTTATAAAGTATCAAGAAAAAACATCGAAATACCAAATTATTTGATTGTAATATCACGAAAAGCCTATTTTGAAGAAACTTAAATAATTCAAGAATTTTCTGAAATTTAAATTTTCTTTAAAAAAAAATTCGAGAAAGTAATTTTTTAGTTTTTTCTTTCCGTAAAGTTCAAAATAGATTAAATTCTACAATTTTCTATTTAATTTGCTCTAATAATAATGCTTTCAATGGGATTTTCGCATTTGCTTAAGTCCTTAGGCGTAGTCGATGGCAAAGATCTTCTTGCTGTTGAGCACTTGTGCTTATATGAGTTATTAACTTCTGGAGAACGATATTCATTCCACCAGTCGATGAAAATAATGCTGTAAGGAAAAGAAGAATAATGGAAGAATTCGAATTGAATATTAAAACGAATGGCCTTTCCTTGAAATTTAAGACTATTTGTCGAGTTACAAGGTCAGCAAATTTCTTTGCTCTTATCGCTCTTATATCTCTGTTATTCGATTTTAATAGGAAACTCTTTCTCATCGATGTCAAAATTGGCATTTCGTAGAAAAATTGAGATTTATAAAAAGTTGAGATTTCTTTTATATAGAAAATTATGAATTTTATTGGCTCCGACAACTCTTGGCAACGTTGAAAGCTCAGTTGCTCCGGGTCAATGACTTGTGGCGATTGCCGCTGAATCTTACTGAAGCCAAAAACTCATAATACGAATATAGGGATATTTTAATTTCGATATAACCAAAGAGGTTTTCGATAAATTATTCCAAAGGTTCCTTTTAGTTATTATAAAAACAATAGTACAATAGTACTGCAATTAATGCATTTTCAAATTTTATAAATAGACCTATGGCTTTGGCACCATTACGCTGCGAATAGCGCCAATGCTCTTCAACGCCATTCTACGAAAAAAAACGAATATTTAACGTTTAGATATCGTTAAAGCTAGTAAACACCTTTGTGCTGAAAATTATAGTTGGAAAAAATTTGGGAGGAATTAATTTTAAAAAGACAAATAATGATGTGACAAAGAAAAGAATTGCAAGGATGGCGGAAAATTTCCTCATCACATAGCACATAGTAATTTTAACTATCCGTTATTCGCTATGGCAACGGCTGAAAATTTCGATCGGTTGTCAATCGGTTGACAACAACAACGACAGCCACATTATTCACTTTATTATTTTCTATAAGTAGATTAATTGACTGACTAACAAAGCCAAAAGGCCAATGAAAAATTTATGGAATAAAAATTGGAAATTTGTCTTAAAAATGGAAAAAAAATGTTAAAGAAGCAATGAAACAAATTTATATGTAGTGGAGTCAAATATTATGGAGAATGGTAAAAAATAAATTGGCAGCAATAAAAACTGACAAAAATTGATCGTTTAATAAAAATAATCTTAATCTTGGTTAATCCATGTGCTTTGTTCGCCATCGCACAAGAATTGACGCATATCTTGCTACTTGCTTATCGATGGTGTCGAAAGCGACTAGGACAAATCAAGATTTGCACTGATACGGAGGAAATATTGCTCTATTAAACCAGCAATAGTACGAGTTGTTAGAATGACATAATCGGTGTTTAGGAAGTAATTGGAACGGAAAATATGGCTAAAAATAAAGTCGATGGATGGCTAAAATAAAATGAAAGCGAAAAAAGAACCATAAATCAATTCTTATTTTTTTCCAGAATCACTACATTTTTTTACTGGTTCTTAAATATAAAAGCTTTAAATCTGAGAAACTTCATAATTAAAAAGTCAGCATAATCCAGCAATATCAGTTACTGCGTGAGCATGGCAAAGCGTTATATTAGTACTATCAGACTATCGTTTTCAGCTGGTGTCAGGCGGTAAACGTGACATTAAAAAATAGCACAGCGCCGGGGACCCATCTGTACTTTTATCTTCAAGTGACTCTTCTGGCGAAGCTACCTAATATACTTAAATGTCTACCAAAAATGATATGTTCTAAAAAAAATTCGCTTATAAAGATAAGTGAATAAATTTTCCAGAAATTGCAATAATATTGGACAAAGATCAAGCAAAATGCCGAGCATCTTCCATCTTCAATTGTTCTAGTAATTGCCATTCGAGCTGAAATGTGACAAAAACGAGGTGTTTACGAGAAATTTTTTTGTAAACTTTTATTTTGTTCCACTTTTTACATATTTTAGCTCTAACAAATTGGATTTGATATATATGAAATGAATATAATTCTTTTTCAAATCACAAAAAATTTCTAATTTAGCAGTCGATATCAATTGTATAAAAAGGAAATAGATAAATAGCTAGGAAGCAGTAAAGATATCAGAAGCATGAAATGAAAGCATATTGGGAAGACGGTGAAACCCAAAAAAATTGTGCCCATTTATCTACTTGAATTGCCCGACATTTGCACAAGCGCAGAAACTGGAAAGAGATTTATAAGAAAACAGTAAGGTGCAGAAAGGTGCTTATTTATTGCTGGATAGACTCTTTCTGAATCCTAATTTCTTTCACACCGCCACACTTTTACGGTTTTTAAGACATTTCGAAAATGATGCAAATCTCTAGGAAGTCAATGTTTTCTGTGTAGAGTAACAAAAATTTATCATGGAATGCCAAACTTGATTGTATCAGACAACTTGCAAATTACAAATAAAAAAGCAGAATAATGGAGTGTATAGTAGTTTAATAAGTGTGTTCGAAAGGCTAAAATTATGTTGCTATTCCCGATTAAAAGTAAGTCTATTTTCTTTAAAAAGTTCGGGTGGTGTTGGCGACCCAACTGCACTTCTAGACTAGTGGCTTATCAGATATAAAAGATCCCGATTTTGAAGATCATCAATACATTGGCAGCTCTAACATCTCTTCGTAACTATTAACGAAAAGGACTACAACATCACAGTGCATTTGAGATTTGCGATGCTGTGCGTCCGGCTGACTCGAGGTGCCCATATCCCAATTAATCGAAGGGTTGAATAATTGGGGAAGGATGGAACAGGGAGTGGAATAAGTGCTTGAATGCTTGCTGATATCAGTTCTAATTTTGAGAGGATTTGTCTCTTCCCCATGCAAAAATCCGTGCAAAGGCTGTTCGTAGAATGCGAGTCGTATGATTGCTCGAACACTCCAACACCTTTCAGAGCGCTGTTCGATCAAATGAATCGAAGGTAGCGGTAAAGTCGATAAACAAGACAATGCTGATATTTAAATCGATATTCCAACACCCTCGTGAATTTGGCCAGCGCCCCCTTCTGGATCCAGCATGGTGTCTCGTGCAGCCATATTGCCTATTTAACAAGAAAACTGCTGAAGCGATGTGATCTCTAGAGATGTCTATTAGACTAATTTGTCGATAGTTACCATTGTTTTTAAGGACTGGAAGCAGGATTATTTTGCGCTATTCATCTGGTATCTGGTTCTTTCTTCCATACTATTCGTTGAAGGGTGAGTCGTGAAGAATGGCAACCAATATTCACATTCCGAGGGCCATTTTCGAGAGTTTCTGAATGAGATTATTTCTTGCTCTATTGGCGGCTCGCCACTGAAATATGGCTGGATGAACGTTTCCTTTGTCTGAGATAACAGATGACTTATCGTGGTTAAGCTTGGCCTCATAGTAATAGGCACACTAATATGATCAATGGCAGACCATTACACTAATATTTTCTCGAATTACGGTTGTTTTACGGTTGAAGAATGCGGAATAGTTTTCCACTGTCCATTTAGGATTCAAGATTTGACAAAAATGCAAACGTAAAATATCGATGACAAAATTATGCATTGTAAAATAAAACTTAGAAAAAACGATTTGGTATTTCGTGTTAATTTATCATTTGAAAAAAAACGAATAATTCTGCCTGCTCTTTATTAAGCAATATGCGAGGTTTTTAAAAAGGATTTCATTAAATACCGTTCCTATTAGTTCACCAACAAATTTCAGCGCATTATTCACACTTTCCATTACTAAATACTATTAAATACTCTAACAGTAAAAGATTAATAATCTAGAAAAATTTTTTCTGAAAATTTCTGCAATATCAAAGAAACCAAAGGAGCACAAAAATTGAAAACAAGCAGTTTTAGCAAACTCGAAATGTACAACCATCATATTTAAGTAACCCAATCAACGGGCTATGTGATTAATAAATGCATGTGGAACAAGAACAAGTTAGTTAGAGTTGTAAATATTAGATTAATAAAAAATACTAGGACATTCACTACCACTGCTTGGACATTCGAGCGCGTTGCTTTCTTCATTGAAATCATTCAATAAATTCTGGGCCAGAGGCTCTCAGTTGGAGGAAATTTTCTCCCATAGAGCAATTTCAAAATTTTCGTGAAAGTATGCATTAAAAACAATTTCAGGCATCTAAAGCCAGTGTTTTAAATCGATGGGTGAGCTAGAAAATGGTGAACATTACTCTGTTGTGTGTGGAATAAAAAAAATTGAAAACAAGCATGGAATGAAAAAGGCTGAAAACCAATGTTCTAGAATCTGTTATATAATACTATAATTTAAAAATTGGTACCATGAAGAAGTTTAAACATATTTGGGAAGTCATGTTATACAGATTCAGACTTCAAAATTATCATAATCAGATTTCGAAAAATTCCTCAAAAAGGAGGAGAAAATATATTGATTTATTTAAATGATCTAATTATTAACGACAATTATTGATACTCTACAGAGCAAAAAAGTTACAAATCAGAAGTAGATTTTAGCCAAGAACGGTCAAGACAACAATTTCACTTGCACAAGTGATATATCAAGGTGTTACAAAGTGAATTGTCCCAGCTACATAGGTCTAAACCCCTTAAAGCCAATCAAAAGAAGTGAGTACTCGTTCAAGAGAGGAATTAGCGAAGAACTATCATTCTTTAGACGGTTGATATCAAGTTATGTGCTAAAAGGGAAGGAGACATCGACTCATTCATTCATTCACGTCTACAGCGAGAACATTGAGATGGAGTGAAGAAAGATGGCGGAATAGTGAAGAAGAGAAAAGGTGCTACTGAAATCATAACTGAAAGATTGGACCTGTCAGTAGGCTATGTTGCAGACATAAAAACTAGTTGCAATTATCTTAGCATCCCACACTCATAAGGAAACTATAAGCTATATCCAAATACGAAAGAATAAGATAGATAGATAAAAGAGATCTTGAATAACGAGCTCAATGTGAAAAACAAAATCAGCGCCATAAACATAGCTCTGCACCAACAGATACTGGGAAAAGACCAAGCATGAAGTGCATAATAAGATACTGCATGAGATGTAATATCGATGGATAGCTGAGATTAATACTGAGAAATCCTGTCTGTGGCTAGAAAAAGCTGGACTGAAAGACAGCACTGAAGCATCGATTATTGGCAACAACGAGAACTAAACGTTCATGGAATCAGGTATTTGCTGCACCAGATATGACACAAAAATGCCTCAGAAACTCTCCGACACTATAGAGGCAGGATGTAAAATGAGGAAGGAACAGCATAACAGCATTACCTGGTCCACAAGAATATTTGTTGAATAATAGAGCATAGGGCTTAAACATTCCCAAGACCAGATAAATTCTATTGAAAACCGTGGAAAATAACGAGATCCTATAGGATTTTTCCATCAAAACAAACAAGCGAATGCTGTTTAATTAACCAGATATTATGGTAGTACACAAGAACCAGAAATCAGCACTGGCGATAGTAAAACCAACTGACAGGAACATTATGAAGAAGAGTTATCAGCAGCCATATCAGGAGATGAAAGGAAACTTGATATGGGAAACAAAGTGGTCCTAGTATTGGTAGGACCATGGCTGTGGTTCCTATGCTGGAAAAGTTCAACATATTTCAGGAACAACGTCAGAGACCTCTTCATAAAAGAATGCGCTGGAAATAGTTAAGATGTCACGGGCCTCCTGTAAAACTCAAGTCTGAGGAGGATACACCTATACCGCTTATAGGTGGTAAAAAGGGATTTTTTCTATCACTTAATTAATGCAAATGCCAAAGCTGGCATATACTTTTCCTTTTAATAGCTCTCACCATTACCGGTTAGGCTGGCTCTGCTGGCTACAAGGATAAGACGACTCCAAGCTGCTTGATCTACTGCTTGAAGCCATTCCTTTTTCCATCATCTAAGTATATATCGCTGGTCTACCTATATATTCAAAATCTTTCTTGAGTGTGTCAATCCAGGTTTTGATTGGCCCTCCTCGCTTTTGACGTCAACTATCACAGGGTTCGGCAAATAGCAAAATATGCATCAATTCCTGTGGTGGACGACGGAGAACGTGCCCTAACCAGCAAAGGCAACGCTCTGTGATAATATTACTAATACAGATGGTATTTGAGCGAAGGTGGATACAATCATTTTATCCGCTCGACGGATCCATAAAATGTCTATTAGACATGTTTGGTCAAAGGCTAATAGTTTCTTATATCTTCCACTCTCATTGGCCATGTTTCGCAGCCATATAGCAAGAACGAACGAATTGCAACTATATGATTTTCGTCATGGTGATTTTGTGACGGTTCCATAAAGATTGCATCAACTGGAAAAACAGTCGTTATCCGGCTTAAAATTTCATCCCTTGCCTGGCCATTTGGAATCAGAGTGGACCCAATATATTCATAGTCGAGCACTTCTTCAATTGGCAACGAATTGATAAAAATAGGTATTTTATCAGCATCTGGCATACGCAGTGAATAATGATGCGTAAATTTCCAATTCACCCAATTGATAAAGATTTTATAAGTATTTCTACTTAATCTCAAAAATCTTTTTCTTTAAAAAGCACTGCAACATGCAATTTTCTTTATTTTCTTTATATCACTTTTATTCAATTATTGTTTAGGTGAGCTGAGTGTTTTCAGAGTTGTTTTTTTCGTTGAAAGTTTTAAAAAAATTTCAGATATTTCATTTTTTGTCTCATTTTACAGTTTATTTGCCGATAGGTAACAAATGCTTATTTTTTTTGAGATTCCTCTTCTAGCAATATTAGCAACTGCCTTTGTTTGACTGGGTCTACAGGCTATTAGGAGATTCATGGTACACAGATTTCACTTTCAATAAGAACCAAAATTTTCTGGTATTTTTTATTTAATATTCAATATTTTTTAATATTTAATATTTAATATAATTTAATATTTAATATTTTTAATATTAATATTTAATATTTTATATTTAATATTTTTGGCAAATAATACTTCAATAGATTAGATTAGTAGAAAAATCTTTTGTGGACATAAGCACTCCAAGGACGACAATATTGCCCTATAATGGACTACTGCATCGCAGAATTGCAGTGGCAATTAAAAAGCCATTAAAGCGACAGCAAACTACGCAACACTCAGAACTGATCGCCAATAAATCAACGAGCAGGAAAAAGCATAAAATTTGTGTTGAGCACTGTTTATTTTTAACTTTATTATTCAGGTGTAATAATTATAATTGAGAAACGAATAGTATTATAGAAAAACTAAATTTTAGTTAAACTTTAAATCTATAGTGAAGGAGAGGGAATGGTGACTCAGGGAAAGATCGAATCTATAGTTTACTAATTCGCCACTTCTTTCAAATGGCATTTTTTCTAGCGGTGAAAACAAGCAGTTGAGAGGCTTATCAAAATCGCTAAAGTTCAGTGCATTTAATGAGCTGCCATAGTTTGCGATTGCTCGTTTTGAGGACCACTTGTTTTTAAGCAATTAATAGTAATAACACATATATTAATACATAGATTTTGAATTTGTTAAGAATGAAATATGATATGATATGTATTTTTATGTACTTGATATATAAATGTGATAGTTGTGAGATGAAAACGCTCTCAGAAAAAATGAATACAAAAGTTCAGAAGTTCAGTTTGTTTTGTCAACGCCATTTCACTTCTCGTTTCATATCAGCGATGATGAAAATGAAAATGATAGCAAATTAACCCAAATTAATCAATTATATCAATTAACCAATCAATCAACTCACTTAACAACTTAATTATTTAAAGAATCGCCGAACAATTTCCAAATTGCATATTTGCCAAAATAGTGAAGATAAACATGTTGAAGAATGCAAATTTCCGCACTATCTTGCCGAGAAGCCAATTTGATAGCAAATGCCGAAATATCGTTTTAAACTTATGGATTGCAAAAAATCAACAAATATCATTTAGTAGTTTTTTAGCAATTTCAGCATTATTGCAATAATATTTATTATGGGCAAATCAGATCAACAAGCGAATAATGAAAATGTAACGAAAAAAGGTAGCTCCTCAATATAAATCTATTCTCCATCCTTTCCAGCTAAAAAAGCATCGAAATCAATCGTTCGTTCGTTGTACCTCAAATTTGGGTAATTAAACCTTTATTAGCAACGACGCAAATATATAAAGGAAGTAAAACAAAATCATATATTATAAAATCATAACCATACGAAGGAAAATCATATATTGCGTAAAACCGAAATGCAAATAATACAAATATCCAATTCACCCATCGTCAAATATGCTTTCCATGTTACTGCTCTACTGGTCCCGGAATAAATCGATTCGTGTTTTTTGAAATCAATCAATCACAGAAAATAATGAGCTGAATTGAAAGTCTTAATGATTGAAATTCCCACAATGAAGATCAGAATTGCAAATCTCTTATTTATATAAAAATTGTAAATATAATCGTTAATACAATTTTTGATTTTTTGATTTTCTTATAACTAAATTCATTGGATCTCATGGATTCTGATAGATAAGCGTCAAGAAATCCCACACGAAACATAAATAATTTATAAATTAATCAATCGTCAATAAATTATCCGTTTATCCAGAAATATTGAAGTGCGACATTGATTTGAATATAATATATCGAATATATAAATTGATGAAATGCAGTTTATGATAGAAATTCGGTGAAAATTAATGCGTATATTTACAATTTATGGATATTTAATAATTCTATTGTCTTAATTCATTGCACTGCATATAATTATTAATTGACCGAAATTAACATTCAAAAAAATGATGATGACCTTTGGCATTTTATAAATTTATAACTTTGTATTTACAATTTATAATTTTATAGTTTGATTACAAGATCTAAAATATCATGCAAATATCCATGATAATTGTTTGGTTGCTGGCAGTGAAAAAATGAGGATATATCGACTTTAGTAGAACGCAGTATTGAACTAGAATGAATGCAATGTTCAAGGCGAGGCACTGTCGTGTCACGTAGGAACATAGAATTTTACTCAGATTCAAACTAATATTTTAAATGAAGTTTAAGTTTAGCAAAGTATAAAAAAAAGGCACATGCAATGCATTTTTTGCATGTATATTTTTCGATAATTTTGTTAATTTCCTTTCTCTTATGAATTATGTAAGCAATTAAAGGATCTATTCCATCTCAAATAGGGATAAAGAAAGAAAAAAACACTTGAAAAACAAAGGTTAACCAATAAATAACTGTGAAAGAGAATTAAGTTGACAATTCAAGGTTTTTATCCTCATTTTATAAAAAATATTACCATAAATATTACGATTTTGCTATAAACATAAAAATTAATTTTCAAAACCTTCTCGATATTCCGTTTCGCAATCGATGAAATTGTTGATTCAGCTAAAAGTGGTCTCAAATAAACGGGAAAAATTATATACAAACATTGAAAAATTAGATTTGGAATTTCTCAATTACCATCTTCCACGAAATCGTTTTAAAGTGCAGTCGGAGGAAATTACTCAAAAATTTTTGCAATAGCATAACAGAGGTGATACACGTTAAATATATTCTGCAAACGTTGAACAGTTTAGATTGTTTGCTTACATGCTAGAACGTCGTCTCCTCTATTTCTGCACCAATCGGTAACCGTAAAATTTTTTTAAACATTTTTTTCATTTTCATTTTTCATTTAAAACATATTTTCGAACAAATTCATTTATAAACAAATTATAAATATTTTCTTCAATAAGCTTTAAAAATATTGATAAATTATAATGGAATAAAGAATAATCTATTTTATGATAATGCAGTATTTTGCCAATTTTCTCTAACGTAAATATGAAACTCCTGAGATTCTCTCGGATTTCTGAATAAATGAATATTCCATCTTTTTTTGAAACTTTATAATTTTCGCTTTTCGAAATTTCATTTAGAATTTCGACAAAATCGCAATTTTGGCAATGAAAGTAAAATAATAGAGATCAGAAAAATCAGAATTAAAAAATGGAAATTTAAATTCAAACATAACCAGCAAGAAATTTTCGCCGTGCAAATTCATAAAAACGTTTTTAAAACTTACTTACTATTATTACCTATATTATATATATATATATTTCTTTGCTAGTAATTATGAAAAATCTATGAAAAGAAGCAAAGTAGAAGTAAAAATCTCACATAAAAAATTTTTTGATGAGAACAAAGCAATGTCTTCTGAAAAGAATTTATGCATTCATCCCATCGTCTCGAAAAACCGATTATCAAAATATAGTCAACAGACTACTTTATATTTCGGCAGTGAAAGACGAGAATTTTTTCTAAAAATGTTAACAAAAATAAAAAGACAAAAATAAACGAAAGTCTGTTACCCTCAGCTACGGTCAGCGAATATTGATAATTTTATAAAAAGGAAAATTACGGAGACGACAGACGATGGATCTAAATGTGGGTTAATATGATAAAAAAAAGATGGGGCTATGCACAAAAAAAAATCATCATATTGAAAGTGAGAGTACGGATAAACATCCTGAATTAATCAGGAAGTGAACGCGACAATTTTAACAATTGCACTGTTGGTTAGGCGGCTTTTGTGTCGTCGTTGCATCTAGACGATGACCTTTCGGATGCCCGGCTTGAGGATCAGAATCTAGCGATTCAGCCATTTTATCGCAAATTATTTCGACGAGCTTTTCGAAAACAGCTTTTACATTAATATTTTCTTTCGCAGAAGTTTCGAAAAATTGTAATCCTGCAATTCAAATCCCTTTTTTAGAAAAACTTGCAAAAATATTTATTTTATAGGCAATGATTCTATAGTAATCGTTCGTGGTTAAAGTGCGATTAAGGGAAAGAAAGCTTCTTTGCGGCGAATCATTTAAGGAAAAATCTTGGTTTCCCACGATTTTTCTAATAAAATATATGATAAATAGAGAACAGCCTGGCATATGGTTATTTGGAACTTTCAATAGAATATTTATTTTTATATATATATTATTTTATATATTATATTTTTATATATATTATATTTTATATATATATATATATTATTTTTCAAGATAATAAATTGCATGCATTCCATCATTTAATTTTTTGATCACGTTTTCTTAAGCCTTCGGCAAGTGCATATTAGTCCGACTAAGGCCAATTTCCCTTATAAAATATATATAAGGGAAATTGTCATGGACTCTTTTTCGACTCTCATCCAATAACTGATAGAACTATTAATAAAAGTGGTGATTTTAATGGTTTTGTGGACCGACTGAACCCCTGTCCCAACCAACTCTACAGCGAAGACTTCCTATATCAGCAGTGATGACAGAAATATTGTGTGCTGACCAAAGAAATATAAATATTAACTGCACACCGATGCTTTTAAATCTATTGTTTAGTGAATTCTATATTTTTGTTCTATTGTTGTAAAATTTTTTAAACCAAGTTGATCAGCCAACTGCCGCCCTCTTTCAAATGAAACAACGCGCTCATCGTCCATATCACATTTATTTCCAACCAGAACCACTTGAGCATTTTCCCAAGAATAAGTTTTAATTTGTGTGCACCTAAAGATATTTCAAAGTTTTAAAAAAAAAAATTTGCCTTCCCCTAATGAATTGGAAGATTTAATTCATTATTGTTTCTGTTTTGCTAATCAAGCAAGAACAACAATTCTTATTTGCACACTTTTATTTGTCCATCTCTTTTGAATTATTTGGTGTTTTAAAAATTTTGTTAAAAATTCACCAATCCTGAACACTGTTGAATGATTCTTCATTGGTTATATCATACATTAGAATGAAACCCATTGCACCTCTGTAATATGCTGTAGTAATAGTGCGATAGCGTTCTTGACCAGCCGTATCCTAAAATATTTCTTTAAGATAAAATTTATAATATTTTTTATTTGGGCAAAGATAAATAGCTTTTTAGGAAGTTAGGAATGAAAATGGCTAAGTATGGGGATAAGAAATTGCCATTTTTTGAAATAATTTCGATGACGAGTGGTGCGTCGGTGGCTTAGTGGAAGATAAAGATTCGAGGATACTCAGGTTTGAATCCAACCGACTTCACGCTTCACGCTTCGTCTGATCGCGGTTTCATCGAACCACGAAAATGGAGGCGTTAGAAACTCAGTATGTTCTTGATTATTTCGGAGCGCAAAGTTGAACTCCTGGTAGGAATAAACCTGTCCAAAAATTTTCGATAAATTAATTTTCGTATCAGTAATTGCACAAATTTACTAATTGTAGACAACTCTATTTAAAATGATCTTAAATTATCACAAGCATCACGGTTATTTGTAGCAGTAAGCCTGTCATTCCGGATGGTGCCGGAATTCCCTTTTTTCCTCTATTTTCTGATAATCCTCTAGCAAAATGTTCTCATCCACATTCAGTGGAGCAAATATAATCAAAAATAGTGAGTGCTAACCACTTAATTATTTTCCACTTAATTATTTTACCCATTGCTGATAAACAGAGTGATGCAATTAATTTTAAGTGCTTTCGTAAATTTTTAAAAGAAATTTTGATCATTTTGGTCATTTTTATAATGAAATATTAATTAAAAAATTGTAATCAAATACTTTTATCAGAGTTTTCGGGTATCATACATATCATATATTTTTATCATACATTCTTTAAAATATAACGCTATGCCTAATATCAATAGTTCTTAACGTTTTCATTCATCATTCCTGGTCAAAATCATTCCAAGTATCAATCCCTTAGAAAGGGGAGAGAGGGGAAAGAAATACAGGCGAAGCTTGAGTACTACCTAGGTCCGAGATATTCACTGGCACATATTTACAACACATAAATAACTAACCCATATTTGCAGCTTGACTCGTTTATCACCTCTAAAAACAGTTTTCACCTTGAAATCAATACCAACAGTTGAAACGAATGCTGAGGTGAATGAATCATCACAATACCGGAACAGAAATGATGTTTTACCAACTGATGAATTGCCAATAATTAGTAGTTTGAACATATAATCAAAGTTTTGATCTGTACCACCTTGCGCATTAGCTGTAGCACTGGCACTTCCAGTATAGTTCGAAGCCATCTTGAATAAATAATCAACTGGGAAATTTAGGATAATCAGTCCGTATCGTAAGAAAAAGTATAAAAACAGTGATGAAAAAGACAAAGAATCGGCTATGGAATCGTAGCAGTAGAATATTAAACCATGCACTAATTGTTTGAAACATCTCGAAAATTGTGAGAATTGTTAGAATAAATAGAATAAATTTAAAGACTTTTTTAAGTGAAAATTGAACAAAGTATAATCGTTTGGAAAAAAATTCCTTCACTTAATGCCATAAAAACATCGATAATATATATAATATCCCATAAGCGTAAAATTAGATAAATTAGATGGCTCGGAAATCCATTAAATTTATCAATGGCAATTATTATGATTTTATTCTGATGTTTTTCTGGAACAGTTACAACCAGCCGACAAATATTGACAAATATTGAACTCATTTTTATTTTTCACTTTAAATCGATAGATCACATCCGGAAAATACCGAATTCGGAATGGATATTTTTTTTCCTCTTAAGATCAATATTCTAGGTCTATATGGTATCAAAAAGGGTGCAAACGATAAAGATTACGTTAAGATTACGTTAAAAATTACTCTATTCAAGTAAAAACTGTTTTAAATGAAGAAAAAACTTCCATTCCCTACAAATTCAATAGAAATTTATAATAGAATTTGAAAACACAAATACGAATGAAGAGAAATCGGAACAAAAAAAAGATAAGATACCAAGGTTAGCAAAAAGTCGGCACCAACCATTTATACTAAATAACTCTCATTACTAAATTTTTTCTATGGACTGTGGATTATCTCTACAAAAGCTGAAAAAAATAAAGACGGCAAGATAATATGAGATAAGAGAAAATTTTAGCTCGATAATAATAATTCAGTTCAAAAATGAAAAAAAAGGAAGAAAAACAAAAATTTTGGAATATTTTAATAAAATCATGCAATTATTTCTAACATTTCTGGCTTAGCTTTACCGATTAAATTGAGATGAGCCAGAGAACTATTTGACAATAGAAACGATTTCTGATGGGGTTTCTTTTTCATGATAGATTTTTCATTGTTAGAGATAGAAATCAAATCTATAATGCTTGATCTCAGCGTGATGTGCCATTCTGCTAACATATTTTCATTATAAAAGCGCATCATATCGAGGTAAACTTGAAAAAATTGCGCAGCTGGAGATATCTTAAGAATTGGAAGAATTTGACGTTAATTTATCACTTTAACTTTTAGTCAGTCATTATAACCAGGTGGTCCTATACTTCTGTCACCATATAATTCTCTGACAAATTTTTTCTGGTACGAAAACCAATGGAACGAGAAATAATTCTAATCAGAAATGATGAAGGCTCTTAGAAAATCATTGTTAACGATTAAAAAAGCAAATCAACTAAATTAAAAAGAAGGTTTAGAGAAAAAATAAATGCAACGAATTCATCCATAAAAATATATAATGAAATTTTTTTCCGAACGAGTGTTGTCCATTTTATTCGCCTCAAGCAATAGAATTTACTCAGAATGTGCCTTGCAGTCATCATAATAATAGTATTCGTTGAGCTAATCAATATTTTATTCCACATCCAGGCGAAGACGAAACCATAGAATGCAATCGAAATGCTTTAGGGCAATTCTAAAAAATTGATTTTAGTCAAATACTCGGCAATTGCTTGATATGCATCTTTAAAGTTCATTAAAATTTTGGTAATCCACGGAAATCTTTTAATGCCATCAGAATTTTAAACAAACTCTATTGTCCAACAAATATAACCACGGCGATAATATTGTAAGAATAAGTAGAAATTTGGATATATTGAATGAAAATGGACGACTGGAAGGATTTTTTTGGATTTTTTCGGATTCATATGTAAACAAAAATGGAAATATGGCAAATAAAATCTTTAGGCGAATAAATTTTCGAAAGAAACCACAAAGTTTGCATGATATTTGATCAATTATGGCACGTCAGATGGAGCAATGAAGATTGACAATTCACGGTCGCTATTATTGTTCTTGATTTTTATCATTATTACCACTATTATTGTTAATATTATCATTTTCGAATATACAAAAATAAAAAACTTTAAAAAACTTTAACTCGATTACTTTCATCCGAATTTCGCAAATTTGAATAAAATAATTCGAATAAAATTTATGCAAATATTCCAAAAATTTCAACCGATCGTCTGTCTTATTTTTAATTCAATTACAATTTTAAATTTTATAATTTGATTCAAATATTTTATTGTATTCGATACATATTATTTTGAGAAATTTGAAAGGAAATTATCAGTTCTTATCATTTTTCCTTGCAGATTATTTATAATCAGAAAAAGATTTTTAGGAAATATGAAAAACTTTGAATTTTATAAAAAACTGCGAATATAAAAGTGTTTTTAAAAATATGAAAAAAAGTTTAAAAATGAAGTAAATGTATATATCCACTTCGAGAAGTTCAAATAGAAAGATTCAAATTTTATAAAATTCGTTCAATATCCGATATTCTTACGATATTCTTACAATCGAGCAATTAAACTATTCTCAAGAAATGCTTAACAATCATTTTAACAATCATTTACAGATCAGTAGCGATAAAGAAATAAAACGTCGTCGAAAAGAGTACCGCTATGTGGGCAAAGTTCCTTGCAGATTGAAAACAGATAAATTCATGCATATAATGCAAAATGGCAATAATCTAATTTGGTTTGGGTCACTAAGGAAAAAAACGATTGAATCTACTAGTCAAAAATGGACCAAATCCTCTGATTTCAGTTGAAGATAAAAGTACAGTTGGGCATCGCGTGAAAATCACTTCTAACGAGATTTGCTTCCGTCAAATGGCAGGGCGTGTCCATGTTACTTGAGCTCATTGTAAAAGTAACATATCACTTTTTTGAATTGATGCTTCTTTTATTTCACCGAGTCGATACTCCATGGTTCACAAAGAAACAACCAAATAAGGAAGGAAGGAACAAGAAAAAAGGAATTTTTTGAAACTATAAACTATATCATCAAACTATAAGAAAGAGAAAGGAAGAAAAAAATGGAGGGTCGCTATGGATATCACTGGAACGAAAACGTGCCAAAAAGGTAAAGTAATGTAAAGAGCATTTACAATCGAAATTTTCCAAAAATTTACTAAATTCAACTATAGGAAAATGTATATATCACAGTGAAAATTTCTTCTAAAAAATTAAAAATGGAAAAAAGGTGAATAATAAAATTTTGTGAAAAAAACAAAAAATGAATAATCAATGATAATGATAATCAATGCATTGCTCGAAAATGAATGGGATTCCAGATTCAGCTGTTCTTATCCAATATTTATCCAATATTTATTTTCGAATTTCATCTTATTAATATAGGGCCGATAATTTTTCGTTTTTCTCTTTTCTCTTTATTAATAAGATGCAAATTTTAAAGAAATAACCTAAATTCCTATCAATTTAGAATTGAACTTCCATAAATTTTTCATCGCTCTTTATTTACTTGCAAACTGTTCAATCGACTTAAATAACTGTTATCATTGTTATAAATAGAAAATTTATCATAATAAATCGATGATAAATGTATTCAGGAAAGCATTTGTTCTTAATATAAATTGATGAGATCGATGTGAATATAAGAGATGGAAATTAATATTTTGGATCTATACCATCTTATGGAACTTAATTAATTCGATTTTTGGATTAATAAGAGATGCAGTCTCTCATAGAAGGTATTTTAGCAGGTCAGTTAAATATTGGATTTCCAGAACAGCCTTATTTCGACGTGAATATGACAGTCATCTAAAATTACCAATGTACCATAGTAAATTAATTAGGAAACATTTTCAGAAGAAATGAAATTGAAGAAAAGGCTAGCAAAATCGCCGATGAAAGCAAGTGGAGTCATAACGAAAAGCTGCTGCTACCGCAATCCTGGCTCCATCCATGTTTTGTCTTATTCGCTTTTTCATCGATTTCCATTTTCCTTCGTTTCGCTCTCAAACGATGTTTGTTGATTTTCAATGAATCTGCCCTTGTTTTCACTGCTATTACTGCATTTATATATGGAGAAAAAATGCACATTTTGAAAGCTTATTTTCCACATAAAATCCATTTATTTGAACCATTTATCACAAATATTTAAGAAATGTTTGTGGTTTGGTGATCAGCTAATTTCGAAAAGTTTGTTGACTGATAACTTCTCTTCGTTAGATTTCAGTTCATTCATTCTCCCTAATTTATATCGTAAGGGTCCGATAAAATTATATTCATCTGTAATACCTCCAATTTTTGAACGAAAAAATTTTTAAAAATATGCGAAGAATCAAAAAAATTATCTAAATATCCATCTTCTGCCAACAATACATACATTTCTGCTTTGACTAATTATAATTAGAGGACTTTAGCATAGAGCCATGTAAACATAGAAGCATAGCGAGTTCTCAGCAGATTTATTTTCTCCCACGGCCTTCGGAATCATTACCCAATAGTGCCAAATCTCAGACAACGTAACATATCACTCGACTATCTTTCTTCTAAATTGCATTTATCGTTAACTTTGACTTCTACGATTAGAACACTGAAATTATATTCTTTACCAAAGAGCAATTTGAGGTTAATGAAACCAAAAAATTTAAAGAAAAAGAGCTTTAAGAGCTTTAAATTTATGAGATTACCAAAAAATGGACGATTCGAAAATTTAATTCTGCTTAAAAAACAGTAAAACAGCAATAATATTCAATCAATAATCGATTGATGAGAATTTTATCATATCATTTGCGAAACTACGCTAAATTTATTCATTGAATAAAATAATTTAAACAATTTTTTAACAATCAAATATCGACGAAATATGAAAAAATTTTGATTCTGATCGAAATTCAAAACTTAAATCTAAATGCTTCGCAAGAAATTCACCGCAGATTTACTTAAATGTTGCTATGGCAAAGATGTAGGATATATTCCATCCCAATTACGACAAGCCAAGTTTTCTTTTAAGAATACTCGCCACTGCTGGTTAGACTCGCTTCGCTGGATTGTCGGACTAGACAAACACGCCAAAGAAGTATAGATGAGTCGCCATACTTTTTGACATTTTGGATATTTTCTTTTCTTGCTGCGAGTAGAACTCAATATCGGCACTCCCAATTGAGCTTGCAGCATTCTTTCTTTGTTAGGCGGCACTGTCGTTCGACAAAGACTGGTGCTTCGGCCTGATTCGAACTCAAACCTCGATTCTCGTGTTATTTCACCGACGCACTGGTCAGGTTGCACTTTGTTTATTCTTTTAAGGGCGATAAATGTGAATATTTAGTCTATCAGCAGTAATGCGACAAGTAGTGAATGAATTAGATTTAAAGAAAGTTATAAATGTCGAACCGAGGAATTACCATAATATAAATTAAGAAAATAGAAATTAGAGGAATAAGATGAGAAAATGCCGAAGGCTAAAGCTAAATTAACAATTTTAAGGATAAAAATTTTATCAAATAAAAAATAAAATTCCCCAAAATGCTTTACTTCAATTTTGTCTATTCGCTGTCAGTTCCATTTGGCGATAAGAATCCGAGTTTTAATTTGCGTTAACGCAAAACTGAGTTCGAATAAGTTTTTTTTCGTACGAAATTTAAAATATTTAAAATTTTATTGAAAATTTTAAGAAGGAATGGATAGAGGCCTGAGAACAAGCTTCAAGCCAAGCGTTCAAGGCAATATAGGCAGCCTTTGTTACCAATACTCATCGTACCAGGTCAGGGGGGAGGACGACTGGGCAAAAATTTACTCTGACATATGGTGAAAAGAGTGAGGAATCATTGTATTTGTATACAATGTCTCTTTAATATGGCGCTTTAATTTTTCGAGTAAAAAACATTATTCGATGAGCAGTTTTCAAGAAACTGGTAAAAAAGTGGAAGGGATTCCTCATAAAATTTGTTTGGTGCCTTCATCAACGTTTTTATTTGTTATATTTGGCACTTTGTCACATTTGTCGGACAATTTGTTCGCTCGTTGCTGACGCTTATTGGGTCATTTAGCTTTTTAAATTCGTTGCTATCCGCCGCTGTTTGTTTGTTTGTTTATTTTCTTTCTGTTTACATAACAAATAAGCTTTTTTATTTCATAATTACCATATTCGAGGGGAGTTTCACATTCACCTTATATTGGCATCCTTTGAGAACTCCATGTGACTTGAATTCATTCGGTTTTCTCTGTGAGGCTGCTTCAGCGCCTATTTCCTCGGAACTGCTCATATTTCGTCACTTCCGATAACACTTTGACAAAATACTTTGCAGCGAAATATGAGCTTAAAGCGTGGAGAACGGAATGGTTTCTTTCGCTCTCAGATATGGCGTTGTGAGATAAGACGGACGCCTTTTCCCTTATCGCTAATGGAACCAACTTCTGCCAGTAATGGTTGAAGAAGAAGCAACAAAACAGAAAAAAACTTCGACAAAAACTCTCACCATTCTGAATGCTGTGGTAAATTCCATATTGCACTACAATATTTGCGATATCTTTTTCATCCTTTTTTCCATTCATTTATCCATTGTCCTTGAGATTTGCGGCATTCCGCCACTTATCTCTTTCCTGATTTTATCTTCTTTTAAGTTTTTATCCAATTTAGATTCGATCTGTAAACGGGTTTGAGAATACGCGAGGATATCCGCGTATTTACTTTTGAAGCTTTGCTGTCATACTACTCGGAACTTAATTGTCCACTTTAATTATATACCATTAAAAGAATTTTGCCCCTGCAGTTTTGTATAAGTTTCTTTCATGTAGTTATAACGCAGTTTTCTCGGGCGCTTCACTGAATCTTTCAATTATTCCTTATTATAGTTTTTATCCCAACATATATTACAATAAATATTTCTTTATCGGATTTCATCCCCGATGATTTTTCTAGATCCCTCAACTGCTTAATTTCTCAATTCTGAATCTCTAGATCCCGGAGCATTTTCTTGCATCTGAAGTCTTATAGCCGATATATCAATAAATGGGTTTCATTCGCATATCATTTTTTCTTTTTTTTAATTGGCTATCAACCGTTACGTGGCCAAGTTCTTCTTGATTGTGCCGAGGTCTTTGGAGTCAGAATCAGTATTTTCAATCAATCAGTATTTCAATCAGTATTTTTAAATAAACCTTTTTTATTATTCGTATGCATAAAATGAAAATTGTCATTTCACTTGCGAATTTCGACTTTTTGCGAACTTTTTTTTTAATAAAAAAACGTTTTTCAAACGCTTATCATACTAGTAATAAGTGAATACTGGTTCATCTCCACTTGAAAAACTAAGTGGGATAGTGAAAAAACGCATGGACCACAAATCCTGGGAAATGAATTGTTGGAAAAGCTTCTTTTGCATTTTTACATTTAGCAGAATTATTAAGGTGTTACATTTCACTTGGAATAGAATTGTGGCGATGAAAGCCAAATCAAGAATAATATTTTTTGAAATTTGCGAAATTTTATCAACGAATTACTGAAATTACTGAAAGTAGAAAACAGTCACAAAGAGACAAATAGTTTCTGCCGCTTATCCGATGTTATATTTCTTCCATTAAGGTCAACAGAAGAGAAAGTGGAGCTAAAAAATGGAATCTCTCGGATGGATCAGTGTTGCTGAGTAGATGTCAGATCGACTCAGTGAGAACTCTGAGACTCGATAGAGGGTCGAAGATAGGGGATAGATGGGCAAGTCAAATAGTTGTTGCGTTTTTTTAAGATTTTTTAAAATTTAAGTTTTTCAAATTGAAATTATACTAATGAAAAAATAAAACGGATTAACATGAGTAGTCTGGGTGCCAAACGTTATTTACTTTTAGGGTCATCCTTAGCCGAATATACGCATTGTTTCAATTATCGGTCCACTGAGTGGATTTATGGAATACGTTCTAAAACAGGGCTTAAATCAATGTTTGTATTTTTTTAAAGGCACAAAGGAGGATTGGAATTTCTTTATGTCGCTGTTAATCGTGAAGGAAGCATATTCTACCACAGTCAGCGGAAAATTAATATTACAAGGAGAAAAGGAGATTATTGAAACGGTGCCTTTTTAATATTCCCCTTTCCACTTAATAATAGCATTGTTCAAAATCGTATGGATGAAATGGCTGAATATTAAAAAATAATCTTAAGTATTCGAATTGCCAAAAAATTGCTTGTTTGATTGGATGAACGGAAATTTGAAATTTGAGAACCCTTTGATGATCTGTTGTTTTTATAAGATGGAGGGAATGACGAAAAAATTTCTTTGTGCAGAGAATCTGAAGATATATTAGAAAAGAAACTGTATTTCTTTTAAAAAAATCTTATGAACTGTATAAAATTCGCGTTTGAGAAATATCGCGGTTCTCTATGGTACCACAAGATTCCTAAAGTGCACTATATATCATTTATATCATTATCATTATATCATTTTGTACATGCAAAAATATACAAGAAAGAACTTTACGATGTTTATAAAAGAAATAAGCACAGTTAAATCTAAAGCTCTTTGAACGATCGTCTCTTAGCAGTTACAGTTATGTGACAATAATGACGAAATTTACAATTATTACATTTATATACATACGTGTATGTATATAATTTTTCTCGAATAAAAATAAAATTTTTTATATTTCAGAAAGATTTGTTCAACAATTATAAAATTTTCATACTTTTTTACTAATGCTCATAATTACAAAATCTTTGATAGTAATAAAAATTTCAAGAAAATCGTTGAGAAAAATATTTTTGCATATTTTGCCGGTGAAACTCTGGCTTTAGGTGGTCATTTCGAGTTTTGCACCATACTTGGGTCATTACTCCTGATATAAGTAAATTTTTTTTATTAATAAATCCGAGTAGCGTCAATAATTCACCTGTGATTCTGTTCCCAGCCATGTTTTTGGCAGAAATGTCTCCTACTGCACCTTTCCAATGAAACGACTCCAAACCAGAGATGTTGAGTAATAACTAACTAATTGAATAATCTACAAAATGCAAAATTATGAATTTAAAGTGTGAATTGTATTGAAATTTCGCAAATTTCTTTTGAACATTTCAAAAATATGATATTGTTCTGCTTCTTCTACCATATTTAAAACCATCTAAAACAAGTAATTATTTTGCTCAAACATTTGAGAGCAAATTTCGATAAATTTTTCTTTTTTTCAAAATATAATGTAGCATATGAATAAATTTAAAAGATATTTCATCCCTCCTAAATTTCCATTATAAGTGCGAGCAAAAAAATTAGAAAAACAATGTGATAAATTTAAGCAAAAATGAAAATTCAAAAAAGAAAAATAGTCGATAAAAATGTTCTTGAAATCTCGCCTAAAAGCGCCTAAAAGCAAAATGTATTGGCTCTATTTTAAGCCTTTTTAAGCCAAAGCTAGGAAAAAGAAAAGAAAAGAACATTGGCGTCGCCATTATTTCTCTATTTCCGATTCCGATCATGAATAAATCTATTATTATCAATGGGCGAAAACCTGTGCAAATTTCATTCAACAGATACTCGTTGCTCATTTAAAAAGCCCCAACATATTAAAATAGTAAAGGTAAAAAAAATAAAAATTTAAATTCATTGCTATATGTATTTGACCTAAAAAATAAAAAATTCCAATCTTTAATAAATTCAGAAAATTGAAAATTTAAGAATTTGAAAAGTCGTTAAAATCTTACTTTAATCTTAAAATCTTGTATTTTTTTTATATTTCAACAATAAATTTAAGACGCCAATGTTCAGTGCTTACCATTTCTAGTTAGACTATCTGCGCTGGCTACTAGAAGAATTAGAAATTTAGCCATGAAGATATTTGGCCATAGAACACGAGTTCGCATAACAAGTGGGATCCATATTGTAAATCCTCTCCTTATTCTCTGCTTAATAATTTGAACTATTTCCATTTGGCTTATCATTTGGCTTACCTTCTTAAATTGATAAATGAATAATTGAATAATTTTAACTGAAATATCGTATAAAAAACACTCGTAACAATCCATTTTAAATATGTGAACTTAATTTATTGAAATTAAGTCGATTTTTAAATTGAAAAAGACGATGCTTTTGAATTTAAAATTATTAATTCCTTTTGAAATAAATTATCGAATTGTTTAAATATGCTCAATGGACATTAAATAATGCTTGAAATCCTGCAAATCCTGCAAAAATGGATGATAAAGTTTGGAGCACTGCTCCGTTCAAAGAATCAAACCAAGTTTATTTGTGTAACGCAAATAATATAAAAAAATGTTTGTGATAAAATGAAACCATTAAGTGACAGAATTCTTGCGCGATTTCCTGATTTCTGATTATGATGATTTACGCTTGCATTTCATGACAAATATATTTTGAAGCCGTCATATTAGTTATTGTAAGGCATAATTTTTCATTCTTATGGTAAATAATTTAACGAAAACACATCGCGATTCAATTTTTATAGTCTTTTTCCCTGTAGGTTCTCATATCGACGAATTTTTTCTCTTTTTATAAATCTTAAATATCTAATTTTGGTAAACAAGAAAGCCAATGATTCTTCAGAATATCTTATTATGCAGAGAAAAGGTTTCTGTTTTCTATGAGTGAATCTGTTAATAAAAACGACTGATGAGCCACGAACTCTGGCAAATTCCTGACCATATTTACCAAACAGAGCTAATTTAACCATATTTAGCGGGCAATAATTATTTTTTTTCATTTAGTTTTCTAAATAGTTTTAATTCTATTTTAACAAAAACCAAATTATTTCGTAACTCGTAGAAAACATGAAGAAAAACGCTTTGTTTGAATTGCTGATTTGCCGTTTTTCGAAGAAATTTTTAAAAAAATTTATGAATTAAGGGATAGAATGGGGTAACATGTTGCACTTATTCATAGGAAGGTCGTTGCTTTCTAGCCTCTGCAGTAAATTTGCTGTATTTCACGATGAAGTTGGTGATCTACGCCTGTACTTCTACAGTTAAAATTTCCCTCTATGGCAAAATTTAATTGATCCGACAAGCCAGCTGAGTGAGCCAGTCTAACCAGAAATAATAAGCGATCCTAGAATAAGCGAAAAAGAGATAAATTTATGGATATTACTACTGTTTTATTAAAATGACTTATGGTGCTCCTTTTTTTTAGAGCACATCGTTAATAATAGGTTTTTTATCATTGTTACTAACAATGATAAATGATAAGACTTAAATTTCGATGTTTCAGGTGGTCTTCGATGGACTTGGTATTCTTTTATTTATTATTTTTCTTCCATATATTCAATTAGTTTGTTTGTTTGACTTTATTACTTTCAGGAGAATGAACTTCTGGGAGTAATTTAGTCAAGTTTTTAAAAAAGATAATTTCAAGGCCAACGAGAAATATTTAAGATATAGACGAACTAGCTGGAGCGCAATCAAAACTAACAGAATATATGCAGTCGTTAAACCCAGTCCATTCAATTGTATTTGTAAAATATTTGCATGTTTGTAAATGTTTTTTATTTTTCAAACGGTTTCGTCATAGTTAATTGTTCGTCATAGTTAAATGTTCCGTCATAGTTAAGAAGGGTGTTGGAACATCGCTTCAAATACTAGCAACCTACCGTCACTTGCTTCATCGATTTTCAGTCTTCTTTCGCTTGATAGAGCAGAGCTCTGGAAAGAGATGGAACATACGGTGTCCAAGAGAAGATCATTCGACTCACAAAGGCATTTTATCAGCATACCCTGGCACATTTCTGGTATATGGGGAATTGATAGACTCGTTCGAAATAAGAACTGGTATCCGTCAGCTTCTCTGTCCTTTCCCCTACAATATTCAACTATGCGATAGACTGGATAATGATCATCGCTTGTCGGCACTCAAGAGGTGTGCAAATCAATCCAGAACATAGCATAATCATCGAATACGCTGTCCTTGATGATGTAGTCCTTTTTGCTTTTATAAGGTAATGCAAATAATGTTAAACAATATTTCAACAATTGCAGCGAGAATTGGACTCAAAATCAATATAAATTAAACGAAAGTGGTTTCATCTTATATACAAGATGCTAATAAAATACCTATTTTTATCAATTCATTGCCGATTGAAAAAGAATTTTAAATTCACTTAGGATCCACTCGAATCCCAAATGGCCAAGCAAAGGATGAAATAATCCGGATAACGACAGCTAGAAATATGTTTTCCGGCTGATGGAACCTGTATGGAACCGTCGAGAAATTACCATAAAGATGAAAATCCGAGTCCATATAGCTGCGAAACATGGCCAATCAGGTGGAAAATATTAAGAAGTTATCAGCCTTTGGTCGCTCATGTCTAAGGTACATTCTACGGATCCGCCGAGCAGATAAAATCGCACATGATTGTATCCACCTTCGCTCAAATACCATCTATATTAGTAATATTATCACAGAGCGTTGCCTTTGCTGGTTAGGGCACGTTCTCCGTCGTCTACTATAGAAGTTGACGCATATTTCGCTTGGTAAACCCAGTGATGGTTGGCGTTAAAAGCGAGAACAGGCAGTCAAGACCTTGACTGACACACTCAGGAAAGATTTTGAACGTATAGGAGGACCAGTGATATGAATTTAGACGATGGAAAAAAGAATGGCCTATATTACCACTAGCGATGGCGTCGGACCGAGCAGCTTGGAAACTCTTATTGTCATCGGAGCCAGCCCAAACAGTAATGGTGAGATAGATCTGTTAAAAGAAGAAGAAACTATAGTATTTCCACTATATTATTCTGTAAATAGATTAAATAATATCTCACCATTAAGAATAGTATAAAGTTTTTTTCCTAAGACTTTGTTTACACAAAAAAGAAAATTTCCCCAAGGGGGATGGATTAATATGGTCGATAATAATAAGATTACCAGTACCTCAAAATTTGATGAAATGGTTTTTCACTCTAAACTATTACTATTACCTTTCTCTCTTTATTTACCTTTGTAGGAATAATCTCCTAAACGAAGATTAGGTGTATGCATTAACTTTCTTTTCCATTGCTCAACATTATGATTGATTGCGTTCTAAAATAACTAACTAATAACTAGTCTGTTTGTTCAGACACTTTCTTTCCAAATGTAATTATGAAAAATGCATAAAGAAATAAAGCTGATAGCAATTTTGCTGAAAATATCCAATTTTTATTCACATTTTACCCCATAAAGCATTAAAAGCCATAAATTTAGGCCTTAGAACTAATTTATGCATATCGGCGTTGGCCGCAACTGATTTGTTTTTTGATCACTCACTGAATTGTTTGCTGACTGATTAAATTGGACATTGAAAAATATAATAATAATGTCGTGAAATATTATGGAATAAAAAACTTTAATTTATATTAATTACAAAAATTGTATTAAAAAAATGATATGATTCAGATATGCACTGAATTCATTATCGAAATGGAGACTTCAAATCATGGTTTTTCTGAGAGTTTTCTGTACTGAGGTTTCTGATTCTGATTCGCTAACAACAACAGCAACATATATCACAATCATCATCACCATCAAGACAATCGCCTAAGCAACATCCACAGCACATTGCTAATAAAGCAACCAAAAAGCATTGCGACTTATCCATTCTTCGTCGTTCTCTGCAATTTGAGCGAGAATCAAGAAATTTCCGACGATTCTCGACGAGAGAAAGAGAAATAATAGTTTCAAGAGTTTTTCAAGAGTTTTTTACAATTATACTTACGGTTGTGGTGGTTGTTGAATAATGTACTGCGGTTGTGGTGGATTATTTTCATAATATTGCCCATAGCCTGGTTGACCGTAGTATGCATTAGGCGGTGGTGGTTGTGGTGGATATCCTTGCTTCAAACATTTGTCTTCAACTTTACTTCACCAAAGGAAAAAAAATTCTTACCTTATTTGTAAATTTTTCTGTAGAATTTTGCCGTTTTACACTGTAAAGAAATTTCTACCATAGCAGACAAACAAGCAGACAAATTTCAAACATATCTTACAAAACCTTAGTTTTTTCGAAAGAGGTTCTGTGAGAAATGATTTGGCTAAGGTCAAATTCATCAAAAAGAAAGCTTAATGACTCAAACAAATATCTTAAGCGATCAAATCCTCTCATTATTGTCAAAAAGTGCTTCAACAAGATTTTATTTTCGGGAAGAATTACGATTATTTATTAATATTTTATAATTTACCGAATATGGCTGCTGACTCATTTTGTTTAATGGATTAATGTATGATCACTGAAAAATATTCAGCGTAAAAACAAAAAATATTCTATTATATACTTTAAATATTTAATAAATTAGGAAGAAGTTTAATAAACTAAACAGAATCCATTAAGCGGTTTTTTTCGTTTTCCTTTCTATCCTCTTCACCTCTCTTGATTTCTTTTTTATGCCCATTTGAAGGCGAGGCAAAAGCGGCTTCAATTCTCTTGTGGTAAAAAATAGTAATTGCTCCAAGCACTTCAAAAGTGCGCAAACTACTTACAAAATATGGCTTTGCGCATTACACGAGAACTGCGATATGGTCAAATAATTAGTATTATATTATCTATAAAAATATAGAAAAAACACCTGCTTTCAATGAACTTTTAGTGATGCAGGCGAGTACCAACTAATTCCCAATCGCTAGAGAAAACGTGGAACTTCTTATTTTGTTGCTTTAATTCGAGTATATTTGGCTCTAAAAACTCTCGAAAAGAACAAAAATCTTAAATAAATAACACAGTTTCGCTGAAAAAAATAATAATTGCTATAAAACGACTGGTTTATAATTCTATATTTATCCATTAGTTAGTTCCCCTGAATTTCTACAGACAACGTATGGAATTCATTGAGTTTATATTTGGATTTACAATATCATATCATATATCCGATTTACAATATCATATATCCGATATTCAACCATATTTCATCATGAGCCATCACCTTTCCATAGAATTTTTTTAAAAGGAGCTGGCACTTCACGATTCTTCACCGATCATCAATCATTTCTCTTAGTCAACTACTGCATAGGTATGATTTTGGGCTGTTACTATTTTAAATTATATCCTTAAAACAGTGAAAGAGGTGGACTATATCAAAACGCCAATTATGATACGCAATAGACCTAACGAAGGACACCTTCTGCTTCTCCGGTACCACAAAAATACCCTCTCTTTTGTTTTGTTTAAATATGTTTAAATATGTAAAAAAAATATGGACAAAAAATTCAATCACTATGCATCGATACGAAATTTAATTCACAGTCCAAAATATTAAATTGCTGATGAATTTAGACTGCTAAATAACAGGTAGAATAATAACAGGTATAATAACAGGTAATAACAGGTTGAACAGATTAAAGTACCGGCTAATGGCAAAAACATCGCTGTAAAGCATAAATCCGATATAAAACTGATTAGATCTAAATGATAACAACAAGCGATAAATGAGTCTGACATAAATGAACAAAATGATCCAAACAAATTTTAGCAATGGATACGAGTTCCACTCCGACGTTTGATTGGATAAAGCGATTCGAAAAAAATTTAAATTACTGGATAATGAAATAGCTGAAGTAATTTGAGCGAAGCCTTGACAAGTGAAACGATTGTCACAAAAAAAGCGAATAACGAACAACGAAAAACTGGCAACTCGAAATAGAATAACAATATAAGCCAAGAAACTCACAAAACATCAATTCATTCATCTCACACAGATCATAGAAATTTTTCAACAAATATTTGTCGAACCAGTTGTGAAAATGAATGAATGAATCCGATGTTTTCTCGTTGATCTATTATTGAAAAATTACAATATCGATGAATCAACAAGGAAAACTTGAAATTGCAATTCATGTTGCCAAAAGATTCATGCTGGTTTAGGCATAGGTAGGCATGTATGAAAAACCTTTTTCTTGAATACTTGACGATTCACTTATCGACGTTATGGAAGAATCGACAATTCTCAAGGAACTGACTTGAAAAAATCAAAGCATGGAATCTACCTACAAAATAGCAAATTAATTGGGTTGTTAAATATCACCAATTTGCACCAAAATTTGCACGATATTTGCGTACATAAAGCGAATATTATTATATCATTCCTTTCTTCTTCTAATGTTTTTTTGATTTGTCTGCTAACACAAAAGATGCGATTCTTTCGATTCATTTGGTGGCAGAAGGATCGATATAGGAAGATAAATCGATTCAAACACAACATTCATTCATAATACTCCAGTCAGCAGGAATTGAACCTGTGACAGTGCTGAACTACCTTGCCACTCCACCATCTTGTTTCCCTCTTTTTGGTCCATATATATGAGATTAATATTTGTCATATTTTTTTTTATATTTCAGTTAAAATTGATAATTCTCTAGTTATTGCTACTGAATAGGGCAGGGAAGAGAAATGAAAGCAACAAAATCATAATTCAAAGTTTAAGAAAATATTTATTATTAAAAATGCAATTAGCGTTCAATTAGCACAAAAAATAGGTTATTATTGATAATATGTTATTAACTGATAAATTATATTTAGCGATTAGGTCTAAAAATAAGATATTGTTTGGTGAATACTATTTCCCCACCGGTAAAACATATGTATATATTTATACAAATATTTCCCAGCGGTTAAAGCTGAACCATCGTTTTTCTTGGGCCAATTTTTTTTAGCAAATTTTATTTATTTATTTATTTATTTATTAAATTATAATTATTTAATTATTAATATATAATTATTAATAATAATAATTAATAATTATTTAATAATTATTTATTTATTATAAATTTATTTTTTATTTATTTTTTCTTCATTTCAAACAACTGTTATTTGTCCGATTTACTTTCCCATCTCGTAAATATCTATGAAATATCCACAAATCATTCCAAATATCAATTAACTCAAAAGGGTTTTTTTTAGAATATTTTATTTTATTTTTTAGAATATTTATTTTATTATAAACAATTTGAGAATTTTAAAATATTCATTATTGTATTGTATGAAATTCTCTTTTTTAAAAGTGATTACTTTATTTCCTATCCTTTTTAAATTAAAATTATTAAAGAATTAAATTATTTAAGACAGCTAATAATTTAGGTTTTTAAGTCGATTTTTATTATTATTTTTTACTTTTGCTTTTTTAGGGTTCAGAATAACATAACATCCATCATCATAATTAGCTGATCAGTTGAAAATATGTCGAAATTCATACACAATTTCTGGTTTGATTGGTTTTGAAATATGCCGACTCTGTTGGAGAATCTCTTGAGTCTGAAAGAAATAAGTGGATCTTCGTGCATCTGTAGAAAAGAACTTTTCTCTACTTATTCAATAATTTCCAAAGGAAGAAATAACGCAAAGCAGAGTTGATTTTTTTGATATTTTATAAAAAACTGGATTAGCTGCGATTCAGTTTTTTGTTTATTTATGTGTTTTGTTCATAAACGAATGAAAGAAATATGAATTTGAAAGAATTTGAATTTGAAATTTTTCGAGAAATTTTAATGAAATTATAATCCTATAAATATAATAAAATATAAAAATGTAGTTTTTTAGAAAATTGATTGATTTAAATAAATTTTTTAATAATTTGTGTGAATAAATTTTTTGAAAGCGAATAAACAATTTCTATAAATTCCAAAATTTTCGCTTTTCTCTTATATAATTTATTTCTAAAATAATTATTTTTGAATAAATTCTTTTATTTTTGCAAAATTTTCCTATTTCGTCGAAATTTCATTTGTCTCAAAGAATTAATTTTCTAGTGAGAAAAATCAAATTTTTCTCAACATCGGCAAGAATAGATGGCTAATGATCGAGAGATTGAAATGGTTAGGTTCATTCCCGTCGGCTATTAATATAAGATTTTTGTAAATTTTTCCTAGAAAGCTGAAATAGAGATTTCCAATCAAAAAACTTATTCACACAAATTATTAAAAATTTAATGTAGAACAGAGACTAATTAGCTAATAATCAACTAATCAACTAATCTTAATACTACTAATCCTTTCTTATATCTTATGAAAAATATTTCTTCTGTGTTTATTAATATATCTATAAATTAAATATCCAGAATGAGACCAATATTTTGTTTTCTTCTAATCGTATTTTCCATTTCTGATTGGGTGATCCCACCGACTATTAAGGTGAGGCTTTTTTGCCAGGCAATTGGCACTAGAGGTGCTATTAGGAGATCAAATGCTTTAATGGCACACTTGTTCCTACAAAGCGGGCAGAATTGAACCTATTTTGGCTTAATTTTGATCGAAGCAACGTGCCATATTACCATTCTTTATCCTTATTTTTATGTTCCTTGGTACGGATTCTTAAAAACCATATTTCGAATAATTCTTCCCATAATTTCGCCAATTTTTAAAAATGCTTGAACTTAAAAATAAAAAGTAATTTTTTAGCGAATCAGTGAACTATTTTAAATTTTTCAAAAAAGTTTCAATTGTTATTGTTGGCCTTATTCGGTTTCAAATTCGTTCCATTTTATGGCGGTAATTATTCAGTTCCACTTAATATTTTTCTTTATTTTTTCTTACAGTAAACATTCTTTATACAAACAAGTACATTACATTTCATAATGAAAATTCTTCTTTACCTGTCTGGTGTGCTATGGTAGATCTGATGCTTGGTACCTGTTCTCATGCTGTTATAATCATGCCGTCTTGCCGTGTCTTTTAAATTAAGCTTTTCCAATCGCTGATAGGATTTCTCAGCGTCAACCACCACAATTATTTGTCGATATTCCATGTACATATTCCATGGAAGATGGTATTTTCAACTTGGTCTTTCTTCAGTGTCTGTTGATACTTCAGGTTCTCTTCTCATTCCTTGGTGCCATCTTGCTGATGTATTTCTTATATTGTTTCGGGTTTCGTGGTATTCCTTTAAATATCCATCCATGGTATTCCTTTAAATATATTCTAAAAGGTACGTATCCGATGATTCGCAGAGCATTCATATTTATATGTTGATTTATATATGCAGGATAATTTATATTATATATTTTTATTTTTCCTATTGAGCTCATTTTTCAAGATTTGTCTCTTCGGAGGTATTTGTACGTTGGTGTCTTCCTTGCTTTTTCATCATCATCGTGGTCGTAACTGTGGAATACCAATTACTTGCAACTAGTAAGTATTCTGCAGTATATCCTTGTGATAACAGTTCTCACTCCATCAGTCTTAACTACTTCTCCTCTCTTCAATACTATTCGGCTACATTTCTCCATTTCGAATGATATCCCATTATCCTCACTGTGTCGGGTGAATGAGCGAGTCTCATTCGTTTTAATATAATATAACGTATAACTTGGTGTTATTCAAGTATAAAAATAGCTCTTCCGCTCTTGAAACTGCACCCGTATTCTCCCTTTGTGATCATTTGGATGAGGAGGTTTAAACGTATCAAAATAGTAGCAGAAAAGCATCATCCTAATATATGCTTAACAGTGCAAGCTGCTTAAATTAACTTTCAGCATCGTTTTCCTCATTTCCACTGAGCTCTTGATGGATGAATATATATCCATTTTTATTGGATCTATGCCTTTGGCTAAATTGAATTTACCACTGATTAATTTTCAAGATTTCGATCTGTCATCTGTCAATTGATTGGAACAATAAAATGCGAGTAATTGTGAGACTGAAGTTTTGCAAAATTTTGGTTAAAACAATAAATTTAAAAAGTTTTATTTTCAAGGTTTTAATTTATCATAATCAAACGGTATGTAATTTCTTAATAAATTTAAGTTTTGTAGGTAAAACAAATCATTTTGTCATTAAATTCTCATATCACAACAGTTTTATCAATTGTTCCAAACTGTATTGTCATTTATTTGGCTTACACAATGAAAAATGCGGCAATAAGCAAATATAAATGGTTTATTATTGGACAATCCGCATTTGAAACTATTTCGAGCTTGCTATCATCATTACTAGATATGGTAGGTCTCGAAAAGATGAAAAGGTTATTTTTTTCTGCCACATGGTACTTTGTCAGACTAAAATATTTTGCCAGGTGATATTGAAATTTATGATTGTTGATGAATATGAATAAATTTTAGGACAAGGTATAGCAAAGAAAAATTGCGTATAAGAAAGAATTTCGAAATTTGCCATAATAAATTGAGCTAACAAGGTTTTCAAGAGAATTTAAATGCAAAGCAAAGAAAGGGAATATTTTGTTTGGACTCGCCAAAGTACCATAAAGCAGAACTTTTTTCTTAATGCCCACATTTAAAAATTCTGCATAAATCTTATATCTTGAATTGTCATAATTGAAGTATAAAGTGCTGGTCTATGTGCAGTAATAGCAAGTTAATATCTGCCAATACCGCCATTATTTTTTAATGACAAATTTACTTTTATGCAGTGACGAAAATACTCACTATTAGGCCAAAAATTCTGAGCTATTATGCCACTTAGTAATTGTCTTCAGTTGGGAAACATGAGCTACTTTTGTGAGAAAACTAATTAATGACGTTTGAGATATTCCAAACGTTGTGAATAATTCATAAAAAATTTTTGAATAACTGAAATAATAAAAAATATATGCAAAAACTCGAGTAAAGATGACAGATCCGCATGAATAATTTTATAAGCTTTCAGCCAATGCCTCCAATCTCTAATTTTCCCACATCAGCTTCAAGTTCCACAAAAGAATTATTATTAAATATTTAACAGCCAGAAATTTTATGTGGAATTCATTTTATGATTAAAGGACATGATTTAAAAATTGGTGTCGATTTCTCTACGACTTTGTTCTTAACTTATCATAGCTATAAGTGCAGCATTTGATTACTTTATATTTATAAATAAATATAATTTAATTATCTTATTGCAGGAATTGGTGTATAATGGTCGAAGTTATATAATTTTCCGCGGAATATTAACTCGATTTAACCCGAATTTTGTATTAGCAATAACTATTTTATATTTTGCCCTACTTTTTTTGTGCTTTTTATTCCTTCCAGTCACTTTCGTTTATAGATACGCTGTTATTTGCGGGTAAGTAGATAATTATTTAGAATAATTGACGATAATTATCTTATAGGCCATTTCGGATAAATTTAAAAATTCTTCAATGGATACTTGCTCTGAAGCGTTTTGATTGACTTGAAATCTTTATGTTAAGGAATAGAACGGCTGAGTGGGTTGTTATCCCAATTTTGGAGCGTAGATTTTGGAGTCTACCGAAAGTGAAATGCAAAAGCCCTAGTGATGCTGACGAATTCTTATCGCCATGCGACTCTCTGGCAAAATTTGTCTCGTCCCATAAGTCAGTTTAGTTGCTGGAAATAGTGGGAAAAAAATTATGTTAACATGTAAAGTATTTGCATTTTTTCGCATATTTTGTCGACGATATATGCTGTGAAACGAGATAATTTATCCATAAATCTATATCTAAGTGATCCCCTAGTAGAAAGATGCGAAGAATCCAAACAATCAGTGGAGCGAACCAAATCGGAAATGACGAAAAAGATTGGAAGCAACTGATGAATGGCATCTTAAAAATAAACTGATAGAAATTTTATAATATATATTGGGGATAGGATGGTTTAGTGGGTTTTTACTAAATTCAGAGGCCTAAGATTCTATTCCTCGCAGGAGTAAGCCTGTCCAAAAATCCGAGTGATGCTGGCGATTCACCTGTATTTCTATCGCCAAGGAACTTCCCGCCATATTTGTCCAAGAAGACAAACCAGTGGAGCGAGTTTAACCAGTAAAACTCTTTAAAAAAAAAATACTCATATTGCAGGAAAACTCGAATTGAAAATGTTTATCGTGGTTTCAACGCGGTGATTCTAGCCGTTTTGGTATTAATTTTTGACGGCATTTCAATGGCATTTTTCTTTCGAAGTGCTGAAATGTATCGTAATAACCGTAATCGTCTAAAACTGATAATGAACGAAGATTTTATATGGCGATTTGTAACCAATTTTTTTCAATAATCATTAACCACTCAATTCAAATGATCAATAAGTAGTTCGATAGCAATAGTTGATCTGGTCGTGAAACAAACAGTTTATTCGTGAAACACTTTCGTCCAACGGTGAAAAATGAATTTATTTGAGAATCCAAGAGAACCTTAAGAACCCAAATTTGGCAACAAATCCCTGAATAATTCCTGAGCGAGGATTTTAAATAAAAGCTTATGGATTTGGGATTAAAGATAAGACTTCAACAGATTAACATTGGGTGTTCGAATTATTCAAATTTGATTTTTATAATAAACTTTTTTATTTACAGTATGTCGACGCATATTTTATCCAAATTCTCCAAATTATGGAATGTTTATTTTTAATTATTCTCACAATTATCGCATATTTTTTTGTTTTTTATACAGCTCAAAAAGTATTGAAAGACGTTAAAACTCGCACAAAGTGCAATAAAGCTAAAAAATTGCATCACCAAGTTACCTTTGCTATGTTTCTTCAGGTACAACTCTTCCAGAATCTTTTGACCAGTACCATCGTTATTCCAGTAACCTAATCCTATCATTATATTCGAATTTTCTAATTTAGACTTTTTAAACTTCCTTTAATGTCGATTTGGTAACAGCGGATGGTGTTTTTTTATTTATATAGCTCACCCAATAAAATTTAAGAATTAACCTGAATTCTACTAAAATCTTTTTCATGTAGAAGATGATTTTTAAAAAATTTGGAAAAAATTTTCTTTTCAGGCAATTTCACCACTAATTTGTCTTTGTATACCGTTGATATTTCATTCGATATGTCTTCTAATAAAATGGCAAATAGGATTTTACGCTTCCATACTTCTAATTTTATTCAATTGGCAAGCCTGTGCTCATCCGTTCATTTCATTGTGTTTTGTTGGACCATTTAGAAAAAGAATTATGGAATATTTTTATTGTCATTCTCCACTAATTAACAAAATATCACCGATACAAATTGCTAAAGCAAATCATACAGCATAGATTTAATGATAAAAAATAAAGAAACTCTTAAAAAGTAAACTCTTTTTAAGAAGTAAAAAAAAAGTAACTCTTTAAATTGAAATTTCTTTAAATTAACTCCTTAACTCTTTAAATTAAATTGAAATGGAAAGATTGAAAATTGTATTTATGAAATGAATATCGCATTGAAAAATGGTTCAGTGAAAAAATAGAATATACATGAATTGTTATAGTATCTAATTAAAATAATATTTATAAAATCACGCAATTTCCTTGCCCGAAGCGTTAATTACTGCAACAAATTGCCTATCACCAAGTACGGTGTTGTTTTTGCTTCCTTTCTCCTCTATCCTATCACCTCCATTCCACTTCCTGCTCCATCTCGTTGCTTTAGGTATATACTTGATAGCATGAACTGCTCAAAATAATAATGGTAATCTCAATTCTTTGTTAATCTTTAATCCATAATCAATAGAAATTTGGTTCTTTCATTATCAATATTATCAATCTTCTTAATTTTTTCTTGTTAACTTTTAAAACAATAATTTATTTCACTTTGTTTCTATTTAGTATTATTATTAATAAATGGCATTGTTAGTTTTATTTTAGTCTTCTTTTTCTAAATAAATAAAAATAGACGTGACTTGCTTGAAAAAAACATTTCGTAAAGCCAATAAGATCGAATAAATTTTGAGAGCACAGAGACTTAAAAATAAAATTTCACATTAACTTAATAATGGCTGTTTCATTTAATTAGCTGTTTTATTTTTCAATTTTCAATAAGCATTCGATAAGATTCGCAATATAACCATAAGCTTTTTTTCTAAATTCAAATTTTAGAAAAAATTTTTTTCATCTTATTTTATTGAACATTTGCAGTATAATAAATTTCCTAAATTTGCTTATCAGTTATTTCATCTTAATTGGTTTTATCTAATTTTGCTTAACACTCGTCTGATCTCATTAAAAATGTCAAGGAATATTTGCATTAAAATACTCTTTGAATTGCAATGTTATTGGAAATTTAATCAGAAAGTCTAATTTTTAATGGGCTAATAAATGATGCTTGTCGGTTATTATGAATTTTAAAAAATTCGCATTTCATGTATTGTTTTTTTGAATAAATCCGTACTGATAAATTATCATCGGAGTATCAAAGTTCACAAATATTACAAACGTTAATTCAACGGCGGAAATTGTTGAAACATGATTGCACAGTATGTTCTTGAGTGGAATGGATAAAAAACTGGCGAAACTTTCTTTCGATGATCTTATTTCGTGAGCAGATGCATTTGGTTGCGTATTAGTGTGCCCATTTCATTTTTCTTTTCTCCTTTTATCCGTTTTATTAATTTAACATTCGTTGCCCATTAGAATCAATGCCAGGATAATTATAGCCAAATTTTAATCGACTACGACGTATTATTACATACCATTGTTAAGCACTTGTAAATGTGAATCGCAAATCTCTAGTATGAGAAAGCGAGAAAAGATTATCGTGAGTGAGAATAATCGATGCACCTTTCATTTTGAGACAATTAATCGAATCAACTAAGTTCGCGTAAACGCTTAATGGTACTATGATCACGGAACAATATGAAACTTGCGTGCCTCTGGTCACGATAAATCTTCACACCGCGGTAAAAGATTGGCATGATTTATATGCGAAGACATATAAACAAGAAATAGTTTTAAAATATTTTCCTGCCAAAGCGCAACTTGATTGTCACAGCTTTAAAATGCCCTTTTAAATCTATTGGGAATGAGCCTGGCGTGCCGTTACCTAAAGCGATGGTGTCAATTTTTCGCGAAATTTTTTTCGTGGTTGAGAAAATTTCTTTTTCCTGTTTATTGGAAGAAATAAAATTTAAATATTCTATGCAGTAATAATGAGTCTACTGGAAAAATATTAAAAAGTTCTAATTATATGAATGCTTAAGGATTTATGAAGTATTGTTCAATAACTATTTTATAGTTCAAATTATCCTATCAACGATTGGATTTTTCTGTAGCTTCAAACCTGAATTTATCATTTAAAAATCCGAATAATATGTTGGCGACTCGTACTTCTATTGCTAAATGAATAAGATTCCTGGCAAAAATTTTTAATGATCAGCGGGTAATGATGAACGCTAGCAACTTGCTTTTAGACCAACTTATTCAAACTAAACCATATGTTAAAAATCCTAAATGGCTGAATACCCTAAGGAATCATTATTTATGTTTATATTATTTAGAATTATTCAAAAAATACACTGAAAAAGAAATTTCGTCATCATCTATTTGTTAATTTTTAAAATTTGGATGATTTTATCAATAAAATTTAACTAAAAAACTTTATAAAATTTATAATTTCGGTGAAATTTCCATGAAAAATTGGATAAAAAATTAACTTTTTATTTTTAAAATTTCTTTTTTAAGAACGAATATTTGAATAGAAATTAAGAAATACGGGCCATTTAAGGCAATAAAATGATTAAGTTTATCCAAAATTCCATATAATTTCATTAAAAATCTTTTTAATTAATAATAATTAAGTAATAGGAAAAATTAGTTAATCACTTAGTTAAAATCAAAAAACAAACTAAATAAGAGTGCTAATTTACAGCTATAAACACTTTTTATAAAATTTTTCGATAATAAAACGAATATGTCCTTTCGAGCATTCATTATATATTAATCATTATAAATATTTATAAATAAAGTTTTATGGTCTTTTGTGGTTTTTGGCCAAAAGTAACTAGTTTTTCTGCACTAGGCCGAAATTTCTATTGGCTAGCCATTACGGTAGCAAAATTTCTACATGACTTTTAAATATATTTCCAACTCCACCATCTTTCTTTTCTATTGAGAGAATTTGTCAGACACCATGTTTATGGTTTAAGGCTTTGCGAATTTGATTAGAATATTTTTGGAATTATTTATATTTTATATTATTTATATTTGTATTATATTCACATTTTATATTATTATATTTGTATTTTATTTGATTATTTGTCTACTATTAGTATTGTCATTATTATTGTTATTAATATTATTATTATTATCATGGCTATTATATGAAATATTCGCGAATTTATATAATTCCTTCAAAATGAATTTGCATAAGAAAATTTTGCAAATTTATTTATTTAAAATTTAGAAACCACAAAAATCATAAAAACTGTAGAACACTGAAATGAATGTAAATCTGATTTTATACAAATAAAATTTAAATGATAAATTTTATTCGAATACTGCTGTTATATTGGATATAAATACATATATATATATATATATATATTTGAGTAGTTTTTCTAGCTATGATTGGCTCTACTGACTATTAGGATACTGCGGGCAGTGTCATTCTATCTTAAAAAATGGAGAAAGAAATTTTTTTGAAAATTTCAGAAAAATTTTAATGGCAAACCTACATCTTTTAATGAATAGGGGTCGAATCCATAACATTTATTCTTAATATATTGCTCAATGAACCTATATCCATTCGAATTTGTAAAGATAAAGTTTTCAAAAAGTCTTCAGGAAGTAATATTAGGGTTGATATTTGGCTATCTGCAGCATATTATGCACATTTTTAAAAAACTTACAATGATCATTATTAATTCAGCTTTGCAATGGAAGCAAAGTGCGATTTTGCTGAAGCGATGATTTATTCCAAAGAATTCAAAGTATCTTCAATTATTCGATTAGTGCTAGCAGTTATTGGAGTCTTCTTAGCAATCATCCTAATCCGTAACAGAAATAATTTTGTCCGTCTTCATGCAAATGCTAAACTTATCATGCTTAGTTATTTGGTTTGGACTTTGCTAATGGCAGTTTCTGCTGGCATTGTAAATGCCACAAATGTTTTACGGTATTAATTAATTAATAAATTGTGAATGTAATATATTTGCTTTTCTATATGTAGTATTATTTTTATACCAGCTTCTATTTTTGATCTGATTAGTGTAGAGTTTAAGCGAACACAAACACACTTGAAATATAGAAGAGAGGAACGGATTTCATTTTTAAGACCAGTATTTACTCCCACCCATAAATGGAGGGGCAGAAATCGAACTTATGGCACTTGATTTGAAATAAAGCGTCACTAATCCTAACATACACGTATATTACCGTTCGATAATCTTTTTCTTAAAATAAATACAATGAATTAAAAATAGAAGATTTATTGTTTATACGGTTTAATTCGTCAAGATTTTTAGATTCATGAACGTAACATTTGCGACTGGTTCAGCTGAATGTGTTTACTTAATTAGTGCTAAAATTGCATATCCGATCCGAACATTTGCTGTTTTTTGTGGATTTGGAGATGCTTTAACAATGATTTCTTTTATGATCGAACGTTCCATCGCATTTTTTGCATGTGGGACTTATGAGAAAAAATCATCGAGGAAGCTCGCTTTCTGTCTTATAATATTTGAGGTTTTTTTCCTTAAATATATAAAAATTTGATCGAAATAGCAAAATAGATTTTAAAGGAATTCAGATGTTATTATCATTCAAATAATATTTCTAATAAATGCATTCAAATGATTCCTTGGTTTTGTTGATAAAACGATTAGTATCAATGTGAAGTAATTATATAAAATAATGATATCAAATCAGTTATATATAAGTTTTTAGATAATCGGGTCAGTAGTTTCGGCCTGTGGCCCAAATATTTGGCAAACTAATTGGGAAGATATGAGAATTTTCATACAGTCAAGAACATCGACAAGCGAGCGATCCAGCGATGTAAGCCTTTTTAATTATTGGTGATTCCAAAAGTAGATTTAGGTACTAGGTAATTCGAAAAATTGACTTTATTAATTTGTTTTATTTATTTCATTTGTTAATAATAAGAAGATTGTCTTCAAAGAGAAATCATTTATTATAAGCCGTTTTATGTTTTATGTATTTGAATTAGTTCAGTAAAATTCTTAAATTTACGACTGCCACAGCATGTAATTCAGAATGTCGTTATAAAATTCTGTTTCAGTTTATACCAGTTCTCCATATAATTTACATACTTGTTGCATTAATTGGGTTGCATGCCTTGTTGGTCATGAATAATATTTGCATACAACAATCAAAAAAAATATTTAATTTCGGTTCATCTGCAACTGCTGCACTCAAACTTGGAGAAAAGTATCAATTAATTGTAAGTACCATTTTTTGCCTCTGTCAAAAAATAAAGTATATGAACGTTCAGAATCCAATGATGAAATCAAATTATGGAAATTGAAAAAAATCAGGTAAAAAAATAAATTGGAAAATAAGTGGAAATAGAAAAAATAGGAAATTGGAAAATGAATTTTCATCATTTTCCAACATTTTAAAGAATAAAATTGATTAAAGGTTGGTAAAAATGGTTGATGAGAAGCAAAACTAAGTTTTGGTGTTCTCAGTTCGATTAAGCAGTGCTGTTAATTTTGCAGCGAGATTATAATTTGTATCTATATAAGCAACATTAAATGATAAGTTAAGTGGTATGCTAAAATCTCAAGGAATGATTGACGAAAAAGATTTTTTTCCAGGAGAACAGGAATTCGATTCGATTTGTTCTTTTATTGTTTTGGACATCTTTTTTATTTAATGCGATTTCTCGTGCACTGGCATTTTTCAGAAATGTAATTTAATTTTAAAAATCTATAATTCGATGAAGAAATGAAGAATTAACTACTGTTAACTAATAATTTAACCACCTCTCTTAAGAAAAATCACCTTTTGATTTGACTGATTGCACTGACTATTAAGTGTTTCTATATATGAGGATATAGGTGGGTCTCCAGCAAAATTCACTCGAATTTCACTGACAGGCTTGCTCTATGAAAAGAAAAGAATCGAATTCTTGAAATGAACTATTGGAAGCCATTCGGAAGCCATGAACCATTCTATCCCCCGTCGTGGAAGTTGTTTATTATTCTTTCAGCTATATCAGCTATCAGTGGTGGCAAAATTAGAGATCTGTAGTTTTCATTGATTTTGGATTTAAATTTTCTGCGTCAGAATCCATAATAATGCGAAAATAAATATCTTACTTCGTTCTAATTAGAATTGAAAATTTGCGTAAAAATTTAATTATGGCAATGAAAAAAACAACAATTAAAAATTAATCAGTTTTCGAAATTTATTTTCTATTACTCAAAATTCGTGAGCAAAAGAATTTGATCTCCAATTATGAGATTTTCAGTTGTCGCACGATCCTCAAAAAGCTCCTCACATATATACGCTAACAGTTAATGTTTCGAATAGCATTATGCTTTTTCACCCGTACATATTGTTTGCATTTCTCTTGGTGCGATGTCCAGCAATGCGACAGAATTTCTCACTATATAAATCGCGCGAGAACGTTAGTTAAAGAAAATCTGTGGCTAATAATAATTATAATTATAATTTATTCTGTTATAATTATAATTATTATAATTATTTGTGATAATTATTATAATTAGTTATTATAATTATTTATTTATTTATTAATTATCATATAATTATTTTGAGCGCCTAAACAATCTAAATCTCAAAACATTTTATTCCTTGGCTAAGTCTGACAGAATCTTTTGAATACTTATAAATTCTGACCTTTTCTCAATCTAGTCTAAGACCCAAATCTAATTTAAACAGAGTCTTTAAATTCATTTTTATTTGTTTTCCACATCTGATCTGCTACTGTCGAAAATTTCGACGATTTAAATTTAAACTTTCTTTTGTAAATTGGACATGATAAAATTGTAGAAATTATTCTTCTTCTTCTAGCAGCTCACATCCATCACTGGTTAGGCTGGCTCCAAAAGGATAAGACGTTTCCAAGTAGCGCGGCGCGGTGCCATCATCAACAGTAATAGAAGCCATTCCTTTTTCCATCGTCTAAGTCCATATATTTCTGGTCAATCTCTATATTCAAAATTTTTCTTGATCGTATCAGTCCAGATCTTGATTGGCCCACCTCGCTTTTGACGCCATCCATCACACGAAATATGCAAATAACGAAATATGCGTCAACTCTTGTGGTGGACGACGGAGAACGTGCCATAATCACCGAAGGCGACGCTCTGTAATAACATCATTTATGCAAGTGGTATTTAAACGAAAGATCCGTAATATGTACTTTAGATAAGAGTGGTCAAAGGCAGATAGCTTCTTAATACCCTCCACTCTCATTGGCCATGTCTCAGGACCATATAGCAAGATCGAACGAATCACGGCTATATAGTTGCGGATTTTCGTGTTTATGGTGATTTCACGACGTCTCCATAGAGGTTTCGTCAATTGAAAGAACGCATTTCTGCACTGCAGTTGTAATGTCACCTTTTGCCTGGCTATTTGCTGTAAAAGTGGATCCAAGATATTTAAAATCGGACCCATCCTCAACCGGCAATGAAATTTATAAAAAAAGGCATTTTATCAATTTCTTGCACATAAAACGAAAAATCTTTCGTTTTACATTGACCGTAAGTCCGATTCTTGCTGCAGTTTCTAAAACGTTATTCAGCATTGCATTCCGTCATAACTATCAGCAAAAAGGACCACATCATCAGCGATCTGTGATACAATGCTCTGGACTGATTTGGACACCCCTTGAATACCGACAAGCGGTGTTACCCAGTCTATCGCATAGTTGAATATTGTAGGGGAGCCTTTACAGACACCAGTTCTTATTTCGAAAGAGTCTATCAGTTCTCCATATACATAAACCTGCGCCGACGTATGCTCATAAAATGCCTTTATGAGTCGAATGAATGAATGATTCTCTGGAACACCTAAGCATTCCATCACTCTCCAAAGTGCCTCTCTATTAATTGAATCAAAGGCAGCTGCAAAGTCGATGAAAACGTGACAGTGGTTGCAAATATCTGAAGCGATAGACACCCAACACCCTTCTTAACGTGAATATCTGGTCGGCACAACCGCGCTCCGATCTGAATTCAGCTTGATTAGGGCGCATCCTGCTATCTCGTACTTCCATAAGTCTGTTGAGTAAAAGGGACGCAAAAATTTCCGCTGAAATATCTAGTTGATTCCTCGATAATATGTCCTATCACCTTTCTTGAAAATTGGAAGCAGGATTGTTTTGTTCTAATCATCTGGTAATATTTCCTTTTCCCATACCAGAGAGTACATTTGTTGGTGTGTTATGAAGGACGATGGACTACATTTAAAGAGTTCAACTCTAAAACCATCTTCTCTCGGAGCCTTATTGGCCTTAAGCTCTGGATAACAGATATTATTTCTTCTCTTGTCCGGGGCTCGCAGGGGGCTTGCAATATGGTTCAGCGAACGTATCATTTATATCAAGGGCAACAGATGGCGCTTCATGGTTAAATTTGGCCTCAAAGAATTCTTTCCATCTTATGAGGTAGTCTTCAATACTCTTTATGGGCACGCCATTGCTCTCCCTTACCATTTCACTGATCGTTCCCCGAGTCATAGTTGCTTTATGAAGAAGGTGGAATAGTTTCCTATTATCTCCTTATCGAACCGCAGTGTCTATTTTCAATATCGCTCGAATAGCGATTTCTGAATCACCACTGTAACTATCGTTGCAATTCTTTGAAGTATTAGATAGTGAGGAAATTCTTGCTTTAACAGCCTTTTCGGAGTTGTACGATTGCGATTACGCTTCCGATTAGAGCATTTCTAGTACATTCTAGTATGGAAGTGGCTGGCTTTAGGAGACATATCTTTAATTAAGACTAGTATTCATCTTCCGTTTTAGAGACATATTCACTTCATTGAAGTGCTTAAGTCGGTTTGAAACTCACTTTCTGCCTCCGAATTTTTTAGTTTAAGACAGTAAAAAGATCTTATGACACTAATGACCAAAGCTCTATAAAACTTTCCTTTGAAGCGAACGTAACTCATATCGTCATTTACTCAGAGCGGACCGAGCTTTTTCAAACAATTGCTATATTACTTCCCCACGATTTATCCGAAAAAGTAGTATAGCTAGCACCTCTGCTCGAAGGTAGATTTGATAATTGCACGAGATGCACCTCCGACAAGCAGGCGACACGATGTTTGGAAAGATTGGGTAATGATCCCTTGACTTCCATAAACATCCTGATGTTTCAGCTGTTGCGGCTAACACTTCGCCACGCGTACAAAGAGTTGATGGACAATCTGTTTCTCCTCACAGATCACGGAAATTATTCTGGTTCGAGAGCATCCTATTTTGTAGCCTTTGAATCGTTTTACTACGTATAACATACTTATCATAAGTGTCATGAAACTGAATGTATCATTCAAATCAACATCATTAGGAGATTAGAATAAAGAGAAAAAAATAAAATTTAAAATATATGTACATAGGCATTTATAACATATTGGAAAAAGCTGGACCAAAAGACAATAGTGAAGCATCGAATATAGCAGCAGCAGGTACCAAGGACTAGATTATATGAGCAGGGCTCCCGGATTTAATTATTATTCAGAAATAAGCAAAAAATCTCTTTCAGAGGATTGTGAATATTGGAAAACTTAATGGAAATCAGACGTCAAATCAGGTATCAAAAAATTATTTTCAATATTTGCAAAATCAATGGACAATTGAAAAGAAGAATACTTGGGAAACAATTTCTAAACTCGGATCGAACTTTTTTAAAACCATTTTTTAGTCATTCTACGGAAAAAAAGATCATTCAGAATATTAAGTGTCGCGAATTGGACACCTTTTTCACTACATTCGTAGTTAAGACAAGGCCAACATTCAATATCTTGGGCTGAATAAGAATATGTATTGTACATCTACTGTGCATGAATTTAATTCCACTTTGATTATCTCACCATTTATGGACCCAACTGGCCCTAATGAAAAATGTTGCCCTAATCTGATTCATTAGAGAAAACCATTTCCTTTCATTATAGTATCATAATATATACATCTCATTATAGAAAACGATTTCATTGCCTAATTTTTGATATCTTAATGGTACTTCCTGCAAAAAATAAATCCAGTTACTTGAAATCTCCTTTTTTAAATAATTCCACAGTGTTGTATATATTTTATATTTTATGTTATAAATGTTTTATAAATTTCTATAAATTTTGGAGTTTAAAAAATGAATTTATCATTACCCATACAAATAAACAATAGTCATCACAACCGTAATTATTTTGGAATCACTAATTCGAAATATTATAATTCAAAATATTGCAACAATTTTGTTTCATATGAAAAATAATATCTCAAACATTGAGATATCTCAAAAAATTTGTTTTAAAAGAATTTATAGGAAATTAGAAATTTTAAATTTCCACTTAAATTTATCCTAGTTGCTAGTAATTAAAAAGAATTCCGCGTGGAATTTCTCGTGAAATCAAGTATAAAACAAAGGACTACACAATAAAAATAATTCCTTTTCAGCTCTTAGTATTTCTTCAGCTTCTCACATTCCTTCTTCCTAATGATCCTCACTTGGTTTCACTCGAAATTCTCCTATCGCCTGTGCTGATTTCTTGCTCTTGTCAACTATTTTTATATCTAGTTGATTGGCTTACGCTTATTTGTCGGTCTGAATTGAAAAGAGAATTGGCCTTGTTATTCTCCACATTTTTCTGAGGAATCTTATGTCTGGTCTTGGTATATATATATATATATATATTGGTTAAAACATACATATATAAATATTTAATATGTTAGCAGCGGACATTGTCTATAGGAATATCTACTTAGTGTATGGCAGCCCAAAAAATTAAGATAGTACGAGGAAATCCTTCAATCTCCCAGGCTTCTTGGGGATGATGCAAACCATCCACAGAAGAGGAAAAAGAAGGACTTTATTTATATAATATAATATATTGCTAAAACCCACCTGTAACTCTATTCCTAAGTGACTCTCTGGTAAAAGGGTCAGAAGGATCATCTTGAAACGCAGTCTGCGTCCTTCTCCTTCGATGAACAAGATCCCAGCCCGGTTACATGCGATAAGTGTACAATCCGGGCATAAAACGATCCCACAAGGGAAATAACTCTCTGTTCGCTTGACGAGGTGTTTACCAGCTATCAGCGTAGAACGCATATGTTGCAAACCAAGTGACCACTTCCATATTTTTGCTAAATACCGTGTGGATATCGCCTGCTTGTCAGAAATCAATCTTCCACACTTCGGGTCTCAAGTAATTAATAATCCTGGCTCGAAGAAGAGGTACTGGCTATATCACTATGGTACATCAGATAATGCGGTGCGAAATGGCGTAACGATTGTCTGAAAAAGCACATTCTACTTTGATTAAATGGAAATCGGTAGGCTACCGTATAACCTAGGCCCACTTCAAGGGTAATTTCTACAATATCTCTGTTATGCAATGCCTATGTCGTAGACGACTGGGATAAAGATAAGTTCTATACGGAACTTCAGTTGCCAACAAAGTTTCTACCGAAACATGACATGGTCATAATGGAGGTAGACTGGAATGCGCGCTCACAATGCCGTTGCGATGACCTCGACAATTGGTAAATATGGCCGTCTCCATAGACCGTCTCCTTCGTTATGCCGAAGAGCATGAACTTTTTCGTTACTAATTGTTACTAACACTTCGGCATCGTAGAAAACATCTAATCACGTGGAACTTTCCGGATAACCAACAATTCAATTAGGTTGATTATATTTTAGCCAGTCGCCGTTGGAACAAATAGTTCTAGACGACATGGAAATCACTATTGGAGTGGTATGCTCTTGAGAATGAAGATGGCAACTTGGTTAGGTGATGATAGGAAACTATTTCACCTTCTTCGTAAAGCAACTATAACTCGAGAAGAGATGAATGAAATGATACGGGATATTAATGGGGCGCCTATTAAGGCTATTAAGGATCGCCTCATAAAATGGAATGAATTTTTTTTGAGGTTATACTTAATGACCTGCCATCTGTTATTCCGGATATAGCTGATTCGTTGATCGAGCCATACGATTGAACTGTCAAAAGAGGAGGAAATAATTTCCGTTATCTATAAGGCCAGTAAAATCCAGGAAAATTTGGGCTGAACTTTTCAAATGTTGTCCATTATCTTTCATAAAACACCTTCAACAAATCTACTTTTTGGTATAGAAGAAAGAAAGAATAATACCAGATGACTGGAGCAAAGCTATTCTCCCAATTTCCGAGAAGCGTTACATAATAAGGATTATCGTGACCATTATCCAGGAATCAGCGCACTAGTGTCTTCCAGGAAAATGTTCGCTACCTTTCTTTCGAATAGGTTTGCGTTACGAGACAACAGGATGTACCCTAACCATGCTGGATTCAAACCGAGACACGGTTGTGATGATCAGATATTCAAGTTAAGAAGGATATTGGAACACCACTTCAAATATCGGTAACCCATAAGAACTTGTGTCCGTCAGGGTTTTGCCCTTTCCCCTACAATATTCAACTATGTGATAGACTTGGTAATCGCTTGTCGGCATTTAAAAGGTGTCCAAATCAGTCCAGATCATCGTATCACAGATCGCTGATGATTTGGTCCTTTTTGCTGATAGTTATGACGGAATGCAATGCTAAATAATGTTAGAAACTGCAGCAAGAATCGGACTTAATGTCAATGTAAAACGAAAGATTTTTCGTTTTATGTGCAAGAAATTGATAAAATGTCTTTTTTTATAAATTTCATTACCGGTTGAGGAAGTGTCCGATTTTAAATATCTTGGATCCACTCAGCAAATAGCCAGGCAAAAGATGGCATTACAACTGCAGCTAGAAATGCGTTCTTCCAGTTGACGAAACCTTTATGGAGTCATGGTGAAATCACCATAAAAACAGAAATCCGCAACTAGATAGCCGTGATCCGTTCGATCTTGCTATATGGTCCTAAGACATGGCCAATGAGAGTGGAGGATATTAAGAAGTTATCTGCCTTTGACAACTCTTGTCTAAGGTACATATTACAGATCCGTCGAGCGGATAAGATATCACAAGATCGCATCCATCTTCGTTCAAATACCACTTGCATAAATAATGTTGTCATAGAGCGCCGCCTTCGCTGGTTAGGGCACATTCTCCATCGTCAACCACAAGAGTTGTCGCATATTTCGTAAGCGTGTGATGGATGGCGTCAAAATCGAGATGGGCCAATCAAGACCTGGACTAAAACGGTCAGAAAAAATTTTGGCCGTATAGGTGGACCAGCAATATATGGACTTAGACAATGGAAAAAGGAATGGCTTCTTTTACTGTCAACGATGGCATCAGACTACGCCCGCGCCACTTGGAAACATCTTGCAGCCGTTGGAGCTAGCCTAAAATCTGTCAATATAGCTATTTGTTCGATCTTGTTATATGGATGTGAAACATGGCCAATGAGAGTGGAGGATATTATAAGCCTTTGTCCATTCTAAGATATTTTACGGATCCGTCGAGCCGATAAAATCGCACACGATTGTACCCATCTTCGCCCAACACCACCTTTGTTATCAGAATTATGTTATCAGAAATAATGTAATAATATTATCAGAATTAGTAATGGTGATAGCTGTCAGAAGAAGAAGAAGAATATTCAACTATGCGATAAACTGAATAATGGACTGCTCTTGTCAGCACTCGAGAGGTATATAAATCAGTCCAACATCATATCACAGATTCTGAATATGCTGATGATGTAGTCCTTTTTACTGACAGTTATGACGAAATACAAATAATGGTAAGCAAGGTGTCGCTAGATTTAAGCCATTTAAGCAATTTGGCCTTCCATCTACTTTAGGTGAACCAGTGGTGAACCAATGAACCATTGCCAACAAAAGCCTTCCAAGTGTGATTACTTCTGCGAAAATTTGATGTTTATGATATTTTATGATTTATGATTTTTTTGTCGAGCGTAATTTTTCCGTATTTCTTAGAGGTTAATGATAAAGTAGCAATTAAATAATGCTTTTCTAATGAAAAATATTTGTATGACTAATTAAACCAAAAAATTCAAAAAAAGGAATGGAAAAAGAATAAAAAGAATTGAAGAATTAAAATAAAATTGCCCGCTGAAATCAACTTTTCCTTGAATTTTAAATTATTGTGCAATGTTTTTATCGATTTGATAAAAGATATTCATCAAAAACTTTATCGTAGGATTTCATTGATTAATGATTTTTCTTATAGGGCTCGTAAGCAAGGCGAGTGATAAAACTGCAATAGCTATTTAAGATTTGATTTGAACTATCCATTCGTACTCTATAAGATTTTATTCAGTCTTATTTCACAGAAAGAATTTTTTGGCTTATCAATGAATCCTAATGTTCAAATGAGTTATAGCTAAATCCTCCTCAGTATAAAAGTAAATATCTGCAGATTGATGTTGATAATGGAATGGTCAAAATGGAATAATCTTCCTAGAGAAGTCATTTGCCAAAAATTTACGAGAATTTTCCTAATTAGTTGAAGAGTTAATTTTTGCGGAGTATCGCATTGTGGTTCCACACAATTTGTCGATTTGTTCACACAGATCGAAAATTTTTTCTTGAAATTTTATTGAGCAAAGTGATGATTTAAAAAAAAAAAACTCGCCAAATCTAAAGAGAATCGCTTTTTTTTAAAAGAAATATTTTCTAGAAAAATTTGTAATGAATATGTATGAACCATTTTGAAACTTTTAAAAGTGCTTGAAAATGGGCATTTGATTTCACGAATCGATGGTCATGAAAGTTTAATTTTTAACGAGATTCTTGCAAAAACTATCGTTTTTCCATGAAAATCATTCAGAAATGAGGAATTTCATAAATTTATGATGCACTCATGCATTAGAACGTCTCTAAACTTCGATTTGCACCGATTGTTGACGCTAAAAAATTAGGTGATTTTATTATATTCGCATATATAAAAAAAATATATTAATCTATAATATATATATATATATATATAAAATAAAAAATATGTATATAAAATAAAATATATTCGCATATATTTTATTTTTTTATATTTGTTTTATTGATATTTAGCCGATAAAATAACAGTCTGGCTGCTGAAAATTCGCGTTGCATTTCACCATTCTTTTTCTTCAACGTCAGCTAAGCTAGATTCCATTTAAAAGAGTTTCAAGCCGTTCGATCAGCTGCCATATCATACGATGGAAACAACGAAGTCATCACATTTTTCAAATATCTCTAAGCCAAACATCCCTATGTGTAGTTAGGTCGCCAATTCATTCACAGTCGCTTCTAATGCATCAATCCAGTTCTCGTTTGATTCTGGCGCCATCCATTGCAAAACTTATCGAATGGCGAGATAAATGTCCATCATTCCATAATTTTCGAAGAATTTAGTGTTAAAAATTTCTTTTTAATTTTGTAAAAATATTTTTTTTCAGAACAAATGGACCTAAGAAATCTCAATGAGAAAGAACTGAGTAATATTTTTGAGATAATTGTTCTCGACCAGCAATTTAAAAATGAGATTTTTTCAGCATTTCAAAGAAAGGTGAGTAAATTATTTTTTATATTTATATATAAATTTATATATATTTATATATGTTTATAAAAAACAAATCATTTTTTATACTTATATTTATTCTATTTATTCGCAAAATTTTTTGACGAATTATTCACCATTTATAAAGTGAATTAGAAAATTTAATTAAGGACGCATATTTATTGTTGATTAAATCGTTCCACTGACTTGTCGGATCAGGTAAATTTTGTAATTAGGTTATATGGCGATAGAAGCACATCGGATTTTTGAAGAATTTCTGCTGGGAATGACAGGGAATGACAGTATCAGCGCTTAGAAATGAGAGCAACAAATAATTTAGTTTCTCTTTGCTTTCTCCGTTCGGCAACACTATCGCCGGACTTGAATCGGAACCATTTTCGATAGCGCTTATGATATTTTTGAGCATTTCAAGGCGATAAGCGATGGGAAATTTCAGGAATCAGCTTTATTTGAAAAAATCGAATCATTGAATGGTATAAACTGTAAGATTTGCGCGAGAGGAAGCATTTTTCAAGGAAGAAAAAGCATTAAAAAATCACAAAAATGCCTCAGATGTACACGAAAAATCTGCAATTCTTGCTCTAACAATCATTTTTGCTTGCATTGTGAGGATAGGAAGTTCGGATTGAATACAATCCTTAAATTTCAATTATTTATTTATCTTTTTTAAAGAAAGCTCATATGGTTGCCTTCATAACTTGTCGGCCTGGATAAATTTCGCTAGGAATCGCTTGACGGTAGATATAGACGTAGGTCACCAAAATCACTAGGATTTTTGAAAAATAAGCATAGTTTTGCCTAGAGCTGAATTGTATTAAAGCTTGAAAATAAGAACAGCAACCCAGTGAGCAATTCCAAACCCAACTTAAATTATTGTATGACGCTTCTTTATCCATCTATCAAAAAATGGCATTAAATTAAAAAATTTATTCAACAATGTCTAAAATACGCTAGTTGTTTGTTGGCTTTATTTAATTTACAATGGCTTTTGCCTGATTATAGCTACAAATCCAGGAAAATGAAATGCTTCGAAATTTTCAAAAAAACTCCAAAATTCTGAAACTTCAACTAACTTTTGACCAATATCGCAGTCCTATAATATAAATTCCTATAATATTATTCACATTCCGTTTCGTTATAATCCATCTGCTCGACAGACTTCATTTTATGCTTTAATTTCAGTCTGATTAAAGAAACTAGTTTACAGTTGGAAATGTTCTATATGTGTAGAAGAAATCAATTCGGTTTTGCAAAATTCGCCTGTATTCACCGTGACAAAAGTGATTTCCGAGTAAAATTTCTTTTGAGGACAGAATGAATTGCAATATTTTACAACTTCTTTAAATCTTCTTTTCCTTTACACGAATGAAATTTTTTTTCCAAATTTTTTAAGTTCATTATGTTGATTTATTGTAGATTATTTGGTCACAACGAGTTGCTCTTGAAATGCATATCAGTTTTCTCTTAAGTGACCAGATTGATAATGGATCAGTATCAGTCCTTATCAATGGTAAATTTAACAATTTCTTTTCAAAATTAATTTGTTTGCTGTTTATATGAGGATAATTATATTTCAATTGATATATAGGTTTCCATAGATTTCATACATTTACGTTGATGAATAATTAGAAAATATTCGTGTATTTGATTAAATAATTTTTCATGAATCAAAAAAAAGAATAAGAATTTCGAAAAAAATTCTCAAGCATTTATAATTGCATTTTTATTTTTATACATTACTTAAATTACTTAAATTATTTTTTTAACTTAGAAATTTTATTCAAATTTGTATTTTACTGGTACTTTAAAAAGCAATTTAAATTACTGTTTATTATATTTATATTGCCTATAATGTTATATTTATAATTTTTAAGTTTACATGAAATTATTTTCTTTCAGCCAGTTTAATGGAAACGTGGAAGGAGTTAGTTGAATCGCTGCGACGCTACAACAATTCAACTCCATTTTTTATAATTGACGAGGCAATATTGTCAATTGCAGTATGTGAAAAATTTATAAAGTTTGAAAATTTGGTGAAAATCCTAAAATCCTAAAGAAATCGGTTAGAAATGAAAAAGTTGAAAATTTTTCATTAATTTATAAAAGATATATTTTCTTCAAAATTTGTAGTAGGAGAAAATAATAGAATGGGAAAAGATTAGATTAGCTTTCCTGTCTTATTTAAAGGCGATAAATATGAATGAGAAGATATAACTTAGGATAGGTGCAGTAACTAATTCGCTTATGCTTGACTGCATTTTGCATGAAATTTTTTTAGCGAGTTATCGACTTTAATGATTCGTCAGTAATGATTCTAAATGAAATGAGTGAAGTCTCAGATCGCGATTTCTATTATGAATTATTGGCCAAAGCAATTATTTCTATTCTTGTAAGATTTTATTTAATTTTAATTAATGGGTAACCGAGAGAGGATGAAATGACTCAGTGGGTTATTGTTGTTATTTCGGGCGTTGGTATTAGAGGTCTATTTCCAGCTGAAATAAGCTCTCCTTTAAAAATTTCGGCTGATAATGGTGACTCAGTAGTCAAGTGGTTAACAAGTTGCTCGCCCTGGCAAAGTTTCTGGTCCCCTAATAATGAGCGCTTTTGGAATGATTCTTGGCATGCTGCTATTCATGATCTTCAATTACGAAACAATAATTTGTAATATTGTAATAATCATTAAATGACGACGATAACAAAGCCTTGGCATTTCAAACTCTATGAATTATAGCTAGGTAAAAAATTGAACAATACGAAATTATTGAAGAGCCAAAGAGTCAACCACTGTATCCAACAAATACCGAAAAAATTTCCCTAAAGGCTTGGAAGAGGTATAAATTAAAATTTAAAAAATTATTTGCTTTTACCGCTTCTCTTCTAACTCGGTCAGTTCTACTATACTATTAACTATGGAGTCCTCGATTAAAACACTATCCTTATTTGATGACATAAATGGGAGCAGAATATCCTGATTTCAGAAAGAACTTAAAATCACAGCTTTACTGCCATCGAGATTCAGATCGATCGTGCTTCGGTCGAGGTGACCACATCACTCGACTATCTTAAACCCATCCAACCAAATTTCATTTAAATTTTAAATTTTAATTTTAAAATCAAAATGAAATTTCATTTAAAAATTGAAAACAGTATGTTATTGATAATTGACCAACATTTGTACTTTTTTGCGTATTTTTAGAATTATTCATCAAATAATTCTAAGAAAATGGAAAATGAAATTAAGAAAATGAGATGTGAAATGGGGAAAATAATGGTTCTCGCGCAGACAAATATGTTACTTCTGCGCGCATTGGATGAAAAGTTAAAATTTTGCAAATAATTCGACAGATTTTGGTCAATTCTCCACTTTCTCCATTACAATTTTTAAAAATTTTTTAAAATGCTCCTGAGAGGGTTCCAACTCCCAACCTCTGCCTATTGACGCGAGCCAATCGCGTATTCTGCCTCTAATTAAAGTTTTTTAAGACAATTAATTGGTTCAAAGCTCTCCATTTAAGAATAAGTTTGGCTTTTCGCTTTTAACTTTTAATTGGCAATGTTTGATTTCTAACTTTTGAAAAAAAAGATTATTTTTTATTTAATAAATCTCAAACTTCAAAAAAATTAAAATGTAATAATTTAAGAAAATTAGGGTTTTTGCAATTCTACCAGCAATATTTTTGCATTTTTAGCTGCAATTTTGCACGAATTGTGAAGAAATTTCGTAAGAAAAAAATAAGTGAGAAAGAATGGCAATGCAAATGCTTTACTGCATCATTTGCGTAATTTTGAGCCAAAATTGGTCGCTGAATGGAAGATATTTTTATCTTTAGTTGCCCATTGCTTTTGCAGATACTGAAACTAAAAATCATTCGCTGATATTTTTTCTTTTTTATCATTGATAAACGTCGCTAATTTCCTAATATTCAATGAATATTCTATGAATGCTTTTTTTTTTTTTTATAATTCAGTGAATATTCTTCTATGAATGATCATTATTAACGGTTTTCTCCGATCACCGTATTCATCATGGCTGCCGAGTCATCTTCAGCCAATCGCTTTTGTTCTCTTTCACGGTTTTCTTTCCATTTAAATTTGCTAACATTGCTAACATCAATTCGACGAAATCCACAAAGCGAAAAATTTTTCCGCATCGTCGGATATTTTGAGAGCAGAAATATGAAGAGAAGAAATGGATGGAAGACGGTAATACTTGTCGCTATGCCGCTGACCACCATAAGTGAAAATATGTGTCCACGAAGTTGCAACTGCAGTTTCTTTCCAATAAATTTTTATTTAAATTGATACTTATAATTAATAGCTGCTGAACATCTCCTTTTACCCACTTTATTAAATCTTTTTTTAAATAAAATTAAATTTATAAATCCGATTGGCTTAAAAGTAAAGCTCAATATTTGATTCTTTGAACTCCTTAAAAGTGGAGTCTAAGTATTGCTGGAAGCACTCTACAAGCAACTCTAATTCCAAGCGACTCTTTTGTTATATTTATATACGACAATTTTTATTAGGCTTTTGAATTTCATGATAGAAGAACATCCAAAATAAGCAAAGAACAGTGCGGATCGACTTTCCTAGAAATTTGTTTAGAAATTCCCATATTTCTGTTCGGTTCATTTTATGATAATCTTCTTTTCTTATAAAAAATGTCAAATTTTATGCAAAGCTTTCATACTGAACTTACACTAATAGCAGAAAAGCTCAATGGGTTAATCCTTTCATTTCGGAGAAATGGGCCTTTACCTTGGTAAAATTTTTCAAAAGTCCGAGTCGATCTTGGCGTGCCAAATGAATTTTTGCTTAGTTTGATAAAGCGAACGGAAGGAGTCTAATAAAGTGAGTAAACATAATAAGCTTAATAAACTTAATAAACTAATAAACTTAGTGAAGAAAATACAACAAATGAACAAACTATTGCTTTGAAAATTTTTTTACGCGATATTTTTTTGAAATTTTATCTTGTTTATTAAAATAGCGACAAAATCATTTCTTTTACCTGAAATATTATAAGATAGAAAGTGAGTTTAGTTGGTGCTTTTCTCATAAGTATCTCATGCAAAAAATGCTAATGATGAGAAACGATATCATCGTTAAAGCGATTCCAATGCCACAAAATAAATTAAGCATACGGATAGATCCGATATGTAATTTTAATATTTACCAAATTCTTCTTCTTCTTCTAACAGCTCTCACCATCATTACTGGTTAGGCTGGCTCAAACGTCTACAAAGGTAAGAGGCTTCCAAGCGGCGCGGTCGCTGTCGTCGACAGTAATAGAAGCCATTCCTTTTTCAATCGTTTAGGCCCATATATTGCTGGTCCATCCATACGTTGAAAACCTTTCCTGACCGTATCAGTCCAGGTCTTGATTGACCCACCTAGCTTTTGACACCAACCATCATACGGTTTAGGAATTAACGAAATATGCATAAAGTCTTGTGGTGGACGACGGAGAACGTGCCCTAACCACCGAAGGCAACATTATTAATACAGGTGGCATTTGAACGAAGGTGGATACGATCATGTGATATTTTATCCGCTCGATGGATCCGTAAAATATACCTTAGATAAAAGTGGTAAGTGATAGCACTTCTACTGCTAAATAACTTCTAAGCAAAATTCGACAATCCGACAAAGAGAAAATTGACAATTGGATTATTTTTCGCAGGAATTCTGACAGAATTTGCCTATACTTCTTTCCTAAATTCCTCCCAAAACAATTAGATAATAATAATTAACAAATAAAATCAGAAAATATTTGAAAATTCTCCTTAGCTCTTCGATGCGAAAAAAATTTAATTTTTCATGAAACGCAACACTGGATAGTTTTTTTTTAAAGTTTTTGTAACTTATTATCTCATTATGATGCATAATAAAAGAAATGATGAAACAAATAAGCGAACTCACGTTCATTAAACAAACATACATTAATGGTTTTAATGAATAGTGAACGAAAATTGCAAATGAAAATAATTTAAAAGACTAATTTATGATGAAAAAAATGCTGGAAATCTAATTAAAATCCACTTTTGTAGCTATAAAAAAATTTTAGGATGCAAATTTCTAAAACAAAAGGGACATTTAATTATCCAGAAATGAACGGAATTGGCTATTCGACATGCCTTTTGATGAAGAAAGATCTATATTTGAACTCGACCTTGAAACGGCACGCGGAATTAGATCAATTCTGCTTCGTTGGTGAGCCTGAATTGCTTCACATTATAAACCAAAAAGAAAAAACTGAATTGAATTGAAAAATTTAATAATCTGGAACAAAGAAAAAAAAACGTAAAACTTACAGTTGATTTCTGCCCCGGATTTTCCTTTCTAGGAGGGTTACTCAAAGCCACTGATAATTTTCGTTCTAAATTTTAAATAAAAATTAAAACAAATTTTAAAATCTCGTTAAGATAACCAACAAATTTTCATCAAAAAATTGATATAAAATAGTTGCACTGATAAAAATAAATAACTCAATAAAATATAAAATAAAATTACCCAAAAGGATTAGCCCATTATCCTTTACAGCCTCGTTTGCATGTTCTTCGCTTTCAAATTCCACATATGCACAGCCTTTTGGTTTTCCAGATTTATGTACGACAATACGAACATCAAGGATTGGACCGAATTTTGAAAAACATTGCTAAAATAACAAAAAAATTCGGGAAAAAATTCAAAAACATAAAACATCTAATACATTTACTTTAAATACTCTAAATACTCTTACTCTTATATCAAGAAGACCTTTTCATTATAGAATCACTTGGAGATAAGAATTACAGGTGGGCCGCCATCCGAATTTTTGATATGATAGGTTTAATGCTGTCGAAGAGAGAAGTGAAGGAGTAAAAGTAAAAAATCAAAAAATTAAACTTAAGGAAAAAAATCAACTTGAAAAAAAATTTATACCGTTTGAAATTTCCAAATGAAAAATTTCTAACAATCGATAATTTTTCCTTATTTTTTTTGTATTTTATATTTTTTGTTTTTTGGAAGAGCCAACTGCTCACAAAACGACAGATCAAACTAGCCACTTCTATTGCTTACTTATCTATAGCATATGTTTTTCAATAATTTCAATAATTTGCAAAATCAATCACCTTGATTTGTTCTTGCGTAGCTTCATAATGAACATTGCTGACAAAAACTTTATTTTTTTCCAGTCCAGTCGGATAACGAAATTGAGATTGTCGACCTTTTTCGTTTGGTTTATACTCCGAAACATACATTGGTCGTCCGTTAATGAGTGAGCGATCTTTCGTAAGCGCATCAACTGCTTCTTCTTCCGATTTGAATTCAACATAACCGAATCCCTAAGCATAAAAAACTTTAATTAGCTTTAATTACTTAATAATAGGAAACCGACTGCAAAACAAAAATGGCCAAAATCATAAAAATTTGTTCTTGCAAAAGCAGTAGAAAACAAGAATATTCTACCGTAAATAAACTATAAAGCAAAAAGTAAAGAAAAAAAATAGAAAAACTATGATGCTGCCGAAAAAAAGTTGTAACCTCGCATTCATAGTTCGAAACCATACCAACAAGGAAAAATAAAAATAGAAGCATTAAACAATTATTATACAGACGAATTGTACCTTGTGAATCTTGCTAGCTCCTCTATAAGCAAATCGAACTTCGCATGCGGTAGGGAATATTTCTTGGATTTTTTCTTTTTCAATTTTAAAATCCAAATTTGAGATGAAAACTGTATATGTCGATTTTTCTTCGGATGAAGACTGTGCAATATCACTGCCAGACTGTTCTGAAGAATGAAGCTCTTGTTTATCTTTACCATTAATAAACAACGGCAATGTGGGAACAGCAAATCCATCTTTATCAAGAATCTTCTTTTTGTCTTCCATCTAGAATTGAATATAATATAATTTACTGAATACTGTTTCGAAGAATTAGAAAAAAATAAAAAAAAAAGAAAAAAATAGAATGCGCTTGGGAAAACCAAGCCTCACTGCTGAACGCACATTTGATGATATTTTCTCTTCTTTTTTTGTTGCAGCTTGCATCGCCATCTGACTATCATTTTGCAGATCAGTTCGCATGCGTTTATGCTGTATAAGGTCATTAGCTGCGTGCGATTTTCTTTTCTGTCTCAAATTATCTGAAGATTCATCACGACCTTTCTTGAATGGCCTAGAAGAAATTCTTGCGATCTGAGCATCAACTTTGTCCACAGCTAAATCCAGTTCTTCCAAAGATCCTTCCTCGCGTTCAAATTGAAGCATAGCTTCAAATACCTGAACAAATACAATAAATCTAAAGAATTACTAAAGAAAAGCTAGAAAAAACTGTTCGAAAAATTACTAATTACATATCAACTAATTAAGAACGAAAAGAACATCACAAAAAGATTTTAAAGAACATCACAAAAAAAAAGATTTTTACTTGATACGGATGATCATTGACGGAATTGATAGCTTTATAAAATAGCTTTCGAGCAAAAGCTACATCACCAAATACACGTTCCAATCTTATAGCTTCTAACCATACAGCAGCAAGATAACCAAATCCAGATGATAAAATATCATTCCAAATAATACGAGCTAAAAAAAATAACGAAAAAATTAGAAGGAAGCTGAAAATTTTCACGAACTAAAAAAATTTTATATTTGTTAATAGAAATAAGAAATATTAAAACCATACCAATTTCATCTGATTTCATACAAAATTTTATCTGAAAATGAAGCTGTCATCTGCAAATAAACAAATGAAATAGTAAAATATTCACCTTTTTCGGGGTCTTTTACAGTCGCATACAAAAAATACGCATGATTCTTGCGATAATTTGCATTTGGTAAATCCCATTGTTGACCGAATTTGCTACGTAAAAAACTTGCACCCTCCGCAAAAATTTTCAGTACGTTTGAATAATTCCCACCTTGAATTTTAAAAAAATGCATGAATTAATTCACTGCTATTTAATTCATAAAATAATACGTCACAATTTCGCGCAAAATTTAAAGTAATTTGATGATGAATATTGAAAAAGCATTATTCAATCATTGCTACTAGTGAAGAAATGAGGAATGAAGTAGATCCATAAATCAGGTACCAATTGATATTAAATAAAATATAAGAAAATATAATAAAATATAAGAAATAAAAAATATAGAAATAAAAAAAAGAAAATTGTTGATGTTATCAACTAAGTAAAATGAAAGACAAAAATCAAGCCAAAAAAGTATGGAAATATGTCTATTAAAAAAAAGAACCTTGTAAAACGGCACGCCTACGTAGCAAATATATATATGTCCTGTAAAGCGAAGTACCTTCCTCGGCAGTGGATATGGTTTCACAAGCAATAGGCCATTTTGAATCGATAATGTTCGTTTTGGTATTGGCTCTTTCTAATGCAGTCAAATATTGCTGCCAAAGAGCTGCGCATGGACTATGACGAATCGCTCTTTCATAGACGTTTAGCGCTACCTTGATTTATTATATAATGATTTTTTTTGAACTTTTTGAATTTTGCTGATCTTTTTATTTTATAAGTAATATTTCAAATTAATATTTCAAATTATATTATAAAATAAGAATATCACTAAAGAGGGCTTTCAGTTTATAAAAATAGTACTAAGAATTACCACAATAAAAAATTTTTAATAAACGATCTGAAAGGGATTATTAAACTTAATACAAAAAATGAACTAACTGAACGTATTTTTAATTTGTAATCTAACCACCACCCGTATTGTAGCCAAAGATTAAAGTTAGATTCCGAAGCACTTTCAGTTAAAGCGCGTTCATATAACATTTGTATTTCAGCTGGATCACTTCGTTTAACTGAAATAAAGATTTTCCATTAACTTACAATTTGAGAGAAAAATTTATATTCAATTTATATTCATTTTGAAAAAGTGTGAGTTTCTTTCGGTTTTCTTTTTTTAATTTTCGCATGATAAATAATAGATTAAGAAATACTTTGTGTTAAATTTGCAATGTGGTCCAGCAATAATTTTATTTTCTCGTCAACAGTTTCTGTATTGGCATACTTGTGTTCGAAATCTGTAATTTCTTGCATTCGTTTCAATGCCAAATCGTAGTTATTTTTCACTGATTCTGATATCGAACCTTCTAAAAGCAAATAATAAATCTGAAACAGTAAAATATTTTTTAAAGTATGACTGCAAATTATATGAATTGATATAATCGACAATAACTAAATCATTATCTGATGAATTAAAAAAAAGAAAAAATCGCCTGAAAAAGAGAGGTAATCTCTCCATGTTTCATCAATTTTTAGATGAGGAATCCGTAAAGCTCTATTATAAATGCTAGTGATAAGTTCTTTTTGTTTCTGAGCCTGTTCACCAGAAAGCGATTGAAGAATCGTTTTTTCAAAATCTAGATAAATGTTCCAAATCAATGATCCACAATCGTAACGAAGACCAATTATGTTCACCATTTCTTCCATCTTCTAAAAAATTTAAAATGAAATATGAATAAAATTTGAGCAATGAAAATATACACGATTTAATTAACCTCTCTAGCATAATTAATCGAAACGCCGCATGCAAATTTCACAAATTCAACATATAAATTAGGGCAATGAAAATCTTTAACAGCTCGTTCAAACAATTTTATCATAAAATCATCATTGGATTCACATGTAAATTCATCACTGAAAAAGAAGAATATCAGCAAAAATGAATAAATGAATAAACATGTCATTATTCAAATACTCCAAAAACTTATGAATTTGAGAACCTAATCCATTCCAACCAAAAAGCAGGTGCCATTGTGAATTTTTCGCTAATACTCTTTCGTTGTTCACGTAAATCATCAAGTTCACCAGCTGCTCTCAATATACTTATAAATTTCAGCCTGAGTTCATAATCTTCTGGATTTGTTTCAACCTAAAAAAAACCAAGAAGATAGCAAAATGATATAAATAATATACAAAATGAAGCAATGGAAATAAAATGAACAAAAAAATTCTTGAAAGAAAGAAATTCATATTCCAATTGAAATCACCAATTACATTTCGGTACGCTATTAAATGATTAAAAGTCTATAACTGGATAAAAAATGTTTCTTTCAACTATTAAACTATTGTTAAAACTTAAAAACCAGTTAGAAACAAACTACTATAGAATTATGACAATGAATCTTACATTTTTTTCATGCCAAGCTAAAATTCATAAAAGCTATAGTAACAGTTTGTGATGTTCTCAATGGCCAGGCAGATCTCTGTCAAATTAAGGTTTTGTAAAGTATGCATTCCAGTTCTGACGGTATATTAATATTTCATTTTTATTCTCCTTCTATCAGCTTAAATTTAGAAATAATTTTGTCTATAATGATCATCCTGAATAAAACCATGAAAAACCGCAGTCGACTGGAATAATTTTTTTTTACAATAATACTTACATTATCTTTCATTCTTCGTAAATCTTCATCGGAAATTTCGTCAATCGAATCGTCTTCATCGTTCATTTCGTTATTGTTTACTTCGTCCATCTGTTCCGCAGTATCACTATCGTTATTCATAATTTTAAACCTCAAATAAATGAATAATTCTCAATAAAATAAATCCATATATTTTGATAAGCGGAACTCCTTTTTTTGAATTTACCTTGATAAATTTCATCTACAAAAAATTGTTAACAATGGACGAAGACACAAAACGGCTTAATGGATAGTTCTCATTTCAAAACGCTGATGAAAGAGCTCCGCTTCAACCAATGACCAGATGAGACGTTTACTCTTTCAAAAATCTAGGTGATGTTGGCGATCCTCACCGTTCATCGATAGGTGATTTCCTGGCAAAAAATCTCCCAGGTCTTACATACCCCTCGTGGTTATCCGCTCGCTCACAGAAAAAAATAGTCGACAAATTCTATGATTTTTACAAAATTTGCGATTTTTGGCGTTCATTTCAGCAGTGGAATAATGCTCTCAGCAGTCTTAGTAAATTAGGAAGTGTAATTTCCGAAATTAATGGAATTAAATGAAATAATTATAAAATTTTTATTTATTTATTTAATCATAAAATATAATTATAAACTTTCGAAAACACATAATTCCCAACTGCTCCCCTCGACTTTTATAATTAGTGTGGGATATTTTTTAGAAGAAAGCAGAAAAATGAGTACAAATAAATCCTCAGGACTTGCCTGACATTCCATGGTCGCACTACTTCCCGACATATTTAAGTCTACTACTCCTTTGCACCGCATGATCTTATAACCTTTATTTTCTCCCTTCTCTTGATCGTGCTAATTTTTTTGGCATAAGGGATAAAACGCCGCAAAGAGACGTCAAAAGCTCTTATAAGAGGATAATAAATACTGCTCTTATTATTATTATAAATGATTATTATAAATAACAAAATGAAGAATCATTTTGAAAGAATCAAATAGGACGGTACCATCAAATAAACCAGGCGACCAAAGTCTTCAACTCCTCCATTTCCCATTCCTCCTTCTTTCCCCCATTTTAGCCAACCTTTTTGTCAAAACTCTCTAAAGGAAATTACGTGCTCCAGAAAAAATTTTTAAAAATTTTGACACAGGCACAAAGCCACAACGGGAATGCGTATGCTGTCATTGCAACGACATTGCCACGCCTACTCAAAAATTTCTCTTTTTTCGAAATTTAATAAAATTTTAAAGCGAGGTGTATTTTGTGGGAAATTTGTAGTTAGGCAAAACTGGCGATGATCTGACCTTTTGACCTCTCGCAGTAGTAAGGTACCACCAGTTTTTTTTTAGATGTCTGACGAATTGTCAAAACGAGAATTATTTTCTTCGGAAGATGATGCCGATAATGATGATGAAGAATGTTCGACGTCGACCGATGAACGAGTAGAATTGCTTGATTATGAAAGAAATGTCATGCTTGACACGTTTTCCGATGATGTTCTCTTCATTTTGGCCAAGTCAGTCATTTCCTCCTCTGTAAATAGTTATATGAATTTGTTATAAATTATAGGCACTAAATAGGTTCATATTCACGCGTCTAATTGACATACGACTAATAAACCCATATTGTTGAGGAAAAGATGAGAATTAGGAAAAGCAGTGGGAGAAAAGCATTCAGTAAAAGCATCTTGCTGACGATGCCCACATAGCCGAAGAGTGCAAAAGTTTCTTATAGTAATTTTTTAGAGGATTAGGTTTAGAACGACTCGTTCTTCATCATCTACACTTATATTCGGATCCGAAATTACTCGTTTTTATTGTCAATACAACACCAGCTGACGAGGTTTTGCTTAATTTTTTCATCTCTTTGCTTATGATAAAAATTTGATAAAGAGCATTGCTGAGGAGTAAATAATTTTTGTGCTGGAAATCTATGTGCAGTCTTGAATGATTAGTCAGAGATCTCAGTCAGGTAGACTGTGCAACTTAACATCCTGAAAGAAGAACTGTTTATTTTGATTTTTCGTAGTCCTATCCTTTTTTAAAGAGAGGTCTTGCCCTGCTGGCTTGTCGCACATATAAATTTTTGCCAGAAAATCATCTGGCGACAATGTCGCAAAATCGCCAGCATTGCTCGGTTTTTACTTCCGCCAGAAGCAGAACCCCAGCATTAGTTCTTTCTATGCATTTATTCTATTTTTTCCATGTAATGTATTGCTTTATATTGCTTAAATGAGTTTAATTGAAGAAATTTTTGCAGTGTTACTTTATATCGAACTTAAAGGAGATCTCGAAGTCATGTTTGCCAAGAGTGATAAACTCAGATGTTTCGACGAAAGACAGGTTTGTCAAGTTTTAAAATAAATATTCAGGTTGGTGCATATATAAATTCTTGGTGTTTCGTTGCAAAATACGATTTACTGTTAGCGATTTTTCGCTGTTTTTTTCCTTCTCTTTAAATATTCTTTGTTGATTTATCAATTTTTTTTTTTGTTTCTCGTCTAGTTTGTGTGGTCCTTGGTAGAATACTGGACTGTTCTGTAAATTAAACTCATTTCAAAGCAAGACTCGCATTTTATTCTTGGATCTTTAATGTTTCTTATCAGAAAAGTTTCGATCACAACGTATCGATTAGATATATGTTAGATATATTTTAGAGAGATTTTGTATATGCAAGGTGGTATTCATTTTATAACATCTCGAATTTTAATGGTAGATTTATTACAAAACCGAGTACCCGTTAAGAATGTCGCTGGTATAATCGTTCATCATGCACATCAGTTAGTTTTTTATGTTTTCATCGATGAATATAACTCTCAAATTTGCTTATATTTATATTTGAATATTTGTCATTTTCTCGCATCTTGTTCTCCTGTTCATTGAAAATTTTCTAGATTATTGAGTGGATTTCAAGAATCATTTATTTTGCGGCTATATCGCGAAAAAAAAGCTGATGGTTTCGTTAAAGCATTCAGGTATGATTTATGTCGTTTTGGGTGAATCTTCTAGAATTTGTCCAAAAGTAGTAAAATTTCTATTTTGCAGCGATAATCCTAACGTGTTTACCTCCATCGGCGAACTTCAACGTTTAGTTAGCCGTTTGTATATTCGACGAGTAAGGCTTTTGCCTAGATTCGATGTTGATGTTAAGCGAGCTCTTGATCTTTATACCGTTAGTCCAATAAAATTTTGAATTTAAAATTTTAATCCCATTTTTAAAATTATTAAAAGTTGTTTGCAATTATTTTTTCAAGAATATTAAAAATATTTTTATTTATAATTGTTTACAAATTTTTATTTATAATTGTTTATTGTTATTTAAAAATTATTTATTTTTTATATTTATTGGGAAATTTTCGATCTGGCTCAATAATAATAAGCTGAATGTTTGGATATTTTAGCCAAAAATGATTGAAATGTGTTCTGATCTACCTCATTCAATGCGAAAAGTTCAGTCGGCATTGGTTGACATTATTAGAACATGTGTTAATGAACTGAAACAATGTTCAACTGGTTTTGATGTAAGTGTAAATACTATATTATGACTTGCATTTGCAATATTTGGTAGATTATTTGTTTATAGATAATAACCGAAGAAGAGAGCAGTCATCCTTCATCGGGTCTTAATCCTTCGATGCTGGAAATCCAACTTAAATGTCAACAATTCTCATTAACTGAAAAACAACAACGACTTTTAAATGACTTAAAGCAGTTAAGAAATCTTCTTTACCAGGTTGCCGATTTTCATGACTAATATGCCTAATATTTCCTTTTTGAAAGTTTTTTTCTATTTGAATTAAATCATAATAAAAAAAGGGAGAATTAAGTTTAACTAAATTTTAAAAGAGATATTTTTTTTAAAAACAAAAATCTGTTCGTTATAGGCTGAAGAATTGGATGCTGCAACACTTTATCGTAATTTATTAAATATTCGACGTGATAAAGATGTAAGTTATAATCCAATTTTTACCTTGAATTCTCTCTTCTTTAAATACTTTTAATGCTTTTTCCTTTATAAATCTTTATATTTCCTCTATATATATATATATATATATATATGATATTTCCTATATATATATATATGATATTTATGCCGTATATTTTCAGCTATTAACCAATAATAGTGGTTGGATCTTTACGCAAACTGCTTCGAAATTATTTATTGAAATCGAACAAATGTGTAATGTAAAAATTGATGATGAAATCACCCTATTAGGCAAATTGTTTTGATATTTTTTTCTTTCTGATTTAAAAATATGATTTTTATCTTAAACGTTGCATTAAACGTTTTTTTATTTTATTATCCTTGTAATTCTTATTCTTTTTAAATTTTTCATAGATTATCCAAAATGGTCTGCTTTAAAAAGTGTTTTGGAAGAAATACGAATTACTTATAAAGCACGACGAAAATCTAACTTATCCGGTACATATTTCACATTTCATTGGATTTAAATTTTCAGAAACAAAGATGAACTGAGGGCATTCATTTCATTTATTGTATAATATTGAGTTTTTTGAAACTGTTCAGTATTAATTTTAGTTTATTTTGGGGTGGTTTTTGACGGATAATAATTTTTCCTTAAGCAGATTGATAATTTGCAGATTCGCCAATTGTTCTTATCGGAGGTGGGCGCGAAGTATGTTTTCTTATCCGTGACCTTATTAAATGGGGACTGAAAAGATTTAAATGGGTTAAAAGGAGTCAGATAATTAGTGAATTGACAACCAAAAGCAATTCACGAGAGCCACAAGCAGAACCTTTGTGGGATCCCGATCGTGTTATTCTTTCTGTTTCAAGCTTAGAGGTATGGTTTATTGATTAAGAATTTGTCTATACAAAATCTAATTCAATTTTTCACAATTTCTTATTCTGACTAGTTTTGAATTTTCTTTGCTTAGAGACCATTTGGAATTATGTACAAGAAACTCTTAACAAAACAATTTCTTAAACGTCTGTTGCGACTATTTCTATTAAGAAGTCGGATATTATTATTAATAAAAATAAGAATTAAGAATGAGAATTTTGTGTCAACGAAAATTTTCGATAAGATTTTACAAATATGGATCCTTTGGAACTTAAAATTTAAAAAATTTCGATCTTTAGGATGAACAAAAAAATGATATTGTTACAACTGTGAAAGCAGATCAAAAATTAATTGTAAGGAGAGGACGAAAGCGTCGAAAGCTTATCGATGAAGAAATTTCTAAAAAAAGAGCCATAGATAACGGGCAAACTAGGCTGGTACAATTTGGAATCGTGCAGTATAAAAGGCTTAAAGAGGTTCGCAAATTTAATTTTTATCGGATTTTCAATAATCACCTATAAGGTGTGAGAATTGCAAAAGATATGAGGATTTAATTTATTTTGTGTCCTATTTTATGAAAAAATGATATCTAGGTTTTTTCATTTTTTTGTTAGTGGAACCATTTAACCTTATGAAACATCTTTTGTGTATGATTATTATTTCTTTAATATTTAATGCTATTTATAAAATTTATAAAAAGTTTATTTATTTATTTTAAAGAAATCCGAGGACATAACACCATGTCCAAATAATAAGCTGAGAAAAAATCACAACAATAAATTCGTTAGTTCATGATCTACTTATAAAGGAAGATAAAGGATAAAATAACAACCAATTTATAATAAATTAATAAATAAATTAATTAATAATTAATTAATAATTTCCCTTTTTTCCCTTTTTTTATTTTTGATTTCTTCATTTCTTCGCCTAATAAATTAATAAATAGTTAACTAGAACTATATCATTAACCTGTAATAAATATTGCTAAATAATATTGTGGATAGTAATATTTAGCCTTGCTTTAAGGATGCCCATATAACATCCATAAAATAGTTTATTCCGATATTTTATAGTAATAATAAAGAAATTATGACTTCTTAATTAAGTCTTATAGATAGGCTTCGATAATTTTAGCTCATTGGGATCTGGTAATATTCGAATTTTAATCCAAATAGGCATGACCATTTTGAATAGCTTCTGAGTGGGCAGAATCGTTCAGATGTAATCTTTTTCAAAAGTATCTTTGCAGTCTTGCAGTTAATCTTATCATTTTCAATCTCGTGGAGAGTACATTGTATTGGGCCAAATAAATTGTTTATAAATCTTGATAAGAAGGATTTTTTAACTATATTTCTAATTTTATTAGATTTTTCTAATTTTATTATTAGAAAGCAGAAACCAACTATAACAACGCTATAGCAGAACCAAACAGTAATGTCGAAGTAAGCGACGAAGGATCATGCAAGCAAACTGATGAACCACTGAAAGAAAGTGACCCACTTTTATTAATAATTCCTCATGGTGAAAAATATAGTATATTAAGACAGTTGAAATGCCTTGCGCCTAATTTTGTAATACTTTATCATTCGGATTTGACAACGCTTCGGTTACTGGAGGTGAATTTCTTTCTCTTTTGAATATTATTTTTCTACTGAAAAAATGATTAATCATATAAAATATATAAATTCCGGATACTAAATGGGTAAATTGTGTTTAATATTTATTGGATTCATCCATTTTCCGTTTCATTGAGTTTTTCCCTGTTTTCGCTTTTTTTATTTTTGATTTCTTCATTTCTTCGCCTACTTTTTTCATTTTTAATTTTTTCTGATAGATTTATAAAGCGTGTAACGTTGATCATGACTTATTTATTTATGTATTAATGTATCGCGAATCTAATGAAGAAGAACGATATCTTTATTCTCTTCGAAATGAACAACTTGCTTTCGAACAACTTGTGCGAGAACAAGGGGTAATATTTTTTGATTAAAGTGCAATGTTCGACAAATTCAGTTAAATCCTACGGCTAACATAGCTCATCGAATTTTAATATATGAGCAAATAAAATATTCTATTTTTTTATAGCCATATTTTTTTAAAAGTCTTGTTTTAAAAGCCAAATTTTTAAATAAAATAGTTTCTTCAATAACTTTTTCCTGTTTTTTTCATATTTTCCATAAAGTTTTAAGTCATTATTAATTCCACGAGAATATGACACAGCTCGAGAGACTACCAATTGTTTAAATTTGGCTAAATCATCGCGTAATGCTGGTGGTCGTATTGAGCCAGAAGAATCTGAAAATCCGAAGGTTGATTTTTCATTTATAAATGCGCATCATAGCTAAAATATGAATGATCTATTTAAGAAAGAAAATATCAAATCAGATGACTATATATTCTTAACATAGCAGATATAAAGCCCTTGAACGAAAGACCATACTTTATTCAACATAAGATTTGGCCAGTAATTATAATTCTTCACATATCATATAATAGATATAAATACTATTTATGATAAAAAAATTGATAAGTGTGCTTGTTTTAAAGATAGTCTCATTTTAATTGTACCATTCCTCTTTTATCTATTTTATCATATTAGAAAAAGCACCGTTTAATTTTTAGGTTTTTTTCACTTATTCGTCGCTACATTCTTTTATAAGTTACTTTTATTTATATTTTTATTTATGCAGATAATTATTGATATGAGAGAATTCAACTGTGAACTGCCAACAATTCTATATAAACGAGGTATAGATCTAGTGCCTGCAACACTTGAAGTGGGTGATTATATTCTCGCACCTGATGTTGCAGTTGAAAGAAAAGCATTAGATGATCTCGTTCAATCTCTTCATAGCGGCCGCATATTCAAACAAATAGAGCAAGTAAATTTTAATTAAATTTACAATATTTAAAGCATTAATTTTTGCTGGATATTTATGATTATTAATTATAGATGCTGCGGCATTATGAAAATGTCATTTTGCTCATAGAATCAAATAAAAGAGACAATTTTCGAAAAATAACGGGTGGACCCTTTCAGGTCTTATAAATTTTATTCCCATCTTATTTTTTCGTTTTCAAATTACATTTGAAAGTGTGAAACAGCGTTTTATTTAACAGAAACTGCAAGGAAAAAAGCAAATTCCAGTAATAAGGGAAATATAAAAGGAAAGAAAACCAGTTTTTTATTAGCTTTTTTTCTCAGGGCGAATTGAGTCGTAGGTGCCGAGAAACTCGTGGGCTATTCACGATATTAGTACGAACTTATCCCCAGTTGAATGTTGTTTGGACGATGGACCCTACTAACTCTGCCGAGATGTTTGAAGAATTTAAGGTATTATAGATATTATAGATATTTAAGGCAGTCTATTAAATTTATTTATGATAGAGATTCATTTTCAGTTGAATAAGTTGAATCCAGATGTTAATAAAGCTATTGCGCTTAGAAGCGATGTGGAGAATATCGTAATAACGGAAGCAACGGGTACTTTCCTTTTCGTGAATCAATGAAAATAATTTTAAAAATTTGTATTTAAAAAAATTTACTATTAAAAACTGTCGTCATTTATTTTTAGGAAAAGAACAGTGTATTGAAAATTTGCCAAAAGTTAAACGTTTTAATTCTGTTCTTCAACGGCAATTAGCTCGCCTACCATCAATGAATATGAATGATGTTGTACGTTTGATGAGCTCGGATAAAGTGAACTGCCTCTTGGATATTATTAATGCAGATATGGAAAAGATATTCGATATTACGAATAATGAAACTCAAGCAGCCACATTGTACAAATTTTTTAGTACGGATTTTAGGGAAGAAGGCGTTTGATTTTTTTCTTCTCATTCTCTATACGTGTATATAGGACAAATAATTATTATATTGCTATTATTAAAATATTGATTGTAGAGTTTCTGTTTGCATAATTTTTTGATTTTATCAGTTTTTCTTATTAAGTTTTAAAATTCAGCGATAATTCATTTTAAAACTAAATTTTTTTTCCTTTTTATGTCTATTTTCTTGTGAAAATTTCTCTATAATTATTTTTATAATTTGAATTGTGAATTCATTATTAAATTTGAATTCTTATAAATAGCAATTAAATTTTTAAATTTAAATTAAAACTTAATTTTATTTGAAATTCTAATCGTTTAAAGGGAATAAATATGGAATTACTCTTTCCAATATTTCATTGTCATGCAATTTCATTCTTTTGCTTGAAATTGCGTGATTTATAATTATAATTAATAATTAGAATTCAGCATTTCGAAATGAGCTTTTGCCAGTTGTTTTGTCTTTCATGAAAATATGATATGATATAGTATATAGTATTTTTTTAATATTTTCGTTTGAAATTCGGAAGTATTTCTTAAATTGAGTTCTTTTCAAGGATTGTAGGAGTAGAATAATATTACAATTGTGTTTGAATATAATGCGATTCCCATCTCGTAATAGGTTTGAAATTGGTGAATTTTATATTTAAAAATCGACTAATTTACTTTTAAATTCAAGATTTTTTATTAAAAATATTATTTTCCATATTGTCGTTATTTTTATTATTTTTTCGATTATTGCGAATTTAAAGCAAAATTGATTATTAATTAATTTAAATTAACCAAATTATCAATTAAAGTATTTTTCATTCTTTCACTACTTCAATATTTTTCAATATTTTTCACTACTTTAGAGTAAACGATATTTTAGTTAAATATATATTTATAGTCACTGGAAACAGTTTCAAGAAAATAAACGGGGTTCATCTCATAATTAAATTTAAATGAATAACGATATACCATAAATCTTTTGCATAACCTAATAATATTAGAAACACTCTTTGGCCTCTTTCCAGCGGTTTGAACCATTTTTAAAACTTGGTCGGCTGCTGTGGTCCGATGCCATCCCTAGTTTCGTAAATCGCCGATTCCGAATATTCCTTTAAAATCGCGCCTAATCGCATTTTTTATTTTCGTAGGAAATAAAAAATGTTTCATTTAACTTCCTGCACGTCACATAACGTATGAGAAATTGAGAAAAGAAAAAACAATGTGCGCAATTTCCCGTTGACTGCATGGATTCGTTATAATTTCTGGACAGAGCGGCTTTAGCGAAGCCTTACAAAGCGAATAACTTTTTTTCATTTTCGTTTGACATTTTAATTGAATTGTCCATCATAAATACTAAATATAATTGAATTTTTCAAGGAAAGAGAAAGTTTTCTGATTTTATTTAAGTTTTCTGATTCGTATTTTTCGTTGTCATTCATTCCTAATAACATTTTTACTTCGCCGTGTTTTTCGAAGAACACTCACTCACTCATTCTTGAATTTCGCTAGTTTCTCGGACCAGACGAATTTCCTTATTATCAGCAATCAGCGGTGGAATGCAAGCGTGGTCGCCAGTAATCAGCCAGCCGGGTTTACTCCCACCGAGAATAGAACCTCAACATCTGCGCCCCGAAACGAGGGCAATAATCCGCTAAACCGCTCCACCGCGATGTAATATCATATTTCTTATTTGATATATTCAATTCATATTTGATATATTTATCGAAAATTTATCAATTCATATTTTATTGCTAAATAAATCGACGAAATTTTGTCGTGAATAAATAAATAAATAATTCATTCATTCATCTGTTGATACTATGAGAAACTTTTATTTCCTTTTATCGTAAATTCCAAAGTTAATTAAATTGCTTAATAAACTGCGAATTGCTGTTGAAGAAAAGGAGAAGAGTGAACATAAATTACAATTGCATGGCTTCTAAACCACTGGCTTTGCAACGAAAGAGAAACACGAGCCTGGGAAGCGATTCATTATAAAGTTGTTTTGAGAATAAAGTAGCAAAATGCGTAATATTAGAATTATTAAATAGTTTGCGTAGTAAAAAGCTTGGACACTCGAAGTACTTAAAGGAAGCTTTCAGCAAATTAGATTTTCTCGCTTCGAATAAAAAATTTTTTTAAAAAACAGCGTAGTCGCTTGGTGCTGAAATGAAAAGTCAAGTCCGTGCTCGCAGAGTTAAAGTTATGCTGGAAATGAAGCAATAGTGCGAGGGGAGGGGGGGGGGGGGGGGGGGGGGGATGGGGCACACACATCTATCTTCATAGTGTGATTGGATCTTCCCGCATTAGATCTAGTACAAATCAAAAACGGTGAGCTCTATTCGAAGACAGAGAACGCAATAAGCGGGTTGATGGATTAAGATAATATTTATGCTAAATAATATTATGGATAATTCTACTAAATTCATCATAACTATATATTGCTGCTAAAATTAGATTAAACTGTTGGATTAAACTGGTGCATTTAAATATGAAATCATTGTCGATTAAGTACTATAAGACTTTTTTGCTCTATTCCTGCTTATTTTAAGGCGATGAAGTCTTCCATTTTATTGGAATTTCAAAACTGGAATCCGGAAGAAAACAAAATTCACTAATTTGAACTCTGTGGAAACAAAGTTTAGTTTGAAAAGAGAATTCGAAAACTGAATGGGAACCGTGTTAAGTTCGGGAAATCGACGAAAGTTTTCAGATAGTGGTTCTTCTAAACTTGACAATCCTTTCGAACAATTATTTACCAAAAAGGAACGAGTTTATCTTCGACAAGCATTTAAGGTTATTTCTAATGTATGATAGATTTTCGTATTATCATGAGATTATCACGAAATATACTTTTAAAAAAAAACGTCAAGCAAAGTAAACCCTGACTTAGGTGGTATTTTTTGTTGGGAAAAGCCCGGAGTCCACCAAATCCAGTCATAATAAAGCAAAATACAATTGCACTTTTTCAAGTTATACAATTATGTAATCCTTAAAATCCGAAAGAGAGTATTCTAAACCAATGGTCCAATGGAAATTTTCTCGCGAAGCCCTCCAGATAAAGTCAATTCATATAAAATCATATAAATCCAAGGATTATAGAATTTTTGAAATTTTTAAATATTGTTGAATTCTTCCACCTTAATGAATATAATAAATATCTTGAATATTTTGAATGAAAATAATAAATTTCAAAAATAAAATAATCACTAAAATAAAATAACTATAAAATAATCACTAAAAAATGATTTGTAAATAATCAGATAAAATACGAATTAGGCCACCACGCATCTTTTTAGAATTGTCCAAAAGCCCTGGGTGATCCGCACAGGTCTATTCGACAGTTAACGATGGTCTTGAAAAGTTAAATCGGTGATTTTTTGTTGATTTTAAAATGATTTTAGAATATTTCCGATCCAAAAGAAGTGATAGGTAATATATTTATTGAAATAATCAATGAAGCACCCACTGAAATAAAACGGGTAAATCTCAATTTCATTAAATTTTAATAAAAAATTAATAAAAATTCATTCATTTTTTCTTATTTATATTTTTGATAATTAAATTATGAATAATACTCTCATAATTTCCTCAAATTTCAATAATAAAATTTAATAAATTTTATAATTTAATAAAAATTTAACAAAATTAACGTTCGATTTGCAGATTCATGAAAAAGAAAATACGAAAATAACTTGAAAAACTGAAAAATTTTTAGGTATTTGGAGTTGAACGAGCGCCAAAAGTCGAAATGCTTCGAATGCCAATCTTAGGAAGCCATGTTGCGAAATTCACCGACTTCTTGGATCAAGTATTTCTAGCTTAGTTTTCAAAACTTCTGATCTGTTGATTTGTTGTTGATAATCGTTGCCTTGATTTTTTTAATAATTGGCGCACTAATCGCTAAGATGAGATCTTTTCAACAGCCATTTCAAAGTAAAAATGTAGGTTATATGTGGCATTCGAAGATCAACCGGCCTGGAAATGCCTTACGCTTGTTGCCAGTGCAACTAGCCTAGCCAGTAATGAGAGTTAGAAGAAGAGGAAGTGTAAAGCACTTCCACAATCGACTAATTAAATAAAGAGCAACTCAGTGGGTTCAGTTCGGAGGCCGCTGCTAAGGTTCTATTCCCCGTATGAGTTCATCTGTCGAAAAATCATCCGGGTGATGGTAATTCACCTGTACTTCTATCGCCAATGGACTCCCTGGAATGTTTGTCTACTGCGACAAGCCAGCGGAACCAGTAACCAGTAATGATGAGGGATCTTCAAAAAAGTTAAATAAAGGAAATCAAACTTCTAAATTTTTTTTTTCTTCCAAATTTTAGTTTTGAAACAAAGTTCTAAAGATCAATTGAAAGATTACAATTACACATTTTAATTTTTAACTTTTTAAAGTAATTTTTTACTTGGCTCGCCTTACGATTAGACTAAATCATTCCCAAGCCTCTCTATATTCGATTTTCGAAAGTAAAACCACTGAATAACTGAAGCCACTCGTTTTTCCATTATTTAATCGTAATTCATAATTCTTAATATTAGAAAAAAACGCAATCGTCGCAAATATAAAAATAATTCTGGATTCCTATTTTTTTCTATCATTCTCGGAATTTGGCTTTTACTATTTCCATATTTGTCGTCGTTAATCTGAAATTAAATATGGTATTTTTGAAATTTTAAAGATAACAACTATGCTTGGATATACACAAAATTCGCTAGGAGCTTTCTTATTGGTTCGAAAAACGGGTCGAAATCACACAAGAAATAACTTCCTCGAGGAAAATCAAAACGATGAAAATAACTTTTTCAGTTTTATAGGGAAGAAATTCGTCGAAGAATTTGTAAAATATTTAAATACTGAAGAGGTTTATCCTTTATTCGATATCAAGAAGTAAAAGTAAAATCTAAATTATTTACTTAATAACTAATACATCTGAATTCATCCTTTATTCTTTGATTATAACGACTGTTGTATTCAAAAAACAAGGATAATCTGTTAAGGTAATTATCACCTCGTCACTAATATTTTAATGAACATGTAACATGAAAAATTAAAATTAATATTATTTAATATATTTAAAATTAATTAAGACTATCACTATAAGCTATCAAATCAGAAAATATCTTTTAGCGAAGACCAACTCAGCCAGAAAATAAGAAAAAAAACCATCAAACATATTACAGGACGAGAAAAATGAAGAAAAAATAAGATTTGCAAGCCTTTCACCAACGATGACAACCGAATTATGGAACAGATTTTTTGATATAATTATAGCTCAAATATCGACAGCGTTCAATGAAGAACGCGAGAACCATATTAATACAATGATGCAGATGAAACTTGCGCCGCATCAACATATCGAAGAAAACGTACGGAAAGAAAAGTTAATAAAGGTAACTGGTAACTTCCAAGTCAGAACTTAAAAACTTAAAAACTTTTCTCTTTTTCAAATTCTTGTCAAGCTAACGCAAAAAATGAAAAAACAAACAAATGTTTTAAGGAAAAGATGAACGAAATCAACAGTGCAGCAACAACAATAGAAAAAAAGGAAGAACTATTCGAAGATCCATTTTAAAAAGAAATAGAAATTGGTCTTGTTCATGATTCTTCCATTACAACATTCTATTCTGATACTTTTATCTTTATGTGGTCTCCTTTTGATGAGTTCAAAAAACTCTAAAAAATACGATCTTTAATTAGCATAAAACAGTCAAATTCTAATAATGTATTATATTTTGTAATAATGTATTATAAATATTATATTTTTACTGACATTATTAAAGAGCTTTTAAATATCAAAAATCAAAATAAATTATTTAAAATAAAATCAGTATAAAATCTATAATCATTTAAGACCAGAAAAATAAAAAATGAAAGAAAATGAGAATAAGTCTTATAAATTGCTCTCTAGTTGTATCTCACAGTTGTATCAAATTGAAATAGAAATATAAAAATTCACATCCCACACATTTCTTCAACCGCTCTTTCAGGCCCATTCTAACTATAGACTGATAAAACATAATTCTAAAAAAATGGAGCGATAGAAATATCAGTGATGATCCGTCCCATAAAAAGTTAAACATAAAAAAGTCATAGTGAAAATAAAACCACATGTTCTTGATCAAAGAATCATAACAAAAACATTACGAGAAAAAGAAAAATATAAAAACTATCAGATATGCACATCATATATTTTCGATGCAATTCATTTCAATAGCCAATGGCAAAACTATTCAAATATTTTGTGAGGGATAAACAGATTGTTCTGTTGAATTTGTTCTTTTCAACATCTAAAAATATATGAGTGAACATCGATGTAATGGTTTTTTGCCAACTTTCACTCAAAACATAGCGAATTAAAAAAAAATTAGTAAATGAAATTAAAAGAAAATAACCGAGAAAAAAGCCCATTTTGAAATATAATTGCTAAGCTCTTGTGCATTGTTCCATTTGCACCGCAGATAGCCGTATAAATTAGCAGTGGTCATCGCCATTCCCATTAATGCAACAATCATCCATTCCCATTTGAAAGTAAGAAAAGCTATTGTTGCAAAAATTGACCACATAACAGGCGCAATTACTAGAACACCCCAAAATATTTGACGCTCAAACGCATCAAATCGATTCGTATCCTAGAAAAAGCGCCATTTTCATCATTAAATATTGAATTATTTATATGATTGGAAACTAACAAATCCAACAAAATTTCACCTTAGCAGATTCAAATCTCCAATGATTTTTGCCATCATTGTCAACAAAATTCCACCAACGTAGACCAACCAACAAACGACCAGTAATATTTTTTACTGTCCAAAAATCAAACGACAAAAGAAACAACTAAAAAATAGCTATTATAAAATAAATTCAAACCAATCCGGAATAAAATGAAATCAAATGTAGACAGATTTCACATCTCTCTTTACAGTTTTTTTGGAAATAATATTCACAACTAATTGTTCTAATAAAAACAAAAAAACGCCCTTAGACTAGATAGATGTCTTTACACGAAAAAAGTAGATCAAGCATCTTAGGACTATTAAATGATAAAATGAATTTAAAAAATTTAAAGCCAAATTTATATCTATGATCTAAGCTGATGTAAACATATAAGATTTATGAAGACTTCGATATAATTTGAGTGGCTGCAGTTTTTTTCGACTTACAATAACCAGAAATTGTATGATGAATGAATCCGTAAATAAATAGGCAGATAGATAGAACAGAATTGCCGCTAACCGAAATACGATATGTGATATCACGATCGACGGATGCCTAAATAAAATGAAATGAAAAATAAAAAATCTAAACTGAATCAAACACTTGAAATTTCCATTGAGTGACATTCGTTTCTTTTTTCAAAGCGCAGCTCAAAATCACTGAAATTCAAATAAATTCAGTTCTACAAAAAAATCAAGGACAAATGGTTGAAAAGATGTAGAAACTATTGACCTGAATCGCGGAAATCCACTTGAGCTTCGATTATTTAAATCAACATTTATTGCGGAATCAAAATTGGCTGCCATTTAAAATGATCTATATATTTATAATCTACAACAAAAATTTTTCGCTAAAAAACTTTTTAAACAAGGCAAATTAAGCTAATATATACTAATTTATCCAGTTAAAGTTAAAAAAATAATGCAAAACACGAAAATATTTGCAATTGCAACCTCTTCTCATAGATAAATATGCATTCTAATAAAAAAAGAACGGAAATAAACGAATCATAAGAAACATCAGTGTCACAAATGTTCAAACCCATAATTTAAAAAATTTATTAAGAATCATAATGATAATAATGTAATAATGAAAAAAATGAACAAGAAATAACGAGATAAAACAAGCATAAATGAATTCACAAAATATCAATAATTGTAATGAATACAAATTATCCTAATTAATTCGCTAACAAGATAGGTAGTTCATCACGTTGACACCGAAGACGAAGTCCTTTCTCAGTCATTGCATCAAGTGTATTTTCAAATTCACCAGATTCAACGCCACATTTGACGAAGTCCATAATCAATGAACGAGACCAAGGACAGCTGGCATATGCCAAAAAGAAAATCTAAAATAACTCCCATTAGAAATTCTGAAACTATATTATTCACAGCTTTTTTATTACTACATTAAATATTCGAGAAAAACTTTAAATTTTGCGAGCACTTGATAGTCGATTTTAGTCGATTTTACCTGCTTCGCTCGTTTTTTATCGCCCCTTTCCATTTCGATAAAAAGTTGTATACGCCAAAATGAATCATCTTTATGAGATATCCTAGCACTTGAATTCACAAGCACTGAGCGCAGCTTATGCAACTCTGGAGAATTGTTTTCGACCTGCTCTAATAAAATTCTATATCGAAGAAATTCAAGATAAACTGCTCCAAATGCTCGACAATAATCGATAACTGGATCTAAAAAATTATTTCATTAAATTTATTACCAATTACCAATTAATAAATTAATATATCTCATATTATGCAACAATATTAAAACAATAAAAAAACTCATAAAAAGCAGGAACTAACCAGAAACTTTTTCTTCCAAAAATCTTCGCAAATGAATGAGACGAAGTCCAAAAGCATTCAAATCTATATATTTTTTGAGGACTTCAATATTTAAAGGGAAACTGAAGACGGCATTTTTTAATTCAACACGTAAAGTCTTTTGCGACACATAAGGATGATCACGAATGTAATTGAAGATTAAATCCAAATAAACCTTCTAAATGAATAAAAATATGAAAAATAAAATAAAAAGGATGTTGCAGCCGCAATCAAAAAAAGGAAATGAAATGAACTCAATGAGAAAAAAGGATGAAATGGATAAAAAATACGTTCTTAACCAACCATGAACCTAGGACGTTCGCTGTAAGGAATTTGTTTCGACACATCTCGACTTATTCGAATCAATGACTCAAAACGTTGTTGCTCTGATGCCGAATAATACGCGTAAAGCATTGCCATAGTTGTTACAAAATCTAAAACCGATCCTTCCCAATTTGAAATTCTTTTCTTTGAATAGTTTATAATACGAAGATTAAATTTTCCTTCTACGAATCGATAATTATTGGTCTGCAAAATATAATACAAAATCATAATATAATATAGAAATAATAATACATTCCATGAAAATGAGAAAATGGAAAAGTTTGTTGGCTTTTTTCAAAATCATTTTCAGGCATATATCATATTAATAATATGAAATTGGAAATATGCATACTTGTCGCTCATCTTGTTCATCAATTTTCCCATGAACAACGATATTTTCCAGTATATCAGAACGTTCAGTCTCATCACATGCGAGAACATGAGAAACAGCCAAGCGAAGCATTGATATCAAATATGGTTCATGTTCAGGCAACCAAATATTTGGCCTTTCAGAGTAAAATTTCTTTGCAATCGTTTTCACTTGAGCAAAATCGCGCAATTCAAGCATCTAAACTTTGAAAAACTTATTTGAACTCAAATTTCGAAAAAATATCTAGACTTAAAAATATCTAAATATCATCACAGAAAATGGACCTTTTCAGCAAATGTCGCCATAAGAGATAAATTTGCCACGTTATTATTTTTTGCAGCAATTGTTTTGGCTACAGATCGGAAATTTTTTAATTTTGCTTTTTCACTGAATTCATCATTATTTTTTATATACTCAAAAGCTCTGAAATGAGCGAAATTCAGTTGAAAAAGAGTACAATAAATTGAAAATGGCTTAAAAAGCCTAAAATTGTAAATATGGAGATTAGTCTTCTTCCTCACTTCAGGTCTTGAGTGCTTATTAAAGACGGCTCCGAAATGTATTTTAAGTTTATGTTTCTTTTTTACCGTCTTTTATTTTTCTTCCAAAATCTTAAATCTTATCTGTTTTCGACAGTAGTAAACCTGTCATGATATCAAAAATCCGAGTGGTTACTGAAGGCCTGCAATTCTAAATTTAATCCTCAAAAAGCTCTGTGCTGAGCCTACTTTTAATGGGGATACTCTAGCCGATGATAGGTATAATAAGTATGCAATCTGGGCATAGTAAAAAATCCTAAAGCTTGAGAATAAGATGCACTCGAGAGAAACAGGCAATTCGTAATAACCCGTCGGCTCTCTGAACGTGTGGTGATTAGCAATAACAGAATAGAATATATTTATGGAAACTGCAAGCAAAGCGATTATTGCCCATATTTTCTAAATTCTTTATTCATGTGGACATCGGTTGTGGGGGTCCATCTTCTTAGGGTCTCGAGCAATTATTATTAAGAAGATACTGACTCATTCCGGCGTATCGGATTTAGAACGAAATAACGTATTGATTGCCATAACTAAAATGTTATGTCGCGTTTGATTAAAGGCGGGACCGTATGGTCTAAGCCTGCTTCAAAGGGAAGTTTCCACAATTATATGTTCCAACTTTATGCGTAAACGACCACGACAAAGATAAAGGCAATGGAAAAGGATTTGTTCGCTTTGTTGAAGAGACTTTTAATACCAGTATATGCTTAGACTTCCAAAAAGACCTAGTTACGTGGAACTCCTCGGATAACCAATATTGCCACCAAACTGAATTGGAAGAATTCCGTGCTAGACAGTAGTTCCTATAATAATGATGAAACTGGATCCTCATAGATCAAACAATGTTATGTTTCGAGCCAAAATCCGCATAAAATCGACTTAAAACTAAAAGATTCGAGGAAAGTAAGAGCATTTCAAGAGCAATTCACTTAAATCATGTAAATAACGACATCTCTCGAAGGACAAATGAATACTAGTCCCAATTTAATACATGCCTCAGCCACCAAGCTAAGATATACTAATAGTGAATACGTTAGTCGGCTATCGGAAACAATTGTCAAGCAACTTTCCAACTGAAAAAGCTATCAAAAGATGTTAGGAGATTCTGACTATCGAGCACTTCGAAGAATTACAACATGGCTAGACAGAAATAGTTATTGAATGGAGCGATATGGCCTTGATATGGCTTTCCGAATTGACAATAGAAAACCATCCAACCTTCATCATACAACTATAACTCTAGGAACAGCCAGTAAAATGATACGGAATAGTAATTACCTGTCTATTAAGGATAATAAGGCCGAACGAATTTTTTGAGGCCTAAATATGAACCGTCTGTTGTTCCGAACATAGCTGAATTACTCTTCAAGCCATATGTTTGTAACTGCGAACCGCCTACAGAATAAAAAATAATCTCTATTATCTATAAGCTTAAGGCCAATAAAATACAGGAAAAGATGGTTTTCGGGCTGAACACTTCAAATGTTATGTCCATCATCCTTCAACAAATGACTCTCTGGTGGGGAAGAAAGAAATAATACCAGATGACTGGAGTGAAACAATTCCCTGTCCCTAATTTCCGAGAAAGGTTACAAGACATAACGGATAATTATCCAGGAATCAAGATATTAGACACCATCAGAGAAATTTTCGCTACCCTCCTTCTGAATAGATTTATGGCATTACGAGACGGCAGAATGCACTCTAACTAAGATGGATTCAAACCAAGATAAGGTTGTGCTGACAAGATATCCAAGTTAAGAAAGAACATCGCTTCAAATATCCCACCATTCGGCACAACCCATCATCACTTTCATCGATTTGCAGCTGCCTTTGATTCATTTGACAGAACGGCCTTTTGGAGAGTGATAGAATGTGAGGGCGTTGGAGAAACGATCAATCGACTCATAAAGGTATTTTACCATACTACATCGGAATAGGTTTGTGCACATGGGGAATTAACAAATTCTTTCGATATAAAACTGTTGAATCATTTCCCACGCAATATTCAACTATACGATAGACTGGATATCTGGAGCATAATATCACAGACCTTGAATATTGATGATGTAGTTTTTGCTTTTGAATTATAACAATGCATCTAAAAAATGTCGGATCGAATAACTTATCTTACTCTTGTAGTCAACCTAATAAGTGATTCAGAAGAAGAAAAAAATTGCAAAAGAAGATCGATTATGATCTAGAAAGTTGTAGAAAAAAAAACTGACGTAATAAGCTGGGATGAAAGTAGAAGATTTCGATGCTCTGGAACATAAACTAATAAAATTTCGAAAAAACGATCAAGAAATTTTTCAAAATTATGGAGACGATTATTAGTAATCCATGGAAATATTACAAACTTCGTCACAATGCTCAACGATGATAACATTTCCTGAAAATAGAATTATTTTTGAAAAGTATAAAGCGAATAAAATGCCTTAAAAGCCCTAATATTGCAAGATACAAAAAATACTTGTCCATAAATATGAGCACCAAAATCCTCCAAAATTTTGAACAACATATTGGTAGCAACAGGGCGATTAAATACAATTAATACATCGCGAATGTCGTCAAAAGTCACTATTCGTTCCATATCATCAATCTGAGAATAATTTTAAGGAAATAATGAAAATGGCAACGCTAAAAAAAAAATTTTATGCTAATTCAAAAGCTTACTTCGCAAGTTAAATCTCTAACAGGTCGCCATAGTCGTTCTGAACGCAATTTTTCAAGTTCATACCAAATTTTTTGGTAAGGCCAGGAAGAACCATGAGGACCAGCTAACTTACAAAGATCTTCTTCTGCCTTTTCATATTCTTTTAATTCACTTTTAAATTCTTCTTGATCGGTCAGTGGATCTTCCAAAGTAGGTAGCGATTTCTCCCATCCTTAAATACTTCTTCTTAATATTTCTTCTTAATTAAAGATAAATACATAAAAAATTCAAGCATTCAAATTAAAATCCACTGAAAGATTGAAAGCACCTAAGATAGAATAAAAAAAATTCATGAGCTGGAAACCTAATAATTTAACTGAAAGAAAAAGCTTTCCAGTGATTTAAGAAAAAAATTACTTACCACTCGAATTTAAATCGCCAAGACGGGCGATGCCACTATCCCAAAATCTCTCAAACATTTTCCTCTTAATATCTATCGAGGCAGTTTTGTAAGACTGTGGCATACAAAAATTGAATTCGACTATGGCTTGAGCTGTTGCAATTGCCTATAGAATACTTTCAATACAAGAAAAAGAAATTTCATTCTCTCAGACAGAAATATAGTACTATAAATTTAAATATTATATATATATATATTAATTTCAACGAACTAAAGGCATTAGAATGAAGTAAAAATTGTTCTATAAAATTAAAACGAACTTATGAATCCACTAATTTAAAATGTTTCTTGTAAATGTTTCTTGTAAAATGTAAAATATTTTTAAAATTTAAAATATAATTTAAAATATGGGATTCTCTGTAAGCATATTAATTAATCACTTTCTCTATATATCCAGTGTTAATAAAAGTTCGTATACGACGGCGAACAACTGTAACAATAAATTCTTCAGTTTTTGGAAGAAGAGGATGCGTGCATAATTCACCTGATATAAGTTGTCCCAACTTTTCTAAGCACTTTCTCATTTTTGCAAGCTGGAAAAATATTTATATATTTGTAAATATTTATGTAAATAATCGTAATTTCAGCATATTTCCGAAGAGCCAGCAAAAGTATTTTAAAAAATTTTGAAAGCAATATGTAACAATAAACTATGGCTGCTTCTTTATTAATTGCTATTTATTTATTAAACGATTATAAAATTTAAAAAAAATAATAAAACAAATTAAACACCAACTAGTAAGTTCAATTTGAACCTTCTTGTATCACTTTCGATTAGATCAAGAACACCTTCCCACATCAAAGGATCGTTAACATGATTAAATTCAACCTGCAATATAAAAATGTAGTGATTAGATCAATCCACGTTCCAATTTTTTCTGAAATATGTAGTTTGCGAAAAAATATAAAAGGAAATTGAACAAAAAAACCAGCAATTAACTAAATAAAAGCAAAAAGGAAAAGTCAAAATAGTAAAGATAACGTACAAATTCCAATTCTCTTTCAAAAGTTTCATCATCCCACAGTACACGGCCAACTCGAAGACGTTCGATTTTCAGTTTAACTGAGTCAAAATTGATGGAGATCGCCTAAAATAAAATTTAAAAGTTACAATGAATGAAAAGAGTCAAAAAGCTTGAAAATAATACGTGGAAAAATGTAAAATCTAATTAATCTAAATCTAAAAAATTTAATTAAAAAGAACAATTTTAATTTATAATTTAAAAATAAAGTAACAAAAATAAAGTAACAAAACAAAATGAATAATTCTCAATTTATTTAAAATTATAAATAAACTGATTTAAAACTTTATCGAGAATAGATAGTTTTCGATCAAGAAGATCATGATCTGTTAAACGTTCTTTTCTGCTACGTCGATCAATCATTGGATCTCTCTGAGCCATATATACATCATCCTAGAAGTTTTTAAAATTTTAGCAAAAACAAGGGAGAAAATTTTCCTCTGATAAATGTGGATCATATATCAGATATCGTATACAATTTAATGCAAATTTCGCTACAGGCCAAAAGTAAAAAAATCAATTAAAATGTAAATTATTCAAAGAACATTTAAAACTAAATTTCCTTGTCCAAATATTCGAGATATTTGTTAGACCTCATTTAGAATATGGTATGGTCCTCTATCCTATGTAATGCAAAATACAATCAATTTAGATTCCTTGAAAATTAAAGAAGAAAACTAGACCTGATGTATAAATATAAAATCATATTTGGTAGTGTAAATCGTGTTAAATATTACGATTTTAGCTTTTAATTTCTCAATATAAATGAAAAATGAAAAAATAGGCTAAAGCCACTTAAACGTGTTCAAAACTATGTTCTATGAAACAATTCTTTCATATGTGCGATAAATTATTAGAATAAATTTGCTTGTGAAGCAGTGCTAGCAGTGCACAATCAATTTTAAGAGAAAATAATTTAAGCTCCTCCGCTCTTTCATATATTTTTTATATTACTTTTTTCATCTATTAATTATTATTTCAGTTTTTCTCTACTACTTATCATTCACCAATAATATTTTCAATTTCTGTTTTATTAATGATTCACCTATCATCCTATCATCATCATTTTATATATTGCTATTACTTAACCATGATAATTGCTGATCGTCCTGCTTGGTAATTTTCAAATTATATTGTTCTATTTTCACATTAAAAAAAAAAACTATATTAAACCTGAAGAGAGACGAATTTCATCCATAGGTCAACATTATATTTGTCTTGACCAAGTTGTGTATTACATAAGGAACTTTGTGTTTGAGGATCATCTTCAATGAGAGAGGCTGCTCCTTCAACAGCTTTAAATTTATCCGGATTTATTTTTCCCGAATCATCCTAGAACTTACGAAATATTTTAAAAAATAATGATATCTGCTAAATGCCAATCGAAATGCCAACAATCGAATTCGGTGATTTCTTGGCAAATATTAACTTAAGAAAACCTTATTAAGTTATGACTTTGCTATCAGCTTGGCAAAGCGTGATACACGGTAGTATGATAATCTAAATAAACAACTATTTGCTTCTTCTATCGTTATCGATAATTAATTCATTGCTCATTCAACAAAAGATTAATTAATATTTATCTTCATTTGGTCAAAGATTTCTAATTCTATCGATAGGAAAAATTTCTAATAGTCAACGCAACAAGCTTAACAAAAAACGATGGGTGATATTTATTTTCATTATCGTGCAAAATATAGAAAATAAAAAGTTTAAAAGAATTTTGTAATCATTCTTTACGTAAATTAGAAACAGAAATCGCCATAAGCCGAACTTGTAAGTCGCTCTCTGTTAAAGCGAATGTTGATAACTGTAAAAATCCGGACACAGTTTCTAAACCTTTCTTTCTCCACAAACGTTCTGGATTGTCACTCCACGATTTACGAACTTTTTCATGAAAGTATCGAATTACTATATCTTTCACTACTTCATTGCCAGGAAAGAAAAACCTGAAAAATTAACTTTTTAATGACAAATTAAACGATTTTTGAATTAAAGCTAAGCAGTGTTAAGTAACACTACAAAGTAATATTTAAAACTTTATAAACAAATATTTGGAACTTAATAACTTGATAATCATTGTTAAAAAAACAAACCTATCTAACGCATCACAACCACCAAGAATATGTTTGCCATGTGAATTGTAAACTGCAATATCGCCTTTGTAAAGTGAATCATAATCAAAATTTGATCTATCGGCTTTTCGATCGATTATGAAGTAGGATGAAGGTTCCGTTACATTAAATTCGACAAGAAATGACCATTTCTGTGCAGGCTGTAATAAAAAAAAGTAATTAAAAGTAATAACACTCATTCGAACAAATTTTAGATATCAAAAATGAAATAAAAACAGTATTTTTTCGGAGTTTATGCTTATAACTATTTAACTAGGAAACGATAAAAAAAAAAGGGAATGGAAATATTGAAATATTAAAGGTAGTGTTATTCATTTAGCAGAAAAGTCTCAATGATATCAAATAAAAATCAGTAAGACAATGAAAATGACTAACAGCAAAAAGTTGCGCAACTGAAGGTCGTTTATGAGATTTCACTTTATTCGATGATGACCTACTACTACTTGAAGATGATGTACTGGCAGAACTTGACCATGAACTTGAACTTGAAGAAGAATGATGTCGTCGTCTCTTTTTGCTCTTTTTCTTATGTTTTTTCTTTTTCTTTCTTTTTTTTTCTTCATCACCATCAGTCATTTTGGTCGGTTCAATAGAATTCACCAGAACCATATCAAAATCACTATCGTCATCCGAATCACACGTTACCATCTTAAAAAAAAAAACATATTTTTCTGCTATAACTAAACGAAAATTATAAAAATAATTCGAATAAACCAAATATTTTTCCCTATATCGTAACTATTAATTAAAAAATTATAATTAAAAAAATAAAAGAATTACAAAAGAATTATAAAAGAAGATCAAGCATAACAATATCCATAAGCATGCGCCAGAAAGAAAAAAACCTAAAACTGTACTGATCGAAATGGAATGAGGAGATATATTTAAGCAAAATAATATCATGGATAAAAAATTAATTCTACCTGGTTTATTTTTAAAGGTAAATGGTGCTGATGGTGCAAAAACTACACTATTAAGTAGGTAACTGTTCGCAGTTTCACCATTTAAGGCAGTATGAACTTTGACATGCATGGCTTAGCCTTTGAAATAAGCATATGACCGCCGACAGAATGAATCGGGGACGTGTATATGTGTGCATATGTGCGTATGGCATGTTTGTTCCTTTACGCATCACAACAACAACAACACATCGAAAACGACACTTTTTCATCTTTCATACATTATTCTTAGAGTTAACGTTTACAAAGGAAAAAACTATGTGAAATTATTTTAATGCAACAGATATGACCAAAACATGGGGAGATTTCAGTTTAAAATAATAATTTAAAAAACAATAAAAAAATTATAATTTTAAATAAAAAATAATAAAAATTTGCGATTTGAAAAATACCCGATAAATAATTGCAAATTAATTTAAATTAATTTATATTCTCAAAATTTTCTTCACTAAAAATAAATTTTGAGAAATGAAATCAAACTTTGAAAAACCTTAATTGAGTGTTGTGATAGAAGCCTTCTTGCTTCTTCTTCTTTCTGCCTTTCCTTTTTCTTTTTCAATTTTTCACGTTCTTCTCGACGTCGTTTTTTTTTCTCTTCTTCATTTTCGCTATCATAACGAGGAATCGCATCAAATGATGAATATTTCCTGCTGAAATCCTCATTTTCCATATTTCCTTGTTTGCTCAAAGATTCGTCATTATAAGCAGCAAACATTTTCTGAAATATAACAAAAAAATAAAAACTAAAAGAAAATTCTAATAAAACAACAAGGGAAATTAGAATTAAAGTCAAAACTGATGAAGAAAAATTAAATAAAAATTAGTGAATCGAAAAATTTAAAAATTAAATCAAATCAAATTTAATTTAAAATAATAATTTGAAAACAAAGTCATAAAACAACTTGGAATGACGTAATTTAATTTTCCAGTTTACTAAATCAAACAGGGCAAGAAAATTAAAAGCCATAAGAAAAATTTATCCAAATTTTAAATTTGATTAGATTAAATAATTTTTGGAATTATTCGAGGTCGAAATTTTTTATAACTGCAAAAATATGTTATATGCCCAACCTGAATTTTTTTATACGGACATACAGCAAATTCCAGACCTTATAACACTTATAATGGATAGAAAAGCATAAAATTATTAAACAATCTCAAGATAAATCCCACAATCACCGCGGCTTTATCTCAGGATAACTCCGAAGATTCTCCGGACAATTCCTCAGCCACACCAATTCACCAAACGTAGCCAACAAACTACACCACTACTTGAAGTAATAATAAGAACCATTATTCAGCGAATAACAGAACTCGAAAAACAGAAAATGCGACCACTTCCAGCACGTCATTATATAGAGTACGATATGTGAATAATTCGTACCATGTTCAATGTTTCTTTAGTGGTTAAACGGCGAAATCAAATGGACGTAAATTTATGGTTGTTAAATTGGTATGGGCTCTTGAACCGCTGTGGGCTCTTTAGGGTCCATGGTGACTCTCATCAGGTTCATGGTGGGCGGGCGAAAATATTGCACTGGGTGCCCATGAACTTTTATGGCTCATCTAGGAGGTCCATGGGAAAAAAAACTACTGATTTTAAGTAAAATGGTTTTGCTTGGACTGAGTATTGTAAATGGAATTGAACTGGATATATAGATAAACGTCAACTTTTTTTCTAAGACAGTTGCTGGACTCACTCCGCTGTCTCATCGCACCAGATAAGTTTTGCCATTTAGCGGTGGAAGTACTAGTGAATCGCTTGCATCACCCCGAATTTTGAAGGAATATTTCTGCAAGGCACAATTCTGCATAGCGAATTGAGGAACAGCCCAATGAACCATCCTCCCCCCCCCCCCCCCCCCCCCCCCCCCCCCACTCCTCTCCACTTCCTATAAATATATAAGAATAATAATCTATCCTTTCCACTGTGTAGACAAAGTGATGTTCACTTAATGATGGTAGAAATACAAGAGTGAAAGGATGAGACCATAGGGAGAAAAAGGTAACCGATGTGGATTTCAGTAGTTTGGTAGCAAACTGCCACAGCTATTATATTATTTATCTTGGTGAATTTTGTAAATTCAATAATGAACGACTAAATCAAAGCAAAAATTAACAATCTATTAACAGTAGGGAACAGTGTGGCCGAGCGGGGTTCTACCCCGGTCCCTTGATAGAAGTAAACCTGTCATTCCTGACAAATCAATTCCTGCTGTACTTCCATTTTCCTTTCTATTAGAACCTTTTTGTCAATGTACTGCTGGATGCTTCAGTTCCCGTTTAGGGTAACTCCTTCTGCCATCTTTCAAGCAGTCTCGGGATGTTTAATTTAACAATGGTAATTTGTATACATTCTGTGGTATTCTCAGTTCCTTTCACATTGCACTGGTGCTATGAATCTTTTTTGTGAGTTTTCTTCTTTTTCTCCTATATTTTTTTTCACTGTTCATCAGATTTTACTGTCTTTGTCGAATTGTTGTATTCTCTATATCTAATGTACCTCCTTAACTTTTTACCAGTTATATGAGTTTTTTTAGTTCCAAATTCTCTAGAGTTTCAGGTGGAGGTAAGGCACTTATATTATTGTATATTGTTCTCCGACTCTACCCTTAATTTCCACATTTTTCTGGGATAGTTCCATTAGCTGACTAACTTCTCTCATTTTCCAGGAAGAGTGAAAAATAGCGGCTATCCTTTTAATGCTATTTTTATTGGTCCTGTAGCGGAGCATCTTCAGGATTGCAGCGATTTGATGTGCACAGATTGTCTATTATGGTGATAGCATGGAGGTGGAAGTGTAATAGAATCTTCTTGAGTTTGGAATAGACGGAATTATCTCAAATTTCGAAAGCAGCACCCTCTTTACGCGCTAAAATTCTAAAGTTACTTCCTGGTCCTAACCTAGTGAATATTCCCTTAATAATATCAAAATTCCCTTACATTTATATCAGTTATAATTACATTTGTATAATTTATCAATGACATTTTGGATCTCTTTCTAAATCTTCCAAAAACTACTTTATTTTCTTATTTTAATCCACTTCCAGTTTCCTGCATGCCAAACCTCACATTCATTTTAGCAGAATTATAGAATATCTCGAATGCACTATAGAATTATAGAATTATAGAATATCTCAAAGTGTTAAGGATATTGCAAGGTTAGGTTAAAATTACAAGGTTTCGAAGAGGATGTTAAATTAGGTGAATATAACGGTTTTGAGGAAATATTAAGAGGTATGTCAAGGTTTGGTATGTTAGATGTATATTAAACCTTATTAGATATTTGCAACCACTGTCACATTTTTCATCGACTTTTGCAGCTGCCTTTGATTCAATTGATAAGCGCTTTGGAGGGTGATGGAATGTAGCAGTGTTCCAGAGAAGATCATTCGACTCATAAAGGCATTTTATGAGCGTATGTCGACGCAGTTCTGTGTATATGGAGAATTGACAGAGTTCTTCGAAATAAGAAATGGACGCCGTTTGTCTGCACTGAAGAGGTATGCAATGATGTAGTCCTTTTTGTTGATAGTTATGACGAAATGCAAATAATACGATATAGCGTATCAGAAACTGACAAAACGAAAATCTTTTCGTCTCATCTTATGTGCAAGAAGCTGATAAAATGCCTCTTTTTGTATATTCATTGCCGGTCGAGGAATTGCCCGATTTCAAATACCTTGGGTTCACTCTAATACCAAATGGTCAGGCAAAAGACGATATTATAGCCCGGATCACGGCAGCTAGAAATGTGTTCTTCATTCATTAATTTATTAATTATGGATTATGGAGACGTCGTGAAATAAGCATTAAAACAAAATCCGCATGTATATAGCTGTGTTTCGTTCGATCTTGCTATATGGCTCTGAAACATGGCCAATGAGAGTGGAGGATATTAAGAAGTTACCTGCTTTTGACCACTCTTGTCTAAGATACATTTTATGGTTTTGTCCAGCGGATAAAATATCATATGATCGCACCCACCTTCGTTCAAATACCACTTGCATAAATAATGTTATTACAGGGCGTCGCCTTCGATTATTAGGGCACATTCTCTATCGTTCACTACAAGAGTTGACGCATATTTCGTTACTTATTAAACCGAGTGATGGTTGGCGTCAAAAGATAGGTGGGTCAATCAAGACCTGGACTGATATGATCAGAAAAGATTTTCAACATATAGGACCAGTAATATATTGACGATTGAAAAAGGAATGGCTTCTATTACTGCCAACGACAGCGTCAGACCGCGCCGCTTGGAAGCCTCTTACCTTTGAGCCGTTGGAACCAGTTTAACCAGTAATGGTAAAAGCTGTCAGAAAAAGAAGAAAACTTAATATACTTTAGTGCCATAATCGGTGAAGTATATTGCAGACTAAAATAAATTCAATAAAGAAATTTTACAAGAGAAGTTCTACTTCTACTTCTTCTACTGTTAAAGAAGGTCAATAAAATTTTATGGAGTCTTTAAATGATACTTTTTTCCATAGGCTATTATTTCCCCACGTCCCCATATATTTCCTTTAGTCTTTAAGGTACCACTGTTATCTCTTAATCAGAAACTGATACCGTTCCATATATCTCTTAATCTTCTTTTTCTTTAATTAAATATTCTTTATTCTTATTCTCCGTAGTATTCTTTTGCTTATGCTACCATAATTTCCTTGTACCGCATCAACTCCGAATTTTACTGTGGTACTTTGTAGTATTGTTGCTATATTATTATGTCTTCTGTCATGTATTATGTCATGTATTATGTTTTTTTCATTTAATTCTTCTCAAAAATCCATAAAAATGTTTGTGAGCTAACATATGTGGATTACCTTCCTAATTACCACCAAATGTCTTCTTATGCCATCTGTAAAAACTCACCATTTTATTATATTATTATAATCGTTTATGACTTTTCTAAACTTCTCGATTTTTTTTCAGTACCACTCATTCTACATTCTATTGCCTTAAGATACTGTCAAACCTCGCAGTGATTTTGTTTCAAGTCGCAGGGTGAAAAGTTGTTCCGCAAAAGATCTTGAGGATCTTGTGAAAAATTTGATGAATCATTCTACTAAATAATGAGTCAAAGAGATCTTAAAGGATTACAACAGATTTCGAGGAGAAATGCCAAGGTTTGAAGATTTCACTCCTCATAGATTCTTATTAGTTCCATAATCAGTAAATTTTCATTATGATTTCATCTGGAAAAACTATGTCTGAAAAGTTGAGGAACCAAAATTTGTCGGAAAAACATTATTGTTGATAGAATAGCAATTAATAGATATTTGGCTTTTGTAAACAGTTAAGGCTACCGAATTTGAACTTGGCAGAGACATGCTGCTGCCAAGTTCCAATTAATTTACTCCCAATATGTTCGTTTTCGGAATGCATTTTTCGGAATCTCGAATTCGGAATTTCGAAACTAGCCAGCGATGATTTTAAAATCGTTATGATTTTATTGAAATACAGCTGTAATGTCCATTTTTTCGAAATTCATGTCAATTTTTACCCGATAAACTTAATATTTTTCGTATTTAAGAAAAATACAAATCCTGAGAAACAAATATCTGTATGGAAAAATCTTGTCATTTACAATTCTGAAACCATATTTTCATATAATTTCATTTTTTGAACAGTTTTTTGCGTGAGTCATTGGGCTACGATATTTATGTTCAGGGTCCCAGTCTAATGGTTCATCTGGTGCAATATTATTCGCCTATAAACAATCCTCTTTTATTTCACGAAGTGATATTAGTTAAAAAGAAGATGACCCAACGAAAAGTGATGATAACAGATGCATCAGATCGATTTCGGGTTTAGCTAAGATGCAAAGATTCTGCACGAATGCGATTTACCTTAGCGGCATGTTGTATGCAATAATATATGTGATTATAGTCAGGTATGCTATAATATTCAAGTGAGTCGATATATTTCATGATGGCGGAAAATTCTTTCTTCGGGCAATTTTTGAAGAAATCGTCTAGCGCTTTTCCACTACGTACTTCTTCTTTCCACTGTAGAATTTCACGTTTTTCAGTGCCCTGAGTATTTACATTTGTACTAAATTAATGACTGAGCAAAAAAGGCATTTAGCTGAGATCGTTTTCACTTATAGTTGTTCCTCATTGTATTTTAGAAAAGAATCATTCAAAAAAAACTAAGAGTTTCAAGTAAAATAATAGCAAAAAGTGAAAAATTAGCCATAAAATAGTCATGTAACGTTTTAAGAGTAAAAAATTTTATAACGAAGACGTAGATTGTTTATTTATTCATTCGTATAAAAGTACCAGAATTTTGAAGGACAAACTCGAAGTTTACGCCATGGTAATGAACCGGCTGTCCATTCGACGACTACGTAAAGCCATGACTCTACATCATCCTTTCTCGATTGTTCAGCATGTTTTAATGCAGCGATTGATGCATAGCGTGTTGTGCCTCGAAAAGGTGCAGAAATCCGTGGCAAACGTAAATCTTTACCGCCCACACTGAAATTCAACCTACGAAAAATATATAAAAATAAAGATTGCACTGAAAAGCATGGCCAAATAAGCTAAAGCGAACTCATCTCAATTATCAGTCAAGGGAAACTGTGGTCTCAAATCAAAGCCCAAATATTTATCATGGGTGATAAATGAGTACAAATCAAGTACCACTGCAGATATCAATTTTCAATGAACTTCTCCTTTAGTTTTCGATATTTATAGAATTTTACAAAGAATGTTGAAATTATGTCTCAATGATCAATAAACATTGATGGAGAGAGCTTGAAGCTCACGCATCAAGGATCGTGGTTTAATCATTGATCATTGGTGAACTATGAAAGCCACATATCAAAAGCATCACTGATCAGTCAAAGTATGGATAATTGCTATAGACTTTAATCCTTCTTTGAAAATATGTTATTCAATTTGTTATACTCAATCACTTAAAATATTATGAATTTGAGGTAGTAAGCATTCCATTTTTAATTTTCTTACCACCTATTATTATTATTATTATTGTTATTATTATTATTAATTATTAATTATTAATTATTATAATTATTAATTATTAATTATTATAATTTTTAATTATTAATAATTAATAATTAATTAATTATTATTATTATTGTTATTGTTATTATTATTATTGTTATTATTAATATTATTATTATCATTGTTATTATATTGTCTTTATTAGTATGATTACTACAATATTATATTATTGTTGTTAATATTATTATATCATATTATTGTTATACAATTATTTATTCATTTATTGCTAATATTATTATTATTAAATATTATTATCATCATTATTTTTTAGTATTATTACTACAATATTAAAGCATTATTAATGTTATTATAATATTATTAATGTAATAATATTATTATTATAATACCATTATACCATTATTATCGTTATTATTATTTATTATTATTAATTACTATTATTTATTTTTTATATATGTTGTATATAATACTCTCTATTTATTAAATTTTTTATTAAATTATTATTTAATACCTAATACTAACTTGTAAATAAATTTTATTAAATACTGAAAAAATGTTGTTAAGAAATTTATGTCGTTAAATTTGCAAAAAATGGTTAATAAAAAGACCTGAATTGTCGGCACAAGCCGAAATCAAGCATAAAAATCGTATGATGCTCATTCACTTCAACTCTTCCAATTGCAAAATTTCCAGGTTTTATGTCTCGATGAAGAAATCCGGTTTCATGCAAGTGTTCGATCGCTTCAAGACATTGTTCAGCTACTTTAAGCGATGTATTTAAGGTGAATCGTTGATGTGGTTGTTTAACCCTCAATTCCCACAAGTTACTTCCCACCTAAATTTTCAATGTAATTCTAAAATTGCTTTACCTTTGGAAAAATGCAATATTATAGAAAATTGTTGTATTCTATCAATATGGTATCTTGGGAAATGAAGTAATTTTGCTTTTCTTATTGTTTCTCATTTAAAAGCAAAGCAAAGCAAAGCATTGGTTTTCTTGCGACTTTATATTTTGTGGCAATATTTTCTAGGATACTTGGAGAACGAGTATAGATAAAATTCTCCAACAAACCCTATTTCATTTTTAATGCCAAATTTCGTGGACTGAGAAAAGTTTACAGAGATTTATTTTTGGCACTTTTTATGCGAGATTGCCGATGCTTAAAATTCTAAATGTTCCTTAAATTAGCTGAAATCAAAAGTGATAAGCAATTTGCATAAATTTTCTAAAACTCTAAACTTATTTGCCAGAAAAATCCCTGAGGAAAAGTGAATTTGGAAATAATAAATTACTGGCATAAATCTTGTAAATTATTGCCTTCTCTGGCATAATTCTGGTTCTTTTTAAGTAATAAAGGCTATTGTAACGAATCCAAAAAATAACTGTAGTCCTCAAATTTTGCGAAGAATAGGAAATTATTATTAGAGAAAAAAAGGTAAAAATATATCTTGTTAACATTTTCATATTTTTCCGCCGGATGCCAAACTTTTTTTCGACGATTCTCAGATGGCACCGTAAAAATCCATGGAGAACAATATTTTCAAAATTTTTTTGAAATTATTTCACCGAATTTTGCAATCAAATGTTCAAAATGACATGTTAACACTTAAATAAAACAAAAACATATAATTCGAATCAGATTCCTACGCGCCTCCTGAGGGTTGCATGAGGTCAGTAGAGGCACTTTGAGGACTACCAATTTATGTTTATTAGATATCTCCTGTCGATAACAAGCTTTTCAATAGCAAACATATCCCTTCAGCTGTAATAATAAGAAGTGCTTCCTAAAAATACGCGTAATTTTCTTTAGGTAGATTCAACGATGATTTTTCTTTCCAAACTATATTGTGTAAATCTGATACTATATTTAAAATGTATTTACGATCTAACCATTTTCATAATTAAAAATCTAAATCGATCGTTAAATCTGCCTTTCTCGATTATTTCACAAAAATGTTTGCTTCCATGCGATTGAGCACCTCGTAGAACTTTGTAGTCCATTATCAGAACCTATCAATCTTTTCTTTATCAGAACCTTTATCTTTATCATTCAATAAATAATCGGTATTTCGAATGTATTTTTTACTAACTCTTTTCTTGGATCCGATTAGCTCACATTTCATAGCGAAGGCAGCACCATCACTCATGCGTATCATTTCGTAGACTGCTCCAAATCCGCCTTTTCCAAGTAGTCTTATAGTCTAGAATTTTATATTGTCCAGAAAAAAAAATCAGCGAGTTTATCATTTTGGAATCGGTTTTATTTCCTTTTCGCGTTTCGAATGCATACTGGCTATTGCGTCAAAAAACTTTAAGTAAAACTACCTGATAGTTTGATTTTTTCGTCCTAATAATTTCACCGAATTGCGGCAATTTTATATCCAATTTTTCAGAATCGCTCATATCTGCAAAAATTCACCACTAGTCACCATATATCTTTGAATAAGATCTAATTCTTTGCAACACATTATAAATTATAAATTTCCTTCTTGCATTATTTCAAAACAGTGAAACGGAAAGGTACTATTCGATCATTATTAATTCTTTGGAGATCCCATCTGCTGTTTAACAATTTTTATTATTTACGGATAACTATTTTTCCATGTATAAGAACAAAATATGTTTTCAGCTGAACATATTTCGAAAACTTTTTTTTCTCTCACCATTTCTGGTTAGGGCGCTCTACTGGCTTTCGATCGGCAAAATTTTCCAGAAATTCTTTTGTAATAGGAATGTATGTGACCCAACAGCCCCAACAGCCCCATTCGGGCTTTTGAAAGATTTATTTCTTTGGATATTAATACCGAAATGAAGCATTAACCCATTAAGAAATTCTATTTTTTCCTTCTGAATAACTTTGTCTTTAATTTATTAATTTTATTAAAATAAAAAAGTGGAAAATTTTGAGATAAAACAATGTTTTAGATTTCAGAATAAAGAGAAAGGTAATGGTCCTTGAAAATAAATCTCAACAAAACAAAAAATAAATAAAAGTAGGATAAACGGCATTCGATTTATAATGAATAGCAAAAGATCCCATTAGTAAAAATGAAAAAATCTAATGAGCCGGGGAAATGGAAGGAAATTTAGAGATATTTAAAGATTTAGCCCAAAATAGTTCTTGTATGGCTGGAAATCTAAGCAAAAATATTCCAACAACGAAAAAAAACAATTACAACTTATAATATTTCACAAGAAAATTGAACCTATAGTTTAAATGTAAATTACAGGCAAATTACCCTTTCCTTTCAAAAATGTAGCGTTCTTCATATCAATTCTAAAGGTTTCGATTTTCCTAATCTTATTATTAATGGCAATATAATCAGTAGAGTCTGGCATATTTCCGATCTTCGTATAATCGTGAATCTCGATTTCGACCCTCGCTGCAGGACCGTGGTAAAGAAATCCTCAAAGATGCTAAATTTTATTTTTCGTTCATTTAAGAACAAAACTGAAGATTTTCTTATCAAAATATACAAAGCGTTCGTTCGGCCACTTCTTGACTACAATACTACATACAATACTACAATACTACATGCTACTCCACGAAATATCGTAAATTAATTAAAATAATTGAAGTAAAATAATCGATAGAGTAGCGCTCTGGACAATGATGGAATGTGACGGTGCCGCAGAGAAGATCATTCGGCTCATAAAGACATTTAATCAGCATGGCACACAGATCTCTTTTTGGGGAACTAACAGATTGCTTCGAAATAAGAGTTGCTGTCCGTCAGGGCTCCTTTCTTCTACAGTATTCAACTATGCGATAGACTGAATAATGAGCACTTCAAAAATATTTTATAAGGCGCTTCTCTCCTAATTGCAATTTTAATAAAAGAAAACTTCTATAGTGTAACCTGGATTCTCTGTTAGTTCGTCGAATTAAACAAGATTTAATTTACACTTATAAGATTTTCTATGGTTATGTTAAATTAGATTGTTCGAAATATTGTAATTTTAGGTTAAATTTAAATCCAACAAGAACTAAATCCAACTAATGGACTAAAATTACTAAAATTTCTGTGTAAAACTAAACTAAAGACTCATGATTTCTTTATTCGTAATATTAATTACTGGAATAAATTACCGAATGATACAGCTTGTGCACCATCCTTAGCTATCTTTAAAAAAAGATTAGATAATATCATTTATGGTGTTATTTAAAAAATTCCCGTAATGCCGGAAATGTGAAGTCTCGATTTTTACCATCCGATTATAGTTATTTCGAATTGTACTATATTATATTATTTTGCAATTTTCTCTCTATTTCATCTTTAAATTTATTTTATTATTATTATTTTTTTATCATTTATTCTTATTATTTATTATTTTAACTGTTAATACAAGCACATGGCGTTTGCGCCCTGCTTGGCTGCTTTTCAATAAATAAATAAATAAAATCTTTTCTGATTCAAAAAAATATAAATATAAACAAAAATAAACCGTAAAATTTAATAAAATTGCTAAAATCCACCAATCCATAAACAATTTAAAGTACTTAATGATATTCTTATTTTATTTTGTCAAAAATTTCGTCATCGTTCGGTCGGATTGTTTCATTTAAAAAAAAAAACGCCTAAAATTTATCGAAAATTTTTTTGAAAAATTTTCAATTAATAAATTATTTGAAATGCTTGATTTTGTTATTATAAACAAATAAAACTGAATGGCTCAGTGGGTTACTCTCACCTCGTAGCACCAGCAGTTTTCCACCGCTGGCATAATTATATTGTTTAGGACTCATTCTCTAAGTGATGCTAGCCGCTCATTCGCATTTTTATCGCCAAATAATTCCTTATGCAATCTTGCCCAGTTGATTTTATTTATGTATTTATTTATTGAAAACCAGGCAAGCCAGTTGAGCGAATTTAAGCTAAAAAAAACAATTTACTCAAAATTTACTCATAAAAATTTAAAAAAAAGACTGGTGATGTCGGATGCAATCGTTCTCTTTTTCAACTTCTTTGATCATTTTCACTCATAAAAAAATCAAACTGCATTCTGCAAGAAACACATCGAAAAATATTTTTATTTTTTCGCGAATAAATAAATAAATTATTCGCGAATTTAGTAAAAATTTTTATTATGCAAATTCAATATTGTTCAACGAAGGATTGAATCTCTGACCCATAGGTGCGTAACAAAGCAATAATCATATAATACAGCATAGAACTTGGGAAAATTTGGTAATGTCGAGAGATTTCCTGCACTTTTTATGAAAAATTTAATAGATTTTGTCTCATTCTGGCCATAATCATGAACAATTTTAATATTTTTCCGCTTTTATTGCTTTGATATTTTGTTAATTCCGATCGGTTTTTTATACAGTGGGCTATTGTCCAAGCACATGGCAATATACATGCTTTGCTTAGATTTTACAACGGAAATAACGAATTGAATTTTATCATCGAATTGTCAGTTCATTAACCAAATTTATCTTTTTCCTAGTATAATAATTTAATATTTAAATATATAAATAATATTATTCATTGAAATTAGCATCAAAAAATATATGAAAGCAACAGCATTAGGCGTTTTTAGAGTTAGTCGATTTTAGAGTTATTGCGAATATTGAAAATGCTTTCATCGGTACCGTATGCGTTTGTCGAATATCGTTCATCGCTGCCATTTTCATCACCGAATTCCTCAAAAAAAAATTTCAGCACCTTGGAAATTTCTTGTAAAATTTGTCAATCACAATATAAAATTTGAATTTGTGGGTTGGAGGAAGGTAGGTCATTGCCCAAGCACATAGATTAGTTATTTATTTATTTATACTAAAATTCTCATAGAAAAATAATAACATTATCAATCGATGGAGAATCTGTAAATTCAGCAGTATCCAATGTATATTCACTGAGGTCCGAAATAATTTCAGCAGTAAAAAATCTTGTTTCACTCGAGTTCATCGATGATGTGGTAATATTCACTGTAAAAAAATAAATTTTTTTGCATTAGCAAAGCTTCTGAGACTTTGTCCGGCAAAATTTCGCAATTTACAAGTGATGGAACCGATGTTCGGGTATATTATATTTATTACTGAAAACGAATAATTTTAGAAAATTTCACTTTATAGCGAAATGATTGTTTAATTAAAATGGATACTTACGTTTGCATTGTCGAACGAACAGTTTAATTAAAATCTGAAAGAAGTTCCACGAAGTGATAAAAAATTGCGTAATGCGTCGAGTCGAATAGTTCATAATAATAACAGATAAAAATCTCTACGCTTAGTCATGTAGACGATCAGAAAAACTTGGAAACACTACTTTGAATCTAAGATAGATCCAACATTTTTTTCCATTTATATGGACAGATTTGGCCGAAATCACAAATTTAGAGGCAGAAAGATTCGCATTCCACAGAATTGCATTACAATTTTGCAATGAATTTTTAAATAATATTACATTTCTAATTGCGGTTGGAAATTCATACAACGAGTAAAACTTTCCTTTCCAGAATAATGTGCATTTCATGAGAAGTTTTTTTGGTTTTGATCGGAAATTTATCGCTGAAATCTGAAATTTTCTTTTTCACAGATAAATTAACAAAGATTTAGGGTTACGAAAAAAGTGTTTGAAAGGATTTTCAAATAATTTAATTTTTAAACAAACATTTTGTCGAAATTTATTTTTCGTCTTCCAAATGTTATTTCCTGCCGAAAGGAATAAACTATAAATAATTACTAATTTTCTATACAATGGAAATGCAATTGCGAACGCCAATTTCATATGAAATATCGTGAAAGCAATAAATGGCCAAAAACAAAAAGCAATTTTCGATTGGAAGAAGGATTTCTGAAAATTGCAAATTTCCAACAAATTTTTAGTCCATGAATTCATTTGCTGGAGAATTTCATTTATCACTGCGCACTTAATGACAAATGACGCAAATGAGAGAAGTTTAAATCTTGAAAAAAATGATGTTAACGGCATTGAACCTTAAATTCGGTCTGTTAGAGGTATAGGAAAATAAGTTTTTTACTATTTTGTGGCGAATGTTCATTTTACAATGGAAAGGCTCGATTGAATATCCGAGAAATCTTATGTCGACTTATCGACGCTATAACTGGCGAGAAAATTCGAAAGAACTTCGAAAGGCAAAATTCTAACTGATAACTGCGTAAATCTGCTGATAAAATTATATTCGATCATTTCTCTGACTCGATCAAAATAATTTCGAAACATTTCGAAAACCACCGAAAGTGGAAATTTTTGCAAAAAAAATAATATTTCTTTTTTCATATTTCAATTATAATAATGTCAAAGCTTAGTCGAAGTTGAGTTTTAAAAGCAAAAGCCATTTGTTGCTCACAAGCGCCATCCTTTGAGAACGAATTGGAGGATATATCTTCGCTCGTCCTTTTTTTATTCACTGCCTATAACAGCGATATTTGTTGTTAGCAGCATTAATAGCACAGTGCATGTCATTTCAACTCAGTTCGAATGAATGAACAACTAAACAATTTTAATTATTTGCATAGCCGACGGCGAACTTCAAAAATTGATTTCTACCCGGCAACTGCAGCAAAGCTTCCTCGTAAGGGGTTTCAGAAAGATCCAGTCGCAAGTTTACGTCATCACGTAACTAAGAGCTCACTGAAGACTTTAAATGTTTAAATGCTAAGTGTTGTGAAATACTCGTTTAATTTATTTTACTTCTTTAAATTAATTTAAATGTTTTAAAAAGAGTTATCACATGCCGGTGACTAAAATTGAAATACTCTCGAGTTACATGATGACATACGAATGTTATTCTCTGAGATTATTCTTAAAAATCGGCGGTTCAAGTGATCAAATTAATAAATTTAATTCAATGGAAAGATAAGTTCTGCTTTTTTTCGTTAATTTAATTTAATTTAAATTTCTTTCTTTATCCCATAAGAGCTTCTTCAATAAAAATTTTGGTACATCGCGACGTAATTCAAAATTTTTTCATAGATTGCCCTCCAACTTTATGCAAAAATATCTATAAATATGTATTGAAATATATATTGACACTACAAAACACAAAGTAAATTAAAACTCGTGATTGATCGAGATGCCCTGAGGCAACAAGTCAACAGTTCAACAAGTCGACGATATGCCGTGCGAAATTCCTAAACGAATCCATATCAAACATTTAAAACAACTTTGAGATTCAAAAACCTTGCAGAATTTGCTGAAAATATTCTGTTTAGCCGATGATTACAGTTCCATGTTTATTGCTATAATTGCTATCATAAGACTTCCATAAATAGTTTGATAAGATTCTGATTATATCTGTCAAATGTAAATATTATAAAATGTTGTAAATATTATAAAAAATATTAAGTGTAAATATAAAATTTTATTGCAAATGCAATTGATATATCGATATATCAATTTGAGAAAATCTTGAGGCAAATTTGAGAAATTCGATAATTACAATAAATAGATTTCTGAAGATTTGCCTGAAAATTTGCCTGAAGATTTTTTATTCTATATAAAAACTCTGGAATATTTGAATAGAAATTGCCTTGATTCGGTAAAATACGCCTCGATTATTTCTCTTAGAATTTTGCTCTCAATGAATATAACTTAATGTGGACGACTATAAAACTACAATAGTGTCTGAAGATATCCAGGTAGTAAAAGACTTTTCAGAGCAAGTTGCTGGTGGATTAAAATTTAAGAATATATATTAATAAGAATATAAGAGCTCAGGCGTTTTCTCAAAAATATGCCACTCGATCATCGTTATTCCGATCAAGTGTATTATGAACAGAAATTTATTACAACTTTCAACATACAATATTTCTATTTTTTAGTGAAATCGAAAAATACTCCAAAATTTAAAGATTGTAAAACGTTGAAATTTTATTACTTTACAATTATTTTAAAATTTGGAAGCTATTTGCATTCTATGAAACAATATTTATAATTTTGTCTTGTCTAATTTATCTAATTTTCTTTATAAAAATTCTTGACGAAAATCCATAGTTATTAGCTTTTTTATTTCTATTTAAAAATTTATTTTATTTATTTATTTTATTTCCATTTAAATTTACAATCTATAATCAATGGTTAAGAAAAAAACTACATTTATTTAAGGAAGCCCAAAATGGCAAAATTTACCATGATTATATGATAAAAAAATATAGAAGTTATATGAATTCAACTATTTTGCAAGTTTCAAAAATGAAAAAGACAACAAAGAAAAAAATGTAGATAAAATTAAAAATAAAATTAAAAATATAAATATTCCAATTGATGCCAGTCGATTACCCCTTAAAGTCCGTTTGTTGTTATATCCCCGTTACATTCAAGGAACTTAGGAGAATCTTTGCGAAATACAAGTAATGGTCGTTCAAATCCTAAAACGCACAAATAAACACAAATTTAAATGATTAAATTTAACTGAAAACTGATTTAACTAACTGAATATCTATACTTTTAATTATCATTTTACTGCCAAAACTCAAAAAATTATTCATAACCTGGTGTCTTTGCATTTGGAATGCCCAAATATTCATATTTTTTGAATCCAACTTCATTAATCAAATAATCTTTGAATTTGTCTGGAAAAAGAACAATAGACTTATAATTGACCATCATTTCAGGCTGAAAACATAAAAGTTAATCAATATTTCTGAAAATAAAATAATTCCATGCAAATCTAGCGACAAAAATGGATAAATGAAATTTGGATGATGAATGATCAAGAAATATAAAACCATCAATTTGGCGCGTTTTTTATATGTATCAAAACTTTGTGGCTCGATAATGAATAATCCTCCTGGTCGTAGTTGTACGAATGCTCGCCTGAAAAATCGCTTTAATCCATCATCTCCCCAATTCAAATGAATCCATTTAGTGATGCTCAAGGCCAGGATAACATCATACTCTTCTTTGACCTAAATTGAACAATGATTGTGGGCCAAACTATTGCAAAGAAAAAAGAGATTTATTTGCTGATTTCAGCTAAAATATTCAGAAACGATAACAATAGTGAAAGTAGAAGAAAATATTTGGTACGGTCCAAATGAATTTTTTTCTCGTAAAAATTTTTCTTTTATATCTCAGTTTTGATTCATCTTTAATCCTGAAATTGATCATCAATCTATGAAAATTTGAGGAAAACCAATCACTTCATAATCTTTTCATTCTTGAATAACTTCATTTTAAAAAAATTTTCATATTTTGAATTCAAATTTTTCGCACAATGAACCAAATAAAATGCATTTTATTAGTTATTACTTACATGATCTAACAAAGCATCATTTTTTAATACATAGTTTTCGCGACGGAACCAAATGTTGTCGGGAAACTTCGTAGAAAATGATGAAGTCGATGACTGATCGAAATGGGAATAAAATGAAGATGGGAATGTCCTCTAAATAAAAGAAAAATAAAATATTTTTAAGAGAATAAAAAATATCGATTCTCAATGAAATAAACTTTTCATTCCTTTTAAAATGAATTACTTTTAATTTTTGGCCTGCAAGAAATAATACAAAAATAATACAAATAATACAAAAACTAAAAAGAAAAAGATATCAAAGAAAAAATTGTCCAGAAATCTTTTATTCTCATTCCTATTCTCATTAACTAATTTATTTTTAATATTCAGTAAGCGTAACAATTTTAGACATAAAGCCTTAAAAAATAGAAACGCCTTAGTATTAAGGCAAAACACGGAATAGTGCAAGTCACAAGACGAATCGCATTTTCTAAAATCAAGTTTTCAAATACCGCTTATAAGCAAAAAAGAAACCAAATTGCTAAATATTAATACTCTTGCAATAAAAAAATAAAGAAATCGTTAAAATTAGGAGGAACCTTGACGTTCTCCTTGCAATAATGTCGAATATTTTTTCGTGCAACACCAATCAAATGTTCATCGATGTCGATTCCAATAATACGCCTCGGCTCAAAATCTTTCGCAATGGATAAAGTAAGAAATCCCACATTACATCCTATATCTAAAACAGACTTTTTTTCGATCCATTCTTTCCTTAACAATGCCATTCTCGGATCAGCTGTTTTTCCTAATCTGCTTCCATAATACCGGTCGTAATTGCCATAGCGATATCTATAACCAATAAAACATAATAAAATAATAATAAATCCATCCGAACATACGAATATTTAAGATAGGTCAAATTACATAAAGTGGTTGGAATTACTATTATTTAGATCGTACCTCCCCTTTTTTTGACTTTTGGAAATAGAAGAATTGCCACAACTTGAAGCCTGATCTTTATTGCGATGCTGCGCTTCCAACTATAAGAGATCGTTTTTTATTCAATTTTGCATAAAAGTAAACTGCATAGTTTATGAAGGATAATCAGTAACTCGGCAGTGTTTATAGATTTTAAAAAAAATTTATATGATTCAGTAAAAATATAAGTAATAAATTGGAAAATAATAGCAGATAGCTAGAAAACATCATAGAAAATGTAAGAAAAAATTCCACACGACAAATTTTAAATTATTATCCTAAATTATTTTAAATAATATAATAATTATATTATTTAAAGTAATATTAGCCTTTATGTATATAATATATTTAATAAATTTATTAACATTATCAGAAGAGCACTGTGAATAAGTGAAATGTTCTGTTTCACTAGAAATTGAAGTAAAATTACGATTTGGTATTCCTCCGTTCTCGCAAATACTATTTTGCTTGGATCTAAATCATCAATCAAATCATTTTAAAATAGAAAATCGATAAAATCGATAAACGAAAAAATTTCCAAATAATACCTTTTTATTCCTTTTTTCACAGCAAGAATACCAGAATTGATCTGGTCGACTGATCCAATCATTAATTTTGTATCACTCCTTTTATATTGAATTAAACGTAGGTTGCTAAATGAGAAAAGATGCATTAAAGATTTTTGTTCGGAGAAAAATTTAAAAATTTAAAATGAATGCGAGGACTTATTTTAATTAAGAACGGCTTGAATTATAAGAAAATGATAAGAATTATCAATTTAACATTTCAGTTCCAGTTTTTCATTAGTAAATTAATGAATGAAGTAATAACAATTAATAATAATGATAATAATAATAATAAGAGAAAAAATAAAAAGTTGATCAAGAACAATAAACCAAAAATTTCAACAACTATGTAATCAAAAATTCACATTTACTCGAAAAGAGAACTGAGGTTATTCTATCAGAAGATAGAAATATTACTAAGAGCTTTATTAGCAAAGTATTAATATTAATATCTTGCTTATCTTTACATCGGATCTAATTCCACTAGTGACTAGAGGAAGATTTTCGAAATCTCCCAAGCTGATACTACATGCTAGAAAGTAACTATAACTGCACCATTTTCCATGCTAATCCCCCACCAATTAAACGCTTTAAACGCAAAAATGGAAAGTTACAAAATGCTGATTGCTATTTTTAGCTTCACAGCTTTTTTGGAAATTTAATTCGATATGAACGAATACGAAAACTCCAAAATAACAAAAAATACGAGAATAAAAATAAAAAATACCGCATTCGAAGTTTTCTTCAAAACTTTTAAAGAAGAATTTGAGGAATAAATCGATTCGTTTCATAATTTAATAAATTTATCGAACTAATAATAATAATTAAATGATAAATTAAATGGTTTTTATGGAATTGGATATCTTTTAAGTTTGTTTGCTCTAATATCGAATAAACAATATAAAAATAATTTATAATACAATAATACAAAAAAAAATGAATAAAATAAGAATGAAAGCTATATCACACAATCAATATTTATCTTTATTTATTTTTAATATTTTTTAATTAAAATTTAAAAAAATTAAAATTCTTCCTTAATAAATTAATAAGTCGTCAATTTTAAAAAATAACCGTAGCCAAATTTTCCATTCTGGATTTTGCCATACAAATATTAAAAATTTAGTAGCTAGATACCACAATTATTGCTGCAGTCAAATTTTTATGTAATTGAACTGAAAACTCCACAAGTTTCCACAAAAACAGCCATTTCAACCATTTCAAATTATTACTAAAAATTAAAAAAATTTCACATTCATAGGGCGAATTTCACGTTCGTAATAAAGTTGAAAATCTGAAAAATAGATCTGAGAATAAGAAAAGCATTTTTAAATTGCGTAAACCACAAAAAATATTTCCGATGTGACAATCACTGAGGACGTTTGCTAACCCAGTTAATTGGTTTACATAAATAAATAAATTCACCATTTGGTTCATTTTCTTGAAGTGTAGCCAGATAGATCGGTGTTACAGCACCTTCTTCTATCGTTAATGTACCTTTATGACTTGTCATATCAGTTTTAACATAACCAGGACAACAAGCATTCACAATAATATTCCTTGCAGCCAATTCCTTTGCTTGAATAAACGTTAACGCAATTAAGGCTGTTTTCGAGAAGGAATAAGCAAATTTTGGAAAACCTTTCTCGCAACGATTATTATGAATGCAAGCTTGCTCATAATCTTTGATAATGTTGTCAATGTCGGCTGTTGTAAGGTTTGGAGCTGTAAACCTTCTGATTACTTCATCACTATAACGATGATCAAGAATACCCATTTGACTACATACATTCACCACTCTCCCTCCACTTCGAATTAGTGGGAATAGTATATCACAAACTTTTTTTGTACCATAATAATTGATACCAATTGTAGTTCGAGCTTGTAATTCGGCTGGTTCACTAGCGTCATTTTTGAATGCAAATCCAGCATTGTTAATAAGAACATCGAAACCGTCGTGTTCTTTTTTTAAATAAACTGCAAAATTATCAATGCTCTTACGATCAGTGATATCAAGTTGGTGATAACGGATTTTGTGCTTTTTTTTGTCGTCTAATTCAGAGACAATTTTCGCAAATGATTCCTTTCCAAGTTTCTCATTTCGCGACGTTAAATAAATCACTCCATTCGACAGTTGTTGCGCCAAACCTTTCACTATTGCATAACCGATTCCTTTATTTGCGCCAGTAACGACGAATATACGACTTGCTGACATTCTGTAATTCTTTATTCTTAAATTTATGTTTAAAAATAGATTGTTAAATACGAAATAACGAAGCATAGCGAATTGGATATCCTATGAAAATATTAATTTAAAGAAATTTAATTTAATTTAAATTCACTGTACAAATAAAAAAGATTGCTCAAACTATTCCAATATTCCAATACAAAATCACTTTATTCAACCTTCAGTGAAAGATATAAAAGATAAAAAGCCAACAACTTGCCATATTAACCTAAAAAATTTACAAATAGACACTAATGGAATTGCTCGCGATGATAATTGGTAAAAGAGAACTGAAATATTTAATGTCGATTTATAAGGATCATCAACCTTAATTTAAATAAATTTATCCAGAAAAATAATTTCAATAACTTTCAAATAATTTTAACTTTCAAATACAATTTTAAATTTCAGAAAAAAACCAAAGAAAAATATTCAATAAAATCGTCAAAAAATTTTTCAGAAATAAATAAATTGGATAATTTTTAAAAAAAGAGAATGCAAATTTTTAACTCGGTAAATGAATGAAAATTTTTCTGAAACTTCCATTAAACTTCCATTAAATGAATGAATATTCAAATTTTCACGGATAAATTTCTGCTCGAAAACTTAAAAAGAAAGTCGACTGCAAGCGAACCACGAAAAGCGTCGTTACATTCCATAACGCAAACTGGCGTATTTGTTGGGCAAATGTAAAAATCCTTGTCGAAAACCATCCTTCTATCGTCGTTTAAAGTGGCGTCCGAATAGAAAACGGAATTCAGTCTAAAACTACAAATAACTAAGAACGACTGTGGGCGCCTAAAACGACTGTCGGCCATTCTTGAACGCACTTTTCGCCGCCGAATTTCCAGTCGTCCGAACGAACAAATTGCACGTCTCATTTGAAGTGAACTCAGCGGCACGTGAAAGCGGAAACGAAAAAACAGAGATTTGAAATTTAAGATAATCTTTTTTGCACACAAATCGACCGCATAGCAGTGAATATTTCGTTAAAACAGCAATTTAGAAGATTTTTAAAGTAAAAAATAGTATTTTAAAAATACGTTTTTTGGCAAAACGTAAAGTTTGAAAACTTGAAAATTATCCGCGAAAAATTATTAAATATAAAAAATTAAGAGAAATCATTTTGAAGAGAAATTTTTGCGATACAATTTGACGATAAAGAAGAAGTCCATTTAGAAATCCGTAGAATTCGGGAGAAGTGGATTCCGAGAAGTGTTTGCAGCTGCTTGTTAGCAATCTCTCCGACTATTAGTGCATATTCTGCTTCCGAGAGGAATCGAATTAGATTTTGAGGTGTGGTGGTAAGTGGTGTATATCTGCCTTAAATAGGAAGTAGTACGGAAGGTATGGTGGGATTTGGAAAGTGTGGACTGGAGGAGGCTAACGAGAGCGAAGCAGTTCTCCTGACGAGGAATAAGGGGGAAGGAGTCGCGGCGAGAAAAAACGGATTGTGGAGGGAAGGGATGTTTTTTCCGGACATATAGGCGATAATATGTTGTTATTTCTTTAATGAATCTCTTAGGAATTACGAAAATCATTGCCGTCAAATTGCACTTAAAAGGAGAGAAAAGAAATTTACAGCTAAACTATTTCTAATCAACAGTATTTGAGAATTCTTTGCTTTACAAATAAACTCTTCCTTTGATTCGTTTGCTTGAAATATAACCAAATAGATATATTCCAAACTTTCTCTATTCCTTTTAATTTGTTTCTCCTAAAAGAATTTGTTTTTTAAAGGCCCTCACCATTATAGGTTGGACGCGCTCCACTGGCTTGTCGCACTGGACAAATACGCCAGGGAGTCCCTTGGCGATATAAACCCAAGAGAGTCGCCTGGATTTCTGAATAGCTTTACTCCTGCGGAGAGTGGAACCGCAGCATTGGCGCTACGAATTGAGCAACAAGTGCACTCCTTCTTTTAAAAATTTATGTTATTTCTTACGCTTTTACATAATATCAATCTTTTAAATAAATATATAAAAATGTAAAAAACTTTCCAGTAGAAAACTATTTCGCAGATTTTAATATAAATTCGAATAAGGTACAACAGATAAGAGAAGAGTGAAACGAATGGTAATTATTTAGCTGTAAGTGTCGCAATTTTGACCTCAAAGGGATTGTTTGCATCACGGTGGAAAACTGACGTGGTCTGAACCTCGTTTTCGTTTTAGTCAATGATCTTTCAGGTTAAAATTTGGTAATATTGGCGTTTGTAGATGGTTTTATTGTTTGTTTTTGTTGTTTTTAGCTATTTTATTTCCATTTTAGCAATTTTTTACTATTTTGGTTGTTTCGTTTTCAAAAATAAATAAAAATTAACGATCTTCGTTTTTTAAAAAATATAATTATTTTAATAAATAATTATTTGTAATATTTTTTGTAATATTTTACATTTATATAAATTTTGAAAAATTTATTCATTTTATTTATTCATTCAAAATTTATTCATTTATTTATTTCATTTAAATTTGATCTTTTAAATCAATTTTTAATTTTCTTTTAACAGATACCTCAGTTTCTGATTTTATTGATTACACTGATTAATAGGTTGAAAAGGTTTTAATTGTCGACTTATTGTTATACGTCTGTTGATTTATTTCCTCGTTATGGTGGTTCTGTCGATTCTTTTGCATTTTGCATTTTGCTGAGATAGCAGTTAGTGTTTTTGTCATTATTTTGATTCTCGATGATTCGCTGCATTCTCCTTTCGGCGACTTCTCCTATCTGTTTAGTCAAAAACGGATGGAAAGGAAATTTAGTTCGTTAAAGAAATAAGTAAGACAAGTGGGACACTACTGGGAATATTTTCGAAATATGAATTCTATGAAATAATTCGCATTGAAATTGAATTCTTTCTAGTTGCTTAATGCTCTCTTCAATCTTTTTTGCGTTGCCATTAAGTCTTATCTCTTTTGTTATATTTTTCGATGTCCTCTTTTTCCGTCACCATCATTCGTCCACCATTCCCTCTCCTTATACAGTTATCCCAGCAGTGAGCAGAAAACGCCTGCATGAAAGGTATTTTTAAAAAACTGACTAAAAGAGAAACCCTTGCTAACAAAGGGTAAGCAATTTTTGGAAAAAATGTCTCAAAATTTATGAAAACGAGGAGAAATATTATGTTATAGTGAGATATTGTATCTTATGAAGGGATTTTAATAGCAGATCCAGTAGTATAATGGAGTTTTATTTGATGTTAAAGATCCAAATGAAGCCTGAAGATGGGAATGTTGGAAGATAATAAGAGAATATTAAAATTTTAAATTTTACATTTCAGAGAGTGTTAACTTGAGCGATATGTGGTATTAAGTTAATATAACAGTTTCTGAGGATTAGATATTGGATTTTTAAGAAAGTACCACAAATGCGTTGTAGAAAAAAGTGCAGCGAGGTTTTTTTAAATGAAATAACGGAATATCGATGTTAATTTGTAGTGCACAGTGAGGTTTAATTAGATATTCATAATGGTTGTTATTAAAGGCCCAAAATCGTGTTCGAGGAAAGTAAAGTGGTGTAGAGTGATATGTAAAAAATTAGGCAATGATTGGCAAAGGAAACGAAATTTAAGAAGATATTATACGCTGTGATAAAGAATTTTGATATATTTCATTTCATTGGACTTTAGGAGAAGGAGGATATTTAATGGAAGGATATTAAAGAGAGATGAGGAAATTTTTCTTGATATATAATACTCATAATATAGAGAATACTGAAGGATTTCAGTTCATAACGACAGGTCCATTTTTCTCAATTTGACAATGTAGCCTTTTTCTGGCCCAATATATTATGTTACCTTGGGGTCCAAAGCAACCATTGTGTAGAATGTTTAAAATTGTGTCGAAATTTCGAAATTTGTTCTTATTTTATATGATTCTTCAATTTATCTTCTGGTTTTTCTTAATAGTTTTATGGAACACATCCGTATCAAATTATAAGAAAAGTTGTACTAATGAAATCTCCGTTTTACGAAGGTTATCTCCTACTTTATCAGTAACTTCAGAAATTTCGCTTTACAACAGTTAAAATTTAGTCACTGAGAGCTTTCTGTATTATGACATGGATTATACTTTTTTTTTTTTAATTGAGATTCATTGGATCGACTTACACTGTTGACAGAATAAATTTTGAAATTGGAAGGACTGAGACAATTAGGCAATGATTGGCAAAGGAAACGAAACTGAATGTTGAAGAGAGGGATCTTAGAAAAGAATTAACCGGTAAATTAGAGATAATATTCGAACGAATACACATTATTAGAATACACATTATTTCGAATTTTCATGTGTCAAAATCACTGCGTGTTAAATATATTTTATTTATTTCTTGTCTTCGTTTTCTTTTGTGGTAATCAAATGGCAATCATTATTCGTTTCGATTCGTTTCCAAATAAATGTATAGCATCAATAATTCTGGTTTGCCGACCCAGCATCTGACACTGTTTTTATCGGTCATCTAAGTAAGATGATTATGTGATTCAGTTCAGAAGATTATTTCTGGCCAAGATATCCAGTTGTGGACTGTGCCATACAATATTGATGATCATATATTAATGAAAAGTATGGTGTATGGTGTTCTAGCACCAGTTGTCACGAACCAGAAATCGATATTATCGAACTACTTGTTCTCTTGGAAGTTTGAGAACGAGAAGTAAAAACCTGTCGATAATTATTCGGCAAAATATTCTCGTAATTAAATGCAATGTTTTAACGTAAAATCATGTCTTTTCCTTTTAAATTTAGCATTCTTCCTGCCGCTTCTTCGGGCTGTGGGAAGTAAAGTATAATGCAAGGAGCACAGAACTAGTAAGGAGCTGCTTTTTCACGCACTATTTTTTAAACTATTTTTTAAAGAATTTCACAATTATCAGAAAAAAATGTTAACTGAGTACTGACCCATCCCAACAACTAAAAAATCTAGGTGATCCATTTGTATCGCCGAACTTATTGGTAAAAATTTCTAATTGCTCCTCGAAGCCAGTAGAGTTTGCCTAACCAGAAATGGTGATTTACTCAGCGATAAATACAAATGGATCGTCATTTTCATCATTTACCTAATATGCTAACAAAATTTTAAAGTTCAATCTGTTATTAAAAAAATATAAACTGTTGTAAAGCTATTTGCAAATGAAGTTCTATTTTAATTTTACGAAATTTTATAACATTATAAATCCTGTATTTTTCTGTAAAAGTTTAATTTTATATTTGTTTACAATTTTTCATCGTCGTTTCTCCATTTGTTTGAAAAATTAACCGTTTCTTTACGTTTTTTCCTTCAATGATCAACAACTGCAAAATATTATTAAAATTTATCGTATTATTAACTGATTTTTAATGAAATTTTTAGAACCACGAGAATTCCAAAAATGCTCGATTATTTTTTTATTTATTGTTAATTACGGGTACGTTTGCAGGTCATGAAATCATTGATTCTCTTTTTATTTATCTTGGGGGAATATTTGCTCTTCGATTTCGCTTGGAGTCAACAACAGGTTTCTTGTATCATAGTTAAATAATCTATAATACTCTAATATTTCCCCCATTTTTCTTTATAAGTTCAGGATTTGACATCATTTTTTATTAGTAGATTTCACTTTAAATTCTTGTATCATAGTTAAATAATCTATAATACTCTAATATTTCCCCCATTTTTCTTTATAAGTTCAGGATTTGACATCATTTTTTATTAGTAGATTTCACTTTAAACAATGGAGGAATGAATGTAGCTGGTAGATATTTGGCAGACACTAATATGCTAAAGAATTTATTATAACATGAAATTTCAGTTGCATGATAAAAGAAATCCCTCCAACGCCGAAAATCCAAACGCACAAGGTTATTAAATTATTCTTGTATTTTTGTGATATTTGTGGTTTATAGTTTTATTTTCAGCAGACATATTGCAAAACAAATATTAGGCATGAAGAATGAAAAGGTTTAGAAATTTAGAAATAATTAAAAGAAAATTCAGTGTGATGCCCGCGATTCATCTCATTTTTATCCTCAAAATTATTCATTGATAAAATTTATTTGGTCTGACGAGCCAGTTAACCAAGTCTTACTTTAGAAATAAGCGCTTTTAAAAAAAAAATTTGATATTTTATAAATAGATATTGCAGTTCAACAGCAAGCACCTGCGCCAATTAACGATCCTATAAGGCAACATAAACCGGACGATCAACAACAGCAACTACAAAATGCTCAGGAGATTCTTCAGCAACAGCAGCAGCAACAGCAAGCCGGTGGATCGAAAATTGGTCAAGGAGAGAACTACTTGGCCGATGAACCGGAATGTAAAGATGACGTTGCCAAATATTGCTCTCGGCTTGGAATAGACATGAAAAATGATATGATGATATTGGAATGCTTGCAGGAAGTTGGATTCGCAGAGAAACAACCAATTTCTGACCAATGTCAGCATCTTATTTGGCAATATAAGGTTTATATAATCCATTTCAAAATATTTCTCACTTTCATCACATCTTTTTTTCCTTTTAATGGATAGTTTTATTCTAATTTTTTTCCACTGATTTTTGTTTGCAAATATTTTTAAAGCAAGCAATCGAATAATGTTATTGGTATAATTTTTCTCTCTCCATTCTTATTAAGCTTTCTTTTTTACTTTTATTCACGAATTTTTTTAAAATTTATTTAATAAAAGTGTAAAACATTAAATCTTAAGGTAAATTTGACGCAAGATGATCGTGTTAAACAAGCAGTTCAACAGTATTGTCGTGAAGAAATGTCTTCAACAGTTTATGGAAAGGACATGAGTAAATGTACAGGAATTTCACGATCGGGTTACGCGTTGTCGTGTTATCTCGATTTTTTGCATCTTGTATCGAAAACATCAATTTGTTCACAATTTCTGAGTATGTTTTCAGTATTGCCGAATATATTCAGTTGTAGTTGTCCAGCTTTTTTAACGATGTTTCTTTTAAAGTGGCCATGGGTCGATTGGCGATACATGATTATCCTATCGTAGCTCCTTTTGTGGAAAGTTGTAGTGATACGATTAAGAAACTTAATTGTGGGAAATTAACTTTACCATCGCAGCATGAAAAGTCTCGTATGCCTCATTCTCAAGGTTTGTCATTGTCATTAAAATTTACTTTAAATATTCATTTCATTTTTATTTGGAAATTTTGTCTTTTGCATTTGCAAGATTAACATTTTTAAAAATACGAAAAAATTCCAGGAATATTGAACATTATGTTTGATTGAAGTTTAACAGTTTTGGAATTTAATCAAAATAATATCATATATTAAAAAAAAATGATGAAAAACACATATACATTCATATGTATATAACACATTTTTTTTTTATTTTGCTAGGTGCTACATTGGATTGCATCATTCAGAAATTGACGGAATCTTTAAACAATAATGCTGATCTCCAAAATATTGGTGATCAGTGCCGACACCAAGTTATGCGAATTGTTGAATTGCAACAAGAAGATTATCATCTAGATGTACCACTCTTTTTGGCTTGTCGTGAAGACCGTGAGGTTAGTAAAAAAAAATTTTCAACCTTTACAATGTGATATACAATTACCCAAGTTATTTCCAAATTTTGTCCATAATTTTCAGCGTTTTTGTGCAAATGTTATGTCAGGAAATGGCCGAATTTTTGAATGTCTTCTTGCGCACAGAAGTGACCAGCAAATGAAGCCTAAAGTAATTTTTCTTTCCTTCATTTTAGTTTATTCATTATTTTATAATTTCTGCTTTACAAAAATTTTTCAGTGTACAGAACAATTAGCCAAACGTGCGGCATGGATTGGTAAAAATTTCCGTCTTGCTCATCCACTGGTGGATGGATGCGATGCAGAATTGCGCAAATATAATTGTCTTCCTCAACAGCAGTATGCCGCCTCTCCTAACTTCCATCTTACTTGGGTCTTATTGTGTTTAGAAAATGCCCAGCACAGAGAAGATTCCAAATTTTCTGAACAGTGTCGTCATGAAATGCTTAATCATCGGAAACTTATGATGACCGAATTTCGATTGAGCCCTGAGATCGTCATGAGCTGTGCACAGGTTAGTCTCTTCTTTCATTTTTTAATGTTTCGTTTTAAAAGATTTTAAAAAGAATAATTTATTTCAAAAAATTTTGGGATGACTGGAATTTTTCAGGATATTGATGCCTTTTGTAGTCCAAATGGTGATATAGAAGCTGAAGGTAAAACTCTGCATTGTCTCATGGCACATGCACAGGAAAGGGATGAGAAAAAGCGAATTGGGGTGCAGTGTAGGAATGCTCTTTCAACACTTGTGAAAGTAAATATTTTTGCTTTATTTATAATTGGTTTTGATTTGTAATAATGAATATGGTAATGTGATTCACTTGAATTTGCAACATTATTTTGTGGGAAAATTTTGATGCTTAATTTAATTTGAATGATAAATTAGTTCAAATCGCATAATCTTTTCTGGTTAGGGCACATTCTTCAACTCCACCACAGGAGTTGACGCATATTTCGTTATTTGCTAAACCGTGTGATGGTTGGAGTCAAAAGCGAGATGGGCCAATCAAGACCTGGACTGATACGGTAGAAAAGATTTTGAACGTATAGATGGACCAGCAATATATGAACTTAGACAATGGAAAAAGGAATGGATTCCATTACTGTCGACGATGGCATCAGATCGCACAGCTTGGAAGCGTCTTAGCCATTAGAGCCAGCCTGACCAGTAATAATGAGAGCTGTTAGAAGAAGAAGAAGAAATCTGTGAGAGAATGACCATTTAGCCAATTTCCTATTATTGATATTGGTTGATTTTTGCTAAATTTTTTCTGGTTTCTGGTTAATTTTTTCTGGTTAATTTTTTTTTTAGATCGCAGATGTTCCCTCAAATTACAAGGTTGACCCAGTGCTGTATGGTTCTTGTAAATCGTTAATCGACGGTATATTTCAGTATTATTTATCACTATTGTTACTATTATATATAATGAGTCGAAGTTTGGTGGTAACATAGTTGCCAGTGTTATATCTGGAATGAATTGGATTAATGGCTCGCTTGAACCTGTTTTTCAAAAATTCTGCTAATGATTTGTCTGCTAATGATATCTGTACTTCTCAAATCGCCAAGTACTTCCTTGGCAAATGTTTGGTACAAGAATACCAATCAGCAAGGATGAGCGTTATTTGAAAAAAGAAGACAGAAGACTATCATATAATCGGATTCAATTCCTTCTTTTTCGGGTGCAATGGAATTTTTAGCAGGATTAGGTTCACAGCTTAACTATACTTATTTGAGCAACTTGAGAAAACTCTTTTAGATATTAAATTGCATCAACTTCTCTAATTCATAGGATAAACGAGATAAAGGAGAATTAAATTTTCGATATAATTTAGTATTGGAATATTTCTTTCTCTTATTTATTTTCATTATTTTCTTCGAATTTTCTACGGATTCATGAATTGATTATAAATGCATTATAAATTCTTCTGGGATACAAATATTTGAGAGGATTTTATCTTTAGGTGCATGTGCAATGGATGCTTTTTCTCATACTAGCACTTTAAGTTGTCTAATGCGACATATGGATGTAGATATGCCAAAAGAATGTGAGGATCGTTTACTTGAAATCCAGTATTTCATTTCTCGTGATTGGTATACACCAGAACTTAAAGTTTGTCATGATGATGCTGTTCAGAAGTACGCTCATATATTATTTTATAGGCCGTAATATTACCGATACTGTAATTAGAAATTGGATTTTTTGTGATAATTATGATTCTAAAAAATTTTTTACTATTTTTTTACATTTCTTAAGAGGTCAGTTTTAATTTATAGGTGCTCTGCTGATAAAGATTGGTATGTGCAAAATAATTTTGAGAATCGTCCAGAAAATGGTCCATTCGTTCTTGCATGCCTTTATCGTCTAGCTTATTTTGAAGAAAGTTCTGTAAGCTTTTTATGTCTTGGTTTTTTAGTATGATATTTTTATAAGAGTTTTGTGATATATTAAAAAATTCTTTAATATTTTCAAAACGAAAAGTTATAAAATATATTTAGTTAACCCCAGCTTGCGCTTCCAGTGTTAGAAATATATTGCGGACTCGTGCTGTTCGAGTTAATCTTATACCAACTATCGAAGATGCATGTCGTTTTGCTCTGTCGGAATTTTGCTCTTCAAACGTAAAACCATTTGAAGTACGATTTTTTCAATATTTTTATCTTAGTTTTACATTGTTTAAATCAGGAAATTGTTTATTTCTTTAAATTTTTTTTAAAATTTATGTTAAGGAAACTCCAAAATTTCACATGTAATAATGCAATAGTAATGCAATATTGATTTTTCTTTTTTTCTGGAATAGTTTTTATCCAAGCAAAAAGCATTTTGGCAAAACTAAAATAAGGAATCGGTTTCAGGAAATGAAATGCCTACAGGAACATATGTTCAAAAAGGAATTTCAAATGAAATATAAGCAGTGCCACTACGAATTGAGTGAATTCACGAGAATGGAAGCAAAAGACACGGCCTTAAATACAGCATTGACAAGAGCATGTAAACCAGTTATTATGAAATATTGTTCGGTAATTATTTCATTATTTAATATTCTTTATATTCTTTTATATTTAATATTCTTAGTTGCGGCCTGGAGGTTCTTTTCTGTATTGGCCAATAAATTAAGCAAATCAGAAGTTATTAGAAAAGGAGAGGAGTATTTTTTCCCATTTATCGCTCTTTTTTTAACTTTTCGTTTTATTCAATATTTTTTTCTTCTGTTTTTTTTTGCTTTTTTTCATATATGGATGAATTTAAAATGGCATATTCTTGCAGGAATATGCGAATGAAGAAATGGATCACGGGGGTGTAATGGAATGTTTATCTGTCAATAAAATTCAGCCTGAAATGACTTCAAAATGTCGTTCATACGTAAATCATTTCGAATTGGTTGCTCGTCGTAATTATGCCTATAGTTATCGATTTAATGAAGCTTGTGGTAATGACATTAAAAAATATTGCTCACAAGTGGGCAATAATGTGTGAGGATCTAACTATTCATAAATCTTTTTTTTATTTTTTACTTTTTATTTTTTGATTAGTCTTTTCATGATAAGGGTAAAGCCAAAGTGAAATCTGAATAATATACTAGATCTTACTTTATATCCTCAAATAACTCTTTTGGAAGATCTCATCATAATAATTCGTTTAGCCAGTCAAATTAGAAATAGAAATTTTATTAGATGAATTCCCTATTTTGCAAAAGGTTCAAAGGTAAAAAAGGGAAAGAAGAGATTTCTTTTAATCTTAAAAAATAATTCTTTATTTTTACATTTTAGAGCCGATATTATGCGCTGTTTATCAAGTGTTGCATTTGAAAATAAACTTCTAGGAGGCCCCGATTTGGACAAAGATTGCAAAAAAGAATTTAAGAAACAATATATTCAACAGGAAAAGGTTATCTTGTATTTTTAAGATTTATTTATTGATAATTTATTTGTTTTTTTGTACATTTCATTATTTTTTCATTTTTATTGAATATTACATTTTAGTTTGATGACCGATCCCATATGGTTGACGCAGATCCTCACTTAATGAATAAATGTGCAGAGGAAATCGAGCGATTAAAATGCTCTCGTGAAAGCAGTTTTGAAAATATCGTGGAATGTCTTCGAGTCAATTTTGATACATTAAGTAAAATTTCTTAAAAGATTTATTCTCTTTCCTATTACTGAATTATTCATTTGTTCACTGAATTATTTCAATAAATGATAATGTTATTTTAATAAAAGTAATCTTTAGAACCAGATTGTAAAGCTATTATTTTCGATCGCGAAAAAATTGAAGCGGTTGATAATGTTTTAGATGATGAATTACAGGTGAAATTATGTTAAAAATTTGTTTTCCACTTTATCAGCTACTTTTATCATTGCATATATATATATATATATATATATATAAAAGTTAAATGTATGTATTCATTTTAGACACAATGTCGTCTCGATATTGATAAATTTTGTCCCGATTATAAGAGAGAAAACGTTTTGGATTGCCTGAAAAACAATAAGATATTGGGAAGATTATCTTCAAATTGTCAGAAGGTAATAGAGCTGTATGCTTTTTTTTGTCGTTTAGATTACGTAAAATTTTTTAATAAATTTAAATTTGATTAATGAATTGCAGAAATAAATGATATTATGGTTCATTTTCCAATTAGATTTTTTAAATCTCCAGTTAACTCTCTTCGTTTTTAGACAGTTGTAGAACGTCTTCATGAAAAAGTTCGTGATATTCGTCTCAACATTGGATTGTTCGAATCATGTAAGAAGGAGGCTGAACATTAGTATATTTTTGTCATTATGCCATTATTTATTCCTTCACTCTTCTACCATTCACTGTATATCATTCTTTTTTTATCTCTGTCTCATCAATAGTTTAATGGTAGTTTTTCTGAACATTCATAGCCTAAGCAGTTCATTCAGACCGTTTATCCTGATTATTTTTAGTTGTCCTGATGATTATAAGAAAATAAATGATCATCAATATGCGAGGAAAACATTGGAAGGAGTATTAGTTATGTGCTTGCGAACACAGTTTGCTGATCTCCGCGAAGATGTTCATTTCAGTATAAAATGTAAAGACGAGGTATTAATTTTGTTTGTTATGATTTTTTTTCCTTCATTCTTTATTTCTTCAATATTTTTCAAGTCTAATCATTTCACAAGTTCCAGGAGTCGATCAATTATTTTTTATAGATTTCTAAAGTGATATTAGAAAGCGAATTTGATGTGCAACTTGATCCCTCATTATATCGAGCATGTAAAACAACGATACCAAAGCATTGTTCGAATAGCGTTATTGCTCGAGGAGGAAGTTACGAATCTGTTTTAGAGTGTCTTAAAGCTGATTTCAGACAAGGCCTTATTTCTGATGCTGAATGTTCTCGTCAGGTATGATTGATTTTGATATGATTGTTATTGTTTATTTCAACATTATATTTAAAATCTTGGCTTTGTCTTATGAAATAATTCATTGTGTTTTCGTACTGGTTGTTAATGAGATTTTTCAGTTAGCACGTCGTTTGCATGAGTCCTTAGTCGATATTCATCTCGATCCAATATTGCATGAGGCTTGTGCAACTGATGTCCAGCGTCTGTGTAGAGACATTCCTCCTGGTCAAAGCAGGAGTATGAATTTTTTTTATTCAAATAAATAATCTTTCAACTTCATTTTGGATTTATAAAATTTTAACAGACCGATTTATGAAATGATTTTCACTTTAGCTGTATACAATATGCTGTTTAAGAATAAGTCTAAAACGATTCGGCCTTTTAATCCCTATCATTCATTTAAAATAATTATTGAAGGTTCAAATATTTTATATTCCAGTAATAATTTGTTTAATGGATGTAATGAAAGAGTCAAATTTGAAATTGTCGCCTACATGCCAGAATAAATTGACTGAAAGGAACGAATTGTGGGCTAGAGCACACAAAGTATGTATATGTATCGAGTTTTTAAGTTTTTAAGGTCTTTATTTATATTTCGCAAAAAAATAAAAAAATTTTGTCATTATTGATATGGAATCACTAAATGATCACAATAATTTGAATTTTTGTTTTAAGGAATATGCAATGCCACTGCCAGAAAATTTTGCCGACGTTATTGATATTGTAACGAATCATCCTCGTAGAACATCTTTACTCACATGGTTTGCTGCTTTTGTAGTTATTCTTTTTATTGTTGGTTGTTGCTGTGGTCGCGCTTCAAAGAGAATCCACCGTGAACTCAAAAACCGTTAATCTCATTTGCATTTGAAGGCGTAGGGCCTTTTCAAGCCGAAACCGCAATATTTTTATTCCCGCTGAGAAAAAATCGAATTCATTAGATGTGAATAAATATTTTATTATTTATCTATCTGAAAGAAGAAGCTGTTTCTGCTAATGATTTTCACATCTTTGTATTTTTTATATTCTTTTCATTTATATTTTCATTTATATTTTCGTTTTCTCATTGTAGATAGTTTATGATAATATTTGTTTATACTTAAGCTAATTGAGATGATGGTGCAATTGAGCGATTTGAGATGAGAAGTGAAGTATAAATAAAAGTCCTGATTTTTATTAAATGGAATTATTTCTTCAATTGATTTAAAGCATATTTAATATCATTTGTATTAGCACTTTTGGATTTTTCTCATTCGTTAATCCATTGTTAAATGGCTGTTATAGTAAAATTTTTAAATTTTTTATTACTGATTTCACTTGATTCATATTTTTATTATAATTTTTTAACGTTGTGATATTTCCTTTTTCTTTTCTTGTATAAATAGCGCGAGGAAAATTTTTGTTGCGCAGCTCCTTCTTCCATTCGCGCTTAAAATTTTATTATTGCAAAGTTGTAAAAATATGGAAAATAATTTTTCATAAGGGCCACTTTCAGTTCCTTAGAAATGAAGCTTTCATTTCTAAAAGATGGGTTTCTAAGTTTTCCTGGAGGGTCGCGGGATATTTTAATAATAGAATATTTTTGTTCAGTGTTTTATACTTTATTCAATGTGTACGGTTTATTTGGCATTTATTGGTGAATTAATTGATAAAAATATTTAAAGAATAAGTTATAAAAAACAAAAATTAAAAAGTTTTAAAACAATCAGTTTTGGCAGTTTTTCTGGATTTAAGAATAAGGTTTCAAAGATGGAACACATTTTGCTTTTTTTACATTTTTTTAATGGGTCTTGGAAATTTAGGGAATCATTGTGTGTTTTTCGATTTTTGTTATTGATCATATCAATTGTTTGCACAATATTCTTCTATCTCAGAAATTTTCTTTCTTGGAAAGACTTTCGAGTTTTGCATTTTTGTGTGGTCGTGGCATTTTACTATTTCTTTTACTATTTGATAAATTGACAAAAAAAAATGTAATAATTATTAAATTATTAGAATATTTTTTGTGTATTTGTTAGCTTATTTAATTCATTTTTTGTTCATTTTCAAGTAAACTTAATTTTTGTTTGAAAATACTTTTGGGTCGACAAAACCCATGGATGTCAAAAGATTTTTGTAAGGTAATCCAGTGGCTATTCAGAATCGACTTGGATAAGCCATTTTTAGCTGACACTATAAGAAAGCGTGCCTTTCTTAGCGCCTGTGGAGCCAAACAAAGAAATTTCGCATGCGAACCTATGAGATAAAAATTTTACAAAAAAATACAAAAAATTTTATCAATTTCAATTTATCAATTCTTCAATTTCTCTTTTATTGGCAAAGCTGTTCATTTAAACTGTTTAAATATGTGAGAAAAGGATAGCGGACATATCGGTTTTTAATAACGATGGGAGGCATTTATTAAGCAATTCTTATTTATCATTGAACATTAAATATAAAATATTTTGAATTTGTTCAAAAACCTATCAGAAATTCCACGATGCATGACGTTTACAAAATCCTTCTATCTACATATAAAGATCAAAAATTATGTTAAAGTTATTTGCAGCCATTCTCCAAACTTTAATGAAATTTCATTTTTATGAAATAAAATTTTTTTCTCACCTTGAAGTAAACTCAGCACATTCAGCCAAGCACGAAATATGCTGCTAGAAGAAAATCGGTCATTTTTCGATGCCCGAAAAATGTCAAACAACAACGTAAAAAAAAAATAATCTGGTAAAAAGAATACAAAATACAAAATGTTCCAAGGTGAAACGATTTAGCAACTAACTTAAATATCAAAGAACCAAAAAAAATCAAGTGGCAATAATTTTAACTCACTAAAAAAAGGAGAAAAATAAATCTAAAGAATTTCAAAAAAAGAAGTTCAAAACCTAACAGTTTAACATCCACGAATCGTTAGACCACTTAATTTTCGTTTCATCACAAGCTTTCTCTTGATTTTGGTCATGTAAAGCGCTAGAAATATTTGCATCATCTTCAACAATAATTGACTCCATTATTTCCAACTGCTTACCATTACTGCTACCGAAATCTAAATGCATAGCCCACTGATCGAAATTTCTTTGCAATAATCTTTGTTGCTTCTCATTTAATTTACGATTTTCCAACCGAAGATTTTCTATCGTAATTGTTTGCTTGTGAATAAGTTCAGATTGCATTTCGTAAAGGATATCATTATGTACTTTTTCATTAAGCAATTTATCACGCTCACATATCAACTGATTAACGTTATTTTGATATTTTTGAATTTCTTTTATTTTGTTTTTTAACTCTTTTATGGTCTTTTTCAAATTAATGTTTTCATGTAGGATCTTTTTTGTGATACTTTTCTCGAATTTCTTCTTTTTTGTATCGTTTTTTGAAGTTTGCAACGAATCTCTTTCAAAATTTGTTCCTTCTTTTTTCGATGCTGAGTTCGAAGCAATTATATCAGTGCCTTCTTTAACTGATGCATCACAGTCTCTGGCAATATTAAAAGTCGTAGAATCACCGCAACAAGAAAAAATCGCGCAAGTTGCATGCTTTTTTCTTAAACGAGAAGTGGTAAACAATGATTCTGCAAAAAATCAAAAAGAAATTAAAACTTTTTGAAAATTTTTGGAAAATCAACCAAACGATTCCATTATTTCCACCTTTTGAAGTAGTTTCGAATGTTGCATGTTGAGATATAATACCAGATGAATCCAACCGTTTATCAGGGAAACGAAGACGAGTAGAAATCGGTCGTCGAAAGCTAATGTTCTTTTGTTCTATCTTCTCAACTGCTTGAAACAATTGCCTTGAATGATTGTCTTTCTCTTCTTTATCGCTGCCTTCTGAAACGAAATTTCTCAAGTAGCTCTAATAATTTCGACCGCACGAGGCAGACTTATTGTCTGTAGCAGTAAATGCTCTAATTGCAGTACCCTCTTGATATTTAACAGTAAAATCTTCAAAAAGAAAAATTGTAGATGTTTTGAAAAAAAAATTAAGTAAGAAGATTGGAGCTAAATAATCTGTTTAACTTTTTCCAATTTTAGCGAAAGAAACAACAATCGGAAAGTGAAAATGAAAATTTACCCAAAATAACTATAAATATTTATATAAATACATATATAAATACTTAATTGTACCACAAAAAAAATCTGTTGAAATGGTTTTCTGACACGATTATACCTTGCTGAATCAGTGGAGAACCAAGTAGTTTACTTGGAACACGCTGTCGTTGAGAATATCTGGCCACAATTTTCCGATTCAACGTGTGCTCATACGAAGAAACTTTTTTCACTTTCTTTCGAATCGCAATTCTCGTTTGCTGCTTATCACATTTTCTTTTTAAGGATTTCTTTTCCAATGACTTAATATTCTGCGAAATTTCGCCTGGGAAATTTTCTGAAAAAATTAAAAATTTTTATTTTTTCATTTTCTAACAGCAAACGCCATTTCTGTTTTGGCTTGCTTCATTACTATTAGGATGAATTAATATCTTCTCGATAGGAAATTGGCAACAGAATAAGTGGGCACTCGATAGCATTTTTGATAGCAGACTTACTCCTATTGTTAAAGGAAACTGGACCCAAGAGGCTTTAATTATGCTGCACTCGAATCACCAGCCTTTACGTCAATTTTGCTTTTAATAAAAATTTAATCGAACCATGCTTTAATTATTCAGCCCACAGTTTTATCGCTCTCTTTATTCTTCCACATGCAGAAATTAAATGTCTTTTCTATTTAAATTTCTACTTGAAATTTCTATTTGAAATAAATTTTTATCCCAAACTTCTTTCTGTGTTCGCTTCATCCATATCGAATCGAAACTTTGACAGTGGGTTCTCCTTCATTGCCACTGATTCAGCAATAGGAGAACCGACTCGGCGACTGGGTAAACGATATCGCTGAGGACGATGAATGGGCTCAACGGTAACTGCACCACTTTCACCTGCATTTTGAATTCTGCATTGCTCATTCGTCGGTTTAAAAGTACCATTTTTACATTTATCCTTCATCATCACTGAAAATATAAATTTACATAAAAATTTTATAAGAATTAGGTGATCATTAATTTCCACATCTAATTTGTCAAATTAGAATTCCACATTAAAAGAAATAAATCAATTCATAGATGCGATTAATTTTTCAGAGTAAAATGGCTCGGAATGATGTTTCTCAGATTTCCTGTGCAGGCGTTCTGCTCTCGGAAGAAGTAAATCTATCTTTCAAAAATCCGGGTGTTCCTGCTGATTCATCTCGACATTCCATCGTCAAAAGCTCCCTAATAAAATTTGCCTGACAAGCCAGAAGAGTCAAAAAATGAGAAAAAAATAATGCTTACATAGAAAAAAGCTAAAAGCAAATATTCTTCTTTTTTGTTTTTTTAGCCAAAATTTACTAAAATCGGTCTACCAAGCCAATCTTAAGCCAGAATAAACCAGCATAGCAATACACACAGATAATAAACAACTTTATTTACTTCATCGAGCTTCGCAGCACTCGGCCACGTTAAGCAAACTCATTTCGCTGCAGGAGATCGCTTCCGCTCGAATTGCACCAGCTTTATCGGATTTTACCAGTCGACTTCGACCGTTTCTCGGCGAATGGAATTACAATATTTTTGATAAAATAACATTTTTTAAAAATTATTATTTCCGCCAGTTTAAATAGATTTTTAAAAAAATCTCTTCTTTGAACGTTTCCAACCAAAAACATTTGAAAAATCCCTCTTCTAAAGCGAAAAAGCACCAAAAAACAACACAAAATATCACAAACAATGCAGGAAAAAGCAATAATTATTTAGAATTTAAAAAAATTAAAAAAAAACAAAAAATAACTAAATATCGGCTGGACTATCGGCCGCGAGGAATCTTTAATTTTGCAGTCTCATGCGGAAATTTCCACGCGCTAGCTTGGGCTTGAGTCTATTTTTGGATAAAATCGGTTCGTTCGGGTCGTAAAATGCTTTAGGGGTTTGGAAGTGATTTAACGGTTCTATTTTAATCAATTTCTTATTTCAATTTAATGTTGCCATTGTAAAATCGAAAAATTTTCAGTGGATTATTCCAGAAATTCCGAATTCGATGAAAATATTTGGTTGAAATTTTCTATGGGTCACATAAATTTGAAAGAAAGAGACGGCGCATCGTTAACACTTCGATTAATGCGTTTTCGGTTTGCATAATAGAGCAATTTAATCTTTAACTTTTAACAAACAAAAAAAATTAAACAAATAAAACAAAACTTTTATTTATTTATCGAAAATCAAACCAAACAGAGCGACAAACGCCATGTATTTGCATTAATAACAAATAATAAGAATTGATGATAAAAAAAAGAAGAAAATATGATAAGGAATTAACAATTTAAAGATGAATAAAGATGAATAAAATTACAAAATAATATAATATAGTAGTACAATTCGAAATAACTATAATCGGATGGTAAAAATCGAGACTTCACACTTCCTGCATTACGGGAATTTTTTAAATAACACCATAAATGATATTATCTAATTTATTATCTTTTTTTAAAGATAGCTAAGGATGGTGCACAAGCTGTATCATTCGGTAATTTATTCCAGTAATTAATATTACGAATAAAGAAATCATGAGTTCTTAATTTAGTTTTACTCATAGATTTTAGTAATTTTAGCCTATTAGTTCTTGTTGGATTCAAATTTAGCCTTAAATTACATTTTGAATAATCTAGTTTAATCTAACCACACAGAATTTTATAAACATAAGTTAAATCTTGTTTAATTCGACGAACTGAGAAGGAATCCAGGTTATATTGTAGAAATTTTCTTTTATAATTAAAATTACAATTTGGAGAGAGGAGTTGTATAAAATATTTTTGGAATTCTTCAATTATTTTATTTGATTTGCTATATCTCGGATAACATGTAGTATTATTGTAGTCAAGAAGTGGCCGAACGAACGTTTTGTACATTTTGATGAGATGAGAAAATCTTCAGCTTTGTTCTTAAACGAACGATAAGAAAATTTAGTATCTATGAGGATTTCTTTGCCATGGTCCTGCAGCGAGGGTCGAAATCGAGATTTTCATCCATGATTATTCCAAGACCGGAAATGTGTGAGACTCTACTGATTATATTACCATTAATAAAAGGATTAGGAAAATCGAGACCTTTAGAATTAATATGAAGAACGCTACATTTTTGAAAAGAAAGGGTAATTTGCCTATCATATAGCCAGTTGGGTATTCTGTTGAGGTTCTCCTGCAGTGGAGATAGGCTATCTGTTCTACCATGAGAATAAATTTTGCAATCATCAGCATAAAGACAAATAGCAGAATTTAATATCACATTGGTGATATCATTTATATATTATAGAAAAAGCAATGGTGCAATACGACTGCTTTGGGGAACACCATATTTAACAGGTCTTGTGTCAGAGAGAATGTTATTAATGCGTACGGCTTGGTGACGATCTTTCATATGACACACAGTCTGACACTCAGTTATAAAGAGTCCCTGTAGTGCCATAATTATTAAGAGTGATCAGTAATTTGCTATGGGGAACAGTATCAAAAGCTTTAGCCAAATCTAGGTGCAACTAAATTAGAATGCAAAGGTACAAAATTCTCAAAAAATATTTCCTTCGAGAAAAATGCAGTCTTGAAAATGCAGTCTTGTGTCAGAGAGAATGTTATTAATGCGTACGGCTTGGTGACGATCTTTCTGACACTCAATTATAAAGGGCCCCTGTAATGCCGTAATTATTAAGAGAAAAACTTCTGAATTTAAAGTTTAAAAAAAGTTATTAAAAATTTTAAATTAAGAATTCAAATAAAATAATGCTTTTGGTGGAAAATGAATATTAAACGATATATAAAATGAAACGTATTGTTGCGAAGTCGAACAATAGTTTGTTGTTGTTGGTGGTGTCGAGTTCGGCTCTTAACAGTGAGTTCCGGATTTTAACATGTTATAATTTTCCATATTTTTTCAGCAAAAATGTAATAAATAATGAAATTTTATATCTTGGCGATCCACAATTTCTTCCCTGAAGTCTCTAAATTTTCATAGAATCGCTCATTCACGTTGTATATTTATCATATGAATCTCTTCTTTATCAAACAGCACGCATCATTGCTGATTTCTCTTGCTCCACTGGTAACTACGACCAGATATTTCATCTTGAATTTCTTTCCTTAGTGTTGAATAAAATCCGATATAATAAAGAAACTGAAATATTATAATATTTAAATAATATTTGAAAATCATATGTTTATCCATACTAAATATTATATTTAAAATGTATTTTACTTAAAATAGCTTCAAATAAAGTTTCTAAATGGTACATAAACGAGTATTCTATAATTTTATTTGAGGAGAATATATGGATTTGATTAAAATTTTTGTTATTAAGTTAAGGCTGACCTCAGTGAAATAATTGGAGGTCATATTTGTGTCATAAAATTGCTGATTTGTGGTTGGTTTCCTTTTGATACGAGAAGACAGGCGTATTGATGGATTTGCGATAAACTGGTATAAAACCCATATCCAACTTTTATGTTCATATAAACCTTCGTAAAATTCGGATGCTATTGCTCGAATCTGAATTCGCACAAATCATTTCCTGAGCCGATCATAACCATAACAGTTGTCGTGCATATCGTTGAAGATGTTAACAGTTCAAATAAATGACTTTACTTTTGGTAAATTTCTTCCTGGAACATAAGGAAAATCATGGTGTTCAACATGGTAGCCAACATTATAAGTGACCAAATTCCAACAGCCGTAATAGCTATACGTTTCTTGATCTTTAAAGAAAATATAGTGTTCCGATATGAAATGTCCAGCACTTGGATGAATTCCCATCGCTATTATTGTGCCAAATATCAAATAAAATAATGATTTTAATCCGAAAAGCCATAGAATAAGTAAATCAAATGAAATCTAAAAGTTGGAAAAATTTTTGGTCATTGGATTTGCTAAAGCGATAAATTGTTAGCCAATGAGCTTATGAGCTAAGACCAATTTATGACACAAATTTTTTGGCAAAATTGATAATTTGAAGAAGTTTATCGAGCACTTTTCTTCTATCTCTGCTTCCCCTCTCCCTTCTCGTTCCTTATCAGATCTCAATCGACATAATCGAAGCATCTGATAAAGGTTCAAAATAATGCACTTATCCTAGAATAGGCTACGCATGCAAAATTCAGACCGATCCTGCTGCTCACGTGTGGAAGCTTAGTTTTGCGAATAATGCCTTATGGTAGGCAATAATAGTCTGATTGATTTAACTTATTTGATTGGGTCGTAATAAGAGTAATAATAAGAATTAAAGTAAGAATTACCTGAACAATAGCATTTATAATTTCGAGATCAGTTGGTGCTTTCTTATATATAATTAGTGGTCGAAAGGCGTAAAATATGGGCTGCAGCAATAACCATACTAATTTACGAAAGGTAGTCGCAAACAAGTGAACTTCTAATTCTGTCGGCAAATCCGTGTCTAACTTATCTTCGCCTAAATCAGATCAAGTCGCGTTTTCCCATTTCTACCATTTAAATCAAAGCAGGAAATTGCGGAAATTTTCATAAATCGTGCGACAGTAGAGTTGAAAATTTACCTAAGTATCTGTGGTGCTCCACATGGTATTTCTTAAATGATATCGACATGGGTATACCGATTGGCAGATTTGCGAAGATACCGAATAATCGGTTCTGTTAACGATGAATTATGAATTTTTCGTAAAGCTTTGCGAGAAATAAATATTTCGAGAAATAAAAGGTAATTTAAAATATAAAACCCAACAAAATGTGAAACTCTCTACTTGCTCAACAAATTATTATCCATCCATCGAAGAGATTTTAGCAACTGTGGAATGAATGATGAGTTAAGATAATAATTCAGTGATTCCGGCGGAAGTATCCGATGTTATTCCTTAGAATAGTAGAATTCCTAGTTTAAGTGTTATAGTTTAACTAATACTCCTTGACGCGAATAATTCTGCTAGTTTTTTTTCTAAGAGCGCTCACCACTGCTGGTTGGCGGTGCTCCGCTGGCTTCTCAGGCCGACTAAATTTTGCTGACGATAGAAATAGAGGTGAGTCGGCAATGTTATCCAGGTTTTTAAAGTTATGCAAAGTAAAAAAGAATTCGGACGTTGTTGGTGATCTTCTTTCATGTTTCTTTGACCAAAAAGTTGCAAGTTTCTTAGTCACTGAAACAGACCGAACCAGAAGGGTGGTTGCTATGGAAGAAACAAATTTCGGTTTTTTGAAGCTCATAAAAATAAAATTAATTCTACGTACTTACAGCCAATGGTCGTGAATTTCCATAGGCGACGTTATGAGATATGTCATGTATTGCTAATGTCAAACCGTGGTTTATGATACCACCAAAGAAGTACGATTGAAGTATAACAAGAGACCAACTCGAATCTATTGAATTCATTATTTTTTTCAAAAATTACGCAAAATATTTTATAATCTAATTTTCTACTTAATATTTATTGCGTTTTTCGTTGTTTATAAGTAAAAAAGAATATGTAAAATGAAAGAAGGGAACAGAAAAGGAGAATTTCTTTGATGGTCGCTACCTTTAAGAAGATAAGAAGCAACAATTTGCACAAAAACGTTGGCAGTGACAACATATTTGAAACTTTCATCGATACCAAAGAGCTGAAATTTTGAATTCTTTGCGACGGTCACTTAAATTTTGTTTGAGTAAACTTGCCTGGGTAAATGCTGAAATTGCGTTTTTTTGCTTTCTCTCACATCAAATGTTCAGTTCTTACTTTTCTCGTTGTTTGGGTGGATTTCAGGCAAAATGCAAGGCCATGTTAAAATCAACGGGACACGGCGATTCAGCTGTCCTTTTGGTTGTTCTCAAATTGAACTCTACAATATCATAAAGCAACAAAGGGACAACTGACCACCGATTTTACCACCACAGAATAATATTTAAGTTAAAATTCATTTCATCAAATAACCTTCTTTATGCATGGATATTTCTTGATGATTTTTTTTCTCCGATTTAAATGTGGTTGATCGGTGTAATTCCATTGATAATCCTCATTTGATACGCGCTGTCCCATTTTTTAAAATAAAATTCGAAATATCACATTTGAAAATTTGAACATTGTTTAAGTGCCTAGAACCTCAGATTGTTAAAACTCGTCAGGAATATATCCATGCTTTAAACCATCCATGACCTTTGGTCGTCAAACTGGCCTCTATAAAATCTCTCTCTGCCCATGGATCTCTCAAGAAATGCATAAGATGGTAGCAAATTATTTTCAGTGACTATTTTATGCCGGTTTTTCATACTCATTCTCAGGTAGAAAAAAGTTCGATAAATAAAATTTCCATTCTCGAAATCTTGGAAGTTGTTGCGCTGAGGACTATGGATTTTTGTAGCATCATCTAGGGAATCCGTGGATAACAATAATGAGCAATGCCTTACAGCGCACAGTATCATTAACCAGCGCATGTGCAGAGTCCTGATGCCTATATGAGCTTACAAAAATTACTATTCTTTTACTAATTGGGAAGTAAGTAAGTTTTTACTGCAGCTGTTACCGTAATTGCGGCAAAAATTTAATCGATTCCATGCAATGATTCAACAAAATAAATAAAAGTACCAAAAGCAAAAATTAATTTTTCGACTGCATCGTGAATAAATTGTTTAACAGAAAATTTTAAAAATTTTTTATTCTTTTCCGAATTTTCCAAATTTTAAATTTTTTCCATTCTTATATAAGTGCGAAATTTTCGGAACTAAAATAAAATTCTAAAAAATTCGTTGCATCCTTTATGTTTAGTTTTGCACAAATAAGTTTAAAATTCTCGATTAATACGAAAAATCGAATTAAAATTAAAATTGAATTATTCGAAAATTGGTCTTTGGTTAAGTTAAAGATAAGTAAATTAAGTAAACTAAAAGCTTAAAAAAAAATTTTTATGCCAGTGAATCGGTACTCACATAAATTCGTTATCAACAGCTCATTTTCAAATCGTATTAATTGACTGATTAATTGATATGAGAATGATAAAAAAAAGTTCGCCCATGTGGAAAATAAAAAGAATCTAAATTATTTATTAATGTGCGATAAGGTGATAAGGAAAAATAACGAAAAAAGTTGGAAGGACGCAACCGATTTAAATTGCCATTTAGTTTCCTAATTTAGAAATTCTTTTTATAAGCGAATTTCTTTCTTCATTCGTTCATTCAGCACGGTGAAATTTCATTTTTGAAACACTATCGTGCCAATATTCAATATTCTCGTTAAATCCTATTATTACTATTATTGCTATTACTCTTATCATTGTAATTATCATTATATAATCATTATTTTATTATTATTCTTGAAAATTCCATTCAATAATTTTAAAAAAAGGCCAACAAATTTAATCGAAATTTGCATATCGTAAAAACATATTTTACGAAAAAAAACCTATCTATTGAGAAATGCAAGAAAATTAAAGAAAACGAAAGGTTTTATTTGCCATTCTTCTTATATATACCGAAAATGTGAAGTTTATTGAAATCACCGAACAGACGAGCGACAAGTGCCATCTGCTTGCATTAATAGAAATAGAACAACAAGCGGAGAACACTGATGATAAAGAAGGAATAGGACTCAAGCTAATATGTAAAGAGGAATGTAAAGAGGAGATAAAGATGAGTTGCGAAACAGGTAATTCGACTGAATGCATAATTTACTGACTACTGATGTACTATAATCTGATGGTGAAAGAAACTTCCAGCGTAATATGAAGCCTTTTTTAAAAATAGCCGAGGATGACACACAAACTACATCGTTCGGTGGCTTATTCCAGTAATTAATAATACGAATGTCGTTCTTTTAGTTCTGCATTTAGGTTTAATAATTTTAGCCAATCAGATCTTGGTGGATTGAAATTAAACCTAAAATTATAATATTTGGAACAATCTAATCTGATTTGACACAACCATATAGAATTTTTTAAACATAAATTAAATCTTGCTTAACTCTATGAATTAAGAGCGAGTCTAGGTTATACAGTTATACAGCTATATTTTATAATAAAGCTTGCAGTTAGGAAAGGGGCGACGAAGAAATATCTCTGAAGTCTTTCAGTTGATTAGCTTGATTTGCGGAATCGTGGGGATAAAAGGTTTTTTCCTCAAGAAGAGGCCGAACTTCGCACCTTTTTTTCAAAATACTCATCGATAGTTTCGATAAATTATTCTTCGAGACAGTCGAGAAAATTGTGGCAGAAATAATGGTATTCACCATAATCGCTGATTTCAAATTGTTTATTTCACTCCTGAGTCCGTGACAATGATGAGAGAGAGATTTGATAGACCTTACTAGCTGCGAAATTAATTCTTACTGCTTATTTTTCAATAACAGAGGACAACTGTAGTTTCAAATCCTCTTTTTTTAAGAGTCCTCACCATTACAGGTTAAACTCGCTTGTCACATTAAGCAATATGCCAGGGAGTCTCTTGGCGATAGAAGTACAGGTGAGTGGCCGAATTTTTGGACAGGTTTACTCTTGCGGAGAATCAAACCTCAGCATCGGCGCCCCCAATCGAGAAGCAACCCATTGAGCCATTCTATCCCCAAGTCTTATCGCTTCTCAGCCTATTGGCAAAGACCAAAGTACACTCGCAAATCCTCTACAATTTTATATGAAGAATTTTTATCTTTTGTTTACCCAACATTATTACTATTTCTTAAAAGAATGTCTCATTTAATTAATTCTATTTATTCTTTTATAATTACCAATCTGAGTAATAAAGAAGGAAAATTTTTCATAGACAATGGATCGGACAATTGCATTCATTAAAATAGTGATAAGCAAATAGTGATAAGCGAATCGCTTAACAATTAAGTACATCAAAATTTATTTAAAATTTGAAAGATGTGATATCCGCATTTGAACTAAATTACTCCTTGGAGAACAAACGCTTCAAAGTTATAAATACAGCAAATAAATATGAAAATGAAAAATTTTAGACGCATATATAAGCAAATAATGAAGGCAAATAGTTTCCGATTTGTGCAAATAACATGCATAACAATGGATTATAAAAAAATTTCGCTACTCGTAACGGCGAATCCAATTTTTTGCGCGAATTTTCACGAAAGGAATTAATGAATGAATGAATAAATATAAATAAAATTAAATGATAATGCAATAATAAAGAAAAAAAAGTGGAATTAATGATAATTAATCAGAAATTTGTTGAGATTTTAATTGTTTGTTGCTTAGATACGATAATTAAAATTATTTATTATTTTCATAAATTCTATTTATAAAAAAAAAATAAAAATTCGCACGTCGGATTTTTTCAACTTTTATATGCGGAAATTTCTATCGAACTACGCATATTTATTTTATCAACCATTCATTGATTTGAATTTTTAATGAATATTTAATATCAATTGATAATAGAATAGAAGTACAGGTGAGTGGCCGAATTTTTGGACAGGTTTACTCCTGCGGAGAATCGAACCTCAGCATCGGTGCTCCCCAATCGAGAAGCAACCCACCGAGCCATTCTATCACCATGTCTTATCGCTTCTCGGCCTATTGGCAAAGACCAAAGTGCACTCGCAAATCCTCTACAATTTTATATAAAGAATTTATATCTTTAGTTTACCAATTAGTACTAATTACCAATTATTGTTTAATGCCAGTTGATGGGGGATAGAATTGCTCAGTGGGTTGTTGCTCAGTTTGGAGTGCCGATGCTGAGGTTTGATCCCACATGAATAAACCTGTCCAGGAATCCGGATGTTGCTAGCGACTCATCTGTATTTCTATCGCCAAGGGACTGGCATATTACCCAATGCGACAAGCCAGTGCAACGAGTTTAACCAGTAATGGTGAGGACTCTTTAAAAAAATGCCAATTGATAACATTTAATTTATCAATTAATATTTGCTATGCATAAATAAATATTTATTTTGGAGTGACACTGCTGAGGTCTTATTCCTTGTAGGAAAGACTTCAAAAATCCAGGTGATGCTAGCAGCCCATCTGTGTCGCTATTGCTAGTGAATTCTTTGCAAAATTTGTCTTGTTGAACGAACCAGCGAAGCTAACCAGAAACGCTGGTCGCTTTTCGAAAAAGAATAACATTTTATGGTTAAATTTCTTTCAAGAGCACTCAACATTAGACTGGTTAGACTCGCTCCGCTAGCCTTTGTACGCTGGCCAAGGAGCCCTTGGCGATATAACTACACTTGACTTGTCCGAATTGTACAATAAAATATGCCATGATATAATTATATGAAGTGATAATATCAGAAATATCAAATTTTTATAAAAATTTCCAAATTTCTTAATATTGCCCTTAATAAAATTTTTTCATCTTTAACTTGTATGACTGGCATTTTCAGAAGCATCAGTGAGAAAATAGTATCTGGAAAAGCATCATCCTAATCAGCGAACGAGCCAAATTAGAACCGATATATGCTGCTAGGAGAAGAAGAGGAGGAAAGCAGGAAAAACAAGATAAAAGTCTGATTAATATATTCACATTTCGGCTGATGTCATTGGCTGCTGGGCTTATCGTCGGCAATTTCTTCGGTGGGCCTTGTCGAAAAAATCAGTAAATTTCCTGGCCACAGTAGTAGAGTTTTCGTTATTTTTTTATTAAATACCAAATATCACTAATTATTGCTCCACATTTTTGTCGCAAAAATGGAGCATCTTTCGATTAACAAATTTAAAAAATCATTAACGATTCGTTCAATTCGATATGTTCAAAAATTAATTTTTACTTTTAGCCACAAAAGAATGACTTTTATTGAATGAAATATTCTTAAAATAATTAGTAAAAAGGAAAAATTTGAAATGAAATTTCTAAAATAGCATTTCTACTCTTTTAATTCTCAAAAAATTTTTTCATTTCTAATCTATCAACGGTGAATTTTTAAAAATCTTCATCAGACTGCTTCGCAGAGTTCATATATTATTCGAAGCGATTCGTTTATAATAAAAAGATATCGAGCCTTCCATAAAAGATGTTAATTGATAATTGATAATGCTTATCATTTGGCTATTTGTTTAAAGTAGTAAATAAAATTTTAATAGGAATTTTTTGAATTAAACATTGGGAATTTAGAATTATCGGTCTGATTTGACTGGTTTCATTGTTGCTAATTAATGAATTGTAAGGATTTCGCCATTTGAGGACAGAAATGAATCGCTGGCTGTTCAGCGCTATTCGAAACGGATGAAATAGAATTGTTTTAAAAAACAAGGATCAAACGCACGATGCTTGTGACTTTAATCAAAGCAATATGCCATTCCAGCATGCCTAATAACGAAAATTTATAAGCAATTTATAAATAGATTATTAATTGGAGTGTAAGGAGATACTTGTTGAGGATTTTTGAACGGCAGGCAGGTTTGCCACAAGCGTAAGCCTCCGTTTCGCAGCACAATAATCTGAGCCACAAATTATTCTTTTCTATACGGATTATTTGACTGAGAAACATGCTTCCTTGCATATTTGAGAAGAAATAAACTTTAGAAAATCCCAAACTTATAGTTTTTACAAATTCAGAAATCAGTTGAAACCAGCTATTTTTAACTCCATATAAGGCAAACTTTTAAGAAAATTTCTTTAAAATTCACATTTATTAATCGGTTGAATAATTATATGACAAATTGCCGTCTTATAAATGATTAATTGAACTGCATCGAGTAACAACTGTAAGTGAATTCGAAACTTTACACTAAACTTTTCGGCTAAAATTTTATTTTATTCGATTTTTATCATTCAATAAGCGGCATTTTCGCTTATTTATCATTTCTCTTTTATCACGAAATCATTTTTTTTTTAAATACTATTTAGAATTATTCCACGAAAAGTAAATGCTTCGTAGTAATTTACTTCGATTTTTCATAAAATATTTAATATTTTTACTAAATTTAGAATTAATATAGGCTTATTGATTACGATTCTATTTGAGACAATACGATAGGAACAGCGTTCCATCTAACTGATAGTTATCCTCAGCTATTTTTCAAAATTCATTTTCAGAAATGAAATCATTCATATTCGCACTTTTAACTTGGACCGCAGTTGGTGAATGTTCGGTTGATTTCCGGCCTACTATTTATAAAAACTGTGGTATTTTTTTCATTTTTTAAAACAAATGAAGATTATTTCGTTTTTATTCTTTAATATTTAAATAATAAATATTATCCGTAATATTATCACAATGAGTCTTTTCATATGAATCTGGAAAAAAATTATTGTAACCTTTGAAAAATAACAAATGGAGGTGGAGTGGCTGAGTTGGCTGTTTACTTCGAAGCGCCAAGGCTGAGCCTCTGCTTCTGGCAGGGATAAACTTTTCCTTCGAAAATTCGGATGATACTTAACTTCTGTCGCCAACTGATTCCCTGACAAAATCTGTCTGGTCCCACGGTCCAACGAAGCGAATCTAACAGAAATGGCGAACTCATAGGAAAAGAAAACGAACAATAAGGAAATATATAGGAATTGAGTTTTTTGCTGCTTTGACTGAAGGTAAGCTGCATAAATTTATTCTTATCCTTCGATAGGTACAAGCCTGTCGTTAAAAGTTTGAATGGCTGATAAGAACAGACTGTATCTCAAGAATCGCTATGCCACTCCAGTGAGGAAAGATTTACAAGTACGTGGAGCCAAGCAAACAGAAATAGAGTAGAGAATAGATCTAAAAGCAGAGAAAGGAGAAAAATCAGAATAGAAAAACATTGAAAAAAAATTCTTGAAAATTTCTAAAAATTCATATTTCATGTTCAACATTCGAAATATTGGAAGTTCAAACGGATGGATGTGCAAGAGAAGGATCCACGTGTAACTTTAAGAGAGGCACCGAGCCAGGAATTCGAATTATTTTCAAATCGAGTTATTTATTGCTCACCGTTTATGCAATAGAATAAGCAAAATTACACCAATTACACCAATCGGATAGACTTTCAATCGGATTATATTAGTACCACAGTTTGTTTTCTTGTTTATTTATCTATAAAATAAATTCGATAAACAAATTTATAGATCGAAATGTGAGTAAACTTGAAACGACAGTTCAAGCAAAAATGAACGGTGCTATCGTACCATTCAATCTCGATGAAAAAAATCCATGCATCGCCGGCAATCTGACTTGCCCGCTTACACTGGGTGAAACGAATTATTTTTACCAAACAGTTAAGATTCTTCCGCAATACCCCAAGGTTAAAACTTTTTATATAAAGAATCACTGGCCTATATTAGTAATCCTTTAAGCCGGTGGCTCGGTGGCAAGACAACTGATATCGAGAATCAAGACTTTGCTTCAAATCCGGCCGACACACCAGCTTCGTCGCAATGTAACCTAACGACGAAAGCAAAAGAAAAATAATGGAATGCTGCTAAATTCGGAGCGTCGATGCTAAGGTTTTACTCTCGGCAGAAGTAAATCTTCCCTTCAAAAATCCGGGTAGTGCTGGCGACTCGCCTGTGAACTTCTATCGCTAAGGGGTTCCCTACTGTTTTTCTCTGGTCTGATAGCCATTTAAGCAAGTCCAAACAGCACTGGTACTCCAACAAAATCTTTTGCACACCTATTATTTAATTCTCTTTAATAATTTTTAATTAACATTGTTCTTGAAAATATTCACCCTGCTAAACAATGCTTCAATTATTTTTTAGAAAGGAAGTTGTCATTTCAAAAAATTGTATTGTATTTTTATAGCAATTAAAAGACCGAAAATTCAGCATCTTCCGAATATTTGAGATTTTAAATTTTCGTATAAATTCCGAAAAATAAACCAAAACCCTTTTATCTACGTAATTTCCAGGTGAAAGTACAAGTACGCTGGATTATCAATGAAGTAAGCAGTGACACGGGAAAAAAAGCTGGCAAAAAACCCGATATCTGCCTAATCCTTCTCGTTGCAGTTGATGACAAATAACTTTCTGTCTATAATCTAACGAATTTTTCGCCAATTTTTGCTTATTCATTTTGAAATGAATGAATCGATATCGGAAGACCATAAATTTTTATTTAAAAATTTTATTTAAAAAATTTATTTAAATTTTATTTAAAAAAAAAAATTCCGCGATTTCTAAAGGTTAATCTTTTAAAAATCAAATCAAAGAAATCGAAGTTCTCTCCATCTGATCCAAAAACCAGCACCAGCATCATGGTTTTTCTTCAATACAATCATTTTACTACCAATCCTTCATCTCATGTCAAAAAAAAACATCGAAAGTCCGTGGATAAGAAGTCGAGAACCTTAAGACGATCAAATTCATATTTGCTTTCGATTCTGAAAAATTAGACGCTGAAGCAAAATGAATAGATTTCAGCACCAATTTTCTTCCACAAAAAGAAAGCTTGATAAGAATAATTTTACTTTTGAACCAGTAAAGACCGCTTTATTTCTAAATTCTTTTTGCAGTTATATTCCCAATTCATTTTTAAAGCAAATAACAACAAATTACAAAATAAAAGAAAAAAGAATAAAAAATTCGGAAAAAATATTTAGCACAAGAAAAATGACAATAGTGTTTTTTGATACAAGATTTAACAGCATGTCTCAATGGACACTAGCAAAATGAAGCAAACAACCCAGAAATAAATCTATAAACCTTATCATATCTCTAGATATTTCTTTAAAATTTGAAGTATGATGAACTATATTTTCTCAAAATACCACTAGGCTCTGACACCTCCAATTATCGTAAATTCCAACTTTTGCAATTTCACAATTTGTAATATCTGCTGAGGCAAAAATGCATTGCAGTTTGAGAGGGCATTAAATATATGATTACGCCAGAGTACCAGACAGTTAAAGCTGGGCCTGGGAAAATTAAAATCGTCAGAAGAAGTTTAAAATGATGGTGTTAACAGATCAAAGCAAAGCAGTGCAGCAGTATTTTAGAAATTAAGTACTGAATATATGTTTGTAGAAAGGATTTTATTTCATAGGATTCATAAAATAAGAAGTGACAAGGACTACAGTATACTAAAAGCTACCATAATAGAGACTAAAAAAAGAGGATTATAATGATAAAAGAATAAAGATCATGGAAAGAAGATAATATTACTAATAGGATGCAGTGAAAATATGCAATGATGAGAGAATTTAGCGTGGTTTCAAAGGGTATTAGAACACGATAGGCTCTAAAAAGATTTTTAAGCAGGTAAGGTGGGATTTAAAAAGTTTAAAGGGACAGAAGGTGAAGCCGCAGATAAATTCCACGAATCTTCATACTTTCTTAAAATAGAATCTATTCTACGTTAAAAGGATCTGCGCAGGAAAAAGAGGGATAGGTATTGGTATTTAATGGAATGGAAAAACTTAGAAAGAAAATTTGGCAGATATGAAGGAAACAGATGATTTTTTTCGGATAAGTATTCCAACAAATATTTCCGCAAAATATATAAATATATTTATATATAAGAAACAAAACGTAGTAAGTTTTTATAATTATAAAATCTGTAAAGAAACCTTCATCATCGACTAATCAAAATCATTCAAAGATGCTTCAAACATTGATTTAGTTATTTTTTCCGTACGCCTTGCTGCAATATACAAATATACATCTCAAATGATCTTGAAAAAAACTTTTTTAAGAAATTAATGTAGAAAAAGTCGTTGTAAGAACGATTTTTCAAAAAAAATTAAAAAAGAAACTTTGACCCTCTGGCCCTCATTTTATTTTAAATTTACCCAGTTTTTTTTTCTTTTTTCGTTGTCCTTTCACAAGTTTTTGAATAGCTCGATTAATTTTCACATTGCCAGTGATTTTCAGGTTATCTGGCAATAGATCTTTTGTGACAACATCATTAACATCATTAACTTTCTTCTAAAATTAGTAAATCATTTTCACCATACATATTAGAAAAATAAAATCAAAGGTAAATTCTATTTTGTTTCGGCTGAAGCCAAACAATGTGAATTCGTGAGTTCTTGGTAGAAGTAAAAGAGAAATCTAAATGATTACTGGAGAATACATTTCCATCTCCAGGATTTTTAAAGAAAGAGGCCAACTTGGCGCCAGAAACAGCATATGTTAGAGCAATAAAATTCTTTACCTTTACCGCTTGCATTAGCACAGTTCTCTCTTTAATGTGAGTTTCACCATCATCGATTTCCATTACTTCATTTTGGCAGAGATCTCCTTTTAGATCAATGTCAGAGTTATATTTTAGGTTCAATTTCGTCATACATGAAGGTATTTCCAAAAAAATTTTAGATTATGAACTTCTGATGATTATATAAACCAAATATCAAAGCCATTATTCTTGGGAATAAATAAAATAGTAAAAATAATTTATACCACTAAAAAGTTTTTCTTCATCCAATTTTAATGAATCCAAATCGAATTCGGAAGAAAATTCATTTAAGATTACAGAGGCATTTATCGTCTGTTCACTTTCGGCCTCCGGTGGTTCCGTATAATAACGAAGTTTACCATTGTTCCAATCATATAGAACCTGAAATGTATAAAAACATAATAAAAAAAAATCAAACTAAAGATATTCATATAAAATGGTAAGATCATCAACCGACTCGTTTTGCTGCAGCATTTATATCTGGGCGAGCACCCTTTTTCAATCTGCCAATTTTCCGAGCAATCTGAGCAAGAAAATCATCAACGTTTTCAAAATTTGCGATCGAATAGTGCAGCATAAGCTAAAAAATGATTCTAAAATGATTTGAAAAAAGAGCGAATTCAAAAGGATAAACATAGAAGAAGAGAGCGGGAAAGTTTATGTGGTAACAAGATATAACAGGAAAAAAATATATTATTGTATTGTAATATTATAAAAAATATTAATTATTTTCTTCAAAATCATCAAAATCAAATCTTGCCAAAATTCTTTACCATTTAAATAGTCTCATGAAATTTACTTTCTTTCCTTAAACCATGTAAACTTTTAAACCATATCCTACTTTCTAAACTCAATCTTTCTCTATCTCTAGAATTCCTATCATGAAGATATTACTTTGTTCTAATTTATAAACAGTTCAATTACAACTTCTTCGAAATCTCGCAAAATTTTCTTAATACAAACCCCAGTGTAATCTCTGGGCACTATCATACCACTTTGATGGACAAGTTCCTCAGAACCAACCTGTTATAATCCTTTGTATTCCCAAAATCACCTTAATAATCTTTTATATCTACCAAACTGCACAATCTTTTCTTTCTTCAATTCTAATACATTCAACTCTTATGATAATCTCGATCTGGTATGATAAGCTAACAATATGCAATGTCAAAACCACTGTTTACTTCAATCAATCTAACAATATCTTCTCCTGGCACTGCTTTTGAAATCTCATTCAGTTGTGATGAAATTCTCCACGCTATATTCTATCTTATCCTAAAATCTATTATTATGGAAAACCTTTCCAAACCCTGACAAACATTTCCACAGCATCTCAAAACTCCATCGCACACACTTGCCACAGCAGTTAAAACAGACCTCTTTTTCACTTTAACAGTCTTAGATCCAAGTGCTGATCCAAGATTCCTTAATATCCCCAATCCCACTTTAATGCTCTAATTCAAGTCTTCCACTCCTGCCATTAGTTATCTAAAAAATCTAAAAAAAGATAAATAATATCAATAGGTAACTAAAGTACTGAAGGAGTAAAAGAGAGGACTGGAAGATGGTCGAAGAGAATTATTAGAACTTGTGAAAACGATACATTAAAGTTCTTAATCGAATATAAAGGATTTTGAGGAGATATGAAAAATATGTCAAAAATTAAGGAATCAGCTAGACCATAAGACAGATTTTTTTTACTAATCTATCGGTAATAAAGATAAAAATAAATTAAATTAAGCTTAAATGTAAAAAAGTCTAAAAATAAAAGATTACCATATCTTTAGAGCAGCGCCGTAAAATTGCTTGTACAGGAGTTATAGGATCTGATAGGTTGTCGATACGAATTGCATTTTTTAGCGCATATTCAACATTGTCAAGTTCATTCTTATTTGCTAAAATAACACCAGGGGAATCAAGCAAATGAATGTGTTTATCGAGCTCAACTTCTTGGCTTTGTCTGTAACCGAAAGTTATATTTGAAAACGGTTTGCAAAATCCTAAAATAAATGTTTGAACGCAAAAAGAACAACTTGGTGATTCCGGGTATAGCTCCCACATCACAAACGCGCTTTCGCTTTAGACTATTGATCACACTACTCTTACCAACATTAGGATATCCTGAAAACAAAATGAATTGAAATCCCATGCTTATATCACGGAACAGATAATTTTGGATGAAAATATCGCCTTCCTAAAAATTACAATTTGATCCGCGTGGAAATTTGTTATAATATTATATATCTGTAAGTCACGATAATAAATCTAAAATTCGCAAAATCATTGGAATACCCATGTAGAAAGATTTAAACTTTACAAGATTTTATAAAAGGTGAATTGTTATGCCAAAGCACCATTCAACTTAAAAACCAATCATTTCTCTTATATTTGTCAATTTTTGGAGCTTCTTTATAATTCTAATTCTGGGAAAAAAAATTTTCTGATTCAAATTAACTCATGCCGTTATGTTTTAGCACCCATTCGAACCACAGGCAAGCATTTTTTTCATTAATTTACATTTATGAATCTAAAAAAGTAGCAGTAAAATAAGGGAAGTAAAAAATTGCAAAAAGGCCTTGCTCAAAGCTTCAAGCCGTAATATATGAGGTACTGCATAAAGTAATTAAGAGAAGCAAGTTCTCCGATAAATCAAATATTGACAATATTACTTATAATTATTGCTAGTACTAATTACTATAAAATAATATAATAATTCTAAACATTAACCATCAAAAAGAAAGTAAAATCAATTGAAAATTAAATAATTTAACAGAAAATACGTACCGACAACTGCAACTCTTACCGACATTTTAGTGTTTTTATTCCTGCAATAATTACCTAAAAGATTCATAACGATTTCAGCACCAAAACATTTTGACCTATTTGCACGCAAAGTAGAGAAAGAAAAACGACCCTAAAAAAGTTTAGATTAAAATCGATGAATAATTCCATGTTGCATCTAATAATTGGATATCTTCCACTTACAAGATTGTGACTTTGTTCTTGAGTAGATGCTTTGAATGCTATGGTTGGAAATTGCGTTCTAAGATATTTCAGCCACTTATATACATTGTCCTTAGGCACGAGATCGATTTTGTTCAACAAAAGCACTAAACGTTTACCACTACTGACCACAATATGTTCAACATTTTGATTTCGGCTACCGAGCGGATCACGAGCATCTAATACCTGAAGTACGATTAGTTCGATTATCTTTGAAGCATATATGTTCTAAATAAGAATTTTTTTTTTCAGGAAATATTGTTATGCTATCTATATTGTTCTGCTAAACCTCTTGCGTGGCATCGACGTTTTGCCATGAAAACAAGTTTACAAAATATCAAAAAAAAGAGATGATTTCTCCAATATAAACTAGAATGACTCTACTGTAATTAATCTTTGGAAAAGCACACTACCGATGCAACGCTAAAACTCCACGAAACCAGATCATATAACCCAAACACTGAACAAAATCCACAATCCGAAAATGGCACTAAAATCCACCAAAACCTTTCAGGAAAAATTAGCAATAGTCTCAGCATGTTTGATTTCAAAAGAAAATAAATATATGCCACTGATAAAAGAGCAATTTGAATTCAGCAAGAAATAGTCCAATAGCCCAGAAAATGCTTACGAGCGGATGATATGAAGAAGCACATGGCAGGAGAGCAATGATATGGCCCATTTATTGATTGTATGACTATATTAAAAATATGAAAACGCTTGTAAAAACAGGGTGGGAGTCAAAACTATTCCATTTTCTTCATAGCTTCCTCATGAAATTAAGTCTAGATCGATGTCAGTGAATCTGTTGAGAATTGTTCTTCAGATGGAAAGAGTTGAGAAAAAATTTATGCGCTTTTAGATTTATATCTCATTGTAATTGTAATCAACATAAAAATCTGTATAATCTTCTGATAATTTCCTTAATTTAGAAGGCAAAGCCAATAAAATCCCTGAAGAAGATGGTCCACGATCTGAATTCCTCAAATGGTCTTTCAAAACCAACTTTCGATATTCATTGGTAACGCATCCTATGAGTTTCCTACAGCAAAGTACTCTAATTCCGAAAAAAAAAGATGATTAAAACTGCAAAAATTCTGATAAAATCAACCTGGCAGACGAAAAATGTTTGCACATTTCCGCTGAACATATTTAATGGTAATAAGAGATGTGCCTTAATGAATTTGTAGGAAGATTAACTAAAGCGGGGATGTGCTGACCAAATATATAAATTGAGCAGAGCATCATTTACTTTACTGAGCTTGCCATTGTCTTCAATATGAGATACAGTGGCACTCTGAAAGAAATGGAAACAAATACGATTACTTAAAGACCATCCTGGATCATTTGATTTATTAAGACATTTTATCAGTCCACATTAGCACAAGTTTCTGCGTATGAGGTACTGAAAATTGTGAAATGGACCGACTTGGTATCAAAGATGTATGAAAATTAATCAGCATGGATCTTGAATAAAAATGATGGAGATCTTTTTGGTAACAACATATTAAATCGTTAGCTTTTGCGAAAATTGGTCTCTCGATGTAGATAAGCCCTTATTTGTCAGAGGTTAATAAAATATTTTATTCATGAAAGCACCAGCAGAGAAATGCCAAAACGATTGAAACCAGACTAATAATGACATAAAATAAGCTAATTTCTTGATCGATCTTTTAACTTAATAAGACGCAATAACGTATGATATAGCCAAGAAATTATAGTAATATTTGTTAATAATAGGGTTAGTTTAGAAATAAAAAAATGTTCAAAAATTAATTACTTCAATGACAATATCAGCACTTTCTATAGTCTTCCGTACTTCATTTGCATACATATTTATTTGCTTATCAGTTATATTCTTCAACTTTTTATTCTCCTCTATTTCAGACGAATTTTTTTGAGAAAAATTAATATCCTTAAAAAATTATAATTATAATTATAAATTATAAAAAATAAAAATCATAATTATAATTTTGATCAATGATAAATTTTATAATATTATTTAGCCATTTTTATTACCGAATAATTATATATATAAAGTCATAAATTTTAAAAAAAATAGTAAAGAAACTAAACTAATTCATAAATTCTCTTTATACTGATAAACCTTAAATAATTTTAAATTTTAAAAATAACCCGCTGTGTTGCATTATTTGCAAAATCTTCTATACTATTTGGAAGAAATAATTTGTTTTTTTCGCCAAAGCGCCGTTGTTTCGCCAAGCGCTTTTTTTCTTCCTTAATTTTTTCCATATTTTCTCGGGCACGTTCAGCTTCCAAAAGGACTTCTTCTTTAAATGGGCATTTATTTGGCACATGTATCGGTTTCTCTCTCTTTGATTTCTTTTTCCCTGAAACACTTTTAAAATTGATTGCAATAGCTTTATGTATAAGGATAACCATATTCTCTTAAAAGAAAGAAGCAAAATTTAAAAAATTTTTTTTGATCAGATGAAATGAGTAAAAAAATTTCATATGAGATTCATTAAAAGAAGCTTTCGCCTATCAAACAATTGTTTCATAATCTTTTCTCAACGTATGCTGTGCTTTTAGGTCGTGAAATCCAAATCAAATACCACCTTGTTCTCTCTCCTTCCTTGCTCATCCAAACCTTGCTATTTGTTCAAAAAATCCTCCTCTCCAGTGAACTTTGCAACCCATTCAGGTATTACATCTCTCAAGCCTCCAAACACCCCCTATTGTACCCCTTTTGAACACCATTTATCTTTCTGACTTTCTCGCATATTATATTCTGCCCTTATTTAAGAGAGCCTCATACTATATCTCATACTATACTATATCTATATCTCATAAATTCAATTCAAAACCCAGACATATTCCTTTATCTCACTTTACTTTTACTCTTTTACTGTGGTACCCCCTCACGTCCATCGAATGTCAAGATGTAAAAAATTGTTCTTAAGAACTGAACCTTTCATGACTCTTTTCATTAATATTCCTTTGATAATCTATTAAATAGTATGCTTTATTGCTTTATTGTCAAAATAATAGCATCATATTTATGTCAACTTTATCAGATCCTGTTATGATACTTCAATATATCCAGTGCACTACCAAACTCTCTTGTGTACACCAAAAAATCCATAAAAATCTATTGTATCATCTAGACGATCTCAGTTGTTGAAATCCTTTAATATCTAAAATTTGTCACAATTTGAAAAACTTCCGCAAGCTCCTGTCGGATACCTTTTTTCATTTATCTTTTTAATATCCCAAAGCAGCTTTCTTTTGATGTAATCCCTTAATAATGTTTTAATTCCACAAAAACCAAATTCAGCAACATTCGCTTAACTAATTTGTTCCCGCAATATCCCATCAAACATTCCATAAAGACGAGTTAACCAGCATAATGAATGATATGAAATTCCACATGTGATGGAACAATAAATCTCGCTAAACGACTAGCGACCCCTCTTCCACACAATATGCCGACTTAATACTCTCGCTGACTCACAACTAAAGCAAGCAACTTTAAAGCAATTTTTATAGGAGCAACGCCTGACGTGAAAAAGCCACAATGAAAAATTAATGCTACAAATATACCTTTCGCTTTTGCTGCTTTCCTTAGTTTTCTGCTATGCTCGCGCACTTTCTTTTCTATTTTGTATTTCTTCGAGCATTTAAGGCGTTTACTTGGCTTTTCTAAAGTTTTCTTTGGCAAATTTTTCATAGTAAATTTTTAAATTTATACTAATTTTTTAAATTTTACGAATCTTAAATGCCATTTTGCTGCATTTAACGGACAAATACGCAAATACCAAATATTCATTAATATAAAAAAATCTTAAAATTAAAAATTAACAAACTTAAACAATATTTCGCCATTCGTTTGTCAATTAAAATTCGATAATTCGATGCGGAAAAACACTGAAATATTTCACTCAAAGAAATACCATAAAAACCAAAAAATTTACACCGCGCAAATTTATAAATTACAAACGAGGATTTATGAAATTTAAGAAATTTTCGCAATAAAAAATTTTTAAATAATTTTATTTCAAAAATAAAAAACATTGAATGGCTAACTGTTTGTTATTAAAGAAAAATAAAACATAAGGAAAGGAGAGAAATTTAAAAAGTTTTTCGATTTACAAAGGAAAAAACAAGAAAATTTTGCAAAATAAATATTAAAATGAAAAAATAAAAATAATCCAAAAGAATTAATTTAATTTGGCAAAATTTTTGGATAAAACTGAAAATTATTTTAAAAATTAATAGGAAATCAACGAAAGCGATTCCAACCCCTCCGACATCACATTTCAAAGCAAATCAAACACCCCTAAAATATTAACCCAAAGTATGGACGAATAGTCGGACACTTCCTCCGAATTCTATGGATTTTTAAATGTCGTACAAATTATAGAATATGTGGGGAATTCTATCGTCTCGATTAGTGTCGCCTTCAAACCGTTGTCGTTTGCTGTCAAATTGTATTGCAAAAATAAAAAAGTATTATAGGTAATTTTTAAAATGATTTCTCTTAATTTTTTTATATTTAATAATTTTTCGCGGATAATTTTCAAGTTTTCAAACTTTACGTTTTGCCAAAAAACGTATTTTTAAAATACTATTTTTTACTTTAAAAATCTTCTAAATTGCTGTTTTAACGAAATATTCACTGCTATGCGGTCGATTTGTGTGCAAAAAAGATTATCTTAAATTTCAAATCTCTGTTTTTTCGTTTCCGCTTTCACGTGCCGCTGAGTTCACTTCAAATGAGACGTGCAATTTGTTCGTTCGGACGACTGGAAATTCGGCGGCGAAAAGTGCGTTCAAGAATGGCCGACAGTCGTTTTAGGCGCCCACAGTCGTTCTTAGTTATTTGTAGTTTTAGACTGAATTCCGTTTTCTATTCGGACGCCACTTTAAACGACGATAGAAGGATGGTTTTCGACAAGGATTTTTACATTTGCCCAACAAATACGCCAGTTTGCGTTATGGAATGTAACGACGCTTTTCGTGGTTCGCTTGCAGTCGACTTTCTTTTTAAGTTTTCGAGCAGAAATTTATCCGTGAAAATTTGAATATTCATTCATTTAATGGAAGTTTAATGGAAGTTTCAGAAAAATTTTCATTCATTTACCGAGTTAAAAATTTGCATTCTCTTTTTTTAAAAATTATCCAATTTATTTATTTCTGAAAATTTTTTTGACGATTTTATTGAATATTTTTCCTTGGTTTTTTGCAGAGAAGTTTCGGCCATAAAAATGATTTCAGAATTAAATGATAACGAAAAGAAATATGTACATTATTTAAGCAAAGCTTCATTCGGTGGTGGTTTAATCGTATTTTGCCAAGTATTTTTTTTTAAGTATTATGAATATTGCGAAAGAACCAAATTACTGAAATTATTACAATAACATAATAAATTATTGAATAGAATTTTCCTATATGTAAGGTACATTTTACGGGCTCGCGGAGCGAATAAAATTCCTCATGATTTCGTCCACTTTTGCTCCAATATCATTTGCATTAATACTGCCATCATAGAGTATCGCCTTTGTTGCTTAAGGCATGTTCTTCGTCACTCATCGTAAGATTTAACACATTTTCGTTACTTGCTAAATCATATAATAGATGGATGGCATCAAAAGCGATGAGACCTGGTTTGAAAGATTTTGATATAGATATGTGGACTTAGACGATGGAAAAACGAATGGCTTCTATTACTATTAGCGATGGCACCAAATCCCGCAGCTTTTTTGAAAATGCTTTTATTTTTATAGACAGCAGAGCCAGCAATAATGAGAGCTATTACGAGAAGGAGATATAATAATTTTTGTTGGTCTGCACGACTCCAGAAAAAAACCAGCTATATCGTCTAATCTCCATAATCTGTGAAATTTTCTGCAATCCTCATCGAATATCCTCTTAACACCATTGAAACCTCGTTATTCCTCTTTTAACTCCCATTCCACTTTCTTTTAGCCTAAATCTTTAGCATTAGACCCTTCATAGTCATTTTCAAAAATATTCCTCGTTATGCAAGCAGCTCTCTCAGGACTTATTGCATACCCTTGAACTTTCTCGAAATTCCACTTTCTCTTAACTTTTTATCAGACTTAATCAGATTCTGTTGTACTCTTTTGATAGTTTCGAAATCTGATTTTTTAATTTTTTTAATTTAAATTCCTTTCTGTCCCTATGTTCTTCTGCAAAACTAGTTCTGATTTAGTCCTTAGATATTATTAATGGATTGATTAAATGATGGAATAATAGAATAGCATGGTATGGAAGGATTATAGCAAGATTTGAGTGATGAAGGAAAATTCTGAGGATTTTGAAAGTGCATTGCAGTGGAAGGAATGGGCATTGAAATTTAAATCTTGTCTTTCGTGGAACGATGTATTTTGCATTTTGTGTTTCAAATTTTATTTAGTGAAATTATTGTGCGATATAAAAGTGATATTGATTATAAGTATTATATTGGTTACATATATGATTATTTTTATCCAATTTTCCAATTTTTTCTTTTTATATTCATTATTACTGCAAAATTTATACCATTTTAGATTTGAAGAAATTGAAAAATTAATTTAAATCATTCGTAATATTGCAGACATCATATGAATCAGCGCAATTATTCGTAACCTTTTATCGCCTCTTTTCGTGTGAAACCATATCATCTTTAAAGGAAAAAGCATTGAAACTTGGTTGGACTGAAAATGATTTTTTAAGTTTTCTCACATTTGTTGCTTGTTTTTATGGTAATAGTGGGAATTATAAAAGTTTTGGAGATTCGAAAATTGTTCCAGATATTGAAAAGGTTTGCTTAAAATAAAATTACAAATTGCGAATTCTATTATCTCCATTGAACTCTTACATTTATGGGGTAATTTCAGGAAAAACTTCGTGCTCTCTTGAAGGTCTCTGCGGCTGCACAGAATTATTCGAATTTTCTTAAACATTATGACATGATTGAAGAACGTGTTTTTTCTCTTAATGAAAAAACTGTCACTATTGGACTTCCTGATAAGGTTGTTTGTTCTGATTTTAGAAATTCATAAATGAAAATGAGAATGATTTTAGAAAAAGAATGAGAATTATTTTTGCTTATTTTATTGATATTTCGAATTTCTTATAATTTATTTAATTTTCTAAGGTGCGTTGCATATTTATATGAATCCTTATTTATGAAACTGTTTCATTTAATTTATTTAATATAATTCAAGCGGGTTTTTTTCACTATTTACTGAATAAGTGTTTCGTAGTGTTTTTGTTCTTTTTGGATTCGAATTTTAAATTTTTTTTAAAGGATATTAATTTGTCAAATATCGATTAATTCAGAAATTAAACGATGTAAATTATATTACCATAGCGATTAAATTGGTTAATTTTAGGGTGTAAGTGGTTTCTTTTCATCAAACGTTAACAAGGAAGATACAGATATTATCGCTGATTATTTTAAAAAGAAAAGATTGGAAGAATGGAATACAAGATTATTGAAGAACATAAAAGATGGTGAAACTGTATATACAATTCGACTGGCTAGCATTGATCATGGTTATTTTTATATAAATTAATTTAATTCGATATAATTTTACAGATCTTTTTAGATATTGAATATTGATTTTTTAATAGGCGCTTCTTTTATTTTTTTAACTGCATGAAGTTCTTTCTCTAAAGGATTAATGACAGAATAGTTGCATTTAGATTCCCAACAGCCACTAGGGTTTCAAGATTTAATTTTCAGTGGTAAATTCTCAATTAACAAAGAATCGAAACTACTCTTTGTTTTCACCAAAAGTTGCGATTAATTCACTATTTTAATTTTTAGATAAAAAAGAATTATCAAATGAAAAATTTAGTGGTGCGACTATATTAATTGAACGTTGTGACTATGGCCCAATTCTTTTGCACACAGTTCACTGGTTGAAAAAAGCTCTTGTACAGTGTTTATTAAATTTCGTTCAAATTTTTGATTTCCAAAAATTTCGATAAATTCTTTTTTTATGTCCAAATTATTAAATTATTTATGAATATCAGATTATGAATGTTATCACAAAAGTAAGAGAAAATAATCACCAAGCCAAAATTTGAGCCAAATTGCGCGATTCCTTAGCCATTTAATTTTTTCAGCCTTTCGTCGCGAATGAAAATCAAGAAAAAATGATTTCAATGTTTATCAAACATTTTGAAAGTGGAGATATTAATGAGCACAAAGAGGGATCTCGCTATTGGATAAAGGATATTGAGCCCGTTGTTGAATTTTACATTGGATTCATTGAAAATTATCGAGACCCTGTGGGAACTCGGTGCGTTTCGGCTGTGTTTCTTAGTTTTGAATACAGATTTATTTTTATGAAGCTAGTTTCTTAATTTTTCTCAACATTTGCCTTTGCCTTTATTTAAAAGTTTTACGATTTCAGTGCTTCTTTTGAGGGATTTGTTGCTGTTGTTAACAAAAGCACGTCGAAGAAATTTCAAAAACTCGTCAAAAAAGCAGAAGATATTTTAACACGTTTGCCTTGGGAAAAAGAGTATGAAAAGGACGTTTTTCTTAAACCAGATTTCACTGCTCTTGATGTCATTTCATTCGCATCTGATATAATCCCTCAAGGAATTAATATTCCAAATTGTATGGTTACTATCGAAATTATTTCAAGGAATAAATGAAAATATATATGATGAAAATATATATGATATATATGATGATGAGAATGAAAATAGCTTTAGAAATTTTAAAAATTTCAACTTTATTCATTGATTTTCTGAATGATTTTAAGAAATTTTAAATTTTTCATCGCTTTTCTTTAAATTTCATTATTGTGAAAGCATAAATTGCAGAAATTTTCGTTCATTTTTCTTCGATGAATTTCTTGAATTCGAAATTTCTGGTCGAAAAATATTTTTAACTATTTTTGAGATGATGCTATCCGTCAAGATGAGGGCTTCAAGAACGTTACTCTAAGCAATGTTATGGCTGCGATACCTGCACAGAAAATTAACTTTCTCACGGAAGAAGATGAGGTTATTTTCTGCAAGCTTTGCTGCTTATATTTTTCCATTTTTTTTCCCATTATTAGCAGTGAGATAATAATCGTTATTTTTTGAATGGTTTATTGTTTTTAGGCTTTGTTCGTGAAACATTATAAAGATTCATTTGAAGTTCAAGTTGGCCTACATGAATTGTTGGGACATGGAAGTGGAAAACTTTTTCAGCGTAATGTTGATGGAACTTTTAATTTCGACAAAAATGTGAAAGATATGATAACTGGTCAGAAAGTAGGTCTTAAATATCGTGGTTTTATATTTTATATTTTAATGAAATTTTTGTGAATATATTGTGGTTATTGAAACATCAGTGGTATATCTGGAAAGGCGGATGAATACTGGTTGCAATCAGAGGCATAAAAATCTTAGAATATATTAGTAAGAAATACACTAGTTGGAAGGAATCATATAATTGTCTTCAAATCATATAGAATCATATAATGAAAAAATTGCCAAAGCATGAATGTCAGGAGATCTTGAACCCTGACTATGTGCTTCGATGAATTTCAAAGGCAGCAGTACGGCAGTGCAGAAATAGTTACTGGAGCGATATGGCCTTAAAAATGGAGATGGCTTCTCGGATAGATGATAATAGAAAACCATTCCGTCTTCTTCATAAAGCAACTATAACTTGGGAATAATTAGTGAATTGATACGGGATAGCAATAATATGTAATATATTATGTATATGTATTGTATTATATATCCAGCTAAGAATATTAAGGATCGCCTTACAAAATGTAAGGAATTCTTTGAGGTCAAATTTAACCAATAATCTCTTATCCTGGATATAATTAATTCGCTCGTCGAGCCATAAGTTTGTATTTATAAACAGCCAAGCAGAAGAAATTGCATTCTGGATAATGGCAGTTAGAATTATATTCTTGCGGTTGACGAAAACGAAATCTTTATGGAGTCGTCGCGAATTCATAAAACAGAAAGTCCGAAACTATTTGGCTGAAATTTTCTCGATCTTGCTCTATGGCTATGAGACATGGCCAGTGCGAGTGGAGAATATTGGGATGTTAGGAAGTTATCTACATTTGACTTAGTTTAAACTTTTTTCCGGTTCGCGGAATTGATAAAATCTGATAAAATTTCACATAATTGTATCCATCTCAGATACCATCTACATTAACAATTCCATCACAGAGCATCAACTATGCTAGCACATTCTCTCAACACAGAAGTTGATATATATTTTGCAAAACCCCGTAATGGATGGCATCAAAAGCTAGAAAGGCTAATTAAGACCTGCAGTGATATATTCAGAAAAAGTTTTGAATATATAAGAGGAAAGTTATATAACAGTGGAAAGAGGAATGGTTTTTATAACTATCAGCGATGGCATCATATTGAGCAGCTGGGAGATCTTTTGCCTCTATAGCCAGCGAAGCCAGCCTAATTAGTAATTGTGAGAGCTATTAGAAGAAGATTGCATTTTAAAAAAGCTGGTTAATTTTGTTAAACATCACCGAGAAATAAGTTCTTTATAGGTTACAAGTTGGTATGAACCTGGTGAAACTTGGAGCTCAAAATTCGGTGATTTGAGCAATCCATATGAAGAATGTCGAGCTGATGGAGTTGGTTATTATTTATCTACATATCCGGATATTTTAAAGTTAGTTTTTTCTTGATTTGTGAAAAGTTTGCATGCTTAAGAATTCTTTGTTCTTTAAAGTTTGCTTTGGTAGGATCTTTGGATTTGAAGGCGAAATGGCGGAAATTATCAAGTATGTGAACTGGATGCTTGAACTGCGGTCTGGTCTTTTGGCTCTTGAATTTTATTCAGCTGAAACAAAGAAGTGGCGACAGGTAATACTGTTTATTTACTATTTAATTTGATAATCATTTTATTTATTGTTTGCCAATGCAGTGAATGAATGGCGAAAAAAGCTGTTTTTTGTTTAATGAGAAAAAATTTAGGCGCACTGCTATGGAAGATTTGTACTTTTAAATGTCTGCATCGAAGCTGGAAAAGGATTAGTAACAATTGATGAAGTAAAGGGCGATGATGGAGAGCCTGATTTATTATTTAAACTTGATAAAACTAAGATCGATAGTGTGGGGAAACCTGCTATTGGTCAATTTCTACGGAAATTGCAGGTTTTATTCTATGAATTTTTTTTATTTTGCATGTTTTGCATAGAAATTTCTATTTTTTCCGGTCTTTATTTAAAAATAGGATAATATCGGATAAATGCATCTATTTAGAAATGTTGATTTTTGATAAGTTGAAAAATACAACTATTGTACAATAGAATCGAAAAGGGAGGAAGAAACTTCATCTCTTCATCTCTTTTAGGCTTATAAATCAACCGGTGATTATGGGAATGGTTCGAAATTTTTCATGAATATTGGAAATGTTTCAAATAGAGCTCTAAAATGGCGAGACATTGTAATTAAACGACGTCAACCTCGAAAAATCTTTGTTCAGAGTAATACGCTACTGGACGATAATGGTAAATAATTTTATGAGCAAAATGAATGGAATGTTAATTCTCAAAATATTCTAATTTTATATTCGATCTTTCTAGAATTCCTTTGCTTTTTTTGATTCGTGGGTTCAATTTGATCCCTTCTCTGAATTCCCTCACTGAATTAGCTTGTCACCGAAACTGAATTTCTTAAAACTGATTTAATTTTTCTGTTACAGGTTTTGTTTCTTTAAAGTGTTATCCAGCATCTTTCGAAGGTGTTATCCAATCGTTTGTTGATCGTTATTCATCTGAAGAAATCGAAGCCTTAGAAAAAGTATGGTTACGTGATTTCCCTTTGTTTAATCATTGATTATCGCTGTTTTTAAGCTTTTTGTTTTCTCTGATTAAATTTTTCAGTGGAATGAGTTGTGTTAAATTTGATTTTTCGATCCTGTTAATGTTTGTTAAATTTCGTTTGTTATTTATTTTCCGGAATAAATTTACCACAAAACTCATTATAAAATTTTCTCTTATCATTTGTAAATTTCAATTTTGCTATTAAAAAAATGATAAAAAGTGATGAATTCAGTCAAATGGGTTTTCTTGACCATCTAAATGAAATGAAATGTTGGAAAAGCTTACAGTTAAAAGACAGCAGGCGATATTATTAAAAATCATGAGCAGGCTTGAATTTATAATGGTTGTTGTTAGAAAACTTTTCCAGAAACTGCCTATTTTATCTCAAAATGAGGAGGGTACCGTTAACTTTTATTCAAACAAAAGAATTAGCTCCAAGGGGGGTGCTTTTTGTCCTGGTTATATTAAAAAAGGTATAGTAACAAAAGAAGAAGGTGCTAAATCAATCTATTTATTTGAAAACAACCCAGCAGGTCGACAGGAACAGTGCTTGCATTAACAATAAATGAGGTTCCAAATGAGATGAAATTAGCGATATCGATATAAAATACAAAAGAAAGGCGGTTAAAAGTCTTATAAGTGTTACAAATAAGGAGGAATCAGAAAAATATAAATATAAAACTGAACGTAATACTGACACATCAATAGAATCATCCAACTACATAAATTTTTTCGATACAGAAGTCATTCTTTGGATGTCAATTAATACTATTGACGAGGCTGACTGGTTCTACGATTCGAGGCAGTCGTTCTGTCTAGGTTTACGAAGGAATAGGAATAGTGGAGAGTTGATATTGTCCAGCATAGACGATATTTTCAAATTATTTATCCACGTTGACCTTATGATTGATTCGATCTGATTTGATGCGGAATTAGTCCTTTTATATTTCTTAGTAATGGAAGTAACAGTGATTAACTGTGATCTCAATCCTCTACAAGTTTAAAGCAAAGAAATTAAATCATCAGTTGATACGTCCGGTATCAGTGCCACTTTTTTGAAGCCATTTTAAAATTCCTCTTAAATATTTTCTTTTTTAGTGACTGTTTGGTTATTTCAAACATATGAACTGTTTGGTGATTTGACTAATTTACGAAAATTTCACGTCAGAAATGATTATTTGCGAAAAATTTTTATAGTTTAAATGCGTAGGAAAATGCTCTTCAATTCTTCAAGTCAATTTTTCAAATTTTTAAATTTTTTAAACTTTTAAATTTTGTTCTTCAAATTTATTAATGTTTTATCGACTTGCAAGATTCAGTTAAAATTTTCTGATTTATTTTATTTTATTCAATAATTCAGTAATTCAAAATGTTTATTCAGTAATATCAATTCAATTTAATTAAAATAGTCCATTCCATTTCTAAGAAATTGCTAAGGAGTAACCATGGCGAAAAACGCGATATTAATGTGATTAACATCTATTAGAACAGATTGATGATACCCTCAGTATTAAGTTTTTTATTTTTCATTTCATTTTCAACCTTTTATGATTATAAATTGTTTTTTTTTTGAATATAAAATAAATTAAATAAAAATTAGATTTTTCTCATCAACTCAAATCGCCTGAGCTTAATAGTATATCGAAGATGGTTTAAAGTTGAGAATTGTGCTAAAGGAGTTATTCGGATTCCTTCGATTAATAGACCTACTGAGCTCTTTTCGTTTTAATATTCTACTATTTTCTCTACGCATTTTCATTATTCCTCGTCAGTGTCATAAAAAGCTGTTAGGTGCATACTTTAGGAGACTACGAGCTTAAATCGCACAGATCGTTGAAAAGCAAAATAAAAGTGGTGGTGAGCAGATTAGAACAGCGTAGAAAGTGGTTTGCAGAAAGTGGTTTGTGCTTGTGCAGAAGTATCGGAAAAGAAGACAATGATTCGAAGGAATGAGAGTGAGTCAAGGTTTCTCATAAAATATGATTGACTTTAGGAAATATCAGAGATTTTCGAAAGCAATGGTTTCGCATATAGCTCAGCAGTTTTTAAAGAACATTACTGCATTTTAAGAATGATGGAAGAAGCCCAAGGTTTTTTTTCCAAGAGTCCTTACCATTACTACTTAAACTCGCTTCGCTGGCTCGCTTCATTGAATGTTTGTTCCAAGTTGTCCATTGACGATAGTAGTAGATGTGAATTGCCAGAGTCACTCGAAATTTCCGACAAGTCTATCCCTATGAGGAATAGAATATCAGCATGGACGCACCAAACTGAGCAGCAACCCAAATTTTCCCATATCTCTATAATGTTTTCTTTTTCAATACTCCTCACCATTACTAATTAAACTCGCTTCGCTTGCTCGCTAGATTGATCGAATTCAAGTAATTGCAATCGAAATAATCAAAATAATTCAAGATTGATAATTCAAGACTGCATTTTTCTCGAAGGAAATATTTTTTGAGAATTTTGTACCTTTGCATTCTAATTTAGTTGCACCTAGATTTGGCTAAAGCTTTTGATACTGTTCCCCATAGCAAATTACTGATCACTCTAAATAATTATGGCACTACAGGGACTCTTTATAACTGAGTGTCAGACTGTATGTCATATGAAAGATCGTCACCAAGCCGTACGCATTAATAACATTCTCTCTGACACAAGACCTGTTAAATCTGGTGTTCCCCAAAGCAGTCGTATTGCACCATTGCTTTTTCTATAATATATAAATGATATCACCAATGTGATATTAAATTCTGCTATTTGTCTTTATGCTGATGATTGCAAAATTTATTCTCATGGTAGAACAGATAGCCTATCTCCACTGCAGGAGAACCTCAACAGAATAGCCAACTGGCTATATGATAGGCAAATTACCCTTTCTTTTCAAAAATGTGGCGTTCTTCATATTAATTCTAAAGGTCTCGATTTTCCTAATCCTTTTATTAATGGTAATATAATCAGTAGAGTCTCACACATTTCCGGTCTTGGAATAATCATGGATGAAAATCTCGATTTCGACCCTCGCTGCAGGACCATGGCAAAGAAATCCTCACTAAATTTTCTAAATTTACTAAATTTTAAATATTTTAAATAAATAAATAGATACTAAATTTTCTTATCGTTCGTTTAAGAACAAAGCTGAAGATTTTCTCATCTCATCAAAATGTACAAAACGTTCGTTCGGCCACTTCTTGACTACAATAATACTACATGTTATCCGAGATATAGCAAATCAAATAAAATAATTGAAGAATTCCAAAAATATTTTATACAACTCCTCTCTCCAAATTGTAATTTTAATTATAAAAGAAAATTTCTACAATATAACCTGGATTCCTTCTCAGTTCGTCGAATTAAACAAGATTTAACTTATGTTTATAAAATTCTGTGTGGTTAGATTAAACTAGATTATTCAAAATGTAATTTAAGGCTAAATTGGAATCCAACAAGAACTAATAGGCTAAAATTACTAAAATCTATGAGTAAAACTAAATTAAGAACTCATGATTTCTTTATTCGTAATATTAATTACTGGAATAAATTACCGAATGATACAGCTTGTGCACCATCCTTAGCTATCTTTAAAAAAAGATAATAAATTAGATAATATCATTTATGGTGTTATTTAAAAAATTCCCGTAATGCAGGAAGTGTGAAGTCTCGATTTTTACCATCCGACTATAGTTATTTCGCATTGTATATTATATTATTTCGTAATTTCATAATCTTTATTTCATCTTTAAATTGTTAATTTTATTTTATTTTTTTGTTTTTCTCATTAATTCTCATTTACTGTTATTATTAATACAAGCACATGGTCGTGCTTGGCTGGTTTTCGATAAATAAATAAATAATTTGTTAAAATTTAATAATTAAATGCATATTGATGCCAAAACAATGATATTTGAGTGATGCGACTTTCAGACGGCGAATTCACCCTAATGGTCTGTGGCAGCAGCCAAACCAGAAATGGCGATTGTCATAAGAAGAATTTTTTAAAGTTTTTTCATAAATTGTAAAATGCGAATTAAATCAATTAAGGTTCACTAACATGAATTTTTTGCGAATTTTATTTTTTTAATTCTTTTTTTATTGGTTTTCGAAATCAATTTATAGATTTTATACAGAGTTTCATTGATGAAATTCCCATTTGTTCTTTTCATTTTCTTCTATTTCATCTATAATTTTGGAAAATTTTATAGATTGAAAAGGAAAACTTCGGAAATTGTTGAGAAGTTAAGGGAATTCTGTAATGCAATCCATTGCCAATTTTTCGCACCAATCTGTATTCAGTTTGTGTTCGAAGAAAATTGTTTAAGAATATTCTGAAAATTTTGTCCAAAATTTCGAAAAAATCCCTCGATTCAACTGTTTCCGATTTTAAAATAAATAATTTATTAAGGAAAACAGCTCGCTGGGCGATTTGTCACATGTTTTTTCTATTTTTATGGTTCATTTATAAGTGTTTTGATTGTCAAAAATCAAATTTATTTCCAAACTCCTATTCGGGAAAAAATAAAATATACGTGTAAATACATGGTTCAGATTACTAGGAGGGTGACGGTGTTTCGCAGGAAAGAGAGAATTACTCAGTGGTTCTTCAATCGCACTCGGAACGCAGACATGTGGAACTCGGATGTCTTAGAAATCTCAAATCATCTTCCAATATATATGAACATTTTTGGTCAGATTCGCTCACAGATATGTTATGATGAAAATTTTTTCATGAATGGACTTTTATGTAAATCAGTGTTAATATCTCTTTTTTAAAAATAATTTCATTATTTCCGGTGTTTATTTCCAGACTCGCATTGGTTACTGGCGTGCGACTTCTTCAGTTCTCGCGTTTCGACTGCGTATTGCGGATTTCGCAGCGAAATGGATCCACTCCCTATCCCTAAACGATGCTTTGAAAATCCTTAAAACTTCTTTACTGCGGATTTCCAGGATATTATCATGGAAGATCAACTTGTTACTTACGAAACCTTAGCAAAAAATTCGATTAAATTCAAGGAGTTTAAAACATTGTCGCGAATGAAATATATATTATCATTATTACCATTATTGCCCCGAAATGATTATAGTTTACTGCATTTCTATTTTTTTATATTTTTCGCTGATTCGAATTTCTTTATAAATTTCATTTTGGGAAGCATGAACAATCGCAAAAATTCGAAAAGAAGCTAGAAATTTTCCATTTGTTTTGAATGATTTCTCTTTAATTTTTTTGGAAGAATTTATTTTGGGCAGTGTAAAGGCAAATTGCTGCTTTTTATAAAGCGTTACGTGATCGGTTGTTCGAATTTTGTTTGAGAAACTTGCTTCCCTTTGTAAATTCGTGAATTCCGCTTTGAAACTATCCTTTGTCGCTTTTTCTGCTTATTCTTTTCATGCATAATTATCCCATGCATTCGCATTTGATTTTTGTTGTGTTCCACTAAAATTACGCGCATTTTTAGAAAGGTTCGTTCAAACTGAGAATAATAATATTTATGAACCCCATTAACTACTATTTCATTGCTTCAAAATCCTCTTTAGTTAAATCGTAGAGCACTTATCACTTATAATCTTTGCTTATCGAGTTCGTTGCAGAGGAGCGCTCGGCAACGTTGAATTCACTAGGTGACTGTTTTCTCTGGAATCTCACCAGACCACCAGTCGGCTTCGCGGCTCCAACAAAGATGGTGGAGCTTACTTTTTGTTGCCGAAGCAAAGATTGGTTCATCTTAGAAAGTTCACAGAAAATCTCTCAACTACACGAAGGATTTGCTTTATAATTAGAGGCCTTTTGAAGAATTGTGTGATGACAAGCCTGGTCACTGCCTCTGCAGTGCTACACAAAAATAAACATTCAGAGGCGAGTTTGTGTGTCTGGTAAAATTTCATTCCAGTAAAGGCTTAATGTTGCAGGCAAAGCAAATCCGGCTTGGTCAATGTTGTCGGAGCCGATGAAATAAGCGAAATTTATCATATATTTCATTTCTATTGTTGATATTTATGGCTAATTCACTGGTCCTTTGGCAACTCTTGTCCAGCCGACTTGTTTCTTGTTGGTGTCGTCCACCTGGTGTCATCTATTTTTGAATCGCTTTTTAATTTATTCTTGCCACTTTTTTATTAGCGGATCATTTTGATTGGTTCAACTGATTTATCAATACTAATTTCTTCTTGTTAGCATTGATAAATAGATTTATTAATTCGAATTCTGGTTTTTAAGAAGCTCAAGAAGCTTTCAAATTCGCTATGAATCCATTCGACAGACAACTGCATTTTTCATTTTTAATCCATATTTTAAAAAATTTTATATTTATTTTATATTTCAGAAAATTAGGAATGAAATAAAATGTCAGCAGATCGTATATTCGTCGTTACTGGCGCAAATAAAGGAATCGGTTATGCAATAGTGAAAGGTTTGGCGCAACAACTGTCGAATGGAGTGATTTATTTAACGTCGCGAAATGAGAAACTTGGAAAGGAATCATTTGCGAAAATTGTCTCTGAATTAGACGACAAAAAAAAGCACAAAATCCGTTATCACCAACTTGATATCACTGATCGTAAGAGCATTGATAATTTTGCAGTTTATTTAAAAAAAGAACACGACGGTTTCGATGTTCTTATTAATAATGCTGCATTTGCATTCAACCATAATGCCAGTGAGCCAGCCGAATTAAAAGCTCGAATTACGATTGGTACCAATTACTATGGTACGAAACAGGTTTGTGATATACTATTTCCACTAATTCGAAGTGGAGGGAGAGTGGTGAATGTATGTAGTCAAATGGGTGTTCTTGATCATCGCTATAGTGATGAAGTAATCAGAAGGTTTACAGATCCAAACCTTACAACAGCCGACATTGACAACATTATCAAAGATTATGAGCAAGCTTGCATTCATAATAATCGTCGTGAGAAAGGTTTTCCAGAATCGGCATATTCCATCTCAAAAGCAGTTATGATTGCGTTAACATTTATTCAAGCAAAGGAATTGGCTGCAAGGAATATTATTGTGAATGCTTGTTGTCCTGGTTATGTTAAAACTGATATGACAAGTCATAAAGGTACATTAACGATAGAAGAAGGTGCTGTAACACCGATCTATCTGGCTACACTTCAAGAAAATGAACCAAATGGTGAATTTATTTATTTATGTAAACCAATTAACTGGGTTAGCAAACGTCCTCAGTGATTGTCACATCGGAAATATTTTTTGTGGTTTATGCAATTTAAAAATGCTTTTCTTATTCTCAGATCTATTTTTCAGATTTTCAACTTTATTTTTGAATGTTTTTAATTATCAATTTGTGAAATTCAGTTAAATTTCCAGTTCACTTTATTAATTCAGGTTCACAGTGAATTGCTTTTTTCTCAAGTTGAATTTATATATATTTGGTATAAATTTTCGATTACGTTAAAATATAGCCCACATTATCAGTTCTTCTTTTAGTATCTCGCACCACTGTTGGTTTGAGTCTCCACTGACAATACTACAATGTTTTCGCTATCATCGTGCGAACATGGTTGATTTGCATTGGCACCGTGTACGATATTTAATCGTCTCATCATCAACTGTGAAACATCTATGACTACGTTCTTCATATGGTGATAGTAAAAAGTAATTATCTGAAGGCAAAACCGAATCCCGACCTCGGCAGGAATCGAACTTCTTCGGTTCTCTACACCCACGCGTTATTTCCCTTATTCCCATATAGCCTGTGAAACAAGCGGGCTTAAGCGGTAATTCAAATGAAACATTTAGAAATATACTTTTCAGCTGTTTTTAAGTGTCTTTGAATGTCTTACGATAATATACAAAATATATGTTCAATATATAACATCTGCCTTTCCAGTGAGATCCATGGGTGCGATCTACCCGCCTCAAATATGAGAATGTCGCATACTAGAGTTATGTTGGCTCGAACATCGTCGAGATTACCATGGGCAGCGTCAGATGTTGAGGAGCTGTCTGATAAGCTGGTCACTGGGACCAAGACAATCTGGTGTTAAAAGGGCCACGGAACCAAGATAATCTGGTGTTAAAAGGGCCACTGGAATCTTAAATCTTAAAATGGACGAGACAAGATAATCTGGAATTGATCGAGTGCTACTATTGCTACTATAATAATAAACTTAATGAAAGGAGTTTTCTGAAATGTGTAAAGGAGCTGTGGATGGAGAAAAGGCCCATATTCACATTAACTAAGAAGCAACTAAAAATCTCAACTGGAGATGGATCAACGCAAAGCAGAGCAGTTGACATGAGGCAAAAAATCATGAAAACAGACTGTAATTAGCCAACGAGGCCGACTATCGAGGAACAATGAAGCAATAGATAAAATATTTGAAGATGCAAATAGATACCAAAACTGGATGCGAAACGAGATCTAAAACCTGGAAACTGGTTCATCGTATGTCGTCGATGTACATCACGAAACCAACGGTGGGCAGAATATAAGTCTGAACGAAAATAATGATTGGGGGAATTAGGGGAATTCAATTAGTGGAATTTTCGTATGTAGGATGGTGTGGTGACTAATTTAATGATAACTTTCGCCAATCGGTGACAGCACCTTTCGGACAATAAAAATGCACGGGAAGGGATTTCATATCTGAAACTGTGAATCAACCAACGCAAATCGTCGACAAGATAATATAATCAGTAATCCAAAGACGTTGCATTTTCCACTTCCTTTCACTCCATTCCACGAATCTTTTATCATAACACAACGACTTGAAATAGCTGCAGCACCAGAGGAAAAACGGAAGCATTATCAAAGAAATGTCGCTTAAATGGAACGACGAAATAGCGACAATGCGACATATTAGCGACAAACAGCATTTGACAGTGTCAAAAATTTTAAGTTTAAGGGCAGATTTTGCGCATTCCTATGCGAGAATGGACAACTAGAGGAAATAAAAATATGTCAAATAAACTAACATTCCGTTTCGAAAATTTTCACTCATGAATCTATGGTGAATAGTTAGGTCCACAGGACTCCCATTCACCATATCCGAGGTGCCAAACGCTCAATGCAAACACTTCTGGCTAGCTGCACTGTACCGCGTTTCCATCAACTGACATGAAACTGTTCAGCGAACGAGGAGAACTTGGGAATTTAGATAAAATTTTGTGCTGTTAAATTCGAAAAACGTCGAATTTAATGCAATTTGTTGACCACTAAACGACGACAACGCAAACGCGAGCAACGCATTTAGAAAACTGCGATGGGGGATTTCTTTTCTGATTTCGTTTAATTATTTTTTTGCTTTTTTTTATATTTTTAATGCAAACGGAAATAAAGTAAAATAAAATTAAAATAAAATTAAAATTGGATTTTTGAATTTTTCAAATTTTTCTTTTTTCAAAATAATTTTAATTCAAATTATTTAAATTAAAAGAAATTTTTCGAAAATATTTTTAAAAATAAAAAATTAAATAAAAATAGTTTAAAGTGTGGAAAAAAGAATATTTTTAATGTGAAATTAATTAATTTTGTTTTTCCAACGAAAATTTTCTCTTTCCAAATTATTTGCGAGAAAGCATCGACGTTTCCCTCTGTTCGGCGTTTCGCTTTTCTCTCATTTCTCCCATCGTTCTCTTTGCGAATAAATTATTTCAGAAAATGGCGAAAGGCTCGCAGAAACTCACAAAAGAAGATGAACTTCTTCTTCAAGTTGGTTTTTATGCGTTACGCGGCGGTTTTTCTCTAAATTATTCACTGCACCAAACTTGCATTGATCTTTTGATGAGTGCAAAAATTTGTTATCAAAATTATCACTCGAATGGCGCTGTGGATTTGTAGTTTCGTTTCTGCCACAAATGGCTGTTTGGTGAATGCATTTCATTTTCTTAGGCAGTTTAATCAGCCAAAAGGAGGAAGGGAATTGGAGTGCGAAGTTCGCCGATGTGTATATCGCATGTGAAAATGATTTGGTGAAAAAGTTCGAATTAAAAGTCTAAACTCAGAAAATGACATTGCGAGAAATTCGAGAGATATTGTCAGAGCTAACTTAATATAAGTTAATATCGGAAGTCAAAGGAGCTCTCTTGTCGCACAGACAAATACGCGGGCAGTCTTCGGGCGGTAGAGCTTATTTGGTTTAATAGAAAACTATTAAATGTAATGTGCGTTGTAATTTGGAAAATAAATAATTATTTGGAGATTAAGTAAATAATTGCAGGAATTTATGAACGGTCGTTGGTTAAAAATCGACTGGGGAATTAGGATTTTCTATGTCAGTATTTATGTCTGCTGAGATCGGATGTTCTCTGTTTATTAGAACGATTGAAAATGCAAAGTCTTTCAGTGTCAGTCCAGGTCTTAATTGGCCCTCCGTGTTTTAACTCCTCCCATCAAAGGGTTTTTCCAGTAACGAAAGATGTGTCAAATCTTGTGATGAGCGACGGAGAACGCCCCATTAGCAGCGAAGGTGGCGCTTTGTAATAGTAATAGTAATGAAGGTGGTATTTAAGCGGAGGTGGATGCAATATGAGACTTTATGCATTCGACGGACTCGTAAAATGTGTGCATGAGTGGTCAAAGGCAGATAGCATCCTTCGCTCTCATTGGCCATATTTGGCAGTCATATAGCAAAATCAGTGATAATAATAATCACGGATAAAAATAATTTCTTTAACTTTTTAAATTAATTTTTCTTGAAAAAAATTATGAAAAAATAACGGATCGGGTTCTGACGAGGAATACAAGAAAATCCAAATATTAAGAAATATCAGTCGTTTGCATTTAGAAAAGATAGAAACTATAGAAAAGATGAAGAGAGCTTTTTAAACAAAGACTGCTTGATAAACCTTTATAAAATTTCTCATTTTTTTAAAATGATTCGTATAAATGATGTAATAAGCAAAATCTTGAGGAATAACGTAGATTCATAAAATGAAATATGTGTGAGAAAAGATATGTGTAAGCAACAAAAAAGAAAAGAACTACAGAATACTTGTTTTACCCTCGTTTTGTCTTAAAATGTGAGTTTTTATTGTAGGATTTTTCTGCTGCAGTATCGGCCAAAGGTAGTGCTATTTTTTATGCAAATTCAACGGTGATTGCGGCTGCTCCGATTTATTTATTTCACGGGGTGCATCAAATGGAAATATCTAATTCGTGGATTGTTTGGATAATATCTACTCTGATCGCGTCTTATTTGATTACCTTCTCGTATAAGAATGTGAAACACGTTCTTAAACACAAGTTAGTCCTTTTCTTCCAAATTTATTAAATTCATTTTAGTTTGCTTTTCATCAGTTAGCTTCGCAACTTACTCGCAAATCAGTATTTAGAATATTTTGATTTTTCGAGTTTATTGTTATTGTTCCATGGTCTTTCATGATTATATTCATCAGAATTAACTGAAATCCTATGTCCTAAGAATTTTCCTTTTTTATTTTTATTGATTATTATTGTTCATATATCTATTTGTATTATTTTTCCATCGAGGAAGCGCATTTGGTAAAGTATCCAAATTTGACTTTACATATTCGGTTATTTATTCAATAATGTTGTAGCTTGGGCTTTCAAATAATTCGTCTTATAAAAGCGTTTTCTCAACCTTTTCTTCTTTTCATTGTGAATTAGTTTAAAGTACTTGAATTATTTGAAATATATTTTGTAACATTATTCATTAATTATTCATTATTATGAATATATCGAAGGTCCTTATGCACTTTTAACATCGTCATTTTTTTATTTTCAAGTTAAATATTTGTTGTTAGATAATTGCTTTAACAAAGATATTGAGCATTAAAATAATTTTGTTTGAATTGTTGTAAAAAATTTTTGTTGGTGAGAAGCTTCAATCTTTGCTTTTTTTTAGAATTGTTGTCAAAAGAAGTGAAGCTGTCACACGAGAAATGAACCGCAAATTGGCAGATGATAAAAAGATGTCCAAAAAAGAGAAAGATGAACGAATTTTATGGAAAAAGAATGAGGTTTTCCAATTAAGTCATTTTCTTTTTAATTTATGATTCAAAATTATTTTGAAAATTGAATTATTTTCGTGAAAAATCCAAAAAATTCAGGTTTTCTTATTCCTTCATTTTATTTATTTTTTACCAGAATTCATCTGTAGATTAAATTTTTATTAATTTTTTATTATCATAGTTACAATTTTTAGGTTGGAAATTATGAGGCGACAACATTCTCAATTTTTTGGAATAATATTTTATTTATATCACTTATTCTTTTCTTGTCTTTCTTCGTATTTGCCTCAGTTTCACCATTTTTCAACTGTGTTCTTTCAATGATTGGCGCATCGGGACTTGTCGCTCTTTTCTCCACTGCAAAATAATTTTGCTAAATTTAAATTCGAGATTCTGTCACTGTGAATCACATATTGTCTTGCTAATTGAATTTTGGTTTGTCCTGTTTATTCCTTTATTCTTTACATTTTAATATCACTGTTATTATAAGTAAATTATTATTAATATATGTTGTGGTTAATAAAAAACAAAAAAGCATTAATCAACAGTATCGTTATTTTTATCATGCAAATTAATTAAAATGGTATTTTACTTGGTATGATTTATGTTTATACTCAAATGCGCAGGTTATTCGCAACTGTTCAAAGTCTATTTTTCAAAATGAATAAATTTTTAACGCAATAAATCGTTTTAACCATTCCTTTAAAATATTATTGGCTTAGTTTTCAAAGGAGATTTTTAGATGTTTAGCTTACGTTTCTGTGGTTAAGAATTTGTATGATGGATATCATTAAGTATTCCTTTTGTTATATTGCACTTCCTAATCTGAGATTTCTTATTATAGGCTGGTAAATAAATTTGGGCATATCTTTTTTCATCTCTCCAAATCGCTCTTAAGGTATGCTTAGTGGTCGAGTTTCTCCAAGATTTGAAGAAGTATCAGATACAAGGAATCCGCCAAAGATGCTGCCGAATGGCGATGTTTATGGTGATGGGCGTTTAAAGGTTTTATTTTATCACTGCTCAAAGTTATTCAAATGGGAATTGACCAATAGTATTTCTTTGTGATTGCCATTTTTGATAATTGTCATTTTTAGAGACAAAAAGCCTCAGTGGGTTGTTGCTCAGTTCGGAGCACCATTACTCACCGCAGTAGTAAACATCACATCACCGAAAATTTGCGTGATGCTTGCGATATTTCTATCGCCAAGGGCCTCCCCGGAATATTTGTCTAGTGCGATAAGCCAACGGAGCGAGTCTAACCACTAATGGTGAAGGCTGTAAAGTCGTCTCTTTCACTTATTTCAAAAGCTCGCTTTCTTATTTAAAAAAGAAGGAATAGTTTTATAATTTGGCTGACTTCAATTAACTTTATAAGATCGGATACAGAATGAGATCGTTGAAGAGGTATTTGTCGATAGAAGTTCCCACCTTGGATTTTATTTTTAATGATTCTTAATCATGAGACAGGATTCGAATTTATAGCGGCTGGATGTAGAGGCAACAAATCACTCGACTATCCTGTAACATCTCTCTTAATATTTGTATTAATCTCTGGATTGACCTTTATAATTGATTTTTTATTATTTTTATATTACACCTAAAGTTTTTTGTGGCAGATTTTATTGAATTAGCCCGAAAATGCGTAAATATTTGAAATTTGAATTATGCCGAAATTTATATATTACCTATTATCCTATTCACCTATATCCACAAGTATCTCTAGTAAAATGTCCCTAGTGGAGTCGGACAAATTAGAAATGGGAGGTGCTGTTAAATGAAGATTTAAGAACTAATAAATTTATGAAGAATACTTTTTTTTTGTTTACTCAATTTACATTGGGCTAAGATGAGAACGCGTTATTTCGCTTCAGAAAATCATTTAAATTAAAAAGCCCATTTAAAATTTCATCCTCTAAAACAGTAGTTCTTGACCTTTTCTTCAGTAGGCATGACTTAATAATGACTTAATATTCTTTAACTCACAGGGCATTTTTCTTTAGAGTGCATTAAGAATGAATGCGACTTTTGAACTGTTTTATCATTTTTGCGGGGCGGAAAGGGGAAGGAAGAACAATTGTAGAAAAGGTTATTTCTCTTTATAAATTTTTTCTCTATAGATTCATCGTATTCCATTATGTACTACTGCATTGTGTACTGTCTCTCATGTTACTTCCCCAAGCTGTATATGGATGAAGCCGATAAATCATATAACGGAAAAGCTCCAGATCTACGACAAGTATACCATTTATAACAATCATTTTTTAACAATCATTTTATAGGAATCTTTTTCGTAGAATTTTCGAAATCATCACATACCATTTATGGTTTGGCTAACTCAATTCTAGAATTTTTCTCCAAAGAGAAATGATTGTTATAGTTTGTTGTTAAAATTTATTTTTTTAGCAGCGGTTTAATTCATTCGCAAGCTTTCCATGAAGATCGATACGTTATGGCACCGATCCGAGAAGGTGTTTATGGAAGAGCGAGAATCCGAGCTATAATTGAAGCAAAGAACAAGGCAATTGTTTTAATAAAAATAATAATTATTTTCATTTATTAACAAAAAGAAATTTGAAAAGAAAAATTATAAGAATCCAAAAAGTTTTTTACCACTTTTCAGGAAAACTTAATAGATACATATGTCAAAGTGCTTTTTATCGATGAAGGGAAAACGCAATGGCTTTCGTCAAAATGTCTTGCAAAAATGGATGAAACATTCGCCTTTCATCCTTGGCAAGCCATTGCAGTTTGTTTATTTAAAGTAATTATTTAAAGTCATATTTAAGATTATTGTTATTGTTTGCGATTTGTTTATTTATTTAACATCCAATTGTCTGCGAATGAATCTCTCGTCTTTTGTCGTAAATGATTTTCTATCAGTGGGCCTTTCATCTCATTCTGGTAATTAGTAGGAATAAGCCAAAGCAAAAATATTATCAGAAGAAATTTCTTCGTTTTGCTGCAGATAATCACAGTTTATTTCTTTTATCTGCTAAACATATTTTGGACTATATAAGCCTGCTTTTTTGTTGGCGGATGGGCGCTTGTAAAGTTTTTCTTTTCTTTTTCATCTATCTTTATCTTTCAGGTTAGTCCATTTCGAGATGGTCTAACAAATGAAAAGGATCTTAAATGGAGTGAAGAAGAGATATCAAGCTTGCGTAAAATTTTTAAAAAATTTGAACTTTTTCGTATCGAGGCAGTATTGAATAGTGTTCAGTGCAACGATTATCACGATCTGGTTAAGGTGATTTTGAAAAATTTTTCTTGTTATTTAATCAATCGTCCTATTAGCTGTCTGAAGTAGTTATATTATTTAATATTATATTATTTATGATTCCATTTTGAATGACAAGCTATTCCTATCAGTGAGTAGGAAACGAACCTTCAATTCAGCTTAAGCACTGGTGCTCCCATTTTATAAATGGATTATTCATTTCGGAAATTTTCAGACTAATTTATTAATTAAGGTTAACATATTTGGATTAGAATCAGAAAATGACGAAATGGGTTTTTCGATTGCCCATATGTTTGCACGTGAACAAGGAAATACTGTTAGACTGGATAGGAAGCTTTACGACGGTCTTTTTCAAAAAATATATTATCCTGTAAATCAGTTTTTTAATGTTTTTGCATAATTATTTTGAATTTTTGATTATTGTTCTTTATTTTGTTTCTCAGTTGATTTTACTTTGAGGATGAGGCTGAATTTTGCATAACTGATATTATGGGTCTTGAAACCTGGCAAAAAATCTTCCCTGAACAAAATACATTTGGAACTTTAGACAATTTGGAATTGAAGAAATTGGATTGGCTTGGAAATGAGATTGGTCGTGAGGTATTATCTCTTGATTTATGATTATTCTAGATTTTTGAACTTTTCATTTTCATTTTTTTATTTTTAGCTCCACTGATTCCCTTAAAAAGCAATTAGCAAACAAAGACAAATAAAAGCGAAGCAAAAGCAAACGCATATTTTTCCTATCCTAAATCTTTTTTTCTAAATCTTTCAGATACCGCTCGTCGATGTCGACTGGTTAAATGAACAAGGATTTTGTCATAAGGGCGAATATCTTGTGAATGTTGAAGGAAGGTCATTGTTTAATTTTTTTTCTCATTAAAAAAATACTTTCTATGTTGGATCGTCACTTCATAATCTTTGGGATAGTCTTGTAATTAAGGGCTTTTTTAGAAGTACTATTTCTCCTTACGAGTTTTATGCTCGTTTTTTGAAAAGTACACATTCGAGAGAAAATATTAGCGAAATTGAAGCTGTTAATGGCAATTCCGTTCAGTTTTCCTCAGAGGATGATGCAATGATTGCTGCAAATAATGTTTTAGTCGAATTGGCTGATGAGCTGAATTCATTTTATGGTCATCCAAGAAATCGACGAATAATTAATGCTCTACGTGTGTAAGTCATTTTTTCTGCTCAATGAGCTGAAATAAAAAATCATTTCAAAAAATTATTACTGTCGACTGTGAGCGAATCTACTAACTGCTCCGCTAAGATAAATATATAATAACAAATATTTCTATTAATATTATTTATATTATCTCGAATATTATATTTCTCGAAATTTCTGTAAATTTCGACTTCACATGGTAAGTTTTTTTAACTTTATTTTTTTTCTTTAATTTAATTTTTAATTTTTCTATTTTATCATTTTATTTTTATTTTCATTCCCAAATTCTAGCTCATTATCTTTGTCTTCGGCAAGAATAAATTTGTCATGTTATCGAAAATCTTGGTGGCTATTGTAGATCCACCTGTAATTCTATCCCCCAAGTAATTCTGCTTTCCTCGATGTAGTTCTCTGACGCTCATGATATTCCAACCCCGGTGGTACATAAATATACAATACGGGCGTAAATCTCCACTTTGATTGAGTAAAGAACCCATAAACGACTACATGGCCTATGCCCGTTTCAAAAGAAAATTCCTGTAATATCTCGATCATCAATAATATATTCTCCAATTTTATGCACAGATGACCACGAGAATGATAAGTTCTGTGCGGAACTTTAACTGCAAACAACATTGCTACCGAATATGACGTGGTCGTAATCGGGGGTGACTGAAATGCGCAGTACGCAGCCGTCATAAACTCTATAATTGGCAAATATGGCATCGGTACTCTGTAGCCAATGAGAAATGGCTTATCGACTTTGCTGAAGAGCATTTTTATTAGTAATACATGCTGCTTCTGACATTGAAGATGACATCTAGTCATATTGAACTCTCCAAATAACCGACACTCCAACCAGATTCATTATATTCAAGTCAATCACCGTTGGAAGAGTTCCATGCTATCAGATAGTCGTTCCTACCGCGGCGATCTTGAAAGAGGCAATTTTCATGGATCTGGAGGTTCGAGTCAAGATCCGCATAAAATTGACAATTCGCAAAAAATAGATCGATCTTTCAAGATCTTTCAACTATCCAAATTAAAAGATTGAGGACAATAAGCGCATTTCAAATCGAATTATTGATTGAGTATTGAAGCAACCCTATGATATAGGTAACAGCGACATCTCTGGATGAATACTGGTCCCAACTAAAGATCTTGAGGAATGTCTTCGAAATTCAGCCACTTCTATGCTAAGGTATAGGAAACAACTGTCCAATTGCCCAAAAAGAAATTATTCCGCCTTCGTAAAGCAATTGTAACTTTGTGAGTGCCTCTTAAGACTGTTAAGAATTACCTCTTAAGATGAAAGGTATTTTTTGAGGTTAAACTTAACGATCTATTATCCGGGCAAAGCTAATTCGCTTATCGAGCCATTGCTTACAACAGCGAACTGCCAACAAAAGAAGGAATAATCTCTTTCATCTTTGGCCAATAAAAATCCCAGAGATGATCTCCGGTTGAACTCTTCAAATTATCCCTTTTGTCTGTCGTTCTTTATAAGATTTCAACAAATGTAGACTTCTTCAACCTGTCTGGTGTTGAAAAACGAAATAATACTAGATGACTGGAACAAAGCCATTCTGTTTCCAATATCCAAGAAAGGTGACAAAGAATCAGCTTACTAGACTTCTCCTGAAAAATTGTTTTCCACTGGATAGACTTATGGCGGTACGAGATAACAGGATGCACCTTAACCAAGTTGGATTTAACTGGGACGCAGTTGTGTTCCAGAGAAAATTAGTATTTTTTAAACTTATAAATTTTGCCAGATTACAGGCATATGTCTGTGCACATGGGAAATAGAATAGACTCTTTCGTAATAAAAGCTGGTATCCTTCATAGCGTGCTTTTCTTTACAATGTTCAAATTTGCGATAGATTGGATAATAGATATTGCTTGACAATCAGAAGGTGTATTAGTCCAGTCCAGAGTATTATATCACAAATCTTGAATACGCTGTTGATATCCTTTCCGCTGACGGTTATGATGAAATCCAAATAATGCTAAATGCAGATATAATGTATTGACAACTGTAGCAAGAATCGGACTCAGGGTTATTGGAAATAAATAAATATATATATATAAGAAACTGATATATAAAATACCTATTTTTATCAATTTTATTCATTGCGGGTTGAGAAAATGCTCTAAATATCTCGAATCCACTTTATTTCCAAAGACCAAGGGAAAGATGATCTTGAGCAAGGGAAAGGGAAAGATGATGATCTTATAATTCGCAGAATGGTAACTATAAATTCTTACGGTGGCGAAGCCTTTATGGAACCGTCTTGAAATCACCATAAAGATGAAAGTCCTCATCCATTTGCCCGATCTCTTGCATAGTCGATGAGAGTGGAGGATATTTTCTTTTGATCACTCATTCTAATATACAAATGGCCAGCCCAGTGCTGTTAAAAAAAGAATGGGCTCTTTAGATTCCTAACATTTAGGTAAAATTTAAATGATTGCAAATTTACACTTAATTTTTATTTGTATCTCATCAACTACTTTTCAAATTCATGTCTTTGCAATTATCAGTTATTTACATGACAATTTTTGTAAAATTTAGCAAAGAGAATTTGGAACAAGGAATTCGAGCTTATGGAATTATTGAAATGGATGACGAGATAGCACAATTCACGGGTTGCTGGCAACGCATAGAAATTCTTGGGTTAAAGGTTAGATTTTCGATTTCGACCTGGAAAATTGTCTTACATTTTTTGTTTTATTGATTTCTTTTACCACCATTTATACCTGAAATCTTTGATTTTATATATGCTTTTTACAGGAAAGCGGACAAGATTCTGACTATTTTTGTCGAGTTCGTTTCATAGATTCAGGTGGAACTGATGTTAAACTTTTGTCTAGTGTCATTGAAATTCATCCTATGTTGGTCTTGTACTTTTTTATATATTTATACTTATTTATATTTATTAATTTTTTAAAAGCATATATGTTCGCATACATAATATTAGATAAGGATTTTTAGCGACATAGAATTCCTTCCTGGTTGATGGACGAATTTCAACAAATTAGTGGGTTTGGGTGGGGAAATTTTGTAGCTCTATAATTTATAACTACTGTTTAACATTTCTTCCAGTTATTTAAAATAGGCAAACTTCAGTAATATTAGCACAGCTGTTATCAATAGGATCTCAAATATTTGCTTACCATATTCCATGTCTTATTATATATATTTATATATCATTAATACATTTATTTGTCATACCTTCTATTCTGAAAAGAATCCTCTAATGTTACCAAGAGTTCTGTTTAATACAAAAGAGTATCTCCAATACAGAATTCTGTTTGTTCTGTTCATTTGGAAACATTTTGGAAAAATAGCAACATTTTGTCACTTTATTAATATTTTATTTTATGCTATATTTTTAGAGGCTTATTTGCCTTATTTAAATCAGTTTTCAATTTTTCTAAAAATTTGTAAATCAGTCTTTTTCTAAAAATTTTCATTTTAAAATTTCTCTTCAAAATTTTCTCTTTAGATGAATTTATTTTAGTCATTGCCTTCGTCCACCTTTGTGCCTTCAATTTTGTATGCATGGATTAAAACCGCGCGATTCTAATGATTGGTCGGAATCGGCTCGTAAATTTTTTTTCCGTGAACTGCGTGAAGATGTTCCAGTGGCTTTAAGCATCCTCGGTCATTTAAACAAGTGATTTTCAATTTTTTCAATGTCTATTCTTTTTCTGATGATTTATAAAAAGATCTTTGTTCTCTTCTTTCAGCCAAGTTGAAAGCAACCATTTCTCTTTATTTCATAGTCTAGTAAATTCTCAGGAGCCAACGATTTTGTTGCCCATATTGATATTCTGTCTTCTAGAGGAATAAATCTTTCGATTAAAAAAAATTCAGATTTCGCTAGTTACCCAAGTGTATTTCTAATAATGATTTTTCTTAATGATTGATTGTTGAATCACTTAATAGCAATTTCTTAGTTTTTTTGACTTCTCTCTCATTTTTTGTGAGTCTAGTTTCACACCATTTACACCTCAATCGGTTGAAAATCATTAGAAAGACGAGCATAGTTCCTCCAGTTATTTCAGTTAATTCCATTCTTGCCATTCTGTTTTTCTCTTCTTGATTTAAACTAGATGTTACTGGATAGGAATTTGTAAACTGCTGGAGGATAAGAATGAATATGAGAAATATTCTTTCGTTTAACGCTCCAAATTTCACAATATCCAGAAAGATAACTGAATTTTTCAGAAGTTCAATAAATCCAGACTTGTTATACGATTATTGCGCCTATCTAAGACCAAATGTCTTATTTGTCAATTTTGTTCAAGTAAGTTAATCGCGAATATTTCATAGAATATTGAATTTTAAAATTTTAGTACTTTTGGTAATTTTAAAGTATTATTTATTAAATTTTTTTCTTCTAAGAATCGAAAGTTTTCTATCATTTATTGAGATCTCACAGGATTTGTTAGAAAAAAATTTTTTATTTTTTTGATTTTTGTAAAATGTGTTGGTAAATCATTATTGAATTTTTATTTTAGGTGCGTGATGGTTCTAGCGATACTTTAGATGCTCGTTTAATCCGCGAAGAATTCGCTGTTCATTCTGCCGAAAGTCCTGTTGCTTTAGTTTAAATTTATTGGCCCAATTGGTTTCAAAATTTATACTTTTATTTACCTTTTTGCTTTTTGTTTACTGCTAAGAATGAATCGTAATTTGCAAATTATATTGAAGTTTAGGGGAAATTATTTTTTTAGTTTCAACTATTAGATACATTTTGTATGTCTTCCTTTTTTGTCTTTTTTTCGTTGCAGTTCAGAGGTACTAAAGAAATATTTGTTAAATAACACAAGCATTTTAGCATTTATTCTATTCTATTCGTAAACATTAGCGAAATATTTGAATGTAATCATATTTGAATGTAATGACAAAGGTAATATTAAAAATGGGAGTAGAGAAACAATTCTTTTAATTTATTTTTGAGAAAAGGGAAACAGTTGAACAATAAAAGAGAATATACACAGAGAAGAAATAATACCTCAGTTAGGTGACGTTGATGTGAAAGCAGGAAAAAGACTAGAGAGAGACCGGTGATTAAAGAGCAAGCACCATACAACCTATCGTCAATTCGAGTAGCTGCTCTTTTTACTGAACTGGACTAACATAAATCACTATCGGTACTATTTTCCCTGTTTTCATTAAATTTTATCATTTCATTTTTTTGGTCCATTTGTTGTTGTTATAAATTATTAATTATTATTATCCTTTGTTGTTAATTTGTTCGTTTATTATTTTATTTTAATTTTTTATTTATTTATCAAATGATCTCACAAACAAATAAACGGTACCTATGGAAAAAATTTTTTAACTTATAAACTTATAATGCGGAATGGCGATGAGATTAGACTTGCAACGTGCTTGGTGCGAGGATTCAGTTTTATAAAATAAAATGGCGAATAAGAAGGTGGAAGAGGAGTTAAAAAATGAATATTGAGAAATAAGCTAAAGAACAGCAAAGGCTTGCAAGCAATCTGAAAGCGAGAAAAGTGTTTGTCGCAGATTATTGTGAAAGTTTTAGCGAAAAAATTTTTTCAAAATTCAATTGAAAGGTTGGCTTGCGGATTCAAACGTTCCAATTCTGTTTTTTGGCTATAGCAATGCTTGTAGATGAAAAGACGTCGTGAGGACTGATGTGGAAAATTTTTAGATGGTTCGTAAATATTTGTCGGTTCCTCTCTGTTGTTGCTTGACAGCAGCAAACTTTCCGGTGCATCTTATTGACAGAAATAGCAGTAATTATTACTGCCCGAATCTGGACAACGCGTTCGCCGTTCAACGACTCACACATAAAAGGCAAATTAATTCATATGGCCACCAATATGGGGTCTGAGGCTACTAAGGATCGAGGAATGCGTGTTCGATTTGCATTACGGTGGGGTTTACACTTTCATGATTTGAGCCTATCTGTTAGATATTCCATTAGACCTCAGATCTGAAGACTTAGAACTTAGCGATGAATTTGCGATATGAATTTGATGTTGGTTAAAGGCTGAAAGCTAATACTATATCGTCTTGCACTCTATTTTCCCTCTCAACATTCTCTAATCTCCAATGTAAATGTAAACTCCAACAGCTGTTTTACCCAGTTTTATTAAGATGGTTCAAATATCCATTATTCCAATTATATTATATTTATTTACTTTTTGTAATACTCGAAGTATAAATTCATTGTGGAACTTGGAAGAAATATGCTATTGTCGACTTGGTTATGGTGCTTTTGTATATAATGATTATGGTTGTTGGTGTGGAATTGGTGGTTCAGGCAAACCAATGGATGGCATCGACAGGTAAATTTTTATTTTAAATAAGATGGGCTCTATTCAAAGCCACATTTCATGCATGTGAGAGATCATGAATTTTTTGGTTTTTTGAAAATTTCCTTTTTTTGGGTTATTTAATCTATATTTATATTTGTGTAGTATGTATGAGTACATTGCAGATGTTGTATGTTACACGATCTGTGCTATGATGCCGCAATAAATCAAAAAATTTGCCCATTTGTAATATGGGAATATATGGATAACTACCAATGGAAATGTGAAAATCATCAGCCAGTTTGCTTGGGTTTTTTATATTTATGTCTTACAGATTTCAGATTTAGAGAAATTCAGATTTCGAAAACGTTCCAAAGAAGAAAAACATCCCAGTGAAAACACCAAAAGCCTCTTATTTCCCATGAAAATTATCAAATATTTTCTGTGGCCTAAAATAATTTATGGTACTTTAAATCTCAAAATAGATTGCCTGTCGATGTCAAATCTGTTGGGTAAAAAGTCGGCCGAAGCTCACCTCTATTATTATTGTTTATAATTTGCTAAAGAGAAAATTTTTTGAAGGAATCGAGGATTATAGGTGAAATTAACTACAATAATATTTATCTTCATTTTTCATCTTCACTTTTATATCATTCATTTTAGATCGCACAGAAGACGACTGTAAATCTGCTATGTGTGAATGTGACAAGATGGTCGTCGAATGTTGGGGACAATTTGATAAACCAAAAATTAAAGCCGAATGTGAAAAGTCGAATGAGACGAAATTCAAACTACGAAATAGCACGTACACCAAATGGTACATATAGCTTGTGAGTATTTTGCTTTCATTAACTTCTCTGAAATACCACTCAAATAAATAGATTTTAGAAGGAGGAACAAGCACTGCGATAAATTATTCTATGGACACGAGAATAGAATCTTTCAGTTCTTCAAATCTTTTGACTACAAATGAATTATTTATTTGTATAATTCATAATTTCATATTTTATGTTTTATACAACCCGAAAAATTGCGAAAACCCGTTTTTTCATTGATCTGATTTGACGTACGAAAGACAATTTTCTCGAAATTGGCCAATTTCTTATGGCTCAATTGCCATACAGATATGCAACTGATAACAAAGTATTTCTGATCCTTTTCCCAGCATATTTCAAAGATTTTGCTTGAATGAGCTTGAATAAAGGTGGAATTTAAAGCATCAGTTCGCTTGCATGATCTTGCCAGGATACTCTTTCCATTCTCCAAAGCAGTAGCATAATTGATCGCCTTGTAGTAAATCAGCATCTGATACGAAGAGATATGACGAAAAGATTTTCACCATATTTTTTTAAATTTTAAGTTTAAGTTTAAAAGTTCAAAGCGAAGTCGGCCCAGTTGTGGAAAAAGGATTGGCATACTTTCAGATTATCAAATTGACAGACTTCATTTTTAAGCCAGTAGAGCTAAAACTAACCAATAACACCTAACATACGCTTGAATAAATGGATGAGAAGAAGCAAAAAATTTAAAAAGATGCACCTGGCACCAATAATTACCAAATAAATTATTCGAAGTGATTCCAATCCGAGTAAACAACTGACCGGCTTCAGATAACAACCACGCACTTGTTCTACCCACTTCAGTCTTCTTTAGATCACCATTGAAATTAGGGGCATTAAGTTCGCGCCATGTTTAAAAATATATATCCAAAGATTTGATGTATATTTCCTTTTCATTTTTTTCCAGTTTTAAGAATATACGAATTACAGCGAGAATATAAGTCAGCTTTGAAAATTAGTACCATAATCTCGTTACTTGACAATATAATCCAAACAGCTTGATTTGAATATGAGGAAGCACTTAACACCTGCCGTCCCACTGCAATCCAAAAATATTGACTTATAACAGCTATAATTTTCATTAATTCATTGGCAAAATAAGTAACAAAATAAAAAAGAAAAAAACAGCGCAGACTTATAACTTAAATTGTAATTTTCAAGAAATTTGTAGGTGAAAAAATGGTAAAAAACTGACTCTTGATTTCAAACAATTAAAATATTAATGAAAGTATATTTAAGTACATAAAAGTAATTACCGAACAAGTGCCATCTTTCCGGACGGAAATCGAAGAGATCCTTGGAGAATCAATGCTAATCCAAGGAGCTGGCATATTCATGAACCTTTTTCGTGCCAAATACGACACTTCATTGCTCCTTAACAATTTCAATTAATAGAATTAGGTGAAAAAATGCATGCTTTGGCTAACTATTTTTTTCTGTGAAATCCACTCCAACTTTTTTGTTTATCGCTATCCTTCATGATTATCTTCGTTCGAAACATGCAACCACTGTGAATCTAACCAACTTCAAAATTTATTAGGAAGTCTAAAAAAATTTGTAAAAAGTTAAAATTAGAACTGAAAATAAAAGTGGAAAAATAAACTTTGACCAATCTCTGCTCAGTTTTTAAACATTGCCCGTTCCAGTTTCATCTGACAAAGCGTATTAACGACCAGCAATCTTTCCAATAAAGGAGACGAAACCGATAAAAATGCTATATTTTTGCGTCTCTATGATGGTTTCCGTGATAGAGTCAGTTTGAGATAATCCTAACTGTAAACCTTTTTAGCGAAATTATAAAGTCAAAATCGCCACATAAGGACTACGGCTTTCCATCCTTGAAAGAAAAACGATAAAATTCTAGAAATCTATTAAATTTTATCTGAAGATTTAGTGGATAACTGTGAAAGATTCAGTGAAAAATTTCATTATTTCAAATAAAACTTAAATAAATTGAACCAGAAAACTTTTATAGTCAATTTTTACGCCACGGTATTTTACGAAGGCCTTAAATGCAGTAATTTATATAAATGCAATAATAATTTATAAAATATAAAAAATTCAAAAATAAATGACTTTATTTTATATAAAATATTACCAGCGATATCCCCCATGTGATTCCATTATATCTCACTTTGACCTCTTCGAACTACCAAGCTGTTGTATCCATCGCTGTTCAGATAACGGAACTACGTCAATCTAAAAAAAAAATCGCCTCATAATCAATAAAAGATTAAATGAAATTTTCAAATTTCGAAAGTGATACTTTATAAATTAAATATTTATAACGAGCCAGATTGAGAAAAAGAAAAATAAGTATTTTCCCGAGTTTTCCGATCATTCAAGCTAAAAAAATATTTGAATTAAAATAAAATAATACAACGAAGAAAGATTAAAAATATCACTGAATTTTCAAGAGTGGATAAAGTAGAAAATAGTGCTGAAATTGGTCGATTTGGTTGGCTGTTGACTGACAACCAAAATAAGGCAAAATGATAATCGAGATAAACGGTTGATCACTGCTACGATAGCCTGCAAGAAAAACCGAAATATTCTTTTCTTTATATTTTATCATAATTTTATAATTTATATCATTTGATGAAAAAGTGAAGAAAAAGAATATGTTAAGAATTTAAGAAAAGAAAGAAAAAATAAGATTTCAAAATGAAGCAACTTTTTGCAGCTTAATTTGCCACTGATCCTTTCTTGCTCTGAATTAAATGCCAGACAACTTAGCAGTTGTCTCGCGAATGAATTAGCAAAATGTAAGGTCGTATAGGATCAAAAATTGAAAACGCTCCAAGAATCTATAATTTGACTTAAAATGAAGCAAGCAATAAATAAAAATTAACAATAATATTAAAACAGCAATGATATTTTACAAATGACAGGAGATAATCACTCATCTAATCAGCAGTCTCGATCTTTGCACATCCCTACGAGAGCGAATCCTGTCCATAATCAAGGATTTTAAGGATTTTAAAATTTTGTTTTTATTGTTTGATACGTTTCGCTCACCATAAACAAATGAATAGAATTATGAAGCCGTGAATTTAAAATTTTAAATTCCATGAGTTAGCACCCGCATAAGTCGTTGCTTACACTAGGCTTTAAATCATAGGAATAACTGCTTGGCAATTTAGACTTAGGCAGTGGAAAAAAGGATGGCCCCAATTAATTTTGAATATATCGCCAAATGTGGACCCTTGGAAACAGTCACTTGTCGTATGTGAGACCAGTAAAACGCATTATTAGAAGACATATTTAGATATCACGAATTTAATGATAAATTCTTTATATTTAAGGAAAAAATGTTTGATTGAATTTCAGACGAATGTTCCTTCCGAGTCGAGAGAAAACTGATATTAAATCACTACTATCAGCAATGGACAGTTGTCCATTGTTCAGCTGACAGTTCACTGTTCGCTGAATAACCAATTTAAAGATTTAAATGAAGAGGAAAATACTTGCACTCTAGCAGATTACATTGACTACTCATCTTTTTGGAGGATGGGGCCAAAATTATCCAAATATTGCCACAGTGCGTGCTCTTGATTGTTTAAAGAATACAAAATCTCAAAATAATTCCAAATCAATTCTAATCGAATGGTTCATAAAATTTTGAAAAAAAAATAAACAAGAAATAAAATAAAAAAATGAAGGTTGGAATTAAAATAACTTAAAGAAGCGAAACCTTTCGACGCCAGCTGGATTCAGGAAATAAATTGGTATATACATTCTTCCGAACGAAACTTGAATTAGTCCAATGTTTAGGAAACTCTCGGAGCAGAAATGCGCAATTACCGCCGTCTACCTAGAAACATCGGGTGAAAACTCAAAATTCCAGTTAGTACTGCAGTGTGCAAAGTTTGAATTGATGCCATCCAAAGCTTAAATTTTTCAGAAAATAAGTTGGAAGGAAAATTTTAAAAAGATCAAAAAAAAATTTGACCTTTTCTGTGACTGAAATGATCCATATCGATGAACGGCGCATAGCAATATTCATAGCCAGCATATCAGATGGAGTTATTCGCAAATGAATATTCCAGAGCTGCTCGAACAGCTGATAGAAGATATTTCGGTGCGATGGGAATAATCTGAATGATCATCTGTGAAATTATTATTAATTACTAGTTCCATTTAAATCTTCCATTGTTGTATGACTTTGTAAAACATTTAAGATTGAAAATTGAAAATGTAAATGTTAGATCTATGAATGAATATCTAAAAATGCTGCAAGCAGCAATAATTGGAAATATTCAGAGATTAGCTGTCTGGAAAAAGCTTAATATTAGAGCATTAATACAACTATACAATAATACAGTAATGAGCTAAGGAAATAGATTAAAGCAGAAAAATTAGAAAATTTGAACACTACCAGACTTAATTAAGAATTATAAGGTTTTATATTGATTCGTATGGTATTGAATCATTCCTTAAATTCTTATTGTTACTCAATATGAATTAAATAGATAAATAAATGAAAATAAAAAGTAAAAAATAAATAAATAACTAAAAAACAAAAAATATCATCGATTTTATTTATAAAATTAATAAAATTATGAAAATTTGGAACAATTTTTCCAGCCAATAATCCATTTGTGCCAGAAATTTTGACGAATTTATTAAGATCACCAACAAGATTTTTTCTCAAAATATTCAAAAACAGTTTCGTTTATTCTCCCTCAACTTTTATATTTGGATTCTTTGCGATAATGCACTATACATTTGATACATTTTATGAAGTAGCTATTGCCTTTTGGCTAATAACTAAATATTATTTGTAGATTAAGCTGATATAAAACGAAGAACTCGAAAAAATAATAAACTGCTGAAAAATTAAAAGATTTTCTATTACTAAGTTTGATGAAAAGTGCGAAATTGTTGTACTCAGAACATTTCTCAACAAATTTTCGAATAAAATTTGACACATTGGAAATGTGCATCCATGAAGTCAAAAATGAACTTGAAATTTTGTAATCATAACATTATAGATATAGAAATTATGGACGTACGTTCTACTGATAATTCAACGAAAATGATGCAAAAAGCTAAAACCATCTCGAATCGGATCAAGAGGAATCCACTCGTCTCCTTCAGAAGAACTTCGAGCGGCTGATGCTCATCAGCATGAATATCACACCATCAAAAGAAAGGGCAAATAAACTAAAAGAACTTTCGGAATCACTGATATCAAATCCACCGACAAATATATCCATGAAATATTCAGAAACACTGACGAAATTCATCTAAACACCATATAAACACATATAATAAATTCATTATAAATTAAACTTTTTATGCTATAAACTCGTCTAATCGTAAAAAATTTGACGTGCAAAAAAACCTGAATCCATTTACATATTTCAAAATATCACATTGAACGAACCTATCTTCGCCTTCTAACAAGCGTTCTCACCGTTGGAATTTGTTTATATTGAATCTTACCACCAAAATTAAAAGCGAATTGCCATCGCTCAAAAAAAGAGATATGTGACACGTGTACATAAAAAGGAATTCTTCCATAGTCTAAATAGTTCTTTTATTAACAGAGTAATACCGAAAAGAATGGATATCCACCTCGCCTTTTGCAAAAGATAAAACAGTGGCACTGGCGCTCAGAAAGAGTTGAGTCTATTCCGCATGATTACACATGAATTCGGTATGGAAAATGGAAAGACAGTCCAAAAGCTGGTCGTTCTGCCTCATTAATTTGAAACTAATTAATTAAAAGGAAATAAAAATGAGAAAGAAAACCGACTTCTTTGTCATATGATTGCTCATTCGTATCAATCATCCATGCTTGTTCCCACTCCCAACCAACTGATGGCGAATCAAAACTGTTAGATGGTTGAATAATATCTACTGTTTCATCGGTAAAGAAAGCCCGATCAGATGGCAAAGTTCGCGATGACCAGCCAAATAAAGGATACCAACGCTTAAAATAAATAAGTCAACAAATACTCCACAAGAAATAAGAAAAATTTCCGATTTGCAAAGTCAAAAAATATTCATTTAAAAAATATTTAAATATAATATAATATTAAAAAATATTTGAAAAATAAAAATTTTGTTATTTCTGATGAAAAAAATTTAATATTCACACGAATCTCTAACCCTAAGTTATATGACTGACGAGGAGGAAAACTTACTGGGCCAAGAATTTCCAACAGACATTGACGGACTGCATGATTTTCATAGGTAGACACTGTTCGACGAATCGTTGTGTATGTATTACACAAGTATGTGTAGCAATGTCCTTGTTTATCAATTGAAAAAATATAATTAACTTGGCGCTATTTTTATTACTTGAACACGTTTATTATTACCATTATCAAGGAAAACCGTTTCAAATATCCATTTAAATAATCATTATCTCTTGAAAATAGCTCAAAATCACAGTTGTACATCGCTGAATAGCGAAAGTAAAAATTTTCTATGAGATTTTAAAAATCTAAAACAAAATTAACAACCAACTCATTGCAAGAATCAATAAGTGATACGGACTGATAAGGCAATAACAAACAAATCAAACTGATGTGTCGGTGGTGTATTTAATAGATATTTAAATGCAATACCTAAAACCCATTTAAGTGAAATTTACACCGTTGATAAGAAATTCAGCAATTTCGATAGGTGAATTCATAAGAATTCATAGAATTAAAATATAAAAATAAAATATTACTAAGGATACATTTATTTTCGTGGACAACCACAAAAATCCACACCCCATAAGTAATCGTTGACCATTTGAATTCACTGAAATATTTAACGAAATATTCAAGTAATGATAAAAAAATAAAAAATACTTTTCTTAAATATACTTACTTTATTTCTATACTTCTAAAAATACTTTATTTCTCGGAATTATAACAATGCGCAAATATTATCAAATCTTTATCAGCACGAATAAAGCAGATAAGGCGACGCAAACAGCAGAAACACGAGTGCTCTTGAATTGACTTTGCACTAACCCGTATGCCTCTGATTTAAACAAGACTTAAAGGAATCATCAAACATCTATTTGATGATGATGATGATGATGATGATGATGATGATGATGATGATGATGATGATGATAAATGATAATAAATGATGATAAATTTGATAAATCATGGCCCCTTGAGAGTGACCAACCCCAGATGTGAGAATGTTGCAGTCCTACAAATTCATAAATAAATGGTTGAAAGACTGGTATCTATGGACCGTCTAGGTTCCGTGGCAATTTTCGAGAAAGGCTTGGGAGTCTAATTTGAATTATTAAAAAACGGTTGTCGTCGACTTACAAATCAGTGTAATGAGTTCTTTTATCATTGATAAAATCTCAGTTAGTTTCTAAAAAATGCATTAGCAGTTCAAGAAGTGCCAAATTTTAAATATCTGGGGTACTTGGTCAAGCCAGGAAATTCCAGCTCAGTTACTGCTGCGGAACTTCGCAGTGAAATCAGTTTCAGAACGAAAGTTCTCATCAATACGCAATAGTCCTACTATAAAAATTATTTGAAATATGTTCAGTGACAATGATTTATTAGCGTTTACACAATTTAAAGTGCATAATAAAAGACGGTCCGCTTGTTCTGGCTGAATTATGTTCTTGGTCCAGTGTCGCCGTACGCACATCTGGCTAGTTTATAAGTGACTCTCCGATAGGTGACGTCAAAAGCGAGAAAGTGGTCCAGTCGAGACTTCAAATGGATTAAAGGAGATGTTGAACGAATAGACGCTTTAGTGATATAGGGGTTCAGATAGTGGAAGAAGAGTACCAAATCATCAGTGGTGCTAGCTGGTTATAGAAGAAGAAGACTACCATCCTAGAAGCACCGTCCAACTTTTTACTTATAAAAAATCGTTCTGAACAAGTTTGACAATTTATTCATTCAATAAATAGTGGTACTTGCACATATTTTACGGCTTTACATTTTCTAATATCTCCAACGCTTGTCGAACTTGATTTAAAGAAGCACGGAGAGTTTCCATTAATGCATTCCACATTGCATTTCTTTGGCCAAATTCGGCCAAATCAGATCATATTTAACGCATTGAATAATTATATGCAAAAATTTAGAGCAAAATTTGGTTTTGAGCCTCTGATCAAGTTGTTCCTCGTCGAATTTTTGTTTTTGCCGTTTTTATTTTAAAATAAATTAATTTTATTGCATATGAAATGGAATGGCGTATGTTTTATTGAAGATTTATGCAAATTAAATTTCGTTATCTCATAACGATTGGAATTTTAGCAATTTTGTATTTTTTAAGATCACGATGAAATACAATGAAAATTTCATGGAAATCAAGAAATTCTATTCAATTATCATTGAAACAATTACATATAACACAATATTAATCGGTAAAAATATATTAATTTTGTTAATTTCCTTTACTGAGAAATGCCTGTAGGGCGTAAAGCGTCTCGGCATTTCTTCCCGAACCATATATGCCAGAAGCCTTAATAAAATATTTATATAAATATTAAAAAACGAATACTTTTTTTACTTCTATTGAAATAAAAAAACATTGTAAAGATTTATTCGTAATAAGTAATGCAATAACGTAACGAGCAGCTTGGAGAGCCCTACGCTTGTAACGAGCGAAGCCAGCCTAATCAGTAATGGCGGAGCTGTTAGAAGTTCGATGGTTTTGTCTTATAAATCTATCAGCTGAAAAAAAGTTAAGATGATAAATTTGTAAAACTTATGAATTTACCAGTATTGATACTACTTCAACGCGGCCATATTGTGTGTGATGGCCTGCCACTCGGTCCTTTTCAACGAAAAACGGCTTCATTTCAGATGTTCGCTGCAAAAAAATAAAATGCGATGTTCGTATTATTCAGTATTATTGTAATTGTACCACGAAAATTGCTCTTAAAATTGATTTAAATGAAAAGATGTATGTCACCTCATATCCAAGTTTGGAAGCAAATCGCCGTGAATGAAGCATAGGTGATGTCAAAGACAAATCGCCACCAAACAAGAGTAAGCGTAAATTAGAATCGACAACCTCTCTCACCACTCCATAAATATCTTCAGGTAACATACAGCTATATGGAACCCACCTGAAAATTACAATTCTTTTTACTAAATCTGATAATCAGATCAAATAATCCGATAGATCTTTCCACATTTGGACAACTTAAAATAGAAAAAAAAATGGTTTCTTCCGACAGCCATGATGCACACTAAAGATTCTTCTACCTGTACATATCCCACGGTCGAACATCATCGGGTATATTCAAAGCTTGTCGAACATCTGCTCTGTTTAAATAAGAGTTAAATGGAGTCTCATCAATACATTTGAGATCGGACTTCTGAAAGTTTTTATAAGCCGCATAATTTATAAAAATTATCAATAAAAAAATCCTTTAATGAGATTGGTAGCTTTTGGCTGAATGGCTATTAGAATGAACCGAGCCATTTTGGCTGAGAGCCATTCGATTTGACGATAACAGTGCATATGGTTTCTAAGCACCATCCGAAAATGGTTTAGAAAGAAATCTTAATTCAGCAGCATAAAAGTAATTCATAAATGTAATTCACCTCTATATAAAGATTTATAGTGTCTGCCAACATTCCGAGTCTTTTTCCAGAAAAACCCCTGTTTTTCGTAAAATTCACAATCTGAGTATCGTTTTCACATTTATCATTTAAATTATACATATTCAGACCAGATTTCCTTTAAAAAATTCTGAACATTTTTAACCGATTGGTTATCTCTTGAAAATGCCGTTTCTTTCTTGATATTATCATGTTATCATATCATAAATATAAAAAAGATAAGAAAAAAGATGAATGTTGGCTGAATTGGATTTCTAATTTTGATTATATAAATTTAAATATAAATTTATTTAGAGCGACGTTCAAAATATGCAGAATTTTATCGTTCTATTTTCCGACATCGGTTCAGAACATTTCTTATTAATATAGTGCCTCGTTAATTTTTATCCTTAGGAAAAAATAAGGAGTTTAAAAAAACGAATTTACTCTCTATTATAAATGAGCTGAACGATGAAATCACCGCAGAATTCGTCAATAGACGTATAAGCGAAATTACATCCATCAAAAGTCCCATTGCAACAATCTTTTTGAACAGTTTGATAGTCCCTACAATTTACTACAATTTATTTACAATTCTTACAATATTTCAGCTTATCATATCAAAGAAAGATTTTTGCATTTTATGGCAGCTAAGATAATTGAAAATGAGCCATAAAAAAGGCCGAAAATAAAAATTATGCGAAAACATTGCTTAGAATATCATTAGTTTTTGCTTAAATGCGATGTTTTGCTTCTAATTTAATTTAATCGCCTAATTTCTTGCAAGACTAATGATTTCCATGAATCCACAATAAAACGACCTCTCGTCGACCAGGCCAAAACTGTACATTTGCATTGCTAAGTCAGTGAAGCTCTCTTCGAAACTGAGCATAGCGTTTCCGATAAATAATCCCTGAAAATGCCATTTATTCAGCCGGCGTTCTTATTTTTATATCTCATTTGATTATGTTTCTTTCGCTATTTTCTTAACACTACTCTTCACTTCTGGTCTGGCAAGCTCCACAAATCCGATGATACCTTATTTGAGAATCGCTTGGAGGCAGAAATAGATTAGCTTCCGCCACAATCCAAATTTCGCTTTTTATGGCAGATTGCAGTCAAGAGACACGAGTCATGCATGTCTACTACCCATGCAAATAACATTCTATTCGACTGATTTTACTAATTTTTTTTTTGATTTAGATGTGGTTTTCACAATTTAAAAATAAATGGAAATAGTTGTTAAACGTAGTTCAAAGGTGTCTTTAAAAAATTAATTAAAAATGAGAAAATCCATTCATATTTTTGCCATAGAAAAATAATATTTATATGCATTTTTAATAAAACTATAATTTTTACTTGCAGATTGATTTGATTTTCTGTTCTGTTCTGCATGATTTTTAATGCAAGAAGTGGTACATACTGGCCCGTTCCACTAGCACCGCCAACATAAAGATCATTCACCTGCAAAAAATTTTTGTATCAAGTTTCTTCTCGCTTTTTTTTCTACTCTTCGGTAAATTTAGGTGTACTTTGGATATATTAGATATCTTAAATATAAGCTCACCTTGAAATCTGGAAACTCTTGGAAAAACTGTATAAGCAACTCGTATGTAAGATCTCTCCTAGCGTAAACATCGCTCGTAGCGTTGCTTGCGCGCCCATACGAGAATCTAAATGTTTGTATTATTTTATTTTTTATGATACAAATTTATGGGCTGTCTGATTGAATTTAGCCTCGAAACTAACCATATCTTACTTTAATATTTGAAAAAAATCATGGACCTCCGAACCATTAATCAATGGATAATAAAATAAAATAACCCAGCGTATACAGGAAGATCGATGACCAGTAGATTAGTGACTTTGCTCCATGCATTATCGTTTCTTACTAATGAGCCATTCGAAGTGCTAATTATGTAAGGACTAAGCGTAAAGAAAAACTGATGCAATACCGAGTATCCCAGCGAACTAGCAAACCAAACCAGCAGTGGTTTAGAACTAGGATCGCTTTCTGCCACCGTGAATCTAAATTTTCTTCCATTAAACAGTTTTCTGAAAATCAAAATAATTAAGAATTTTTCATATCGACCACAAAAGACAATTCGGCCTTATATAGCGTCGAAAAAGTTTCACTAAAAAAGCCAAAAGTAAGATAAAATTAAAACCAAAAGCACCCTCGTGAAAAACCAATTTTAGTTAACATCATAAAAGAGGTTGAGAAATTCTTACATATAATGAGCATGACGGTCGTCGTCAAGATGTAGGTACCCAGAGTACTGTACTACATCATTATCCGGTGCGTCGGGTAAGTGAATGGGAGTGTGTGGCTTCGAATCTGCCACAGCAAGAAAGAGAAGGAGAACTGCTTGTAGCATCTCTTCAACTGAATTTTTTGCCACTGATCATTGCTTTAATATGCGATTTCATTTGAACAAATGATAAGGTGTATTCTATGAATCTTATTGACTATTCAATTATTGATAAAAAAATTAGCTTTGATGCATGATAATGCATTTGATGCATTTTTACAGTGTTTGTTAACTAAAATATCTTAAAAAGAGATTTGTAGGTCGGAAATAAATGTCTTTTACTATAAATTCTTGTCATTTTCTAAAGAGTTCCGATAAATGTTTATAATTAAAAATCAACGAAAGTTTTTTTATCAAAGACGTCTATTATTTCACTTTTTACCCCACTGTTAGCATCACTCTTAAAAAGGTGTATGAAGCATGTAGTTCAGGAAGAGTGGAACAAAAAATAAGGATAGTTCCATAGTGCATGATGCTTCTGGTACTGAAACAATGCAAGTGCCATGTATATGACTAGGTGACTCCTTTCATCCATTAATTTTCATCAAAAGCGACACCCAAGCGATGAAGGAGACCCTTCCAATTATGAGAAAATGTGCACATTTCGTCATTAAGCAATATTTAAAATATTTAAAACAATATTTAAACCGTCCTTCACCTAAAATAAAGTAATAATTTTGCATGTATTTATATATATTCATTCATATATGCGAATTCCAAAAAAAATAAATATAAATTTTATAAATTTTATAATAATATAAATATAAATAATATAAATTAATATAAATTTCTGTTAATATAAGTTTATCTTTAAATTTTTTCTTCATAAATACCTTAATAATAATAATGTATTCCTCTAAACGTTTAATTTTCAGTCACGTGGAATGTAAATACAAATTTCGATGAATTCATCTTATCAGGAATTCCTTTCCATGAATTATTTGTTTATCGATAATTTTTAAAATATAATAAGCAATTTAATCCGATAAGGAAAAATTTATTCCGATAAGCAAACAAGAAACCTTGAAAAATGATTGATAAATGACAACTGATAAAATTTCAAGTAAAACTGAATGAAAAATTGAAAGAAAGAATAATTTATCTTAAAAATTTACGTTGGTGAACCAATTGTAGCTATATTGCTATCCTCAAACTGCTTCCTGGTACTAGTGGATTAGTCTAACCAGAAATGGTGAAGGCTTTTGGAAAAAGCTAACAAAAAGTAAAAAAAATTATATGAAAAAAAATTATCCCAAAATAATGGACGAAAAAATTGTTTAAAATTTGAAATACTTTTTTAAATTGAAATCTTATTGATAATATTGATAAAATAATTTTACGTTTTATTTTTATTATATATATATACGTATATATATTATTATACATATATATATATACGTATTATATATACGTATTCATTTTTACGTTTTTATTGGTCGTTTAAAATTTTCTTTTGAATTCTAAATTTTTTTGACTTTTTATGTTTTATTCGAGCTGAATTATATCATTTATAGTATTTTTAAAATTTCAAATAATTTCTAAATTACCTAATTTACATTCTTTTCTATTAAATTTTTCTTCTTATTTTTGCTTACTTTAGATTTCAATAGGGTGAAATAGTCGACAATCCAGAGTAATCTGATAATCTGCGTCTTCTAACAGTTCCCACCATTACTGGTTAAGCTGGCTCCACTACCTGCAAGGGTAAGACATTTCCAAACTGCGCGATCTCAAGCCATCGTCGACAACAAGCCATTCCTTTTTCCACCGTCTAAGTCCATATATTGCTAGTTTATCTATACGCTCAAAATCTTTCAAATCTTTCCTGACTATGTCTGGTCCGGGCCCCACCTCGCTTTAGACGCCACCCATTAAAGGGTTTAGTAAGTAACGAAATATATATCGAAATACATGTCTTATGGTGAGCGATGAAGAACATGCCTTAACCAGCGAAGACGACGGTCTGTGATGGCACTGGTACTGCATATACAAGTGGTATTTTAACGAAGGTGGATGCGATAATATGAGATTTTATCCACTCTGCGAACTTGCAAAACGTACCTTAAACATCAGTGGTCAAAAGATAAAGGATAATATGGATATGTATTTATTTATTCTTTAAATTTTTTAAGTGTCGTTTGTAAGTCGAGGGGTTCCACTGACTACTATGATCGGATATTTTGATCGGAAGTTCACTAGTTGATAGTAATATGGAAACCAAGAATTGTTCAAAAATTCTCCAAAGCATTTATTTCAAACATAAGAAAGTTTGCATTTCATTCTTGAATCTTGTAATTAATTCAAATAGTCATTAAAATGAGATTTCTGCTTGGATTTCCTTTTAGATAAAGCTGATTTCTATTATGAATAGTCAGTGAATTTGGTCAATGAATTATTCATTTGGATATCCAATTTCAGAAGAATCCTTTTGAAGCCTTTATTATTTGTCGTAGGACAATCTGAATCTTATACCTCATGTTTAGCTATCCTTTAGGTATCTAATTGAATTAGCTTTGATATTTCCCATCACTTATCAAGTGATGTCCCTTCAAAGATTTCATGATTGTCGTACTAGGAAATGTGTTGGTTGAGTATCGGAAGCAATTGTCCAACTGTCCGAAAAGGCTACTAAAACGCAAATATTAGGAGATCACAACTATAAGTGTAAGAAATGCAACGACAGCAGGGCCGCGGGGAGAAACTGGAGCTATTGGATCAACACGATCTTGAAAATAGGGATGGCGATAGCATGGTAACAGGAAACTATTCTTCTGGCGCCTTCTTCATAACACAACTATAACTTGGGGAATAATCACTGAAATACCAGACAATAGTGGTGCACCTATTAAGGCTGTTAAGGATTGCCTCATAAGGTGATTTTCTGAGATCAAGTTTAATCACGATGCACATGTTGTCCTGAATCGTTCGTCATATGTTTGCCATATGTCTGCAAGATACCAGCATAAAAGGAAATAATTTTTGTTATCCGAAAACTTAAGACCAATAAAACTCCTAGAGATGGTCTTTGGTCCGAACTCTTCAAATGTTGTCCGTTTTCACACCTTCACACCTTCCACAAATGTACTGTCTGGCAGAAAGAAATAATACTAGATGACTGCATCAAAGTAATTTTACTCCTTACAAACGTGACAGACGCACTGTGACAGAAAAAACAGACCTAGATGTGCTGGATTCAGACCGAGACGCAGTTGTGCTGACCAACTTTTCCCATTTAAGCGAAAATATCAGAAAATCGTTTCAAAAATCAACAATCATTTGTTTCACCGATTTCACAACTGCCCTTCAATTTAATTGACATAGCAGTGCTTCCGAGGTTGATGAAATGTGACGATGTTCCAGAAACGATCACTCGACTCATAAAGGCATTTTATCAATGTACATCTGCACAAATAAATAAGCCAAAATAAAAATAACATTTATAAAGAAAAGTAGCATATAAAGTAAAATATATAAAGTAAAAGTAGTATATAAAGTAAAGTTAATAAAATATTAAAACATAAAAGCCATGAAAACAACAGAATACTTTTAAGGAATGAAAAAAATATATCACAACAATAGTAAACCAAGAAAGTTCGCAACATTGGATCAATGATATATTAAAATAATTATGAACAAAACAAAAACTACAGCTGAAATTACCATATATTAGCAAGAAAATAGTATCTACAGGAAATGGATGCTTCATCTTTACGATGCTTCATCGTATTTTTGAATTCGCCATCAACCGAAACAGATCGCTAATCAACTACAATAATAATTGCTAATTTATAGCTCAAAAAATTTTAAAAAAAATGAAAAAAAGCAATGCTCCCATGAAATTACTTTCAGTAATTGATCTGATCAACAAAAAAATGAAAAAATTGGGGAAGATCTAAACATTCTTACATTAAGTAATAAATCTATTGAGAGGATAAAAAAGCTAGAATTTTCGGAATAAAAATTCCTTTATTCACTGAATCTTGCAATCACCATGCAATATTTGGCTACAAAAAATCCATTTCCAGGCTAATTGCCCATAGCTGCTTTGTTGGTCTAAAAAAGAACAAATAAAATAACAAGTAAAATATATGCAAAATAACTCAAATATTTCAAATAACTCAAATATTTTCCCAAGATAAAATTTGAGAATTTCGAATTATAAAAAAGAAATTAACCTGAACAATGCCGACAATCATACCAAAAAGCCCTATTGCCGAAGCAAAAATTTCAATGATAAGAATTTTGACAAAAAGAGACGGATTAGCAGCATCAGCAAGAGCTGCACCACTTCCAACTATGCCTAAATTGATAAATTAATACAATAAATTTTCAAATAAAAAGAATAATTTATGTAATAAACCGTCAAAAGAATCAACAACAATCATTTCGTTTATTAATAGTTTTACATTAGAAAAACAAACTTTTATATAAAAAATTTGAAACCTGAAATTGAAAACAATTAAAAAAACTAAATTACCGATGGATAAGCCACAAACTAAATTACTAAACCCAACGGTAAGTCCACCACCGAAAATCATATATCCAGCAGCCAAATTTCTAGCAATAACTTCTTCGCTAGCACCACTTCGATTGAACGGCTGAAAAAAAATTAAAATTCGATAATTTATATTGCTGAAGCTAACGAAACAATTTGAAAAAATGTTTAAAAAGATATGGAATTATAAGAAAAAAAAGATACTTGCATTAGTCCAACAAAAACCAGAGCCATGATAATGCCAAAAATTGCAACTGCTTCACAAAAGATAATTGAAACTAAATTCTTCGTTCTAATACGAGGAGCTTTTACACCACCTCCAAGGATGGATGCGCCAGTTGAAAATATGCCCCTAATATAATATTATATTATTTATATATTGTATGTTTATTCTACATCACAGTAATTAAATCTGATTTAAATTATTAAGTTATTATTTTCGTGATAAAATACAAATATAAAATATATAAAATATAAAATATAAATGAAATATAAAAAATATATGAACGCGAAAGAAATCTTTCAACTTAATGGATATACTGGCAACTTAATTGCACTTGCATTTCTATCGACAAGTGATTCTCTGGCAAAATCTGGTTGACCCTACAAGACAGTGGGGGAATCACCAGGAATGGCTCTTAGAAAAAAAATTATTCATTACGACTGATTTAAAGAGAATCAATTGTTTTTTCTTCTCCAAGCCAAATATAATTTTTTTCAGTATTGATGAAAATAAATACCAGCCAGCGCCCAAAACGGAAAGAGACAGTGACGCTGCAACTCCCAGCCCAGCCCACATATGTGGTGATGTCTCTGTTAAAAACCACCCAATATCATACCGGTGACCTTGCCCGGACAACAAATAAAATAGCACTGAAATTAAACCATTAATGAGAAATGCACATTCTAAAAAAAAAATTCAGTACTTAATTTAAACCAATTTTATTGAAAAATTTCTAAAATAATTTTGATAAAATTATCTGAAATTCTTAAATTAAATGAAAATTAAAAATTTTGTAATTTTCAATTAGAAAAATATAAAAATAAATCATAAATTATTTATTTGTCATTAATAATTTATTAACATCTAATATTTTCTTTTTTTAAACAATTTGGCCTTTGCTTTATATTTTCCTACGAGCTATCAATTATTGCAATATGAATATTTCAGTTTTTTATGAAATTAACAATAGAAAATCTGTCAAAATCTGTCTGCTTACTTGAACAAACAATAACAGCAGAGAATATAATTAAAATTATATAAAATGATTTCAACATTGCTGAAGCCATTTCTGAATAATTCGCTAATTTTGCTCTCAAATTACCAATTAACCCTGGAAAATTTTCTTTAATAATTAATTTAACATTCTTCAAAAAATAAGGAATTATAAAATTGAATCTAAACTGTCTGAGCTAATAAAATTGCACCAATAGAAGACAATTACAGTTCAATACGAAAATACATAAATGACAAAAAAATGATAATAATAATGATAATGATAATATGCAAATACATAAGCCATCGAACCTACGAGAACTCAGAGAGAGAAAGTATGAATGGTATTAAGTGGGTAATTTCAAATATGATGCTTAACCGACAAGCCTGAAAGCGCTTCACTTTAGTGCTTGGTAAATGGAAAAAATAAATAGTTGTATCGGTTCTGGTTAAGCCGGCGCCACATTGAATATTGAAGACAGGGAACCACTTTAAAACAGAAGTAAATGTCAGCCTGGATTTTGAAAAATTAAATATTTTTCAATAAAACTGGGTTTAGTGATAACATATATGCAAATACATAGGCTACTAAGCCTAAGAGAGAAGTAAATTTACGTCCAGCACCAGCCTGGTGCAACTCCTGCAGGGAGCATAGCGAAGAACATCTTCTCCGTCCCCGACTCTTGGTAGGACCAGTCATCCGACCTGCCTATTAGCTGCCTATAAAGGCAGACAAACCAAACATGGTGCGCATGGTGTGCTCTGTGGATACGGTTTGAATGCATAAACCTTTCGCGACACAAATTCCCCACATTTTTAAAAATTTAAAATGCAAAATTGGTTTAAATCGAAGAAACCCCGCATTTGGTTCATTGTAAAAGTTTAATACAAACAAATTTTCCAATTTTCCAATAAAAAAAAAGGAGAAAAACCTTCCAACCTCATTCGAAACCAAAATGAGCCGCAAAATATTAGCCGGCGATTTTTGCTCTCAACGAAAATCAATGTTTTCAGCTGCGTCCGCAATAACTAAATAGCAGACTTATTTCTATTTGACAGCTTAATGAATATCAATCAGTGGCGGCTATTATTCCTTCCGGTCTTTATTTTTAAATTTTGTTTAATTTCTTGGTTTAATATTTTCTGCTCTGTTTTGCTCTTATCAGTTTTTTATTCTGGTTGCCTTCCTTCAAAGTACCACAACCTTGCGGCTTTCTAGACGTTGAAATCATCTCCCCCTCCCCTTCTCCCTCTTTCTTCTCCTCGTCTTAAGCGCCACTGCGTATTTTTCATAATTTTACGATCTTTCTTCCATTTTCAGCTGTTTTGTATTTTCTTATTTATTTTTTCAAAGTGTTTCTTTCACGCAAATAGCTTTATGCACTGTTTGATTCTTACAAATAATCGCTCAGCTACGTTTATAGTCTGCATTTTAGCGCAACGTGGAAACGGCATTCCTTTGTTTTTTCTAGCTTTGTGAATTACGAAAGAATTACACAGTTTTAGGTCTTCATTCCGCATTTTTATTTTTTTGAACCATGCAAGTTTTGGAGGACAGTCATTTAGTGATAGAAGTGTGGGAAATAAATTGTTGGCACCATTTAAAAATAATTTAGTAATGGTTGATTTTAAATAATAAAAATTTTGTATGGCAAAATTTTGGAAAATAATGAATAAAGAAAAACTTGCCTATAAAAACTTCCTACTGAAAATAGAACTGGCACTCTGGCGCTCCGAAATAAGAGGAATTGTCTGTTGAATTATTTTTCCTCTTGTTGGTTTCTGTTAATTTCAGTCGCTTATAGTTGTTAAACATATTTGGAATGACGGTAACGATATTTTCTTGAAAGTTATTATTTATTTTATTTGGAAATGGTATTATAATTGAAAATTTTAATTTGCACATAAAAGGCTAAAGGTTTTTCATCTTCGGTTTTCTAGCGAAAATAATGCTTTAAAAAAATTTGATAAAATTATTTATAAATTTCAAAGTTTCAACGGTATTTTTGGCGTGAAATGTGCCCCTCTTTTCACATCTTTTAAAAACAAAAATATATATTTATAAATAATTAGAATTAATTTATTAGCTAACACAAGATTTCGAGAACCACGAGATTTACCACGAGGTTTCGAGAACTACTGGAAATTTCTAAAAATTTCTGAAATTTTTGGTAACGAACAGAAGTGAACGTGGTGGGGAGACAATATACGAGAGAGATTTAAATCAATTCGAGCAAATTACTTAAAAATAGAATTTGTCGTATAAAAAGACAAAAATTTGGCAATTTACACGTCAAATTTATCAGATAAGTTTTGTCGCTAATATGTCGCTTTTCTTCGCAAATTGTGTCGCTGTTATGTTCCACAGTTCTAGTGATATATGTTTTATTGATTTGATAGCGCTTTTGATAATTTGTTCAATATTGATAATCTATTACATCATTCGATTATTTTATATTGGCTTAAAGTTTTTCTTACAACGGTATAATATTGATAACCTACTTTCAAGCGATTTTTTACCCTAACATTCAGCACTTTCATCTATTTTCACGCTTTTTATTCCTCTAAGATAGATCTTTTTTTTGGATTTCATTCAAATTTTGCGCCAAATTAAAACATAGGAAGAAGGGAAAGGAAACTGGCTTTTCCGTCATATTGTTTGCTTCTTCGTTCAATAAGTAAGAGGTATAAATTAGCTTACAGCGCCGCATCACAGACCTCTAATACGTTGATGATGTAGTCCTTTATGCTGACAGTTATGACGAAATGCAAATAAAGTGTTAAAGGAAGATATATAAAGGGAAAAAAGCTCTTCACCAATATTCCATGCTGATGAAATTTATCCAACGACCTTTAATGAAATGAAATTTACACCATTATATTAAAAGATCAGATCTTGAAAGCACCGAACATCACCAAGTAATAAGGATGTGCAGAGTTGCAGCTTATTGTTGTGCTGTTGGAATCAATGTCCTATAGGCATCCTGGAAAGATGGCTATTCCTCGGTAGTGATTCGGGTGGATTCCAGTCGACTGTGCAACGTTTTTTTTTGCGAGTAGAGGTGATTCGTGGATTTCACCGCTGAAAACGTCGATTAATTGGAAAGCATTCTAAAATTGCCAAATGGAAGTGTGAAAAGTGGTTGGAGGTAAAAGCTGAACAAACATCTCCGTATAGATTTTTTAAAATTTTTTAATTCTTTTTCCAAATCAGTTAACTTATTAATAAGCTTGCAACAACGAACGAATTCTTCTTTTCTTCCTTTTTTAGTTAATCAACAAATTCGTACGCCTAAGATCGGCTGAAGTTGCCCCAACTCACCTCAACTGGAAATTCCCATTTCAGTCGTTCCCGGGAGTGCTACCATTCTTTCTCTCGTTTTCTTCCGTTTTCTTTTGTTTAAGAGGTTATTTATCAGTTAAAAAAGTCAAGGCTTAGCACAAAGGACAAAGGATAGTTTGCGTTGATTCTTTTCAGTTGAACCTTTCAACCTTGGAACAACTAAAAAAATTTCTTGCAAATTTTGCACGCAAAAAAATTTAAATAAAATACCAGATAAATTTTAGTGCTTATAAGAAGTGGCATTTAGCACATTTTTGTTGCTCATTATCACAATAATTAAAATGATTTTGAAGAGTATTTCTGCATCAAATCCATTCTTTCCTAAAGAATGTTCAGCTAATTGGATGAAAATTTACGGAATTAAAGACCGTAAGCTTTCTTTTCTAATATGTAATCAGTTGCATATTTTATAGAAATGGAAGAAGCAATAAAAGCAGCAGCAAATATTTGTTCAACATCAGTAAGTGACATGCCGAAAGAACTTGTTAATCATCTTTATAAGAATGGTGCTTTTTTGGTTCGCTTTTTTATTGCTTAACTTTTTTTCATTTTAATTTTTGCCAGTATTTTTTCTTCTAATTGTGCTCATTTTACAGGCAGTACTATGTACTGAAAAAAATTTGCTGAGGGTCACTTGAGAATTTCTATTTCTAAGGCACGTCGATCGCTCACCGTTCTTAAAAATAACATAGTATTAAATCGCCCTTGGTCCTAGTTACCAATTTATTTCCATTTTGATTTGGAAGCTTTAAGATTTTCCTCGATGTACCAGAAGGAACAGAATTCGGAATTGATTACAAATCATGGCATGTTGGAAATAAATTTCTTGGAATGAAAATGATACCACCTGGAATTCATTATATTTACTTCAGTGTCAGAAATGCGCCAAGAATTGGTTTTTTTCATATTTTCGGAGAACGTGAAATTCTAGTGAGAAAATGGGATAAATTACGCGAAGATACGACTGTTGGGAAAATTAGTGATGATGAAGTTTATATTTTTTAAGTTTTTAAAATATAACAATGTTTAGAAGATTGTTTATGATTTAATTCTCTTGATTGGCATTTTTTATTGTTTATTGTTTATTGTATTGTTTATTGTTTATTATTTGTTAATAATTTATTTAGAAAATGCAGGAAATTGATCTTCTAAGAAAGCAGAGAAATTCTCTTCTTTTAATATAGATGATGAAGTCTAATAATCGTTCTATCTGATTCAGATATCTCGTCTGAAATCAAATTTGAAACAAATGGATGGTGGTCTTGCCCCATATCCTTATGAATGCTATCGATCTTGGTTCGCTTTAAGCAATCATATAACGGGTTATTTTTTATTGATTATATTTTTTTTCATCCAGTGGTACATTTCGACCATAATTCTCCTGCTCTTCGGCCGCTGTTAAATTCGCAATGAAAAATGTTAATGCAATTTGAAAGAACTATTAATAATTTTTGGCTGCCACAGTTATTAATCTTTATTGATATCATCGCTAGATTTTTCCACAGAATAATGCAAAATGGATGATGCACAATTATTTTAGGCAAAACTATTGAAAGATTGAGACCGGAAAATGAATTTGGTCGTATCACTGGTCAGACTGAGCTGATAACGATGGAAAATGAAGTGTTCGAAAATGAACCGGTGATCTTCAGTAATTAAATACAAGGCTTCTTTTTTTTGCATTACGCAAATCCGTGGACTAAATTACATCTATTAACTTTAGTGAAATTTAGAATGTAGGCTGTTCATCCAGGGTTACTCGAGACAATCCTACTCGACTTCGATTTGTAGATAATGATGGTCTTCCCATTATGAATGTACGACCAGGATTTGAAATTCGATTTTCTAAAATACCACAGTACGGTCTAACTAATCGTGTAATTTTTTTAAAGACTTTAAAATCTGGAAAGTTTTTTCCGAATATCTCAATTCAAGCGTTTGTGAATTTCAGGAATCTGCAGCCATTAGTGGTATAGATGATACATGGAAATTAGAAACTATGATCGAAGTGTTGCAAGGTGAATCTTTGGAAATTATTGCTGAATTGCAATTTGCCTTTGTTTGCTTTTTAATTGGACAAGTAAGCTGTTTTGTATTGAAATATAAAAGAAATAAAAAAATTTGAGTGGTCTTTCGATATTTTCTACTTTTTTTTTTAGGTATATGAAGGATTTGAACAATGGAAACGTTTGATTCTTATACTTTGCAGTTGCAAGAAAGCAATTGCATCGTACAGCAGTCTTTACTTTACTCTTCTTCAAGTTCTTTTTTTCCAGTTAAAGGAATGTCCAAAAGATTTTTTCGTTGATATTGTATCAAAAGATAATTTTCTTACTACGACTCTTTCGAATCTTTTCGCTAATATTGAAGGTTTGTTTTGGCGGTTACGCTTTGAAGTATCAAGATATTGTTATTTGTTATATACTTTTTTCTTTCTGAAAACTCCACCAATTATGACGAAATTTTGGTTTCCAGCCTTGTTGTTGAATAATATAGTATTATTCTAAATATAAATAAATATAATATGCAAACATTTAGATTCTGAAACTGTTGATTCATCGCTGAAAGAAAAATCTCGGAAGTTCAAAATTTTTTTGACTAAACGATTCAAGTGGAACTTCGACCAGTCTGAAGCTGATGTTCCAATATCATTTGATCACTACTATCAAAGATGTCATCTTTTTGAAGATTGGAAAGCAGAAAAAATGGGAGAATAGTCATTCTTTTTCTCTTTATCTCTTATTGCTGTTATTGCGTTTTTTATAAATCGGAGGAAATGCGAAATTACTTTAATCCAGTTGAGATTTTAATGATTTTTAGCTTAAGGAAGAAAATTGTCAATTATACTTACAAAATCCTTAAAATATTTTTTCGAAACTTTTTTATAATTTTTTTGAATTTTTAAAAATATTTTTGCATCTTCGATTTTTACATTTAATTATTTTTTGTAATTATTTTTTGTAATTATTTTTTATTTCCAAATTTGTTTACATTTCGTAGTATAAATATGGTCGAAAAGCGATGTAAAATCGATATAAAATGCAAATTCGAGTGCAAAAAGATTATAAAAAAATTAAAAATTATTTTCTATTAAAAAATATTAAAAATTATTAAAATTACAAATTATATTCAATTGATAATAATTTTTTTGATAAACAAAATTTAAAGAAGTCCAGAAAATTTTTCTGTGCCATCTTGGAACAAAGAAAGAATTATGAAGAATTTTAATTAGTATTCTTATCAGAAATATCGGACGCTGTTGTTTTAATTATTGTAATTCTAGTCGAATGCAAAGCGCTTTCTGTTTGAGTACTTGTGCTGTTTGTTTATATTTCGGTTAATTTTGGTGTCAATGACTGATCGAACTGGAAAACGATTTTAAAACAATAAAATGTGAAATTGCCGATTTTTGGCTTGTTTTTTCCCTACAATTTTTTCTGTATTTTTGGAGGTCGAAATCTTTTTATGTCTCTCAAAAATCTCTGAAATAGTTGCGAAAATGTAGAAATGACGATTTTACCGCAAAGTCGAAGACATGGAATTTTGTGTAATTTTTTCAGTTTGCGTTTTTCGTTCTGAAACAACGGCTGATCCAAACGATTTTTTGCCCAATGTGCTAAAACATAGACCGTAAATTTGTGCACAATTTTGAAATTTATTGTTTTTCAATTCATATTTTTCTCCTGGCACTACTAATATTTCGTTTAACTATTTGTAATAAAATATTGGAATGAGTATTTTTGTGGGACACTCTTTGGACATGGAATTACGAATGGATTCCTTACCAACCAATTTATAATCTTTGCTTTTAACAACAGGTTTAACAACTTGTTCTTTGTGAGGGAATGGCGTTGTCACCTTTTTGAAGGTGACATGGTGGCGTTCTCACCCACGGAGCATCTAAAATTTGTAAATTTCTTGCGCTAATAGCAAAGCATGGTAAGACGCAGACCAGTGGTAAATTTATGAAACGAGATTCCTAAATATCTCTTGGCGCATCCACTATATATAATTGATTTTGGTGTCATATAAGCAACAGTTGTTGCATCAGCTTTTGCTAAAATTCCTTGAAGAATGCCTATTTTATCGGCAACTCCAAGTTTTTCTGTTTTCTGCCCTCTGCATCGCCATATAAGCTCGCCGAATGAACTTCATCTATACAGGGTGAAGCTTTATAACATCATTCAGCCAAATTTTCAGCCATATTTCACCAGACGAGCTCACATCGCTTAATTCGTATGAAATTTTACCTCTTTAATGTGTTTTGAATGTGAGATACGTTGTTGTCGCATGTCGCAGAATTCAGAATTAGCGGAGTTATTTCGATATCGAACTGAAAATCGGAATTAGAAAAATCGTTTTTTGTGCACTTTCAAAGAATTTTAAAAAAATAAAAAGAATGAAAAGTTGATTATTTTAGATAATACGATTATTATAAAAATAGATAAACAGAGAAATATTTCAATTTTTTAAAATAGTAATATTTTTTAAATAGCAAAAAAGCCATTGTAATGATGAGAATAAAAAAATAAGAATGAGCACAGAATAAACGAATAAGCCTAAAGCCTTGGACATGAGCGCATAATAATACTGGAGTTGTAAATTTATCACAAGTAATGAATAAAAACCAAGAGGCGTTGGGGATGACAACGAAGGGTTTCCTAGAGCGTCAGAGGAATGTAAGAGATGCCGTGTGATAAGCTTCTGAATGCGTCTCTCCAGGATCTCCATTTCCAGATGGACATTCCACACGAAACAATATATTATCCCGTTCTTTTTAATTCAAATAAATTTTTGTTTGATATTCACAGTGCATATTTATATTTTTTTCTAATGACCATTTCTAGTTAGGCTCACTACTTATCACAGCTTTATCAGGCTGCATTTGGCGAAAGAAGTACAGGTGGCTCGCCTGCAGTATCCAAATTTTTGAAAGACAACCGCAGGAGTAAACCTATACAAAAATCAGGGTGATGCTGGCGACTCACCTGTATTTCTATCGCCAAGGGATTCCCTGGCATATTTGTCCAGTGCAACAAGAAGTCTATTCTGTCCGTGAAACAAAATCCCCAATTCGGCGCTCTGAAGCGACAATTCACTGGGCCGTCCGTGTTTATCTACGTTTATTTATACAATAATTAACAAAAATAAAAAATATAACTTTTAAAGCAAATATTGTAATTGTAAATATTTTGTGTATGGCGGAAATACGAAGCATTTGTTCGGTTTTACAAATATCGCCATTTTGTTCTAACAAATTTTCTAACCCATTTACTTTCCACAGTTGTCTATTTTCTTTATTTAGGAAACCATAAACGATCCATTTGTTTGTCGTTGACTAAAATTTGTTAAACATTTTCCGTTTTTTAGCTTTTCTCTTGCTGCACTCACCATTTCTACTTCAATAATTTGCTCGCTCTAATAATTTATCGTACACTTTACCAGTGATAGAAGTAGAGACGGGTCGCCAGCATTACTCGAATTTTCGGGAGTCAAGTGGGCAGATCTCCGGCGGGAACGGAACCTCAGCATCGGCTCTCCGAAACGAGAACAGCGAGTCACCCTCCTACTTTCTATTCATATTTCAAAAAAAGCCAATTGTTCTTTAAGTGATCTATTGCTTTTAATTTAAGAATCGTTAAATGAAAGCAAAAAAACCTCTTCAAGAATTTTTCGAAGTTCGCTGGTAATGAATTCAGACAATCTATCTTCCATTCCTTCTCGTAATGCTTCATTTCTAAATTCATCGAGCAACGAAATCTAAATAGATTTCATCAACTACAATTTTGTAAAATTATGCACAAATGGAAGATGCAAATCGATTATAATCGAATATGCGAAAGCGCGTATGGTACCATTCCACTGTGGAAAGTAGTCTTTTGAGCATTACAGGTCCACTTTTCTAAATGATGGTAAAGTTCACGAAGAAATTGTATTGTTTCTATAAATTAGTGTTGGCTATAAATGGTGCCAATGAATGTTCGACGTAAAGTCGTCTGCTTACATGCCAAACTCAATAAAGTAAGCCACTACAGTGAGCAGTGCATATATTTCTTAGTTATTTCTGATTTTTGCACATACAAAACGAATGAAAGGTTTGAGGCATCGCTAAGGCATTACGGAGTTATATGCAAAGATAAGGCAGTAAATAATTTAAGCAATTCCGACCTCTAAAAGTTTGATAAATTCCGATGCTCGAGATGTTTTATCAATTTCGATATTAAATAAAATGTTTAACATCGATGAAACTGATGAAATCGAATATTGCTGATAATCGCTGAGATATTTTTTCATTTGTATGTGTATACTTTTTTAAAATTCAATTATTTTTGAAAAGAAAAAATTCATTAAAACTATAATTTTCTTAAAGTATGATAATAATACAACATATGGAGGGGGCAGCCGAATGGTTATGGTTACTGATGTGATTATCTAGCATGCAAAGCAAATTTATCAATAAAAAACTCAATATGTTGCCGGTAACCCACTTTTATTTTTATCATAGGTGATAAGTGATTCGCTGGAAAAAATTTCTATTTGTACTGAGGAACAGCCAGCGAAATGAACCAAAAATGGTGAGCATCAATCATTTTTTTATTACATTATTGCAAAAAAATTTAATAAGGAATAAAAAATTCTAAAATTTTAAATTTTTGATAATTTTTAGAAAGAATTGAAAGAATTGAAAGACTAACGAAAGTAAATCACTGAGTTTTCTCTTTTTCATCATAATTTTTACATTCGATTTATCCGATTTTGTAAGAGATTGCATTAATTTATCGCCTTCTTCAGATTTAATAACACCCTCGCCGGATTTTACAACTTTTATCTAAATTCCCCTTTTCCGTTTACAAAAAATGGATCAACTGAAACGATATTTGTTAAGATTCATTGAAATGAAACCATTACGCTCTATAAACGAAATAGGTCAAAAGTTTTTTACTGTCGTATTTTAGGTTTTAGGTTTATGAATGAATGAAGACGAATTTGCGAATCGCACACGCACCTCGTCATGCACATCGCCCATAATTTGATTTAGTCCTTCCTCGTTGATCTCTTCGAAATCCTCGCGTCCATAAAATGTCTGCAATCCCCAACCCGTTTTCATTATTTACTATTCAAGAATCTTTTTACTTTCGTTCTTACTGTTGCATATAACCAGAGATGTTAAAATTTACTGTCTTTTCATTAATATTTTTGTTTCCAATTTAATTTACTATTTAAATATTCAAAAAAGATGATTTTTATTGTGAAAAACCTTTTTAAGGTAAAATTCTTTAAATATATATGCAATTAATACAATAATAAATATAACGAAAGCAATAATAAAAGCGACTATTTGTGGTAAAAACGATGGTATCCATTCAATGCTACTTTTACAACGTTCCATTTCTAAATAAATTTAAAAACGACCAATTTTATAATTCCAAATTTTATTAAAATTGCCATTTTATTTTTTTCAAAATTTTTTGGCAAACCGTTCAACTTCAATTCAGCAAACAAATGAAGGGAATTTTAATTCAAATATATTCTTTGGTTTATCACCACTTCCATATTCACTTAGACGATTTGATTCATTCGTTTTTTGTAAGAGTCGCTTAACAGTCTTCGATAAATCAATCTCTTCACGTCTCTGATAATTTCTTTCCATCAATTTATCAAATGGTTCAGATCGAAACATTTCCAAAATTTGTTGTGTTTTTTCCTAAAAGTTGCAAAATTAGAAAAATCTAATCTAAATACTTGATGCAGTTTTTTGCACAAAATATCATTCCTTTTACCGCTTCTTTGCGTTCTTCTTCCACCGTATCAAGAGGAGAATTAAGCAAATTACGCAATGTTTCCACTGTTACTGGTTCTTTAGTAATATTTTTCTCTAAAAAAACAAATTATCTGCTGATATAATAAGATAAAGATGAAAAAACTTAAAATTAAGAGAAGTTTGCTTTATTCAGTCCAGCACCCGATTCCTATCCGTTGATAAGGGCAAATCAAATTTAACCGATAATTATATCTTTAAAATTATGATTTAAAATTTTATATGGATAAATAATATTCTATTACTTTCATGCCCGATTGTAAAAATAGTATTTTTCCTTGATACACGTATTGATTCGTAGCTCCAGTCAATACTCATGTCGACTGAATTTTCATCCGCTTCATCTTGAACACTTATTCCTCTTCCAGAAAATGCGTCAGGTTTATCGGTATTTTTTAGCACCATATAATTATTGATATTGTTACCAGGAAGTAAAGAAAGAGCATTATTTTTTGCCACAAAAGGTATGGCAAGACGTTGAACATCTTTGCCTGATGCCTGAAACATATTTATCTTTTATTTTATTTTTATTATCTAAACATTAAAAATGAAATTCACCTATTTCTGATTTATCGATTGAATCATATAAAATTTTCAAAAAATTATCTATGAAGAGAATCAATCAATAAAAAGAAGAATCAAAAAGAATAAAAAGCAAATCGTAAATTTCCGAAAGCATAAAGAAATAAGAAATATATATATATATTAAAAAAATACTTTTAAAATCTCGGCTACATCATTTTTGTCAAAAAGCAAAGACGCATCTTCTTCTAGCATAACAGCAATCTGTTCTTTGATTTTTTCCGTATTTTCACCATTCTGCACGTTCAATTCGGGTAACAAACATAGCGAACGATAACCGAGCGATATTCTTTTTTGAATAACCTTAAAATGAATATGATGTTAAATATTGTATAATGACCATAATCTCACTTATCGTAAATCAAAAAGGTAAGATTTACGAATACCAAAGGAAGGCTTAAAGCATTGAAATAGGCAAATAAATGCACTTCAATTTCAATAAGATTTTTAAGCAGAATGAAGCAAAGAAATCCAATGAAAACCCAACAGGTTGAACTAGCAATAAACTGATCAAATATAACAAAATAAAACCCAATATTAACAGCTAAGAAAAATATTTTTTAATAGCAACAGCGGAAAAAATCCGAACCTCACAAGTCGCTTTATACTGCAAAATAATAATATTTAAATATTTCGAAAAATTATACTCACTACTTGCTTACCCCTCTTAAAAATCACTTTTAGAGCATAAACTGAGTCAATTTGAAAATCCAGCAATAAGTCGAAAATTTTATAAAAAATTAGATAAAATTAAATTAAATTAGATAAATTACATAAAAAAAGATCGAAGAAAAATAATAAGAAAATAAATAAGAAGGTACTATAAAAATATACTTGCTGCATATGCTGACAAAGAGATGGAATGGCCATTAACTGACTGCTTAAATTCAAATATTTTGCAACAAGATTATGAATAGCTATTCGCTTATGAGGACTAAATCCACTGGAAGATTCTAATGCAATTGCCTGAAGAGCAAAAGAAAGACGAAACAGTTCGATAAGAACCTAAAATAAATAAAACGAAAATGAAAAAGTTTAATTTTCTAATGGTATATTTTATTTCCTATTTTGCTGCTCTCATTAACTACTAGAGATCTTTAGTCAGAGACTAGTTTAAGCCTAGAGATAGGGGTAAGTCTCCAGAACCACTCAAATTTCACCTTCAATGACAGAATTACTGCTACCAATCCAATCTAGCCAGCCTTCAGCTCTTTAAACATCTTAGTGAATGATGAAGAACAAAAAATCAGATCTGCATCTGCATCTGAACAATTTATATAAATATAATATATAATATGATACATAACAATCGGTATTAATTATATATATATATATATACATTTTTACTTGAAAACCCAACATTTTTTTTAAAAATCAAAGAAAAACATTACCTCGTCATACCCGACTTCAACACAAAATAATGCCATAGTGCATAATATTGCTTCCATATGTTCAAATTGCGAATCATTTTCAGGCACCAAACAAACACTCCTCAATCAGTTCTTTTTAAGTGACAAAAAACTTATATGTATAAAAAATGAAATAAAGTGTGCATTAGATGGCATCATTAGACAGTTTTTGAATTTGGCAATTTTAGGCAGAAAATGATTAAAAACCGTAAAAATTATACTTGTACAGCATATTGACAATCAAATGGATGTGTTTGCGCATAAACATTTGATCGGGTCGAGAACACTTTTCAACCGTCAACTGTAAATCCGAAACATCTAAGACATATGGTAGATGTTGGAGCACAGAGAGATTATCATGTCTAAATTAAAAATTAGTTCAAATTAACAAATAAAATTAAAGAATGACACTGAAGGCAATAAAATTTAAAAAAATATTAAATAATAATCAAACAACAAACTTTTGAAGCAATTATAAATTACCTGTCCAAAAGCGTTTGAAAAATACGATGTGTATCAAGTCTGACATTAGGATCAGCTGAAAGCGCTAATTGAACCATCGTAATTAAGAAAGAATCTGTGAAAACAGTTGCTAAATAAGATGTTTTATATTTCGTTGCAACCTGAAATTATCACGCTTATATTACTTATAGTTAAACATATTATTCGAGTATTTCCAAATTAATTTGATTGAATAAGAGAGCAATACCCTTAATATGGTTTTGACAAGCACATTTTGTAAGAAGGCATCACCAGGATTAAGCGCTTGGCCATCATCTGATAGTTTTGGTATATTTCCAACCGTAAACATCATTATTTCAACCTATAAAATGTTTAACTAAGTAAAAAAATTTGACAAAAACAGCTTGAATCAAAAATATTAGGACAACATTCCACCTTCTGATAATCAGGAAGAGCATTTGCATAATCGCCCATTGTATTTATAAGTGTTTCCTGATAAATTTTTTCTTCTTCAATGGACGGACAACACTCTGTTTGTTGAAATTCGACAGACTGACGAAGTTGCTTCAATAATGAATTAAAAATACCTAAATAAGAACATTCATTTTATTATGTAAGTTCAAACAACGACTTTTACAATAAATTATGAAAACACAAACCAAGCAAAGATGGCCCAATGCTAGAACCAGCAATAGAGACTATACTTGATAAAACAGTAGCGATTCCAATGCGAACTGAAGCGTTCGAGTTTGACATATTTTCAAGATGATGTATTAGAGCCTGAAATTATAAAATGATTAATTCAATTTTTCGAACTTCAAGACTTCCGAGTCAATATTTTTGTCAGTTATCATAAAAAATAATCAAAAAAATTAGCCAAGTGCAAAAAATTTTTTAATTCAAATATCTTCAGGCCAATTTTTATATTTCCTTATTTGCATTTTCCATGAAAGAGATCCGCAAATGACAACAAACCTGAATAACGAAACAAGGATCTTTAACGCTATACATAATTGCTCTGAACGTCTGCACTGCAAAAATGGGTGGAGGGTTCCACTTTTCATGCAAATCACAATGTTTCAGAACGGGTTCCAGAACAGAATTTAATCCAAAAGGTGCTTTAGCCATTAACTCTCTATGAAATGATACGTTAAATCCCATCACATGCATTAAAATAAATTCAATGAATTTATAAAATTATAAATTTATATTTTAAAAAAATTTGCTGAACTGATAGCAAAAAAATCTAGAAATATATATTAATCTTTAATAGTGCAGCATTTCTAAGAACACTTCATCAAAAAGATTTGATAGAACTAGATGGACTGGCAGAAAACATCATCTTTATCTCCAATAAATTTTTATTAAATCGAGCCTCTGTCGGAGCTCTCAGTTAACATACGACTCATACAACATGCATATTTAATCTAAGAACATTTACTAAAATATTTTATAAATGATGTAAAGCACCTCAAAAATTGGTCCGCTAATGTTTTTGGACTATCAGCAATTCCATCAACAGCATATGGTTGATCAAGAAAAACGATGCCTGTCGAGGTATCAATCTCATTACCATCAATATCATCTGCAGAAAATAATTAATATATAATGTTTGATATGATTAGCATTAATTTTAACATGAATTTTTAAAAATATCAAAGGAAAATAAATGAAAACAACCATCATCTTGCAGATTAAATAATATTGATGGGATGATTTTTTCCATATGTTGTCGTTCCCAAATACTTGTTTGCAATGGATCGCTTGCAGATTTCCATAAAACACCTTTAAAAAAACAAAAAATAAAAGTATTTAAGCGGCTGGTGTTAATAAAGGAGCGATAGCTAAATGGATGTTGATTACCATATTAAAAAGAATGGATTCGACTCCTATCTCAAAAAGAGATGGCCATTCTCCTTCATGCAAAAATTCTTACATTGCTAATGGCAGCTTGCAGAGCAAATCCAACCAGAAATAGTGAATATTTGCTTAATCGATGCCAAGAATACCTCTTAATCCTCTTAGACCAGCATATCGAACTGTTTTTGCATTTTCTCCTTGATTTGAATGGCACATCGCTGCAAACTTTGAAATGAAAAAATCGTATTCTCGATGATATGCGGGTGTATTTTCTTCAATATTCGCAAAATTAACAAATGAATCTGTCGCTCTCTTCTGCAAAAAGTAATTTTCTTTCAAGTTCTATGGAAACAAAGAAATTTTTTAACCTCCATCTGAAGATTATTCGTTTCCAAAAGTTTTTGCAACATTTTGAGGAAACTCTCAATAAACTGACTGAGACTTGAAAGATTATGACAACTTTGAAGTAACTGATCCATTGCTTCAACTGATATCTACAAAAAAAATATTTTAACTTCAACGATAACTTTAACGATTAGCAAATGCTAATGCTAAAAAAAGTAGTGTATTAGATTGATGGTGAGACACTCGTGAGGACCCATCCCGACTCCTATACCCAAGTGAAGTGACTTTAGTGAGTACGTCTAATCTTGGCACTAAGAAAAGAAGACCAAACCAGAAGTGGAAAATCCAGAAAAATATGCAAGTCACACCTTAACTTGATTATAACGTTGCCGAGATAAATCTCGAGACATTCGTAAAACGATATATTCGGCAATTCGACCTAACTTCTCGGGTTGCGAAATCGCGTAAAATGTTAACTTTTGCATATTCGAATTAATTAATCCATCCAACTGATTTCTAAATTCTTATAAGTTATTTCAAATTTTTATAAATAAATAAATAAAATTTAAAAAATTACTAAAAGTTTCCATTTTTAAATTAAGAAATTCTTTTCGAAAAAAATGGATTCAAATAAATAAATAAATCAAATAAAAATAAAAAAATGGATATAAATGGATTCACAAAACCTATCTTCAAAATGGAAAAAATGAACCGTGGATAAATCGCATCCACGAGTCGTCGATACCTCGGTTTACACGGTCTACAACATAATATTTCAGCCATTTTTTTTTAGCATTTATTCAATCATCTCAATCAAATTCGCCTGCAAAATTCAAACATAAATATTACTGTGAACCTGTCCTCAGGTGCCAAATATGACTCTGACCTCAGGCAAAAAGCTTGTGGTAATATTGCATCATTATAGTTCCACGTTAATGCCAACAGTACCTCTACATTCTTATTATCAACCTCAACGTGACCAACGCCAAGATGATTAAAAACGATTTGGTTATTGCAGCCCCAACTCAAAGACGGCCCGGCAGAAATACAAATGTGGTCGGTAATTAAAGAATTTACGGCCCTAGCGTCCATCTTATGTTTGTGTGTTAGTTTGTAAAAATTTAAGATGAAAATGAAAAATGAGAGGAACAGAAGGTGTATTTTCGTTAACAACAATGTTAAAATAGAATTTTTAGATAATGAAAATAAATTATTTCTAACAGAAAACCCGTGACCTCTGACCTCTGATACTTCACAAAAGTATGTTAAATGAATGGACGGACCACACAATTTTATAAATTTATTTAAAAAATTGAAATCTTTTATTGTAATTTGATGAACGAAACAAAAAGCAAAAACATGAAAATTATGTAAACAAAATCCAGTTTTATGAAAAAAAAAGTTTTCTGATAAAATTTTAAGTAAATTAAGAATTTAAGAATTTTTGAAGGATTTGCTAACTTAAAACATTTTTTATTTAATTAAAACATCCACTTTTATTTAATTTTCACTAATAAATTTAATTATTTCAAGAATAAAATTCTTTTCCTTAAATCGTATAAAATTTTTCCTTCCACCAAAAAACATTTATTTCATTCCTTACCTTTGACCTTTGACCTTTTGACCCCATCCTGACCTTTTGTTTTATTCTCTCTAACTAAAAGCATAGCGAATGAAATAATACGAAATCTTCGTTTTCTAAAATTTTATCAATATAAATCAATAAGTAAGAGCGTTGTGACGTTTTAACTCAACGAATTCTCGTCGATAAATTTCCTCAATTCCATTTCATTCATTCGTTTCTATTTTTATTAGTAAAAAATATAATTTGTTTTCTTTAAACTTATTTATAAAGCGAATTTTAGCGATTTAATAGCCTAAAATTAGGCTTATTTATTGCTAATAAGGCGAGAGCGGTTCCTCGCGCCGATTTGTCTCCTTAGCCGACTCTCATCCACCGTTCGTCACCCACAAAAGAGCGAATCCGCCTCTGTCAAATGCTGGCTGTGCCGCGGTACTCGTCTCTGCCTCCCTCAGGCAAAATCGCTTCGTCCTTCTACTATTAATAATCGCCACTGAAGCGAGTCTAATCACAAATGCTAAGCAATTAGAACTCTAAACAAATAAGAAATGATTTTTTTTAAAATTTAAAAAATTTAATATACTAAATTTAAATTTAATAAGAAAGGAAAAAAAGTTTTTTGGAAAAAATTTTTTAAAATTTTAAAAATTATTAAAAGGATTTCCGATATTTTTTCATATCAAAAGTATATTTTTTACGAAATTATTTTGAAAATTTTTTATTTTTTTTATTATTATTATTTTTATTATTTTTATTGTTATTATTTTATTATTATTATTTATTAATTATTATTTTTTTAAAATTACTTTTTAAAATTATTTTTATTTTTAAATCATTTTTAAATCTCATTTATTTCCATTTTTATATTTATTTTAATATTTTAACGTTTTTTAAAAATTGTATTTAACAAAAGTATTCAATATTTTATATAATTCAATTGAGTTAACTGAGATTTTCAACTAATTTTTCTCGTCACTGAATTATTATTAACCAAAAATTTCGCTGATTGTCCCCTCATTACCTATTGACCTTCTAAGGACCTATTGACCTCGATCAACGTTTATGAATTTTTGCATTTGTCTCCCTTCTTTATTGCAAAATACTGAAATTGACCTATTGCCTTATCATTTATCATTTTTGTCAGTTATTTCTCGCGGATCTACCAATTCATTTAAAAGCGTCTTTGACCGATCTGCATGGTCGAGTGGTTGTTGCCTTAGATTATCTTAGTTTCTAATTTCAGAAATTCACGTTCTGTTTCCGGAAACAATTAGAAATGAACAATTTTTTTAAAGAGTCCTCACCATTACTGGTTAAATTCGCTCCGGCTTGGAGCACTGAGCAATATGCCAGGGAATCCCTTGGCGATAGAAGTACAGGTGAGTCGCCAGCATCACCCGGATTTTTGGACAAGTTTACTCCTGCGGGGAATCGAGCCTCAGGAATAAACAGTTAGGCGTCTTTAAAAAATCCGGGTGACCCTAGTGAGAGCCTCGCTTATACTGCAATCGCCAACTAATTTCCACTTTTATCTTTTAATAAAAATTGAAAAATAATTTTTCAGCGATTAAACAATAATGGATTCATGAATTCGAATAATTTAAATTCTCAAAAGAAAATTCAAAATTTAGCTAAAAATTTTGGAAAATTTAATTCAGCAGAATTAAATATTGTCCAACAACGTATTCAGCAATTCAATAAAAAGTAAGTTTTCTTTGCAAAATTTTTGTTTAAATTTTTTTAAGATTATTTTTAATGTTTTAAAACCTTAAGAAAAAAATTTAACAATGATTAATCACAAGACCAATAAGAAGTGATAAAGTGATAAGAATAAACTAATTAAGCTATAAGAGTAACTGATTAACAAGAATAAATTAGATTTCCATGAGAGAATTAAATGGAATCCGTGGAATAAACCTTTTTTCCAGCTGATTACTTTCTTGCTAAACAAAGTTTTTTTTAATAGTCAGCCAAACCAAAAAAACGCTCTTAAATCGAAATTAGAATGGAAGAATGATAAAAAATAAAATATCAACAAATTATCAACAAATTTCAAATGAATTTTGATAATTTAGTTGAATAAAAATTATAAAATCATTTCGAAAATTAAGAATAAAAATTTTTTTTATAAAATGGAATAAATTTATAAACAAATCGAAAATTTTCAGTGAATCCAACAAATACCTTTTCAAAAAACAATCGAAATTTGATGAAATTTATCAGAAGAAAATTTTTTTTAAGGAAAAAAAGGTTTTTTTTATTTTGAAAAATGTTTAGGAATTATTTTTGTCGCTTATTTCCAAAGAAAAAACTTATTGCAATATAATTAGATTCTTTTAATATTAATAGTAATAATATTTTATTTACATAAAAAATATATTTGCACAAAATTCACAAAATATTTTTAAAAAATTCATCCGCTATGGTGATCATAATCCTCATCCTCCTCATCCTCGGGTCCTGTACCAGAGGCGTGCGAGATTGAGGGTTCTGTAGTATTTTAGCTGTTCCTAGTAATGCGCCCTTCTATATAGAGATCTCTGATGTTTATGGAATCTGCTGAAGTGCTTTTCTAATTTGAAGGTGTGCTCCAGTTATCACTGGAATTACTTTAATTTTTACATTCCACATCTTTAGTTTCTTTTTCTTGGTATTTCTCTAACTTTCCATATTCTTATATTCCTTCTTTCTGACTTCTTTTCACTTGGCATTGGTATATCTCTTACCAATATCAGCTGTCTCAGCCGTCCATCGATGCTGCAATCCATGGAGGGTTTTGCTTTTCTGTGGTATCTCCGCTTGATCATTTTCCAATATCTATACATTCTTCAGACATTTTCTCGTAACTCATCCTTTGATGTCTTGCTTAAGTATTTCTAAATGCTTCGGGTTTCGTTCAAATGACCCCACTTGCCTTCTTTCCGGCTGGTGTGCAGCTTTGAGTGTTAGACTTGAGGTGCAGAAGGTTGTGAGAAGATTCCTTGGTCTTTACATCAGCAGGTCTTCTGGCAGAATGAACATATTTATGGCACGGATTTTGATATCATATATAAATAAATATATATGCCATGTTTGCATTTAGAAAAGAAATTCATAAAATAAATAATTACATTTTAAACGATAATAAAGATAATTTAAAGATAATCCGTATACCCTTTTCATAATCGCTGTTTGGATTAACTCTCCGATTATCTAACTTCTTTAATATTAATTTCTTTACTGTATTAATTTCTTTACTATTATTATTAATAATTCCAACATATGCATTTTTTCGCTTATTTCGAAGAAATAAAAGAAATAATTCAATTTGCACTTAAATCAATAAAAAATAATTTAAATAACAATTAATTTTAAATATAATTTGAAAATAAATCAACCAAATAACGTAAAAAACGGAAAGAAAATGTAAAACTTTGTAGAAATTTATGAAAAAAAAAGTGCAAATTATAATTAACTTTCGATATATTGATGCGTTGATATATCTGCACTGATAACAGATAAAATAAAAAAAATGATAAAAAATAAAATTTAGTCAAAGAGTGAAACTAATTTAACAATAGCTAACAACAATGAATTGGCAAAAGTCTCTAAAAGTAATGAAAATTTATCGTTTTCCAAATCGACAACGTTATCACATTATATGTAAGTTTTAAGTTTGGTTTTTTCTTTTTTGTCTGTCCTTTTAATTTCATAAATAAATAAAACAAAAATTTGTGAAAAATGGAAATTTATAAAAACTATGTAAAATCAAGAAAGTAAGTGGGTTTAGTTGCTTTAGCTAGTTTCGCTGGTTGTTAGCACGGTTAGCCAGGGGTTCAATTGACGGTAGAACTACAAATGGACCACCAGTACCACTCGGATTTCTTTATTGCAGGTTATTGATAGGTTGCAGAATCTGAACGCGACAATTATGATTTAAAATGTATCGAGCATTGAGCATTAAAATTAAAAAATGAATATTAAAATTATAAATCTTATAAATCTTTCTTATAAATCTTATAAATCTTAATTTTGATGAATTTTTCTTTTTTTGCGTTTTCTTTTTTTCTCTTTTCTTTTTCTTAATTTTTAATTTTATTTATTTTTTAAAATTTGAGATACTTCAAATTAAATAGTTTATGAAAAAAATAAAATTTCCATGTATTAAAACTTTGATTTAAAACTTTGATTTATTTGATTTAAAAAAAATAAAAGAATTAGAAAAGGAAAATTGGAGCGAGGAAAATGCGAAAATATGGAAATATGAAAAAAAAATTTTGAAGAGAAGGGGGAAAGGAAAAATCCATTCATTATAAATGATTCTATAAATGGAAAGTGGTCGGTCGTTCGGTCCGATCGGTTGGTTGGCTGATCGCTTGATCGGTTGCTCGGTCGAATTAACTAACGACAGTCACATTTCGAAAGTATTTCACCAACTACAATTAAACTATTATATACGTTAATCGCTATTAAATTTTTGTTTATTTCAGTTTTATTTTTATTATTAAAAATCTTTTTCCCCTCGAAAATGCTCGCTTATTTTACTTACTTTCATAAGTAGCGAAGCAGTCAGTAATTATTTTTGATTTGTTTGTGTTTAATTACTTGGTGGCTTTCAGCTGCAGTTGGAGATGTGCGTTTCATAACTTAGAAAGAAAGTCAATTGCATATAAGTAAATAATAATAATAATAATGACAAAAGAATTAATTTATTTCAATTAAAATCAAAATTATTTTTCTTTATTAATTTTACTCGTATTCTTTGTATTTTTTATTTATTTTTATTCTTAACTGATTCGCTTTTTTTCAATTTTATTTTTTGCTTTAAATTGCAATAAATTTAAAATGAAAAAAGAGGAAAACTAGATTTTTAAAAGCTAAACTGCTCGTTTTCATTTTTAATTCCTTTTTTTGTCCATTTTATTTCAAATAAATAAATAAACAATCGATAAAGAGAATTATATTTATTGTTATTTTTAATATTTTCTGGTCAAATGAATATTTTTATTTGTTCACTTTAATTTTTATTTGTTTTATTCAGCTTATTTATTTATTTATTTATATTTTATGTTTTTTAGAGCATTTTTGCTAATTTCTATTTTTCCACATTTTCTTTATTTATTTTAAATTAAAACCATCTCAATAGAAATTTGGTGTTGTGTGGTTTTTTTGATTACCGCCATAAGTTGCAACATCGGAGGTTCGGTTAGATTCGTTGTCCGGAAACGGATAAACCTAGCAAGAATTCCTGGACCGTGAAAAAAATTTCTAACGGCACCAACAGCCAGCGAAGTTAGTTTAATCGAAAATGGTTAGCCACTTGCATTTGCTTTAGTCAATAAAAGGCCAAGCCATTTCCAAGTAAATTAAGAATGGTGCTCGCTGTATAATAAAAAAATTACGTTTTACATTTGCCCGTTAGAAAAGAATTGAATCAAATCTTCGCAATTAAACCTAACATGCACGGTTGTCCTTTTCTTGGTCAAGTGGTTGACACTCTCGCAGTCTTCTTCTTGTTTTGCTCAAGTCGGTACGGTACCATCGTCTATAATTTTCCCTCTTTTATGATACGAATTCGGCCGAAAATGTTTTTTTTATTAAGCATTTTTTTATAAAATATTTGTTAAAACTTTTTTTAGGCATTTCGAGTCATCAACAACAGCAACTAAACGAACTAAAAGAATTTTAATTGATGATAATAATGAGGAAATAAATTTGCAAGAAATAAATTGTAATGAATTTTCATCAGATAGAAACAATGAAATGAACAGTTTGGAAAAACTGAAAAATATTAAACCACCAATACCGAAAAAACCTACAAATTTAAATAATTCTTCTTCATCGGAACAAACTCCAGTAAAATCGAGAATTTCTCCTCCTCAAATACCGCCAAAACCTAAAATCGTTATGGATCATTCAACGAAAGATTCGTATGAATTTACGACCCCTAATGATTGCCATTCATCGCAGCGTGCGGATGAAGAGATTAACGATAGAAATTTATTAGTCAAAAGAACCGGAAATAGAGCTGAAGATAGAAGAAAGCCAAGTATTAAGCCGCCACCTCCACCGTCGGCCACCTTCACTTCGCCAGTGTCACTTTTATCAGCCCAATCACTGCCAGTTCCATCAGCGCTTTCGCCAGTAGTGCCACGAAACTCTCCTTCTCCTCCACCGTTGCCTTCTTCTTCTCCTCCACCACCACCACCACCGCCGCCATCACTGCCACCTTTTTTAAACGATTCCTTCATTGCTGGTGAAAATATTAATGAATCAGCTGAGTTACAAATGAAAATTTCGCGATTTCAAAATTATTTCACACTTGTTGATAAAATTCCAAGGTTGCACATTATATCCTTTCAGTTTTTTTCTTTTAATATTTCTCGTAAAATAAAAGTAACAGCGAACTAAAAGTGGTATTATTTTAGTTTTTTCAACTTTTTCACTGAAATATCGTTGTGATTTTTCAGCAGTTGTAATTAATTTTGAATCAAAATTAGCTGTTACTTTTATTAGCTTCGAATAATATAAAATCATTTTATATTGCTTACAAAACCATTTTGTTTACAAGAAAAGCTCAGTCTTCTCAAGAATATGAGATGATTTTGCAGTGCACCAACAATACGAATACCAACGCCTCCTCAGCTATCGCCCGATTATTCTATCGATGATGGCGTTTACGAAGAAATCGAACAATCTATTGTTTTTCATGTATTTTAGTTTTAATAGGCTTTTTTAAAAAATTTTCGCAAATTTTCGAATGTATTTGAAAGTTAATTTATGAAAATTATTAAGGAAAATAAGACTGTAAGGAAAGGAATTTTAAAAAATGGTCGATGAACATTTATGATTTAATGATAAAAATTTTTTAAATTTTTATTTTATGTTCAGAAAAAATTTAATTTCAGGACAATGCAACGAATGAAAATAATATTTCTCTGTATGTAAATGATTCTGATGAATTTAATACCTCAAATAAAAATCTTCAAGACAAACTGTGAGTTTTAATCTATTAAATTGTTTTAGAATTCCATTAATAATGATTATGTGGTTCACCATTTCTAATCAGGTTTACTGTCTATTAATGCATTGAAGGATATTTGCTGTAAAGTTGCATGGCGTTAAAAATGTAGGTAATTGGCACCACATGCATTTCTTTAATGAAAGTCCACTCATACACTGCATGCAGAAAAAAATAATTTCTAGCGAGATGATAATCTGAGGCTGTAATCACTCGCCTAATCTCTCTATCATGGAGTTCAATTCTAAAATTTTGAAATATATTTAAATTAAAATTTAAAGATTTTGTGGTGATGAAAAAGATGGAATTGATAGCAAATTTCAAACACCTTCAAATGGCCGACCAATTATCAATTGTGATAAGAAAGAGAAAAAAGTGGTTTGTCGCATATTGGATGAAATAAAATTTTAGTTGTGTAAAAAAGAATTTGTCGAAATAATCTTTTAAATTCGAAAATTTTATATAAGAAAGAAAATTTTTTTCCTCTCTTTCCCTTTTTGAAAATTTAAATTACAGATAATTAACGAAGTATGCGAAAGTAATAAAAAAATTGTAAAACGACCGATAAGTTCGCTCGAATTTGATAAATTGTTACGCATTAAATCTGACATTCAGTTAAATATTACTAAAAAGGTTATTCTTAAAAGTTACAATTATTAATAATATTTTAATAATCTTAAAAATGTAACTGAGTTCGAAAGGATCAAATGTATTCAGCCGAAAGCTGTCTTAAAACTGAAACGGTCAATTGTTGAAAATTCACTTATTGCTTCTATCTTCAAGTGCCTTCCTTTCCGATAAAAGGATCTTGGAAATGAATGAAGATGACCAAACGGGAATTGAAATGAAAATTTACTAGTATTCACAAATTGAAGATTATTATTATTAATTCTTATTAATTTCAATTTATGTGAGAAAAAATTTTTCTTATAGGTTGGACAGATAAAATTGAAAGTTTCGTCAGCTTCTCAAGAAAAACAAAGACGTCATAAAACCAAATCTATGTTTTATGTCGATCCAAATGATTTAAAAACTGATGATAATATATTTGCTCATATTGAATTTCCATTCGATGACGATGAACAGTGTATTTATGGTGATAATTGGTCATCTGATGATGATTTCGATGCTGATAATGATAACGATAATGGTGTTAACGACCATTGTGACGATAATTGTCATTCCTCAATCAAAGGTAGTTTCAAATTGTTTCTGAGTATTTTGCTTTCCACTTTCATTTTCCACTTGATTGAACAGAAAGAAATTCTATAGAATTTATTTTCATTCACCAAAGAAAATTGGAAAAAAAAAACGTTAGTGATTATGCCTCCGCCATAACAATCATAATTGCAATCTTTTCATTCATTTCGAAGAAAAAACGAGTTAAAATATTGAAGTTGAAATCAGAGATTACATCCGTAATTTTAAATTATTATTGGTATTTTTAACGTTGTAAAGTTTACTTTTGACAATTATGTCACGCATTTATGAATAATTTAGAATATAAATTATAAAATATAAAGTATAATCTTTCAAGTTTTTATTCTATAATTTCATGATTTACGCAATGATAAATTTAAAAAATGAGTCCTAAAGGAAAGAAAGAATCATTTCACGAGAGATATAATTTCTTAGATTTACTTACGTGCGCTTATTTTTTTAATTATATAACATCGTTGCAAAGTTTTTTATTTTTTTCAGTCGAAAGTAGTAAATATTTTAACGAAGAAGTGAAAGAATCGTCCATTTTGCATGAAATTGAAAAGGAACTCAACATTAAACTTGTTTCTCCCACTTTACCCGGTATATTTACTATATAATAATTGTAATCTCGATTTGTAAAAAAAAATTTCTTTTTAAATAAAATAAATTAAAGGCATTAAAGGCAAAGATTCTATAATAATATTTATTCAGATGAAAACTGAGCAAAACAACAGTTCCTCATTAGGCTTGGACCAAATAAATTTCGCTAGGGTGTCACTGGTGGTAGAAGTACCGGTGAGTACACTGGCACCACTTGGGTTTTTGAAAGATCTTTGCTCTTGTGAGGATTAGAACTTCGTCGTTGCTGCCAGCTGCGAAATGAGAATAACAACTCGATGAGCTGTTTAGCAATGTGAGCATATTGTTGAAACTAAGTCAGAAGGAGAAAACAATGCATTTATACTAAACAAGATCATGAATAATACCGCTTAATTCAATTTTAAAAATTGGATATTTTATTCCGTTTAGTTAAGCGACAATAAGCGACGATCGCGAGAAAAAATTAGCTAAATCTAGTAAGAATGCTATATTAATTTTTAAAGCAGTGTTAGTGAATATTTTAAGATGAAAGAAGACGAAAAACGAATGAGAAATCATTTTAATATGGTACTTTAGTATAAACAGGTTTCTTTATATTCACTGCATTATTCCTGCTACTATTTAAATCTAAAAATATATAATCGAATTTCATTCACATTCTAAATCAAATAATATAATATAATTAAGAACCAAATAATGTAATTAAGAAGATCGTATTTCTTTAATTTGAATTATCCAAATATTTTTATAAATATATTTTGAATTTTGGCTTATAAATAATAATACTGGAGTCAAAATTTAAGCTGTGCAAAAAATTTGAATTGTAACTTTTCATTTAATTCAATTGACCTATTAAATCATAAATATTTGAAAATATTTTAAGACATCGTACCGAAATCCGAATCGCCTCCGAGTAGCGATGAAATATCGCCGAGTGATCAAGTTTATCAGAATACTTCGTATGTATCTAAAATAAATAACGAAACAACAGGCGATCGCAAGACAATTGTACGTCAGATTATGTTTTACCACAAGTTATTATCGTTTTTAAACTTTTAATATTTTAAAAATATTTGTGAAGGTTTTTTCTAGTTTTTTCTTGTTTTCAATTCATTTTAAAAAATTCTAAGAATTTTTAGATTTCATCGAGTTTATCATCAGATAAAACTATTAGTTCTCCTCATAAAGAAAGTGTATCAGATTATGATGATAATGATGCTAGTCGCTCAATTTATACTCCGAGGTTACTTTTTTCGTTGTTATAATATAATTTAGCGAAGAAACTCCGCTGAACCTCAGTGCCACCGTTTTTTTGCTTTTTTTGTTATAAATTTAGCCATTTTAATTAAATAATTTAAGAATAATTCCCGAGGTACAACCATTATATCAAATTTATATGATGGAGCAGCAAGGCAATACGATTATTTTGGATGATGACGTTGATCAAGTGGTGATACTGAATCAGGCTAACAATGAAAACAAGGTTTTTATTTATTTTTGCGAAATATTTACCAATATATTTTCGACTGTAAAGAAAAAATATCCCCTTAGATTCAAATATCTCTTCGGTTGAAGTAATAGTAATCCACATGAAAATATCTCAAATGATTTGTTGAAAAATTCAGTTGAGGTATATATAGCTCATTTGAACCCGAATTTCAGATTTATGATTATGACTTAGGATTATGCAGTTCTACTTGAATAAAATTATTATCTAAGGAAGATTATATTAAGATAATAAGACGAAATTCTTCATCAGCGTCAGTGGATAGTGGTCGCGGTGGTGATTACTCGACTACAGTATCGCATATAACTTCAAATACATCGATGAGAAGAGATCGATTTATTGCTGCTAGTCATTATGGAAGTCAACGTTCTCTGTGGTGTGAGTTGCCTGAGGTATTCGTGAAATTTGAAAACATCCAAAACATGTCAATAATTCGGGAAGTTTTACTTTTTCTAGATTTTTCTGCAGAATTATTAGCATTGTTAATGCAAATTAAATTTTGGTATAAGTAGACATAAGTTTATTGCAGGTGAAGAATGCTGGTTTACTGGAAAAATTAGATGATAAAGCAAAAAAATTGCAAGAAGCATTCTTTGAAGTAATAACAAGTGAAGCATCGTATCTTCGTTCTTTAAATATTCTTATAACCCATTTTATGGCTGCTCCTGAATTGTTAGGTACATCTTTTACATCATTTTTCTTAATCTTTTGCTGCTTCATCATCCCAGCTGTTATTAAAAAACGTAAATGGAGCTTACGTGCTTCTATCGCCACGTGACTCCTTAACATCCAACCGAGTGAGCTCAACGAGAATTATCAACTTTCTTTGGAGTTAAACGGCGCTAGGGAGAGATTTCTAAATAATAAGAAGGAAAAGAAAACTAATGATGAAAATTTGCATATTCAATAAAAAATATTTGCAAAAAAAATAATAAAAATAAAAAACTATTTGTAAATATTTATACTCATAAAAATATATATAAAAATATAAAATATTTATATAATAAATTCCCAATTTGACGAAATTATTTTTTTAAGGATCCAAAGGGATTTCATCGGTTATATCAAATGTGGAACGCAAACATCTTTTCAGCAATATTTTTTCTGTTCGAGATTGTAGTGAAAGGTATTCATTTTATTTTTATTCAATAATTTGCTTTAATTCTGAAATATTTTTCGTTGAAAAAGCTTTTATTATTTAGATTATTATGTGACTTAGAGACACGATTAGAATCAAATTTATTGCTAACAGATGTTTGCGATATTCTATGTGATCATTTTATGGGTAATTTTGAACCTTATGTAAAATACTGTTCGAATCAAGTTTACCAGGATCGAACACTTAAAAAATTGAAGTTAGTTCCATGCTTAAAAGTTTGATACTTAAAATTCAAATTAATCTAACAATTTGTATATTTTGCATTAATATGCTTCAGTTAACGATAGGTTGCTTACTTTATCTGAGCCCAACTAAGCCTTTAACCAATCAGCTGATAACAGCAAAACCCTCGTAGTTTCGTAGTTCGCTCGATTTTGCTATGTGACCTGGCCATTGAGAGTGGAAGATATTAAGAAATATGCCTTTGACCACTTATGTCTAAGATATATCTTACGAGTCCGCCGAGCTGATAAAATCACATCCACTCTTGCTCAAATACTACTAATAGTACCATTGCAAAACGCCATCTTCGCTGGTTAGGGCACGTTCTTTGTCGCCCACCACAGAAATTGACATGTATTTCGTTGCTTGTTAAAACTTGTGACAGATGGTGTTAAGAGCGAGATAGTCCAATCAAGATCTGATACAGTCAGGAAAGATTTTGAATATACAGACAGACCAGCGACATATGGATTTAGCCGAGGGAAAAAGGAATGGCTTCTATTATTGTCAGAAATAGCGTCGGATCGAATAGCTTGGAGATGTCTTACCCTTGAAGCCAGCCAAGTATCTAATGGTGAGAGCTGTTAAAAGAAGAAGAAAAAGTTGATGAAGGATTTTTTTTTTCGATAAATTGCCTAGTTTCATGAGTTTTTTTGACAGATTTGAAAATTCGTCATTTATGTCATGTATACAACGGCTGGAAAGTGATCGTTTGTGTCAAGGTCTTGATATGCGTTCATTTTTAATGTTGCCAATGCAGCGAATCACTCGTTATCCTTTACTAGTTATTGCAATTCTAGAAAGGACACCACAAGATTCTCAACAAAATAAAAATGCTCATTCGGCATTGCATCTCGCTAATAAGGTCAATTTCGCGCACAGTTTTTTAATTTTAATTGTTACAAAGAAAAAAATCTTTATTTTGATAAATTTAGGTGGTAACGGATTGTAATGAGGGTGCACGACGCATGGAAAGAACTGAGCAATTACTCGATATTGAAAGACGACTTATTTATAAATCACCCGATTTAAAGTTTACTTTTTCTTGTTGAATTCCAATATTTCTTTTTTCGTTATTTATTATTTTATGAAAATTTTTCTTTAAAAACAATTCGAACTATATTTTTAAATATGAAATTTTTTTTTTTTAAATTTGCAACATTTATTACAAGTTTTAATTCGAGAAAACTGCTTTTTTCAAATTTCTAACAATGGAAAAAATTTTTTTAATTTCTTGTTTTTTTCGAATTGTTTTCTTGAAAATTTTTATATTTAACCTCCCAATTTCATTCATTAAATATCATTTAAATAACAAATTTTTAGGAGAATTGCGTTAGTGAAAAGTGGAAGATATTTAGTAAAACGCGGTATGTTAACACAGCTTTTAGAAAAACGCGCAAAAAATTTGTTGCACAGCAGCAAACAAAATTCCCGAAACATTTACATTTTCCTTTTTAGTGACATTATTATGATTACAAAGAAAAAAATGTTAGTTTATTCTTGCCAAATTGTTTGCAAAAATGTTTCTTTTTATTAAAATTACTGCTTTTTTTTTGAAAATCATTGATATTTTTATTTGCGTTTAATTTGTAATTTACTTAGTTTATTTTTAATTTATTTAGTTTAATTTATTTAAAGAATGACCCCGTTTTTTTATTATTTTTGGCAATCTTCTTTGCCCTCATGTCGGCTGAATGTTCTGTTGATTACTTGAATTTCTTACGATTCTCAGAATTCTTGGCATTGTCGTGACAAAGGATAATACTTGCATTAAAAAAATCTATATACCAATCTTTTTTTGGTCTTTTGGATCTTTTTTCTTCTTGTAATTGAAATAATTTATTAATTTAAATTTTTTTTTTAGTGATAAATTTATTTATTTACTGATTTTTTCACAGTATGATGCACTTTATTTTAAAAAATTTTTATTTTCATATAATTATATAATTTTTGTATAATTATATATATATAATTTTTTAGTAATGGTACATACATTTGTAAGGATTATTGTGCTCGTCGATATGTTGATATCGAACCGATTGAAGTTGACAATCCAAAGGTCTTTTTATATTAATTATTTTGATCGCAATTTTTAATTCTTATTTTTTTTCATAATTTTAGACTGAACTAAAGTACTTATGGTTTTTCTCTCTTCATTGCAACACAAAGAGTGTCATCTTTGGGTATATGCCTTGGCGTTCCGCGGAAATTCTTTGTATTTCTCTTAATCCTTTTCTAGTTCTTTTTTATACTCACCGAATCCCCATTATTTTTCCTTAATATTTTTCCACCCTTTTCCATTATCCAATTCTTAATTAATCTTCCACATTGAGTATCGTATAACACTGCGATAAAAGGGCGAAGTTTGATGGAATATAACAGAGGTGGCTGATGTTTAATGTAATAGACTATAACAAAGTGGATTAAAAGAATATAGAGTAATATTGTAGCAAAAAAATATATGGGGCTTTGGGAATTTTGAGGATTTAAAAGGTTTGAGAAGATTTTCTACAAAATTCGACTTTGATGTTGAGCAAGAAGTTCCAACATAACACAACAAAAGCCAAGATTTTACACCTTCGCAAATTTTTTCTATTTATACCTATATTTATATATTTATATCTAACCGAATATTTTTTTACAAAGTAATATTCCCTAAATTTTTAATAATTTTAGATCTCAAATTCTATAACTGTAAATAATTCGATAAAAATGTATTTATTTATATGTACACTAATGAATAATGCCAGAGGGCGTCAAATTGAATTATTATTGAATGCTGACTCTGAAAGTGATCGAGAACGATGGCTTTCTGCTTTAAGGCCACCAGCTGTTAGAATTTCTTCTTTGAACTCCATAATTCATATTTTCAAAAAAATTAATATCAGTGTAGGGGATAGCATGGCTCTTTTTCTAACAGATCTCACCATTACTGGTTAGGCTGGCTCCAACGGCTAAGACGCTTTCAAGCAGCGCGGTCTGATGCAATCGTTGACAATAATAGAAGCCATTCCTTTTTCCATCTTCTAAGTCCATATATTGCTGTATACGTTCAAAATCTTTTCAAAACCGTATCAGTTCAGGTATTGATTGGCTTACCTCGCTTTTGATGTTAACCATCATACGGTTTAGCATGTAACAAAATAGCAAACAAAAAGAACTACAAACTACATTATCATCGTATTCAAGATTTGTGATACGAAGCTCTGGGCTGATTTGGATACCTCTTGACTGTCGGCAAGCGGTGTCCATTACCCAGTCTATCGCATAGTTGAATATTTTAGGGGAAAAGACGCAGCCTTGACGGACGGAGTTCTTATTTCGAAGGAGATTTGTCATTTCCACATATACATATATTTGCGCCAACTAAAAAATGCCTTGTTGAATAAAATGCCTTTATGAGTCGAATGTTTTTCTTTGGAACACACCATCGCATCCCATCATCGTCCAAAGTACCGCTCTATCAACTGAATCAAAAGTAGGCGCAAAGTCGATGAAACACGAGAGTAGGTTGCAGATATCTAATCGATGTTCTAATACCCTTTTTAATATGAAATCTGGTTAGCCCAACCACACCCTTGCCTGGATCCAGCTTGATTAAGGCTCATCTTGCTATTTCGTGCTTCCATAAGTCTATTGAGCAAAAGGGAAGCAAATTTTCGCTGAGATGTCTAGTAGATTGATTTCTTGATGATTGTCGCAGTATGTTCTATTTCCTTTCTTGAACTGGGAGCAGAATTGCTTTGTTCCAATCATCTGATAATGTTTCTTTTTTCCATGCATTTGTTGAAGGTGCGTTATTAAGGACGATGGACAACATTTGAAGAATTCAGCCCGAAGACCATCTTCCCGGAGTCTTATTGGCCTTAAGCTTATGAATAACATTATAACATAACGCTACTGGTTTACTTTCTTCTGTCGTAGGCTCGCAATTGCAAACGTATGATTCAGCGAACGTATCAGCTATATCAGGGGCAACAGATAGCGCTTCATGATTAAGTTTGGTCTCAAAACCTTCAATTCTTTCCATCTTATGAGGCGATCCTTAATACTCAGACGCATCAATGCTATCCTTATCCATTTCAGATCATTTCTCGAGTCTTAATTGTACTTCTGTATTTCTAATTGCTTTAACATGACATGTCATGATTGTTTTATGAAGAAGGTGGAATAGTTTCCTATTATCGCCTAATCGAGTTGCAGTCTCCATTCTCGAGGCTATGTCACTCCAATAGTGATTTCTGTCCTACCATGCTACTCAGTGGGTCGTTGCTAAATTTGGAGCGCTGAGAATGAAGTTCGATCCTCCACACATATTTATCCAATGCGACAAGCCAGCGGAGCGAGTTTAGCCAATAATGGGGAGGACTCTTAAAAAAAAATTGATATAGGTATATTAATATTATTAAAATATGTTAATATATTGATACAGATCAACTTTATCCGCGAAGTGATAACAGGTTTTCTTTTAATTGGAGTTTATATTCGCAATTTAAATTTGTCAAGAGTATTTTTGAGTTTATGATTGTAAAGAAATCCCCCATTTATAGGATTTTTTTGTTTTTTGGCATTTCTGGTTTTGGATTCCGCTACTGGTTTACTTTCAAAGATATCATACAGATATTGAGTAATTAATGAGCAGTTTTTCATTTAACTTAATTTCGATGAAAATCAAACTATAGCAGCAAATTTAACTATAAATTTATAATCGAGCTACTAGTGAAGAAGCCTATTCGCCAAGGAGTCATTTAATGTTGGAACCACAATCCCTACCACTGCCCTTATTTCTTAATGGTATATTTACTCCTATCAATTGGAGTGAGACCCGCTATGCTTGATCTTAGTCGATGTAAAATTTGTACTTAGTCAAGGTTTACGGAACAAAATTGAAATTTAGATATTTATAAGTCATAAAGAAAAATAATAACATTGCTAAAAATAATCTTGACATTAAATTTATCGTTGAAAAATTATCAAATTATATATTTATAAATCGTATAATGATTTGTCTTATAAAATCGTTTAATTTTCTGAAAACCTTTCAGTGTTCAAATCCCGAAGAAAAAATATATGCAGACTGGGATTGTCCGCAAGCTATCACTGTTCATGATTATAAAGCTGGACAGGAAGATGAATTGTGTCTTACAAAAGGCGATCTTGTTAATATTCTTAGAAAAATGCCCGACGGTATTTTCCAATTCTGCATTTATCGTTTTCGTTATTTAGTTGACTGATTTCATTCGGTCATCTTGTGCAATCATGGTTTAGCCTCATCAAATTATAGGCGTTGAAAAATTATCAAATTATATTTATAAATCGTATAATTTTTATAAGCGCCAAATTTTTAATGCCATCTTTTCGTGTGGTACAAATTGTTGATAAGCTAGTATCATGGTTGAGAATAGATGAAAGAGATTGCCGATTGCGAATTGAAAAACATGTTATAGTTGGGCTAGGACTAAATCACAGTGGCTATTTATTATATTCACGACTATATACATCAATTATTTTTAGGTTGGTTTTATGGCGAAAGAGTAAATGATGGTGCTGGCGGTTGGTTTCCATCTTCATATGTTCAGCAGGTTATATTTCTTTTTTTGCGCTTCTGAAAAAGTTCCATTAAGTTCAATTTAAAATGATATTTCAGGTGTTAAATGATCATGTTCGAGCAAAACATTATCGACAACGATTAAGAGTTATCCAGGTATAAACTTTATTTTTCAAAATGGTAATTTTTTATGGAAAATCAGATTTCTTACAATAGTTTATGTTAAAACGTGAATTTTTTTTACAGGCTGCAGATTATCGGCTACAACAAGAACAATTAAAAGCTCAGCAGCAATCTTCATCATCGGTTCAACGAAGGCACCCTCATTTCATAAAACGTTTTCGACGTTTAAGCAATCCAAAATCAATTTTTTTATCGAATATTACTTAATAATTTTTATAGTATTTGACGGATGAATTGTTTATTTATTGTTGCATTACGCTGATTTATATTTTTTTTAATTTGCTTAAAATGGTTGTAATTATTCGTTGTGATATTTATTGTGTTTTGTTGTACTGTGTTCTTCTTATATTACGCTGCCGAATTTATTATTATTATTATTTCACTTATTCCCTTAATTTAATTTTTTTGCTTGTTTTCTAATTTTACATTTTTTTTCCTTTTTTTCTTGGTCTAATCATGTGGAACGGTCTGATTTAGTTGGTTTCATTGCCTAAAAAATGTTAAAAAATTTCCATCAAAGGAGCTGAATACCAAAAAATAGGCTAACCTTTTCCACCACCTAATTAGTATCTGGTTAGCCTGGGTTACACTAAACGTATCGAAACTAGACATAATGTAGTTCCTCACTTAAAACTCTTTCTATGCTTTTGCTTTGTGTTTTTTGTTGTTAATAGGAATCTCTTCAATAACTTTTTTAGAGATAATTAGATTGCTGCTAGGAAATGGAAATGGTAAAATTTTAAAAATTTTTATTTTCGATGATAAGGAAATATTAATGGTAAAATGCGATGAGGTTTGATTTAATAAACTTTTTTTTGCTTTTTTGCAGTGCTGGTTCGTCTTAGTGAATTATTGCTTTCATTCAAGTTATAAAGAGCCTTTTAAGCAATAAGCAAAAGTCCAAGTACCAAATCCATATGAACTTCACTTGCATCTTCCAAAACACCAAAAGATTTTTAAAAATTTTCCTCTAATAAAGATGGATTTTTGATATTTCGTTTTTTTTCATATAGCAGTACTATCGTTCTAAGATCATCGATACGATGCGATGCTATGTCGATCTGAAGGTAACTGAATCTACTCGATAAATCTCTTAAACACATGTATTACTGTCTAAACGTTTAAAATTTCTCTTGACTGGTTGGTATGCAGTGGCGAAGAATATGGCCCATCTCTGTGATAACATCTGTCGAGCATGCATTCCAACCAGGTAGACAAATTGGATATCCTCCTGCAATATTTATAATCCAGTCCATTGCTGAATTCAATATTGAACGAGGAAAGATGTACTAGTTCCAGTTTCGCAACCGTTCCTCATTGTTCAACTCGTCGAAACAAACAATTGCGCTCGTGCTTAATAAGCTGAATTGTCTTCTCTGGAGTTGTCACATGCCTCCCGAGGCGACAGTCTCTTTATTAAACATAAAATGAATGAAATAAATAACTATGGGCTGTGACGATAATTCAAGTGATACTGCGACAGCCTTCCAGCATAAAACTTTCGCAGATATCCTTTGGGTTGTTTTCTCAGTTGCCGTCACAGTTCATGCTTTTCTCAGAAAACAAGCGGAATTCGCTTTGCTCCATTCACATGGTATAACTTTTTCTGCCAACACTATTGAATATTCTAAAGAGAAAGTTGTGAAATGCTCCGAACATTTTTAACTAATTTTTAATGAAGGGAACCAAAAAAGTATGGAAACGCTTTGATACTAAAATATTTCGAAATTTAGGCTGGTAGGTCAACTGTGATACGAATTTTTCAGGATAAATGATGGTAAATGCGAATCAAAAATTATTTTTCTATTTTTTCTAAATTTAAGTGATTAAGAGAATTTAAAAAGATTGTTTCTCGCTGAGCGAATGATTTAGTAGAGTTTGCGGAAGAAGGATAGAACCATCTGCAAGTATTCCGCTGAAATAGATTTACAGAAATATTTCTTCATCCTTCTCTTCTTTAGTAATATCACCCACCGTTTTTAGTTTGCAGTCGATTCCTCTGAATTAGAAGGGAGAATTCTCCGACAGAAAATTAGAAGGGTTGGCGTACAAATGGTTCCTAACGCAACTCAGGTTTCTAATAACAAGTTAGTCGCACTAAGTGGTAAGAATTGAATCGATGATGATAAACCTTTAATCGAAAGTTTTAGCGAATATATGCGCTGTTGAGAGGAAATTTCGTGTATAGAATAAAGTAAAATATAAAATTAAATAAAATTTACAGTGAAACAATTTTTTTTTCCTTTAAAGCTTTTAAAATCAATTTTAATAATTTGACGGAATGCAATAACTGGTCACTCTTTAAACAAACGAATACTAAATTTGCGCATGGAAATGGTGGAGCGAAGCGATCAACGATTCTTCGATATCATCTTATCTGATTATCGAATTATTTTTATAGAATCCGTTTCATATGAAACTTTATTCAATCTTTTTTTTCTCTCCTCGGACATTGTTAATATCATTAATTATCATTAGTCTTCGAAGAGTTCTTCGTGCAATATCCGCTGATTTGGCTGGTTCCATTCCATTCACTGCGGGTAAAATAATTCCTAAGTTCCTAAGTCATCTCATATTCGATGTGATATTTGGCTGAAATTAATTATGGCCACTCGTTCCACTAAATCTTCTATTCATTATTATCACTTTAGCACTAAATATTTATTACTATGCAGATTTTATTTTTGCAATAGAAATATACATTCTTTCTATTTATAATTTCGCTGAAGATGAAATAAAATAGAATATTCGGTCTTTGGAATCATCAGTTAGCAACCTTCCAAAAAAAAATTTTCCAGATTTATCACTGGTCAATATGCAAGTCGTTCGAGTAATCTTATTCATAGTATATGTGCCATTATTTTGCGAACTGCAGTATACGTCACAAATATATCCTGATCCAAGGTTTGATGCTTTCTCATGCAAAATTGTGGTGCCTGGACCATTGTGTGATCCAGACGATATCATTAACTTTGGTGACAAAAATGCTTTGATTGATCGAATTAATGAGGTACACTTGATACAAAAAATTTTCGCAAATCCAGTGAAATCAAAATTTAATAAATAAAAATTAAACTTTCTTTCAACTCAGAATATTTTTAATATATCATATTTCCGGTATAAACTGCAAATATATTTCTATTTCAATTTCCACTTAACCTATTTATGATTTGAGCTTTTTAGATAAAATATTTATGAGTGAATTAACCTAATTTTTCAAAATAACTCGCATTTTAAACCAATAATTTTTAATAATAATATTTAGCTTGTTTCCTCAACAACATCGATTGAAAATTCTTCTCCAGCTTGCAAAAATCAGCCAAATAAGAATTTACAAATTATTGTTGCTGTCGTTGATAAAATTGGACAAATTTCCAATTTACCGGTTGATCTAGAAAAATTTGCAAATAATCTTAAGAGTCGATATCAAAATTTTCAAGTAATTCATTGGCTTTTATCAAATATGCAAGCTGGTCTGCTTTCAGATGAAATATATGACTTTATATTTCCCGGATAATAAATAACTGGAGTAGACCACAATCTCCGAATGAGTCTAACGAAAGGACTCAATCTAACAGCTCTAAACTAAACCAGATTAGGAGAAGAATAAGATGATTTTCTGTGATAACAATCAAATCATAGGATTTTTGAAAAAATTTTTGAAGAGAATTTAAGGATCCATCATATTGTGATCAGTTGGTTCTTATTGTCAATTCTCGAAGTGATCGCCAAGTGTATACAGTTGCTGGTAAAGATACTAAATTAAGTAAAGCTATTTTAAAAGCAGCTTTTGAAAATAGTATCGCAAATTTTAGGGTAAATTTTGCGAGTCATAATTTATTTTTTACTATTTGTGAAAACACTAAATAAGTCTCTTCTAGGAAAATTTTCTTCTTTTATAAACCATTTATTAGTTACATACTTGGTATGTTAAAAAATGTGGGGCCATGGGTCACAGATATGCGGACGATTTTCCAAATATACACTGTGAAATCCAAAAAGTACCATTTATTTATTTAAAGTGTTAATAGTCCGCATTAATAGGCTTTAAATAGCTTATTCATGAAAATAATTTGTATGAATTAGTTAATAAAATAATTTTAAAGGCAAATGAATATGCGAAAGGCCTTCGGGAAATGGTTGAATTTATTGTAAAATCATATATGATAATTCACAGCCAACCAATTTCACCAACGTTAAATATCGATGCAAGGTTCGCAAAATATTTGATTTCTAACATTTCAGCTTTGATGTATCTCCCGCTGAAATGCATAATAGGGATCCATAACGCGATGGAGAAGATGGATAGGGTGACGCTTTAGCAAGCCCCATGGAACATATGAAATGTGCTATATGTCCTTATCAGTCAGGCAAGCTAGCAGTTTTTTAACTCTAACTTTAACTTTTTTAACTTTTTTTATCTCTAATTGAGAGTAGAATAGCCGAGTGGTTATTGCGCACGTAATCGCCTCGATCGAAGTATTTTGACTTCGATAAACCGTACGATCCATCTGTTTTTGTGTCCAAATGGCCTCTTGGAAAGAATTTCTTATCATATCAATAGCCAGCAGAGTGAGCTAAATTGTGAATGCCAATCACATAATAAATCAGAAAAAAAGCTTTCCGCTTTTAATATTATGCTAATTAGTTGCCAAAAAATTTGAAAATTTTTAGTAAAACGACGAGAAATAATGATAATTTATTTTTGTCAACTGTTTCCTACGAAATATTCAATACGAAGGAGAATCAACAAACTATTTTCCCTAATAGTGAAATCATTGATAAAGACGATCAACTTTGGGTCGAAATTATGACACAAGTCAGTATTTCTATTAAACTATATTACGTTTTATTTATTGAAAATTTTATTTTTGTAGAAATTTTCTAGCGTTTCAATTTTAAACTTAGTTTGAGTTTATTTTAAATAAATTTTAATTTAACATGACAAAGAGAATTTTCATGTATTTTTTGAAATTTCTGAAATGGAAATCGAATAAGTAAAAGCGAAAGGCCAAAGTCAATAAATAACTGAACAAATTCAGGCTGTTGCACAGTGTGGAAATAATCAAGAAAGATTAAGTGGATACGTCCGAGCTGTTGTTGAAAGTTCGTGTTTTTTAGAATTTAATAACTCAGTAAAAACTGAAATTTCAGAGGAAAAATAAAAGAATTGGCCTCGGATTTGTTGAAAAAACTCGGACCCTCCCAGTTATCGACTTCTGAAATCCGTTTTTTGTGCTGCATTTCCAAAATATTTGTTTTTTACGATAATAACGCAAAATTTTGGAGAGAAAATAGATTCATACTCAATAATTATATTAGAAATATAAATTAATTAAATATATTGATTAATAATTTAATAGATTTGATAAAAACTCATTTCTGCACATTTATTTAAAAATGTGCAAAAATGAATTAAAACTTGAAAATAAATTTAAAATTTTAAGGAAAAATTTTTAGCTTTTCAATTATATAAAAATAAAATCTTAAGAAAATTAGAAAAATATCTGAATTTTTTTACATAAAAATTTTTTTATAATTCTCTATATTCTTACAATTTTTTGAATTGAATAAATTTTTCGCAGATATTCCTTTGTATAAAAAATCGGACTAATTTAACTGATAATTTTTGATTTTAAAAAATACAATTTTGCAGATGCAATGTCAATATCACTTCGTCTATTAACTGATAAACGTTACACGAAAATAGAAGAATATATTAATGATAAAATGTTGGAAGATGATGGAGCTTCATTAACGAAAATTCGGGAGGAAGCTTGGACGCAAGCAAAAAATAATTTCATCGACGATATTTATCGTAAATATTCATTAACAATAAGAACGAAAGCAATATATCGATGTCCAATTAAAAATTATTTTTTTAAGCAATTTATAACGAAATATTGATAGCATTTTAATTATTTTATATAGTTTTATTTAATTTCATTTAAACTGCATATCAATTGTGCGTTTATTCGAATAAAATTTTCAGTAATCCTCAGCTGTTTAATTTGCAGCAAAGGGTCTAAGCCCAGCAACAAGTAGAGTGGCTCAGTCGCCTAGTTGGCAGCAAAAAAAGAGAGTGACTCGGAGAATTTGTTGCACTCGCACTTTTGAAGAGAAGCAAGACAAAGTAGCAAAACAATTAAGGTGACGTTACGACCAGATTATGACAAAACAATTCAATGATATTTCAGGGTTTATACATATTTTGAAGATCTCCTCGCAAAATTTAAAAATAATTTTGACAAAAATGTGGAATTTTTTAATGAGAAATAAGTTTTGCAAGTTTTGTACCAAAGAATTTCATCGCATTTCAACTAAAATTTCATGCAAAAAAGTCTTAGCCATTAACGGATTTTGCACCAAAAATACACAATGACAGTATCGCAAAACGCGATGTTTTTCCAAAAGTTGTTATTTTAAAGCAGCGATTCCGACTCGGAAAATTTTATCCACTATTTTAATTAATTTTCATGTATTTCGTTAATGGAGGTCGATTCTTTAATACTTAAAAAGTTTCATAAAAAGCCTCAACTTTGAATTAATTTGTTTGCTAAGGGCACTCCAACTACTGAATACTGAATAAATTCGTTTTTTCTTAATATTGGGGCAACAATTAATTTCCATATTTTTTTGTTTATCACCTTATTTTTTCTTTTATTAAATTTGTTTTATTAAATAAATTAGAATTTGCTTAAAGGCATTTTATCAGCATACCCTGGCGCCAGCCTATGTATATGAGGAACTGACAGATTCCTTCGAAATAATAACTGGTGTCCGTCAGGTCTGCGTTCTTTCGCCTATTTTCAACTGTGCGATAGACTAGATAATGGGCATCGCTTATCGCTTATCGCTCAAGAGGTGTGCAAATCAGTCCAGAGCATAGCATAGCATCTTTGAAATCTAGAATGATGTAGTCCTTTTTGCTGACAGTTATGAGGAAATGCAAATAATATTAAAAAATGTGTCAACAACTGCAGCGAGAATTAGAAGAATTGGACTCAAAATCAATGTAAATAAAACGAAAATATTTTCGTCTTACATAAAAGATGCTAATAAAATACCTATTTTTATCAATTCATTGCCGGTTAAGGAAGTGTTGGACTTATCTTGGACCCATTCTAATACCAAATGGCCAGGCAAAAGATGAAATTGCAATATGGATAACGACAACCAGATATGTGTTTCCCGGTTTATGAAACCTTTATGAAACCGAAATCACCATGAAGATCCGCGTCAATATAGCTGCAATTCTTTCGAACTTGCTATATGGCTGCAAAACAATGAGAGTGGAAGATATTAAAAAGCTATCAGCCCTTATCCACTAATGTCTAAGATACAATTTACGGAGCAAACATAATCGCACGTGACTGTATTCACCTTCGCTCAAATACCACCTGCATTAACAATGTTATCATAGAGCGTCGTCTTCGCTGGTTAGGGCACGTCCACCATATGAGTTGACGCATATTTCGTTATTTGGTAAACCCTGTGATACTTGGCGTCAAAAGCGAGGAGGGCCAATCAAGACCTGGACTGATACAATCATAAAAAGATTCTGGACGAATAGAGGGGCCAGCGATATATGGACTTAAACGATGGAGAAAGGAATGGCTTCTATTGCTACTAGCGATGGCGTCGGACCGGGCAACTTGGAGATGAGTCTTAGTCCTTAGTCTTGTAGCGGAGCCAGTCTAACCAGTAATAGTGAGAGCTGTTAGAAGAAGAAGAATACTTCTTAAGATTTTTCCATTTTTTTTTAACTTTTTTAATATTTAATTTTCTTCTGCGTTTTTTCTTTTTGATGTTTTCGGTTGCTTAATTGTTGTTTAATTTAACCAATTACCCAAGTATGAAGATAAAATTCTAATCGTATGGCGCCATAAATTTTTCATAATGCCCGTTCAAACGAAATGAATAAAGAAATGAATAAAAAACAACTGCGTGGCCAGAATTTACATTAAAATTCCTTGCACCTATCCATTTTTTATAGATTGTGCGTCGCCATAGCGGGGCACGATGGAAATCTGAAAAATCCGCAAAGGGGTGTAATGATGTCTAATATGAGGCTAAAACAAGATTATTTATATGAATATTACTTATGAAATTGGTAGAACTTGGAACTGACGGGGCGTTAAGGGAATAGAAGAGATTTTAAAGCTGCACGAACTGCAAAGAAATTGTTAGGAAAATATGGTCTGATGTTGGCCTAAGACGATTTTAACGAGTTCCTGCTGTCGAAAAATAAGAATCATTGTCATTGACATTGAGGGAAACGGAGTTCTAGTGAACAGCATGACACCGACCAACGAGGACACTCCGGAAATTTGGGACTTCTTGGAGATAACGACGAGCCGTTTCTGCTGGACGCATCCATTATTGTCATCTAGGAAGTTACTATATAGCAGATTTTCATCGGATAATTGACCGCGTTTTGGGTGTCATGGGTCTCAGTTACTCTATAAATCAGCTTCAGCTGCAAATAATATCCGCGATATGTTTTTTTCTTCTGTTTTTTTTGTTTTGCGAGTTTTCTGAGAATTTCGTCAAAGTTGATAGTTGAGACGAATTATACTAATGAATGGGAAAGGGGATTATTGGTTTTATACGTGGAAAGAGGAGCAGTATCTTTCAAAAATCCGATGTTTATGACTTATCTGCACCACTGCACCAAAGTGATTCCTGAGAAGCCTCCTTCGACGAACCAAATTAGAAGGGATGAGCATTTTAGAAAAAAAGCGAAATTATCTTTACTTCGATTTGCTTTTTCTTCCTGGAAGCACTGCTCCGAGTGGCTGGGACGACCCATCCCCAATTCTGTCGCTAAGTGTTTTGCTTCTGTTGTTCTGCCATTAGTCTGCTATTAATTATTTGCTTGAAATTGTGGAATTGTGGTTTTAAGTGAATTTTTATGGTTTAAACACATTTTACATTTAACTAAAATAATTACCTTAAGAAAGGCTGCGTTTTAGATTTCCATCATAAAACACATTTAATAGTTTCTTAGCGCTATTCTGAATATTAAAAATCTTTGGTTTTATCATTCGACTTTTATTTTGAATTTTTATTTTTTGATGCTTCTCTTTTATTTTATCTACCGATCGTTATTGATTATTTTTATAAATTATATTGTCAGTTACATATAAATATTATTAGTTATATATGTTATCTTTCTTTATGAAATATATGAATATTAGCTTAGAAGAAAATTTTCAGTCGTTGTATTCAGTGAAGATGGCTCCAGTAATTTTAGTATCAAATCGTGAAGAAGATTCAATGAATACTGAACCATCACTGAGTGGTCGGCAGGTTATTGGAATTATATACCCACCACCAGACATCAGAAGTAAATGCAATTGATTTCTTTTTTTTAGTTTTCTGAGGAATTTAAAAGCCCCTGCTTTTCTTGGATCAATTTTAAGTAGTCTGATGGAAATTTTCCTTATAGCAATCGTGGATAAAACAGCAGCATTCGTCGCGCGAAATGGCGTTGATTTTGAGAATAAAATTCGTGAAAAAGAAGCTGCGAATCCAAGATTCAGTTTTCTTAATGCAACTGATCCATACAATGCTTATTATCAACATAAAGTTACTGAATTTCGTGAAGGTTTAGCAAGTGAACCTGTTATACATGTTTGTTCTTTTAATTCATTCTTTCCTTTCAATAAACCGCAAATTATTCATGAAGAAGTGAAAACTTTGCTCAAATTTTTGCAGTTCTTCATTTCTCTTGGTCCTTGTTTATTACTTATTTTTCAAGCAATAAATAATTTGCAGCGACCACAGATACCTGAGGCTGTAAAAGAACATGTCAAGCAAGCAGAATTTATACCTCGTAATCCTCCACCTCCTTTTGAATTCGATGCAGATCCAGCAACAATAAATGCTTTTGACCTGTTAGCTTTTCCATTGGTTTTGCGGTACTTTCTATTTCTAATATTTTGTTTATTTTGTACCGAACTTCTCAGGATCGCAGGCTTATTTTTATTTTTTAGTGATCTTATAAAACTTACTGCATTATTTGTGGCTCGTAATGGACGGCAGTTTTTAGCTGCATTGATGAACCGGGAAATAAGAAATTATCAATTTGATTTTTTAAGAGGACCGCATTCGAACTTTAATTATTTCACTCGACTTGTTGAGCAGTATACCAAGGCTAGTTTCACTGATCTGGTTTATCTATTTAAGAATTCAAAATTCAATAATTATCATGAAAATTAAAATCACATTGGTTGAAGTATTGTGATGTTTTAATTATTTTCTTTTAGGCCATTAAAACTACTTTCCAGCTACCTTTATTTGTTATTATTTCATATCTTTTAAGATTATCGTTCCTGCTACAGCGATTGTAGATGATTTAAAAGCTGAAGAAGGAAATACAAAAAAATTATTGGAAAATGTCAAATATCGTGTAGGTTGGGAGAAATATCAGCGAGCACAAAAAGAAAAAGAAGACGCAGAAGTTAGTTTAAAATTATTCTTAAAGGTTCTTCTTGTATCATCATCCATCATTTGTGACTAAATTGATTCCTTTGATTGTTAGAAGATTAGGAGGTTTTTTTCGACGGACATAGTATATCAAGTTATAAAAATAAAAATGAAATAATAATAGTTCCACAGCATTATTCGAATTTCACTTTTAATAGCGTATCTTCAATCTAGGAACAAGTACGATCTCTTAGCTAAACCCTGGGTTAGTTTCATGCATAGTTGAAGCAATCGATTATGCCTTCTTCGAATCTAAAAAATTTGCATATTTAAAGAAATGATTTTTTATTTGTCGTTTTATTTTCAGTTGGAAAGGGAGCGGCTTGCTTATGCACAAATAGATTGGCACGATTTTGTCGTTGTGCAGACTGTTGATTTTCCAACAAATGACGCAGGTTCATTTATAGGATAATTTTTTATGATATTTCTTGACTAAATTGATGAAAAAATATTAAAAATTTATCTGTGGTGAAAATTAAAAGTTTTGGTTGCATTATTTATTTAATTAACCAAATAATTAGAGAAATAATTAGAGAAGAATTTTGCAAATATATTTTGGTAAAGGATTCCTTGGGAATTTTTTTTATTTGAAGAATAATCTGGTTAGCTGTTAGTTCTTTTAATAGTTTAAAAGTTAAAATTCAATTTACAGCCACACTTCCTCCATTTTGTACGCCAAAGGATGTCGGTACCCGAATACTTATGCAGCAGCGACAAGTAAGCCTTAGTTTCCTTGATTTCTTGGTTTCAAAAAAATGTGTATTTCAGTAGTAATGTGTATTGCTGTTTTATAGCGGTAATGTATATTGCTATTTTAAACCATTTTTATTTCTGTTAAAGATTGCTTGATTTCAATCATTTGATTTTTTAGGAGGCAGCAGCCAAAGCAGCAGCTGAGCAAGCCGTCGAAATGGATGTCGAATCAGATTCAGATGACGAAAATAGAATTCGAAACGAGGTAATGTGGAAAATATACATTTTATTCTTCCATTGGCATTTTATTCCACAAGTTAATCGCATAGTAAGGGCTAAATAGATAAAAACCAATAATGATCGACTAAGAAATAAAATTATTGAATTTAGGTTGAAGAAGATGCTATAGATAATATTGAAGAGCCTCAGAAGAAAGCTCCTTATGAGGTTACTCAACCGATGCCTGCTCCACCTTCTGAAGAAACTGTATTGATACGCGAATATGATCCGAAGAAAGGTCATTTTATTATTTATCAGTGATAAAAAACCATTATTTTAGAAAAATTTTGTAAAATTCGTAAAATTTTTCAGCTGTAGCACAAAAGAAGACGGCTGATAAATGGATTATCTCGCCATTAACAGGCGAACGCATTCCTGCAGATAAGTTACAAGAACATATGCGATATAACACAGTGGATTCGCAATATAAAGAGCAAAGAGAAAGGTTTTTTTAAGTAAATATGTGATTAATTAAAAAAATAATAAGGTAAGTTTAAAGTTTCAAGCATAAAAGAATTATAGAGAATTATCTGATCGCAACGAGGAAGAGCCTGTATATGCTCCCGGAGCGGATATTAGTACTAATATTGGCAAATTCGCCGAGAGGCGTACAGATATTTTCGGTCATGGTGCAGAACAGACTATTATCGGCAAAAAGGTTATTTTGAGCCTTGATAATTTCTAAATCAATTTTTCTTATTCTAACTAATTTTATTTCGTTACAATTGATGCTATAAGCAAATATCTAGAAAATTGTATGGATTACATTTTAGCTAGGTGAAGAAGAAGAAGCACCTCGTGGTCCTGATCCAAAATTGATTTGGGATGGACAACAATCAACTATTGATCAGACTACTAAACTTGCTCAACAAAGTATCACATTAGGTAGGTATCATCTGGACTTTTTTCTTTTTTTTCTTTATAAATAATAAGAAAAGTTTACAGAATAATGTTTTGTAATAAGTTTTTTTTCAAATATTATTTATTGCTTATGATACTTTTTCTTTTCTTAAGAAATAAAATGAAAAATTTTCCTTAAATTTTGCAGGAAAAAAATTAATAAAAAATTTTATTTTTAAAATAAATTTTAGACCAACAAATTAATGAGATACACAAACAACATGGATATGTAGCTGATCCAAGCAAAGAACGCATTGGGCCTGGTCCAGTTCCTCCACCATCGACTCAGCCATCAATTCCTATTTCACAAGCACCTCCAGCTGCAAATTCTGTCCTACCCACGACTCCTACTACTGTCGTTTCTGCTACACCACCAACTCAGTCTGCACCTCGACCTCCAGTTCCACCTCCACCGAGAATGCCGGCCGCAGTTCCTGCTCCTCGATTGTCAGTGCCCGTTTCTGGAGCTCGACCAGCAGTGTCAATTCCTTCGTTGCCACCTATGCCACCTCGGCCACCAACTGCCGGAACACCACAAATCCCACAACCTCGACCTCCACCGCCAGGGTTTTATTTTTTCACTGTTTGATTTTTCCTTTCTTTATTTATTTGATTATATGTCATTTTTTCATATATTTTTCAGATTTTTTTCAAAATTTTTATCAGTTTATTTTTTATTTTGCTTTTGCAGTTTTCCTTCGATCCCTTTCCCCAGCGCAGCACCAATATCGATGACACCAATACCACAACCAGTCACGGTGCCAACATTGCCTCAAGCAGTTAATATACCACCAATCCGGGTTTGCTGTTTTTTAGAGTTTTTATTGCAGTGATTTTTTTGATTATTATGATTTGTTTATTTCTAGCCTCCAATTGCTGTACCAATAATACCGATGCCAACAATGCCCCAGGCTACACTTCCTCCTATTAACGGCATTCCAGCTGCTGTGCCTTCTGCTCCATGTGAAAATATACCACCACCTCCTGACTCTGATGGTCCACCGCCTATCAAAAAAGCTCGAACAGAAGATGAATTAGAAAGTGAAAGTGATTGGCTTTCTAAGGTGAATTTGTATGGCAATACTGATTGCTTTTTTTGCATTTTTTATTTCTTTTGACAGTTTTTATATATATGTAATATATATGTTTATATATTTATGTTTATATATTTTGAGGTTCGAATTTTGCTTTCTTTTTTATTAAACTAAACTATATACTGTATTGTTTTTTTTCTTTGTTTCGATATAATATATTATATTATATTATTATATATTATATTATTTATATTTAATTCACTTAAGGTTTCTGGGTCTATTGATGTTGGCGTGCAGACACCAGCTAATTCGACCAATCCGGAATGGAAATTGGATGGATCGATAATTAATGTTTCGATGGATGTCGCTGCACCGGTCTGTAACTTATGTTATTACGCATTTTTTTCATCAATTATTTTATTCCGTGAATTATTCTTATAAATTTATAAGCAGATAAAAATATTTTTAATAGAATAGCAGAGATATATATGAAAATCATGGACATTATTTCTAACAAATTTTTTATGACTATAATAAGTCTTTTATGTTATATTACTTTTTTTAGGTTTCCACTTTGAAGAGTGCTGTACAAGATATGACTGGGCTTCCTTGTTCGAAACAAAAACTTGTATTTGAGGTTCGAGTTTTGGTTTCTTTTCTATTAAACTATGTATCGTACGGTTTCTTTTTTCTTCTTTTGTTTCTCTTTAGTTTTTATTTTCTTACCTTTTAAAGTTTTTATACTTGTAGGGGTTCTTCCTAAAGGATGCGTGTTCTCTGGCGTATTATAATATGAAATCTGGATCAGTCGTGCAATTGCAAATCAAAGAACGTGGTGGAAAGAAAAAATAAATTCAATAAATAAAATACTTTTCCAACTTTTTGAAGAATTAATTAATTAATTATTAATTATTATAAGAATTAATTGTTTCATCAATTTTCGGTTTTAAAATTTCGACATAACTCAGCTTTATATTTTATTTACTTTTGGTGATCAATGGTATTTGATTTCCAAATTCATAGTTTTTTATTTACATTTAATAAAAATAAAAGCAAAGAACTGTTCGGTTATTGAGCCCATGAAATTCGTTTACCGCCAATAAAACAAAGTCTGTATGGCAAATAAATAAATTAGAGATGAAGCAGTAAAGAATCATCATGATAGCAGATATATATATATTATATAAATTACAAGTGTGGAACAGCGAAAATATAGTTATGCTCAAGAAGATTTGCTTAGCACATTCAAAATAGAGATTTTCTGTCGGAAAAACAGAATGAAGCAAAGCTGGTGTTTGGTTGTTGGTACAACATGTGATTAGTGTTGCCATAAATACCAATTTCAAAGTGAATATGGTACTGAACGAGTTAATCCATTTATATGAGATCTATTTTATCGTCTCTGAGAAAAGGTCGAATCAGCCACGCTTTGTATGTTTCAATAAGCCCAGATCCTTGATTGCTTTATACTGATCTGGTATTTCCATTAAAGCATTTAGTGCAAATGATGCCTCTTGATTAGGAGCGTTGAACATCACCTGTAGAAGTTCTTCACAATAGTGAACAAATTCATTTACAAGTAACCGAAATTTTAAAAAATTTTGGTAAAAATTTATGTATATTTGCCTAAATATTCCGATAAATTTTTGGAGTTGAGGATTCGTAATTTGATAATGTAAATTGAGGATATGAGAATTGAGAGTAATATAAGTTTGGAGTTATCTAATACTTTTTGAGATTTAAATGAGCTTTGATCTTACTTTGTGATAATCAACAAAATGGAAATTATCAAAAATCCTTTTGGGCAACGTTTCGTCAAATCTTGTCATCATTGACCAAGGTCCATCTCCAACTCCAACCCTGAATCATTTCTGCATTATAAGAGTTGTGAAAAAGAATTCCGATGCAAATCGATGCTCCGAGGAGAATCTGAACTTTTTTGAAGCAATATTCTCGTCGTTCGGGAAGATGCTTGTCACATTTTGATAAAAACGTTTAGATTAATAAAAGATTCAAAAATTACATAATAATTGATAGTGGATAGTGCGATGCGGCCGCTATGGCCTTTTGATTAATTTTTTCGTTGGTTACTTGTCCATCAGCGACTATGACGAGAATATGGTATGATTGCTTCTCGCGTACAATATCCACAGCCTATAATTATCTCATAATGCCAGAAAATTATCGAGCTTTTACGTATTTCACGTTTCCAGATCGCAGAATCAATGTCGCGAATTTTGCTTATAAACAATTTATTGAGAGGCAACGATATACTTTCGACTTGTGATCCTTGATAAAAGCCCATCATTAAAAATGAAATTGCTGTAGCGTATTCTTTTACCAACAGCCCTGATGAAGGCATTCCCTCTACTCTAGTCTTTAAGTTAACCGAACCGAAAATATTGTGTATTGTATACCAAAAATTGCAATGGTGGGATGGCATTAGGTTTCGTAGCGAAGAGAAATTAACCACATACGGTACCTCGCTTATTTTTCAAGAATTATATCATTTAGGTGGAATGGACAAGGAAGCATTCCATATTTTTATGCGATTTAAAGAGATAGTAAATTATTCTAAAATGAAAAAATACCTTCTCGATCAAAGGAACAAAATTTGTCGGGCCTGACATTTTGATGAACGGCGTTTTTTCATTATAAATTTTTAAAACCTCTGCAAAAAAAAGCATGAAAAATCTATTTGCAATATAAGAGATATGAAATTTTGATAATAATTTTGGTAATAAAATAAAGCTGTATAATAGTTTAAAATAAAATAATTTAAAGTGATTGGTAAAAAAAATTTTGTTTTAATTTATCATAAAAAGATAGTTAATCACTAAAAAAATGGCGACTTACATATTACTTTTAATAGTAAACACAAATTCAGATCACGTAAAATGATCAAAAAGCTATTAAGAGTTCAACCTTCGAATCCATTGCATTCAGCATCCATGTCATTTCTATTATAAAGGTTGAATATTCCTTGATCAAGCGTTTCTTCATCACCGAATCCATAGGTGGGTATCACACCATCAGCATCAAATGATGATAACGTCTTTCCAACTATGTCGATCACCTTAATGTCTTTGACTACTATTATGCTATAAATTCCGAGTAGCGGCTGCTACGCTGCTATCTCTCTCGTGAAACAATCGTACCCTTTTATTCATCATAAGTTGCCAAGCCAGGAATAGAATAAATATTTTAGAAAAAAAGCACTGGCATAAATGAAGTTTGGTTTGCTCAAAGATTGGGTATGTTAAAATTTCACTAAAAGTTTCACTAAAGGGAACATTCACTTTTTTTTTTACCATTTTATTCTGATAATTATTTTTTGGTTAAAGTTTCATTCAAGGCTTCAACTTTATTCCACAAGAAATCTTTCCTGAAATTGTAGGAAGTTATGAAATTATACTTGTTGATATGGGTTCATTTCTTCAGAATCAAGTGAATGCAAATTTCGCCCATCGAATGTCTTCTCTCCTTGGTAAAAATTCGATCTCGTATAATCGATGCCAAAAATTAGATTTGAATATTCCAAACCTGCCTTTAAATGCGTTTGGTTATTGCCTATCACCTCTTTTATGCATTATGTATGTGTACAAAAATGAAATTTCTAATTGAGCGCTCTGCCAGAATTAACCTTTTTGATTCCTTTTATAACATCTTGTAACGTCTTATAATGTGGAATGTTGTGCGGACTGCTTAGATCCATTGCCAGCAACAAACTGTTACGGCGAATCGGTATGCTTTAAAGAGAAGAAAACAAAAGTATTAATTTGGTTATAATAGTAATTCATATGAAAATTTATATATAATAAGCTTACGTAAAAAATAGGGTCGTTGTTGGGTGCTTGTAACTCATTTTTCATTTGCTAGCAACAAAAACGTATTATATAAATCTACCAAAACCTCGACAGGCCTTAGAAAAAATTGTTGCCGCAGAATTCGCAACAAATTTTAAGATTTTGAAAAATTTTCAGCTACTCATTGAAAATATTGGTTTTTAATTCTTCTACTTGGCTCGTTTCGCTACATTTTTTATTTATCCATTGATTCTATGAATTAGTATTTTGTAAATCTGCGGAAAACTTACAAGGTCGGTGCTTCGTTCATTTTGATAACACCTCGTTTTGACCTATTTTCTTTTTTCATTGGCTTTTTAACAATTGATGGCGCCTCACGTCTTTCAACTGTCATACTCATATCCATCGTCATTGTCCTTTCCATCACTTCAGCAGCAAAACTTACTCTGAAATTCCGATTTTCAATATATTTAATTAAAATATATTTGATTAAAATATTAATTAGGTTAAATGAATTTAGCAATTTGATTATAAGAAAGAAAGCGCCAAATAACGTTGTATACTTACCTTTTGTCGGACTTTTCCTCCTTAGTTTCAGCTCGATATTCGTCTTCATGTCGAAGTGTCACGTGGACCGGTGCTGCACATAATATTTCCTCCCTTTCATGGTTGATCATCGATCGCTTAATGCCCACTTCACCTACATGCCATTCCAAGGAATTCGCAATAATTTCATCAATGCGCACGAAAGTTTCAGCCGCTTGATCTGTTTTTAAAATTATAGGTGTTAATTCTCTAGCAGCTCGTGCAACTATAGTTTCTACAAGCAATCCATTCATTTGTCGCTCAACATTAAATTCAATAAGGTCCGTTTCAGCCAAACTACTTGCTTGCGTATGTAAATGTTCAGGTGCTTCACATCGTGCTTCATGCATTGTCCATGAGAAATTTGCCTGTGCATCCTGCTTTTGGAAACTTATATTGAAATTAAATATTGTTTGTGATGATGCACGTGTTCTGTGCATTAATCCTTCTTCAGTTCTTGGAATGTACAATATTGTTGATGCAGATATTGTTCGTATTTCAGAAGGCGATATCATGTTTGCATCCATCATAAATGACTCCTCAGTGGATCCTTTTATAGACTTATCTTGCTTAGAATCATTGGTAATAACTTTCGTAAAGTTAACTGATAAAGCAGTCGACTTTCTTTCTAGCGCGATTGAACTGAGCTCTATAATCTCTTCACTGATAGCAGAACACTCTAATCGACTAATACCACCATACCTAACTTCTTTCAAGATTTTTTCACAATTTTCCTGTTCGACACTTTTCATCATCGAAATGTTTATTGCTATATATAATTCTATTGATTCAGCAGTATTCAATATTGGTACCAATGTACGAGTTGAATCGCGCAAAATGATTTCCTTTTGCAAAATTTTCAATTTCGTATTTTCGAAATGGTACATCGCAGAAACTGTATTCTCTGACGAGGCTTTACAATACATTTTCGCCGGTTCGATTTCATTCCTCACTTTTTTCGTTTTAAAAACTTCGCCAAAGTCACATTTTCGTATAAATTCTTGAATGATCGTTAAACATATATCTTTAGCAGACATTGTGTTTATTGTAACAATACCTCCAAATCGTTTTTCATTAAGAATTCTGCTAACATCCTCAGTTAATTCATTTTGTTTCATATGAACTGTATTGAATTCTTCCAAGAAAAGTGATTCTTTTGTATGGAATGTTGAAGATTCGCCTTTCAATGATGAACGCAGTTTTGTTGAATAGTTATAAAATCCGGCTGTTTTTTGAAGAGAAGCATTCATCGACGTCCCTTCTTCAGATGCTGCCATACATCTATATGTTGATTGTTCACCCTTATTGGCACATACGAGTACAACTGCAGCGGCAACTTGTCGGATTACGGAGGAAACCAGACTTAGGTAGATTTTTTCATGGATATCTTGCGATGCCAAAGTCGATAAATATATAAAACCGCCTAAACGGGGTATATCAATATTATGTGTTTTAGTAGTGCACTGTGCATGCTTCTCATATTGCAAATTAGTAGTCTCATTAATGAGCGTTGCTTCTTGAATATCTATTTTAACACTCTCACCCTTATTTGCAGTTTCGACTTCTAATAGCGTTTGCTGTAAAGCTGAAGCTTTGCTTAAGCTAGATGAATAAGTAAGTATTGATTCGATAGCATATTTAGTTGATAAAGTAGGATTTATCGTTAAATTGGCGATTGCTATTACAAATTCGCATTGCTTAAGTTCTCTTGATGCAGCTATCAAAGCGCATGGTATCGTTGTTTCTTCTTGATGAGCATAGTTCGTTGCAAACAATATGCATCCGCCAAAGCGCTTTTCTTCGATAGTGTCTGAAAGAGCTGCAGATTGCTCAACTTTATGCCAAGAAATATTTAAGCATTCGTCGAAGAAGCTGGTTTCAGTTGTTACATAACTGAGATATGCAGTTATAGAAGATTTCCAGATAGTACCAACTGCTTGCAAATCAGATCCTCGCTTAAATGAGATAGTTGTAGTAATTTCATTTAACATTGATGAGGTACAATTCAACTGGATTTTCTCTACAGGAATTACCTTAATTATTAAATATGCTGCTGCAGTGGATGGTTTTTCAGATTGGAGAGAAATATTGCTATCCGTTGATAAATCAGAAGAACAAACTGTATTCAGAACCAAAGAACCACCAAAGTTAGGTTCGCAGAAAATTCTTTCAATTAATTTGCTTGCTTCCAATGCTGCATATTGTGAATAGACAATTTCTTTAACATCAGTTGTTTCGTTAACGCTGAATTCTAATTTTTGCTCATTAGATGAGCGTTTAACTAAGGTACAGCTTTCACAATAGTTTGCTGGTGATTTTTGTTCTTGCATGATACTAACTGATTCTTCTTTGGAATATGCTGATTGCAAATACACTGGTACTTCCTTGTTTTTAATAATAATTGATTGATTCGCACCAAGAACGGTTATTCTAGACTTGTTAAGGTGATATGCCGAGGATTCCTGTTCATTTTTGGTTGCAAGCGTTCCAAAGCTGTAATTACCACCTTGCCGACTAATTTTGAATATAATCTCTGAAAACAAGTTCTCAGAATCTTTATGACAAAAAATATTAACGATCACATCATTCTCAACAGATTCTTTTATTGAACTTGCATATTTTTCATAAATTTTTTCTATACAAATTTTGCTGATTTGCTTTGAATCACAAAGCGAAGAATGCAGATCTGTTGTCAATGTGCATGCATTGATTTCAGAAGCTTTTGCTGATAAAATCATCGGTTTGTTTCTGAGATTTTCTTTGATTACTTGAGAGCAATGTTTGATAAAAAGCCTATTTGATGTTAATTCACGAATAACATTTAGTTCATGATATTCACATGCATCTGTTTTTAGTTTTATGTGTCCTCCGAATCTAATTTCATCAATAATTCGTTCAATTTCATTAAACGATAGTTTTTTCGAATATTCTAAATAGCTTATTTGCTTGATATCTTTGGATTCTTTCATCTTCTTTTCGATACCTTCTCCACGAATCTTACCAACGAATGATCGGCATATGTCTTCCCTTGGACCATATTCTATTAATTCTCTGCATAATGATACCGATTCCTCAGTACAAGCTTTAGTTCGATGATTTAATACGTTGGTTATTGGTGCTAAGATAGTGATCTTCACAGAAGAAAATATTTCATTATTTATGTAATTAAATGATACGCTGGTATCAATTTCTTCAGCACATTCGGTGCAAAGACTTACAGATTCGCCGTAATTCGCTACTTCAACAGTTTTAATTATTCGATCATATTGGTCGTATCTTTTAAAACTAGCATATACTGTATATAAAACGTGGTTCATTTCTCTTAGTTTATGCAATACTGGTTGCGTTGATCGTGGACAAAACCTTGTTATTTCGAAAGAAGAGTGATCCGACGATTTATTAGAATTGAATTCCATGGATATTTCCGCTGATTTATATGCCATTTGATGAAATATTGGTAATGATAAAATTATTTGTTGTTTCAAACGATGTTTTGTCATTTCATTTTGATTACTTTTACTGAATAATAAATCGATATTTCGATATTCCTCTTTAACAAACGACGCTGATAAGTGATAATCCCCGCCAAATCTTGCTTCTCTTATTTTATATATTGTGTTTAATGTTTGATAGTCTTTCGAGAATTGATATCCAATGGTAAGATAGCGATTGATGGGTTCGAAAATCTGCATTAGCAAATTTTCGCCTTTATTTGCTGCTATAATTACAGTAAATAGGTACTCAGTTTGCGAAGGAATTCCTAGTTCACTTAGAATGTCGAGATTTGTTTCCAGTGTACGGAATGTATTTAAAATAAGTGGTTGACATTCTCGAGCTATATTAAATATTAATAAAGTTTCTGCAAAAACCGAATTCGATGATGTAAACTGGATAATTAGAGAAGTGTCATCGTCACCAAATTCTTTGACTTCTCGACCAGTTGGCTCGGCTTTATTAACTTCAGGCCACTTGGTCTCCACTATTTCATTGCTGATATCTTTTCCCTCAATATTTACAATCAATTTAATTTTCTCTTCGCTACATTGTTCGCTACTAAATTCGCAAGGTTCATATCTATTAGCAGCGATCTTTAAGCATTCAGTTGTTGCATCGAGTTCTTTCTTTTGCAATGATATTTCGATGTTAGTAAAATCATTTTCCATAGAGTCATATTGCAGTCGTAATGGTTCCACTGAAACTGTTCGATAAGTTGGCCAAATAGATGGAATCGCATGAATGTGCGGTGATGTATATGTAATCTTGTGTAAATTCACTATAGCATTTAATTTTTCATCTCCACATTCTTTGAATTTATTAGAAATCTTGTTAATTAATTTATCAGCCAATATTTTGAAGATCTTCTCACGTTGCTCATATTTTTCTATGCTTATCTTTAGAGAATCAGCTGTAATGCTAAGCCAACGAATACAGTTTTCATTCATTTTGATAGCAAATATCTTTTCTGTAAATAAATTTATCGCTCTTGATTGCCAAACTTCATGCAATGCGATCTCTTCAAAGGCTGCAGAATCTGTCGCAAATAATTGTCTATCTTTCGTAGCTTCAAGAAATCTGACTTCAGCCTCTAAATCTCTATAAACAATTGTCCAATTTGACAATATTTCAAAGGCACTTGAATTGAATTCCTTCATTTCTTGGCTCGCTCTAATTTTATTTCCGATTCTCTGTATATTTTCCACAATATCATTGCGATCTGTTGTTGTTGCTAATTCAAAATTACTGTCAGCTTTTATTTCCTTCGCATATTCTGTTTTTAAAGTGGCGGATTCTGCCATATTCACAGATTTCTTATCTTCTATATTGCACGACGGACGAGTCACAGTGAATTCAGCACTGATTTCTTCATTAAACATCGTTGCAGATAGAGTTTGAAATGACTGGAATATAGTGATCGGCTGATTAATTGTATGACTCGCACTCATTTGCAATTTCTGTGCTGATCTCTGCATAAGTAAGATTCCTGCATCGACACTAGATTCAGTTATTTCGAGTAATGTTCGATTGATTTGATTATCTTGCACTTTATCTTTAAGAATAATCTCTAGCTGCTCAGCTACTGAATCTTCACGCAGTAATAAATTTTCATGATATTCACTGGCAATATGGAAACATTTATCATGAATAGCTAGAGAAACCAATGGGATTTCTCGTTCGATTGAATATTGCTCATTATCACAAGTGATCAAACTATTGACATCCAGTGATAATTCTTCGGATGCTTTTGTTTTGATGATTGCTCGTTCCAATAAATTTATTGGAATTTCTTTCTCAGTCTCCAATTCATTATCAATAGTTATCCACGAAGCATCGGTTGAGTGTAGTTTTGCTTCATATTCTTTAATTGGATGGCTCATTAGTTCTTCTCGAGGAACATCATTTACTATTATTTCGATTTTATCTTCATTTTGTAGACTGCTTAATTCCATATGAAGTAAAGCTGTGTAGTGAGAAGATGCTTTTGTATGAAAATTCATCGAATCGTTATTGGCTTGTTTTTTAATAATATTTCTCTCATCTGCATGGTAAGGCTTCGTGAAGCTTGTTTCTGATTCTGCTGATTCTTCTCCACTCGCTTCAGTAACAAATATTTCTTTCCATATATAAGGTATTGGAATTATTTTAGTGATTTTTTCTGCAGCCCGTTTAGCGCTTGTTAGTTGAGAAAAACTACCCAAACATTCAGAATCACTCGAATAATATTCTCGAATTTGAGTTATTGCTTTCGTATTTTGTTTTTCTGCTAAAAATATTTCACAAAAATCAAACTGGTCACCACTTTTGAATCTTTTTTTCATCTCTTCTTTCACTTCTGTTCTATTTATTTCCCACTTACGTTTTATAAAATCTCTATGATCTAATGCTAAAATTTTAAAAGTATCTGCTAAACACTCATCAAGCTTCATTTCTTCTGCCAGTTCAATGATTTCATATATACTGGTCTTAGTCTTTAGTAGTTCAGAAGCATGGTGGACATCTGGGTAGACTTTTTCTGCAGAAAGATCTCGATTCAGTGCTGTCCATCCATATGAATAACTTCGTTGTTCGTCGCTTGATTGCTTGATAGTCATAGGATTAATTACAAAGGCTGCATCTCTTCGAATTATTTTTTCGGAATCTTGAATCCAATTTGGTTTTTTCAAATCCACAAATCCATCCGTAGAAACGTCATGGGCTGCTTTTAGATAAGCCACAATCATGTCATTAGTGATATCTTTTAAAAGACAGTCCTTGGCAATAACCGATTCACGCTTTGCTATAAGATTTATACTCAGTTCGATAAATTTTGTGGAAGCATGTGATGTTATAAGTTTTTGTTCAACTCGTCGTTTTTCTTCCATAATTCTATCTACACGTTGATATGGTTGAGTATTTTCGATAAGTGAGAAGCAGGCCGCTGTCTCTATGAAAGAATCGCTAAATTCAGTAGTACTAGCACCAACAACTTCTTTTTTGCTATCCGCCAATGCCAAATTTGCAAATAGTTCGATGGAATCTTTTTCCATTTTTGCTTCAAATCTCTTTATATCGGCGCTGAATTTCTGCAAAACTGCTTCTTTTACTACCAATTTATTAATTATAGGTATCTCGCATGTCGGAGAAATCTTCATTAGACTTATTGCGTGACCTATATTTGAATTTACAGCTTCTACTGTCGAGAAATTCTGCATTTCTCTGTTAGCAATTTGAAAACTCATCTCATTTTCAGCATTTCTTTCTATTTTACTCCAATGAGCTCCGTAAGTTTCATCTTTATTTCCGAATTCTTTGATTGACAAATTTATTTTAGCGTATTTCTTTTCATTTTCTAAAGCTATTGCTGATTCTTCTTTGATTTTCGATTCTAATATAGCATTTTTATCAGTTTCGCTTTCAATAGTGCCTTGCAGATTTAGTTGTTCTGCCATCTTAGGAAATGCAGTGATTGTTTTTTCCGTTATCTTAACTGATTTCAGAGACTCAAGAGTTAATTCCAAATTTGCTTGCACACTTGACTCTATTTCCGTTTCCGTTTCTGAATATGTTTCTGCATTTTGTTCCCACATTCTCGAAATTTTATCAGCAAAGACTGATGCTCGTTCATCTTGAGCAGTCTGCTCACTAGAAACGGTCGACACTATACCGATATCATTCAATTCACTCACGCTTGCCTTCGCCCCGCTTGCTTCATACGCCATTGCCTCACAATTTTCCGAAAAGCCGATTTTGTATTGCCCCAAAGAACTTAATTCTTCCTCTTCGTTTCGCACTTTCTGCCGAATATTTTGCACTACAGAAGTGGACACTTCATTTAATCCCGCTAAATCGTTTTTGTCATATGTAATCTCATCATCGTAGTATGTCGCAATCTGATATTGATCATTCGACAAATTTTTTTCAATAGTTCGATTGGGAACCGGAAATTGCATTGTAAGATCCATATTCGCTGACGTTTTTTCAACTTCATGGACGAATCTTGAATGAATATCGTCTAAATCTAGGTTCAGTAGACTAGATTCAATAATTTTTTGTCGTTTAATCATGTGATGACTTTCTCTGGAGAATGCTTCAACTGAGGATATTCCAGCATAATCATGGATTCCATGTGAAAATTCATTTGCAACATTTTCCACAAATTCAGAATTTGTTTTTGCATGTAGCCATGTAGCTGTTGATTCATACAAATCTTTGCTGGTATCGCGATAGAATTCATTAGGAATTACTGTTTGACCATGGTAGTGATGACAAAATTCCATAGTATTTGAATGCCATCGACTATAATTTGAAGAATTTCTAGAATCATAGTACGAGTAACAGCCAGTGTCATATATTTCTCTATTTTCTTTCCTTGTATCTTCTTCAACCTTATTTTCTTCTTGATTCCATAAAAATGATCCAGTTGGCGTTGATAATAACGTTGTGTCGAGATCGAATCCAGCATTTAACATAGCTACTCGAGTTTCACTTATGTCGATGCCCCAATCTCTTTTGTAATCTTTCATTTTCATTTGTTCACCTTCATTCTCCACGTATAGTTGCTGATTGTTTTTCATGTCGAGGCTCATACCATTTATTTCAATAGTTTTTTCCGTTATTATCGCTTTTTGATCGCCATTTTTAGTATGGGAAATGATAGGCGAATCAGTTTGCTGATGCATCGAGGTTGTTTCTTGCTCTCCTAAAATTTTGAACTTCAACTTAAACTTCCTAATCTATTTCTAAAACTAATTTCATCATCTAAATTATCACAAATATTAACAATTTTGCAAATCATAATATTATAATAATAATAATAACAATGATACTAACGTTAAATAAGCATTAAAATAACTGTATAAATTCCATTGTTTCTTATTCTATTCTAAAAAGTTTCTTGATATTCTAAAATTTCATATATCATTAATATCGATCTAGAATTGAATTGAATAGAAACTCTTCGTTTCATACCATAAAACTGCGTTGCATCTTCACGGTAGGCATCAAAACAAGATTGTTGGAGACTTTGTTGGATGCGAGGCTTTGTTGGATGAACATATTGAATTTCTTGATTTGTTAATATCGGTATTTCTATCACCTTATCTTTTTTGATAATTTCAACATTGGATTTATCAAGTTCTTTGAGTTCTGTGAATTCCTTGAGTCCTCGCTGATCTGAATGCATTTCCTCATCGATTTGTAAGGTGTGCATTACGTGGACTTTACTACCAGATTTATAAAATCTATCTGTTTTTTTCATCTTTATGAAATCATTCGATCTGTCGAAGATGGTTTTTATTTCTCTTGCATATCGCTCACTTTCTTTTAAATATGAATATTTTATTGCATTGTTTATTTCATTTATGGATACTTTTGTACTGAAACCTATATTTGGCTTGTTGAAATAAAACGTATGAGCTATATTGTGTATAGCGTCATCACAAACAGATAAATCTGTATTGGATTTCCGATGCATAATGAAATCCTTCGAACGGTGATAATTTTCGTTGAAGATTATGGACGAAGATGGCTTTTCATAAAAATGTCTAGGCACTGAAGAGCAAACAAATGAAACGCTATATTGCGATGGGGAAGGTAAAGAAAGCATAGCAGTACCATGCAAGGGTAAGAGTGTTTTGAAATTGGAAATGTGCCTATATATGTTAATGTTATTGGTGCTCAAATCAATAAAACCAGTGATAAAGTTAGTAGAAGGTCGAGACCTACCTGTAACAGGTTCACACCATTCACCGGTAGCTTGTTCTTGCATTATTCCTGTATTGCGCATCATTATTGCTATATTTTCCGATTTATCGCTATATTCTTTCAAATTTGCATCATTCCTTTCTTTTGTTTTGGAAATTAATCGAGTATTCGTTGCAGCACTTTTAGCCCCTTTATTTAAAGCGAAATAGGAAGTTCGCTCCACTTCGATAGATGGACAAGTGACTAATTCGAGTCGTTTCATCATTGCCTCTCTTACACAATAATCGAGAAGATATTCGTTGCCATACAGTGGCCGTTTTTTTAGATATAAATCATGTTTGAATTCTTCGATCAACGAGGCCTTCGTAGAAAGTTTATGCCCAAATGATCGGCGTTTATCGATATGATTATAACTCGTCGACATTATCTCATTCGTCGCTGCTCTGTTTTGTAAATATATTACTGTGGAAGCATTTTCTGAGCACATTTCCTGACATGAATGCATTGTACGCGATTCATTTGCTATTTTAAGAATTGTTTGAATCATTTCACAGTTATTGCTCGTGTTTGGCGAATTTATGAAAATTTTTGCAAAAATTTGTTCATCTTCAGCAGCATTTAAGAAATGATTAATTTTAAGAATTGCTCGGTCTCGTAGAATTTCCTCGATTATTTCCGCTTTTTCTTTTATCTCTTTTTGCAAGCAAAACATAATCATTAACTGTTCTTCGATGGTTTCAATAAATCTTGCACTCGTTTTCTCTTGCAATCGGTTACTTAAATTTTTCATAATATTTTGTTGAGAATTCTCGGCAACACTTCGCATAGCAACCATGGCGTTAATTGTTTCTTCATTAAGTTCTTTTCCATTGAAACATTCAGTCCATTTATTCGCGATAGTTACTAATCGATCCGCTAGTGCTGTAGAATGATGTTTTCGAAGGAAAAATATTGCATTAGTCGTCTCGGATTGAATCGACTCTTGAAAAATTACAGGAGATAAGGATGTTTCGTTCGATAGCACCAAAATTACCTCAAATTCACCACGAGAATTCGCTTTATTTAGATCCACGTAAGTTATAATTTTTTGTGCTTCGTCATTAGCATAATCAGAATCCGAAGATATCAGATCTCGTCCCTTCTTTATTAGTGTTTCACCCTTGAAATCTTGACCTTGCACACTCATTTCGTAACTAACAGTGTCCTTTCTAAATTCTCTCAGTTCTTGGATCTTATTGACTTGAACATTAATTTCTTCATCCGATGATTCGCTGAGCTCTACTCGTTTAGCTCTTCGAAAAATTGTTTCACCTTCGAAATGTTGACCTTCTTGCTTAATATTATAGTTACTAATTTCAGTTCCTGTTTTCATACGCTTTTGATTCATGATAATCGCGTCAATAAACATCGATAATGGTACAGCAATAACAACTTGATTCGAGGACGAATCGTAATATCGTTTCAAATCACAATTTAAAAATGTTGATATTTCGTTACGATCCATTTTAGTCTCCGATTCATCCTCTAATTCATAAATTGTCCTCTTTTTAAGCGTTGTTTTATCAGTGAAATATTTTCCTTGCTGTTCCATATCGTAATATGAACTATGTGCATGTTGCTGCATTGTATTTGTATTTTCAAAAACAGTCGACATTTGCCCTGCGTACGAATTGCTCGTCGCTACGCAAACTTCATTTGATGAACAGTCTTCAGTACGCCTCAGACCACATTCAGCCACTTGCATTAAATTAGGTAGAACGCTATCTGACGAAGTTTCAGATTCATATTTTTGCCTCAAAATCAGTTGATCATGACCACTATAACTTTTCCCATACGATTCTAACTGTATATCAAGAACATCAGTGAGTTTTCTTTCTTCGTAATTATACTTTTCTGCAGTAAATTCATCTGATGCATCAATAGCTGCTTGGTCCAATTCAGTCTCAGCTAAACAAGCTTTTTCACCAATTATATAAGTTTTGAGGATTTTCGTTATGTTTTCAATGACTTCAACTTCTACTCGAGTTACAGGTATACTTAATGGGTCATCATTATTAAGTGAAGCCAAATCTGTCAGAAGGCGTTGGCTTATTTCAGTTAGATATTCCATTTTATCCTAAAATAAGAATTATAATTATTGAGTTTCTTATGTGAGCAAGTTGCTCTCTACTTCACTCATTCAGTCTTTATTATTATCTCAGATTTATATAATATATGAATACGATTTGACTGCAAAAGTAGCATTCAGGCTGAAAAATTTTCCGATTCAATAAAATACGATATGAATGGTACTTATTTTCGAAATTTATTCGTATAATAAAACGGCGGAAATGATTCATTAATTTTAAAAATTAAAACTGATGAAGAAAAAATTTGGATAAAAAAGTATATGCCTCACCGTTGATTGTGGTATCTGCAGCCTAACGTCTTGCTCGGATTTTAGAATTCCTTGCTCATAGAGGCTCATTGTAAATTCATCTCTCTGTTCCTTACCATTTACTGCTTGATCTTCTAATAGCAACATTCGCTTGCCGAGGTAAGTTTTTACCTATGAATGAGATATTTAATTAAAGAAATAAAATTTTCTTTCTTCATATTTTTCTTTTTTTTATTTATTTCTTTACAAGATAAAAAAGATTTTCTTTATTGCCAAAATTTTTTACCTTTATTTTTGAAGTTATTTAAATTACTTATAAATTACTGCTAACTTTATAATTCGTAACAACATCTTTAACTATCCATGTGCCATATACACATTGGTCGAATGACGTTAATTCGGCTCCGACAATCTTTTCAGTTTGTAAATCACCCTCTACAACTGTACGAATGACTGGAGGGCCTTGCCTAGAAGGTTCCAACCGATATTTCTCATTCATTTTCATAATATATGGAATAATGGAATATATTTAAGGATTACTGTATTAAAATCGTTAATCCATATCTGTTTTTATAGCCATTTGCTTCTAATGTGCTATATATAGAAATAAAAATTCATGGCCTAACTATAAATCACTTCATCTTTTCTTTTTTCAGTGCCGGATTATAATTTTTTTTTTGCTAGTAAATTTGATACACTACCATTTTCAAATGTTTGCGTTTTTATATATGAAAGACGGGCCTAAGTTGTATAAGTGTACCTGCATTTTACTTCTTCTGCTTCTTCAGCACGATTTATATGATTTATTTCAATAATGTGACTTTTATCAGATATGCAATTGCTCTTCCTTTGATATTCGTCCAATGAGAATTCATTTAATTTTATGCTTCCATCCTGCTAAATATTAAATAATTCTTATAATTAAAAAAAAAGAATCCTCACCATTATTGGTCAAATTCGCTCCACTGGCTTGCACATTGAGCAATATGTCAGCCCTTGGGAGTCCCTTGGCGATAGAAATACAGGCGATCACCCGGATTTTTGCACAGGTTTACTCCTGCGGGGAATCGAACCTCAGCATCGGTGCTCCGAATCGAGAAGCAACCCACTGAACCATTCTATCCCCAATTTTTATTATATATTATAATATTTCTTCTGCATCTTTCATTTGTTTTTTTTTTTATCTTTTTGAAACAAATTTCGCTTGAAATATCATTCACCTTGGTTCGAATCACTTTATTTATTGAATTTGTTGATGATGATTTTTGAATAGAATCAGCAAAAGGTTGTATGTGACTGGTGCTATTATAGGAAATTGTTGCATCTGGCAAAGAAGAAAGGTGCAAAAGATCGAAAGTTGCTTCATCTAATGTATTATGTGATGCTTCTCGACTTTTTTGCACAGGAATCTGAAATTGAGCGGATTTTGCAGCTCCAAGCATAATTATTTTACTAAATGGTGACTCAACTGTATTTCTATCGTCAAGTTAGTAATCTCTGACCAAAGTTGAATCTGATCCGAAAAAAGTGAACTTAACGAGAAATATAGCAAAAAAATTTCACTAATGGCAGATTTAGGCAATTAATCACAGCAGCACTCTTACAGTATTCTCTTTGGTCCTCCTACTTTGAATGTTGTCTTCTTGTGAATAACTTTCTAATTTTTGATCCTTTCCTTCGTAATTAAATTTATAAGTCGTTCGCATCCGAGGAGAATAAGTCGATTGGGGCACCACGCTTTGACCTCGCCGTTCCATTATCTCATCTTTGAATGTTACACTCTTTGTTGGTAATGATGGCATCGACACTAAAAGAGGATGGGCGATTTAAAAATATTTTATAATTTATTATGAAAATAATTTTTATTGGCTGTGGCTTTGGACGTGTCAAATTATTTTGGCTTACAACTTAAATAAATAGGGAATTTTAATCAAAAATAAGCCTTTATAGTAAACATTTTATATTATTTTCTTCATTGAAGTTATTTAATAATCCATATTAGTGGGCTTACTTTCTCGAACCTCCATTATATCGTTTGACCGCCCTTGGCCAGGCCACGTTTTATCGGTATTCATAATATCTTCATCACTTGATTCATATTTAGTCAGAATCCTTTGTTGTTTTGAATTTTCATTTGTTAATGATGGTCGGGAGCCAATCGGTCGGAAGAATCTCTGATTCATTTATCATTTATCATTCGATAATAATAATATCAACTGACTTGATATCAAAAGTTTAAATTTCGATTTTTGCTAAATTTTTTAAGCTTTTTAGCTTGTTCATCATAATTATTTTAATAATGGTCCATTACACAACATAACTATTAAGCAAATAAATAAAACCTGGAAGAATCCGGTTGATTTTCTTTCCGATTCCATTTCCATTAAGTTTGTTTCCTCTTCATCTTGGCTCCTTGAAAAGTAATCATTTTGAAAATTCTAATTATCTCTTTATCTACTTTTTTATTCTAAAAGCAATTATCATTTCTACTTAAGCTTATTTCGCTGGCTTGTCGGATCAGATAAATTTTGCCTAGGGAATTGGTAGGCAATTTAATAATACAGGTGAGTCACCAGCATCATCAAAATTTCTTGAAAGACTCCTGTTCATGCATTCCAACAAGAGCAACAAGAGCAACTGGCACTCACTTCCTTCTCTTTAATATGCCTTTTACTTTAGGAATACAAAAAACTATCAAACACTTTTCTAATTATAATCAAAATAAACCTAGAATGAAATCGCTCTTGAACGAACAATTGTTTGAAACCTTTTTTCATATCGAGTTTGCTCCTAAAACAAGACATATCATCGCCTTCAGCGTCAATAAATTCCATTCCATCTTCTCCAACATTTACTGATTTATTTTCAAGTTGAAGGAGCTCAAAAACAAGAGGCAAAGATGGATTAGCATCATTATAAACAATCTTTTTTACACTTTTTGCAGCTTGAATAATCTTTTCTGTATTCTTAGATAATAAAGGATCAATAGCATTTCGAATATTTCGATCAGATCGGGAATTAAATTTATTATCATCAGCAATATTTATTCTTCTTTCTTGGTTTGATTTAGCAATGGCACTTAAATTAGTTGAATATAAACCAGGTTTTGGACAGCGATCAATTATCGGCATGCAAATTTGGCTACTAATAGAACTATGTTGTTTTCTATGACAATTATCTTTTATTTTAATTTTTCTAAATTTCGAAGAAGCACTTGAAAATTTCTTTCGAGCAAATTTAAGAGAATTATTCAAAATTTTTGAAAAGGCGCTTTTTTTTTCGCCATTGTTTTCATATAAGTTACTGGTCAATAGCTTCAATGAATTTGAGCCATCTACCAAGGAAATCTCTTGAATATTGGTTGCGGTGCGGTATTCATCATCTTCATTTCTTTCCTTTTTTCGCGAGCACACAGTAGCAACTTTTTTTGATCTTTTCTTGCATGCACAACAAGCAAATTTGCATAAAATACATGCAATAATAAGAAATTGCGTCGCTAAAGTCAAAGACTGGTGGCTTTCATCTTTTGACATTGTATTCACAAACACTTTAAGGCAATAAAGGTAAAGTCCTCCACACAACTTGCGTTTCCCACAGACTGAACTAAGACAACAGAGGTTATTGGATGTTATAAGCTTAGATTCCTGAATATAGAATAAATAATGGGATCGCAGTGCAAAAAAGACACCCAACAGCTTTTCTCCAACGAATGAAAATTTTGAACGAAAATCAAGAGGAAGTTGTAGAAAATCTAAATCCAGTTTTCTTAATGATTTTCAAGTATTTAGTGTATGCATTTTGTACTAACTTTATCGAGATTTCACAAACAAACAGTAAGCAGTTACTCGCTGATCACTAAATCATTTTGTTGTATAAATCGATAAGATCTCTGTTATAACTTTAAACTCAATAATTTTAAAGAAAATCCGAAAAGTCAGACAATTAGATATTTGGATTAGCAACTTGAAATGGGTAAACTAGCAGATAAAAAAGAAAGGATTCAAGAAAAGTAATTCAGATTCATTCATGAAACTGACAATGCAGACAAAGATGATTCTGATGGATCTCAGAGGAAAAACCTTTTGGCTATTAATTTTCATTGTGAATTCGTCAATTCAACAAGCCTAGTGGATTCTTCATTTTTTGTTTTCTATTTTTAAACTTAATTAACCGCATTGCCTTTAATTTAACATTTCTGCTTCATTGTCAAAGTTACGCTTATTCGCTAGTGGATGAATCTCCTTCACTACTTGGACTTGATTTTTAACGACAATTCCATCAAAGAAAAGGAACCGAGTCTATTGATCTTAATAGAATCAGCACACAAATCCTGCTTATTACTGATTCATTCATACTGGTTTTTGATTATACTGGCTGATAAAGATTGGTTCTCCTTCATTCTCTTTCGTAATGTTGCTCGAAATATCAAAGTAATGAAAAGACAAAAAAGCTCGAAAGATATAACTGATATAAAATCTGCCAGGTTTTTTAATTTGTCGGCTAAAGATGAAATTTTCTTTTTTTCTTATAGCATTATGGATTTGATTTTCTGATGGATATTTATAAAAATTTTAATGCGTTGTTTAAGAACATTCGTAGAATATTTTTTCTTTTCTTTTTAATAATTTATGTAAGATTTTATAAAAAATGGAAAAAAAGGGGAGAACTGTTGAAAGAAAAACTAATCTAAGTAAATTCTCAATTTTTTGGGTATTTTTTCTTTAAAATTTCGCAACTTGAAAAGTTTGTTTTATTCCAACAGTAAAGTTATACTAAAAGAGAATTATTATATAACTTTCGTCTTTTGTTGATTAATTTTGCTTTTATAACTTTAATATTTTCTTAAATGTACAAAATTTTTGCAATCTATTCATTTCTATCAGATATTCGTACATCAGAAATTATTTTCATATTCATGCACATGAACAGATATCTTTATTTATATTATCTTAGATTCTTGATTTTTAAAGTGAATTTTTTTTAAATTTTTAACTTTTAATTTGGTTGGCCTCGTTTATTAGAAAAGTGATTAGGCGAGAGAAATTATTATCAGCGAGTCCCCGGAAGAGAAATATAAACGACATCACTCTACAGCTCACCTAGACATGGAAACAAAAAAATAAAAAAAGATATTTGAGATTCTTCTCCTTCTAACAGCTCTCATCATTATTGGTTAGGCTGGCTCCAACGGCTACAAGGGTAAGGCGCCAAGCTGCGCGGTCTGATGTTATCGTCGACAGTAATAAAAGCCATTCCTTTTTCAATCGTTTAGGTCCATATATTGCTGGTCCATCCATATGTTGAAAACCTTTTCTGACCGTATCAGTCCAGGTCTTGATTGGCCCACCTCGCTTTTGACGCCAACCGTCACACGATTTAGCAAATAACGAAATATACGTCAACACGTGTGGTGGAGAATGTTCCCTAACCAGCGAAGGTGGCGCTCCATGATAACATTATTTATGCAAGTGGTATTTTAACGAAGATGGATGCGATCTTGTGATATCTTATCCGCTCGACAGACTCGTAAAATACACCTTAGACAAAAGTGACCAAAGGTAGATAGCTTCATTTGAGAAAACCATTAATTCAGAATAACCGATTACAATTGGAAGGAATTTTCTACGACTATTTAGGGTTGAACTATTTAGGGACCTCGATTGTTAAATCTTAAAAGAATTGTGAAATAAGAACTAAATTTACCTTTCCAAAAATATAGTTTCACACAATAATTATACAATTATACAATTAGAATCCAAGAAGCTTTTTTCGACTATTCTGGTTCTATTCACTTCACCATGCTTCCCAAAACCTTAAATATTTTTTATGAAAAAAGTTAAAAAATCGCGACGCAAAATAAAAATGGCTAAATATTGTATAATCTGTAATTAGAAACTATTCTTTCAACTGCTCTTGATGAAATACGATCAAAAGCAACAGTTATAACAGCCGCCAAATTACTTAACAGATTTGATCACTAAATCAAAGAGAATCTTCCACATACAACGAACTGATAATACAAAAGCAAAAATGATATACCTTGGTATTTCAAAATATTAAAATTTATAGCTAAGGGCGGACGATAAGAAGATAAAGCTATTCAGTGAGGCAGTTCTCAAATCTAAGAATAAATTTCGATGTTCGATGTAGGAGTGAGATGATGATGATAAGGAATGCAGATAATATATGAGGAAGTTTAATCATACACCAGAGCGAAAAAGATTTTAAGAAAGAGAGTTTAGCTCCAGCTAAAACGCAACTTTGATTTCTTCAACAGTTGCCATGTGTCTTTCGAATGGATTAATGCATTAAATAAAAAAATATTTTCAAACATCGACATTTTAAATACCAGTTTTGCCAGTTTTTTTCAAATGGAACTTCACCCAGTTTAAATAAATCAAAATCGAATCACCATTGATAATCGCAGGAAACTTGTGGAACAACGCTTTAGAAGGCATAATAATTTTAATAATTCTGTTGATTTTTCTGCTTCAGGAATGAGAGTGAATAAACTATTGTAAAAGAATTGTTCTACCTTAGTTGAACCGATTTTGGTTTATTGTATGCAGTGGTTTACTATAAAATGCAGTCTCAGCCATATCCATTCTTATAATTCTGATAATACGTGAGGAAGTTTAGGAATATGTGCGGTAATAATTTAGGAATAAACTTTTTCTGTTGGTTTTTTTATTTTTTGTTAGAATTTTTTCCTTATTCATTAATAATATTTATTTATAAATTAATTTTGCAATGTAAGAACAATACACAAATTCCTTCAAGCATTATGCTAGTTAGCATGTCTCAATTGCATAAAATAGAACGATTGATAAGAAATTGAAAAGAAACCTCAAAATCCCTCATTAGATATCCGTTTACTCTTTTATAATTTCCACATTATACAAATATGAGCAAAATTTTATCAATCAACGACTACAAAGCAAGCATTGAATATGGGGAAAATTTTTAAATCCAAATCAAAGGAAAGTAGAAATATTTTTCGAGCAATTTTGGAGAAGAATAATTTTTCAAATGATTCCTTTAATTTTAATTTCAGTGTAAATTGTTTTCATAAGATTCGCTACTTTTTACTAAATGATTGAACGATAATTGGAAAAAATATTTATTTTATAATATATTTATTTTACAATATATTTATTCGATCAAAAAAATGCAAAAAAAGGGACAAATGTTTATGTGAAAAATGCTTTCTGAAACAAAAGTAGGAATTTCGGGATTTTGTGATATTAGCAAAACTGAGATTTATTATAAAACGCAATTTCCTTTGAGAAGGTGTCGACAGCGAATATATAGCGAATATTTCAAATAGCTTTTATTATTGTACAAAAGCACCTAAATCTTCGTTGAAATTATGCGAGCTTCCTCTTTTATAATAATTTTTTTACTTAAAATAAGAAATTTCCATCAAAAAATTTTGGACTGATATGATTTCTCATTTCTTTGGAAATTGAAGCATTTATTTCAAAGATAAATTTTTAGACAAATTCATGAGCCATAAATTTCAATAACTATTCATCATCTTTTTGTCTGATCATTTAAAGCCAAAAGTACCAAGTTTATGAAAGGCGATTAAGATATGCGAAAGGAGAAATGAAAGGAGAACACCGTTATTCGTTACGTTAACGCAGCCAAAGGTGTTTTTCCTAGGCAATGAAGACTTTTTTATCTACCCACTTTTATTTCATTATCGCAAAGAAGAAAATGAAAATAATAGTTCAAGAAACAATCGCTAAAGTAAAGCCTTCGCCACGTCTCCAGCAATTTCGTACATACCTCAGCATCACAACGTGGCATAACATATAAATTCTGATAATAAGATGCCGTCTCCACTTTTTTAATTCCTCTTCGATTCGTTTAATGCCTTACGCTATATATTCGAATACTGAAAAAGATTTGCACATTCCCTTGTTTATTGAAATTCATTTTACTTAATCATCACTCTGCTTCTTTATTATTATTTATTTATTTTTATCGATATTTTTATCTGATATTTTTTAATATCCATTTGTGTTATATATTATTATTATTATATATATTATTATTATTATTATCATTTATTTGAGATTTTGTAGTTCTTTGAATGAATAATAAAAATATTTAAATTTATTATAGTAAATCATTAATAATTATAATAATTGAAAAATTTTTGCTATTAAATAAATGACTAAAGTTTAATTTTCAAAAGTGAATAATAAAAGCGAATTGAAAAAATCGAAATTATATTAAATTATATAAAATTATTAAATTATATAAAATTATTTATATAATTAGATTTATTATCAAAATTATTTATGAAAGAAAATGGCCATGAATAAGGAAAGAGCCATTTTATTTTTGGCATTATTAGTAAAATATTTTTACGACAAAAATTTTGGCCAAAAAAAATTTTAATAAATAGGAATTAAAATTATCGTTAAATGATCGGAACTTTTTACAAAATTTCTGATAGATAGGAACTAAATCTTTTTCCAAATATTACTCGCTGGTTTGAAAAATTCTAAATTTTTTTATAATTTACCATTTATTTATGTTTAGTGATAGAAAATATGATCAAATTAATATTTTATTAAGGTGAAACGATTACAATGCATTGAAGGCTAATTGCTAAATTTTTTACAGCAAAAAAAGCAAATTTCAACAAGAAATTAGTTTTTTAAAAATGATTGGATATGAAATATTAATTAATTTCAGAAATGCTACTATTAAAAGAATTTCCTATGCTTTTGGGAATAAAATTAAATTATTTTCAAAAATATCGAAATTTTATTTTTAATAAAATGAGCGAAATTGGTTTGCGGAAAAATTGTTTTTTAAGATGCCTTTGGGAACTAAGATGAATTTATTTTCAGAAGTGTTTGTTCCTATATTGTTTAGTATCTAAGGACAAGCAACTTGGTGGCAGTATACTAAATTCCAAGCTACGGTACTGTGGTACTTTTATTGTTGTTAGTAATATTAAAATCATTTTTTGATGTAATTAAAAGATCCCTCCAATGCTATATTGATAATTCAAATTGCTTACATTAAATCATTCGAAAAATTTGTAGAAAAATGAAAAAAAACTATTCAAAAAATTTAAAAAGAATTGCTAAAAGAATTATAGATTTAATTTTTTGAATTTTTTCAAGGATATTGAAATTTTTTAAAAAATGGCAGTATGAAGATGTATATAATTTAGTTTCGTTCCTATGCTCACTCAAATTATTTATTTAAATGATATAAATTACTGATAATGGCCTGCAACTTATCAGCCATTTAGATAAAAGAAAAGAAAGAAAAGAAGAAATATACAAAATAATATTTAAACATTTAAACTTTTTATCAGCAGATCCATAAGTGAGAAACAACTATATAAAACGATTATTTCTTTTGGATGTTCATTAGATAGACAAACATTAAATGATAAAAAAATATCCATAACTGATTAAAGCAATTTATTTTACTTTTTTTAAGAAATTTATTTTTTTGCATTTTAAATTAGTTTGTTTATTGTTATCAGGATTTACAAAAAAAATACATATAAATCGCATGCTTCAAAAATCAAATTTAAAAAAGCGAGGTGATAAGAAGAGATAACATTAGTTATTAGTTTTCTGATACCCATCATTTCCAAATCATTCTTTGCAACCGACGTAGCTTAAATAAAAATCATTTAATCATTTATATCAATGGTGAAATTTATGTATTTTAGGCAATTATCGAGTAGTATATAATCCAAAACATAGGTGATTTTTTTTACATACTCCCCGCTATCTTCATTATCACTGTGTTCGATTTATCGCATCAACCGTTCATCATTTGTCATAATCAGTGATTTGTTTCAATAGCAAAAGGTTTACCACGTTTTTCATCACCGATAATTTATTCTAGCTCGTAGCACTTACGATTTTATTGGATTTCATCCATTTTGTTTCCCTGTCTTCCATCGCTATGCAGTTATTGGGTTAAGCGAGTACGGTGGATCAAATAATCGGCGAACAGTAATAGATTATGTGAATAGGCAATTAAGGCATGTGAGATGAACGTTCTTCCAGTTGTACTTTCTCTTAGGTATTAAGTGTAAACTAATTCAAGCGTAACTAATTTAGCAATTCAAGTGTTTCATTGCAAGTGAAAAAAATTGCAAATTCAGTGATAAAATATTCGGAATTTAAAGAAATACTTTAAATAAAAGTAAAAGGTGAAAATGAATAAATCACAATTTGGTAATATTAATAAATTAGTTGTTACTTCCGTTGATTTGAAAATAATTAAAGAAATAAATTAAAAAAACTGAAGGAAGAAAGAAATTCAGGAAATCCTTATCATTGACTCAGTTCGATTAAAATGGTTTATTGCTTTCGTTCAACGGCAAAAATGTTAACATAAACAAGGGAAGAATTTTTCTTGTCTTCTTTTTTTAGCACTAAAATTATTTTAGTGTCTGATTTATGGCCAAGTTTTTTTCTAATGATTCTCATATTGAATCCGATTTATCAAAAAATTTCTTTGTAAACTAAAACCAAAGCCCTCTTCTGAATTACTGCCTCACTGGTATTATTTCGATTATTTTCTTTCTGCCAAAGAGTCACGAGAAGGCTACCAGAATGTATATATCAATTTATTCAATTATTATTCTCATTAGTTATTAGTGCAAATATTATTGAAAAACTCGAAAGCAAGAAAAAAATTAAAATGGAGAAAAAATAAAGTAACAAATGGATTTTGATAAATTGATAAACTGATAATTTGCAATATTTATCACAACAAATAAAACCTATAAAACTTTTTCATGTAACTTTTAACTTTTTCATGCAAATAATGCGATTTTCATTTCAAATGATTTCGAATTTTTACAGCATAAATCAATTTGCAAACATTTAAATTTTTAAATAAAGATCACCGAAACTTCAATAAAAACTATTTTTTGACAAAATTTCGCTTAAAACTATTATTTAATTATGCTTTAGCATTTATATGCTGCAAAATTTTCAGGCGAGTAAAACTGTCAACTGTCAAACATTTTCATTTTTTCTTTAACTACGAGCATTTTGCAAACTAAACGGATGTACGTTTTTTTCCGGTCGTTTTACTTCACCCCACCTGTCTTCTTTTTCTTATATAACTTCTAATACTTGCAATATTTCTAACTTCACCAGCGGTTAGGGCAATGTTTCATTTGCTGGAGAGCGGCATAAAAGTTTCGTCTTCACTGGTTGGATTTTATAAATCTATACATATCTAATATGTAAGTTTAATCATATTTCGTCCTAATTTTTTCGAATTAACAGAGTTTTTTTGAAAAATCGCAATTTTTTTTAGCTTTTATTAAAATGGAAAAATGAAAGAATCGGACTATGAATTTTAGATTCATTAAATCATTTCAATTTACCATATAATTTATACAAAATATCAACTTCTCTCTTTTTTTCAGCCTTAATTTTTTGTTTTTCATTTCTCATTTTGTGATTAATTTATGATTCTATCAAATTTTTCAAGAATTATTTGTAAAGTTTATTCTATTTGTTTTTATATTTTTTATAAAATTTGTTTAGATTTTTTAACAATTTAATTATTTATTTTCAAATAAATGGATTATTTTTTCCCTATTTTAATAGATATTAATATTAATGTAATAATTTTTCCAAACACTAATGCTAAAATAAAATTCATGAGAATGAAGAGAGAGAGAGAAAAATTTACTTGTTTTGAGACATTCGCCTTAAATATTTTGCTTCTTCGAAACTTCGCATTTCAAGATCTGAACGTGGGTGCTGTCCACTTATTTCCGTTTGTCGTAAGCGTTTTCTAAAGATAAAGATAAATTATTTTCAAGTTTTGATATTTTAATTGAAAAATAAAATGCTATTAGATATTCTTTCTAAAGCAAAAAAGAATTTTGAAAGGGTAATAGAATTATTAACCTGTAAGCTGGCCTGAATTCAAAAGAAAGCCATATGGCAGCAACGATCAGTGCTGCCAATAAGAAACCAATAGAGGCGAAGAGTATGAGTACCCGAAAACGATAGCTTTCACAGCAACTCATCTCTTCACATTCCCATGTGAATAATTGGGGACAAATGGAGCTACCCATTACACTATAAAATAATTATTATAATTACACAGGCTCAACGTCAGCGAGGAGCAAAAAATTTGAATAAAATAACGAAATTTTTGGCTTCCAACTCCTTTGAAGCATATTAATATTAATGTTTTTTGCAACGCGAGTGATGTATAATCATTTTTTTTTCAATTTTCGTTCAATTCTATCTTTTTATTGCCAATAAAAAATTATTAAAATCCACAGAAAAAAATAATCAATTTTTCGAAAAAAATCTTATAGCAACGAAGAAAAATGAAAAATGTATAAATGAAAACAAAGAAATAAATAAATGATAATTGATATGTTTTAAGACATGTTATTATGAGATTTTATCAATTTTTTAAACGATCATTTTTTAGCCAATTTGTTAAAAAATTTACATATTTAATGTTTGTAAAAATAAATTTTCAAAGGAAAATTACTGAAAAAATTATTAGAAATAAAAAATTTGAATGAAACAGTAAAATAAAATAAATCTCAGAATTTAAAAAGAAAGCTTAAATTCTTTCTTTTTTCATTTCTTGACTTTATTCCTGATGAATGCTGAAAATCAAAATTTACATTCATTAATTTTTATTATTTTCTGCCAGTAAAAAACATACAATGCCGTGTGCGAAATTCATCAAAAAAAATAGTAGCAATGATAGTGTTGATAATGATAATATTAAGAATAATATTAACTAACTGAAGGGATATCTGAGCTAAAAGACTGAAAAGAAAATTCCATAAGAAAATATAAAAAGTTATGAATTTTATAAAATCGGATTTTTGCAATGTTTATTTTATAATTAAGCGTATTCATTCCAAATGTTTTCGAGTTTTTTTAGTTTAATTAATAATTTATTTATTTTAAAAAATATTAATTTTCGCAAAAATTGAATATGAGAAGATATAAGAAAATTTTAAAAAGCACTTTAAAGAAAAGAAGTAATAAATCTAACCAACCAGCAAGCAAAGCGCAATAATGAAAAATTCGAGGATTCATCTGATAAGATCGAAGCAAAAATGCTTCAAAAACTTCGAAACGTAATTCAATTTCAAGAATAAAAATGAAATTTTCCAGTCGATTTACTCATTTCAATAAACAGAATGCTTCATTTTCCACGGATTTAAAGATTGTTTCACAAAGAAAATTAAGAAAGGACGAACTTATCTCTCAGAAAATAATCGAAATTTTCCATAAAAACTTCAATTTTATTTATGCGAATAGAAAATTATGCTTAAGAAACGAGGAAGAATAAATGGCTTTGAATGGTTTAAAAACTTGCACTATCTTAAAATTTTGGCAATAAACTGGGCTTTTTTTTAATAAAAAAATTGCTTTTTAAATTTTCAATTATCACGAAAAAATCATCACAAAATAAATGAGTAAATTCCAAGAATGTCATTCAATTTATAAAACCATTAAATTTAATTGATAATCTTAAAAAGAAATTCAAATAAAACCAATTTAGATTCGCTTTAATTACTTCCAATAGTTTGGAAATGATTTTCAAAACAAAAACGGGAAAAAAAATTTCTGAGAGAATGAATGAATTTCATAAGAAATGAAAATTTTTTCACCAAATAAAAGTATTTGTTTAAATTTAATAATTTTTTATGATAAAGGATATTCAAAAAATAAATAAAGACAGTTTAAAATTTTTTCTTTTTCAAAATAAGAAAAATAGAAAAAAAGACAATGAAACGATTGTTTTAAATGAGTTTCTAAGAGGAAAAATTCGAAGGGAAAGGAGGGAAAAGAAAGAAAATTGTTACAACGTATTTTGATTGATACGTATTTTGTTTGAACCAAAAAGTAAGGCAGAAATAATCGTTGGGAAATGCTCAAACAGTCGCTGAGAGTATATCGAAATAATCGCAAGAAATAATTGGAAACAAAGAAAATTATTTCTAAAATGAATCTCATAATTTTAAAATACTTTATGAAAGACTGGAATTTTTTGATTTTATAAGTTAATAATACAAAAAATCAAATATGCTTTAAGATTTAAGATACAAAATTGGATTTCTTCGAGAGAAAGCTCAAATAGCGATTTTTTAAATTTAATCCATCCAAAATCTTCATTTTGAGCTTAAATTGGCTAATTTTAGGAAATTTATAAGACAACAATGCAACGACGAGTGATAAAGACAATGCTAAGGAAGAACGTTTAAAAAAATTTGGATAAAAATATAAAAAGGGCGATTTTTCTTCGATAATTTTTATAAACTTTTATCAAATAAAATGATAATATTCCCTGCTTGGATGATATTTTGTGTTAAAAAAATATTGAGAATTATCATTCACATTATTTGTGTATCTCATCGTTAGGAAATCTTCAATTAACGTATCGAATATTTAAATACATCTAAACACACCACAGCAAGATATTCTGAAAATCAATAGAGCTATAAATAATTTCAAAATGGAATTGATGGGGGTCATATGGCTCACCAAATGGTTTTACTACCCGGCAGAAGTCTATCTGTCTATCGAGAACTTAGGTGGGTGTTAGCGGCCCACTTGAATTTCTATCGTTCAGTTCCCGTGCGAAAATTTCTAACCTTATTAGCAATCAGTGGAACTATGAATCTCATAAGTAATATTTGGTGAGAAGAATAAAGAAAAAAGTAAAAAGTAATATTTGAGTACAATTTAGTTTTTTCAGGAATGGAAGGCATTCAAGGAAACCAAGGAAGATCTAAATCGATAAAAAGATGAACAATAAGAAATTATATGAAATGATTTCTAAGTCAATTGTTCACAGCTTTTCAATGCTTTTGGTGTTATTTAATAATAAATTTAATATTTAATAATAAATTATATAAATATGCTTCTGCTTATGTTTCTGCTTTGAGCAAAACAGCAAAGAAGCCAAAATATTTTGCAATTGTTAAAAATAACGGATTATTATTTATAATATTATAATTACATTATAATTAAATTATATATATATATATAAATTTTATTAAATATACATCGCAAGAAGTGAGTGAAGGACGAAACCAAGAGACTATGGTACTTATTCATTGTCAAAAACCTTTATGAAAGAGATCAGCCATTTAATACAGATTAGTCAAGGCGAGCGAGCGGTTAATGCTCAATATTTATGAATAGGCTATTACTTCTGCCAGAGAGTGAGTTACTAGAGTGACAGAACTATCGATATGTCATAGAACCATGTAGACTTTTTAGTGGCAATTTTACTTCTGCAATCAAACTTATTATTCTAGATACAAACTGAAGCACCACACTAGTCAATCATATCTGGTGCATGTACATCACTGCCAGCCAGTTAATCCCGGCTAACCAATAATGGTGTAAGCTGTTAAAAGAAGACATAATATTAAGGATCATATAAATAAATGTTTGACTAGATTTTTAAAATATTTCAAATATATTTCAAATATTAATAGATTTATGGATTTGCATCGTTTTAATTATCCAAAAATAGATAATTATAGTTCATTGAAAGCTGATTATGTGACTGAAAATGGAAAATGCGAAAATGGAAATTATTTTGGTGATTCCAATACAAGTTTTTTTTTCTATTCCTTTTAAACGTCTTTTTCCCTTTTCTACAATACAATGCTGTTGCCGTTTCGATTTTTCGAAAAACCAGAAATATCCACTTTGTTAGCAATAAATCTGAGAAGGTAGTTGGATTTTAAATTATGTGCGAAGTTCTAACAGTTCTGCACCATTTCTAATTTCTTTGATCCTACTGATTATTAATGAGGATAGAATGGAATAGTTGAATGGGCAATTAGGAACCATTTGGCTGCAAAATGCATGTTTCATTAAAAATATTCAGATATCCATATCTCAATCGCTTCTCGAGTTCTTTCATATATCTCTGGTTAAAATGTTATGAAAGGTCGATAGATATTAAATATATTTTGATTGCTAATTTAGGAATATGCAAAATAATTCTCATTTTTTCAAAAATAATTAAGTGATTAAGTGACAAAAATTAAAAGTATTGATTTGTGTAAAAATATTAAAGTGTTTTGGTTCATTGAATAGTATTATTAGAGTGGATCCGAGGTACGCCTGTATCGTCACATCGAGCGTCTCATTAATCTCAAATCATCCATAAATTTCATACGTTCGAGCCAATCGATTATTATAGGTGATCATTGTTATTATTTTGCATTTCGTTCTATCATAGTTAAAAAATAATACATTTTATATTTTTAATTATTTTCTATTAAAACGGATCTTATATATATATTAAACGGGTCTTTTTATTACCAGAATTAATAGAAAAGTGTCAGAAAATAAAAATTTTGATGTTTCAGCAAATTTTTTACTAAAAAGAGTATTCTACAGTAATTTTTCATGATTTTATATATAGAAAAATAAATGATTGATGATAACTGTGATGGTGGTCGAAAATAAAGCAAACCATTGTTTAATAGCACGCAGAAGAGCACTTTCACAAATATTCTTCAGTAAAGCTAAATGCTTAGACAATGACCACTACAGCCAATATGGTGATAAAACTGTAGTTAGGTATCCTCGTCTAAGACGACGTTTTCTAGCCGAAATATATTCTTCATGCATAAATTTATTTAGATATAAATATTTTGCCCGCAAAAATTCGAAATTCTTGTTATCTAAAATCTAGTTTATATTGAATGTATTGTCGTGGTTTCATTCATTAGACAGACTCCTTTCCTTCTTCTATTCCGATTCGCTAAACTACACTTTCCTATTTGTCTTGAAATCCTTCAAATAATTCCATATTATGGGTAAGGAGTGTTTGTTATCAGAGAATTTTGTTTATTTTATTCTCAGCTGAACAATGATATTCATATTTATTCATATTTTAATAATAATAATATTTCTAATTTTGAGAAAACAAATATACTAAAATGTCAAATACTTCGGAATATTTCAGAACGAATATATATATAAATATACCTGGTTTCCCTCGTTAAATTCGTCCAAACAAATCATTTGTAAATTTGTAAATTTTATGTATTCCTTCCTGTTTGGATTAAATTGTAAAATTTGACTGCGCAATTCTACTGAGCGAATGTTATATAGAAAATATTTGATATTTTAACCTGAATATGAGAATTCGTTGAGGAATGAGTTTCTGATTTTTCTCGTTTTTCTTTCTCTTTGATATTCTGAATTCGAATAGTTATTCTGAAATCATCAAAATTTGAAAATTCTTTGATGTAAGTGTAAAGTGTTACAAAAAACTATAAAAAATATGATGAAATGAAAGGTTAGCGTTAGTAACTATTGAAAAATTACGTTTTAGTTATTACGTTTCAACGTTGTGAAATCCATAACCTGATTTTTCTTTCAAAAGCGATCATTTTCTTTTTTTAATTCAATTAATTCAGTTGCTTTAATTTTAATAATAAAAAAATAAAGTTCACTGTTTTGAAATTTGTCATCGGTTCAATTAATTTGGTTGGAAAAATAAATGAAACTGCGGTTAGAACGATTTGATTAAATAAATCAAGATAAAGTGGTTTTTAATGAACTTTTTTTGATATTTTTGATCGCTTCGCTTCAAAAAAATGAAAAAGAAGAAAACGATTTTGCATTTTGTAGTTGCAAAAGAAGTTCGTAAAAGTCAATAAATTTTCGAAATATTATTTTTAATTTTAAAATGAAACAGTTTTGTGAATTATCCTTGACCTAATTAATCCTTTTTTTCTTTTTTTAGACGTTACACTTGATTGGTTTCACATCTCCTTCTTTGCTTTTTTAATCACTTCAAATGATAAAATATTGCGCATAATTTCATAAATCTCAAAAATTTCTGAAACTAGTTTCATCCGTTAATAAATGTATTTGCTTCTTAAAAATTTACAAATTTTCTTGATCGTTCTAATGGTTATATTCGATTACTAACTAAACACGAATTACTTTGCATATCTAAATTGACTGGAAAAGTACGCATTTTGCACAGAGTCGATGGAACTAGGCCAAAAATTTCTTGCAAATTTCATGATATGTGTGCTGGCAGTAGATAGTTCAGGTTGACATGGTCAATTGTGTAATAATCATTGTCGGCGACAAGCAATGACGATGAAAAGAGTGCGGTTGATGAACGAAGGCAAGTCTATAAAGGACATCGAAATGAGTTGTTATGAATTGTATTAACTTTGAATATTGGGTCATCTTGTTTTATTTCACCAAATTTTCAAGTCGTCTAAATTTATTTTTCACACCGAATTATTTTTTTCTCAGACATTTACATTTTTGTTGAATTATAATTGCCAAATCCTGGTATTATATATTTAATATTTGCATTAATATTTTGTCAAAATTATTTAATTATTAGTTATATAAGAATGAATAGTGAAAATAGTATTTATGAAAAAAAAAATCTTTGCTTATCTTTCATTTTCATCAATAACGCATTTTAATCCATAATAATGATGTTTGATTTTACATATATATATATCCTTTAATGATTTTTAATTTAATCCGTGATCGATATTTTTCAAAGGAATCATTTTTGGTCGATTAATCCGAATCAGTGGTTCTCATATTTTTCACTTGGAGATCACGCGTTAAATTCTTAAATTCTTAAAAATTATTGAGGATGCATCTTAAGAGCTTTTATATGGGTTATACCATCTGATTTTTATCCTATTTGAAAATCTACTACCTCGAGATTCATTGATACATTGAATCATTAGTGAGCAAATTACAATGAATGATTGATTAGGCATTTTCCTTATTTCTGGTTGGCTCTTTTGGCTGCCAATATAATTCGAAATTTTCGCCAGGCAGTTGAATGATGATAGAAGTATCGCCAGTGTCCTCCGCATTTTTAATGGCAGTTTTACTTCCGAAGAGGACCAGGATCTGAATCCTTGCCTCTCAGTACAACGATAATCCAGAATGACTATCGACTTAGTTCTTTTGAACAATTGGTAAAAAATAACGAAATAAATAAATTATTCGATTATATTATGACAATTGCTTTTTTTATAGCTATTTTATTAATATAAGCGCTTTTAATATTTGTAGTGTTTAATTTGATTTATTAAATAGGCCAAATATTATTGCAAGCAATATTATTTGATCAGTGAAGAAAATTTAATCATTCTCCTCCATTATTCCCTATTTCAATTATATTAATTTTGAGACTATTATTATTATTAATATTGTTATCACTTTTATTATTATCAATATAATTATTTCTCATAAGAAAATTGCTATTATTATTAATATTGTTATCACTTTTATTATTATCAATATAATTAATGCTCATAAGAAAATTGTTGCCATGAATTTTATTTTCAGAGTGCAACCTCCATTTAGCGATCGTTCACTAATTATTTCGTTTTATGAGATTAAATTAGCTGATAAGTCAGCAAAACGAAAGATTAAAAACATTTATTTTATTCTTGCATAATTACTTCAATGGGCGCTGAATTGCGCATACGAACTTCTCAGGATTTCTCTATATCTCAAGAAACTTGCAAGTTAAATGGCACAGGCAATGTCACCAATTTAAGCGAATTAAATCATCATCTACTCTGGAAATTAATACCAATCAAATTATATAGATGGTGGTGCTACTGGATTTACTTATTTTGGTTTGTCATGGGCATTCTTGTATTACGAAAAACGCGAAATGCAGTTGCAGCTGTGAGTTATGTAAAAATGCATGGCCACACAGTCTCAGACGAAGCAATAATGAAATCGTCAGCATTCAGCAATTTATTATGGTCATTAGAACACAAATTTGAAAAGCCACCGGCTATTTTCTTTCTGAACCAATATGCGTTAAATATGACATTTAATTTTTTATGTAACACGCGTTATATGCAAAACGCACACGAACGATTTATATTTGTAACACTGGATGATGTAGCTCGAGATGTTTTGCGAGAATATTGGCCGAATGTCGAACAGATTTACTGGCCTACTCCAAGTTTATATGTTAGTACCTCTTTTTTGTTAATTTCACGATTTATTTGGGGTAGGTGTGATATTTGCTAAGGAATCGTTTGTCTGATATTTTAATTCACCACTTAATTAATCATCTATCGGTTCGGGATTAAAAATTGAACACTGAGCATTTAAAGCAGTAATTAGACTGAAATTTTTGAATTTGTGGTTCTCTATTTTCCACCATTTTCATTATCCATTAGTAACGAAGCAGTCTTTAAAAATTGCCACCAACAGTGCGCGTAAACGATCTGAAATTGAATCAAATTTCAGAGACCTTTTAGTTTCGCAGAAGGTGCATACCAAACATTATATTTATTACGGGCAAATTTAGCTGTCTCATTATTGAAACATGGCAAATCATTTTGGATGATGCAACAAGACACGTTTTGGAGGAAAAATTTATTCGAATTAAATTTGGAAGAAAACAAAGATTTCGATGCTTTATTTGATCAAATTGGGGATGACCAGAATTCAGAAAGAGCTGAATGGGTTAACGGTATTCTTTATTATTGCCTTTCTCGACTCCACTATAGAAGATTTTTAACGTAGCCAGTGGAGTAAACCTTGTCAATAATGACGCAAGGAGATTTTTGAATTAAGCATTTGAAAACCTGGTTCCAAGTCCAAAAATAATATCAAAGTAATATAATAATAATAACAATAATAATAATAATTAATAACGAACGATTTAGAATATTTAATTACGAATTAATTTTTTTGAAACTTTTGTTTTTTTTTACTAACTGTTCCCGAATGGTTTTTATGTTGAAAATAGATGGTTAAAGAATAGCGATTCTTCTTATATGATCCATAAAAGTAAAGTTTTGAGAGTGAGGAAATAATGGTAGAAAAGCATGCATCATCTGTCATAATATTCTTCATAAAATATATTTTATTAAGGCCTGCTGGCCTATGATGTCTATCAATACTTCCACTCCCAGATGAAAAGGTTCTCAGTGGAACTCATCCATCATAAAAATAGCACTTTAGAAAGGGAAAAAGACAAATTTTACAAATTTTACATGATATAAATATTATTTTATAACTTATTTTACAACTTATTAATTAAATAATTAAAAAGTTATGTAAAGTTTATTCAGCAATAACTTGAATTATCAAAAATTCACTCAAAACATTTTTCATCAAATTTTCGAGATTTTTTTTGCTATTTTGAACGGCAAATATCCACAAAAAATTTGTTAAAGAATTTATTAAAAATATTATTAATTTATTAAAAATATTTTAGTAGTTTTATTAAAAATTTTTATTGTGAATTTATCATTCTCTTAATAATGTTTCATTTTAATAGAATAATGAAGTGCTTGCAGGTGCAAATTTCTTTGTTCATGCCAATAATGATACATTGAAATTTTTTGAAGCCATAGCCAGAAAATTAGCTCATTGGTATACGCCAGATATGGGCATTATGATCCATCAGTGTCACACTTGGGATAAACCAAAATGCCAATATATTCCACATAAGTAAGCTCTTGACATCTTTGCAAATCACACTATATGCCAAGTCAAAATTTGCAAATTTGCAAATTTTACAAAAATCTCTTCTTTCATCGAATTTTCGATTTTGTTTTGTAGCAATTTTTGAATTTTTTTAAATAAGATTTTAAAATGCATTTCAGAAATCTATAATCAAGAAATCTCTATTAATTTCATATTTTTTATTTCTCGCAAAAAAATTTTAAAAACTAAATTTTTAAATCTTCAATCAGTAAATATTTTATTAAGTTCGCCTTTTTTGAGAATTCGATATTGTTTAGTTCTACTTTCTAAATTCTCGACTTGTGAATAAATGCTACATAGACAATAGGCAATACAGATGCACTGAAGGAAAAGTACCAAATTTTAATAAAAAATAAGTAGGAATATACGGACGATGCTTAAAAATTTATTCACACGAACCCTAACTGCTTCCTTTAATAAATAAAAGCTTAAAAGCACGAAATTTTCCTCCTTTTTATTACTAACTAAAATATATATTTTTCAGCACTGAAAATTGAGAATGAAATCTGTTCGCCCTATATATGAAAAATCGAAACCATTATTGGCTTTTAAAAATTTAAATTTGTTCATTATTTGAAAAAATAAAGACTGTATTTTTTAAGAGGAAAAATTATATTTAGAAAATTCGATTCGATTTTTAGAAGAATAATTGCGCTGATTGAATCAAAACAGCATATTAGCAATTTGCAACGTTTCTTTTTTTCAGAACAGCTCATTCATGGGAATGGTTGTACACGGATCAAAAAGATCCTCCATATATACTTCAGCTGGATTGTGAAACAGATGGTGGTTCAAAATTGATGCAACTCGCTAAATTTGGCTTTTATTTTGTAGAGAATGATAATCACCGTCTATGTAACGCCACTGCAGTAGAAGTAATGCAAAAAAGAATGGATGAGGGAAAGATTGAGGTGTCTCGAGCAAAATTAAGTTGGGGAAGATTTCAATTTAAAGCTTATTGGTGGATCGTTGATAATATGCTTTCAACGCCATATATTGGGCCTATTATGAAACCATACCTCCCATTAATTGGATTTTTTTTGCTGATCACTATTTAATTAAGATAGTTAAATAGGTAAAATAACAAAGACAAGAATTGTTTTGAAATTTAGCTTAGCAATGATAATGATGAATACTGATAAACTGAATAAAAACGATAAAGGATGATAGATAAGAACAATGATAAATGATTAGGTGGAATTTTTATATCTATTTGAAGTTCACTTTTTAGTTCACCTTTCACTTGCATTAAGGCAAAACTCACTTGTCACCCTTATTTTTCTGGATTCTTTATAAATATAACTTCATGCTAATGCAATTAATAGCTATCAACGATTGTTCGAAGGCAACCCTTCAAAGTTCTATGATTTCAGAATTTTTCCCATTTGATAAATATAAAGAAAGGGAAGAAGGATAAAAAGCTATTTAATGTTAAAATTTTATTAATTAATTAGTCAAAAAAATGAACCAATATTATTATTTCGAATATATAATAAAAAAAATTTGACAAATAACAAATAATAAATTCAAAAAAATTTGACAAATAACAAATAATAAATTCTTTTATATAAAATAATTTGCAGTCGTTTTTTCCAAAATGTTTTTAATTTTTAGCTTTAAACTAATTTTAATTTTCTTTTATTTAATTTTATCGAATTTTCCATTATTTCCAATGATTTCCATACAATAAAGTCGTATTTCTGATGAAAGAAAGAATTAATTATTAATTAACTAATTAATAAGTTAATTAATTATTAGTTAGTAACAATTATAATTATTAATAATCAATAATTTATCAATTATAATATTAATAGTAAATATTTATAATAATAATATATAATAATCTTGCAATATCTATGAAATGGAAATAAGAGAAATCTCTCCAATTTTTTAATAATCTTTTCCAATTTTAGTATAAATGGCGCATTTGAAATTTGTTAAAAGATAGCAAAGAAGAAATAAAAATATTTATTGCGAGAATATTACTTTAGGAATATTTTATAGATCTCTGCATTATTATAAGTGATAGTATTTTATAAATAATTGCTATTATACAAATGTTCAAGAAATTCATAATGTTTGGAGAGATTTTATAAATGTGAAAAAATAAAATAAAAAGGTTATTTATTACAACCTTGTTGATTACTGCAATTAACTTTGCATGTTTTTTGTATTTATTTCAGATTTACGTCAATTTCTTTCTATTTTTTTTCAGTTCTTTTATTGTACAGAAACATTACTCTACAAATTTATAACTATTTCTTCCGCATAATTTTCTTGACAAGCAGTATGCGATGTGCCAGGCTGCAGTTAGCCTTCTCTAATTTCCGAGTACGCGTTGGATCACACTTATGGTCATTAGGCAGATTGCAAGAAGTATGCTAGTAAGATTAACTCCAGCAAGACCAACACTGCTTGTCATAGTGGTGCCATTTTATATTTGGCTAAAAAAGAATTATATATTTAAACTAATGTTTAACATTTCAACAGGTTTATTTTTGGTGAAAATTGCGAAATGCTATTTTGATGGCCATTTTTGAATTTTTTTGCACATTTTCGACAATGTGTCACAATGATCCCTATCACACGACATCTTATCAGTGTTGTATTATTATTATTATTATTATAATGATTTTATTCGTGTCATTCAGCTATTGATTTAACTATCTTTTCGTAAAATTTTAAAATTAGTGAAGTGCCAGATCATTTGTTAAAGAATTTGTTTGAAGTCCCATACATTAAATTTATTTGATAAATTCAATTTAAGAATTATAAGAATCATAATAAATTGAAAAATATTTTTTTTTAGCATGCTCATAGGTATCAATTAACTATTAACACATTAATCGTTTAAGCCAAGAATAAAAATCAGTAAATTCGAATTTTGGCAAAAACATCCGATTCATTCGAGTTCTGAATTCTTAGTATTCCTTTTCTAAAAGCTCGTTTCGTCACTGGCCACTGGTTTCGCTTCATTGATTGCAAAGATAAGTCGTTTTCAATCCACTTGATCCAATGCCATATCTGAAAATCGTAGATTTAAGCATTTTTATGGGAATGTTGAATTATAGCTGTCAGATATTTTTTTACAGATTTACAGAAATTTTATCAAGGAATCAAATATTATTAAAAAAAATGGCGCATCCAAATGCAAACTACTCTTCATCCTTTTAGCGTAATAAATAATTTCATTATCTACTTATCTTCGTTTGGTGCATTGGTGCAAATTTAGCCGAAGATTTTTAAGAATACTCAAAATTCTATCGCGATAGCGTTATTTATATGACAAATTCATGTATGAGCTTAGTAGTTTTGCAGATTATTATTTCTTTTTTTTTTAATTCCTGAACACATGAAGATATTAGCATCGTTGCTGTAGATCGGGCAAAATATTCGCTAGCGCTTTCTACAATGTTAAAATATTCGCTAGCGCTTTCTACAATGTTCCTATGAGTATTTCAGAATATCATATACATATATTAAATGTACAATGCACAAATTTTTATGTAGTATTGAATCAATTTCGCTTTTTTTGATTCAGTTCATTTTTCTGGGAGTGCTTGCAGCCTCCAACTCCTTGATAAATTTGGATTTGATGAGTTATTGCCAGCTTGGCTATACTGCTCTTTCGTACAATTTATATGGTTGCTACTGTGGAATTGGTGGTTCAGGAAAACCAATTGATGGAATTGATGAGTAGGTGCTGATCAAATTATTCTCAAAATTTATAAGATAATGTACCATTGAGCTTAATCCATCAAAATGTCAAAATATTTGCAATGAAACAACTGATGGCTCTTTATCGCAAATTGACAAATATGAAATATGAATGAATAGAATCAGTGGACCTAAATTTAGTTAATTTATATTAACCAGTCGTTCTCAAATTAAATGGTTGAAAATGGCTGTGATTTTAGAAAAAATTAGAAGCAAAGCAGAAATTTTCGAAGATCTCTGAAGAAATTTAGATGTTGTATGAATCACGATGGCTGCTACCATAAAGCTGACCAGGTTTGTAATAACACAATTGAAGAATATTTCAAGGATTACTCTTGGTATTGCGAACATCATCGTCCAATATGTCATAAAGGTTGTTATCATTATCAATTACTTGAGTTACAATTTTTAATTCTAAAACGATTAAATAAAAGTTGCATTTATTTGCATTTGTTGAGATGCATTTATAGATCTGCAACGAATAATTTATCAGATTTGATTACAATAAGTTTTTTCAACATTGCTCATTTAAAAAAACTGAAGGTGAAACGAGCGACTGTGGTGTCGTTTTATGTGAATGTGATAAAAATGTCGTTGAATGCTGGAGTAAATATCCTGAACCACCGATAATAAAGCCACAATGCGAATCAAAGTGATAACATACGAGATATCTTTGATTTACTTAATTCTATTGATACATAATTAAGATATTTCGTGTTTTCTATTTGGTTCCACTTGCACATAACAATTACTGAAAAGAAATAGCAAAGCATGATTTCAATTATCAAATAATTTTTGAACATGGCGAAAGTTATCAGTAAGATAAGTAGCAGTTATCTTTTATACTCATCCATCTTCGTTCACATCTCTCATTCATCTCCACACAACACACATACCCCCTTCCACCCATTTCCACTCCACTTGTCCACAATTTTCCTCCCTAAAGTCCCTCTTGTTAATGACCTTCGATAACAACGAAGGCATCGAATGCGAAATCGCTCAAAAATCATCTCATTTGAACACAGCTTTGATGCATTTAGTATTTTCAACTGCCATAGGCAATATTTAGTAATAGGCGAGTAAAAATAATAAATAAAATCTATATCTGTATAATAATAAAATTTCTCTTTTTGATTTTAATTAATGCTTTTAAATTCTTTTTATTATATTTCTTGGTGATGAAAAAAGCCATTTTAATGTATCGCAGCAACGATTTGTTTGGTTGGTTCATTTTATTCTATTTCGTAAAATATTGCATTTTAATAATGCTAAGCAAATATTTCAAGCATCTTCTCATAATAATCGGCTTATCTCATTCGCTTGGTTCGTTTTTTTTTTGATAGAGAAAATATAATGGAACTTATAATAATGATAAATTTAGGACATTTCCATAAAAAAAAAGTGACTGTGTATTTCGAAGCGGCAATTAAACGAAACGCAGTTAGGGTTACATGCGAAATAAATTTGGTACCCCTCTAAATTTAAACAATAAGGCAACTGCTGTGAAATGGCACATAAACTCGAGTAAAGGGCCATAGAATTAGGAAAGAACGTTTCATTTGACCGGTAGAAACCCATATTGAATTTTTCCTCTGAATAATCACCACAATGTCTATCGTCGTCTAAAACACTCTAAGAGGATCTGCCACATTGTTCTACTGCGTAAAATAAAATAGTGCAAGAAATATTTTACGGTAGCAGAAGAGAGGGAAAACATAAAATCGCCATAAATCGCAATTAGTGGATTGAAGAAAAGCTACGATTGGCTTTGCTGAAATGAACTATCAGTGAACCGAATGAATATAGGAAAAGGATGAAATGAGTTTAAAAGAAGTCTGATTTTCAGTTGCATTAAAGTGTTATAACTGCGTTCAAATTCAAAATATACCAATGGTAGTAGTTCACGCGATTAAGAACCTCGGCATTCGCAATGACGACGCTGTAATTGAAAAGCAATGTGATTCGAATTCATCATGCGATGCTAATTACTGTACTAATGATATAAGTAAATTACCGTTGTGCTTTCTTATCACTCAGCCTTTATCAGTCGAAATTACTCAATTTGATAACAAAGACCGATTTTTTTGTTGAATTATTTTTATTTTTGCTTCTGAAATGATGGAATTTATCTGCTATTTTTCAATTCGTCATTAATTCATTGACTATTGAATGATTCCTTTTTGCTCATCATCCAATTTGTTCAAACGCATCCTTGTTGCCTTTTTGCCATTCACTTAAACCTATTCCTCCCCCCCCCCCCCCACTGCAAAGTCTTTTTATAATGGGGGACAAAATTCCCTCCGATTGAAATTTGAATACGTTATGAAAGCAATATTATCACGAAATAAATTGGATGGTTGTTTTTTAGGAACATATAAAGTAACAGTTCGCGGAATTGGTTACCAATGGATACAGTGGGAAAAATGTTGGTTTTTGAATTTCAAAATAACGTATACATCAGTGAAGAAATTAATGCATTTTTCCATATTTTCCTTAAAACTTAAGAAAATAAAAATTTAAAAAATATGATTAAAAATAAAAGTTAAAATATGATCCAAAAAGCCTGTATAAGCCTGTATTGTACTTTCTATTATCATATGGATGAAAATCTGACGATCCGCCTAATTTTTCCAATAGTAAAATTGACGAAAAACAGAAGAAATGGAATAAATGAAAAAAGAAATCATAAAGATGTTGTAGCTAAGTCCTCTGCTGCTTTGGCAGAGGACATTAAAATCCATTTTTTTCCACCAATATCAATTTATCATGAAAGGGTAAAGTGTGGTAGCCATTGAGAACCCGCCCCCATTTTAATCTCCAGGTGATTCTCTGATGAACTTTTCCAAAATAATCTTGTTAATCTTGTTAACAAACAATGGAACCAAAAAACTGTTCCTAGAAGAAAAATTTTCTTGAGAAATTTACTTGACTTCAAGAATATTCCAAATATTTGCTCCGTTACAGTTTCATGGGTATTTTAATTTTACAAATAAAAAATAAATTTTACCACACAATATACAATATAATAGCAAATACAGATATGACACAATCATGCTCAATATTTTCTTCAATTTCTCCAGTAGTCTCCGTCAGCAACAAGCAAAAATCGGAAATGGTAAGTTGATTGTTGAAGATACTCATATTGGCAAACGACGCGAGGACGAAACTATCTATTCAAATGACTAACTGTCAAGTGCTTGCTTCTATGGATTTGTGATACCACAATAAGTGGTTTATGATAAAAATTATCAAATGTTTATTTCATTAATCTGCATTCAAGTATCAGACTTAACTAAATACCAAAAATTTCAGACTGCTCGAACGATGTATTCAACGATACGGAAATGATAACAGATCATAATAATTGTTTTACTATAAATTCCAACGAAACGTCCACATCCATTTGGCCTTATCATTTAAACAGAAAAATCTGCCAATGTGATGATAAGAATTATTGCAATTCTTCGATAATGAATAATAGTTTGAATTTTTCATTTTTATTTCTTATATATTCCTTTAAATTATTTTAAAACTTAACAAGTACAATGCAATGATAAATCAAAATGGATCAATTATTTTATTTATTTAGTTATTTTATTTTAAAACTTGATAAAGCTTGATATATATTTGATATTTTTATATAAAAAAAATTAAAAAAAGAAACTTTTTATTACAAATAGCAAATCTTACACTTCAGTACTTCGAAAACAATATAATTTTTGGACTTTGAACGCAATATCAATTGATTGAATGCAAATTTATACTGCTTCAGCATTTTTTCCTTAAAAATTGAAAGGATAAAGGCCAACTATTAGTTTTGTTTTGATTTAAATTGAAGCTGGAAAACCATCTGCCGCTGGACAGATAACGTGCCATAAAATATATATTTTCTTTTTCTAATAGCTCTCACTATACTGGTTAAACTGGCTCCGCTGACTACAAGGTTAAAACGTCTCCAAGATGCTCGGACAGGTGCAATCGCTAGTAGTAATAAAAGCCATTCCTTTTTCCATAAGTCCATTATATATGTTCAAAATCTTTCCTGTATCAGTCCAGGTCTTGATTGACCCTGCCTACTTGACACCATCACAGGGTTCGGTAGCAAAATATGCATCAACTTCTGTGCTGGAGAACCAGCCTTAACCAGCGACGGAGAACCAGCTTTAACCAGCGAAAACGAGGCTCTGTTTATTAATACAGGTGGTATCTGAGCGAAGATGAATACAATCATGTGCGATTTTATCCGCTCGACGGATCCGTAAAATGTATCGTAGACACTTGTGGTTAAAGGCTGATAATTTTTTATATCTATCTTCTACTCTCATTGACCATGTTTCGCAGCCATATAACAAGATCGAAAGAAAGCTATATTGACGCGGATCTTCATGGCGATTTCGGTTTCATAAAGGTTTCGTTAACCGGGAAACACATTTCCAGTTGTCGTTATCCAGATTATTTCATCCTTTGCCTGGCCATTTGGGATTAGAGTGCATCCAAGGTATTTAAAGTCAAGCACCCCTCCGACAATGAATTGATAAAAAATTTATTTCGAATTGATTTTTATAAGGTTTTACTGTTTTGGCATATTTTTAGACAAATTAGTTAACTAATTCAAACAAAGAGTACCTTGATTTCTTCCGATTTTGCTGATTTTTGTCTGCTGTCAATTCCACGCTTCCAAAGCATTGCGGCTTCCGCAGGATTTTGAGGTAATCGTACATCAAAAAATTTCTAAAAAAATTCACATCCACAATTATAGATTTGTAGAATGGTAAAAATTTTTCAATGATAAAAATGGTAAAAAAAAGAATTTGCTGTTAACTATTGAAAAAAAAATAGAAAAAATTAAAACTATTAAGAAAAAATCAATCAATCCTCACCAAAAGAGAAAGCGAAAATAAAAAATATAAATCACCAAAACCATCAACCTGAAATCAAAACAAACCATTCAAGTTTTAAAAAAATAATCGCCTAAATAGTTACGAAATTTAATAGTGCCATGAAAACAATTAATTCATACCTTTGAAGAGAACGGGAAAAAACATTTGAGTACCAAACATTGCTGTTCTCCATCTGAACATAAATATTAAAAAAAACTGAGAATCTTTTTGAAAAATATGAAATGTAATAGAAAATCAAAAAAAATTTAGAGTTTTTTGAGATATCTTAAAGATATTTGTGAGAATTTCGTAAATTAAAAAAATTAAATATTAAACCAACAGAAAAAAATCCTTACTTTTGAAGCATGAAGGACAAATACGATAATTATGCAAAAAAAATAAATTTTCCAACTGCACAGTGTAAAAAGTGAAGCATTTTTTACATTGTAAAGAGAATATTGGATAAAAATCATCGAAACTAAGTGAAATTGTCCAACTACAATAATATTTATAACATGAAAGTAGCCCAAAATATTTAATACGACAGAAAATGAAAATGAAAAAATCTTAATAAGTAAAGGAAGAATATTAAACTTGAAAAAAAGAACAGTGACTAAGAAACTACGAAATGAACGATACCTTTTGGAACTGAAAGTACTCCCCACTGGAATATTTTCCATGAAAAACAATGGCCATTGACATCGATTCATCATACTGCAAGAATAAATTTTTTCGCAATTCGATTGATCTAAAGCCTTGATGGCATACTGAAAAATTCTTCAAATAAGTAGTCAATACAATCAAATTAATCTTCACATAAATTAATACCTATTATACAATAAAGAACAAACTTATGATAGAAAAGACGAATCAGGAGTTTTGCGTCGAAACCATAAAATGAATGGCGAAAAACTCAAGCGGGAATTAAAATTTAATTTGAATAGCTTACAGCGGATTTTCCGGTTCCTTCATAATTATTAATGCAATTGACAAATGAGTGCACGAATAAATGTTTGATTTGCATGGCCGATAATTTTTTCATAATTTTTTCTAAAAATGGTTGGATAAAACGAATATATCAGATGAAAAAATAGTTAAACTTTTCTCAAAAAAGCAATAATTCTCGAATTTGAACGAGACTGAAATAAATTTGAACTATTTAAACGAAAAAAAGTAAAGAAAAACTAAAATCAGAAAACCAAAAATAATATACCTGAATAAATGAATTTATAGAAACGTTTAAGGAGAAGTCGAACCAAATATCTAATCCTAGTTGAAATAATCTGATTAACACTATTATTTGAAAAATAATCAAATGTATTAATTGCGAAAATGATGGCATGGAATTGAAAAAGCTCAATCAAACGATGTCGAAATTCATGACTACCTTCATTAGCAGTTATCTATGAAGTAAAAATGAAGTTATTTTAATTAATTAAATTAAAATTATTAATTAATTGAATAAAAATTTCCTTCAGTTTTTCAATTCCAAAAAAATTTTTGAGCAAAAAAATTTTTCTGAAATCACAATTATAAGGGAAAATAAATAAAAAACATAATTCGAAATACAAAATTTGTTTGAAAAGTTTAAAAAATTATAAGAATATTTACAAGCAACTTTGAAATGGTAGGAAATGGTTCTTGAGTTTCTGAGATGGTGATTTCATGAGATTCTGAAACTTCATGAGATTCTATAACTTCATGAGATTCTGTAGATATTTCACTTGGTCCTTCGTTTGTGTTTAGCTGATTCTTGATAATATTTTCCACTGCACTGAAAATTCCTAGTCGAAAATGAAAAATTAATACTAAATCACAAGGAAGAGTAAATTTAGGTACAGTACTTTTAAGATGCTTAGAAATGATATACTTCACGATGGATTTTTTAAATTCTGAATGGTCAGATAGCACTGAAAATCCCCTATCGAAATTCCCACGTCCATCATGTATAACCAGCGAAGACGACATAGAAGAAATATAATAATGCAGATTTTTCATCACTATAACATCTCCACTCTGCAAAATTATGGTTAAAATTATTACTGCGGAAATGAAGCAAAAAATTAATTACAGATTTTTTAATAAGAGAATAAATAAATGAGAAAAATTTAATTTATATCTTTACATATTATTAAATTAACCAGTAAAATCTGAATGGCAAGAGTTCCATATTCTCCATATAAAATCACATCATAATTACGCCCTTCCGACAACTTTTCCAGTGCTTCATCAGTAAAAATAATTTTTGATATCGATTCACCAGTAAATTGAAAAGGTTTTCCACTAAACGGTCTTTTTTAATAGCTCGAAAATCAATAATATGAAAAAATAATATGAAAAAAATTATAATAATATGAAAAAAATTATAATAATATATAATAATATAATGTCAAATTAATAATAAACGATTTAGGAAAACATGCCAGCTCAAAAAACGATTGGAGCTTGTAATATATTAGGATATTCAAAAAATTCAAAAAATACCCACTGTATTTTCGTTGTATCCCAACACCGCAAAACTACATTACCACGATCAGATATGAAAATCGATATTACCTAAAAAAAAAAATCGGCTGAGCCTAGAAATTATCCAATTAAATTTGAATATCAAATACAAATAAGCACTTGAACAACGATATTATGATAAGAGAATCGTTTAAATTGTTCGAAGCGAGCCAAATGCATTAAAACGCCAGCCGGCAACTGATCGACAACGAAATTCGAACGACCCCTTATTCTGCATTCGTTCAAATTTTCCTGGTCAATTTCCTTATGCATTTTGTTTTTATAAGCTTCCCAGCTCGCATATAAATTTTCCACCTAAATACTAAAAGTTTAATGGGGTTTAATATAACCTTCAAACAATTCAATTAATCAAATATCAATGTTATACAACAAGGAACTTACGATTTTTTGATAATTTTTATCAGTTGTATAATTATTTGATGAACTATACAATACTTTATAACCGTCACCACTTTTCTCACCATAAATTAAAGCAGATAAACCAAAAGAATTCAAGCGTCCTTGCAAAAAACATGGTTCATTCCCTACACATGAACCATCTAATTTGTTTCGCACCTAATAAAATATGAAAAATTTTCTGTCTGAAACTTATCAGTAAAAAAAACTGAAAAACTTAAAATTTCAAAAGAAAATTTTTGATTATTCGAAAATTAAATAAAACAAAAAGCTTACTTCAATACGATGTAATCTGATGATATTTCCTTCTTTTATATAATTTACTATACTATCACTTATATCAGTGAATAAAGTACATTTGATAAAATCATCCGGTCGGAGCCCCATTAAAGTAAACCTTAGAACCAGCTGAACTGAAAAATTAAATATATAATTTGTTACGTAAAGAACTTAAAGATTTCAAGGCAATTTTCAACAAAATGAATATTGAAAACGAATTTCTATTCTTCAATTTTTTTCAATTTTTTTGTATTAAATTTGCCAATTTTAGAACGAATTTGATACTACCAAATTTGCTGCTTACACTGTCTTTCAAAATTTGCGTTTTATAAATTTTCTCATAAAATTGTAGATTCATAAATCATAAATGGCAAAATACCACAAAAATCATTAAATTATGCATGTAAATCCGAAAATATTTTTTAAAATTACCACTGATTTCATCATTTCTTCGTTGATGACATTTGCAATCGACAATTATCCCATATAAATGTATCTAAAAATATGAAAATAATGAAAAATGTAAAAATTTTTTAGATTTTTAATTTGAATTTAATTTTAATTTGATTTTAATCAAACCAAAACATAAATTATAAAATAAAAAATACAAATGAAAACATAAAACCATAAAATTCATTGATATAGTAATTTGATTTTTAATCTTTAAGCGATTAGAAAATATCAGTGATTAAATTTATCAGTATATGAATCAATCAATGAATCAATTATCAACAGATGAAATCATCGGAATATTTCCCTATCAATAATTTATAAAAGACGAAACAGACGAATAAGAAAGAAGTAATTACTCGTTGCCCATGGGTGCACTTTCTGCCAATATTTCCGATTTCCCAGTATTTATAAGCCTTCATTATCGTAAATTTGCATTGCTCTGAAATTCTTATCGCAAATTTACCAAAAATGAAGAAAACAGCAGACAGATTCTCTCTTCCTCCTACTTCCAAATAAACGGAATTCTACAGCGTTCCAACAATCGTGTTAAGACCAAAACTTATAAATTTTTTCTTTTAAATTTGGCCATAAATTCAGAAGATTTGTTGATTTATCGTGCAAATGTCAACTGTCAGTCGCTTCTAAATGTGGTGTAAAATAGGGGGAATGGAGTGATTTGAGTTGATTTTAGGTCTGATGTCGGGTCATGGAACGCACCGGCAATGGCAAACAGTGGAACAATGGTTAAAGAAAATTTTTTACGCGAGAATTTATATAATCGCTGAAGGGCGCATGAATTCCCCTTCCGGATGACCACTTGGAAGCCAGTTGCACAGTTGATCTAATGACAGCTGATTCTTTGGTAAAATCGCGTTAGCGAAATAGCCACTGAATGCAACCAAACGAGAAATATGTTAATGAAAATGTGTTAATAAAAATATTTCTCAATAAGAAAGGTAAAAATTACATTAATGAAATAATATTTTGAAACAATATAGGAAAAACATAGGATTTCCTATAAATGCAGTAATTGCGCATCAATTTCAACTATCACTTATTTATCAGTTATCATTTCTTGTTAAAAATGAATTATTAATTATTAAATTTCACGAAATAATTTATTTTTTATATTGTTTATATAATAAAAATTTAATGAAAATAAACTATTTTTATTTGTTTCTTTCATTTTATTAAACTAAATGTTAATTTTTTATATTAATTTTATATAATATAATATGTAATATTAAATATTTTTAAAAAGATTTATATAAATAATTATTGTTTTACTGGAAATGAGTTGCATATCTAAGATGAAATATCTAAACGATGAACTATGATATGAATTGCAAATTTTTGGATCAAATTATCCTCGTTTGCAACATTTACAAGTCACGTTAAATACACATTTCAGTACTCGTAATATCGCATTATTCAGCACAATTTTCTTTTTTTTGCAATCTGCCTTCTCTCCCATTTTGCATTATTTATGTTTTAAAACCTTTACAATGTGCCTTAATAGCCAAAGGCTTGGCTTGCTGGCCTTGCTTTTGCATTATTATTTTTGCCACAGAATTTTCCTCGTATGAAACAGCACAAATCATCACAGAGTTTATTCCATAATTTCTTGATATTTGCGATTTACTTCGAAATCTTTGCCACATCTTTGTAAGTTCTAGCCTATTCCATAATTCTCTCATTCGCTTTCTTAATATGCAAAAATGGAAAGCCAAAAGAGGCTTTTTACCTCTCCGAAATCCTATTATTTCACTTTTTCTATCGCCAACGTTCTCTCAACTGTTATTAATCCTGTTGAATCCTCTACAATCATATTTGAACTCTCGGCATATTTTCCTAAGAATCCTTAAAATCTGCTGTCCTTTCTCCACACTCTTCGGAAGTTCTTTGAATTCTCTTAACGCTCCATCAAACCTTAAACTTTCGGCTTTGAAATATGCTAAATAAATAGTTTCTGATAAATAGTTTTGAATATGTAATAAGATAAATCCCAAAGACTAAGCAAATTGGTATATAAAATTATATATATAAAATTCAAAAATCTATATTATATATATTGTATATAAAATTCAAAAATCTAAATTTTTCAGGTGAAAAAGGTAAGTACATGAATGTTGGAATTGATATCACTGTGCCTCTTCGATCTTATCGTTTTATCGTCCACTTTATCTAATAGTTTGTCTTATTTTTTTCCCGCACTTTTTCAACAAAACTTTTTGAAGGTTTTTTGATAAATCTGGAAATGGTCGATCTTACTGAATATAATGATAAAAAAATTAAATCTCCAATAAAAGCTGATGTTTTCTTATAAATTTGAGTTATTTATATCAGCTTTTATCAATGTATGGTAAGGGAATAACAGGTACAAATATATAAAATCCCTATTTCATAGCAATTTTTTCCAGGTTGTTTGAGACCAAATACATCAGCTGATAACGCTAACAATAGTCTTTTAGATATAAGAAGTAAGTTTTTCATTCGCATTATTAACTTTGTAATACAATATAATCAAATAAAACGATTATCATTAATAATCATTAATGTAATAACATAGTTTATTTCAATGCCTACTTTTCTATATTATATATTATTATTAGTTTTTTCATACAATTTATTTTTTTTTTAATTTACTATTGAAGCTATTAAGTTATTAGTGCAAGTATTTAAAAAAAAGGTTTCAAAGAAGCTTTTATATGCAAATAAAAAAACAACCAAATTTGGAATTTTAATAAAAAATTATCGGTTGAAGAAGAGTTTTAATAAAAATGAAAGCAAAAATAAATACTCAATTTAATGAATGGTTTTGAATCCTTTAGCTTTAATTCGACAATTCTTCAGGTAATTTGATAAAATTTATATATAAATGAAAACAAATTTTTATTCGTTTTTGTTTTTCAGGATTTTTGGGAGGAAGTACTGAAATCGATATTTTATGGTTTCCCATTATTAAATTGCGTTAGTACTTTTTTACAATTTTTCTCCTCTTAAACAATTTTTTATTCATTCGAACTGAACGATTTGATCATCCAAGTAGGACCTTAGCATTAGCCATGTCCTGAAAAGAAAAATGAAAACAGGACGAAATCCGTGGAGGCAAAAAAAGCTATCATATTTTATAAAGAACCTTTCCAAACTACACCACTCTTATCATTATTTCCAGGACCCCTCGTTAATTCTTTGCCGTAATCAATTGATAATATAGTTTTAAATCCTTTCTTGCTTTAACACTCTCTTATTCTCTCAGATTTAATGCCAGCCAGCCTTATTTTATTAACGGACTTGAGGGAATAACGGATTTTATTAATATAACATTGCACCAAACCTAGTAGTAACTTTCGCTATAACCGGCGAATTGGAAAAGGTAAAATTATATAGATGGATAGAAGGTAAAAGGTAGAAAAGTAGAATTAAATAGATGAATCGAAAGAGTATAAAGGTAATTTGAGGGAAAATCTAAAGCAAATTATTAAAGCAGGAATTGAATATTGTTAAAGGAACGCAACGGATTTGAGGGAATAAACAAGGGGTATGGCAAGTCATTTGGCGATAAAAGTATATGACCAAAATTTTTGAGAGAAGTTTGCCGGTCCGTAAGACATTTTTAATAATCTTTTAATAATTACCTTTCATTAATTCGATATTCATTAATCATATCAATTAACATTTTTGTTCAGACGAGTTCTTTTTATATATATATACATATATATTATTTATTTATTGTTGCTACTATTCTATGAATAAATTTAATGATATGTTTAATATATTAAAGAATAAAGTCTACGATTCATCGACTTAGTACGATTTATAAATTTTAGAAATAAATGGATAAATTATTTTTTAATCATTAATGATTACTTTTAGCAAGCATGCTGGGGCAAATTATGATAACTAATTCGAGTGATCTATGCTGCAATACATTTGATGCATTATTTACAAAACCATGTCGATGGAGAAATGAATGGTCAATCTGTGAGATCGGTGGTGATCAGATGGATTGGATTAGAGCAAAAAATTCTTGGGGAGACGAAAAAGGATATTTGATTTTCGGTACTGAAGAAAAAGCAAGTAAGGGGAATATTTCAAGCATAAAAATTTTATATGATTATTTAACAATAATGAAACAATAAAATTAAAATTTTTTTTCTAACAGCGCTCACCATTTCTGCTTAGATTTGCTTCGTAAGCTTTTCGGACTCGACAAAATTTATCAAATTTTGCGGTGATTCGTCAGTTGGCCAGGATTCTTAGAAGAAAAAGTTTTATTTATTCCTACTGGGAAAAAACCCCTAAGGTCTGAAATGAAAATGACAATCTACTGAACCATTCCAAATCGTTCAATCAAAATATTATTTGATGATTTCTTTTTAAATACTTAACATATAATTTTGAATTATTTGCTGAAATCTACAATTTTTCAGGAGATTATTTTATTATTGCTGGTTCACATAAAAAATTGCATTCAGAAGAATCAGCAATGCTTGTTAGTGATCCAGCACAATGTCAAGAAGGTTTGTTCCACTGGTTATCTAAATTTAGAATGAGTTCCTTTCGCCAATTTCCGATTTTTTCTTCAAAATTTTTTTTTTCTTATTTCTACTTGTGAAAAGGAATAGAATCCATGCCTCAGTAATAGCAGTTTGCCATTTGACAGAGTGCTCTTTCCTTGATTCGTGTAGGTGAAGGCTAAAATATTTTTAGAAATTCATCCATATATGTAAATCCGTATGTTGTACGATTTAATTTAATAAATTCACCAATTTAATTTCATACTTTTATTTCATAATCATTTTTCTTGAAATCGCTAAATCCTAACATGGAAATTAACGCCAGAAAGCATCAAAAAAATATTAACAATGGCTGAAAATTTTTAATCAGGTGATGGACTACTAACTTTTCGCTACTGGACAAGTCCGAAAGTAAAAATTCGTGCATGCATTAGACGACCAAATCAAGGGAGAGCATATAATTGGTGTAGCAAAGATTATATAGGTGGGGATCCAGGACCAGCAAATATTACGATTCCTGGCTCAATTTTACATACTTTTGAGGTTATTTTTTACTTATTTTAACTATCAGTTTTTTTCTCGCAACATAATTTTGGTTTCTTTCTTATTATAAAATCACTTGTCATTAATAATATAATATTTGAGTGTCGTGCACATTCATTAAGTTCCCTCCGCTGCATGCTTTAATTTCATTAAAAATAAAATTATTAATATGAAAAAATATTTCGAATTTCGACCAAATAATTGAAAAAGACTGAAATTGCGTGAAATTCGGCTATAGCAATTTACAAAAATTGCAGATCGTGATCGAAGCTAGAAATTTTAATTTTGACGCATTTGGTTTACAAGGAGGTTTATGTATAGTGGACGAAATAACATATAGTGCGATCGCTGTTCATCACTGTAAATTAGGTGCGTTGTGAAATTTTCTATAAAAGTTGCTTTGAAACATGCAAATATTATGAAAATTAATAAAGAAAGGCAATAAATATAAAAATCTTTTATATTTTTTTATGTTCAAACAAATTGTTATTGTTGAACTAATGGCAGTTTGATGTAACTAAGATAATACATATTTTGCAGTTCCTCACATCGAGCCACCGATACCTATGCCAAAGGAAACATGTAGAACGATCGTTTGTAGTTTTGACAATGGCAAATGCCTAGACTCATTGCGAGGATCCGGATGGAAATTAGCGATGGGAGCAGTAGGAAATCGTCATACGGGAATTCGAAAATCTCTAAGTTATTTTTAGCTTTTGAAATTTATATTTCAAAGTTGAAATGGTCAGAAAATTATTAGAAACTTTTGGTAGTAAGAAAAAACATTCCAAAAACTTTTTTATATTTTTAGAGTCTAATTATGCTTACGCCAGAGGACCTGGCACAAAAACTATCTCATTTGATGAATTTGATATAACTCGCGAAGCTCAACTTGAATTTTGTTATTACAGGTATTCCTTTAATTATTATTTATTAGTTATTATTTAATTTAGGGCGAAGATCTAAAATCTGAACATTCCTTAACATCCCTCGTTTCTCTAATTTTTATTTTCCATTTCTTCCGTTGTTACGATCTGAAATATCAAAGGGCAAGTCATAATGCACAGCTGAGCATATATCTGACCCGAAAAAGCGAAAAAAACCGTAAAAAGATTTTTACAAGTCAACCAATCGATGCATATCCTCATCACTGGATATGTGAAGGAATTCGTATTGATGCAGGAATTTATGCTGAGGTATGGCTAAGCTTTTTTATGGGAAATTGCGTGGTTTTTTTTTACTCATGAGTTCAATCATTTTATTTACGAAAAGATGAAATCCTATAAGTTTACAAAATACTTCAGATTTTCTAGAAAAAACAAGGCTAAATGGCTAACAGTGGCGATTTTATCATTATTTTTTCATTCTATCCTCCCTTTCAGATATAAAGTTATTTCCTTAATTTCACCATTTTTGTTTTTTATATGTTGTTGAAAAGGAAATTTTAAATGATTTTAGATTGATTTTGTCGCTGAAAAACTCAAAAATGAGAATAATTTCGTTGGAATCGATCAAATTGGTTTAACCGATCCGAAAACCGGCATTTCGATGTGTAAAAAATGAATGATAGCTTGAATATGCTTTTGCTCACTGATAATTGCTTTATAACTTTTTTATAACTTTCGTTTTTCTGTGCGACGTTTTTTTAAACGAATAGTTTGCCAAGTTTTGTAGATTTTTAAATTGCAAAAATGCAAAGAAATAGAAGAAATTTCTTAAAGTACTAATGAAATACTAATTGTTTTTCAGAACAGTTAATTTATCTTAAATTCGAAATGCTCAAACAGCAGCGATCGAAATTTTTATTGAAATACTAAAAATATCAAAAAAAAGCATAGAATGGATCGTATTAAAGAAAATTAAATTCTGTTGCTGCAAAAAAAGTTATCAGATATCATTATCATCATTATTATCAGTTATCATAACGAAAAATACGAAAAACTCATTTTGTGAAATTTCGTAGAAGGTTTATAGAAAAAGATCACATAACCACGACAAAATAATATATAATAATATATAATATATACAATAATAATATACGTATGTGAATTATGAGTTGTCCAGTGGTTATAATGAATATCGTGGAGTACATAATATTACATAACAGTAATCGTAAATATGATAGCAGAATAATTGGTCGGATGGATATAGCACAGCTGGATTATGACGGCATTCGTAACGAGTTGTTCTGAGAGTTATAGCTATTACTATGACGTGCTAACAAGCTTCTGTGGGTGATATGGGACATTCTTAAGGGTCTTCCACCAGGGTCGTGGGAGCTTCAGCGCAATATCTCGATTTATTTTTGGACTTTTCACTCTCTGGTTCCCCCAAGTGTTTCTACTTTCTCGAATTTTTTCTTTTGGTAGAAATTGTCAGAGCTCTATTCTGACCTTCAAGCACATTGTCTAGTGGTACTTGAACGATCTTGAAAGAGCAGAAATAAATATCTCCAGTTCAGAGAGCAATTTCCTTTTGTCTATGTAAAGACACAGGGTATCAACTACTTTTCATTTATGGAATGCACAATTCCTTTAAACGTTTCCTATCTTATTAGGTCTACTGTTTAGTGATAGGTTTATTGTTGTAGACCTATTGCAGTTCTTTTCTATTACTCGTTAGATTTGCTCCGCTGGTCTTACTAGGCAAAATATGCTAGAGAGTCCCTTGGCAACAAGTGAGTCTCCAGCATAACCCGGATTTTTGGGCAAGTTTACTCCCGCGAGAACCTTAGCACCTATTTGCAGTAATATTAAGAATTCCGTTTTATCGCACCAATTTCATATTTATTGGTTCAGCGAAAGAAAACATAATTGAAGAATGGTTTACCATCGATAAATATAACGAAACCCGTGCTCCCTATTAATATACATGAAAAAATGCGTCCTCGTGCATTATAGCAGATACTGATAAAATAAATGCTACCGGTTTTCACAAATTCATCATCAATTGAGGAAGTGTTAGATTTTGGACATCCAGTTTGTACTAAATGGGGAAAACGAAACTCCGACCTAGATTACCACAAATTTGAACGCTTCGGTTTGGTGAAAACTTTTTAGAACCGTTATCAGCAGATTAAAAGCTGACTGACTGACAGTCTTTAGTTGCACTCTATAATATCCAGTTTAAAAGCGTAATACTGCTAAGAGTGAAGTGTAAGTGGACTTTTTATAACTGAATATCTTACTCCTTTTTATTCCTGCCAGGAGATGAACTCGAAGCCAATTACACTATGGTACTGCAGTTTAGTGTTCATAGCTGCTATAAAGTGAAAGTAATAATTATCAAAAAATTTAGAGAAATTTATTAAAATAATCATTTATTATTGTTGTAAAATTATAAAATTAAAAAAATCATAAAAAACAAAATTGCAAATCGTAATTTTTAATAAAATTAATCGAAATCTTTCTGCAGTAAATTTTCTTTTGATAAATAATACAATAAGGAAATAAATTTAAAGGAAAAGAAGGAAATATTTCGGAGAAAACGAGGGGCATTCTTTCTTTCGAATCCTGGAAAAGCGAATCGAATGGTTCGTTCGCTAACTTTTTAGCCAATTTCAGCCAATACTTCAGTTACCGCTATACTTCAGTTTAACTTTAAAGAAAGCAAAAACCCGGATTTCTCGAATTTACGAATCTTTCGTGGATTCCACTCGGTCGCCTGAATTCGATGGTTATTTACCATATTGTTGCAAGTTTTTTGTTCGAGCAAAACTCGTTATAGTCACTGAATTCGTTGATGAGTAGCAGTGACGAGCGAGTAGTCGAGTAAGTTATTCTGGCTGAGAGCAAGCTGAATGCATTCTGGCTCGTTGCAAGTAAACTTGTCTCTTAAGCGATAACCGACTGGTTTCTGCGAAGCAGCTTTATCTTTACCTCTAAATGACACTCTGGTGAAAGTAAATCACGGAGAAAGGAAGGATCATTTAAGGGTCAAAGGTCACTTTGCTGAAGCAATTAAAGAAACCAAGCAGATCAAGAAAAGGTTCATAAATCCGCAACTCTTATTTTACGGATCTGTTATTTTTCGTACATTCTTCAAGCGACCTACAAGTATTACAAAAAAACTTGAAATCTCTAATTCATTTATTAGCGATTAATTCTCCGCATCGTACCAGTAAATGGTTGGCGCACACCAAACTCCGGTTTGATTCGCATTGCCGGCTACTACGGTTAGAAATTTTCGCCAGGAGAGGCATTTTGACTTTTTTAATGGTCTGTTGGAGGATCGCTGCCTTTCGACGTGATAATCTCAGCAGTCGGCTATCCTCCCCCCCCCCCCCCCCCCCCCCCCCCCCCTCCCCCCATTTTCACGGTGGGTATGCGCTGGACTTGAATAGTTTTTCCGAACCTCCTTGCAAGAGATGTATGAGTTTTGAGCCAATGGCAAGTTTAAGAAAAGTACCGCTTCGGCAGCCGCCAACCTCTTCACTTTGCCAGTCTTCCCCGTCCTCTCATATCCCCATCGTGTCTTTGCACCGTCCACATCCCCTCCGAAGTCGTGTCTTTTCGCGAGGTCAAATGAAGGCCGCTGACCCCATCTTTAACGGTCACTTCCATCATTTATCCATTCTTTGTAGCATTCATAAATATTTCACGTGCAAAACATTTGAACGAATTTATTCGACGATCAATAAATTATTTTTTTTATATTAAAAATAGATTTTTCGAGTGTTTAGCGAGTATTTTTCGTTATGACTTTCTCATGTAAAGTTTCTTTTCTATTTTTAATTTTATTGGCCTTCAGAGGAAACTCCTCTAAGAAACTTCCCATATTATCTCACGGAGAGGGATTTTCTCGGACCGCGTCATGTAAAGAGGAATTGTCTGGGATCGCGTCGAGGGAAGAGGAATTGTCTGGGATCGCGTCGAAGGAAGAGGAATTGTCTGGGATCATGTCGGGGAAAGAGGAATTGTCTCGGACCGTTTCGAGGGAAGAGGAATTGTCTGGGATCATGTCGGGGAAAGAGGAATTGTCTCGGACCGTTTCGAGGGAAGAGGAATTATCTCGGGTCGCGTCGAGGGAAGAGGAATTGTCTGGGATCGCGTCGAGGGAAGAGGAATTATCTCGGGTCGCGTCGAGGGAAGAGGAATTGTCTCGGACCGTTTCGAGGGAAGAGGAATTATCTCGGGTTGCGTCGAGGGAAGAGGAATTGTCTGGGATCGCGTCGAGGGAAGAGGAATTGTCTCGGACCGTTTCGAGGGAAGAGGAATTATCTCGGGTCGCGTCGAGGGAAGAGGAATTGTCTGGGATCGCGTCGAGGGAAGAGGAATTATCTCGGGTCGCGTCGAGGGAAGAGGAATTGTCTGGGATCGCGTCGAGGGAAGAGGAATTGTCTCGGACCGTTTCGAGGGAAGAGGAATTGTCTCGGGTCGCGTCGAGAGAAGAGGAATTGTCTGGGATCGCGTCGGGGGAAGAGGAATTGTCTGGGATCGCGTCGAGGGAGGAGGAATTGTCTCGGACCGTTTCGAGGGAAGAGGAATTGTCTGGGATCATGTCGGGGAAAGAGGAATTGTCTCGGACCGTTTCGAGGGAAGAGGAATTGTCTCGGACCGTTTCGAGGGAAGAGGAATTGTCTCGGACCGTTTCGAGGGAAGAGGAATTGTCTCGGATCGCAACTGCGTCATGTAAAGAGGAATTTTTTCGGATCGCATCGCGTCGAGGGAAGGGGATTTGTTACAGTTTCAAGTACAGTTAAAAAGTGCGGAAAATAAAAGACTTTTGTTTCTTTAATTTTTACTATAAAAATTAAAACTAATGGAATATTTGATGTTATTTTTGTAAAACCGGTGTCGGTGTCGATGTCTGATTCAGTGGTCGAAATAAAATCTCTATGAATTTTCAGATTTATACGGAGGGCCGCACTACTGGTTTTCTTGGGCCGCGCGTCTTCTATTCATTTTTTAAAATAAGAAAAATTATTTTTGTAATAAATAAGCAAAATAAATATAATGAGAAGCAAGTATACATTATTTCTGGTGTGGCTCGTTTCATTGGCTCTATAAGAGCTATTTGTGGTTAGAAGTGTGGACGAGGTTTCTTCCAATAATCGGTGCTAGAAGCCGAGCCAGGGAACAATCCTTGTGGAAATGGAACCATCCCAATTTAAAATTATTTCTCTTTACATCATTTATGCGTCGTGCACTATTTCTGCTTTTATTGTTTTCTGGGAAAGTTTCATTTCACTAGAGAATCATAGAAAAGGGACAAATATTGGGATGGATGGTGGATTTTTAGTGATTATTCGTTGTTCCGTTTATTGATAGGTTTATTTCCCTCGGAGCGATAGAAATCGAAATTGTTGTATTGCTAGCTTTCGGCCAAAACATTCGCCACTTCCGTACTATTCGATTTCATTCTTTTTTTTATTTATGAAATAATTAATATTAATAATTATTGTCAGTAACGAAATAAATTTACAAGAAGTGAATCACTTGAAGAAGTAAAAAAACCTGTAGAAATTTTCATTTTCTTATTACTAATTGCTAATTTTTAGTGTAAAAAATTTACAAAAGCATTAGAGAATTATATGCAAATCTCGGAGATTGAGTGCGCCGACTGAACCAGTGCATTAGCAGTTCTTAGTGTAAATTTGCAAATGCAGTAGAGAGGGTTGTGCGAACCTCGAAAGTTATGCGAGTCTCGAAGGCGTCTCGAAACTTGTGCGAACCTCGAAAGTGCCAGTATATGCCAGTTGAAGCAGTCCACGGCCAATTTTTAGTTTAAAAAGCATTAGAGGATGTGAGATTATTGCGAGTCTGGAAGGAGTCCCGAAAGAAAGAAATGCGGACCAACCGAGCCAGTAGATTACTAATAGAGGTTGTAAAGTTATACGAATCTCGAAATTTTACAATAAGAAAATGAAAATTTTTTCGTTTCCGCAGAAAGAAAATAAATTTGTTTTGCTGATTCGTAAATGAGAAAATTTTATTTATCGGGCGCTTTTAACATAAAAAATAATAAATTTTTTTTTGCAAAGGTTTGAAAGAGAAGAAATTTGATTGATTATTGTTATCAGTTATCAGTCAATTTTACTTCGTCTTTTTTTTGCTGGTGTTTATTGTTTTTGATTTGAATAAATTTTAGCAATGCATGCACTAAATCAGTTGATTGTACGTTCTCGTTTTCCAAGTCATTATCATTTATCAAAACTTTTATTATCGATCGACAACAATCGACAAGAGCAAATAGTTTGATTTTACCACTACTTTAAGATATATTTTATATATTATGAATGGTGTACGATCTATGTTTCGAAAAAACGTGAAATTTGTCATTTTCCATATCAAAGGAATGAAAGAGCACATAAAATTTATATGTTTAGAATGCATGTTTATTTAATAATAAATATGATTCAGCTGATGGGTTCAGTCATTTAGGCTATAATACGGGAAATCACTTATCTCAGTATTGCAACATCTTTTATTAACTTGTTAATTTATTAACTTAAAATTTTGCAAATATAAATTTGTAAAAAACGTATACTTTTACAATATATATTTTTTTATAACGTTAACTTCATGAAATTTGAAAAAGTTTATTGTTCACCTCGGTTTCATTTGAGATAAATCTTAACATAAGTAACTCTTCAATTGTGGGCACTGAGTGCCATAAATTAACAAAATTCAATTTTTCCACTTATCTTTTCATCTTTTTGGATCAGTTTTTTTAAAGCATATCTTTTTAAAACATTAAATGTTTAATTAATTCGAATAAAGAAATAAGCACAGAACATAGACAGAAATATTCAAAATAATCAATGAATAAATATTTGAATAAAAAATCATAAAAGTGAATTTGAGAAAAGATAGTAATGTTTTCTAAAATTAAGGTACCACCTCAAAGTAATCAAATTCCTCAACACATAACAAAGCAGCAGATGCAGTACAGAAAAAGTGAAAAGAATGCACAAAATGATTTGGGTAAGTTTTTTATTGTTATGCGTCTGAGTTCTCATCTTATGAGTATTTCTTATCAATAACTGCCAATTAACTAATCAATCAGAGTTTTTATCAATCGTTGTCATCATCGTTTCTTTTTCTTTTGAGAAAATTTGTTTCAGGAAATGGGATAAAGCCAACAAAATGGCAGCGACGTGCTCTTATTTTAACTTTTTTATATAGTAATGATAAAGCAATTCCGGAATATGTGCCGTAAGCTTAAGAATTTTCTTTTTTAAGTGTGGCATGAGATTATTTTTGCTTTCTATTGAATATTTAATTCTCTTTTTATTCAAACTTTTTACTGCGTTTTGCATACGAGATTACTTTAAGATAGAAGTTTATTTTTCTACCTTTTTTAGCAAATACCAATTTGATCCTTGTCTTTTTATATGACGAAATGTGTCATTGAAAATGTAGTGCAGATAGCTACTAGGACTGTTTGGTATCCTTATCTTTATTGCTCTTTGGTTAGCGGGAATTCATCCTAATGGTTAAAGCATCCAGTGAAACATAGAAGGAGAAGCGTAAAATTTATGACATTACTTCAACTGTAGATAAATTATAGAAAAACTGTAATGCGAAGTCTACGAAATCGTCTTCGTGTAACATTCATAATGATGGGAATTTTTTGGTTTTACGTGATAACATTCGCAATGGAACGCAGTATGGTTGCATCTATTTTTCCGAATAAAGCTTCCGAACAATAAGAAAATATCAAATTATGTAACGAAACCATTTCAACCCGGCATTTTTTATTTTCTGGCAATGAAAAGAGAATATTCATTTTGACAAATTTTTCTTGTGTTTACGCTATGCTTTTTTGTGGTACTTGGTTGGAAAGTTTAAAGGAAATATCTTCCAAAAGCTCCAAAGTTAGCTGTATTTTTTGCTGAAAATCGAGTTTTATGGAAGAAAAAGTTTGTTAATTTGTTTTAAATTAATGAGAAATATTTTCCTATTCAAGTTCATACAGGTTGAATTTCATTGAAGGATTATAGATAAAAGTATCCAGAATAAGGCACCAGTTTATGAAATCGTCTTTCTATAGCATTAAATAGTATATGGTCAGCCTACTTCTGGTTAGATTAACTCCACTCCACTGGTTAGGGAGTCACTTGGCGATAGAAATACAGGTGGGTTATTCAGCACAAGACATATTACTGTTACTTCTTTGGAGGCAGAAGTCGTGCTTTTGCCTCTTGCTGAGGTAGTTTAATCCACTTTCGCTATGTTATCCTTCCCAGTTATTATATATTGAGTGGAGAGTTGAATGAATGAACTTACATGGTGCAAGTTCATTTTCTTGAAAATAGTTGGTTGGAAAATTGCTCATAATCTCCGTTTTTTTTTTGTTACTTTAGGTTATTTTGTTTGTTTTTAATATTTAGTGAACTTATATTAAGTTTTTCATTTTTAAAAGTTAAATGTTCTATGGTTTCATTTTTTAGTTATTCACTTTGCAAATCAAAATTTTCTATATTTCATTTCAATTTTTATTTAAGTTTTTTTTCGAATTTTTTACTATTTTTGCTTCTAAAGAGAAGAAAACTTGTAAATTTCTTTTTTTAAAATTGCATTTTGCATTGAAATTTCGCAAACTATTTTTGATTTATTAATAATTCATTTGAAAAAAGAAAAATATTTTCTTCAAAATAGTTTATTCAACGAAATTTTTTGTTGTGTTTTTCTTTCCATTTGCCATTTTTTCTAAATTTGTGAAGAAAAGTTGATTTTATCTTTTTAAAAATTTAAAATTCAATATTTTCATTGAAATTTATTTTACAATGAAATTTTCATTGACAACGATTAATTGAATTTTTCAACTTTGCAGTTATTTCGAATAAAATTTAAATATTATATCGTATTTTGAGAATTTCTATGATTATTTTCATATTAATATTGCATTTACAACAATTCGCTTTTATTTTTTCTTTAAATCATAAGAACATTTCAAATTTTAAATTGCTTTAATTGAAGAAAGACTATTTTCTTTCAGATTCACTTAGAGGGAAGAAATATTTAAATGAAATTTTTGACTTTTGAAGTAAGGAAGAAAAAAATTTGAATAAAGGTTGTCGGCTAAGCGTTAATTTATTGATAATTTGCCGATAGTCTCTTAATGAATCGTTGTGTTAGGGTACTTGCAAAGGGGAATGTAATTTTTTTGCAGAACTATTAAAGTAATGGGATTCTTTCGTCAAGTTTTTATGCAAGCAGCTATAAATGAGGTAAATTTATTCCCTCATTTTTATTATTTTCTAGTTTAAATGTTTTTTGCTGGTTTCCATTTTTTACTTTTTTTCGTTGAAATAATCAAATATTCATTTTCTGCATTAAATAAATTATTCCCTTTTTCTTAATTAATAATTAATATATATTTTAAATATTTCCCAACGGGAAAACAATAGCGAAGTTCATAATAGGTCGATTGTTGTAAGCGAGGATTCGATTTACGCTTCCGGCAAATCTATCTTCAAAAATATTCTTAACTGTAAAGCGTTTTTCGATTTATGATTTAAAATATTTAAAAGTATTCATTTATTTTAATTTAATTTAATAATGAAACTCAAGAATATAGTAATTAACCTTATTTTAACCAATTTAGTTCAAATATTTGAACGAAAAAAATAAATATTTATTTAAGGAACATAAAACTCATATGACAAAAGATTCCTTGGCGATTCCATCAAAGCACAAATCATCTTTTGCAAGTTTTTTTTATTTTCTATTTTTACTTTGCAAAAACGACATAATTTTATATAAAAAATAAACCTTCGTACGATAAGATTTTTAATCATATTTATATTTGTTTAATCTTAAGTTCCATTTGAAGCGGTATTTTGTTTCAATTTCTTGTTCAGCATTTTTATATATTTCGTTCATTTTTCATTTTTTATATATTTCGTTTAGTCGCCTAATAGTTCTGCAAAAACTGAAGAATCTGAAGCAGCTGACCCCACATTATTTCAACATGCGGCCAATAATCCCGCTGTTATATTGGGTCTTGGCCTTACAAGCGCAGCTATTTTCGGGATGATCAAAGCTACATTTAGTGGTGATAGACCCAAAGCACAAAAATACATGCGGTAATATTTCATTTATTATGTTTCTAGTTAAAAGCTATTTATTGCTGTCCATTTTTTAATCAATTTGATTATCAGTTATCAATCTTTGCAAAAATAAAATATTCTTTGAAGTGTTTGTTAATTAACATGAAGTAGTTGCGTATGTTTTTTCGACTGAGCTTAATCTAGAGTGATTTCCGGTTGGAAATGGAAATCTTTCATTAAAATTGAAAGTTGTGTATGCTTTGTGCCTTCTATTCCCATCGACTTTATCCTAGTAATTGCGATTGTTGGATGGATTAGAATTCGAAGAAAATTTTTTTATTTTTAGCTTTTTATTTTTGATTTGCATTATAGATACCGTATTATTGCGCAGTTTTTCACAGTAACAGCGTTAGCTGCGGGTTTCGCACTATTCAGTACAACTCTCATGAAAAGTAAAAGTCAGCATTGATCATAATTTTGCGGAATTTGCTTTATACTTTTCATTCTTATCAGTCAGTTTAGCACTAAAAAGATTCGCGTTATTTGGCAGTCTATTTTTATTAATCTTAATTTGTCACTTGCTATATTTTACTCTTTTCTTTCTTCCTTAATTCACTCTTCAATGTTTCATCCATCGTCCATCTTATTTTAAAAATAATTCATTACAAATATTCAAATTCTGATTGTACGTTGATCATTTTTATTCTGTATTTCTTCAGTTTTCTTGGTTTTTTTTAATTGATGAAATTTGGCAAAATTTGGCATTTTTAAACATTTTTTAATAATCTTTTACAAATATTTGCAAATAAATATATTTTTACGAAAGTTTTGGATTCTTCTGTTATCCACTTAGTATTTGACAAAATTGCAAATCTTCCTCTTTTCTTCTCTCATTAAAATCCTCCGAATCCTCATTAAAACACAGCAATTTTTTTATTTGCATTTTCGATTGGCATATATTCGTGCAACTGAATTAACCTAGGAAGACCATTTTTCCCAAGACCATATAAATTTCATTCTAATGGTGGAAATTGAAAACGACAAATAAGTCGAATTTGGTTCATCGAAAAAAAATGGAATAATAAGAAATTGTTGAATAGGCTGTTTAGTACCACGGAGTTGTGGGCAGATCGCGAGGGTTTTTTTTGCGACGGATATATTATGAAGCCAAATCCTTTTCTCTCAATATTTTCATCTGAATACATTTCCCATACAGCTATCGCGCAGTACGCCGTGTGCCAATAATAGGTTAAGCTTGTTGCTAAAGAGTAAATAAAATGAAGTGGTAGTGATTGTTAAAAACCCTTCTGCACCTTTATCCCCAATTGGCTAGTGAAATGGTTATAAAAGCTCCTAAATTCGAGTGCTCGACCAGCCAAAGCAGAAATGTCGTTTACTGTCCTTAAAAGAAATATTCGTAGCTTCAGCTTTTTTTGCATATTTTATTTAATATTTATTATTAAAAAAGAATTTAAATGATTTTCATTTTTAGCTATTCACTTGTCATTTATATTGCGATAGAAATTATGCCGAATAATAAGAAAAAAATTATCCAATAAAAATCGAATTTTTTATTAAATAATACGTTTGACAAAATTCGGTCGTTCTAGAAAAATTGAGAGCAAAAGAATTGCTGCATAGCTCCAGCAAATGGCTGTTGCTGTAATGGATTTTGGCCTTATAAGTGGGGCCTTGGAATGGTCAAAGTTATATTTAGGAGAGCCACATCCGCTACGTGTATGTGTGCATACAAAGGGAAATGTCAAATCAGAAATGATACTTGCCATTCGCTGGATTCGAAGAATATTCGTTGATCAGCATTATTTTTTTCACTTCACTACTTTTTGGAACTTATATCGCAATTTTCCGCAGCTCGAGCTGCCAGTTTTCTGTTATTATTCTGTAAAACTCTCATGAAAAATAGAGATCAGCAGCGATGATAACGCTTTTGTGGAATTCTCTTTATATTATTTAATTCTCATCAACAAGTTTAGCAGTGAATAGAGACATTCGTGTTGATTTCTTTTTAAGAGAGTTCACCACTGCTGGTTAGACTCGCTCCGCTGGCTTTTCGGACTGGGCAAATGCGCCACGGGGTCCCTTTGGGCCCCTTAGAAGGTGAGCCACATCTATACAGTAATGCGTTCTTTTGCTTGGTAATATTTAAATATCCATTTTAACAAGTTTTTTTAAAAAATATTTATTTATATTTAACCCTTTGAACACAGAAATATTGTTCGTATTATTGTTTTCCATATTTTTTCTCGCACATCAATTTACCATTTGCATTTGTATTATTTGCATTTTAGGTAATTATGAATTTTTTTTTTTAAAGGGCTTTCACCATTAAACTCGCTCGGCGATCGAAATACATCATCCGCATTTTTGGACCGCTTTACTTCTGCCGGGAACAGAACCTCAGCATCTGCGCTCCCAGTTGGGCAACAACCCACTGAGCCATCCTGTCCTATCACTAGGCGATTTTGATCACATTGAATTGATTCGAAATTGATGGAAATTGGTTTTTCGAATTAATATTTTTTGTGGAAATCAAAAGCGACAAATAAGCCGTTTTAGAAAAAGTTTGTTCATTCGATTTTCAATGGAGTCGATAGAATTTATAATTTCATTTATAATTTCAAATTGCTACTAAAAAGAAGTTTAAATTTGCATCATTTATTTCCAAACTGAATTGCATTTGTCGGTTGTTTTTTTAATTTTTATGGAACCGAAACTTTGCATAATTGCCAAATAAAAAATTTTTTTCCAAACGCTTTGAATTGAAGTTGAACGCATTGCTGCAAAAAATTAGAAATTGGAACTTGGAGGAGTTTGTCAGAGCAGATGGATGAAGCGAATTTACCTCAGACTCATCCTAAAACAGGTTTATCGAAGGTCGAAGAGCAAAGACGCGAATTAGATGAGGTGAAAATTAAAATAACAGACAAATTTTTGAAATTAATCTCTCATAATCATTACAGATTTCTGACAATCGTACAGAAAATAACAACAATTTTTTTAAGGCTAAAAATTTTTTGGATTCCTTATTTTATCGGCATTTATAAAAATGCAAAATCACCGGTTAAACTCGCTCCACTGGCTTGTCGCATTGGGCAGCATGCCAGGGAGCCGCTTGACGATAGAGATACAGCTGAGTCGCCAGCATCACCCGGAATTTTGCAGAGGTTCGCTCCAGCGAGGAATCGAACCTCAATCTCCACGCTCCAAATTTAGCAAGGACCCACTGAGCCATTCTATCCCATTTCACTGTCATTGAAATGTTAAAATTTAAGGTTATCCAGATAATGAAGGCAGACATTGGCAAAATATTAGAACGAGGCAACCAAATCAGCAAACTTTCAAGTCGAGCAGGTTTGCTTAACGAATTTCAGACCATCCACTGCCAACTTATAATGCTAAGTAATTCCGAATAATATAAAATACATTCCAATTTTTTAAAATCATCAAAAATCTTATCTAATAGAAATTATGGAAAGCAAATCGCAAGAATTCACTCGGAAAGCTGCTGAAATTCAGAAAAGTGCTTGGAAAAAGACGAGGAAAACGCTTTGGGGTATTATCACTGCTATCACATTTATTTTTGTATGCTTAGTTGGTAAATCTCTTCATTTTTTTATTTTTATTGTTTATAAATTTTTTTGAAATTTTTACTAATTTCCACATAATTTTTGTGTTCCTCTTTACGCTTACGCGTGAGCACCTTATGGCTCCGTGGCTCACCTAATAGAGAACAAATCGCTGGAGTGATTGAAAAAAAAGGAAAAGTGGAAAAGATGAGGAATGAAAAAGAAAAGAACTAAAACATTTTCCACATTTTTTTTAAAAATCGCTGTGAAGTCACTTTTATTTAAATAGAAATATTTTAATAAATCTTAAATGTTTCATTTCAGTATTCTTCGTTCGTTAATCGAAATTTTCAGTGGAAAAAGTGGAAATTATTCGTGGTGCAATAAATTTTGATTTCTTATTAATATTTTATAAAAATAAAAATATTTTAATTAGAAAATTGCAACTGAAACGAATTTTTCAAAATTAAATTTCTGTGAATTTTCCGAATTCATTTTAGCCAATTTTTTTTATTTTCAAATCGTCAAAATTTTATGAATTTTAAATATTTCATATAATTTTGAATATTCGCCCTTTTTGTCATTTTCCGCTCGTTTTTTATAAAAAATTCTATTTGTTTTTCAAATTATAAAAAATTGAAAAAATCGAATGAAAATGATGATTCTTTATTATTTAAAGAAAATAGAATAAAAGAAATTACGAGAAAGAGTGATTTAAAAAAATTTTTCATTTCATAAAAGAAAAAATAAATAAATTTTTGTAAATTATATAGTGAAAAAAAAATAATATAAATGGATCAAAATAATCTGATATTTTTTAATAGTAAAATTTTAGAAAATTATTTTCAATCAGAATTTAGACCACAATTTTTAGGCTCTCATTAATACTTATATTTTCCACTTTTTGCTTCACGTGAGTCCTGTGGTTCACCTAATATTCCCAGCGGACCCTCTTTGCAAAAACTGGCAATTATATTCAAACCACTTCCAATAGACTCTCATCACCTCCACCAATTCCTTTAAATGCAGATTCTACTATTAAACAGGAATATAGAGGGATAATCAGGAATGCGGCTGGCAACCCTGCAACCAAAGACTGCGCTGAAGTATATGGATTTTTAAATGTCGAAGCAGATTTTATGACAGTTCTATCGTCTCTATTAATCAAATTCAAAATAACATTTTCTTTTTTGATATTGTACTGCAAAAATTGATACTGGATGGGTATGCTAGGGAGTTCCTTAGCGATGAAAATATAGGTGAGTCGCGAGCATCATCCTGATAAACAGGTTTACTCATATTGGGAGCGGAACCTCAGCGCCCGAACTGAGCGACAACCCACGGAGCCATTTGTTTTGCTCCTTTAGGCGACACTGGCGCTAGACGAAGCTGTAGCCGGATTTGAACCTCGATTCTCGGTGACTTCCACTCGCAGTTGATTAGAGGTTAAGATTTTATTGTTTATATTTTTATTTGTTTCATTTTTCGCGGAAAAAAATTTCTTGTTTTTTGCTTTACACCAGAAAATCCCATTTAATATTCTTGTCATTGCCTGTATCGCCTATACTTTTACTAAAGTATGGCAATGACGCATGCTTATTATTAGCTGAAACCTATAGGTGCGAGACCTCGGCTTACCCCGGTGATGATACTTCATGTCTTATAAAACTTTTGCGAACTTTATAATTTTAGCTGTTATACCAAAGTACCGCAACATTCTGCAATTATTTAAGTTAGCCTGCAAGCCCAATAATCGCGTGATACTCGCCAATATTTTAATATTTTGTTCACTTAGTGATATTTTATTGTTAGAGGTTTTAAAGGTTTTAGATTTTGTAAGTTTGCAACCACAATATATTTTTTCTTCTTCTAAAGCTGTCATCATTACTGGGTGGGATGACTACAGTTGGCCGTTGGCTGCAGTGATCTTCAGGCTATTCGCCTTCGCTGATAGAATAGAAGCCGTTCTTTTTCAGCTGTCTATCACTGATCTCCTATTTGTTCAAAATCTTTCCTGATTGTATCAGTTCAGGTTATGATTGGCCTTTCTCGCTTTTGATGCCATGCATAAGTTATAGCAGATAAAATGTGTCAACTCCTGTGGTGGGCGACGAAGAACACCAGCGAAGTTGAAGCTCTGTTATGGTACTATTAATGCAAGCGATATGGATGCAGTCATATGATATTTTAGTATAATAGATTTTCGAAAATTTTTTATTAATTCTTTTTAATATTGGCGGTAATTTAAACTAAATTTTGCTAACTTTTATGATTAATAATTTTTGTGATTTATTAATTTTTCGTACGTTTTAATAAAATTTTTTTATAATTTCTGTAAAAGATTTTCTTTTCATTAATTTCAGATATTTATTTATGAAGAAAGTTTCAGCGGTTCGTTATGGAATTTCCGAAGAGGATTTGTGAGTTTTTCTTTATATTTTTTGTATGAATTATAAAAGTTTTTAAAAGTTTTTGTTTAACAATCTGTTGAAGTGGATAGCGTTCATTATTTCTGGTTGAATTTGAATTTCTGGCTTCATTAATTAACCTAATTAGAAATTTTTTATGAGAAAATCATTTGAGGTTAGAAGTAGAGGTGATACCTCACTAGCAGTTTGATTTTTTAACGACCTGTCGGTCCACTCATGGCTCACTGAAAAATGTTCCAAGAAAATATTAAAAAATCGCTTTAAAATCATTTCAATTTTTTAAATTTTCTATTTTATATATTAATTTTAATAACAAAGAAAATTTTGAAATTGTTCATTCGAATTGTTCATTTGTTTACTGAAATTGTTTATATTTTTTTTGAAAAAAGGATATAGGAATAAAAATTTTATTCATTATTGCTTTCAAAAAATTTGATAATTTGATAATTGAAAATTTGTGCTGAAAAATATTTAAAATATATTTTAAATTTATAAAAATTTTATAACATCATTAATTTTAATTCAAAAGTTTAATTGAATTTCAGAGAATTATCGGAAGCGGAAGAATTTAATGGTTCTTGTGGAAAATCGGAAATATTGAATGGATGCTATGGTTCGGCGAAATCGTTCATAGATTCTTTACAAAATGCGCAATTTTGCAAAATGGAGAATCTTATTTCGACGAAAAAAAGTTTTGATGAAATTTTAATCGAAAAGCAAATGCGCGAATTTGATAAGAAAAAAGCGATTTTTATGAAAAGTTTTGTTCATTTGGTTAATTTTTCTTCCCATTTTTTCAATATTTCTTTTTGTCATTTTTAATTTCATTCTAAAAATTATTTTAAAATTTTAATATTTTTAAATTTTCGATTAATCTTATTTTACTTTGTATTTTTGGTTACTCCTTTTTTATAATTTTAACTGATTTTAATAATCTATTTTATCTGTTTCTTATCTTATTCTTTTCTTATCTTATTCTTATCTTATTCTATTTTTAATCTATTTATCTATTGATCTATTTTTAATAATATTTGGTTCATTTGATTTTTCCAGCAAAATACTCCATCAGTTTTCGAAAAGATTAATAAAATAAAAGAAAATCGCGATTTTATTGAATCAATCCATTAGTTAGTTAATTTTTTATTACAGTTCTATTGCGGTTTATAAATTCATTACTATAATTCATCCATTTTTTTATAAGTGCATTTTTCACTATATTTTTGAATATTTTAAAATATTTTAGTAGATAAAAATATTTTTTATTTCATTATAAATTCTTCTTTAGTCGAATATCGAAAGATCAAAGTACTAAAAGCACCAGTGAAACTCTTCGGGAGTTAGAAAAAGTAATTTTTTGCGTTTTATGTAAAAAATTTAATTTTAATTCAATTTAATTTTAACTTTCTTAAATTTTCGATTAATCTTATATTTACTTTTGTTTGTACTTTTGAAAATATTTGAAATTTTTTTTATTGTGACAAAACAGCAAAATCAAGAAGTAATGCACAAGGTGAAAATGGTCAGACAATTGTAATCTCGAAGGATTCTGGATTTCCGTATGCTTTTTATTTGTTATTTATTATTTACTTTTTTAGATTTTACTTTACTTTTTTCTACCATTTTGATATTTGTATGAATTTTTCGATATTATTTCAGTATTAATTTATGTTCAGATTTAGTATACATAGTTACAATTTCCAAGAAATCCCTTTGCAGAAGTGGTACTGACGGTGAAATTCTTTTTGAGACATCGGAGTCATCTTCTGCAATATCGAATAATAGTACCAGTGATTTTAATAAATGTTCAAGTATTGATCACTTTAATGTGGATAAAATTTCAAATGAAATTGCTGTCAGCAATTTGCCACATGTTAATAATAGTGCTGAATGTATTTCATATGTTGATGTTTCCAAATCTTTTTTTATTGAACCATTGGATAACAGTGCAACCAAGAAACCATACAGCTCCACGCCTTTAAATAAAGTCAGTCACCTTCTCTTAGCAAGAACTGATTCTCATTTTATTTCAAAAACATCAACAGTTAATTTCGATTCCGATGTGTCATCGATTAAAATTGCAGGTATTCATAATTTAATATATTAGTTTGTAAAATCAGGGGAAGTAAGCTGAGTGGTATGTTATTTTGACTAAGATCCAATTCTTTGATAGGAATAAGCCTTTCATATTGGGGTGATACAGGACACTTTTGTTTTTACTGCTAAGCGACTTCAGATGGCGAACCCCTAGTGATTCATGAGATCAGCCAAACTAAAAACAGTGATTGTTAGGAAAAGAACTCATAAAATTATGATTGAACTGTGAATCACACTTCGTGCAAATAAATTAAATAAATTTATAAGTAAAAAATTTAAATTTACTTCAAATTTAATATTTTATAGGGTTTAGTGGATTCTATTTTATATCTCATCCATGAAATATCCATTTTCTGAAAGCCTTCCAATTCTACATTTTAGATATTGAAAACGAAAATACTTCAGAAATTATTGACAGGAAAACAGAATTTTATGAATATAGTCCATTGCTAATTTTCTGCACCAATGTATATTCAAAAGAAATGATAGAATATTTTGAAAATTTTGTCCAAAATTTCGAAGAAATGCCCAAGGTTTGTTATTACCCAATTTTTCCATTTATTCCTCCAATTCCTTTATTTTATTCTTTTTTTTTTTATTCCGAATCAAATTGAATACATTGATTATAAATTATATTAGGGAAGGATTAAATTCGATTCCTTTCCTCTTTCAAAAAATTCGATATTTATTATTTTATTTCATTTTTTATTATTTTTTTATTAAAAGCAAAATTCGAATAAATTAAATATGGAGTAGAATTTGTACATTTATATATTTGTACATTTATTTGTACATTTGAGTACATCAAAGAATTGATTAAACAACAAAAAATTGTTAATATTCAGTTTTCAAACTGAAAGATTCTGATAGTTTTTGCTACTCCTATCAAAAAAATTTAATCCTTTATTTTCTGTTATGTTCTGTTTTGCAGTTGTAATGTAATAACTACGGAATGTAAAATTTTGGTTTAATTTTTTTATTTAATTTTTATCTTTTTAGCTCATCCATTATTAAATCGTTATTAATTTTTATTAACTTTATTATTAACTTTTTAACTATTTTTATTAACTTTTTAAGTAATTTTCATTTTCAGAATTCATCTCGTATGGAATTAAAACGTACGATTAATGAAAAAATTGCGGTTGTATCTAAAAAATTGGCAACTGATGATGAAATTATGCGTGCAGTCATGTATTTTTCCAATTTACTTTCCGGTTTGGCTGTTACCGGTTTTAATGATAAAATAATTAATTTATCAAATGATTCAACAGCAGTTCGTTGGGCGATATCGCATATTATTTCTACTTTTATTGTTCGTTTCTGTTTTTTTAATTTATTACTGATTGCTGGAGAGAGGCTCTCTCGTTTTTGTTCCATACTCGGAGCTAAACTAGTCCACTCTTTTCCGCTTTCCTTTTAAGTTGATATATCGCTAAGCTTAAAATTTTTTTTATTTAATTTTTGTTTCATTCTTAATTTGCCATTAATTTTAAATTAAATTAATTTACCATTAATTTTCAGGATATTGTCTTGCAAGATCAACTTGTTATTCACGTTGTTTGCAAAATTTTAGTAAAAATTTCGAATAAATTCAAGGAATTTGAAACCTTATTATGGATGAAACTCATATTATCATCATTATTGCTCCGAAAAGATTATAATTTATGGTATTTCTATTTTTTATATTTGTTCATTGGTCCGAATTTTTTTATGAACTTTATTTTAGGAAGTGGTGAATGAATGACGATTGCAAAAATTCGAAAAAAAATTTAAAATTTTCTATTGTTTTTAAATAATATAATATTTCTGAAATTTTTTTGAAAAAAATTTGGAAAAAAATAAACACTACAAAAGCAAATTGGTGCTATTATATAGTCAAATTGCAGTTAGCGAACTCTTTTTCAATAAGCATCAAGACAGATGATCACGCACATAGCACCAATAAACTTGGTTACCGTTGATGTTTTTGAGTAATATTTGTGTTAAATATAATTATGCTACCCTATTTAATTTTATTTTCTTCTCTCTCATAGTACGAAAATGGTGGAATATTTGCACAAACAGGGTGAGGATGTTAGTGGAACGATAAATGCATGGAAAACACGTGAAATAGTTATTATCCGATTATTTGTCTTGCTATTAAGCAGTAAATCATCTGTTGATAACAGTTATTGTTATTCGTCGGCGCTTTGGAATATTACTGCTACCGCAGTTAACGAAATATCACCTTTTGCATCAGCTATATTAAATGAAATCCTTCAAGTAAAAATTATATCTTTCTCGTCTTGAATAGTTCTTTTTCTTAATATTATTTTTTAAAATTGTAATTGCTATCACAATGAAGCCCTTCTCATTATTTATTGGATAATCAGATACTCGTAAATTAAGGTGCCTTAAGTATTTTTTTTTTTAGCATGGTTCTAAATCGTTAAAAGAAATTTATGGTTCACAATTCAACAAGATATTAAAATTAGTCGAAAAGAAAGTGTTGCCAAGGTGGAAAGCTGAAACAGATCGAACATTTCACGAGAGTGTTGTTCGTCCTTTGTTTGAGCATTTTACTTCTGTCTGTAAATTAACTCTTGAAATCTAACGATTTTATTTTCTGCTGTTATTTCTCCTTCTTTGCTTAATTTTACTGCACATTTTCCGTTTGTTATGAGATTTTACTGTATTCTGCTAAAAATTTTTAGATAATGTCGAAAAGAAAAATAAATATTTTTGAAAAATATTTCCATTTGTCAATCTTACGATGAAAACGCAAATTTTAGAACTCAATTACTTTTCTGTTCTACGCTTTTGTTCTACGGAGACCTAATACAAATTTATTCGGAATAATGATAGCTGTTAATCTAACACAATTTGACAAGATATTAAAATTAGTCGAAGAGAAAGTGAACTAATAATTATTTATGTAGACAATGTTGGAGAAAGAGGTTTATTCCATAAATGGTAATAATTGGGTTGGTTCGATGTTGGACTTATTGGCAAATGGTGAGAATTATAATTCAGTCGAAAGTTTAAAACTGAACTATGGCAAACGCACAATTAAGAGGTAATTTGCTCACAAAAATCTTTAAATAATGGCTCTGAATCGACGGCTTATGGTCACTTTTCAGGATTAATTGATTTGCAATGTTGCATAGGCAAATGATTTACTCGTTAAAGGTCGTTTAATCTTTTCTGGATAGTTTCCTGATGAAGAGCAAATAAGCTTATTTAAATTAACACTGGTGATGATGATAGATGAGCCGATAGTGACTTTTTGATTTCTATTGTCTGTCACTGCGTTCAACTATCATTGCTCGTTAACAGATTTTTGGCTTTTATCCTTTAGCTATTGTCTTTAATGTTTCATGAAGTTTAGGCAATTCCAAGTTTAGGTGATTTGCTATTGAAGATATTTGCAATTCTTTGTATCGTGGTTTTTTTAAATAAATATTTATAAATAAATATTTTGTTTTGTGTAGAATATCCAGCTTTGGTGGAATTTCGATTTTGGTACTACATCGGACTTCGGTAGGATATCCGATTGGTTGTGTTCCAGAATGTTAATGATCTAACCGAAGCGAAGTTTGGCAACAATAAAAATGAATATGGTTTGAAAGAAGTTTATTTCTTTCTTCTACTAATTCAAGATTATGTATTCAAATATTCGCGTATTTATCAATATATAGCGATGAAACGACATGGTGACATCTCCAAGTTTAATAGCAGTTAACACTAATAATACTGTTAAAGATTATGAGCAAACTTATACTGATAATGAATCGTTTTGAAAAAGATTTTCTGAAATTCGCCTATTCCTTCTCAAAAATATTTTTAACTGCGTTAATACTTATTTAGTACAATGAACGGAATAAAATTATAAATATATTATAAATTATGAATAAATTATAAATATATAATTATCTAATATATCAAATAATTAAATAATTTTAGCAGTACAAAACTTTCGAAATCGCGAAATCGAATTCACGGAATTACGAATGCATCGAATCTATGGAGTAGAATTGGAAGACAGTCTCCATTAAAAGATTGACTTAATTGATAAAAAGTCCTCTTCTTTATCGTTTTGAGAAATTATTTGCATGATGTTAGTCGATTTTGGAAAAATGTCAAAAAAGTTATTAAAAACTGCTAATATCTGTGCTAAAATTGAATATCTGTGCTAAAATTGAAATAAAATAAATTAAAATTAAATCAATTAAATCAAATCAAATCAATTAAATTATAATTATATATATATATATATATATATGTATTTTTTTTTTAAATTTCATTGTCCATTTTATTATTTTCTTCAAATTTAATTTTTTTGTCTTTGGCAGGAGTTAACCTGCTATTATGTCAAAAATCCGAGTGGCTAATGGGGACCCACCTGTAACTCTATCCCCAAGTGACTCTATGGTGAAAGGGTCAGATACACTTCATACGGCATCCGCGTCTCCCGACGCGCATGATACTTCTCGGGTTGCGAAATCGCGTAAAATGTTAACTTTTGCATATTCGAATTAATTAATCCATCCAACTGATTTCTAAATTCTTATAAGTTATTCCAAATTTTTATAAATAAATAAACAAAATTTAAAAAATTAGTAAAAGTTTCCATTTTTAAATTAAGAAATTCGTTTCGAAAAAAACTAAGAAAATGTATACCGGTGGTACATGCGATAAGTATATATGCGATAAGTAATCCGGGCATAAAGCGATCCCAATGCTGGTGAATAAAATATGCTCTCAAGCCAGGGTAATTGCTCGAAATCTATCAAGAAGAGGAACAGCCCTCTGCATGCGCGGCGAGGTATTAGCTGTATCAGCGTGAAACGTCAAAACGCTTATGGACGTTGCAAGCCAAGCGATCACTATCCACTCCCTGTCTAAGTATCGTGTGGATATCGCTTGCTTATCGGAGGTCCGTCTTCCTCACTTTGGGTCTCGAGCAATTATCAATCTTGGTTCAGAGCAGAGATACTGGCTATATCACTGCGAATAACTCAGGACGAAATGGCGTAGCGATTGTCAGACAAGGCCCATTCTGCTTTTATTGGGTGGAAACCAGTAAACGACCGTATGGCCTATATCCGTTTTAAGGGTTCTAAGTTCTACAATATCTCGGTCATCAGTGTCTGTGCTTCAACCGGCAGATGACCGTGATAAATACAAGTTCTATGCGGAACTTCAACTTCTGACAAAGTTTCTACCGAAATATGACATGATCATAATCGGGGGAGACTGGAATGCTCACATAGGTTATAATGCAGCTGCGATGATCTCAACATTGGCAAATATTGCAAATATCGGAGACCGGTGTGCCAATGGGGAACGTCTTCGTTATTACTAATTTTTACTAATACTTGCTTCCGGCATCATAGAAAATATCTAGTCACGTGGAACTCCCCGGATAACCAAAACTTCAATCAGATTGATTATATTTCACTTAGTCGCCACTGGAAGAGTTACTAGATAGTTGTTCCTATTGTGACGCTGGAACGGGCAATCTTCATGGATCTGACCATATTATGGTTTGAGCCAAGATCCGCATAAAATTGACAACTCGCAGAAAACAGCATCTCCCAAAATCCTTCAACTATCTCAAACTAAAAAATTCAAGGATAGTGCATTTCGAACTGAATTATTGAAGCACCTCAATGATGGAAATATTAGTGATTTTTCTGGTACGGCAAATGAATACTAAAAGAATGTCTCCGAAATTCAATCGCTAAGCTAGGGCATATTAGCAGGAAGTGTGCTAGTAAGTATCGGAAGCAATTGTCCGACTGCCTGAAAAAAACTGCCAAAGCACGAATATTGGGTGATCCTGACTACCGAGTGTTTCAAAGATCTCTAATGGAGTGACATGGCCTCAATAATGGAGGCGGCGGCTCGATTAGGCGACAATAGAAAACTATTCTGTCTTCTTCATAAAGCAATTATAATCGGAGAACGATTAGTGAAATGCTAAAAGACAGCAATGGCGTACTAATCAAAAGTATTAAGGATCGCCTCATAAGATGGAAAGAATCCTTTGAGACCAAATTTAACCATGAAGCGCCATCTGTTGCCCCTGATATAGCTGATACGTTTGCAATTGCGAGCCTAGAGCAGAAGAAGAAATAATTTTAGTCAACCATAAGGCCAACAAACTCCAGGAGAAGATGGTCTTCGGGCTGGGTTTTTCAAATGTTGTCCATCGTCCTTCATAACGCACCTTCAACAAATGTACTCTTTAGTATGGAAAGAAGAAATATTACTAGATGATCAAAGCAATTCTCAAGAAAAATGATAGGACATACGGCGACAATTATCGAAGTATCAACCTATTAGACCTCTCAGCAAAAATTTTTGCTTCCCTGCTACTCAAGAGATTTATGGAAGTACGGGACAACAGGATGCGCCCTAATCCTGGTTTCAGACCATGGCGCGGTTATACTGACAAGATATTCACGTTAAGAAGGGTGTTCGAACATCGCTTCAAATATTTGCAACCCACTGTTTCATCGACTTTGCGGATGCCTTTGATTCAATTGATAGAGCGGTGCTTTGAAAGGTGATGGAATGAACAGTGGTCCAAAGAAAATCATTCGACTCATAAAGGCATTATATGAACTCACGTCGGCGCAGGTCTATGGGGAATTGATAGATTTATTCGAAATATAAACAGATCTTGAATACGCTGTAGTCCTCTTTGCTGGTGCTGAGAGTTATAACGAAATGCAAGTAATATAAATAACATTTCAGAAACTGCACCAAGAATCGTACTCAAGATGTAAATAAAACGAAAGTCTTTTCGACTTACTTGCAAGAAACTGATAAAAAAGCGGCTTCGCTTCTTTTTATAAATTCATTGCCTGATTTCAAATACCTTGGGTCCACTCTAACACCTAATGGAAAGGCAAAAGATGATATTATAACTCGGATCACGACAGCTAGAAATGCATTCTTCCGATTGACGAAATCTTTATGGAATCGTTGTGAAATCACCATAAAAACGAAAGTCCGCATCTATATTGCCGTGATCCGTTCGATCTTATTATATGGTTCTGAGACATGGCCAATGAGAATAGAGGATATTACGAAGTTATCTGCCTTTGACCACTCTTGTTTAAGGTACATATTACGAATCCGTCGAGCGAATAAGATATCACAAGACGCATCCATATTCGTTAAAATACCACTTGCACAAATAATGTATCACGGAGCGCCACTTTCGCTGGTTAGGGCACATTCTCCGTCTCCACCACACGAGTTGACGCATATTTCGTTATTTGCTAAATCGTGTGACGGTTGGAGTCAAAAGCGATGTATGCCAATCAAGATCTGGACTGATACGGTGAGAAAAGATTTTGAACGTATAGGTGGACCAGCAATATATGGACTTAGACGATGGAAAAAGAAATGGCTTCCATTACTGTCGACGATGGCATCATACCGCGTCGGCGTCTTATAGTCGTCTTATAGTTGCCCCTTGTAGTCGTTGGAGCCAGCCTAACCAGTAATGGTGAGAAGCTGTTAGAAGAAGAAGAAGAAATGTCAAGGACGGGCAGAAATTTCTTTGAACCAAAGCTGTATCAGTAGCTTCTTTGAACCATTTCCTTAACATCCCATATAATCCTCCTCTACGGTTTTCATAAGCTCCCGCTGGTCCAAAATCCTCCTCCCTCCATGATTCTTCCTCATCCATCGTCCGATATGCCTGCTATACGATCATCCCATATCAGTCAATTTCAAGCTATCCTTTGCGACTTTACAACAAATATGGCAAAGCTCGAACAGCTCCAAGGAATATTAGAAGCTAGATTAGCGTTTTGGGGAAACGGGAATTTTATTAGATATGGTTGGATCTAAAGCGAGGACGAGTTTGTACGGTTTGTTGATAAAAAATACGGTCGGCTCTCAGCAATTCGGGTTAATCTCGCTGCACTGGCTTTAGGCCGAGCATTACTTGGCCAACGAACTGCTTCTGAGGAGAAAACCGAGGCCATTCAGCAAGGTTTTTTGACAGAGGAACTATATACGCTGACATACTGCACAGATTCATCTGCAATACCTATAAGACTTTTCTATTTTATTCAGATTTTTCGTGCCACACTAAATATTTCAACAATCCCTTCTCAACCTCAGGAACTGCCCTCCCTTCACGCCGAAACTCTCTCACATTTCCCTTGCACATAGTTATTTGCAACGCGGCCGCCATATTGTCTGGCTGAAGCTGACGGTTAGTTTATCGCAGAAACTCTTTTCAGGTAGTGATTTCTAGCTATTAATTCCAAACTGCTTCATTTCCATCCGTGTTGAACGATATTGCGCGAAAATTTGCTCATACAAGCATTTCTCCTCGCTTTCCACGCTTTCATCACTTATTTATCAGTTTTATCAGTTTTCATTTAGAATTTCTCGTAAAATCGATGAAAGGAAGGGAAGCATTTATATTTGGTAATATATGTGAATAGGCGTCGGTGCAGTCGGAGAATGCCCGCTAGCCAGCAGGACGACATCGTTGAAGAAGATGCCACTGAGCTGAAATTCCCCAAAGGCACTCGGATTTTTCCATTATTTTTTGCAGATAAAGACTTCTTTCTTTTATTTTTATTTATTTTCTATTATTTAATGGCTCTATTAATCATTTTAAATTTGTCCAAATGGTCGAATAAATTGATTTTGTTGAATTTATCGCCGATTTTTACAGAATTTGAAAATGCAGATACGCTTCTTGTCTCGGAAGTGTTTCTTTTATTAGACCATCGGCGAGAACAAACTGAGCACAAGGTTTATTTCAAATTCTCCCTTTTTCTTAGTTTTTAGTGCTTTTTTCTGTTTTTCATAATAATGGCTGCCAGGAATTTTATATTTTGCTGTCTCTTTCTTGCCTGAAGTTTAGAAATCTTAAGGGTTTTAAAATATCTTTTTTTTCAGACTTGTAAAGAAATTAAGAACTCCATTTTTATTTTTTTCATATTTTCATCACAATGATTCAGGAAGAGATCGATGAAGTGAATGAAGTTTTTGTTAAAACTTTGAATTACACGAGGAGAATGGCGCGCTTCAAAAATCGGGAAACAATTCGAGCTGTTCGGACGTATGTGACCTACATTTCATTTTTGCTATAATAATTTATTTTTGTGGCAGTGAAATTATTTTTACTTTCTATTATACTTAAGTTCACATGCTTTAATGCTTATTTTATATTGTTGCTTTGAAATGAAACGTTTTTTAATATTTCAGTTTATTAAATGGAAAGCAATTACATAGATTTGAAGTAGCACAGATTGCCAATCTTTGTCCAGAAGCTGCTGAAGAAGCTAAAGCACTTATTCCAAGGTTTTTAATTATATGTATTTCTTGATTTGGCAGTGCGCAACTTGTGGATAAAGGTTTATATAATGGTCCCCCGCATTCATTTTATTTCTTGATGGAGCTGGTTTACTCTCCACCTCCTTGCATATAAATGTTTTTCGATAGGCTCTTTTACGGAAGATACAAATTTCTTAACTTTTTTCCAATATTTTCTTGATCTCCTAATTTGAATTAAATTGTTATAAATTATAGCAGAATCGCTTAAATTGTTCATTCTTTTTTAGTTTGGAAAATAAAATGGAGGATGATGAGTTGGATGAATTGTTAAAAGATATACAAAGCAAGAAGACCTTTCAGTAATTTTGCATACTTTTTTGTAGACGAGTTATTTACTTTTACTTTTTTAATCGAATTGGAAGTCATTTTTCTTCTTCTTTGCCCTTTTGTCCTTGTTTATTATCCATTTTCATTCAGTTTAGAATTTCTTTCTTTGTTGCTACTTTTTCAAAATTTGATCTCACATTTAAAATTTCAATTCATGAAAATTTTTTATTTTACTGTTGAAATAATAATTTGCGAAATATTGAGTATTAAGGATTTATTGCTTCGAAGCGATGGTGAATTCTTTATTATTATTATTACTTTTTTTTAATGGATTTTTATCGGGCAAATAAAATGATTGATAAATTATTGGTAAATTGGTAAATTATTGGTAAATTTAAATACTATTCAAAGGCGGAATCAGTTGATAATTTAGTCGATGGAATTCGTAAAACTTGATCATTATGGTAGATTAGAGGTAAAAAATAGCTTTGAAAACTCTTTTTAAGAGCCCTCACCATTACTGGTTAAACTCGCTCCGCTGTCTTGTCAGATATGCCAAAGAGTCCATTGCCGATAGAAGTGCAGGTGAGTCATATATCACCCGGTAAACTTTGGATGATTTAAAAACGAATTATGATCAGCGCATATTTTACATGAAACTGTTTCTTTTTTAGCTTTTTATCGATTTGTAATATGAATAAATTATAAGGATTTAAATGATCATACGAATCAAAATAATAAATAGATTTATAAGATATTGGATTGTAACTTGGATTATGCTTGACGAGAAATCTATTTGTGCGGGAAAGGTTTTGCTGAGGTTTGTATTTTCTTTAAATCAGACAAAATTATCATATTTCGCAGCGAATATTATGGTTATCGATAATGCATTATTATTCTCCATTCTAATAAATAAAATTGTTTTTTAAAATTTGATTATACGAGGTTGAAATTTTTACGGTCGTCGTAAAATGAAGATGCGATAAGAGATGTTTACTGGCTCGACGATATTATCTTTCCTTTATTTCTTTCATAGATTTTATAATTTCTCGTATTTCTCTTTTAATTGTTTAATTTATTGCATTTTTGAAATAAAAACTGCATTTATCCCAAATATTTTAAATTTCTCGCATTAGTTGAATAAAGAAAATTGTCGACAAGGAAACGATGGATTCCAGTCAGTCAGAAGCAATTCGTTTTGCAAGCGAGGTTAAGCAAATTTTGCATGTAATTTAGGAGCGTTGGCCAGGCAGTGAGCAATGCGCAACAATCAAATTTATTAGGAAGAGATACACTGAAAACATGGTTTCCGTAAATTTTCGCCATTTTATCACTGCTAACCAGTTAATATATATTCGTCGAAAGGGCGGCGAAGTGGAATCGCACGCCACACTAAATAAGTTGGAAAATATTTTTCGTGGTAGCACTGGCCATTTATGGTTTCGTTTAGTTTACTTATTTGAAGTATGAGAAGCCATCGCAGAGAGTCGTTACGAGAGAGATTTATAGATTACGCAGCATAACTCGGATTTTTCACTTTCAGTGAGATCTGATGACTGAAATTTCCCGATTCCTTCTCCTTTAGCCTATTATATTTCGTTTAAAATCGTTTCTGAAATATTCTAATACAGTTCTATTTTAGAATAACTCACTGATAATATTTGATAAGTATTTTCCCAAAATTCGTGGTCCATTGTTGCGAACCATTTTCTGTTGATTTGGTGTGGGCTTAACTTAAATTATTGTGTGGGGTTTGGAAAGGCTTTTGTAGAATATAACAGGTAGAGATTTATAACAAGGAGTTTGTCCGTCTATCCATTTGATAAATCCTATTCTATAAAAGTCCAACTTACGATTAAAACTTAACTTTTTAAAAAAAAATAGAAAATAAGCGATAAAATTAAAATTGATCAAAGCGTAAATTATCGATGAATTATTTGAAATGACATCCAATTTCGATCAAGGAAAAAGCTTTTAAATTTCATTATGCAGTGATAAAATAATTTTGAAAGTGCAAATTGAAATTTAAAATTTGAAAATAAATTCAAAGACCGTTTCGAAATATAATGTAAATAAATAATTTAAAATATAAAATATAAATAACTCGAATAAACTGCAGAAATATTTGATTTGCATTTATAAAAAATCTGCAAAAAATATAAATAAAAATCGAGTTAGCAGACTTCTTCGAGCAACACTGACGACTGACGGCTCCCTTGTGCTTCTATCGCCAAGCGACTCGCTGATAAAATTTTTCTGATTTGACAAGTCAGCCTAACCAGCAGTGGCGAATGAAAGAGTGAGTTCTTAGGAAACGTAATATTACATAACATATTCATATTCATTGCAATTTTTGAGTGGGAAAAACATCACTTTTTTGCAAAAAATTTCCGTCTGACACTTTTACATGTAAATTATTTTTTAATAATATATATAAAGAAATATTACTGCTAAGAAATTTTTGAATCTGAAAAATTATCACCATTTTTTAGTAAAATTCGGCGATTTCAAAATCATCTTATAACTTTTATGTTTAAAATTTCATTCGAAAAATGTTTTTCTATTTTTATCGCTTTTATCAATTATCAAAACTCGACTTTAACGAAATTTAAATCATTTAAATGACATTTTAAACAAATTAAAACTATTTAAAGATTTTAAGTATTTTCCATTCAATTAGCGAAAAAAGAAGACTGATATATGAATGATAAGAAGACTGATATATGAATGATAATGATGGCTGTATATTAAATGGAAATAATATTTGAAATAATTTATTAATTTGTCAAGTTTATTTCTATTTTGTAATTAATGAAGAAAATTTAAGAAAATTTTTTTTTAAATTGACTTATTCAAATGTTAAATAAAACAATTTGAATGCAATTTGCTAGTATCTCAAAGATAGAACCAATATAAAGCGATAAAATTTATTAAAATTAAAATTTACAAATTATACTCGAAATAAAAAAGCACATAAAGTTTATATATTCTATATTCGAAAATATGTGGACGCATTAAAAGAATAAAATTTGTGATTATTGGAGCCAAATTTGAGCCGTCGAATGAAAAAAAATTGCAAGATTAATAATAATAATAATTTAAATAGTGATAGTGGTAATAATAACAATAATAATAGTAATAATGGCAATGATTATAATAATTTCAACTACAAAATTTTTAATCAAACTTTTTAAATTCCTCCAAAAATTTAATTTAAAAAATATTGCGTTAGTTTTAGTTTAAATTTAAGAATTCTTTCAATTTCTTCAGTATAAAAATATTGATATGTGAATTTTTCAATAGAAACTTTCCAATTTTTGCGTCCAACATTCCCCAGGAGATATTATTTTAAATTTATAGTTGTTGATAAACTTGAAAAGATAAACAGATTTCATAGGATTTTCTTTTCCTACTTTGTGCTATTTCGTCTAATATTTCAATAAATCCATAATTTACTCGAAAGCTAACAATTCTTCCATTCATATTTTTAACTTATAGTTTAATACTGATAGTGGCGGAATTTTTCCAGTCGTACGGCACAATTCTTTCTTTTCTCCACTGCGAACATTCAGAAAGAGCGAAATCATGATATATCCTACGGATATGGATTTTATGGCTATATTTCTATGGGATTCCATATATTTAAATTTTCTTTAAGCTTTCTTCTGGTTCATTCGCTAGATTCAATTGCTAGAAAAAGAATTTATGAGAATTCGATTCAAGTTATTAAGAGCGAATTTGAATGATTGCCCGCAGCCCCTCTAACTTAAGTGGCACTATCGCGAAAGAATTCCCAGCCAATGGAAGAAAGGGAACAAAAAATTTGTGCGCAATGTTAGAAAATGAATACGGTTGCATGACTATATTTTAATGGAATTTATGTTGAATTTATATTATTATATTCAGCAATTTTCAATTAATACGATCGTTGATGAGCGAAAAATTTCAATAATTAGGGATTTGAATAAAATTAGGCGAAATAAACTATTCAGCGAGAATGCCAAAAGAAAAATAAGCAACGGAAATTTGAACAAAATTTGCAAAATTTGTCGCGAATAAAAGCGATTGGAATAAAATAAAGCAAAATAAAATCGAAAAATTTTAAGAAATTCTACAATAGAATTACAAACCTTCTTAGCATTTGCTCGATTATGTATTTCAATATTTTTGCGAATTCCATGAAATCATTCGCATAAAAGGGTTATTTCCAACTTTTTTTGCAGTTTTCGAAGCTTTGAGAATCTTTTTTTGCGATCGCAGTGAACTTGCATTTTTCCTAAGAGCGCTCATTATTCCTGGAGCCGTTTCGCTGACTCGTCGACTGACAATTCTACTCTTAGAAAAAAATTTTACAACAGAAATATCGCCAGCATCACGTGGATTTTTGAAAAAAATATATTTCTGTTTCTGAAACATTGTATCTATTGTTGTTCTCTATCAAAACATTCCTATTTCTTGCGGAATAAGTAAGAAAATCATAGAAAAATCTCAATATGCACTAAGGCTCCGTGGAAAAAGTGAGCCGATGAAAACAGGTTGCGACTAAGTCAAATCGCAATACCTGCCCTCCGAAATAACAGTAACGATAGGCTCAGTGATCCTCCTTCTTGTTACTATGATCTATGAAGATAGTAGTACTTTTTAAATATATATTTATGTCTAACGAAGATCGATACTAAAATTAAGCGAAGCGTATCCGCAAATCGACTTATTTCAGTCTTTTAGCATCTCATTGCCTTTTTCCTTTAATTTTTGAATAAAACTATTAAAATAATGGAGAGAAAAAAAAACTTTGTTTGGTCATTATATTTCATTAATTAATCACGAATTTTTTTATTGAATGCATTATTTATTGGCGAATACATGCAAAAAAGCTGTTTGAGAACCATTTTTATAACGATGAAAACCTTATTTTTTCCTTAGCACATATTAAAATTTGCCATTTTATTAGAAATACACTCGCGAATCTTTTCCTGGTTTTTAGATTTTATTTCAGAAATTGAGCCTTCCATGGCCGTTTAAATAAATCCAAATCGAAGCAATCTTAAAAGAAAACCTTTTCTATTTTTTTTTTTGCTTTTTATAAATATTTAATTTGTATATTTTACTTTGAATATTTAAAACGATTTGCATAACAAAATCTTTAGAAATTGTAATTTATTTGACTTTTTTTAGGCTGTAATTTATTATTTCGTGAATATAATCAAAAACTTTCGAAGTAAACAAGGCAAACTGGATTGGCTAAGTAAACGTCTCTTTACAAATAAATATTTCGCCAGTGTAAGCAGTAGTGGATCGGATGAAAGCCGACTCGTATCCCCCGAGGATGATAAACAGGTTTTCTTGCATTCCTATTTTTCACTTCGGTACGAAATAGATTTTTATAAAGCTAAGGCTATTGAAATCCGTGATTTTAAGCTTTGGATTTTTTTATAATTTTTTTGGAACAATGTTTTGTCGTATATAAACTATTTTCCTTTAGTTTTTATTAGTATTATGTATTATTTTTACTTTTTCCTCAAATTAAAATTTGATAATATTCTACATATATATTAAAATTAAAATTCTATTAAGATTTTTTCCCAAAATTTTTTTGCAAATTTGGAAAAATTAACTTAGAAATTAACACACCATTAGAAATATTGAAATATAAAATTATTTAAATTTTCAGCTTTAGAAGCTAATTGAAGGCTCATTAAAGTGGCCCCTCCGGACTTCCTTAGGGCCCATGGTGGTTCTTAGCGAGAATTGTGGGAGTTTGATTCGAATTAAGTATATTTAATAATATCGGATGGTAAAAAATCATTTTTAATGATTATTAATGATTGATTTAATGATTTTATGATCTCATATTATATTCATTGGAGATTCTTGAATGGAAAAATTATTAAAAAAATTTTCAAGATATTTAAAAATTCGAGAATGTTACACTGGAAGCTTATGGAGGGGAGGGGAGAGAAAGGAGAAAAGTTTGGCGATTATAGCCTTTATTGTAATTTTTATTCCTTTCTCCTATCAAAGGAATAAAGGTCAAAAGAATATTTAATTGCTTTTCCATGAAAAATTCTTTTAACTTCTTTGTAAATAGTAAAATATTTGTTAGTAATTCATTTATTTATTTAAATTTTCGTAATCAATTTCCATTCTTAAGGAATGAGTCTTTTTTCTAAATATTTTTATGTTATTCGTTTTATTAATATTATTTTTTCATATTTTCAATTTATTTCCATAAAAGATAAGAAAAGATAAATAGAAATTACGGAAGAAAGAAATAGAATTAAATGACTTCTTAAAATATTCTTAAAAATATAGCTTCGAAATATAGCTAGATTAGTTGCTGGAGTTCTATTCTCGGCAGAAGCAAACCCGTATCTGTAATAATCCGAGTGTTGCTGGCTATTTACCTGCAGTGTTATCACCAATCGACTCCCTGGCAAAATTTGTCTGATCTGAAAAGCCAACAAAACAAGCTAACTGGAAATTATAAATGCTTTTCAGAAAAAAACTCAAGACTAGTTTAAAACTTTTTACACTTATATAATCTTTTTTATAATATTAGTATCTAATATTGCGATTTTGAAGTTATTTAAACGCTATAGGAGTAGTATTCTGAGTAGTATTCACTCGATGTCTATGGAAAGGATTTGAAATGAATACTGGTCCCAACTATAGATATATCTACAAAAGTCAACCAACACTAAGAAGTGCGCTAGTTGGGTATCAGAAGCAATTGTCCAACTGTCTAAAAAAGCTGCCAACGCTCGAAGAAATCTTGACTATCCCATGCTTCGAAGAATTACAACGAGAGTATCATGGCAGGATAAAAATCGTTATTAAAGCGATGTGGCTTTGAGAATGGAGACGATAACTGGGATAGGTAATAATAGGAAACTGTTTCGCCTTCTTCACAAAGCATCTATAACCCGAGAAGGGATCCGTGAAGTGACACATAATATTAATGAGGCGCCTATTAAAGCTTTTAAGGATCTTAAGATGGAAAGAATTTTTTAAGACCAAATTTAACCACAATGCGCCATCTGTTGTCCCGAATATAACATCGAGCCTTACGTTTGCAACTGTGAGCAGCCAACAGAAGAGGAAATACTCTCTGTAGTCCATAAGCTTATAAAACTTCTGGAGAAGATGGTTTTCGGGCTGAACTCTTCAAATGTTGTCCAATATCATTCATCTTACCTTCAACAAATGTTCTCTCTCTGGTATGGCAAAAAGAAATAATACCAGAAAACTGAAGCAAAGCAATTCTGCTTCCCATTTCTAAGAAAGGTGATAGGACGTACTGAGACAATTATCGAGGAATCAGCCTACTAGATACCTCCGAGAAAATTTTTGCTTCCCTTCTGCTAAATAGACTTATGGCAACACGAGATAGCGTCCTAACCAAGCTAGACCGGGGTGCGGTTGTGCTGACTAGATATTCACATTAAGAAGGGTGATGAAACATCAAATATTAGCAATCGAACGTCACTCGCATCGATTTTGCAGTTTCCTTCGATTTGCTTGATAGGGCAGCGCTCTGGAAATTTCGACTCATTTTATCAGTATAACCTGGCACATGTCTGTGTATATGGGGAACTGAGAGACTCCTTCGAACTGTCCATCAGAGCTCCGTCTTTTCTCCTACAATATTCAACTATACGATAGACTGGATAATGGGCATCGCTTGTCGGCACTCAAGAGATCGGTCATATCAGTCATCAAAGCATACCATCAAAGAACTTGATACGCTGATGATGTAGTTCTTTTTGCTGATAGTTATAATGAAATGCAAATAATGTTAAACAATGTGTCAACAACTCCAGCGAGAATTGGACTCAAAATCAATGTAAATAAAACGAAAGTGTTTTCGTCTTATATTCAAGATGCTGATAAAATACTTATTTTTATCAGTTCATTGCTGGTTGAAGGAGTACCCATCTTTAAATATCTTGGATCCACTCTCTAACCCCAAATGGCCAGGCAAAAGATGAAATTGTATCCCGGATAACGACAGTTCGAAACCTGTTTCCCGATTGATGAAAGCTGTATGGAACCGTCGCGAAATTATCATAAAGACGAAAATCCGCGTCCATATAGCTGCAATTCGCTCAATCTTCCTATATTGCTGATAAACATAACCAATGAGAGTGGAAGATATTAAAAAGCTATCAACCTAAATATTATTTTAAATTGCATATTTTAAAATTGGATTGAATGGGGAACGTGAATGATGGCTCAGGAATCATCGTTCAATAATAAGCTTTTCTTGGCATATTCAGTATATATATATATATGTTGCAAGCATTCATTAATAACTGGGAAAGCACTGCGAATATAAGAAAGTCGACGAGTCCGGCTAAGATAGCATTAATTATTTCGTACGTAATTCTGCAACTTTCGACATAGTTGCCGAGAAACTTCTTTTCCACTTACTACCTCGATGGTGCCATAAAATTCCATGGACCCAGCATTTTCGTGTTTTAAAAGTCATTATTAATAGTAGTTAATAATAATAATAATAATCAATAAATTAATAATCTTTTTCATTTTAGTGATCTTTTAATGTAATGGAAAACATTTGATCGTTCCAAAGAATATCATCATATTATTAGATTTTTATTTATTTACTCCTTGGTCGTGGAGAGACGAGTGATTGGTTTTTGCCCAAATTAGAATTTGGATTATATTTCCAGCATATCTATCAGACCTGTCATAAAAGATTCAGGTGCTGGCTATTGCCAAGTGATTTTCTAACAAAAATTTGTCGTTCTGTCAAAGGCCAATACCAGTGGAATAAGCCTAACCAGCAATGCCGGGTGCTTTAAACTGGATTAAGAAAGGAATGTGTAGTAAGTAAGCAACTCATCGTTACTGCATCTCATTCATTCTTATTACTATCGTTTTCCTTCACAATTCTTCATTTTCTTCCTCGTTTCACATATGCAGAGGAGAATTGATTCGATGTTTACCGCATAAATCTGCCGGATATATGAAAATCCAACGAAGAATTCATTTTTCGCATTATTGTTTGCTTATTTCTATAGATTGTTTTTATTCAAATTTTTTAATTTTTAATATTTAACAAGATTTATTCGCTTTTGGAATTAATTTCAGGATTGAATTTCTTTCGCGAGCTAATTATTTGAAATAGAAATATTAGAGGATTAAAGGATTAGCGGATTAGCTTTATATATTTTCAAAAAAACTCTTTTGCTAAAAATTGCCGAGAAAAAAAGCTTTTAATGACTACAATCAATAACAGCTATTTTACCTTTAAGCCGATAACCAAAGCGGATGGTAGTTTAAATTACCGAGTTGAAGAGGAAAGGGTTCAGCTTTTTGCTCCCGACAGCAATCATTTAAAAATCTGATTGATGCTGGCTGCCTAACTTTATGGCCAAATCACTCTCTCTGGCAAATTTCTTTCCGTACTTATAGTTAGCAAGCCTTATGACAAGTTGTAATCAATTATTTTGCTACATAATTCTGAAGAAAGAAAATTTTTTCAATATGAAGAAAAAGTCAAACAAGATGGATGAATCGAACGGATAAGTTTTCCGAATTTTTTAGTTGCAGTTGAAATCCTACAAATTCTTAACAATTATTTCTTAAAAATTCTTAACTCTTAATTCTTGCTGAGGTTAGACGAAAATTCTCTTAACTATTTATATTCTTTCTCGATAGGTAAATAAAATCAAGTGGCCTCTGGTAAGATTGGCTATTATTTAAAAATTTTCGCCAGGAAATCACCAGCAATAGAAATACTAGTGGATTATCATTATTCCTGCCATTAATCGGCTTTTTCAATGCTTATTCCTTTCAGAAACAGGAGTCTTGCCTCTTAATGTGATAACCATTTTCTGTTAGACTACCCTGGAATTAATTAATTAATTACTTTCATGAATTCTCGAAAAACTAAATTATATATTTTATATAAAAAATTCTATCATTATGTTGTGTTTACGTAATTATTACTAGCATTCCTATGACGTTATTATAATGGAAATTAATAAATTAATTGCTGATAAAACAATTTTTTCATGAAAATTTTGAGATAATGATAATTGATAAAGATGATGATGATGATAATGATAATTTACGAGTTTATGTGATTAACTTCGATTTGAACATTGAATGATTGCTTTTTCGATGATAAATGAAGTGATTGATCATTATGTTGATCATATACGTTAGTTGGATCAATCGAAGAGGGTTGCCTGGCTCAAATATGAAATGAATTTTTTTTAAAAAATTTCGGAGTGGAGAATTCGAAAAAAAGCTTTATAGACTGGAACTCACTCGAAGTAATAACGAATTAGAATGGTTAGAAGTAGTTAGCTGCAAGTCAACAGGTAGTATTGCAATTTTTTGCACCCACTTTAGAGATAAGGGATAAAAAGGAGAGATTTTTTGTTGGTTGTTGGATTATAAAACTACGAAAGATAATAGAAATCATTTTAAATAAAAAGTAAATTGATCGATGATGATCGACACAAATATCGTTGTTGAAGAAAAACGGGTGGTCAAAAAAGCTGTCGCCTACAGTTTCACTGTTTTAAGTCACTGTTTCGGATGGTCCTTGGAGACAATAACATTCCTTTCAACTTAATGGTCCTAAGAAAATTGTTATTAAAAATGAAATTTGGTTGGCGATCGAGGATCCAGTGTACACCTCTATTCCCCAAGTGTCTCTTTGGTGAAGAGACACTTGATTCTTTAGTTTATTGTAATTCATTTCCAGAAATGGGAATTTCATATTTATCTTTTTGCGTTGTTGCTATATATTCAATTCTTGAAATGACTTTTCAATTTTTCTTACGTCACATCACATTATAAACCTGATTTCTTAGTTTGATTTTTAATCACTATACTCACTTATGCGCTTCGACTGTCGTCAAGTACCTTTGGCTTATTTCCTCCTCTTGACCACTGTAGTCTATTATTAAGTCTAAAGTGGGAAAACTGATCTATACTGTTATCCTAAGTGGTTATCTGATCAGCGGAGCAAATCTAACCAGTAATGAATATCAACCAAACAATAAATAATTTCAATGGTTTCTTTTTTACTTATATACTTAAATATATGAAGCAAAATGTTCCATAGAATTTAAGATAATGAAGATGATTTTAATAAAAGATAGCTTTAAATTTTATAAATATTTCCGTCGTTTTTTATTTAATAATTGTTTACTATTAAAATTGACTTGAATTATTGAAAATTTTAGCATTCAGCTCTTATAAAAAATTTTTATTGTAATAAATATTATTGTAAATTATTTTATTATAAATTTTATTATAAATTTTTATTATAAATTATTTAAAACCATTTAAATTATTTAAATTCAAAAAAAAATTATTGAATAATTTGCGAATTTTAATGAGTTTTTGGTGCAAGAAAAGAATAAATAAATTTAACCGAACTTTTCCAAAATTTTTTTTAATTTTTCAAATTATTTTTATTTTTAATGATTGAAAAGATTTACCTTTTCGTGTAGAATTTCGAAATAATGCTTAATATTTTGATTTGTAAGTCGCCACCGTCACTCGAATTTTCCAACAAGTTTATCCCAACGAGGAATAGAACCTCAATTAAATGAATTTGAACTTTTCATTTGAACACTGATTTGCCCTTTGACTTTCCATATTTCTCATTGAAGCCTAATTTTTACTTTCAGCTTCTAACTGTAATTTTTTTTTAAAGAGCTCTCACTGTTATTGGTTAGACTCACTGGCTGGTTTCTCAGACCCGACAAATTTTGTCAGCGAGTCATTCGGTGATAATAGGTGAGTCGTCACCATCACCCTATAACTGTTCATCCATCGTTTTATTTATTATCATGTGTTGTACTTTCCCCCTTCCTCCTTCTTAATTCTTTTCTTATTTTTTCCATAAAATTCGCTTTCTTTTTCAAAAAAAGAAAATAAAATTTTAATCGATTTCACTGCAATATTGATTTCAATTTATAATTGTTTGCTCATATGGAATTACTGAATCACATTATTAACCATTTCATATTTTTATCTTCTATATCAGTTATTACATTTATCAGTTGGAATTATTAAGAAATTAATAGATTAAGAAATCAGAAGCGAGCAAGCAATATTTCTGTTTCCTGTTTTCATTTCCTGTCTGTTGACAAGAGTGAATGAACCTGTCATCATTAGACGTGAAATACGGTATAAGTAAGATGAGTGATAGCGCCCTTTCTAGATGCGTTATGCTTGATCAGCTGGCTGTTTGTACGGTGGAAATTTTTGCTAGGGAGGCTTGGCAATAGAAGGATGTGTGGCCAGTGCGACTCGAATTCGGTGCGAATAGATCCAAATGTATCTCAATGATTAGAAGGATTTGAATTTTTTCACATGTTCATTACGTCACAAAAAATTATCAAAATGTCATTTGTTTTCATTTTGATCATTTGTTTGTTCCTTATTACTTCTCTAATGAATATTTCAAAACTATTATTACGTTTTGCCAACGTTTGCTTAGCTTAGAGTAAATCTGAATTGAAAATACGAAAGAAGCTCGCAAAATGCGTTTGGCTTTAGAAGAAACATAGAAAGCAAATAGTGTCCAAAAGTGCAAAAATGAAAATTTCAGAAAATTTTTGTCAGCAGATGAGATGAGATATTTGAAGATACATAAAAGAAAGGAGATCGATGACAATGAGTTGAAAGCCAGCACCAAACTGGATCTGCGTCATTGTGGAAGAGAAAATATGGAAACCATTTGTTTGCATCGCCTAGGAAAGTTCTGGAAGTTGGGCAAATGAAACCAGCTTGCAATTGGCGTCGTAGCGCCGCTAGCTTACTCGTCGGTAGCTTTATAGCAAGCACGAGCCATTTAATGGAACATTTCAGCAACATATCATTTTTTTTCTTGACATTGAACAACGGATATGTAACGACCAAAAATTTCCAAATAGCAACAATTTGCCTAAAATTTTTTATAATTTTTCCTTTATTATTCTTTGAATTGATTTTCATGGCTTTAGAGAGAATTTTTGAAGCGAGTTTTACAAGTTTCAATTCCAAATTTTTTTGTCTTGGCCGATTCTTTAAAGTCGCATGCTCAGGCTTTTAGGATGCATGCTTGGCTTATTTGTATTTCTACCTACGAAATTATGACGAAATTATTTATTTTGCCACAGTTATGAGTGAAATCAAACCAGATTTTTTATTTTCATAAATTTTTTATGATCAGTAATAACAGTAATCGTTGATGTTTGAAATTTTTTTAGTAGGTCATTAATTAAAAATTAGAAAGTTTTTTGATCGATGTTCAGTAATATGATTTATTTACTTACATAAAACAATTTTATTTATTTTCCATGGATTTATAGATAAATAATGAATAATGTACCAGTATGACACAAATTTGACAAATATTTTCACAAATCAGTTAACTATTTCTTTAATAATTTTATTTTATCTTTCAGTCCATTATGGTTTTCAATATATTATAATTATTATAGGAATTTACAAAAAATTGCATAAAGTCTCATATTTGCTTATAAGGCAAACAATCGTTGCTTAATAAATAAATTAAGAAGAGCTGAAAATAGTAGTTTAGATGAGATGAAAGGCAAGGGTTTGGCCATTGCCACATTAGTGTGATTAAAAATCTCGAGTGGTGCTAACGATCTATCCATACTTCTATCGTTAAGTGATTTTCTGGCCAAAATTTTTAATCGTACTAATAGTTAGGGGAATCAAAATCAGAAATGGTGAGTACCATTTTTTTCACTCAGTTTAATAAATTTTTTAAATTAATAAAATATTGATTAATAATTAAATTAATAAATTAATAAGATTTTTTTAGCTTTTTCTATCGATATTTCATGAATTTCATGGATTTACTTACTTATTAGAACTCTTCAATCGGCAAATTTTATTGTCAAAAATTTTTTTTCTTCAAAAATTACCATTACCTTTAATTTAATTACCATTAATTTTATTTGGCTTTTTGTTACAATCTAAGAATTGTTAATTCGATAATTCGCAATAAAGCATAAATAATGATAACTAATTTATTCATTGCTGTTTATCTGAAATTGCGCTATTTTGACGAAAATATTTTAGTTATTGCAAAAAAAGTCAATGTAGGAAATGCAAAAAATTTTTGCCTGGCGAATTTCTAATTATCATCGCTCTTCTTGTTCTAATAAGATTCACTGTTTCTGGCCTAGCTGACTGCTCTGATTACTGCGATAGAAATTCTTTTTGCCATAGAATCAGCTGGAAATAGAACTACAAACTTCGTCACTAATTTATAGAGCAAACAAAATATTTATCGAATTATTTATTATAAAAAAGCGATCAAATGAAATTTATCCTTGCAATACTTCTAAATTTCTCGTTTAATATTTATTTTTTCTTCAAATTTTTTATTCATTATTTTAATCCTTTAAATTTTCTTATTTGTTCTAACTGTAAAAAAAAGAAAGGGATGGAGGAAAGGGAGAGTGAATAGGAGAATGAATTCAGGTTCATTATTATTTTTAATCGAGGATAATGATATATTTCCATATAATCAATGATGAGATTTCCCTTGGGCAATCTATTCTCATATAAATTTTTGGGAATTTTTTTAGCAAAAATATCAAATTTTATTGCCGAAATTTTGTTAATAAATTCACCTATTCCTTATTTCTAATCTCACCTATTCCTTATTTATTTCTAATTATTTTTGCTTTAAAGTAGGTTTTTCTAAATAAATGAATTAAAGGATTCGAAAAGTGGAATCTTTGATTATTTATCAATTTCCCCATGGAACAAAATGAACAAAATAGTTTTTTGCATTATCTGTTAAACAATACAGCGATAATTTAGTAGATGACTCGATTGGCCAATCAACTGGTCACACATCTTTAAATCCTCGTTTGTTAGTTGTTCATGATTTTTTAGTAAATATATAATTCATTGATAAGATCTGACTTTCTTCGATGGTAATGAACGATAAAATTTGAAATAATCTCGCTTTATTATTTTAAATGTCCTTGAAAGTTTCACTTTTGTACCTTACAATGGATATATTTTCACTTGGACCATCATTCAACATCATCGAATTCTTACTTTTTCCACTTCATTTTCCACCACGATTGTGGTGAATTTGATGCAATACGAGTGCATTTACCATCTTTTTGCTATTTTCAGGATTATTTTGCTATTTTTATAACTACTACAAGATTAGAATTTATTTGCTCCATTGATTCTGTCTTATATATTTATCCATTAATTCAATTTCTAATACATCATTCGCGAAATCTTATTAAGTTCACATCATTAAAATCTCTTATTTAAAAATGCGGGTATTACTGGCGATTCTTTTATATTTCTCAGCCAACTGAGTGCGTTAAAAAAAGAAAGAACCTCAAAATAAAGAGACTCTAAAAAATTGGATAATTAACTGATGGATACCGATAGCGACTCAAAATTACTTCGTAAAAACTCGTCTATAATTTGTTTTCCAAATTTCGAAGATACTTAACAATTCGTTGAAAATTTGAAAACAAGTCTCTATTTTATTTCGGCGCTGAAATAATAAATTTGTTGGAATAAAATAAAATTATAATAAAATGATTTATTGATTAAAATGAAATTATAATTGAATGATTTATAAATGAAATATTATAATAAAATGAAATTATAATAAAAAGATTTAGATCATTGGAAGAGATCTTTATAGCCAATATCTTTATTTATATATTCTTTAAATAGCTCTCACTGGTTAGGTTGGCTCCACTAGCCACAAGGGTAAGATGCGCGATTTGATGCTATCGTCGAACTCCATGTATTACTGGTTCACCTATATGCTCAAATTCAGTCCGTATCAGTCCAAACTTTGATTGGCCCACCTCGCTTTTAACTCCACTCATCACAGAGTTTAGCAATGAAATATGTGGCACCTCTTGTGGTGGGCGACGAAAAACGTGCTTTAAACAAAAAGATGTCGCTCTGTGGTGTTGTTGAAAGTACTATTTGAACGAAGATGGATGCGATCATGTGCAATTTTATCCGCTGGTCGGATCCACAAAATGCGTAGATATAAGTGGTCAAAGGCAGATAACTTCTAAATATCCTCTACTTTTATTAGTCATATCTCTCACAGTGCAATATGGTAAGATTGAATCGCGGTTATGTAAACGCGAAATTTCGTCCTTATGGTGAAAGGTTTCATCAACAGGAAGAACGCATTGCTGTTATTCGGTTTGTAATTTCATCTTTTGCCTAGCCATTTGGTATTAGAGTGGATCCAAGTTATTTAAAATCGAGCAATCGGCAATGAATTTAAAAGAGGCATTTTGCCAGTAACGTTATCAACCGATTCAATCGAATGATGCTACTTAAAATAGAAAAATGGTACATAAAGCGATGGTACATAATGATCACTATATTTACCACTATATACATAATTATATTCCTTAAAGATGGAATCCACCTTTAATAGAAGATCATTGGGAAAAAATAAAATTTAAATTTACAACATTTTTATCATAATTCATATGATTTTGTTTAATTCATAAGACTCGAACTTACTCGAATTTCGAATATTCGACTGAATAAAAAATGTTTCAAAAATTTTCATTTCTGTTTTAACTTTATTGTTATGAAAATTTTTATTTTCTATATAACTTTTTCTAATATTACTTCTAATATTATTTTTAATTATTTTTTTTAATATTGTTGCTTAATAAATTTTTTGCATTCGTTAAATTGTTAATTGATTTATTTGCTAATAATAACTTTGAGAATTGTAGGAAAGTTATATGGGTCATCGTCTATCAATACAGGTACAAGGTGACAATCCTGCTTTTGACGGTTTGTTTTCTTATTTTTCAAGTAAAAATTTGATTTACGAATTTCCTTGGAATTGATTCAGTGCAAAATTCATATGATCTAGGATTGGATTTATTTCTTTTGTAATTTGTGGTCCTCTTGCAAGTTTTTTCAAAAAAGTCTTGAAAAGGTCTTGGCTTAGAATATTCCACTAATAAAAAATGTTTCGAAAATTTCCATTTCTATTTTATTTTTAAACAATGATTTCTGATAAATTCATTAATGATATATGAACTTAGCAATCTTATTTTTTGCTATTATGAAGATTTTCGCGGTTCTGACCAACCAGTTTATAGGAATATAACGAAATTGAAGATTTTCACTTTCATACTGAAACTGAGGATTTTTACTTTTATTCTGGCGAATTTAGTGCAAAAATGGGTGCATTTGCCAACATGGTACAAGTCCATAAATTCCATTTGCCTAAAAATCCTTGTAAATTGCTCTGTGAGGAAGTCTCTTCAATTTATTTTTATGTTCTTTGAGGAATTTCAACAGGAATTCTCCCTTTTTGATAATTTCTCTTCAGTGATGTTTAGTTATTGCGCTAGATTAGATAATAATCAACAAATTTGTCTTTACCACTATATTTAAGCTTTAAATGATAAGATAAAGATATGTATGATTTTTTCCACAAAGAAGTATTTAGTTTTTAGCTAATCATCGGTCCTTATCTTTTAATCACGATAACATGCTTTAGTTGTTTGTCTAACCCTAAATTTTATGACCGTTTAATTTAATAGGGTCTTCAAAAATTTGGTATTCTGGCACATATCAGTCCCATTGCACTTTATCTTAAGAAATTGTCGATCATCAGACAGTGGCTTCATAATCTTTTCGAGGAGAGGTCAGATATTAGCAGTGTAAGGAAGGAGTTAATCTTTGTCGGACCACTGATCTTTTCATTTCATACAAATCACCTTTTGTCTCATAGAAATGAAATCCAGAAAAGAGGGGTCACCTCCGAACATGTCACTTCTTCACTTCTTTCCCATCCGTCAATTTATAGAGAGCCCATTTATCGAGCCATTACTTTTTTCCCGTGAATATTGCGGTTTTACATTTTTTTCAAGGTTTTTCATTAAAACTGCATGAAACTTTCTAAAATTAGAGTCCACTACTTTCTTCTAGAGATTATCTATAGAATTCGAGTGTTAATCTCAATATGGCGTGCTTTTGAGGGTCAAACTTTGCGAAATTGAACTCTCTGAATTCTCGAGTTGTTCTTTCTTTCGATGCACCAATTTGAATTTATGAAATGCCAATTCCAAGCACTTCTGTATAACTATAAAAATATACAAAACAAAGTCAAAATTGCGCTGATTTTTATGATGATTTGTTGTTAAAATTATTAATTAGTTTCACGATTGTCCTATTTTTTTTTCTTTCTGATTTAACCATTTTTTTGTGTTTTGGTTTCTTTTTTGATTTCCTCTTTAAGTTGGATTAAATTGTTCGTGAACTGAGGTATTTAAAAAATATTTTAAGTATCTTGGATCCACTCTAAAATGTAGAGCCTAACCAATAAAGGTAAAGCTGTAGGAAGAAGAACGGAGCTGGGGTATAGATTGGCTTAGGAGGTTGTTGCTCAATTCTGAATGCTGAGTGCTGAGGATCGATTCCCCGCAGGAATAAACCTGTCCAAAGATCGGGATGATGGAGACGACTTAGCCATTCTTCTGCCGAGGAACTTCCTGGCGTAGTACGACAAGCCAGCGGAGCGAGTCTAACCAGTTATAGTGAAGGCTCTTAAAAAAAATATATATAATTTTTTTTTTTCTGATAGTTTTCAGCCATTTCTGACTCTGTTAAATTCTGTATTAAATGAAACAACGATGAGATATTTTATATTCAAAAATCGCCTAAATTACTTGGAGGTTAGAAAAACAGACGAACATCTCGTATCGATTTAAGTTGTAGCAAGAAGGTTTACTATTACCACAGAACTGATCAAATTCATGATGCATGAATTTCGTCATAATTTTATATTTTATATTTTAGAGTCATTGTCAGTTTTAGTTTTCTCTATGATAACAGTCGTTATCAAATTTTTTTTTCCACGGAACTCTTAGACGATGCTAAAATTTTATGGATTCTCAATGCTTTCACAACTTAAACACAATATTATAATTTTAAAATTAAAAATATTCATTAAATTTTTCCAAACAATTTTGAATGAGTATATATCATAATATAAAATAATTATCAAGTTGATACCATTCAAATAAAATAGGAATTCAATATATGATTCGAATTACGTACTATTTGAGAGTCGCCATCGATCTAATCCGTAAGGAATAACTTTTCCAGCACTTATCTTTTCATGCATTGAGCACATATCAGTACAACTTGTATTTAACATTATTTTCAATTCATAATAATTTCATTTGAGGAATTATATAATCTTAATTTGCATTGTACGATAAATACAAATACAATAATTGATAAAAATCTTATAAAATTACAATAAAATTTTTGGAATGGAGAATTATTATCAGGTCAAATTATTTTTCATCCTTAATTTTCACTCCATCCACTTCTTCACTTTAGTTTCACTTGTTAAAATTCACTGCTTTCATTTCGGAGCCTTCTGATTTTTTGGCTTTCACTTCTGATGGATAAAACTGTTTTCGAGAATTCGATGCTGGCTGCTCACCTATACTTTTATCGCCTATTGAAATCCTTGACGAAATTGATCTGATTCTGCAAATCAGCGTAACGAACTTTATCAGAAATGGTTAAATGGTTCTTCGAAAATAAAATTTTTAAAATTGAGATCCATTAAAAATTCGGATCAGTCCAAATCTATGCAGTCATTGACAAAATAAATGATAAAATTAATATCGTAACGATATAATCGTTATCCATATCCATATCTTTTCATCATTTATATCAATAAATTTATCTCATTCTATTTATTTTTCAAATAATCGAGTTTATATTTAAAGAATTTGTATTCTTATCCTCAGAATCTAATTTCATTATTTCTAATATATGAATATCAAATATTCCGAATTCATATATAAATGAATTTTGGAATTTCGCGATATCACTTTTTCCAAAATATGTTTCCAATTTTTTTAACTATTAGAGCATATAATTTTGCAATTAAAAAATTTTTAAAAATTTCATCATTTCATTGTAAAACTTCTTCGTAACTCCTTATATTAACACTGTTAAAAATTTTTTTTAGAATTTTTAATTTTTTTTCGAAATCTTTCTTGAAAATAAAATTAAATTTTATTCATTATCACCATTTCATATCATAACGTTTCTCTTATCACTCCATCATTTTTATCAGAAACCAATAAAAAACTGCTTTTTAAAATCAATTTTTTTTAAGAAAAGTTCGCAATTAAATATCAGTATAAATCAGTATAAAATTACTATAAATCAGGAGTTTAATATTGTAATCCAAGTCAAGTAATACAAGTCAGAGTCTTGCAGTCGTAATTATGAAATATTTCCAGTATCTCCTGTAGAGGGCTCGTCTGTTCTTAATTCATCTCCTATTGGTGATGCGATAGCTATCTCAGCTATTCAACAACCAGCCACACGACAAACAACATCATCCATGTACCATAGAAGTAGCTCTGTTTTGCGATGGCGTGATCATCAAACTTACGACGATTTTCACCACAATCGATCATCTGGAAGTCGTGTGCCGTCATCTGAATGGTCCAGAAGTAATGCAGCTATATGTGATGGAAGCAGAACAAGTCCTAAAGTTTTCAAAATCCAATCGAGCGCTAATCCAAAGGTTTTTATTCAATTTTCATGTAGTTTTAATTTTTTGACATTATGCAAAATTATTAGATGATTGCCTTGAAAATTATGAAATTTATGTAAATTAGCGACCTTTGAAGTTCATTTAGATGTGTAACATTTGATTTAATGATTATGCATAATTTCAGGGAAGTGGCTTCGAAGACATGTGGAGACCGATTCGTTTGGATATAATACTTAATTCGCCGCCACCAAGCCGATCCATAATGGAAGCTCACGCATGGAATCCTGATGACCGATCATTAAATATCTTTGTGAAAGATGAGGATCGTTTGACATTTCATAGACATCCAGTTGCACAATCCACTGATTGTATCCGCGGGAAAGTTGGTCTTTCTTCAGTTTTAGAAAAAGCTTTTCGAAATTTGCTGAAAATTTTATGACCATAGAGATTGAAATATTTCAGTACTTAAAAGATGCTTTGCTGAGAATTTCTTAATTATTGCTTACAATTTAATCATTCTTATCAAGAGACGAGAATCTGCTGATGCCTTAAGCCAAGGAAGATGCAACCTGGTGATTAGTATGAATTAACAGAGGTTAACTAGAGATTAAATGAAAAAGAGTTATAATTATCATCGTAATCCATTATATAGGTGTGAAATAAATATCATCATAATTAACAAGGTATTTATGTCTTTCGGGATTTAAGAATGAACAGATGTCTCCTAATTTAAAATTATAGATTGGATATTCGAAAGGCTTCCATGTATGGCAATTAACGTGGCCTGTAAGACAACGAGGTACACATGCTGTGGTTGGAGTTGCCACAAAGGCCGCACCACTTCATAGCGCTGGATACACTTCATTAGTTGGATCAGATTCTGAGTCTTATGGATGGGATTTAAGTAAGTATGCTTAAAGTTTTTCTTTTTCTTAATTTGCAGCTTTCATTTCTTGTGAAATTCATGGCTGCATAGAATCGGCAATGAAAATTTTATATTTATTAATATGAAATGAGGGCATTATGGGCGAGTATTTATCGCTTAGATTATCATCTCGAACACTGGCTGCACCGCTATTCCTGGCAGCTGTGGTCCTCTGGCTAAAATACCTCTAACACATATTGCCAGGAGAATAAACCCAGCCATCCCAACAAGCGATCGAGAAAAAAACACCAACAATAAACAAATAAAGAATTTCTGTTTTAAATAACGAATATTGTGCGTTTTTAGCTCGCAACAAATGTTATCACGATTCGAGAAATACGGATGGTTGGACTTATCCGAATATGGATGGATTTTTGTATTATGCAGAAGGTGATTCTGCACCTGATAGCTTTTTGTGTATCCTCGATATGGATGAAGGTTATATGGCGTTTTCAAGCGATCGACAATACTATGGTGTTGCTTTTACTGGCCTTAAGGGCAAAACGCTCTATCCAATAGTATCATCTGTGTGGGGCCATTGTGAAATCACTATGGAATATCTTGGTGGACTCGACCGTACGTCTTTTTTTGGCTTTTATTTATTCTATTGTCGATATCAAGGAATTTATTATAAATCTATGAGAAGCGTGGAAATGAGCGAAATAATCACAATTCTATTATCTCATTTTATTTTATACAATGATAAAAAATAATATTTAAAAGATTAATAACAATAATTTAAATAAATTTTAGCCGCACCTCGTCCATTAATGGATATTTGTCGTCAGACGATACGGTTATATGTTGGTAAAAAAAATCTGCACCGAATCAATGAATTCAAATTACCAACTGGTTTGAAGAATTACCTTTTACATAACAAATTATAAAGTCAACGGCTCTACTGCATTTCTGTTGCTCAAATCCAAGTCGACGGGTACACACACTTTCATTATCGCCTGAACTGCTAACTTTTTACTTTTATTGTAAATATATGGAAAATTAAATAAGCATTAAAATAACCGTAAGGTTATGCAATAATGACCTTTTCTCCCTTCTGACCTTACGAATGTGTCGAATTAATTGCAAATTTTGTAGAAATATACTTTTTGCAGCGTTTCAGTTCTTCCTCGCTTAATTTGTTTGTATAATTTCCCGACTCATTAATTTATAGAATTCTGTTTGATTTAAGTTTATTATTTATTGCGAATTTAATTACCGTTAATGGATGTTTTGAAGTTGCGTAAGTCTATTTGTAAATCAAAAACTAACTATTAACTGATAAGCTTTTTATCAGAAGTATTATTTTATCAATCGGAATTATCAATCGCTAAGATGGGGATTAATCACCGAGCAAACTGGTTTTTTCATTTATCTCTGTGGCTATTTTTAAATGAAATTTTTCGAACTTTGCAGTTTCAATTTATTACACTCTATTATTATTTACGATTGCTTTTTGTCGCTCTGAAATCCGCCTAAATTAATTATTAAATAATTAAATCAACTAAATCTGAAAAAAAGCAATCTTTGTATTCTTCCAAGTCACCAGCCAGTCGTTGATTCTAATTTGAACTGTTAATTTTCACGAATTTATTTGTTTTTTGGAGAAATATTTTTTATACGAAAGAAAAAGTGATTCCGATAATCTAATGTTGAATGTCTCAGTTTTCGATGATTTAGATTTTATTTTTGTATTTCTCTTCCATAATTTCAATTCATTTTTATTTGGCGTTTGCATATTTCGATTTGTATGTCTCTGTCTCCGTTAAATGGCTCTGCTACGGTTGGCTGAAAAGCGAATCGCCGCTGACCCTTATAGATCAGCTCAATTGATATTTTCAAATGTTTTTTATTCATAAAAAATTGTGCACTGTGAATTTTTTAAATTTTGCTTAAAATATCTGTAAAACAACAGTACAAATAAAATAATAAAAATTGTCCAAAATTTTATGATTAGTTTCGAGAGATTTTTGCTTTGACTATCACTGGAGACTGTTTGGAGAAGCGATTTTAATGCGATCTTATCAGTGAATGATAAAGAAGCAAATCATATCATTACGATAAAAATAAAATAATATTAAATAAAATCAAAATAAAAATTAAATATTTTAATAATAATAATTTTAAAATAAATATATATTAAAAGGAAAAAAAACTTGTCACTCTTACTGTTTGTTTATAAATAAAATTTAACAAAATTAAGAAGGTCATTTTCATGAAGAATTCATTGACGTCAACGTTCACGTGTGACGTGAGGCCACGCAAACGAATTTCAAGTCACAGTAGGAATAGCGGAAAAACGATGGTTTTGGCAGGAAAATTAAAGCTTTATAGCTGCTAAGTTTGAAATATTTTGGTGGGAATTTCAAATATTTTCGACACTATTTTAATAATTTTTTATCGAAATCATTTTAATTTGGGTTTTATTAGTTCTTAATAGGTAAGTTCGGTTAGAATGGCTTGGTGGGGCTATTATTCCAACTTCGTTGCGTCTAAAATGGAGTTCTACTTTCGGGATGGGTGTCTTTCGAAAATACGGGGGTGCCGGTAAGTCCCTGCAGTCTCATCGCCAGGTGACTCGCTGGCAAACCCAACCAGGAGTGGTGCCAGCTTCCAGACGAAATCTCTAGTAATTAATTTAGCAAAGAGTCGCTATTCAGAAGCCAAAAATTTGGTGTTAGAATGGGAAGACTGAAAAGTTCAAACAATACGCCTTGGACGTGGAAGAAGTAGAGTTGGCTTCAAGGAATTCCAAATTTGATGTCGGAATTGCTTAGCTATTTGCTATTTAGTGGCGAAGAAGCCAGGCTTTTTTAAGTGGGGAAAGATGTAATGATTTCATTAGAATTTGTGCAACTAAATCTTTTATCAGATAAATTTTTAGGAAGAAAAAATTATGGAATGTAATAAAGAAATCGAAGTACTTCAGTCAACGATTAATTCGTTAGGTTATCTTGAAGATGGAAAATATTACGCGGAACCCGATTGCTTTGGCATGTTTCTTCAGTTTTTTATCAGTTTTATTAGTTTTTAGTCGCTTAGATAAAATATTCCAAGTGTGGTGCGCGTTTGCTTATGCGCCACTTAAGGCGCGTAATGCTGGTGCATTGGTGCTCACTCACGTGAACTTCCATCGCCAGGTGACTCCCTGTCGAGACTTCAGTCCGACAAGCCAGCGGCGTGAGTCTGACCAGAAATAGTGAGGGCTGTTCGAAAAATTAAGACTGCGTTTTTGGAGAAAAGATTTGATTTTAACACCCTTCCTTTCCAGTTTTTATTGTTTTTTTTTCAACTGTTAAATATTCATATTTCAATATTTTTTAATTAGGTTAGATTTTACTCTTTACTCTAAATAATAAAACATTAATCTAAACCAGTGTATTTACGGAATATTTCGAATAATCTACGGTAAACTCTACCGAGCAGCTGATAAGCATCTTATCTTATTTTGAATAATTGCAGAAAGTATTCGTGATATAATTCGAATTTTGCGAAATGATCGTGATTGTTGGGCCAGAAAGATTTGTGCCGAACGTAATATTGTTCAGTGTGATCTCATTCCCATAATGAAGTCTGATGGATCATCTGATAAGCTTTTTGATATCGCTTTAAGGTCTTTTTCTTTAATTTTTATTCAGAGCAACTGTAGTATTTTTGATTTCTTTTCTGATTTTAATCGTTCGTAAGACTGATATTGGCCTGTGGCTCAGTATTAAGAAAGCTTGAATTCCGATTCGATCGAGGCACCAAGCTTTGTCGGACGGCAGTATCGCCTAACAGACAAAATAAGGTAGAATGTCTGAGTGGATTATTGTCCAATTCAGAACGCAGATGCTGAGGTTTTACCCCAGGTAGACCTCTCCGAAAATCCGGGAGAGGTAGCAAATCATCTATATTTCTATCGACAAGGATCTCCCTGGTATATTTGTCTTGTCCGACAAGCCAATGAAGCCAGTTTCACCAGCAATAGTGTGAGTGCTTTTGAAAAAAATATGATGTTGCTGTTAACCTAAAAATATGAGCCAGTAGCCACAGATATCGGATTTGCTTCCAAGTGTTTGTAATTATTTTTAATAACATATTTATATCGTATTTTTATGAGTTTTTAGGTTAACAGTGAATCTATGTCAACCAATATTTGTATTATTTGCCGGCAGTTTATTTGATAATCCACATTCTTGGGTTATTTCTAAGGAGGTATGTGATATTTTTTCTGTCTTCAATTTGTTATTATTTTCATCCACTGAATTTCTTTTAACTTCTTTAATTTCTTTTTAATTTCTTTTAATTTTTAGCTTTTTTTTCTGAAATATGGAAATATTGTCTTTTATATTGCAAAATAATTTATTGCAACAGAATCTTTTAAAAATTTATCCCCGAAATTTATGTTAACCATTTTTGCTGTTCAGATTGAAGCTAATCTCATAAAATCAAAGCCAGCTTTTGTTGACGTTGCTTTCTTGAAAATCCTGGAAAAAAAGATGAAGGAGTTTTTTAAAATGGTTAGAATTGAATTTAGTTAAATTTCTTTTAAATTTCTTTATTTTATTAGCGAAATTTTCAAAAAATGAAGGCACTAGATGAGGTTTACTTAAATATGAGGTTTGTGGAATTTTAATGGTAACAAAACTTTTAGGAATGGACTGCTCGAGATGAAGAATCGCGATTGGTTGTTGAAAGGATTCTTGTTCTTTTGCGATATGTTCTAATGATTGGTGAGAACGAATTCGGCCTTCAAGTGCGTTGAACAGAATTAATTGCTTTCAAAGTTTGGTTTTTAAAATAGAGAAAGTTTGTCTAAATAATATAAAAATGATTTCAGAATACACATAATGACGCGAAGCTCCATGACCAATTATTATTAGCAATAGCAGAAAGTAAACTCGATGATCTATTTATTGATTTGGCCTCAATTTCTGAAGAAAGGGATTTCCATCTTTTATTAATGGAAATCGTTGCGTTGATGATTAAGCATCATGTAATAATAAAAAAGTTTAAGTTATCCTAAAACTCGGTTAAAAGGATCAAGTTTTTAAAATAATGTTTTTGATTGATATGTTCATTAGTAATGAATTATTCAGGAACCACGAAACATCATTAACTCTCAAAGAAATTCAAACTGTAGAGAAACAAATAAAAATCAAGACACATTAAACACAAAATCAAATGTCGAAAAACAACCAGAAAATCGTAAATATTTAAGCCCAAGCCATAGCGGTTTTGCTGGTTCATTTGTAATTAAAGGCCTGAAAGCTTTGAACAAAGAAAAAGATATCGTTGTTCACAGGTTATTTCGTTTTTTCTGTATTAATTCTTTTTGCTTCGTTTTTTTTCGTTTAGTTTTGGTAAAATTTAGTTGAATCAAGATTTTATGCATCAAGTAAATAATTTTATTGGGAAATGAATTCATATAGCTGTTACTCAATTATGAAACTGTGAAGAAAATGAAATAAATTACTTAAATTGTAGGCTAAATTTGAAACTTTGTTAATTTAAATATTAATTTATAAATATTATAAATACATTAATTTCAATATGTTAGAAAATTATTATATCAGAATTTTATTTAGAATTTTGCCAAGTGTTAATAGACTTGACCATTTAAATCATCGAAAAATTCAAAAAAGAATACCGAAAAACCGACGACCATTCGAATTGAATGAAGAGCAGTATCATTCCACTTTAAAAGTGCGAATATTTTTGAAAAATTTTTGTGAAAATTTTCTCAAGCGATCGTATAATCGATTAATGAATTCTTGTCTCGATTCTGTAAGTTTATTTTAATTATTCGCTATCTTAATTCATTTGCTTTTCTTCTAACTATAGCTTTTACAAGTTTCTTTGAGTTTCTATAACTTTTTAAGTATTTTAATGGGAACATTCAGGCTGAGCCACATATTACTTCAACTGAATTGAATTCGTCTTTTTCATTTGCGAATAAACCTTTTCTTAAAATTAAATTTTGATTGATCCATTCTTTTCCCAGCTGTATCTTTTTAAAAAAGGTCTTACCCTTGTAATATGCGGAATTACCTGAATCCGAATGAGCTGAATTAAAAGAAAAATTTCTTGAAATCTTTTGCTAAATATAATCTTATTGTTTTGCATTAGTTTTTCTACCTTAAATTACATATTTTAGGCTTTCGCTTTTCGCAGGAATTTTGGTCAAAGATATACTGATATTCATTATTATATACTGATGAGTTATATCATGGAATTCCGTCGTTTGTTAAATTTGCCGTCTAGCCTTGTGGGAGATTTAATTTTAATTTTATTAATTTTATGAAAATTTCAAAACTATTAGCACAATAGTATAGTCATATATATATTTCTAGAATTAGTAGAGAATTATTAGTAGAATTACGAGTTTTTTTTTTCTTTAGGTTAAATCAACCAATGGAAGAGAAGGGTTCCACCGCGTGCAAGTTAAAATCGATAATTATTTGGAACAAACTATCACGGATCGAAAAGAAGCCAGAGTTCATGGTTTACGCGCGTCGTTCGCTATAAAAGCATATAAAGAACTATTATGCACGTAAATTTAAACTAATTTCTTTTTCATATTGGTAGGAAAGGAGCTGAGAAAAAAAGTTATTTATATGTACATTATAGGCTATCATCAATGATGGAAGAAAAAGATGATTTTGCTAAGTTGGAGGCTGAAGAAACTTGTAAATACATATTACAAATGGAAGAACACAGGGATCTTGCATATTCAGTGATTCGGCGTTATATGGTTAGTTTAAATAAATTTTATATAAATGCAGTACGTTTTTATTCTCAACTATCCAGAGCGAACATGCCATATGCTTCTTAAGGATTAAAAAACAAAATAATAAAATATAAATTTGTTGGCAAAATAGTATTAGGAATCACAAAAGTGTTAAAAATTAAAATTTAATATAAAAATTTAATTTAACATTGTTTTAAATCTATGCTGCTTTAAACATGTTTTTCAGTAATTTTACTTTTCTTTTAAAATTAGATAGGAATGGAGAAAGTACCACATCAGTAGATAACTTGTTTCATTTATAGGATTATTTTAGGAATAAGCAAGTTATTTGGATCAGTTTTATTCCTGTTAACAATACCAATTTCATTTCATTAATTCTTAAAATTACATTAAAATTTTAGACCAAAGTTTTATTGCTCATTCATAAAATTTTTAATGCGAAATAGAACTTTTTGAGTAGGAACCATATTGTTTAATTCTTATTCTTAAAAAGCCTAAATTATATTGACTATGCTAAGGTTTGACAATCTGCTATGTTAATAGAGCGTATATTGGGGAAAAATTCATTTCTCTTTCCAGTGCCCTTTAAACCTCTCCTACAGTTTCTAATATAAAGAACCTCATATACCATAAAATTGTCATATATCATAAATTTATACACCATAAATTTTATCTTAGCCCATTGATGATATCATAAAATTATTTAAGATCTAGCTTAACCTTTCGATTCTTCTAAGTCCCATCATATTCCAAAAAACATCCTTGGAATTTATTATAGCTCCCTAATACTGCGTTACAAAACTTTTTTTACGAAAAATGTTTATACTAATATCTACTAACACCGCAAATACCATTTATCATTTTTATAATCTATTATTTCATTAATTCTTAAAATTACATTAAAATTTTAGACCAAAGTTTTATTGCTCATTCATAAAATTTTTCATGCGAAATAGAACTTCTATTATTATACTCCCCTTGTTGCCAAAACCCTTTTTTTCTTCTAACAGCTCTTACCATTATGATAAAGCTGTCTCTTCTGGCTAAAGGGTAAGATATTTCGAAGATGTTCGGTCCGCTAGTAGTGATAGAAGCCATTCATTTTTTCATCGTCTAAGTCCATAAATCACTGATTCCCTATGCTTCAAAATCTTTTCTGACTGTATCAGTCCAGATTTTGATTGGCCCTCCTCGCTTTTGACGCCAACCATCAAAGGATTCGGCATAGCGAAAAACGCATCAATTTCTGTGGTGAACAACGGAGAACGTGCTCTAACCAGCGAAAGCGACGCTCTGTGATAATATTATTAATAAATGTGGTATTTGAGCGAAGATGGATATAATGCAATTTTATCGGCTTGATGGATCCATAAGATGCATTTTGGACAGGAGAGATCAAAGGTTGATAGCTTAATATCTTCCACTCTCCACATTAGCCATGTTTCGCAGCCATATAGCATGATCAAACGAACTGCAGGTATATGGACGCGGATTAATGGTGATTTCGCGACGGTTCCATAAAGGTTTCGTCAACCGAAAAAATATATATCTAAAAATATATATATAAAAATATATATAGTTATCTTAATCCAGGTTACAGTTTCATCCTTTGCCTGGCCGTTTGGGAATAGAGTGGACCTAAGGTAATTAAACACTTCCTCAACCGCCAATGAATTGATAAGAATTTTATTAGCATACAAGACGAAAATACCTTCGTTTTACTTACATTGATTTTGAGTCCAATTCTCGATGGAGTTGTTGGCACAAAAGGACGCAACCTTGGTTTTTTTTAGATGTTATTTCATCAATTCATTGAGAGACAGGATGTGGACAGTGATCGCTTGGCTTGCAACGTCCATAAGCATTCTGATGCTTCATACTGATACGGCTAATACCTCGCCGCGCGTGCAGAGGGCTGTTCCCCTTGATAGGTTTCGAGCAATTACCCTGGCTTGAGAGCGTATTTTATTCACCAGCCTTGGGATCGCTTTAAGTCCGGATTGTATACTTATCGCATGTACCACCGGACTTAAAGTATGAGCGTCGAGAGACGCAGACGCCGTATCAGTTGTATCTGATTCTTTCACCATAGAGTCACTTGGGGATAGAGTTACACGTGGGTCCCCAGCAGCCACCCGGATTTTTGACATAATAGCAGGTTTACTCCTGCTAAAAATAAAAAAAATTTGGTAAATTAAATTAAATTTTATATATACATTTTATTTCACTTCTTTATTTTTTAAATTTTAGAAAAAAAGAAAAAGCTCGATTTGAAAAACTTTCAGAGGTTTCGAAAAAAAATTCACAATAATAGCAATTAGAAATAATCGATTGACATGGATCTGAACACACAGATCTGAACAGCAGATGACACGACCACTCATAATCCAATTATCATTAGTTTTCAATTAGTTTTAAGAGAACGTATAGGTGGACCAGCAATAAATGGACTCAGAGATGGAAAAAGGAATGGTCAGCGATGACCGAACAGCTTGGACGTCTTATCGTTGTAGCCGTTAGAGCCAGCCTAATGGTGAGAGCTGTTAGAAGAAGAAGAATAATTCATTAAGAGAATGCTACTATAAATAATATGAGTATCTAATATCAATCAAATCTTTTCAAATAAGATATAAGGATGTTGACATTAGGATCATTTAGAATTTTCATGCCGCCAGTGTGCAATGTGAGAAGAAATAGGCCAAAGTAATCACCTTGGGACTTGATGTGACCTGATGTGACTGGGCCAGCCAGATATTGAATTATTATTATGAACCACCTAACACTGGTCAATTTAATATTCGAGACGATCAATGATAACTTTTAATAAGATGCTGGAAGTAATATCAAGCGCTTTAAGTTAACAATAATTATTTGACCATGGTCAACATATTTAGAGCGATTGAAATGAGCTTTGTAGAGATTAAAGGATATAGTTAATTTTTTTCTTCAAAATCCATACTTAAAAGATATTTTTCAAAGTAGGTATATAATTTCTTAGATAGGTCTAATACACAGTTGAACATATTACTTTTTAGTGACATTGATTAAATAAATTATATAAGCTAATAAGTATGCAACATTGTGGATGATAACTCTAAAACGTCCTTATAAATTATAAATAGCATTAGAAAATCTGCATAACATTTTTATACAATATTATCAGGTCTAGTACATATGGAGGTAAAAGAATTTCTTTCTGGTTCATTGATATATGGATCTGGAATTCAATTAATTTTCTGTTTCTTTTAGCATGGAATATTTTCAAAGACATTGCTTCGAAATGTTGTTCTTGCCAACCATATTTTTTTAAAATTGGTTGAAAAATGTGTAAAATTGGGGATATTGTCAAAAGTTATTAAGCGTCAGAAAGTTCGCAAACAAAGGCGTAAAAAGAAGCGAGGCGAGATTTTATTAATTTTATTTTATTAAATTAGATTTTATTAAAATTAGGCTGCTGTATTTTTTTGTTCTACATACAAACTTATAAGTGTTAATTGTGTATCCCATTTTCATGGGCGGTGTTAAGTCAGTCGATAAGATGTAAAAGCTGGGGTTTCACGCTTGGTATTGAAGTAACAGGCATTAATAGATTAGTTCAAGCCTTCATTATAAATTTTCCGTATAATAATTTGTTTCATTTAATTTTTTTATTCTTTCATAAGTTTATTTATAATTTTTTCAGTTTTTCTGCTAATCATTACTTTTTTTTCATTAAGTGTATGCTTATTTCTATTTTTTAAAATTATTAAAACAGCATTGCTTATTCAATTTTAGCTTCTTTAATTTTTTAAATTTTATTTTAGAAAAACTGGATCTTGATGTTTTGTGGGATGATATCTCAGATGAGCTATCAGAAATCGTAAATGGTTATGCAGAAGCCACAGATGATATTAGTGCAATCGATGTTCTCCTGCAAGTGGATGATGATGTTCACCAACAGTTTGCTATGCTATTGGTACAGCGTGCTTTACGTGAACGTCGAGTGGCTGATTCAGTTGGCATCTATCGTGCTGCTCGTTTATTATGGCCAAATGACAATCTTTTTGGCTTCGATGGTATGGCTCCGGAATCTGAGTTCATCGAGTTGTATGCTATATTTTTTGCCGATTTAACAGAGGTCAATTATCATATTATTATTATTATTTTCAGTGAAAATAAATATTTGTCTTATGCTTATGCTATTAGAAATATATTAAAGAAATTATTGTTTTAGATTGAGATGGAATGGAAAAAATGTAACGAAAAGATATATGGGTCCTTTTTCGCTTCCACAAACTTGTCAGACGAAAATTTTATTGAAGGTGGTAGGACTTCAGAATCTGAAGAAGGTGAAGAAGTGTACATTAATAAGGAGGTGGATTTTGATTTTGAACAATATCTGGTCAAATTTGGTCGATCTGACGTAATCAAATGGTAATTTTATAAAAAAAGTTTTTTCTTAGGCTAATTTAAAAAAGTCCAGGCATTCATTTATTCAGGAATTTTATCCAGAAATTTTAGGTATATTTATCTTCTTTCCGATTTTGAAACCAATTCATTCGAACTAAATAAAGCAATTCTGAAATTGTTACATCGCATCGCGTTTGATTTGCGCACAATTTCTAAACTTTATCAGGTTCTTGCATTTATATTTTTTTCAATTGTTATATTGCATTAGTGTACTTAAAAAAATAATTTTTAATAATTTTTTTAAAATTGTTTTGCTTCCAGTTTATTTCTTCCTTATATCTCTTATATCTCATGAAGCCGTGCAGATTAGGACTAATATATTATTGTATCCTTTATTTGCCTTCCGTAATTTGTGCATAAAGTAGTTTTTATGGTCTTTTTTTCAAATGCTTACGTTTCTATATCACATTTTTTTAGATTTCGTTATTCTACATATTTATGCGTCTTAAAGATCATCTTAAAGGTCTTTCTAAGGCTGAAATTCGAAATAGCCAATTTTTTGAATTGTATGAATTTGGTTATCATGTGCTCAAAAAATTTTTCATCAATTTTGAAGAGCTTGGTCCGAAATTGGTCGTAGAACTTCTTTTTTGGAAAGGTGCGAAGGAATGTTATGATATTGAGTTTGGCTACGGTTCTTACGAGTTTGTTTCTTCATTTATTTATTATTTTGCGTGTTGAATTTGAATATGTTTCATCGGTTTTGGCTGTTTCAAAGCCAGAGAGACGACAGAAATATCAAAAAATAAAATATTATAAGAAATTAAAAGCTTACTCAACAAAAATAGCAAAAAGAACTTAAAAATAAATACTTTTCTGATCCGCATTTTCCCAACTTATTTCAGTTCGATACAAGGAATCAATAATGCTGCAATTCCTGAAGAACTGGAAGATGAAGTTAAAGCTTTATACGACGAATTCCTATCTCTTGGTGATATGCCTCAAGGTAATAGCAAAGAAGTTTTCATTTAATAAAATTTCCATTATTTTTCGAATTTTTGTATTCATTGTTCATAATAATTTTCCTTTAGAGGGAACAGATATTATTGATTATATCATCTCAAAATTATCCAAAGAACGATCTCGTAAACAAGTTCTTCGTGAATTAAAGTCTCTTGGACTAAATACATTCGGTTTAAAAGCCAAGAAAAAGTCTGTTTTTTTTTTATTTATATTCTTGGCCATTGTATTTTTTCTTAACCATTATTTTGAACCATTTATTATATTTAGCGTTGCTTCTCGAAAATCAGCCACTTTCAATTCTAAAATTTTTGATTTGATGCATAAGCTGGCTGAAGAATACGCATTCATGAATTCAGATGATTTTCCAGGTGTTGCCATTTTTGTGATTCTGTTTTCCAAATTTTTTTAAAATATTTCTGTGAGAAATTGTAAGTCAAGAAAAAAGATTTTGATAAGACTGAGAAAGAGAATGAGAATGTAATTCTTGGGATTTTTCAGGAGATTTGGTTGATTTTATTTGCGAAAATTTGCCGCAGAAACGTAGTCGTGCTCTTGTACTAAAAGAATTAGAAAGTAATGGTCTTCGAAATTATTCGCATACCTGTAGGTACTGTATTCATCAATCCTTTTGAAATTTTCATTTTTGCTGTGATAGCATTGATGTAGTCGATAGCACAAATTTCGAAATTATTTCATCATTAATTTTTTCATCATTTATTATTATTAATTTATTATTATATCATTTATTATTTATTAAGCGTTATACAGGTCAAAAATGCAAGATGAAATAATATCATCCTTTGATAAGCAGCATGAGCATTTAAAAGATGTGGACCGACCGGAATATTTGGTAAAATTTTTATTGTAGTTCCTTGTTTTTTACTTATATCGATTATGAAATCAAAGTTGCATTTAATTTCTTGTTACTTAATAAATTAGCTGGAATATTTTTGTTAAAAAAAATTTAAAAAATTTTTCTACTCTGTATGTTTACAAATTTTGTTAAAAGCTATATTTAACATGGTTTTAATGATACGTTTGCCGTAGATAACCGAATTTGAAGAAAACTATGCAAACGTCGATTTTGATCGGAAATTTAATAATCATGAATATCAGCAGGTATATTTATAATAATATAGAATTTGGAATGACTTTTCACTTTGCAACTTTTCACATTTTAAGATTTTTAGCGTTAAAAGCTGGGTAAATATCGTGCAGAAGTTATTTAATTTTTTCTATTATTATTGAAAAAAATTAACAGGGTGGCTTAATATTATTAGTTATATTATTACATGCCGTTAAAGCTTGGATTTTTGGATTGCCTAACTGATGAGAGCAAAAATAAATTGCTTCGCCGTACTTTTAAATAGAAATTTTATCCACAACCTCAAACTTGGGTAAATAAATTCCCTTACAATAGGAAAAGTGGAAAGGAACTGGGAATCAAAAAATAAAATATTATAAGAAATTAAAAGCTTACTCAACAAAAATAGCAAAAAGAACTTAGAAATAAATCAAATCAAATCAAATTTAGCAAAAATTAAATAAACACAATAGAACAGAATAATGAATTTAAATGCCCGCTGGAAATTTTTTGACTTCAACCACAAACTAAATCATTTAGCAGGCGCTCACAAATAAATACACCAGACAAATAAATTGAAAGTTAAGGTCAATTTGTTTTCGGAAATTAGGGGAACAGTAAAGGAACATGATTTATGAAATAAAAATCAATTAAAATAATAGAAAACTTTTTTGACGAGTCGAGGTCACAAATTTATAATAGTATATTTGGAATAAACATCACATTTCGCGATAATAATAATATTATTATTAATTATTATTATATTATTATTTCATATTATAATATTATTATTATAGGTGAAACAAAGGAAATATTCCTCAAGCTCGGAAAGCGATGCAAAATGGATACCAAAGCGAAGAATGCGCATTGTTGCTAGCGACGACGAGGACAATGATTTTATTGCCAGTTATTCAAATTCATGAAAATACTTTTTAAAAATTTTTCACTTAAAGTATAAAATTTTTAAATTTCTTGTTTTTTGTGAGTAAGGATAGGTGAATGATTGAATAAAAGTTTCAACCATAGGATTAGGTGAGATGATTTAGAACAAGATAATAGTGCCTGGTGCAATAATATTTTGGTATATGAGTCGATAGAAGTTTTTGTTAAGAAAATATTAAGCGCAGTAATTATGGTCTTCTTGACTTATGTTTACCATGTTCAATTAAATAAAAAGGATTTTCACTCATAAGAATTGATGAGTCAAGTTAAATTTTTTAATTATGCAGATTACTACTTCCATAATGCAAAAAATTTTGGGAAGGCAAAATTAATATCTAATAATTTTTTACGATTCTCTAAGTTTTGCGATTAATGCGAACTTAAAGATTTTCCTAATAAAAATGAAAATATCCATTAAAACTAATTGGCCCGAAATAATTGTTAATAGTTTTGCATTCACCATATTATACAACTACATATTGAATTAGCTAATTTTAAATGCGGTAAACGAGGTTCTCGTTCTCGAACATAGATTTTAACGTAAGTGTTTTCCTCTCGAGAATTGTGTCTTATTTTTTATTTTCGATAAAAATTGTATAGAATGAAATTATTTATTTACAATACTTAAAGTATAAATAAATTCAATTTGTTTTAAGTTTGTCGTTTTTAAGCAAATTTTTTGATTAGTTCGATACAGAAATGTATGTAAAAGATTCACATAAAAGATTTTTGCCATAAATTATTTAAATATGTTTTATTTTATTAGAAAAGTAGATATGACGTACGTTTTTCTGAATTTTTCGTCATTCTTCATTTATTATTGGATTATTATTTTACCGCTTTTGTTACGTTAATAGTCCATACCGGAATAGATTTAAAATTTTTTCGAACTTGTCTCGAATAGTTAAATAAATGTTTCATTTTCTATTTTCACGCTCAAGGAGAACTAATTCTAATCCAGAGAAAAGAGCAAAACGGAAATTCAAACTGCCAACATAAATCAAATAAATCGCAATGAGCACTGGAAAAGCCAGAGAGACGACAGAAATATTTGTTTTAATTTTGAGAATATCTCAAAATCGCTGTAACTTGGTTATGGTACCAATAGTTCGCATGTTCTTCCAGTCGTTGAATCAGATAGAAAAATATGACAAGAATACGAGGAAGTCAGAAATGATTAATAATAATGTTGATTTAATAATAATAATATAATAATAATAATAATAATAAATTATAATAATAATAAATTATAATAATAATAATAAATTATAATAATAATAATAAATTATAATAATAATTATTATAATAATAATAATAAATTATAATAATAATAATAAATAATAATAACAATAATAATAACAATATTAATAATAATGGCAATAATAATTAATAATAATGATTGATAATGATAATGATAATCAGTAACAATGATTAACAATTATATTAATTGTTGACGATGGTATCAGACCGCGCCGCTTGGAAGCGTCTTATCCTTGTAGCCAGCGGAGCCAGCCTAGCCAGTAATGGTGAGAGCTATTAGAAGAAGAAAATGAAGATTATATTAATTAATAATGATAGTTAACAGTTAATAATAATAGTAATGATTACAGCAATCAACAATTAATGGCAGTAGTAATAATAAAGAACATAATAATTAAAAATAACAATAAAAAAATAGAAAAATAGAATTTTTAGATATTATTTTAACGTACCAATCATCTAAAGGTTATTAAAGGTTATTAAATTTAAAGGTTATTAAATTTTCAAAATTTTCCAGATATCCGAATATTCAAAATCTTTTTTAAATATTGCAAGCTTTTTGCAAATTTTTTCTTCAAAAGTTGCCATATTCACTTAGAATCACCTCATTCTTTTCCAGTCATTTATCTAAAATGCTTATGTTCACTTTGATAATGAAAGAAAAAATCTGAATGTGGCTCCACAATATCTTACTGAGCCTATACTCTACTTGAGCCTATATGTACTCTTTTTTCTTCCTGCTAGGCTTCTTCCTACTAAGACAGCGTATTTAATATAATCATTTTTTTGAATTGATGTTTGGAGATAAGATACACCACGAAGCCATCAGTTTGATTTTGATTAACACCGAAATCGGCACATGTTTGAGTCTTAACGGAATTTGCTTCTGGTAATCTAGCATTCTTATTCCTTTTTCCCACTTTTTTCTCCACTGTTACTTTTTTCGAATTTTTTTGGTTTTTAAATATTTCTCAATATCTCCTTAGGAAAAGATAGTACTTATGATAATTGATAACTATTTTTTCTATGAAGAAATATTATTCCATTATTTCTTCAATAGGTATTTAAAGATATTTTCAATACTTTTTAGCAGATACTTTTTAGCAGAATTAATGCATCCAAATCCAACTCGGTCCCTTTCCTTTTCCTTTTCTTTTCCTATGTTCTTTTTTTCCTAAAGTCATAATAAAAATTCTGCAGTCTGAATCATATCATTGCCTTAAACAATTCCCAAAAAACTACGTAAGCTTTTTTGCTTCCATAAATATTTTAGCGAAAGGTAAAGAAAAAGTTGACTGCCAAATATTTGATACCGTACTTCATCATAATATCATCGTTAGGCGGAGACTGGAATCCTCCGTCAATCTTATTGGTTATGCTTAGCCGAATGTAGTTGTTGTAGCAATAGACTTTGTTTTATCATTTATAATTTTTAAAAAATTAATATTATGCAAAATTACGCAAGTTTATTCCTAGCATGAGTAAAATCACAACATTCCACTCCGAACTGAAAGCGACAACACTTTTCGTTTGAAAAAAATGAATATTTTAGGAAGTAAAGCCCACTAAACTGATTAAATTTTAGTTCCTAAATTTTTTTACTTTTTTTTCTTTTTTTTGGTTATTGTAAAAAGATTATTTGATGTAATGAGAAATTCGCAAAAGAGAAATATAATTCAAAATGATGAGGCTGTGAATCAATAAAGGAATTTAAAGAATAGTTGAATTTACAATTTACAGTTCTTAAAAAAATTTAAAATGCTATAAATTACAAAAATGGATTCATTAAGGCTATCGATTTGAGTCGTGCGCTGACAAATAAATCGTGGAATTTTCCGAAAGACTACTAAGTAAGGATTACAGAATTGAGAAAAGATATTGTTTCACGAAAAAAATAAATTCAAGTAAACTTTATAAGCTTTTTTTCCAAATATTTCCTTCTGCGGTGCAATTTTGCAGGTAGAATTTCGAAGGAGCCATAAGATGCTCTCAGGAACTTATCAATTAAAGCACCATAATATCTATAAGAAACTTTCTAAGAGACAAATTATATGAGGAAATTTTTGCAATATTTCCAATGAGTTATGGCAGTAAAAAAAAGCAAGTGATTAGCGCTAACCATTTTCGATTAGGTGAATTAGGTGAACCCCGATATTCTGTTAGAACAACCAAAAAAGAACCGTTAACGATAGAAATACAGGCCGATCATTAGCAACTAAGATGGAGGGAGAGATTCATTCTAAATTGTCACAACTAGTGAAAGAGAAAAACAACTGCGGAATAGATGTTCTGTGGTTTTGTGGTTCTATCCGAGCTTCGTCAGCACCTTCGGTAACCCTGAAAACATTCTATTGCATGTGAAAATGCACATTTATTTTCCCGATTCATTTGAGAATTTTTTGCTTAAATTAATTTATGTAAAAATTCATCTAAAATAATTAAGTTTCGCTTTATCTAAACGAAAATGTGAATCCATTTTTTGTAGAACATTGCAATATTTAATTGGTTTTAAACTTATAAAAAGTGGTTGCTTTTTTATTTTTAGAAATTTTTAGAAATTATTTTTAGAAATTTTTAGAAATTTATTTGTTTTTAGGAATTTTAGAAATAAGAAATTATTTTTAGAAAATATTTTTATTTTTAGAAATCTTTTTGCAAATTTTAGATCAATGCAAATGTAGAAAATAGTTAAAATATTCTGCGCATAGAAATCGAAAATGGTTCGTTTAATTTAGAATGGCAACTTCGTTTTGCGTGTTTTTAAGTTTCTGCCTCCCTTAAATCAATTTCAGTAGTTCCACTCGTGCCGAAGAATCCGTTCCGTTTGATTCCACGCAGATGGAACCTCCATTCCGTTCCATTTTCATCGTTCTTTTCCTCTTTTACCTCCTCCGCTGTAATTTTTATAAAATTTAGGAATCCTTAGCATTCCTCACTTCCCTGTTTCCTCCTCAACTTTACTTCTACTTCTCTCCACATTTTTATTTCTTAAAGAATATTCATAGATAAAATATTACCGTACGGCCCTATTTGTCAGCTGCGGATCGCATTTTTGATTTTTCTCCATTGCAAATTATCAATTTTGATTTAGTAGAGAAGAAGTGATTGTACTGTGTTGATGGTTGATGCGCATTGAACTGGTAATGTGAGAATTCAACAAAATTAAAAGTTCTATTGCTATAGGCATTTCAGAATAACTTTTTCCGCATTTTCTAAATTTTGGCAGTTTCGACACATTTAATTTTTAGCTGCAATATTTAAAATCGGTAAATCGTTATGATTTCCTTGGCAAATTACATGTTTTTATTGTCGATGTGGATGGATAGGCGATTATTTCCGTCGGCTTCATTATCAGTTGTTAACAGTCGTTTATCAGTCTTATTTTTATTGGGTTTTATTGCATTTGTTCCCTTCTCTCCTTTGAATTATTTATTTTTTGTTCTTTGTTTTTTATTCATTTTATTTTATTATATATTATATTATATTTTTATTATATTTAATTATATATTTGCCCTTTTTTGAATTTGTTTTATACTTTTTTATTTTGGTTTTTCCTACTTTTTTATTTCTCTTATCAGTTTTATCGTCTTATCGTGTTTGCTTTTTTTTTCGTGTTTCAGTTTTTTTAACTGTTTATTCTTAATTTGTTTTTCCATTAGCGGCTTTAAGCTTATTTCGGCGATTTATCGGACCTTAGAGATTTTTTTCTCAGCAAAATGGTTCATTTAGCGATAGGTTCACTCGTGTGGGAATTGGAACTCCAGTATTAGCTCTTCGGAATGAAAGCAATAGCCCATTCAACCATCCTATGCCAGTTTATTTTTGGCGAACCACGGAACTGAATTATTCTCGATATAATCGTTTCTTAGCAGTAATACAGCAGTACCATCGTTGCTGTTCCTTGTTTACAATGTGTTATTTATTGAAATATGAAACAAATATTTTTGAAAATTCTATACTGAAATCATTTTTTCAAATCATTTTATATTCAAGAAATTTTGCTTATAATAAAAATTGTAAAGTGTAAACATGGAAGATGGCATTGCGCTTTCGATCTTTTCTTACAATTCTTACATAAGTTTAGGTCTCACCTTATGCAATAATTTGGTCATCTTGCTTGTTCGTCAGATTGCTTGACTTGAGTGATGACTTGAATGCTTGAGTGACTGATTTTTCATGCTTATAGTGTTTAAAGTTTATATCCAAAAAATACCAAAAAATCGGATGTATCAGATGATAATTTCAACCAAAATAAGCAGATGTTGAAATTTTTTTTTACAGATGGATGTCGTTAAACGATAACGTAGAAAAATTTTTTTCAAATGAAATTTATATTTTCAGTGAAGAAATGATTGAGTAAATGAAGGAAAGGAATTTGTATGGTTAGCAATGTCATCTCCAATCGATGAACAAGAGCGACATTTTATTGGAAATCTATTAGAGGATGATGTACAGCAAACGAATAAAATTGGTTCGTTCCTTCTTTGATTTTCCAAAAAGATTTTATTTATTTCGTTGATGATTCGAATGAATGAAAATGATAATTTTTGAAATTTTTTGTTTTTCCAAGTATTTTTTATAAATTGATAATTTTTATAAATTTTTTCTTAAATTTTTTTAGAGCGATTCACTTCATTTTTTTGATTATATATGTCTTACTATATACTATATATTTCTTGCACATTTTTTATTCAGAAAAACCACAAGAAAAAACGCCGAATCTAGCAGTTGGTCACATTCTGCCGATTAATGAATCGTTTGGACCATCTTTGAATCGCTTTTGGCCTGAACCGCCACCACCTTATAGTCCATCAGCCAATAGCTCGTTTCACTGGAATTCATTTGGTCATCATTCAGTGAGCCCTTTTGCATTAACTCAAAATCCTTTTGGACATTCGCCAACAGCTACAACTGTTACTCGTACAGATTTCTATCATGCACCATTTGCTTCGGTTATTTTTTCCCTTTTAATTGTTATTTAGAAAAAGTTCTTTCTATTTAACAGAGCATAATTTGGACAATTTATTTATAATTTCGACATCTCGTGTTGTACGATATTGAATTGTTTTTTAGCCAGGACGTTGGAGTTCAGTAAACTCACCATACGATCCTTATATATCGATTGGATCTGGAATATCTTATCAAACAAATGGAGGTGGAATATCTGTAAATTTTTAATTTCTTTATAATTTTGGAAAGAATTTTGAAAGAAGAATTTTGTCATCGCTGTTTGAAAATATTTAAGTTTTCAAGGTACTAAAACCAATGATTTCTTCACCGGAAGTGATTACTGCTATGGAACATCATTATCATAATATATACCATCATCAGAACGTTGTTCAAAGCAATCTTCATTATGCTTCACGACAGCATGAAATTAATTCACCTATTGCACCGTTGGATTATGTTTCATTTGGCGAAAACAGTTCATTTATGAAAGAGTATCATAATAGTGAAAGAGCATCATCCAGCATTCTGGCTGAGAAGAATATGGATCATTATTTGTGCGTATAAAAAATAAATGTTATTTTTTACTAGATTCGGGTAAACGAAAGTAAATGTGATTGAATAAATGAAATTTAATATTAAGTTTAAGGTCAAGGGGAGCGACATTTTCATTATCTGTTCCATCAATGCAAGAAGAAAATGCTGCCATTGCCTTTGGCATAAAAGGTGCTCTACCAGCTCTACCAGTAGGAAAAAGTTACCGTGATGCGGCCTCAAGGAATGGTCGAATTTTGTCTGTCCCAACCTCTTCACCTACTCCAACTCCAGCAGTTATTCGTCATACTTTCTCTGCTTCTTCGGGTATAAATAACAAACTAAAGAGGAATTAAGTCTTGATTTTTTACGATTTATCACTTTTATGATTTAGATGGTAGTATTGCTACGCAAAGCAACAATCTCAAAAGTAATACGTCGATGCGTTCTTTAAATGTGCGTCATTCGAGCGCCGAACTGATGGTTGATTTATCAGCTGGCGTGAAAAAGGATTCTCAAGGTCAGTTTTAATATATCAGAAAACATTTTTTCGAAATTCGTTCAAAGCATTGATTTTCAATAAATATTTTATTCCAGCTAACAGAAGTAAGACAGCTGATTATGAGTTTCAAAAGATAATTCATAAGAAGAATAAAGGAATCAAAGGAAAAAATGAGCATTTCGTTGCTGATGAGAATGGTTCGATTTTTATGAAATAAAAAGTTTCTTTATAGTTTGTTTTTCATGATAAAAGATAGAAGATAAATAAATTCGGCCAAATGCTGAGGATTGGATTATTGTTCTATGTAGCAAAAGTAGCTAGAGGAGCTAAGAGTGAAATCGGTGTTATATGAAAGCGATAAATACCATAAATACATTTTTAATAAAACAAAAATTTTGATATCAATATTTTTTTTATTATATAAATATGTCAACTGTTTCGTAGGCATTACTGAAAATCAAACAGTAGACTCATCTAGTCGGTTTAATATTTTGCAATCACTTGGTGGGCAGTTTGGAACTGTTTTATCCGATAGCAAGCGATCGTCAATAAATCGTTCCAAATCTTCAAATTTTAATCAAATCGATTCCAGAAAATCTAAGGAACAAATAACAACTTCATTCCAAGGTTTTTTTGCTTTTTAAAAAATCTTAATTGGTTCATCTATATGTTCTCTGTTCTTCCTTTTCCTGACCGTACCAGCCCAGGTCTTGATTGGCCCACCCCACTTTTGACGCCACCCATCACAGAGTTTAGCAAATAACAGGCTTTAGATTATTCTTTATTTTACTAATTTATATTTTTAATTTTACAGAAAAATTGGAGCGGCAGCTGAAAACTCACGATGAAGAAAATAAAAATTGTTTTGGTCCAAAAAAATCGGAGATTGAAAAAGTGGCTCATCGTACATGTTAGCGGTTCAATTCATATATTTTTTAAGCTCGCTTTCGTTTCTTTTCTTGTTTTAAAATTGATAATTGGATAGCTCTTTTTGTGTTTAATTGAATGTTTCGACTTATTAAAAATGGTGCTTAAAATTATATATATATATATAATTCAGTTCAATCTATTTAGCAGTGAAGAAGAATGTCAATGCAAAACGAGATCAGGCTAATTCAAATATAAGTGAAATGGCTCGTTTTCGTAAGCGTGGCACAACGAAAAAACATGTCAATTCAATTTTCATATACTTAAGTTAGTTTTTGGTATTATTTTTAAATTTTAATTCAATATTCAATTATTTAATTCAATAAATTATTTATCTAATCAAAGTGTTTTAGTTTTCCTTTATGCTTTTTAAAAAATAAATGAATTAAACCGCTGTCCATTGCAAATTTTCACTATGTTATTCCAAGTTTTTTATGCTGCCATTGCAAAGGGGTAGGATGGCTCATTGGGTTGTTGCTCAATTCGGGGCGCCGATACTAAGGTTTTATTCCCCACGGGAGTAAACCTGTCACAAAATCCAGGTGATGCTGGCGACTCACCTGCACTTCTATCGCCAAGAGACTTCCTGGCATATTTGTCCAATGCGACAATGCCAGCGGAGCGAGTTTAACCAGTAATAGTGAGTTTAAATTGGCAAGGTTATAAATAGGTATGTAAATGATTGCTATCCATAAAAATATTAATTTGTAATTTATTATTTATTTATTTGTAATTTAATAATTTATTCAGGTACATTATCATCTGCTTTGTTGTACCATTTGGGACGCATTGCTCAATGGATTTTGGCTTTAGTTATTGACATAATTTTACTATTGAATGAAATTTTTGCTTATTTGTGCGTTCTTAAATTTTTTTCTTAAATTTTTATCAAATTTTTTTAAGAAAAGCTTGTTTACAATCAAAAGTGAAAAATCCTTTTACTTGATTATGCTGCTTTATTAAAGGATCATCTGAAAATGTGCAGTTTGCTGAAGGAAAATTATTTTCAGGATTATGGCTATTTATGCTAATATTATGGTTAGAGTGCGGTGTTTTTGGTTAAAACTGAACGCTTATTTTAGGTAATTGCTTTATCTTTCTGGCTTATCTTTTATTTTATTTCATATTATTTATAATTCTCTTAATATTGAAAAAGATGATTTTTATGAAATGATTTTTTTCCAAAAATTCATTTAAATTATCAATTCTTCCAGGAAATTTTGGGAAAATCTTTCCTCCTTTAATTCCACAAAATTTTGGATTACATCTCGACAAGAACTGAACGAATGGGGATTAAGTGAAAATATTCACTTACCGCTTTCTGGCAACTTTTTCGTTATTTTATTTCTTTGAAATTTTCAACATAATTTTTGAAGATTTTGATTGGAATTTGACTTTAGGAGAAGAAATATTGAATCGGCTTTCACAATGTAGAGGTCAAGATGCCTATATTGTTCTAGGATTAAGCTCACATTGTTCAGATGAGGATATAAAACGATATTTCAAGAGACAAGTTGTTTTGTTGCATTCTAATGAGGTTCTCTTTTAAACCAGTGTTTCATTGTTTTAATTTTGAATAAATTTAACAAATTTCGGTTTTTTTGAACCTTAATACTACTTAAATTAGTTATTAATATTTGAACTTTATTATATAATAATATTATATTATTATTAACATTATTATATATTATTATTAATAACGATAATATTGTATTAATAATAATAATATATCATTATTATTTAAAAACTCTCGCTATAATTTTAACATTTTACAATATTTTTTATTTTCAACAGAATTTTTGGCCAAATGTTCAATATATTTAAATAAATAAAAGTGAAAATATTTAAATAAATAAATGAATGTTCCAGAAAAACTTGGTTGGTGCTGATGAAGCTCTCCGACTACTTTCACTTGCTTACGAAGTTATCGGTATGCCTGAAGCTCGAGTTAAATATGATATGGAAAGAAATTGGGTACTCTTGTTTACTTTTGTTTTTTTGGATTAAATTGCATACCAGTTGAAGGCCTTTTCATTGTAATTTTTGTAAATGCTCTTATATATCGTAGTTATTTATTTTTTGTAGAGTAGGGAATTGGAAGAACAATGGAGAATACTGTATGAGAAAATAAATAGGATGCGTAACACGATGTCTTGCAAATGTGGATTTCGACATTCTCGCTTACCAGTTGAAGGCTTACCAGTCAATGAAGCCAGATATTGCAAACGGTGTAGGGCTCGACACCCTGCTAAACACGTGAATTTCCTCTTCTATTACCTTTGATTTTTGTATCTTTAACATTTCTTGTATTAAAATCTATTTTCAGAACGATATTTGGGCCGAATCTCGACTTTTTGGCCTTAAATGGGTATATTATCTGTGTTTAGATGGTGTTATTTATGACATAACTCAATGGGCTTCTTGTCAAGTTCGCTTTTGCATTCATTTTTATTTGTATTTTTATATTATATTTATGCTTATCCTTATATTTTTAAACTTGCTTTTTGATATGAAGTAATAAAAAAAGTGATTGGCACTTATTTTCTGGATAAGTTCGTTTGAAGTTTTTGTTAGAGATTCATTTTGCGGTAGAAGTACCTAACCATCTAGAGTTTAACGACAGGCTTATTGTTATTAGAGAAAGTATTACAGGAAAAATAAAGGTTTTATAGTCATTCCTCATGTATAATTTATTTGAGGATAATTTTATTTCAATCTTGCTTATTCATTTATTTTCCTGTTTAACCTGCTGTTAGATGAGAACTTGCTCAGTTTTAGGACAATAATCTGCAACACATGAAGGCGAATAGTCATATAGTCCATTATCGACTTGAAAACAAGGATATCACAAAGAATGCAACTAAATCATTCAAAAATGGAAACGAGTAAGTCTTCGTGTACTATTAATGTTGTGTCCTGCGAAGGGTGGTTTCAAATTCAAGTACTGATTTTTTATTTATAATATAACGCAGTGGGCTTGTCAAGTTTGTTTTTAAAACAAACTATGTGAACTTTCCTAATCGTGATAATTTTTTTAGCGAGAATAATTTTTTTCAGAAAGAATGATAATTCTGACAGTAAGCGCAACCGCTCTGGTGCATTTTTTGATTCTCGTGATCATTTTGGAAAATTAGGGTATTCTAATGTTGGTATCACCTCGGAACAAGTATCATATCGTCCTCCAGAAAGACGGTCAGTTGATTCTGATCGTCCGCGGCGTGCAGGGAGGAAGAAAAAGCTAAGGTCTGTATCGATATCGGTATTTTTTCTAAAATCTTTTGTTTTGCTCATTTGCTTTTAAAATTTGATTTTTAGAAACTCCCCAGTTTTTTAATTAACCATTTAAATTTATTAAATTCAGTAAAAAAATCCCAACGTAACATACACCGGATCGGATCGTGCCGGATATCACTGCGAAATGGTATATTTAGGATTTACACGAATCTCTTTGTGAATGTTAAGAAATTGACATTCTAATCTGTTATCAAAATTCTTTTTTTAACGTGTTTTAATGGCTTTAATATTAAATTCTGCGATAAATTTACGAGAATTTTTTGTTCGCCTTCTTTCGTTTTTTTGACCAGTCGATGTCTTTTTAGTTAATTTATTCTTGTACTTCAGCACGGATTGTGACGATAACTTTTAATGATAACTTATTTGATTCAAAAAAGTGGTTATATCAGGTGGGCAAATGTGACTTATGTGGTAAATATAAATTACTTTTCAGTTTTATTGACTTGTCTTAGAGTTATGCAAATGCGATTAAAATTAGCATAATCTATAATGTCTCGTGGAATATCTGACCTTGTCTCAAAGGTTCGCGTTTTCAAAATCAAGGGTACTCCATGGTATACGAGTCTTTGACTACCATGCATAATAAGAACATCACCAGAGTGCAAAAACAATGCATCAACAGGGTCATCAAGATTTTCACCGCCGCATAAGTAAACAGCTGACTGAGCAAAACTTAAAGAAATCAAAGGCTTTTCCAATGACCGTTCGGATCTGAAAAAACGAAAACGTAAAAAACAAATAAATCAATCCAATTAAAATAAGAAATTATAAGAGATCCAGAATAACGAGCAAAACTAGAAAAAATTATACCTATCAATATGCCCTGATAAAGTCGATTTCGGTGGGTAATAATTGATGATAACAGCATCAGCTTTCATTTCCTTCAGACCAAGCGAACAAGAAATCAAATTGGCAAGTGTACTCAATTCCTCTGGTATGGGGTCTCCTATCGAATGGTTTTTGATATCGAATGAATTATAAAGATTTTAAATACTTCTTAGGTCTCAATTAATCATTGATAAATCACGAAACAGTTACAGCTTTTTAACCCAGAAATATTAACACTTGTTTGTTGATGATTATGTCGACCCATATGAATGACAAAATTTTTTATATCAGTTTGCTCCGAGCAATGCAAATTCAATTAAAATTGGCATAATCTGTTTTGTATATCTTAAATGGCAAAATTCAATCGCCTTCTTTTCTTCAACCTCAAGTGATTACATAGCAAGAAGCGCCTAAATAACTAACGCAAACAGCCACTGCAACCAAACAGACTAAAATTGATATATATATTTTTTGTACAGATTTACTCCCGCAGGGAATCGAACCTCAGCATCGGCGCTCCCAATTGAGCAACAACCCACTAGTATTAAAAATTTCGATAGATTTCGACACAAATACTAAAATCTGAATTCTGAAACAAATTTGATCGAACACATTTGTACTAACCTTCGTAAGGATAAGTTTTGTTCGACCAGTCGTAATGCAGACCCATCGTAACCCATCGTAACTTTTTTGCATATCGTGGAAATATCTAAGGAATTTCTCATTAATCTCTTATCAAAATCTAATTAAGAATGTAAATTTCTCATTGATTTCAACGTTGGAACTAAAAGCATACTTCAAGCGTATCAGAAGTATTAAGACTGATATTCGTCTTACTGGGCAGTTCAGGATAAATTTTAAGTGCTCGATGAATCCATTCTAAATGCCTTGAGGAATCGAAAACATCAGTTAGCACGTACAAGCCATCCCTGTTTTTTATGGTAGTTAACTTCCACTGATTGAGAGGTCTTAATCCAAGTCTTGACAACTCTAATGTTGAAGGGCAATGCACAGGTGAAAATGGTACACAACTAACGCCTCTCAATGGCAAAGACTGGTGAAGTTCCAGTACACTTGATAAATCAGATTTAGCAGATAGCTTTTTGTAGAACTTGAAAGTTTTTTTAAATAATGAGTCGGGTTGCCTATTTGAACAGCCTACATGACCACCGATCATTTCATTTTTGTTATTCTTTTCGTGCATTACGCAGTCGCTCTTCATGAATCGCTTTATACTTATACAATAATTCTGCTTTAGCGTGTTCCAATTCTTCTTCATAAGACTGAAAATTAACATTTATTTAGATTTATTAAAATTTAACCTAGGTTTCGGTCACCTATAAGAGAATCTTGATTCTCAGATAATTTAATAAATTAAATCAAGAATGGTTGTAGCTTGCAAAAGACTATCTGGTGAAACAATCTTGTCTAGACGGCCAGCCGAACCAAGGATAATGCTTGTAGCAATAGAAATTTAAACTAAAAAATACTGAAATATTTGTAACTGAAAATGAAGTTATTTTAAATTCTAACCTTTAAAGGCTGATAATAACTGGCAACACCGTAAGCACCACAAATGATTCCAAGAAAAAAAAATGCAAATCTTTTAGCGGCTGTTTTTAAGGGAATATTGTATGGCCACCACAAAGGCGATACCATGCCAAATAAAATACCGCTTTTAAAACGAAAATTAATTCATTCACCAAATTCCTATAAAAATTCCTTGAATCACCGACAGAAAACAAGAAATTAAAACTAGATTATACGTCGAAATAATCGTGCAAAATAAGCAATTGTTTTAGTTCGTCGAAAAGCGGAAAAAAATAATAAGTTTATTTAAAACATAAATGTAAATATCTATAAATAAAAAATTAAGTCAAAATAAAAAAATCGGTAAAAATAAAAATATCTGCAGCATTTGCATATTGCACATTTCTGAATTGGCTAATCTGTTATCTAGCGGCTATAAGGCGTTTACAAACCTTTCGAATGTGACAACGAAAATGAGATCCAAAGAAATAGGGAATTCCGAAATAATATCCTTAATATCTAAAATATCATTCAAAAATATACAGTGAAAATGGTTAAAACAACGACATTTTCATATAAAAAAGAACCATTGAGGCCTTTACCAATATTCCTCATACCCAAAAATCAGCAGCGGGAACGAAAAATACTCTGAAATCCGTGTAACACAACAAACGAATAGCAAAAGGAATAGCAAAAAACCAAAATCTTTTACAACAAAAAAAAATTCGGAATAGGCTCTTTAGAAAAGAATGAAATATTCGGAAACAATACTCCAGTTTCACTTAATTATTCAATTCAGTCGATTTCTTAAAAATTAAGATTTTAAAATTTAATTCGGTGAATATTTTTAAAATTCATTATTCTACATTATTTTCCGTAGAAAGGAAACACAAATTATCTAAAATCGAAAGGAACTAGGAAAACAAAAAACCTAAATTTTTGAAAAAAGTGATGCAACTATTAAACTCAAAATTGAAAGTTTAATTATAAGAGTCTAATTAGAACCTAATTTTATCTTTTAGGTTAGCTTTTCTCAATGTGTAACTTTACTGATCTTGGAAAACTAAAAAATTTACGGAAAATCTTTTAACGAGTCATATATATATATATATACCAGGGTAATTGAGAAAAAAATGGAATATACTAACCAGACAATTAAAATTAATTTAAAAATTTTAAAAATTTAAAACATTTAAAAATATGCTTTAGCCAATTTCAAATGTGGTTAATTATTTTCATAGATACATGGTATACATCTAGGACCGTGAGATATCTTCACCACTCTTATCTACTTGCGGCAAGGTGAATGCAATATGAGGCCATGCCATTGAGCTATTGGTATCCACGACCACTTCTTTGTCCAATGTCTCATCAGTGTTCTAAAAGGTGCATTTTAAAAAAAATAACAACGTTGCTAACATAAAAAATTACCAAGAAAAATTGGTTCAATTTAATGAATTTAAATAATAGAATGCATAACGATATATAATAGGAACCATGGGCCGTTGGTCCGCGGAAAGGAATTTAGCGCGAACTCTTTTAAGAGTTAACAGACCTTTCGCCAAGCGCCGCCAATTCTTTAACGCTCTTTCCTTTTTTTTCTGAAATATTATCTTAGCAATTTTATTTCAATCCTCATTTTAAACTGGAAAATAAGGATTGCCATATTTGATTCAATGATTGAATTGGCATTTATCATTTCACTTTGCCATTTAATTTTTAAATGAATACAATGGTAAATTAAAATAAATTTTAAAAAATAAAAGTTCACAAAAACCTTTAGGGATGCAACACGTTTACGTTCGTATTCAGCAGACCAAGCCTCACGTAAAGCCTTTTCATGTTTTGCCAAAACAACGCATCCGTCAATTCTGAAAACGTTTACACAACCCACATGGAAACCAATATATTAACAAGCAACAGGCAACAAATTTTTGATACAAAAAGGAAATTTTAATAAAAGAAATTTCTAAAAATTACATTGGATGATTTCCACCTTTATGGAATTCCCATCCGACAACCGCCGGAACACAATCTACATCCAATTTACGAGCGATTGAAACTAAACCTTCAAGACGAATATGAACGCAGTTTTTTGGTAGCATACATTCCTTGTATAGATAAATATTTCCAAATTCATTGCGAGGTATTTTACCCTTAAAATTTACAGAAATGATATGGGAACTTTAATTTACAAATATTGCAAACAATAAAAAAAATTCAGACCAGAAAAATATAAACATACATCATCTGTGACATCTGGAGGCTTATAAGGCTCAGTCTGCCAATAGCCAAATACATCAAGCGTTCGTGGTTGTCTCAGCTCTTCAGGAACTTTAATGTTTGGTCGCGCTTTCACCACTTTATAAGGTTTTTCTCCAGGCTTAATTTTAATATGCAAAATATACTTAAAAAATCCATCAATATGCTAAAAATGAATAAGAAAAAATTTTCTATTTTAAATGGTTCAATAAAAATGTTATACAAAACTTTTAAAGAATTGACATTGACAATCAAAAAAACCTTGATTGACCGCGCATGTTTAATCCAATTTAATGAACCTTGTAGATGATGAACGGAACTTCGAGGAAATATTTCTAAACCTCTAATATATCCAACAGGCTTTTGATCTTCAGGATAAATTGCTTCAAACTTTAAAAGATCTTTCTTTAGTACATATCTGTAACTCCGATGAACAATATAAACATATATAAAGGATATAAATAAAGAATTCGTTCACATTAATAAGCACCTTAAATATTATCGCAATATTGCGACCAACGATTTACTTTACTTTAAATATTTTAACTTCAAAATGCGAATAAATACTGAAAATAAAAATGTTACAAGGCAATAAGATAATTGAGTACAAACAGTGGGCTATAATGCAATAAATAGTCTTGAAAATGATTATAAACTGGAGAAAGACTAGATTATATTTATAAATTATTATAGCTTATACCAGATTTCATGTTTGTCTCCACGCTTCAAGGCTCAAAGCATATGCAGTGTGGTATGGTAAGATATTATACCCATAAACCATCTTATCTCCCTTCTAATGAGCCCTGAAGTCTTCTAATACAGTTATATGTAATCAGTTATATACAGTTATATATAGTTATATATTATGAACATTATTTTATGCAATGATTACCACTCATTCTAATTTAAAATGTGATTTATAATTTTAATTAACACGTGCATTCTGCTTGAATAAAGCTGAATGAAAAACCATACCCAATACACTATATGTGCAATATTTTTTTGAAATAATTACGGTATGGTATCACTTAAATTGCAATCATTACTACTTAAATCACCATTATTAGGAGAAATAAATCTCCAAATCTCCAAATAAATCTCAAAAAGGAAAATACTCACAATGGATGATTTTTGAATTCGGCGATGGTTGTTGGTAGAGGTTTTGAGCACAAATAATCGTGAACAGCAATAGTTTCAAAGCGATTACGAACACGATTTTTGCTTTTAAAAAGCTATAATCGAAATAATTATAATGAAGAGGAGGAAGATAAAATAAATGTAAAAGAAAAAAACCCTATAAACAGTGGAAATCAATATACGACACCTGAAAAAAAAAATCAAAACCAAAAAAATTTCGCTATTATTTTTCGAGCAGAATGAGATGTTGGCGTTATTTAAGAATACACTGAAACAATTAGAAGCGATAAGACAGTGACAATGTAATATTCTATGCGAAGAAGTAAAGCGAAAATTTTCATACGAATTTACTTTTTTATGGATGCCATGTGTCTTTGTTTTTGCAAGGTATTTTTTTACTGGATGAAAATTTAAGTCACAATATTATATGTAGACACGATATATGAGTTTGTTTAGATAATAGCTGAAACTGCGAACAATCTTATCAATTATCTATATACACTTTTTAATCGATTTTATTTGCAGTTACTTTTCCACTACAAATTTTTAGATAAAACCATTTCCATATTTCAGCTTTCAATTTTTATTTAAAAACAATTCAACAGTGAATAAGAATGTTAACTAACTTTCATTGTTTTTTCCCACCATTCTGAATCGATTCGAATACGACGCATTTCTGGTGATAAATATTTAGAAGCATAACGATCAGTAATATCACGCATTCCATAGTCTGCAAATCCCATATCATAACGAAGAATGAAGATTCATTTAAATATCTTGATAAAACAAAAAGAAAATCAATGCATTATCTATTCAAATAAATTTATCCAATTTATTTAAGCACAAAAGTCCACTTTCATCAACTGCGATGACATAATGCATTGGAGGGGTGGTGTCTGCTTCCATTGATTCAGGCATATCGATTGTACCCTTCCAAGTGTCCACACCTGCGTTAAGTTAAATAATGCAATAAATATTATAGAGATGCAAAGAGAATCATAATGGGAATTTTGAAGGTTAAAAGAAAAAGGTTAAAAGAAAGAAAAGAACCAACATATCCAGCGATTATTTTGTTCATCCCAATATTCGATCCAATAATTTCGATAGGCTCTAATCTCATTCTTTGTTTTTGTAAAATTACGTGCGCCGCGAGCAATCTTTCTCCCATTATTCTGATCTTCCGCAGCACCTTCGCTTAAATCAATCGATATGTTGTCATCAGAACACTTGGAATCATATGTGGCTTTGCGTTTCTTTGTCAAATGCACACTTTTCTTATTGCATTCTGTGGCTGCTGGTATTTTAATTTGAGAACCACTTGCTTTCGGAAGAGAATCAGAATTTTTCGACGCACTGGATTGGAGAAAGGAACGAATGCTCTATAATTTCGATAATAAAAATAAATTAAATAAATTGAACAAATCCTTGCTCAATTAAAACGTAAGATCCAAATAATGCTTAAAAAAGAAAAAGATCTTACCAATTTATGAGGCATTGGCTGACATGATAAGCAAAGTCGTACCGATATTTTCAAAGAGAATAAACAAAGAAACAAAACCTAAACATAGCTTTTTTACAAAACAAAAGAAAAAAAGTATATTTGTAAAATCTTCATTAAAAAAATTTGGTTAATAAGTCCAAATATTGTAAAACAATAAAAAAAAAAGAAAGAAAGCAAGGCCTGAAAGGAACGCTTACCATTCTCTATAAATTTTTATACTTTATAAAAGGGAACCTCTTTAAATAGCTCGTTTTTTGCCTTTTTAATTCATTTTGATTCATTATTAGTGTTAAATTAAACCCTAACTAAATTAATGATCCCTTACAAATTTAATTTCCTCAGGTTTCTTGACTCTATTCATTTTATTCCTTTAAGTTTCCATCAAGCTTTGGTGTGCATATTAAATATTAAATATCTTTGAGACTAATTAAAAACTAATTAAAGTGCATATTAAATATCTTTGAGACTAATTACAGTCAAAAAAGTATCTTGACGGAGGTCGATACATGAATTTTGTAAAATTGTAAGGACAAAGAAGGACGATAGAAACGATGTTAAAGGAAAAATAGAATTGACAGAAATGAAAACTTGATAGTTTAATAGATTAAAGAAAAAGTGCTAATAAAAAAAAATAAATAAAAAAATAAAAAAAATTGAGGGAAATAAAAAAAATAGCAAGACTATACTGGCAAAAATTTTTTTTCAAGAGCCCTCATAATTACCGGTTAGACTCGCTTCACTGACTTGTCACTGGACAAATATGCTAAGGAGTCTTCTGGCTATACTCGCCATCATCACCCGGATTTTTGAGATTTATTCCTGCTGAGAGTAGAACCTCCGAAATGAGCAACAACCAGATGAGCCATTCACTCCCTACTTAGAAGAATAGATACTTAATATATTTTTAAATGTTTTTAATTTTTAATGCAAAAAAACACCGAAGCAATATCCCTGTCGAATTCGTAAACCCGATTACTTATTAATTGTTCCAACCGTTCCATCTGAAAAACAGAATAAAAACATTGAAAAAATTAATCTAAAAAACAAGTATATAATCTAAAAAGCATTAAAAAAATACTAACGAATTTTTTTAAAAAAATATTGAAGGCATATTGAAAAAATATCAATGAATTTTTTTAAAAAAATATTGAAGGCAATAACGAATTGACCATAGTCTCTTATAAAAAAAATTAAAGACAATTTACCAATTCACCAAATATAAAGAAAATATTTTGAAAAAATTTTGGGTACCTGCGCTTCACAGGAACTATTTCTCGGGATATATTTTTTCGTTGAAGGCGAAAAGGCCGATCTGAACCATTTAAAAAATTTTTCAGCAATATCCTCACTGAAATTAGTCTGTGCTGCAATGACATATCCTTCGGGTATCAGCGATAAACACAACGGAGTTAAAATTTCATTTCTTATTAATGATTGAATCCAAAAACGAAGATGCGCGATATAACATAGAAGATGCATCTAAATGCAAAGAGAATTAGATTCCATTTTAAATATAAAAAGAATAAATTAAAAAATAATGAAATGTAAAACCTTACTTTATGACAATTTATTTGACGTTCTTTGATTTTTCTATTTACTTCAAGTCGCAAAAACTTGGCCCATTTACTTTCTTCCGATTCTTCCTTTTTCGGTTCATTAATGATAAATTCGAGATCAGCTTGAGCAGATGTTTCTGTATTTTCAGGAATATCCATTTCTTCCATTGCTTCCCATTCATCTTCTGATCCACTAGAGGAAATATACTCTTGTTTAATGAACTGTTCATTAGCGACAACGCTTTTTTTATCTTCATTTTGTGAAATGCTTGCTTGCTTTCGTGCTAAAAATAATAAAAGGAATGAAATATTGACAAAGATTCGAAAAGCAGTCGCTCAATAAAAGAGATTCATTAAGGATTATTTTATATTAAGGATTAAACATTAAAATGTACAAATCTTTAAAATATATAATCAAATAATAGAGATAATTAGCCTAAACTGAGGCTGATTATTTCGAATGAAGCATTTTCAATTTAATTCTCGTGCCTGATAGGAAGACGCCTCTCGATGAACGGGTGGATGCAAGTTACCTACAACTTTTTTCCTAAACAATTAAATTAACCAGCTGTTAAAAAAAAACGGTTTACAGGCATTTACCTCTGATAATTGCATTTCTTTTACATTTTACTTGTTTTAAACAAGCTGTTGAGTTTCTTTCGACTTTTAATACCAATTTTGGTCTTCGCAACTTATTAACACCATCACGACAAATATTTTTTTTATTTTCATTAGTGACATTGCACTGACTTTCATCTTCATTGGCTACATCACATTGATTTTCATTTTCATAGATGCATTTCTTATTTAATAATCTTCTTGACTTTTTTTGCACTGCACTAGTCGTTTCCAATTTACTTTTGCGTTTTCTGCACGAATCAGCATGATCTAAAAAAATAATGATATAAGTGTTCTCGTAAATGAAGACTTCACAAATTATAAATTTATTAACTTGTAATATTAAGCATTATTAAACACTAGTACCACTGGTACCATTAATTGCTGGTAATTAATAACACTTGCTAATAAAGGTAAGCATTGATGAATAGAAAGCAAGTTTCGATTAGTGAGCATCGCACTGTAAAACTGTAAAACCTCGGCCTATCTTAAGGAAAAACTTTGCTCTATATTCTCCAAAATCCCTCACATTTCAAGGAAAAACTTTGCTCTATATTCTCCAAAATCCCTCACATTTTAAAATCTCTCACATTTCAAGGAAAAACTTTGCTCTATATTCTCCAAAATCCCTCACATTTTAAAAAATATATCAAATATAATATAATAAATATGAAATATCAAATCTTATTATGCTTATACTCATATGTCAAATCAATAAATTTTTCTACCACAGCCCATTAACTGAATTCTTTTAGAACTCTAGTTGCAATCTCCTATTGCTAATTCACTTCTACCACTGTTACCGTTATAAATTCTAAATTCTAAATTTATGATGAGTATAGATGATAACATAAGTGAAAATGGAATCATTAAAACAATACAATGGCAACTGTGCTTTTAGAGGAAGAATTGGAATCTGACATCTTCGAAAGAAGAGTTCGAGGAAGTCGACGCTAAAAGAATGGAACGAGACTTGCGAGGATTTCATATTATATGTCGATCCTTAGCACGAATTTGAATTTTTTCATTAAACTGCACATTGCAGATTTAACAAATATTATAATCTGCTGATAAAAATTAAGCAAAAAAAGCAATAAAAATAATAAACCTTTACTATCTCGTATCATCGACTCTCCGCCATATTTTTCATTTTTCTCCTCAACAACCTTTGAATGAGACTTTATATTCTTTTGCGTACAATTGTTTTTACTTTGTTTCCGCTTTTTCTTAGCCATCACCTTAATTGATAAATTTATTAATGCAGAAGGAAGAAAAATAACTTAGTGAATCGGGTGCCCTCGTTTCGGAGAGTTGCTGCAGTTCTATTTTCAGTATATTGACGTTCCAAGAATCCGATTTATACTGGCAGCCCACTTGTTAGTTCCAATAAGCCACAAGTCAAACGAGAAACAGCGAGCGCATTTAAGAAAAACAGTTAGAAAATCGAGGTGAATATTTTTGCTTTAAAATATTTGCTTCAAAACATAACTGCCATAATTTCTTTTTAAACGAAAAAAACTAAATTTACATTCAAATTCAGTATGCAAATTTAAAATTGCACTAAAACCAAATTATGTCCAAATTGTAATGGTTTGAAAATTTCAACAAGTATTTATACGATAGCTTTGATGGCATTAAGGATGATCAACCATGAAGGTCGACCGTATTTGGGTTTAGCAGCGACCTGCCAGAGTACCATAAAATACTCCCCTGACCGAATTAACCAATAATTCAAAATTCCACAAATTTTGATTTCGCAAATTTTTTGAATTAAAATCGCTGTGAGAGTATTTTGTAATTAGCAGCACAAAATGATCGATAATGATTGTTGTCTTCATTTGGTTTTTTGGTTCCAACAATCAGTGAATAAGAGAAGCGTAGATGAGTCAGCAAGCAACATAGAATCTTTGAAGGAGGGGTTCATTTCCACTGAGAATGAACCACAGCATCAGCGCTTTGAAATGAGAGCAATAGCACATTGAGCCAAAAATATTAATTATTTAAAGGGCTGTTTTTGTTAATGGCACCGGCGCATTCTTATTTGACCTTCCTTAAAATTTGAAAAGGCCAACTGAATCAAGTTGATCTTACTTTGAATTCTTCCAGTAGCACTCATCATTATCATTTCAGATTATTGGGTTCTTTATTAGAATTAAAATTAATTGATGATGAAAGTACAACCCACCTTTGGAACGAAACAATGAAGAGCGTCGTCTTCGCTGGTTAGGGAACGTTGTCCACCACAGAAGTTGACGCATATTTCGTTGCTTGCTAAACCGTGTGATGGTTGGTGTAGAAAGCGAGGAGGGCAAGTCAAAACCTGGACTGATATGGTGAGAAAACATATAGAAGGATCAGCGATATGTGGATTTAAACGTTGGATAAAGGAATGGCTTCTATTACTAGTAGCGATGGCGTCGGACCGAGCAGCTTGGGAACGTCCTACCTTTATAGCCAGCGGGAATAGCAATCACTATATATATGGCAGCGAGTCGGTTCTCTTTGAATATTATAAGAGGAAAAATAATTCTGAGCTTGCATTGACTATAGTCTCTGGCCCAATGCTCCACACATAGATCTTATTGTATATAAAATCATCAATCAACAGGAATATAAATCATTCATTGAGAACTTAATGGGGCTGTGGCAAATGACACTCGAATTCAAAACAGCTTGCAAAAAGCTAGCTATTAAGTGATGTATATATCAAGGTAACGCTACTGTTCCGCTTCAAGAGCGGTACTATCATCAGCCATCTTCTCTGCATGGATGGAACCAAATTCTAAAAGCGAACAAGGCATTAGTTTCATTCATTTAACACAAATCTACAGCGAAGACATCAATTTTAATTAAAGTGCAGCAGGGAAAGAACAAATTTTACTGCTAATATGGAAGAAGTTAGCGCTGATTATTTCTATGTCAGTTTTATGAGAATTTTCTACTAAGGAATCACTTGGAGATAAATACAAGTAAGCCGCAATTTTTATCATATCAAAGCGAGTCAGAGTTCTCTCTCTCGCTCGTTTCACTGATCTAAGTAACAAGTATTCGGTTATTGTGCCCCAATTTCTTTGCTGGGCAGATTCGCTTGAAATTCCATCATCATTAATTTATTACAATGTTGATAAGGAAATGTGAAAACCAATAAAATTAGTCATCGAGTGAAGCATAAGAAAAAATTTCACATTTTTAAATAAAAATTTATGAATTTTCCATGTCAAAAAAATTAATTTTCCACTTATTTAAAAATTTTTTATTTTTATTAGCAAAAAATATAGATTTTTTGAAAATAATTTACATTAATATATTCACTAATATATTTATAAAATATTTTTTGAGTGGATTGTGCGATTATAAAATGTGTGATATAACGACGATAATAACCTTCGTACAAGGATGATATATTTATTGATATCTTCTGAATGTTATCTTTGATTGATAAACACTGCCCGCAATCATTTATCTTATAATAAATCCTTTACGATTGGTTAATTTATTTTTTGCTTCAATATATATATATATATATATGTATATATACGTAATGATTTACGATGATTATAATTATCGTTACAATAATTTTCTACAAATAATTGAAGTGCTTACCATTTCTGAGTAAATTCATTACACTGGCTGAGAAATTTTTTGCAAAGAAATCGCTTGGCAATAGAAGTGTAGTGGGCCAGAAGTATTTGAATTTTTAAATGACAGACTTATCAAAAAGGTTAAATGTTAGGGAGCGCATTTTAGGAAAAGTAATGATAAGCATAGTGGAAAAAAATGTATTTATTTGTCTTCTCTGTGTACTAGGAGTTTAAAAATTTTTTATCTGAAAAATTGCTTATTTGAACAAAAATATGATTAACTAATTTCTTAATTCTTCTTTTTTCTTCTTTTATTCTCTTTTATAACTATTTTTATATAAATGAACAAAGTTTTGTAGGAAAACGACTAAAACAATTTTCTCATTCTTTCTTCGAGTTTCAGCAAAAATGCTGATGGTTTCTTATTATTTATTTTATTTATTTATTTCATTCATGGAATAAGATTCGTTTACCTTTAAATATTCTGCACAGCCTGGGATCTTTTATCATGGAACACAAGAAACTCTGATTTAAATGGCTGAAAAACTTTCTCCAAATTTTCCCGTTAATTGATTTTATGCTTTGTGGTTTTTTTATCATAATTTTTATTACAGAAACTTCGATTTGAAATTGTTTCAGTGGTATAGTTTGGTAAATTTGCTCAACCATTCCCAGATTAGCTTCTATTTTTAATAAATTTGGTTTATGTCGATAAACGAATGTTGTGAAATATTTAAAATTTCGATTCACTGATCAAATTATATAATATTTAATAACAAAAATATAAGATTTGACTTTTTGCTATGAAATGAAAACTTTTAATATTCCTTTTTGAAAATTTTTTCCCCTACTTTCTGCGTTAACTTTGAAATAAGGAAAATTTTGTGCTTGGAAACCATTCTTTGAATTTTGTCGGTTAGTAATCATATCATTTGATAATAAATCATAAATTTAAAATTAATACATCAGAAAATCATTTTCTTATTTCTCGAATAGACGGAAAAAGAAGAAATAATAAGGATTTGCTAAGCCTACAATGTAAAGTGAGAATGATCATCCAAAATTCAACTTGAACTTCGGTTTAATCTGAACTATTGCGAGTTATGTAACCAAATAGATGCAATTTTGTTTAGAGGACTCTCTATAATGAAGGCTAGGCTTGTCTGCAACAACATTCTATAAAACACCAAAATGAAATATTGCAACATTTCTATAGACATTAGGCTTCTTGAAAAAGGCTTTTTTAAGGCATTCTAAGCTAATTTCAGTTTGAAAATCTTTGTTCGTCTTTTTAAACCAATTTTTTGGTAGAGGGATTCGATCCTGTCTTCCTCACGAGTAAATCTGTTTTTAAAAAATCCACGCGGTGCTGCCTATTCATATTTATTTCTATCGCTAAGGAATCATAAAAAAAAATTTCTAACGGCATTACCAACCAGTTCAACTAGTCTGATTAGAGGAGATATCCACTGCGCTATCCGCTTAATTACACTTTCTTTTTGTGGCGATTAATCACTTTATCCAATTTCGCCTTAGGGCTTATTGTTCCACAAAGTCGTAATTCTTTGTTATAAAATGATAAATGAATGATAAATACGCCTAAATGCGATATAAGATACCGAACATCGAAGAAACTATCTCAATTTCAATTTTATTAGAAATGATAAATTCTATTGACGAATTTTATAATTCTCAATAAGATTTATTTTCGTATTTCACCAATGAACACTTTAAGCAGTTGAATTATTTACATAAAGCATAAAGAGTTCTCCAATTCTCGAGAAGATGAAATATAAATATTCCGTTATTTTCATAAATATTTGATTTTCTTAGTTGCTGATCGCAGTCGTTCCAAAGGTCAGTAATCTGTCTCAAATTCTTTATTTTCGACAGGAAATTAGAGTGTGGAATGTGGACTTTGAATAATTCCATCTGCACTCTCATATCCTTCTAATTTTAAGACATAAACCATTGCATTATTCTGCTAATATTTATAACATTCGATATGACTTTTTTGTGTTTTCAGTCGACTAAAAGGTTTCTGGAAATATTTTTAAAGAACTTTGGATTAAAATTATTGTTAAAGGAAATAAAATTAGTTTTTAATCAGAAAAGATATGACATCGTTAGCCATCTTGATAAGGTTATTACTCATTTTTTTGATAAAATCCATGGAATCTGGAATAGAGTACAAATGGCTCAGTCGAAGGTTGTTTTGAGAAAAAGGGAAGTATATGAGTTCAATTTCTATCTATTGATTCGGAACACTGGTTATGGTACCATTAGCGCATTCATCTTCTAATCTCTCGCTACGAAAGATTCCATCTTACGATTCAGTACTGCCAGTCAAACCAGAAATGGCGTTCAAGAAGTGAAATTTGTTCAATAATTAAATGAGAAAGTGTTCCACTATTGAAAATTTCATGATATTATGATGAAGTTTTATATATGAAAATTTTATACAGAGAAGGAATAAAGATTAAAGTGAGCGACGATGATTAGCGATGATAAGAAGAAAAAAGAATCAGTAGGATTTTATAACCAGTGGCTATCAGAATTAGCTATATCATGCGAGCCTGAATGTATGTCAATTCTCTATGCAAAATCATTCATTGATCTGAATGAAAATGAATCGAATCAAGGATCTCAACAAATTTTTATTGGTGAAAGGTAATTCCATTCCACTTTCGAAGAGTTCACCCCAAATATAGTGATAATTTAATGATAAGTATATAATGGTAATGCGCCGAGATAAAGTTTAAAATAATTTTGAGTTCAGTAAATCGGCCAAAAAGGTGGATCGATATGCACCAGTTAAACCTAGGCGTTGCATTGCTAGAATGAGGCCAACTGATCCGGTTATGACTATTTCAAAACCTCGACATCAAAATCGCAACAAGTCTAGTCATTCTACTGATGAATTATACCAAAGGTATTTTTAGAAATTTTCTTTTTATTTGTGTCGACTGATAAGCTGATTCGAAGGTGAAAGATGATGGCTACTGGAGGCCTATCTATATCTTTATCTTCAATGATTCTCTGGCGAAAGAACGAATCTCAAAGTAGTAGCCAAATGAATAGCTAAGCCAGAAATAACGCTTGTTTGCCCTTAGAGAAGGAGAAAGAAAAATGAAAATTAGCAATGAACTAAGGGTAATGAAGGGTAAAAGCATAATTTTGTTCTAAGAGCCCAGTGCTGGTTACGCTTGCTTCTTTGGCCAGTTGGACCAGATGAATTTTGCTAGAAAGATACTTGACGATAGTAAAGATGATTTGTCAACCCTCGGAATTTCGGAAGGTTTACCCTGCCGAGAATAGAACCTCGGCATTTTCATTCTAAAATCACAATAGCCCACTATGCCACTCTAAATCACTATGAAAATCATTCCAAAAACCGTAAATCTGCATTCTAAGATTATATTCAAATAAATGAAATCGAATATCTTTCAGACGCGAGGCCTCCATATCAGAAGACAATAAAAGTAAGTTTAATCGTAATAATATCGACTAAGTCAAATATAAAAAATTAAAAAATATAATAATTTTGATCAGCCAAGCTTAAGTGCATCTGCGAATGTACTTTAGCAGGTCACTTATCATATATATATAAAGATGATGGTCAATTGGCGACTTTATTACGATCGTTGAAAATTAACGATAGCTGCGCAACTGATAATTCAACTGCAAATAGCTTGAAGAAGAATGAAATTGTGCGAAAACGACTCAAAGGATGTAGGAAAGAAGATAATGATAAGGCATCTGAGCGGCGAAAGTCCTGCAGCTATTTAGATTTTTGGCTTAAAAAATTAAGCCACCAAAAATTCCTTAATCACAGAACTGCATCGACTGAACTCCATCCATTAGTTAAAAATTATGGGTAATATTTTATATTTTATATAAATTATTATAAATTATCGTAAACACTACTTTGATATTTAATATATTAAATATTATTTTATAGTTTTTAGAGTCTGTTAATTATTTAAGTAATTCATAGTGATTAGAACTTTTCCCAACTATTGGCACGTTTTCAAAAAATTTCTCGTATAAAATTATCTAAATGGGCAGAATATGCCCTCAAAATATCATTCTTATCAATGATTTAGGCAGAAATTTTTATTCCCTTTTTTTTCTGGCCTTTATTTACATTAAAACCCTCTGGTTTTGGGTTCTTTTCTTAATCTTTTTCGCAGATTTTCTGTTAAAAAGGCAATTTTTTAGAAATAAAAAATTTTTGGATTTCGCAAATATTTTTAGCCCTTCGTCGCTGAATAGAATGTCAACGGATAATGATTTCGATAAAACTACTTTCATACCGAAATATTTTCAGGTGAAATTAACTACAGTTTTTTTTGATGACTGGATGCAAATAGAAGTGGAGAAGTTAAGACAAACATTAAAATTCAAAGCAGCAATCAGATTTAGTCATTTAAGTTTTAGGAATGCTTTAAACCCCTTTTTTTATACCGAAAGGCAGCTAAACATACCAAATTTTGAAAGAAAACCAGCCTAACCGACCTACAAAATTGCAAAATCTAATCATGGCTCCTCGAAAATATTTCAGACGGAAAGAACGCAGTTTGATGATCGCACATTTTCTCAAGTGAATCTGAATAACTCTCAACCACATAAAATTGGTGATGGAAAGTCAAAGAAGTATTGCCCAACTGTCAGGTTAGGTCGTCGTTTCAAGCAAAGTTCAAATAAGAGATTTAAAATTTTTCTAGTTTTTACTCGTAAAATTTGTGTTTGTGAGGCCGCGCGGGTCGTTTATTTTGTCGCAGTTATTAATAATCGAGGAGCAGGATAATCTTTTGTTTATAAGCCAGTGTTCTTCCTCATTATGCCTTCCTAACAAAATTTTTGAAATAAAATATATATTTCCTTTCTCTTTCCTTGTAGCTTCCCATCAGTGCTTCCACAGTGATTAGTGAAGCTGGTTCATGCATGAGAAAGAGAGCGCAGTTTGCCAGCTGCAACTTCTCAGATCTATTTTTGCCATACGTTGGCATAATGATCGGCTTCACCTGCAGTACCAGCGGAAAAAACCTAACTTTGACATGTATAGTCATGTTAAGTATCGGCAAAATTGCTTTTACAGCAATTGCTTCTAATTGCTTTTAATTTATTAGCTGCGCTGGTCGCTTAATGATAAAATACTTGTCATCCAGAATAATTCAAGTTCGAACTCGACCAGACGCATCAAGCAAGCTTCGTTGAGTTAAAATTTCGCTAACAGGAAAAATGAAAGTTGATAAAATGGACTGTCGCTCATTGTAGAACGGTGATTTAAAGTTCTACAAAAGAGAATTTGTCCTTCAAAAATCCTGGTGATGTGGCAACTATTTATATTGATAAACTCCTGGCAAATTTAATAAACTGTCTGTTCAATAAACTGTCTATTTTGTCTAGTGCGACAAGCCAACTGAGTGAACTTAGCGAACAGTAATGAGCACTCTTTAAAAAAAAATTTACGTAAATTAGAAGTCATGTCGGCATAGTACTGATAATGATAGTGAAGGAGCCAAAATCTATCAAATTTCCCTAAAATATAAAAAACAAAATAAAAATAATATTAAATAAAAATATAAATAATAAAATATAACAAAGGTAATATATCTCAAAAATAATAAAATTATATATTATAATTATAAATATTATTATTTTGTTTGCTAAAATTAATTTAAGAGGCATGGAATCAATATATATCGAGACTTTTTTATTTATTTATTCTATTTATTTTTATTTATTTTCAGTTGTTATGCTATGCCTAAAACCCGTCCTATATCATCAATATTACTATCAAATGAACTCTTATCGTTGTTACCGAAATCAGTTGAATTTGAAAGTACCAATAATGCAGATTCAGGACGAAGACCTCTGAAAATAACGTCGAATTTTCGTGAAAAAATATTTCACAGAATTTCTGATCAAAATTTTCCCCATTACACATCTCTTGCTAGTTAGTTTTCAGCTTAGAGATAAAATTTATACCAATCAATGAACAAATTATTTAATCACATTTTGATCGGCAAAATTGCTTTTACGGTAATTTATTAGCTGCGCTGGTCGCTTAATGATAAGATACTTGTCATCCAGAATAATTCAAGTTCGAACTCGACCAGACGCATCAAGCAAGCTTCGTTGAGTTAAAATTTCGCTAACAGGAAAAACGAAAGTTGATATTTATCACATATCACATTTTCCTCACTAAAAACAGAAAGAGTGGCTATCAGATAACGAGAAAAAGGCATGAAAATATTGGCGTATTTATAGAAATATTCTTCTAGCAGATCATTACTGGCTTAGCTGTCTCTACTACTAGCTATAGTGAGTCATTTGGAGTATACAAGTACTGTTGCTATTCTCACTATCTCATTGTTCGTTTGTATATATATATATATATATGTATCTATGTATGTATAATTATTTTCCAATTATATTATAACTTGAAGCCACTCTGATACCTTGGCGAAAGAAGAAAACTATCTTCATCTTGGGCAACTGCAACTAAAAATATTTTTTTCTGCTTGCCGAAGTCTCTGTGGAATAGCAAGAAATCTGCTTTCAGCGAAATTTTATAAGTCTCCAAGTCTCTCGTGACTGGATTCTCCTTCAGAAACCACATATTCGCCTGCGTTGGTTAAGCCATATTCTTCGTCTTCAACCTCGAAAATTTCTTATCTCTTTCTAAGGATTGAAAGAAAAGAGATCTGATCAAGACCTTGACCTTGAATGTTCTTAAGATAGATTAAGAAGAACACAGAGAACACACTAATATCGAAAAAGGAGTTTCAGTTAATTCCAAGTGTGGAATTGGATCGGAAGACTTCGGGAAATTTTAAGCTAATCGCCAACATAGCCAGCAATGGTGCGATCCGCTAGAAAAAGAATTATTTTATAGAGCTGTTAGGCATGAGTGCCAAATCCACTTTAAGGTATTAAATGAAGGCGAGAAGTTAAAAAAATTGCTTAATAATAAGCTATGACCATCTATCGTAACTTATCTTTTAATCCATCCTTAAATTCATCATTCGTTCATTTCTTGTGGCTAATTTAAGGTACAGTGGACCATGTTTTGCGATTGGCAAGCGCCATATATGCTTTAATGAATTCACCATCAGATTCGAATACTCCCGCAGAACTGTTAATGAAAACGAAACTTTTTTTGCAAACTATGGAAATCTCTTCATTATCGCATTTTCTTCCAAATCAAGTAATTTATATTGTAAATTACATCGCTGAAAGTGAAATCTTCTTGATGTGGGATGACTTTCTATTCCTATCCTTTGCTTCCTGAAGTCTCATATTAGGCAAATTGCAAATATTATTATTATTGTTTAATATTAATATTAGAAAATGAAATTAGCAAAGTCATTAGTAAAATAATTCATAATATACAAAACAAAATAACGGGAATAATAAAATGCAAATATGATTAAAATTTTAAGGACATTCAAACTCTTCGGCGGATTATTTCTGATTTACGTTATCAACAATCATACAATGGCAAATGTATGATTGTTTCAAGTTTTTTTATTATAATGCTAAAAAAAATTATTGAAGAAGTTTTAGTTCTTTTTGCAAAAGTAAGTTGCTGATTTTCAATATTTTTTCGCTTTGTTGTTTTAAAAATTGTTTTTAAAAACACAAATTTTGTTTTTTTAAAATTTTGGTAATAGTTTTTCAAATTTTTTCTCTTCCAATTATCAATTGCCGTTCAACGGAATTATTACCTAAAGTACCAGAAAAAAGTAGAAAAATTCATTTCACACCAGATTATATCACTGTATTTATTAAATTCGACGAATTGCGATCGATTATTAGTTATCGCTCTCGAACAATTAATTCATTTAATGCTTTTTGGAGATGAAATATGTTTGGTGATTATCCAGGTTATCTTATTTCTATGGTTTTGCCATTTTTGTGAGTTCGAAAATCGCCCTTAAAACTGTTTAGGCAATATTGAAAATGCTCGTTTCGACCCAATTGAAAAAATAATAATAAAAGCAATAAAAAAGTTGGAAACAACTTTTTTTCTGGCTGCAATTATCTAAAAATTTACCTCCGACGATTCAAATAAAATCAAAATTTTAGTATGGTGGCCTTAAGGCAATTTTATCATTATGTGATATATCGTCAACACCAAATGAAACGTTACGGTTATTATTGCGTGCCTTATCAATTTTGTGTGGCTTATATAAAGCGTCATTAAGATTAATATTTGTCAGTCTTTAATTCCGAAAAATTCTATTTTCAGAAGAAATTTTCATTTTTTCAACGTCTCATTTGCTTAGTTAATTATTAATAAAATCGAATTTTTAGCTTGGTGGCCTAGAAACAATAATAAATATAATGTTCACTGCACCAATCCCATGTGCTGTAGAAGCTGCTGGAGTATTCGCTCAGTTAACGAATCCCAATCATAATTTCATCACGTTTAACTCATCGCTATGTAATATCGCAATTCGATTACTTGGTACTAAGATTGTTTAAGTCATCACTGTTGAAACCATTTGCTATTGCCACTCAAACTGTTTCCAACTCATTAAATTTAAAAATTACAATAGAAATTTAGAAATTATCGATGAGAGTTTGACATCCGAATCATTACTCTTATCAATGGTTGCTTTGGCCAATATCACTTCGCAAAAAAAACCTGTAGTAGATTCACTATATCGACACAATGGTATTAAGCGGATTGTTAATGCCTTACAAAGACCTGACTGTAAAACGGTTTTTGTACTAGAACAGGTAATAATTTTCAGTTTAGCATATGCATGCGAATGCGAATATACTAGAGAAAGGCCCAATACTCACAAGAAAAAAATGCTATACAGCAAATGAAGAAACGAAGAACATTACTTTCTCTCATTTCACTTATATATGCAAAATTTTTAGGAAGAAGTATAAACAAGATCATATTTCAGAATTATTCAATTGAATTTACCTCGAACTCCATCATTATTTTAAATTTGCTGCTTGCATAACTTTGCCTTATCATCAATTTTGCTTCAGGCTATATCTATATTCTCGAGCTTACTGGCGAATGGTTATGAAGAGGCCATAATAGCTCAAAACGCAATACCTTTACTGCTATCTGCTCTTACAGAGACTGATGCAGTATATTCGCATTATTGCCAGCAAATACAGCATAAAGCTGCAATTTGTATCAATGCCTTAGCATCAAAGGGGATCGGCCTGAAGGCGCTTTATGAAAAAAATGGTACCCAACCTTCTATGTATTTATTAATGGTGTTCATCAAATGAAATCATAAGATTTGTCAAAATAGCCGAACGAATTTCTAGGATATATGGTTATTTCCAAACTACTCAGAATGGAATGCATTCAAAGGACTTCTGTTGCAGTTATATGTTCGAATATAAAAGTTATGATGGAAAAAAAATATCAGCTTGAAAGCGCTGTTTGAATTCGTTAATCGTTCTTTTAAATGATTTCTACATATTTAATTTAAAGTTTAAACTTCATCCAAAATGGATTTGCTTAAATTATTCTTTTATAAATTTGATCGAATACAATTCCAAAAACATTTATTAACAAATTAACAAATAAATATTAATAAATTATCGATTGGATAACTTATTGCATTATCACAATAATAAAATGTCGATCTTGATATCGCATATCATAATATATCAGAATACATATATATATATAAAGATAACATAAGAGATTCAGAAGATTTGCCAAAAGAAGACCTGCCTTACCCAATTTTCAATGAAAATTTTTGTGAAACTTAAATTGTAACCTATAGAAGAATATAAATGATCCTCTGAAAAATGTTCTATACTTGGAACCTCTAAAAAGATCTGACGTCTTTATTGCTAAGAGCTATTAAAATTCATAAAACTTTCGTAAAACCACATAGAAAAAAATGCAATACGTTGCTGCTATCTCTTCTTTGAAGCCTTTTAATTGAGGGTTGATAAAAATACTTTTTGCGCTTGATTCCTATCTTCTAATAATTCTGCTCATTACTGGTTAGGCCAGTTCCATTGGGTACAAAGTTAAAAGTCTCCAAGCTGTTCGATTCTCGCTGATAATGCTATTCCTTCTTCCACCGTCTAAGTCCATACATTGCTGGTCTACCTAAGTTCTAAAATTTTCTTACCTCGCTTTTGCCGCTATCTATCAGGGTTTAGCAAATAATGAAACTGTTTCAATTTCTGTGGTGGGCTACGTGCTGTACCAGTGAAGGCGACGCAATGAAGGTAAGGTTATAGTTAATATAGGTATTTGAGTGAAGGTTGACGCACTTATGTGGAATTTTCTCCGCTCAGTGGATCCATAAAATATATCTTGCATAAGTGGTCGAAGGAAGATAACTTTTTAATATGCTCCTCATAGCATGTAGCAAGACTGAGCGAACTGCAGCTAATAGAGGCAGACTTTCGTTTTTATGGTATTCTGCTACGGTTGCACAAAGTTCATCAACCAGAAGAGCGCATTTCTAGATACGTTATTCGGGTCGTAGTTTCGTCTTTTGCCTGGCCATTTGGGATTGAAGTGGATTGAAGATATTTAAATTAATGGATAGAGATAAGTATTTCATCAGCTTTTTCAATATAAGATGAAAAGACTTTCGCTTATTTGCATTGACCCTGGGTCCGATTCTCGCTGCACTTGTCGACATAACAACGTTTGCACTTCGCCACAACTGTCAGCAAAAGGGATTATAGTTCTCATCTATTATTTATACAAATATACTCACAAATTATAAATTATAATTCATATTCTTAAAAGAATAAAAAATCTGATTCATTTGAATATTTGAATAAAAGATTCTATACTTATTTCTGCTGCAATCTTCAAATTTATTCAATAAAATGTTTTAATTTGTCCTTAAATTCCTTAAATTATAAGATATGAAGCAGTGTAAAAACTTTATGAAACTTTGTAAATCTATTTGCAAATCAAAATTTAGATCGCAGAAATTTATATAAATTTCTGAATCAAACCTCCATTTTACCTGTTTTGAAATAGTTTAATCAACAATCCTCAGTCTTCCACAGATTATTTTTTTCCTTTTTTCACCAATCGTGAGTTTCGCCCTTAAAATTTTCAAATAAATAAGGTTGCTTACTATTATTGTTAATTTCGCTTGATTCATATCTTTTCTTCATATAGCTCTCAGCATAAATGGTTAAGCTGGCTGCAAGGAGATTTAGACGATTCCAAGCTGCACGGACGACCCGACCCAGTTAAATACGATTACGCATTAACAACATTTGAATAACCTCCGCTTTTTAAAACTCGCTTATTTGAACATCACCACTAATTTTGCGCTTCTGACGCTGAGTATGAGCTATAAAGCTATAATTAAGAGTGTAATTAACAATTCGGCACACTGGATCCCGAATTCTTCACTTTTTAATTGTGTACCGCAGATAACTATCGCAAAAAAAAATTTATAACGTGACATAACCCGATTAGACGACTCAATAACTGAAGTGACTAGAGAAAAAACGATTTCCAATGTTACATAAATACGATCCTCAAAACAGATAAAAGCGGGGAATATTTTATTTCCTTTTGCACCAAATGAAGTCATGGGAATCATAGATAACGGCATATTTCTCTACCAGAAGACCATATCGATCTTGTTGACCTTTATGAATTACAAAAGATCAACGATGTGAGCGCAAAAAATTTTACAAGGTAAATAGATTCTCCACTAGTAGACAGGTAAAACTTGAAAGCATGATTATCACATTCAAAGTAAACATATTGTTTATATAATAAAATAAATTATTCAACGAAATCTGTCTCATCCTTCCGAAATGAAGGCTAAGATGCAAAATGAAATTCTATAAGAAATTAATAGATTGTTCGAAAGAAATCTCTGTTCTATTTCCGAGTATTGTATGAAGAAGTTTAATTTTTTGTAAGTGATCTGAAATAAATTTGTTGCAATTCGAAATTGGACAATACACTCCAATCAAATCATCAAAAAGAATTGGAAAAAAAATAAATAACGACAATAATATCAACAGTAATATTAATAATATCAAGTAATTTTAAAATAATATGACAATAATTTAACAGTATAATAATCAAATGTTTCTGATCAAATAACAGAAAAACTAGGTGAACGTTTTTAACATCTCAATTTCTAAAGGATGTAAATCACCAGGTATTATTAGTGAATGAAGTGGAGGTCCCAAGTTGATAGCACACATATCATCCAGTGAACAGAAAACAATCTTTAATAAAAAACAATATAAAATAAAATAAATAATCATTTTTTCATTATCAAAATTGTCAATTCCCACTTATAATAAAAAAAATGCTATTAGTTCATCAAATAGCAACCAGGAAACAAACAAAATTAAAGGAGATTTACAGGAATTTTATTTGCCAAATAAATTTGCCAATGATTTGAGCCAAATTCTCCATTTTTCTAATGAAAAATATCTTAAATCGTAATTTAAAAAACAAGAAAAGACTATACTTTTTGGTCAGGCCAACCAATTCTCGCCAAACCAACACACATATTTCTTGAGGAAAAAGCTGAAAATATTTCCCCTTAAAATTAAAATTTAAAAATTAAAAAATTTTTGAAAGTTAAAAAATTAAAATTAAAATTTCGAGATCCATTTTTTGGATTAAAAAAACATTGTAAATTAACCAGTTTTGCTCCCAGTTGCGACCCTTCGTTCGATAATTTTTATAAGTTGCTCAGCAGCCATTGAACACGTCAAAAAATTGGGTTTTTCGAAAATTTTGAGCCCCCTGAAAAAAACTTGATGCAACAATGGTACTTAATAAAACATCAAACGAATTAAATTAATAGAAATAATGAATAAGAGGATAGAATGACTCAGCGCATTGTTGCTCAATTGGGAATCGCCGATGCTGAGGTTCGATTCCCTGCAGGAGTAAACCTATACAAATACCTGTATTTCTATCGCCAAGGGACTCCCTGGCATATTTGTCCAAGCCAGTGAAGCGAGTTTAACTAATAATGGTGGAGACTTAACTAATAAACTAATAAAAAAAGAAACATGGTCGATAATGAATAAAAAGCCAAGTTTCGAAAACTCAATCGTTTATTTTATAGAATTTTTTAAGATATTCTATAATGGATATTTTGAAAAACGAAAATCCAAACTAAAATGAAAATAATATACTTCATAAGATTTTCAACTGACTGCTCTTTTGTTTTGATATCTGTAAATGACAATGTTGAAAAATTATAATGTTTCAATGAGAACAAGTAGCATGTGTTCGATTTCTGCTAAGCAGGAGCAAATAAAACTGATATTTTAATTGAGGGATGACCTCTAAATCTCTTGCCTTAAGTAAACTGAGCGAATAGATTTCATTAGCCACTGCAGTAAAATTAGAAATGAAATATTCATAGAAGAATTGGACTTTCAAGTATTCGTTTAGTTTTTAATCGAATAAGCAAAAACAAACCAAGAAGACATAAAGTGTGTAATCCTCTTTCTTTATTAGCATTAATTTTATCAAAAAATGAATCTGGTTGCCAATTTTCAGTCCATGCCACAATCGATACAATTTCACCAAATTTGTATAACTAAAAGTATATAAAAGTATATAACACTGCTGGGTTTTTGAAGACTCATAAATAGGTCACAAAACAAAGTTTCTAAAGTAAAACCTGCAATCCGCAACAGCCTACAGCACTTATAATTGATGCATTATGTACTATTTGTACAGGAACATTCAATAGTTTAGCTCTTAAAACCAAATCGGTATGCGTTGTGGCAGCAAAAGGATCACCCACAACAAGTAAACAAACATCCTGAGAAGAAGCATTCTCCAGAATAACATCTAAGAAATAAGAACAATTCATTCCATAAAAAACAAATTACATATAACTGCCAATAATTTTACCAAAAAATACAAACATTTGGCCCTGTTAAAAATATTAACGCAAAAAAACTGACCTGAGGCTTGCTCCACTGTATCGCGATCTGCATCAATGATTTCCTTGCCATAAAATTCTTCCAATTTTTTTCGATCCAACCCATAGGAAAGAATGCTCGTGTATGAGTCCAGATATACTTTCTCGCACTTTTTCACTATTTTAAAACCTTTTACAGTAATATCCTCAATATCACCCAGCCCTATGCCAATTAAATAGAACACCATTTTCTCTCTAAATCTCCTTTCTAAAAAATATATTAATTCCAGAGAAGAGAATTGTATTAAAACTCAAAAGAAAATTAGAAATTAGAAATCAAGCGAAACGATATCTAAGCAATTCATACTTTTAATTACAATAATGATGTTAATAATTTTACAAATAAAAGGATTTTACATATCAGAAAGAAGGAAATGAAGGTACTTCAGTAAAAATATCCGCAATCTAAAGAAAAATAAAAGAAGCAATCAAAATATTTTATTTTTTATAAAAGCACTAAAACTTTGATTTGAAAATTTCGATTTTAAATAAATAATTCCACAAAGAATCAATTTTTAAAAATTATTCAAAATTTTTAAAGTAATCATTTTAAAAAATTAAGTTATAGAATATTTTCACAGAGGAGATTATGTGAAAATATATTCCATCAAAAAACTAAAAATCTTTTTGAAAAGTAAATCCGATAAATCAGCGGCTTATCAATCTTATCTTTCTTCTGCCAGATATCATAACTGGCCTGGCAGGTTTTTATTCTTAAAAGGAAATTTTTTAATCGCAGAATGATTTAAGGATAAAAAAATACTCTATAGCGGCCACCATATTTTGCATTTTGATAGAATTTTTCCCTTCTAATAAGTGGGAATAGAATTTTAAGCTCTTAGCCATATGCGACTCAATCTCTTTTATCATATTTTTTCATATTTTTTCAGCCATATGCGACTCAATCTCTTTTATCATATTTTTTCATACATTTGAGAAAAATTTTCGAAGAATGGAGAATTTATGATGAAAAAAATTAATAGCTGCTAATGTATGAGAATTTCACCAGTTTAGTGAAATATTTTATAGAAAAAATATAGAAATTAAAACTACCTTCAAGATCTTCCAGAGCACAATTTGACAAACATTAATGGATCATAAGATCGTTCCAATTGAATTATTATTTTTACATTGATACATAAAAAAAAAAGAGAAGTCAACCAAATGAAGAAAAATGTGTTCAGGCCTTTGAATTCAAATAAATAAGCGAAATAAAGCCATAAACCTTGACCAAAAAGCCACCAAAAGAAGAGAACCATTGTTTTCTTCCAACTCAGCTAAAACTACACGTATCTTAATCTTAACTGAAATAAAAAAAGAATTTAAATAAATTAAAACGAGAATGCATCTTTAAAATTAATAAAAATTACAGTTATATTACATTATATTAAATAATTGAAGTCAAAAAATTTAATTTATTTATTTTTAAAATCTAATTTCATTTCCAAATTGGAAATTTTCAAAATTTTAAAAATTTTGAAAACACTTAGAAAAAATCCTTTTACTTATTAATGATCTGTCGAAATAAAAAATCTGAAAAGAAATTTCTGTTAAATTAATTGAAACCTACATTAAGTCGAGAAGGTATAAGCGGAAGTAAACATAAGTACCACAAGAAATACTGACTGGTACAAACTTTATTAAATGAAACGAAAGCAAGCGTTGTTAAAAACCAGCAAAATGGTAAATCTCTGTGATACCTTCAATAAAAAAAAATTCTTGTGTATCAAAATCTTGCAGTAAAATCTTATTTATTTACTTTTAAAAATAATAAAATATCACAAATATTGCTCATAAAACAAAATGAAACAATAAAAAACATAAATAGCTGCGACATAAATTACCTGAAGGCGAACCAAAAAATTAAAAATGCTTGAGGAACAAAAGCCAAATAGCCAATATATTGCGATAATTTAAAATTTTCTTTCGACAAATAAAATATATAAAAATAAGGAGAAAAATTATGCCTCGTATCTGTGCGTGATACATGATATAAAACAAATTCTTGTATACAACGATAACCGAAAAATGCAAAGTATAAACCAGTCAATCCAAGAAAACATAAGATGGAAATCTGAAAATTACTGAATCCTTAAACATTTTTGATAAGATCCCGAATATAGCCTTAATGCGTTTAAATAAATATATAAATGGGTAGCACGGATTTTTATTAAGTAAGCGTTTAATATTGATTATTCCCGCTCGTCTACCACGATTAAAAATTTTACCAGGGAGTTATTTGGCGATATAATTATAGGTGGGTGACAAGCGAATTTTTTAATGTCAAGATTACTTCTATAGGTCCTTGCCTTTGAACATGATAACCCGAGCCAGAATCCATTCACCTATTTTATTCACTATTAACTTTTATAACAATATAAAAATGTTGATACAATGAATTCTACTGCAATTACATAAAGCCAAATTAAAATATATGTTCTAATTAATTAAAGCATGAAAAACAAACCTACTATTTTGCATCCAAAACAACAGAAAATTGATCAAACAAAAAAATATAGAATAAATGATTAAAACTTTACTATGGAAAAATGGAAAAATAAAAGTGAAATGACCAAATTTTTCGGAAAAAATTTAACCGTACCAAAATGAAAATAAATCCTCTGGTGTTGTAAAATATCCGTCTCAAATAATCATTAGAATCTTTTGCGGAGTGAACATTCGATAAATAAAAAAATATTGACGGCAAATAAATAACAGGATATAATTTAAAATGCACAGCGAATATTCCATGAACGAAAGCAGCTTTTAACCACTTTAATAAAATAAAGTCAATCACCGTAATATAAGGTAATTATATTTGATAATATACAAATAATCTAATTGCATTTCAAATGAATAAAAACCTCATTTCGTGCAAGAAGATAAAGTGTTAGCAAGACTGATGCACATACGATTACATCAGCATTTCCTCGCGATGAGATCACAATAGTTAGTGGATTGACTAACCAAAATATTAATACCCAACCTTTTGCACAATACATTAAATAGTTCTATAATGTAATAATATAATGAAATGTAGTTTCTGTAGATGAAAAAAGTTAAAATCAGTTCATTTTCGAATTCCGTCATTATTAATAGATCTTTCATAACAAATCTTCAAAAAATTAAATGTAGGTGTGATATAATTTTTATACGAGTAAAAAATTAAATAAATAAAATTAGATTCAGGTTAACAAAATTCAGGTCATCCTCCGGCCAAAGTAGGACAAATCTAAACGAGAATAAACGGCTGAATCAGAAAAATATTTATATTTTCTAATGATATATAAATTGACAATATTCTCAATTTGCTTTTATTAGATGGTGTGTCGATGTACAAATTTACTTAGGCAACTTAAAGTACATTTATGGTTATAAGATGGTTTGACTGGTTAATCTATCTAATTAGATTCACAAAATTTTAGAAGCTCAAAATAAAAAAATAGCTAAACGTTGAATTTTCAGAATTTTCGAGATTTATTTAAAATATATGATAATGGATAAGTGGTGCACTGGGGATTCTATCTCAAGCAAAGAGAAAGATCAGCAAAATTCCGATGTCACTAACACATATGATTTGAAATAAATTTAACAAAATAATTGTTATATTTAATTTTGAGAGAAGATATTCAAATAAAGATATTGCTCTATGCTGAGATAATTTATAAATCATATAATTATAATTTAATTATATATTATTTATAATTATAATTTATAAATCATATAATTCTAACGATAATTGGTAATTCAACACATTCGATCCGTTCGATCTCATTATATGGTTCTAAGACATAGCCAATGAGAGTGGAGGATATTAAGAAGTTATCTGCCTTTGAGCACTCTTGTCTAAGGTATATTTTACGGGTTCGCCGAGTGGATAAAATCTCACAAGATCGCATCCACCTTCGTTCAAATACCACTTGCATAAATAATGTTATCACAGAGCGCCGCCTTCGGTTACATTCTCCGTCGTCCACCACAGGAGTTGACGCATATTTCGTTATTTGCTATGTGACGACTGGCGTCAAAAGCGAAGTGGGCCAATCAAGACCTGGACTGATACGGTGAGAAAAGATTTTTGAACGTATAGGTGGACCAGCAATATATGGACTTAGACGATGGCAAAAGGAATGGCTTCCATTACTGTCGACGATGGCATCAGACTGCTTGGAAACCGCTTGGAAACGTCTTACCCTTGTAGCCGTTGGAGCCAGCCTAACCAGTAATGGTGAGAGCTGTTAGAAGAAGAAGAAGAAGAATTCAACACATTAAAAGTAAATTATCAATTATGTCGGCATAAAGAATCGACTTCAAATATTGATTGTTGCACGTAAAACAGGAAACCAACCTCACTGGACTGAAAATCTTTTTTTTTGGTAATGATCTTATGATGGATATCACAACAAATGATGCGATAAGTTAAATGTCCAACGAATACATCTAATCCACAAAACAACCATTTACCTGAAATGATTTATAATAATAATAGTATGTGATGAAATCAAATAAATATAAATAAGCGAAATTTTTTTATTTTGCCAAGAGGAATCTAAAGCTGAATATTAATTGATAAACGAAAAAGCTACTAATAATACTAAAAGTAATATAAAAAATTCTAACAACATTCACCATTTTCAGTTTGGCTGACCACTGGTTACCTCTTCGCCAACGAATTACTTGGAAGGTATGGTTCAAGTTGACTCCCAGTCTCACTTTCAATTTTAATGATATAACTTCTACCAAGAAATAGCAATTAAAATAAATAGTGAAAACTCGACCAACATATCTCAAAGCTATACCATCATTCTCCGTTTGAATCAAAAAATTACTAAATAATTACTAATTACTAAATTACTAAATAAATTTTAATTAAAATCATCTAATCCACGCAAAAAAAATAAGAAAAAAAAATTCTAAATTTTTTTAACTAAAAAGATAATCAAATAACAACGACTGTTACACAACAATTGTACATTTTGTTGACTCGATTTTGCCAAGCATATGTCCAAGCATCTAAAGGTTGGAGTGGGTCAGGGGGTTGTTGCGCCAATGCTGAGGTCCAACTCCAAACGGTAGTAAATAACGGTAGTAATCTTCCAAAAATCCGAGGGCGATCCAATTCTATTGGCAAGTGGCTCTCTAGTAAAATTTGATATATGACCAATAGATCGAGTTTAACCAAAAATGATGAGCGCTTTTGGAAAAAATGATATAGCAGATACAGCAAAGCCTAACCAAATTCAGACCAAATCGTATTTGGAAGCAATAAAAACGCCAATAATGGTGTATATCGATAAGTAGCGCGATTAAAAGGAGATTCACCTTTCCGTATAAGTTCTGCTGCATCCGAGAATATTTTATAATCAATATCTGTATAACTGACCTGAAATTAATTCCTTTTAAAATCATTACCTATTAAATCCATTTTCATCTTTTTTATTGCAATTTTTTTAAAAAAAAGAAAAAAATGAATTAAGAATAGCAATAACATCAAAGAGATAATCATGAATAATTCCATAATAAATAAGAAGAAGGCGAAAAAGAAATGCAAATAATAAAATTCGTTGAAAGGTCCATAAATTGGAATTTTTTTCGCCAAACATTATTAATTAATCCGTGTTTGTTCGAGAATTTCTATTGATTACATCACACATTTTATTCCTAAAAAAAATTAATCGAATTAACGTTTTCCTACTTTTTTAGCAAATTTATCAATTTTCGTAAATTTACCAAAATATTTACTTATTTATTTATTTGAACAATGTGACGTTATCGCAACATAAGCTAAAATCAAACTTTCGGAAACATAACTGTTAATAAAAATATTTTTCAAATCCCACTTCGAAGCGACGACGCTGGAGTTCTTCTGCTTGCAAGATCAAAAGGTGTTTTGCAAAAATGCGGACAAAGCTAGCAACTCACCAGTAACTCTGTCGCAAAGAGAAGACTCCCTGGCAAAACTTGTCAGACACGACGACGAAGCTGAGCGAGCCTAATGCTAAATGGTGAACGCTCTTAGATAGAAAAATCAACCGAATATTTTGCGAAATCACTTTCATCAACCAAACCACTGCGAGTAATCGTAATTTTTTTCCACATTTCCCTTTTATCTTGCAACTTCGATCGAAATGGACTATTTCTGACAACAAAACACTTGGCTTGCAATATTCAATATTCAATATGCACAACGACAGAATTCGATATTCTCGAAAGATGCAGTTTTAAATTAAATTAAATAAGATGGATTTTATGATTTAGAGAACTTATCATATAAATTGTGCTGAATTGTATTCCATTAGGATTTACTTTACGATTTAATTCGGATGAATAGTATAGACTCCCCAGGGCTCAAAAATCCTTCCCTAGCCCCACTTCGTAAAACAACATCTACCAAAATCCACCCCCCCAAACCTCAAATAAACACTGAGAAAGATGGAAACAAAAAATTTAAGCGTAATATTGCTTCCCGTTCGTCTGATCGATCCCGAAATAAACTTCAATTCACTTCAGTTCGACCGAACTCAAAATTCGTTCCTTTTATATACATAAAGTCTCAAACAAATATTGAAATGGTTTTTTTTCTCTAGGACCGTTTTTAAGACCGTTCCTTGCGGATTAAACTCGCCCAGCTGGCTTATTGGACGAGGCAAATATTGCTAGGGAGTTGCTTGGCGACAGAAGTAAAAGTGAGCGAGCACCACCCGCATTTCTGAAGCATTTCAGATCCTCAACATCGGCGCTTCGAAATGCGAACGATTACCCGCTGAGCGATCCTGAACTCTTCCAGGTAAATTTAACAAAACAAATGCAAATTTTGAACCTGCTTTATCGATTTCGCTACCGAAAGAGTGCGGCAGTATTCCAGAGAAGATCATTCGATTTATAAAGACAAGCATTTTACCAGCGTTTCTTTCGAAATAAAATAAAGTTGCTCTCCGCTCAAAATTAAATTGTGCGATAGACTGGATTATGGACACTGCTTGCTGGCATTCAAGAAGTGTGCAAGTCAGTCCAGAGCTCTCTTAGATGGATGGAGTCAAAAGTGGGAGGACCTGGACTGGTGTGGTTAAGTAGGATCTTCAATATACACGCGGACCAGCGACATAGACGTTGGAAAAAGGAATGGCTTCTATCACCGTCATCGGCTCGAGTGGCTTCGAAACGTCTTTCTTTCATAGCTAACCGAGTGAGTAATGGTGAGGGCCGTTAGATGAGAAAAAAGAATATCTCTTCAATGAAATAAAAAATCTTTGTTTTTTTTTAATGAAGTGGCTTTCACAAAAATTTTATCGGGAATTCGGCTATCATTCGGCCACTGTGCAAGCAGATTCAATTCCATCGACATAAAATGCGAAATTTTTGCTAATAATTGAGAAATTATTTAATATTATTTAACAAAATGAATAGTTTTGCTAAAATAAATCAATAAAAGGTTTCATTTTATAAAAATTTTGCAAACAACATTCGTTTTCTTACACGAAGAAACAATATAAAAACAACGTTTTCGTTCATTACTTTTCAAATATTATCAAGAAATTATTATTATTGTCGTTCTGAATGCAAACTGTGGAACGTAGTCAGTAAACGAACCAATTTCATAATTTATTTGTAATAGTCGAGTGAGCCAAACGAGAAATGAAAAGTGCCGCAGGAAGGAGAAGGAAGATTCACAGGAGAGGAAATTTGATTGATTTGATTTAAATGAATAAAATTAATAAATAATTGCAATAAATTCATCAATTAATTCAGCTGAAAGAAAATATTAAATTAGCGAGAATTTGATATATAATTTCGTCAGATTTTTTTAAAACATTTCTCTAATAACGAGGAACATCCCTGCAAAAAGGAAAAAAGAAGGCATTAGTATAAACAAATGATGCTAAGAGAGGACAAGGTAATTTCAGAGTGCTTATTTTATTAGGAAGGATAATAAAATTTGAAAGCTGAAGGAAGATAAAGGAGTGTTAAGTGAGGATAATGAAGCTAAAGAATGTTGAAGGAAGTGATCTCCGAATGTTAGGAGAACATCTTGTTTATCAAATCTGCTTACGAGCGATTGACTTCTTGACTTCGATCAAAATTTTTTGATTTTTAATTTCAAATCCGTCGTTTTTAGTGGTGCAACCAGTCATAAGCAACCACTCAAAGGATGATAATGGAGTGTTAAAGGATGATAATGAAGGATGGCAAGTGAAAGAACGAAAACGAAATGTTAATGGAGAATAAAATACTTTCAAAGTACGAAGAGAAGATAAGATGTTTGCCACACATTTAACTTATTTTTTCTGCATACAGCATTATTACAATTTTTGCAAAATTCGAACGAATTTTTTGTCATTTTTTTAGTTTATTTGGTTAGTCTGCAAGTAGAGAATTCTTTTAAAATTTTCGAAAAAACAATTCATCATCATCATTTTTGATACTTTCGCTTTTGCTAACGATAAATACCTTCAATTTTTTTTATGATTTTGAAAATTTATTTTAATTTTATAATTGAAATGGCTGAATTTTCTTTAAGAATATTTTGCTCATATTTCTATAAAATTCTTTGGGCCAAGTTTCTAGGTGGTACATTTCAAATATCGTTTCGGTCTTTTAGATCACTGCTCAAATTCAGAAATGACTAGCTAATAACTTTATGCAACAGAAAACTATTTATATATAAATCGTGAATAATAATAAGGCGAAGATCCCATGGGACTTCATCCCGACAGACAAGGCAATTAACCAGATATCGCGATGGTGGACAAGAATCAGAAATTAGCATTGGTGATAGATAAAGGAATACCAAGTAACAGGAACGGAAGAGGAAATATGAGAAGTTAGCGAGATACCAAAGGCTGAAAAGGAAAAGAATTAGAGATGTGGAAAGTGAATGTGAAAGCCAGAGTACTCCCAGTGATAACTGGAACACTTGGAACTATGATCTCTTAACTAGAAAAGTGGCTTCAACAGATTCCAGGAGATTTCTGTTCAGAAGATTGAGCAGTTGGAAACAGCTAAGATGCTACAGAGAACGCTCAATCTCCTAGGCTTTTGATAGAGTACCTGAAGTTGAAGATGGTTCTCTTCACCCAGAAGGAGAAGAAATAGATATTTATACATTTATATACAATAAGCGCTGATTCCTCCAGAAAATCTTCGCAGCCATTCTAAATATGGGCAATTAAATTAAAAATTATAGTTGTAGTTTGGAGGAAATAAAATAGTTTGGGGGAAAAAAACATGAAAGAAATTTCGATGGACAAAAAAGCGTTGCATTCACAGCAACCGAAACACCTTTATAACGAAGGTTTTTCTAAAAATTAATCAGTTTTACTGTGATTTTCTCGATTTTGATAAATTCATTCTCTACAAATGGTCGGGCTTATGTGAAGCAAATTTGTCGTTAAAAATGAAACACGAGTGGTAGCGTGGATTTACTTGTTCACCTATTACCTCCAGGCGACTCCCCGACGAAAGCACCTCGTCTATACCAAAGCAGACGAGAGAATGGATTCCGTTATAGTTTCGTCGATTTACCTTGAATGCAATTTGATGTTCATTTTTGAATCGTTGTTTTTGATTTATAAATTTGTCGTTTACAAATAACCTAATTTATAGTTCAATTTTTAATGATAATTGGTAATGCCCGAATATATTTTTGGCCAAATTCGAAGTTTGGTTTTGCTATTGTCAATGCTCTTTTCGATATTCTTTTTTCTTCCTCGTCGCCATGTAAATAAGCCACGGCGCATTGCAACCAGACAAGCGATTTCACAACGATTCCACACTCCTTTTTGACTTTTGACTTTTCGTTGAATATTTGCCACAAGAGCGGGTCCAAAATGTTCGAAATCCAGCGCCTCCTCAATATATAAATTTACAAAAATAGATATTTCCTCGAAGCTTGGAATATAAAATGAAGAGAGTTATCGATGTGCGATTTTGTTGTAAAATCCAGCATAAAGGCCAGCAAAGAAGACTAACTACCTATCCAATCAATGTGCCCAAAATTCTGCAGAGCCAACACCAAACTTGCGTAAACTCGCAAAAGTCTCATAAAAAATTCTTTAGGCAAGTATTAAGCCATCCCACCGAGCATTTCCCCTGATGTCGCCGTCATATCAGTGGACTTTGAAAATGCTTTCCAGCAGTTTATGCATTATAAATGTTTGAACTTTTATGCAAGTGGTACATCATGTTAAGCAAAATATGTTAGAGTTATGGTTCTTGCTTGGAAGAAAATCAATTCCGTCAATGTTATATCGAGGAAAATTACATAAAACCACGGAGAACTTTTTGTCAGAGATGAGACATTTGTAATATTTTTTTCATAAATTTTTCATACCTTTCATAATTCTTTCGTTTCTTAATTTTAATTCATTCATTTAACTTTATTCGAGCACTTTATTCAGTTATTACAATTTTATATACTCGTAAGTTAAAACCACAAATGTAGGGTTCGCTTCTGTTGCAAAATTTCTCGCCAGCATTAAGGACTGCAACATCAACTTCTCCGACTTTCTGCGTTGCAAAAATATATAAATACAACACCAAGCAGAAAAGTATAAGATGGAATATTTAACGAATCAGCTTATAAAATTTAACCGACCAGAAATTGGTGATAAAAGTTTAAAATATCAGATCTATGTGGAATGTGAAAACTGCATCGAGTATCTTTTATTTATATCATTCATTTAAGTCATTCACTCAAGGTCAACTAAGCACTGTTTTGTGACTTTGCGTCGATTCTCTACTGACCTTTCGATTGATTGATCTTTTTCATTATTTAAGTACATAAGGACTTGATTCTGACATGAATGCAAATTTGTAGTCAAGTTGCTGGCAAAAATTTCTAAGCATATTAATAGTTAGAAGTTTCTCTGTGATTTTTCGTTTCAATAATGATTTTTATCTCTCTGGAATCCAAAATTTCTGAATTGGCTGACCATTTATGATGAAGTTTGTTTTTGTCAAGGAATAAGGAGTCGAATCCATAATGATTGCTCATACTTGGAACAACATGTTCTGACTACTCTAACAGATAATTCTAGCATTTAGAGAATATTTCATCTCCTTTCATTTTGCCAAAAAACTTGTAGTAAAAATAGCTATTCCAAAAATTATTTTTCATATAGCAGTTGATTTATCGTTTTATGAGCAGTCTGCTCTTTCGACTGCTCTGTTAAAGTATAAAAAATAATTATTATTGTTGGTTATTATAACTCTTCGTTTGGACAATGATAAGTTTTTTCAAGTTTATTTTTCTCTCAAATTGGATTTTTTAATTTCCGCTTTATCCTTGTCTTCGACAGGAGTAAGCCTATCATATCAAAAATCTGGCTTCTCAGGACCCACTTGTAACATCCCTATGTGACTCTATGGTGAAAAAGTCTGATCTTATCTCGGCGTGCTCGTTCTCCGATGTGGATAATACTTCCAGTCTGGTGGTACATACGATAAATATACAATCCGTCAGAATATATGGACGTTACAAACCAAGCGATCATTGTCTACACTATTTCTAAATATCGTATGGATATCGCCTGCTTGTCGGAAGTCCATCTTCCGTACTTCTCGAGTTTCGAGTAATTAGTAATCGTCGGAGCAGAGGTACTGGCTATATCACTGTGATGCTTCCGATAAATCGAGACGAAATGGCGTAAAGGCCATTCCACTTTGATTGAGTGCAAAGCGGTGAGGCCAAATTCCACTTTGATTGAGTGCAAAGCGATCAAAATTCGCATAAAATTGACAACTCGCAAGAAACGGCATCCCCAAAGATTTTTCAATTATCTAAAAATTCTGGGACAGTGAGCACATCACATTTAAAATTGAATTATTGAAGCACCTCAGTGCTATAAGTATAAAGAAAAAGGCAAATGAATATTGAATCAAACTAAAGGAATGCCTCCAAAAATCAGCCTCTTCCACGCTAAAATATACTAGTAAGAAGTGCGTTAGTTGGATACCGGAGGCAACTATCCAAACTGTCCAATTGCCCAAAAAACTGCTATGAGTTCCAAAAGCTCCTGTAACTCAAGAAGGGTCGATGAAATGATAGGAGATAGCAATGACATGCTTGTTAAGAATATTAAGAATCGTCTAATAAAAGTAACGAATTCTTTGAGACCAAATTTAACCATGATGTGCCATTTGGCCATTTGTTATCCCGGATATCCCGCACATATTTGATTCGAATCATACATTCGCAATACTACCAATAGAAGAAGAAATAATCTCCGTTATCCGTAAACTTAGGGCCAATAAGATTCTACGGAAGATGGTCTCTGGGCTAAACTCTTTAAATGTTGTCCATCGTCCTTCATAACGCAACTTCAACAAATGTACTCTCTAGTATGGGAAAAAGAAATATTACCAGATGATTGGAGCAAAGCAATTCCCAAGATGATCCAAATTCTCAAAAAAAATGATAGGACATATTGTGAAAAATATCGAGGAATCAGCCTAGTTATCTCAGCGAAAATTTTTGCTTCTCTTTTACTCAAGAGAATTATGGAAGTACGGGATAACAGGGTGCGCCCTAATCAAGTTTGATGCAAATCGGGGCGCAATTGTGCTAATCAGATTCACATTAAGAAGGGTGTTGGAACATCGCTTCAGATTTGCCCACTGTCACGTGTTTCAACGATTTAACGGCTGCTTTTGATTCAATTGATAGAGAGGCGCTTTGGAGGAACGAACGTGTTCCAAAGAAAATCATTCGACTCATAAAGGATTTTGATCAGCGTACGTCGGCGGAGGTTTGTATATATGGAGAATTGACAGAGTTCTTCAAAATAAGAAATGGTGTCGGTCAAGGCATCTTTTCGTCTATAATATTCAACTATACGATAAACTGGATAATGGACGCCGCTTGTCGGCATTGAAGGGGTATGCAAATCAGTCCAGAGCGTCATATCATAGATCTTGGATTATACGCTAATGATGTAGTTCTTTTTGCTGAAAGTTATTAAAAAATAACTTACATGCTAAACAATGCGTCGACAGTGTCTCAGAGAATCGAGATAATTTTAAATACCTTGGAACCGAATGGCCAAAGGCAAAAGATAAAATTGCAATGAAGTGCGTTCTTCCCGTTGACGAATTCTTTAAAGAGCTGTCGCATAATCACTATTCACTATAAATGAAAATCGGTGTCTATATAGCCACGATTTGCTATATCTTGCTATATGTCTGTGAGTCATGGCCAATGAGAGTGGAGAATATTAAGAAGTTGTCTTCTTTTGATCACCCATATCTGAGATCCCTGAGCAGATAAAATTTCACATGATTACGTCGGCCTTCGCCTAAATACAACCTGAAGTAACCTTTCACCTTCATTGTGTCTCCTTTGCTGGTGCAGCACGTTCTTCGTCGGTAATACAATAGTTGAAACATATTTCATTATTTGCTAAGCTGTGATGGATGGTGGCAAAAGCAAGATGGACCGAATCAATCTGGGTTGATACAGTCAGGAAAAATTTTGAATGACAATAGCTACATTTCTATCTATACAACTTTCCAATATTTTCTTCTAAGAATAACCTTATCTATCAACGAAATTTCGATGGTAAAAAAGGTGATTTATAAGATTTCACGCCAGAGCATCAAAATTTCTACCTAAAAACTATTTCCACCATTTTCTAAAAGAATAGATTACCTTAGAAGAAAATGTTGAAAAGTTGTATATATATTGGACCGGCGATATATGGACTTAGAAGATGGAAAGAGTGGGATGGTTTCTATTAGCATATGGTTCCTCGTAGGCAGTGGGTCCAGCCTAACCTGTAATGGTGAGGGCTATCAGAGGAAGAATTTCTCTCAAACTGAAATTGTATTCATAAAATTAACTGCAATTATTTTATTACCAACTATTATGATTGATTTAATTGGTTTTATATTTAATCATTATTATTATTCTTGAAAGAAGCTTTCATGTGAAATGATAATCGTTCATAAAAATTTTCAGGTATCAGCAAAATGTTGCTAAGGAGAAAATTCGTAATAAAAAGTGCTATTGTACGAAATGTTCTCGCGGAATTTTACGCAACAGCTGTGCTAAGAGTAATAATTGACACATTTTAATTTTTAAATTTTATCATTATCGTAGATAAGCATTTCGATTAGTTACCTCAACCAAACATGCAAAAAATGACTAGAAACCTTGGCCTAAAAATGTTTCCAGTTCATTCCTTTTGGCTTGCATAGTTTTTTATTTTAATCATTCCATATTCATGGTAATTCGATTAAATTAATGCATAGTTAATAGCTAATAATATGAAATTCCTTCTTATGCCATTTAATCTCGAAACGTTTTAGTTCATTGGAACTGGTGTTATGGCTCAATACGTATTAAGTCGTGGCACTTTTAATAGTCCAATACAGGTTCAGATTGGATGGGGTTTCGCTATTTTGTTTGGTGTGTATGCAGGCTGGAGTACATCAGGCACTTTTCCGCTTCTTTCGTTCATTTGTTCAAAAAAGGAAATTTTTTTGGGCAGATGTATTCAAAATGGAAAAAGTAGCAAATCTCAAGAGCAAAAGTTTTTAAGAAGTTTATGAAAATTTCGCGCCTTAATCCTATTCTAATAATATTGTAACAGTATGTGAAAAAGAAGGAAAAATTGTAAAAAATGGAAAAATGAACAGAAAAAATAAATATTGTAAAGGGAAAATATTTTGTACGCGAAGGAATTCACGATAATAAATTTATTTATCCATGACGACGTTTGAAAAAGTATTAGAAGAATATAACCGGATTTGAACGATTATTAAGGGATTTACAGTGGAATATTATGAAGTTTGAAATAGCAGTGAGGGAGGAATGGTCCGAACGCTACGATTACCGCCGCAACTTCTTTCGGAGCTAAACAATAACTAATGTTTGCAAATTATTTAAATGAGCCATTGTAATTATTTACTCCGATTTTTAAGAAAAGAAAGTTTAAGGTGGACATGTCAATCCAGCGGTAACAGCAGTTTTCTGGTTACTTAATAAAATTTCCTTATTGCAATCTGTTCTTTACGTGATAGCTCAAATACTTGGTGCAGCATGCGGAACAGCTTTATCATTTGTCGTCTACTATGGTAATATATAAGTTCAGTCAAATTTTCAAATTATTTAAATATTTTGGAGTAGAATTGCTCAGTAGGTTGCTATCTGATCCGTCTATACACCGGTTCTCACTTCAAGCAGGAGGAATTTGGCCAGGAACAAACTTTTCTTTCAAAAATCCGATGATGTTAACGATTGAACAGTACTTCTTTCTCCAGGCCCTAACGAAATTCTTTTGGTCCTACAAGCCAGCAGAGCCTCTTAGAAAAAAAAAAACTGTTTGATAAAATTTTCATAAAATGTAAGTTTCCTTTGAGAGAATTGTTTAATTTATCACTGTTGTGTGATAAAAATTTTAAATTTATGATGACCTTAATCAAATTATTTATTGTTTCAGAAGCGATAAATGATTTCGATGGTGGAAGTCGCAAATTGGTTGGTGTTAATGGAACAGGCATTATATTCGCTTCGTTTCCTGCTCCATATCTCTCCAATGTCGGCGGGTTTATTGACTTAGTTGGTTTATTCGTTTGTGGTTTAAAATCTTGCATAAATTTTATCTTAAAGAAAGTTTGGAAATTAAAATATTAAGAATATTTAGAATATTTATTTAGAGATTTCATATTTAAGATGGCTGGTACTGGTATTCTTGGACTTTTCGTCGCATACTATGGAGACTCACGGAACCAAGTTCCATTATATCTATTGCCTCCATTATTTTTTGCTTTATGTGTGGCAATTGGAGTTAGTTATGGGATGAATGCAGGTTCTGCTATTAATCCAGCTTCTGATTTTGGAGCTCGCTTGTTTGCTTTTTTTGCAGGATATGGCACAGAGATATTCACGTTAGTTTCATGCGAAATATTTAATCTTTTTAGAATACTTTGTGGAAAATGCCAACCTCTAGATGTTTCTTTCTGGTTAATTTCATTTCGACCACTAAAGCGGAACACCAATGGTTTTTCCACATTTCGTCCCGTAGGGATTGGAAAAAATGTTTAAAATAATCTGGTTCCAAAAGCATCGTCTATTCTTCCTGGTCGATATTTTCAGACACAATAATTTTTACTTTCTTGTTCCGTTAATAGCTCCAATCTTTGGTGCTTTGATTGCTGCAGAATCTTACAATATTTTTATTGGTCGTCATATGCCAGGAAATTGTGGTGAACCTGTTTCATGCAGTTAATGCCAACATGCAAAATAAAGTCTTTCCTTAATTCATGTTGTTATTTTTATCGGTTTTTATCGTTATTGTAGTTTTTTAAAACATGATCTAGAATAAAAATTCATAAAAAACCTTGGAACTTCTATCATTTGTTGTTTTTTAAATAAGTAATTTAGTGCATATAATGAAGTTTTAATGTTTGCAACTTTGTTTTGATGGTACAAAATTACTGTTGGAATGAATTAATGAATTAAAAAAAAATTTATGCTTATTTAATGAACCTACGAAACAATGTCGTATATTGCTTCCATCAAAAGCGGGTATTATGGATTCGACTCTCGAATTTTTAAGAAGAATAAAGAAGCAAAATAAAAATAAAACTTAAGGGGGTATTAAAGACCATACGCCTCTTGCTGACTTTATCTCATCGTAGTCAATAAAGCGGCCAAACTAAAATTACAACGGAAATTATGGAATTTGTTTATTTGTTTGTTTACTAGCGTGGAGATATTTGCGACGATAAAAGGCAAAAAGGTGCAATTTATTTCTTTTCAATGCCATAATCAAAATCAAACGATGACAAAATGTTGACTGTATCTCTATCGTTAATGGCAATATTAAATCGAGAGAATGGTTTAAATAATTGGCCAGTTAATGGTTTGAACGAAGGAGCGACATTCTGTTAGGGATCGCCGATTAAAGCCAATATTTATGAGCCTTGACCTTTTTATCATAACCTTTTTATTGGTTTGTCAGTTGACCTATGCTTATATATTATCAATATGTCGCTGAGCTTTTTCTGAAAACTAATTTTTGCCAATAACTAATTCTTTCTCTTAAAATAGCGTCTTCTACTTTATTATGGGATATCTACTGCTGAACTGGACTCTTCAACATATTTACATTTTAAGATTGGTCGCTACTTCTACTTCGATTCGTTCATAGACTTTCGAAATGAGAAATGAGATTTATTGCTAAATTTTCGGTGTACCCATGGAACCAGTGGGATAAGTTTTGAAATTTTGAAGTAAAAGTCTAGTGCCAGTGAATGTGCCAATTTGGTATTCTTCTTTTTCTCGGCTCATATTTAAGCTGCTTCTGTATAATTAGAGCTAATTTTTAAAATTTCATGAAAAAATCGCAAATTTGGTTTTTGATTTATTAAATTAAATAAAATCGATAAATATTTAATTGCAACATTAAACTTAGGAGAAATTTTTAAATTAGTGATCATATTTTCTCGTTTTTTTTGCTGTTTTAAGGTGAAATTTAATAAATCCATGAATCCATGAAATATCCATGAAATAATCGAAGACTCAATTCACTGGTCGAATTATTAGATTTTACGTTTTTATTATTTTCAATTCGATGCTAATAATACCAGCATAATGCAACTTTCTTCTCTCTCTTATAAGAAGTAGCAATCACCATGAAGTGATAGGAACCGAAAGCACTCACCATGGGGTGACAGGAACCAGAAAGAAAATAAAGTTCGAGTGATGTTGGCGAGCGCTTGGTTTCAGTAAATAAAATTATGGAATTGTATTTTATTTGTGCCCTAATGAATTAATGTTTATTTCATTTGATATCAATTGTTTCTAGGTACTATGATATTTTTGACTGATCTATATGATTTTGATTCGTTTTTGAATTAACCATATTAAAGAAACAACTGTTATAACAAACGCCATCTTGCCATATATCGTTGCTTAAACTTTCCATTCAGTCCAGTTCTTCCAGGTTTATTTGTCGCATCCTAGAAAATTTAACATTTCTGATTTGCTCAGAACATACTGGAGAAACCTTCTGTTGTATTACACAAGTAGTAGCAGAAAAATTCGAGGTTAGTCGCTTATTTGAATTATCTTTATAATTCGTCACGTGGTATTTGTTTGATTATTTTCCCGACTATGTTAAATAACCTCACCAAATCCATTGTTCCCTTCTGTGCAGAAAGTCTGTTTAACTGATCAGCAATATAAAACCTTTTAGATCCCGCGTAATTTTTCAAGTTTTTCAAATCCAGCCTATACTCTTTCTCCAGAGCTGCCATACCTTAACATCCCCAATGTGCCCAGTCCGTCGACATATTTCCAAAAACATTCTTATGTGGTCTTAGTATCTCAGAAAGTCATTTGATTGATATATTGTCCTCCGTTAACTGATAAGTTCAAAGAATAAGTTATAGCCAAACATCTCCTCAAAGTTTTTCTTCCTATCAAATCGCAACACAGATGGAAATATTCCCTCACAACATAATCAGCCTCTGATAAGCCCTTAAATATTAGCAATATATTGTTTTACCTAAACGCTCTTCTCTTGCCAGTCCGTTATATTCTCATCGACAACTTGGTCTATCTTGTTGATTTCTTAAAATTTTCTTTAAGAATAGTCATGTTTGTCATGCAAAACTCATTTAAAAACTAGCAAACACCTCCATCTCTTTTATATTTTTATAATTTATTAATGGTAATTTTTTCTACAGCCAATTCCTATCCTTTCAACTATATTAGACCCATTCGTATCTCATTTCTGGAGTTTCCTCTTTTGTGACATTTTCCTTAGTGCCATATCAAATATCTCTTTATTACATTTGTCACGCTCACAATTACAAGTTAGAAAATTTCGAAATGCCATATCACGGTGAATGGTGGAGATATAGGAAAAGAATAGGCAGATGGGGATTTGGAAAGTGTAAGAAAGACGTAGCATGGTTCAAAGAGTTATTGAGAAAATACGACGGGTTTCGAGGATAAATTAGAAGGTATGTGCGATTTTGCGAAAATTGTTGTCTAATGTGCAAGAAATTGGAAAATAAACCAATAACGCTACAATTTTCATTCCAAATTAATATTTCCAATATGCTTTCGTAATATAGTTTTTTTGTATAAATATAATAAATATATGATTGTTACGAAATCTCTTCGAATTTTTAGTTGGAATCCATGGCGGTGAACAAAGAAGGCAAATCAAATCCTTTTGAAAAGATTTTGTCGACCTTTGAAAATGTAAAGGTATTTTGATTTGATGAATTTGTTGAAAGAAACTCTCCTTTTTTTCGTTTTTTATTCTGTAAGTCGAAAATTTTTGTGGAAATGTGGATGTACTAGATTTTATGAATTTATAAATTTAACATTTGAACTATGTGGATTTAATAAATTCAAAATTTATATGGAAAAGGCTTCGATATGTTCGTTACTAGTTTATTCCTACTTTTTATGTTACTTTGCTTTGCATTGGATTTATAAATTTGGCTAATTTTAAGAAAATAAGGAAATTAAGGAAGTTTATCTTTCCTTCTAATTAATTTGTTTTTCTTCCTTCGATATAATTTTAAATTAGTATTAGAAACTGTGGTGGGTATTGTTTAATTTTCATTCAATTTATTCTTTCCGAATAAATTGAATGAGCAGCTAATTCCCCTAAATGCCGCAAGTCAAGTAAATTTTATTTTTCGGTCGTTTAAAAACGGAAGCTTTTTTATCAAAGTATAAACGGCGTTCATTCGGCCTCTTATTGAATATAATGTAACCTGTTTTCCCCTAGATGCCTTAAATCAAGTAAATTAATTAAAGAACTCTAGAAATACTGCTTTGTACATCGCTCCTCTCCTAATAGCGATCCAATTATAAAGCACAGCTTCATCTGTACAACCTAGAATCGCTCTCAGTTCATCGAATTAAACAAAATTGAAAACAAGATTTAATTTTTGCATATGGTTATATCGAATTAAATCGTTCATAATGGGCCAAAATTATCAAAACCTAAATGTGAAACTAAATTAAAAAGGCATTACCTCTTTATTCGCATTACCATTAATTAATTAATTTGATCATCATACCTGGCAATTTTTTCAAAAAAAAATTTGGCTTCATAATAAGCGGGTAGTTTGAAACTTTGATAATCAGCATGCGACTGTATGTGTCAGTTCAACTCGTGTTATTCCCCTTTATTTCTCTTTGCACTGTTAATTTTTGGCCACATTTCCTTTGTATTTTATATCGCAAACACTAATTTCTTTCATTTGGCATCTTATTTTATTATTATTAATGCAAGCAGATGGCGCTTGTCGCCTTGTTTGGTTGCTTCAAATAAATAAAAGTGATTGAGGTGAAACAGAAATTTTCAATTGATTCTCTTAATAATTTAATTTCCTTAAAAGATATATAAAAAATAATATAAAAATAATATAAAAAATAATTTAAATTGCAAAAAGAAAATTGTTCAGAAAAAAGAAAATTGGAGGAAACTTAAAAGAGAAAAGGAAAAGAAAGCGGACGATATCAGCTTTTTATTTGAAGAGAACAGCAGAAAAAAGGTATACAAACTGAATTTTTATTCCATTAATTTATGCCATTTTATGTGCAATTGAGAAAGTACCCTTTCATTTAGATTTTTATTTTCTTTCGAGCGGTCTTATTTATTATTATGAAAGGAAGTACAAATTAGGTACAACAAGCTTAAATTGGTTGTCCTAGCGAATGACATTTTTAATTTGGGGCGTCGCTTCATCGGTGATTCGCGTTTTTAGTTAAATAACTCTTCCTTATTTTTCTCCAGTTCATCCATGTAAAACGATACCCTTTACTTCAAATTTGTGCCAATTTATGATTTATAACTTTTCTTCGATCGTTTAGAATAAAATCAAACAATCTAAGTTAATCAAAGAATTGGAACTCAGAAATAAGCATTTGGCAATAGAGAACGAATTTCTTTCTGCAAGTTTGGCTGAAGAAAATTGGAAGAAACTAAAAGAGAAAGAAGTGAATGATCTGAAGGTTTCGCTTGAAGCGGCGAACACTAAAAATGCAACTTTAATGAGCGAGGTATTCAAAATATAGTTGAATATTTCTTCTTACTTATTATTGCATGAAAAAAGTTATAACTTTAGTCTCATTCATTCTTCCAAAAAATATTTATTATAAAAGGAATTACACGTTTAGTTTTTAAGCGTCTAATAGCTCTTTTAGAAAATAGTCTAATTTATCTATTTGAAAAATCATAGGTCTTTCGATTTTAATTCGCATTATTAGTTAATTGCTTCATTTTCATTCTTTCTGCAATTTAACATTTTGATTAATATTTTTTTGGTTAATATTTTCTGGTTAATATTTTTTTGTTTCAAATTTCTTATAACTTTTTCTTCAATCGTTTAGAATGATGAACTGATGAAGAAAATCGCGCAGTTGGAATTAAAAAATGAGCAGCAGTTGAAATTTCCGCTTGAATGTGGTACTTTCATTACGGTAGGCGGTATTCCTTTTTGAAACCATAGGGAGATTGGCCTAGTAGAAGCAGGTAATGCCAGTAAAATTTGAAGTAGGGCGCACGTTTAGAATTAAAGATTTTAGTAAGTAAAATCCACATGAAATAAAAAAAAGGAGGAATAAAACAGGTGAATAAAATTAAAGAATGAAATGGAAAACTTAAAAGTCAATGGGTCATATTGAAAACGAAAAGATTTAAAAATTTGTAGTATTTAAATTCCTAATAATATATTTTGATTTCTTCAAATAGATTGGCAGAAAATATTCACATTCTTTGATTTATGAGCATTATGCAATTTATTTCAGTGTTATCCGAGTGTTCCAAGAGTTACCGGTCAAGACAGTGATATAGTATGTAACGAGGAAATAGGACAAATAAATGCAGAAAGCCCTACGCTAAAAGCGATGAACGCAAAATATAGCACGCTTGAAGCAAAATTTAGCGCTGCAAAGGAAAAATGGCAAGAAGAATTGGCTGTCAGCGAAAATGAACTTGATAAAATTAGACAGGAACGTGAAGTACTGGTGAAAACTGTTCGCACACTTGAAGAAAAGCTTGCCAAATCAGAAAAAAGAGTTAGTGAATTGAAACAGTTGGATGAAGAAGAGGAAGATTGGACAAAAATATCACTGGGAGAAAATATTTGATGAAATCTTTTCGAATATAATTTCTTGTCGTTTATTATTTTTATTAACTGAATTATACTATTTTCCGTTCTAAAATTCGGTTTCCGTTATATTTTTCTTGAATTCTGAAAAAAAAATTTACAAAAGATGGGTTGACTTGCATGCAATAAAAAATCCTTTTCAGCTTAAACGATAAATTAATTTTGTTTAATATCCCATTTCAATAATATTTATTTGAAATACTGCCAAATCACAATAAAATTATAAAAAATATTGTAAAAATCAAATCATTTGGGTAAATAAGCAAATAAGCGTCAGTGGCAAATAATGAAAGAAATATATTGTGGAGGTAGATTATTAGGTTATTTTTTTCACATTCCTATTTATGGAACTAACACGAAAGGAAAAAACTACTTCGAAAATTGCTTTAAAATCTCGCAGAATTTTTCACTTTTACCTCTTTTATTATTAGGATTAGAGTGAAACGGCTTTGCCACAGAGTCATCTGGTGCGGAGGTATAAGAAGACCTTCAGCACCAGCAGAATTTTATGATGACAGGTTCACTCTCATCAAAGAACGAGTTATATTTAAAATGCCAATCCATGCAGTCAATGCTCGCTACGCTCTTTTCATGTCTTTGATTTCTTAAAATGGATTTTAATTAACAGAATGGATTGCAAGGTTTGAGCCTTAAGATGACATTTCTAACTAATTGGCAAAATAATATCTCACTAATTGCCATGCAATAATTAATTAATACTAATAAACAGGCGAATATGGGAATCCTATTAGATATATCCATCCATATACCCATCGATTACAAATGGTTAAATAGGCTTAGGTATTGCAAAAGGCTTAACAGATATAAAATATAATGTAAAAGTTGTGGAGAAATAGAAATTTTTTTCGCCATTTTTAAATTCGTTAAATATGATTAATGTTACTCGAGAATTTGCGATTATATTTGTAATAAAAGGATTGTAATTTTATAATTAAAGTATTCTCTCTGTCGCAAAATGCGATCTTTCTACTATTTTAAATTTAATATTTTAAAATATTTTAAAATAGTGACCCCGATCCGCCAAATGAAGTCTTTCATTAATTCATTAATTCCTATCTTCATATAGGTCAATTCATAAGTATATAAAGGATATCCTTTTCAAAAAAACTTCTTTCGAGGGGTTGGGTCCCAGTATTTCAATATTCAATTTACTTTGTTATTTTACATGTTTTATATTGTTTAATCATTCCTTTCCTTATTTGTTTTTCGATAGTCATCCTTTTAATATTTAATCCTTTTAGTCTCCGGGCTTAATTTGTATTATTTTTCGTTATTATTATTGTAATATTATTTTATGAATATTATATAGTTATATATTTATATTAGCTATATATTAATTGGTCTAATTACCCAAGTTTGAGGTGACGGAATAAAGATTTTTATCAATTCGTGCGTTGAACAATTTTTATCCTACTGTACTGAGAAAGCAGTCGAATCAAGATTATTCTAATATAACTAACACGTGGCAGGCGAGCATCATCCCACTGCTTCCAATCAATAATTTTATTAATTTATTTTTTACATGGTCCGTCTCTCCAGAACCACAGTGGCTATTGGTATTTTGCATTCGAGAACCATCAAAAAGGGCAGTCTTTAATTTTTTTAAAATGAAATTAAAAATTATTTGGGAAATCAATAATCCAAATCAATTTTATCACCGCCATCTGATTTTCAGTTTCGAAATATTTCAAGTCGTTACTCCTAAAGGCAGATTCAATCCCAATCAAGGACGAATCCAGCACTTTTTTCTGACTTCAAATATTATTCGACTTGACTTCAAATATTATTTCCGTTTAACTTGTTAATTTAATCTAACTTATAAGTCAAATCTTTATACTTAATTTATTTAAATCATAATTTTTATTCGTTACGTTAATTGTGGTCCACATATTTTAAAATTTTATTTTTTTTCCATAAACATGACTTCTGTAATAAAAAAGGTCACGGACCATTGTAAAAGGATTAGAATAAATTAATAATCTAAGTATTAGAGATCTCTCTGAGGATGAATCCTAACCCAGGATTTTTCTATTTATCAAAAATTTGCAACCTTGGAGGCCAAAAAGCTAAACTCCTCACTCTGGTCAAAGCGCTTCAGAGTAGTATTGACCAAGGAGAAGAGTTAGCCTCCTATATGCTGGTCTCTAACGAATCGGATCCCAAAGATTACATAAACTGGATAAAAGAAAAACAAAACTACTCGCAATTAATTTAGAAGCAAAAATCACAAGTATTGATTCAGACACATCAATAAAACATTTAAAGTTTAAAATTGAAGAACTCTTTCCTCCCTCTCAATCTCTCCTCACTCGTTGCCAGCAAAATATTTAAGAAGTGCAATTCCCCAAGTTGTAATTATGTCGTTTTAATGGAGCTATTCAAAACTGGTCCTCATTCAAAAACAGTTTTTTGTCCTCAATCGATTCAAGCAATTTACAACAAGTCGACAAGTATTCTAAATTGATGTGCCTAGATGAAGAGGCAAAACAACTGGTTGAAGGCTTCCCAATTGATAACCAATCTTATAAGGAAATTTGGAAAATTTTTAAAGACCGATACGGCAAATAAATAATTAATTCACAAATAATTTTCGCAACATTCTATCATTAGAGCAGAATCTTCCACGAATCAGGACATCCGATTGCTTAGAGCAAACATTTAAAGAATTTTTAGACATATGGCGAAACTTGGCGAAGATGTTAATAATATTTCCATCTTATTAAAGATAGAGTACCACCAAGAGTGGCAAGAAGAGTCGGAAAAATAAAATCCTCAGTGGAATTTCCAAAATCTTCGTCAAATCCTGGAATTATGTGAAAAAAAATTGAGTTTCAGCGGATATCCTCACGACCATAACCAAAAAACACCTATCCTAATTTCAAGGCTCTCAATAATAGTGACCGTAGCAGCCCACAGATTACTAGAAAAAATTTTCGCCCAAACATTTCTTCACATTCAAAACCGCTGCTAAATCAACTTCTTCAATTTTCTGCTCTTTTCTAGAAATCTATTATCAAAAAATGTATTTTCTATAAGAAGAATCACTGGAAAATTAATTGTTTAAGTTCCAGTGGAAATATTAATATTCCTCAGTCCAACATACAATCAAATAGAACATATGAAATATCTAATAATTTCAAGAGTAATATTTCAATTATTATGCTAGTAGCATTCCCCCTTCTGTTTTTTGTCCTTCAAGGCCGGCAAGGTTGGGCTTCTAAAAATTTTGCTTTCTTAACCCAACACCCGAAAAATAAAATTCCGAAAGTTCGAAAATTTAGAATCCAATAATCGAAATTCTAATAGTTCAGAGGCTTAAAAGATTTGGTCTTTAAATTTAATATTTCAAAATAGTGACCTCGACCAGCCAAATGAAGTCTTCCATTGATTCATTAATTCCTTATCTTCAATAAAGAATAGAGGTCAATTCATAAATATATAAAGGATATCCTTTCCAAGAAAATTTCTTTTGGTGCCATCAAGGGAGTGGTTGGGTCCCAATATTTCAATATTCAGTTTAGTCAATATTCAATTTAAGCAGCAATTTTTCTTATTAAAATTTTCTTTTGCTGATATCGAAGCCAAAAATTAGTGTTGCAATAAATATATGATACATGTATAAAGCAAAACTTTCCATAGGTTCGTACCATTAACAGATTGCTAAAATTGAGAAGTCCTATCAGTGGTTGGGAAAAAATTGACTAAAAGCCAACACTAAGGCATTATTGATCGTTGCAGCAGAAGAGAAGGCATTAAGCACTAGATCTAGGAGTGTACCATACTGGATTCTAGGATTCTAGGTGCAGATTGCGCAAAAACACCCTAGAAAAGAGTCCAACACATAGTGGAAGGTTGTAAAATGCAAATAGAAACAATATTCACAGGTCTGGTAGGGGACCACAAGTTGAGGATGATCTTTACCACCCATACGAAATGAGATTTTGATTTTTTAAATATGTCCAGAAGTTTATATAAACAACGCACCATTTAAATTGTGACCAAATTTACTTCAGATTCATTAAGAATGAACGTTCATCGAATGCAACTGCTCTACGGAACTCAAATGATTGAATTTAAGATCTTTTATCTTTTAATTCTTTATTCCTTAAATTCTTCACCTTTAAATTATTTTGTCTTTAAATTCAAAATTTCCATCAATAATTTCCATTAGATAAATTTATTGCAAGTTGCCGGAAATTTTTTTCGTTGCGACTTGTGTTGGCTGTTCAATCTATTAATTAATCAAATCAAGCGTAATTAATGTTAATTTTGATAAAGATAAATGCAAAGAAAAAAAGCAATCGAGCTTAATCAAACTTAGTTTGTATAATTAGGGTTTGAAGGAGTAAGTTGTAATTCAATTTTGTTTGGATTTATTAATTTAGAATGCTCTAAATATCGTAATATGACTATGACTTGTGCCAAGTCACAGAGGAATGCGCAAATCGATATTATGCAGCAAAACCATGCTTTTTATATTAATTACCGAGTACCAATTGGAGAAATAAGTTAGCGAGTGAAGAATATAGTTTTTCCATCATGTGCCTGGTCAGTTTTGGAATGAAAATAAATAAATGGGTTATTTATTCAAAATCATTAGGCGACCAAAGAACAAAGAAATTTGTTGCGCTTTTCAGCGACATTTCAACAATGGATGTGCAAGGATATTAGAAAACTTCATCCAGCTCACAATATATTTTCTAATGCCAATGATATAATTGAATCAATTGATGCATATTTTACCAGAATGCTACCGCAAAATGCTGTCATCTTTCCTTGATAACCATGTGCATAAATCCTCATAAAGTAAGCCGTAAGATCAACGATTCTACCACTACGACATTAAAAAAACTTATTATTAGGAAAATATGTAGCGATACAGACCAGGTCATGGTAGGGCTTTTCTCTTCGTCTTTTTTTGACTTTTTTATTCGACTACCGAATGAATTTGCTCGGTTTTACGCAATAATGGTGCTTCATTTGACTGCTTCTTTTCATATAATAAATTTCATTATAATTTATTGTTGGCTAAAATTGAGTGGTTTATTAAATAAAAGTTTAAAAATGATAAAAATGGTAGGAATTGCTGCACTTATCAAAAATGGAAAATGATGAAAATTTTTCTTTTCCAATTTTTCTTTTCTTTTATTTGTTTTTTTTTCTAAAAATTTTTATATGAAATAAAATTTTCCACATTTTAATTATTATTCGATTTATTTTTTTATTAAATGATGTTTTACTGGCAAAAAAAGAATGAAATGAATTTTATTTGATTCAGTTAAATAGGAAATAAAAGGCGTTAATTAAATGGATATATTTGTTTTTATTGAATTCGCTAATTGTTGTTATCATAAAAATGTTTAAATACTTTTCTAATATCGGCTATAGGCATATTTCGACGATTTCTATTTATTACATTCCTTCATCCTTCTTGAAACAATGAGATTCTTTTAAAACATAACTCTATTAATACTAGTAATAATATTTATATTTTGTAATATATTAAAATATAATAATAATGATAAATAGTTATCAGTGAAATAAAGAATAGGCATAGGCGTCAAAAAATTCTTTTGCAGCGAGAAAGCTGCCGTTAAAAATAAAATTCAGAAAGTAACTGATGATCCCAAATCTCAAATGACTCTTTGGCGTTTGATCTTAACCACCTTTATAATTAGCCAAATCATTAGGAAATGGTGGTTACTACTAGAAAAAATTTCAAAAAAGTTAAATTTTTAAATTTAAAATTTTCGAATAGTACATCAAGAAATTTGTATTTTCATATTTCCATCTATTTTGCTTTCTCCGTTTTTTGCCAAATTTGTCATTTGTCCAAATTGCTATTGGAAAAAAAATCCGAACAGTGTCTGTGATAATAGTGATAGTAAATTTTAAATGTATTTCTATTATTTGCAAATTTACTTTCATTTTCTACTAAATGAAATTTATTTTTTGTATTTTCTTATTATTTATTTATTTATCTTTATTTATTTATCTGTGTTTTTTATTTATTGCTTATTTATTAATTTATTAATTTATGTATTATTTATTTATCTTCTCGCTTATTTATTTGCTTTTATTTGTTTTTTCCTTTTATTTTTATTATTTCAAATATTGTTATTTCCTATTGTTCGTAATAAGGCAAAGAACTTATTAATTATATTATATTGTACATGATCATCCACAAATCAGATAAATTTTTTTTATTTTTTAAAATTATCGTTAAATTTCTCTTCTTTTTTTGAATTTGATTATCTCTATTCTCTCTCTTTGGGACAAACCTCTCATGATGTCAATAAAGATATTGGTTATATCGTTGTGTTCTCCTGGATAATTCGGGACGAAATGGCGTAGCGATTATCTTGTCTGAAAAGCCTCAATCTTCTCTGATTGAATGGAAGATAGTAAATGGCCATATTGTCTATGGGCATTTCAAGGGAAAGTTCTGCAATATTTCATTTATCAGTATATATGCTCCAATTTTGCCAGATAATTGTGTTAGAGATAAGTTCTATGCGGAACTTCAACTGCTAACGAAGTCTCTACCGAAAGTCTCTATATGGCATGGTCATAATCGAGAGAGACTGGAATGAGAGCCTAGGTCATAATGCCGATACCACATGAATTCGATATTTGGCAAATATGGCGCCAGTCCAATGCGCCAATGGAGAATGCTTTCTTCGCTTTCCTGAAGAGCATGAACTATTTGCTACTGATATAAGCTTTCGGCATCAGAGCATCGGGATCTAATTACGCTAAACTCTCCGGACAACCAATATTCCAAGCAAATTGACTATAAAACTAACTATACATTGGTCAGTCACAGCTGGAAGAGTTCTATACTTGATAGTCGGGTTGCTAAAAACTGCCATGGATGATCATTTTATGGTTCAAGCCAAGATTCGATGAAACGTCAGTTTTATTTGCAAATCGCAGGAAATAATTTCCCAAGACCTTTCAACTATCTCAAATTAAAAGATCTGGGAACAATAAGCGCATTTCAAACCGAATTATTAAAACACTAGTGAAATGAACGTTAGTGATATCTCTAGAAAGGCGAATGAATACTGATCCCAACAAAAAGACATGCCTATAAAAGTCAGCCATTTTCACACTAGGTTATACTAGTAGGAAGTGTATCGGAAGCAAGTGTCCGAGTGAAAAAGCTGCCAACGCCTGAATGTCAGGAGATCCTGACTATTGTTTCGAAAAATTAAAACGACAGCAGCACGTCGGAACAAAAATCGCTACTGGAACGATATAACCTTGTGAATGGAGATGGCAACTCGGGTAAGGGATAATAGGAAACTGTTTCGCCTTCTTCACAAAGCAACTATAATTCGAGAAAAGGTCAATGAAACGATATGGGATATTAATATTAATATGGGATATTAATATTAATATTAATAGGATATCAATACATTGCCGTTGAGAAAGTGCCCAACCTTGGGTCCACTCTAATCCTAAACGGCCAGGCAAAGGATGAAATTATAATCCGGGCAACGGCTAGAAATATATTTTTTCCAGTTAATGAAACCTCTATGGAACCATGATGAAATCATAGTGAACACGAAAATTTATTTCCTAAAATTTATTTCTCAATTTTCCTATCGTCCATTTTTATTTTTTGCTAAAATATTTATATTGATTGGATAATTTATTTTTAAAAATATTCCGATAAATATGTTAAGTATTCATTTAATGAAACGAACATTTATGTACCTTTATGCACTTGCAATTCTTGCTGCGAAACATGGCTAATGAGAGTGGAAAATATTAAGAAGCTGTCAGCCTTTGACCACTCATATTTACGATACATTTATGTCTAAAAAGAATCCGTCGAGGGGAAAAAATCGCACATGATTATTTTTTCATCTTCGTTCAAATACCACCTGTTATGAAATGTTATGTAATGTAATGAACATACTCTTACCAGCGTCGCCTTCTCTGGTTAGAGTATGTCATCCACCACAGGAATTGATATCATATTTCGCTATTTGCCGAACCCTGTGATGGTTGGTATCAAAAGCGAGGAGGGTCAATCAAGAGCTGGACTGATCCAATCAGGAAAGATTTTGAACGTATAGGTAACCAGCGATATATGGACTTAAACGATAGAAAAAGGAATGGCTATTACTAAAGATGGCGTCGGACGGAGCAGTTTGGGACGGAGAGTTACCCTTGCAGCCAGCGGGCCAGCCTAACCAGTAATGTGAGAGCTATTAGAAGAAGAAGAAGAATTATATATACGGTATTCAAGTTTCAAAATTTTTTTCGATATTTCAGTTGATTTACGAATTATTTTTATAGGAAAAGATGGCCACAAAAACGGACAATGTTTTAATCGGATTAATTTTTATCGTTTGCTCCATTTCATATTTTATCGCTTCAGCAATTATTAACTGTGTAAGCCTTTTCTCTCATACAATTATTTTAAATAGCATGAAATAGTTCTTGATATCAAATATTTTTTATCGAGGCTTAGATTAATTTAAACAACTAAATAGAACTCATAATTGCTTATAATTGCAGCAAAAAACAAAAAAAGGTACAGGTAAAAGTGCATAAAAAGGGGAGAGATATCGGCAACATTTCAAAATAACAAATCTTCATTTAGACTTTAATTCCTTCTTAAAATTGGATGTATAAGGTGTTGCAGCCACATTCTTCATTCTAACAAATGATTCTGCGAATTTTTTTACTAAGAAATTTTGGCTCAATTTAGTGATAGTCGTCTCGAAGGCATAATTTGCTACAGTCAAGATTAATATTGCTAAATATTTTACAAGCAAACATCAGATTTTCTTTTAATCTTCTATTTTTCAATTTGATTAATTGAAAATTTTAATATTTTAAAATTTTAATAAAATTAGATTTTAATATTCAAGTCAATTTAATTTAAAAAATTTTTTACTAATTATATTATTAATTAATAATTTTCAAAAAAGGATTATTACAAAATATGAAAAGAAATCTATTAATTTGAACTGCACAATAAGCTGCTAATTTGCATTAATACAATAGTGTTTGCTACGACGCAAATAGCAATCAGTTTTTGTGGCTCTTTCATGGTTTAATTTTAAATCAGACAATATATGACAAATTAATTTCAATAAAATTTTTAAAAATGATTTAAAATGTCAAATGAAAGAAAAATATCACTAATTAATGTTTAAAAAGTCTTAAAGAGAGAAAGTCGAAGTTTGCTCCCGCAAAATTTCTCAGCGGAGTGTTTTTATATGAATACAATTTATAACCAGCTGAAAGGAAGAATAAATAATAAATTCGATAAATTGATGATTATTTGTGGACTTTTAATGTAGCAACTGAAAGCTTTTTTGTCTAAAATTTTCTCAAAATTTAAGAATTATGCTTTAAACTAAGTTTTTTCATCTCACTGATAAACCTTGTCGAAAGGCTTTCATTCCCATATCAGTGAAGACAGTCAAATCAAAAATGAGACGCAGAAAAATTCTCATGAAAGTTGTGTTCACTTTCAACTGAAGTCTTTTTTTTCGCAAAATATTTTTAATTTGAACTAATTTTGCGTAATTTTAGATAATCTATAATGATAAGGATTTAAAGACTAATGCTATTTATCAAATAATGTTTCTGCTCAACATATACGATTGTCTTTTTCTGATTCCACATTTCTTTAGTGGTCTCTTGACTTTGCTTAATTACTCAGCTAACAGCTTTTTAAATAAGGTTATATTCGCTCATTTTGCTGAAAAAAATTCTAAGGAATTTCATTTTTTGTATAAAATTAGAGATTGGAAGTAAAGATCGATATGGAGGTAAATTAAGCTCGAAGGTCCTTTGAGGATTTATGGATAATTAGCTGCTCATAGCTTTTTTAAAATTTCTCATAAAACCATAGAAATATTTATGCAGGTAGCTCGACAAAAATATTTTTTTGTAGGGATTATTGCAAGAAGAAAACTGATACTCCACCTAAATAATGATTATCCAGAAAATAAATTGGAGAAGCAACTTTAATGACAGCCTTAATAACGTATAATGAATGTAATTACTGTTATTTTAAAATAAGCAATATTTTTCATTGGTATATTTGAAAAAGTAGAAAAATTTAAGCTTATGGCATCAATACTGTATGGCTCATGGGAATCGATAATTGCTCTGTTGCTAATTTTATCAATAAATCGAGCTGCGACAATTATTTTAAATGAAACCAGCAAACTGTATTGCCATGTTAGTTCTCACCATATTGTGTTTGATTATTTCCTAATTGCAATTATTAGAACAGTTTTAAAGAATAGAGGTGAATTTATTCATACGATAATACATCTAACGGATAGTGAGTGCCTTGCCTGGCTTAAAAAGCCTTATCTAGCCTAATATGCTTCATAGGGCCATTGTTGGCAATTCGAGTGCAAGTCGAGAAAGAACTGGATTTAATAATACGATAATTGGAGCAACTGAATAAAGATAAGAGGAATGCTGGAAAGAATTGTTCTTAGCTGAGATATCAATGTTATTCATATCTTCAGATACTCATGCTTTTGGGAACAATGTTTGGCTTTTCAATTTTTGTAATGATGATTACTCCATGGTTCACAGGGCGATATATAATACATTTCCATTCATGGGCAATGGATGATGATATAGTAAATTATATGTTCAATGAAATTTCATTTGGCACGAATGCTGTACTAATCATCTTAACGTTTATCAATCATGTTATCATCATTTTTTGTCTCATATTTAAGGTTAATAAACTTAATGGTCCAATAAAAAGAGTTCAAAAGAAATTTTTCTAGAATTTACATATAATTTTTTGAAGCTAATATTCGAAGTCACTGAATTATCGTTCAAAGCAGAAATAAAATTACTTATACAAATGAGCGTTTTATTCTTTTATTCGTCATCAATAACTTTCATATCTCGTTATTCGACAACATTATTTCGCGGTATTCGATGGCCCTATTTGCTAATTTCTTTCCTTTGGATGCAATTCCCTGGCGTCAATGCAATTTTACTAGTATTCACTTCTACGTAATAATTTCGCATTATTCCCAACTGTTTTCGTCTATACAATAAAATAAGAGTAAATAAATGAATTATTTTTATTCTAAAAATAATTTGGGAAAAAAGTACGATTGAGGTTCTTTTATTTTGACTGAAAACAGATTGAATTTGACTGAAAGAGCACTGGCACCATTTCTGTCCTTTAACAGATGTAAGCTTATAATTAAAAGCTAATGAAGCCAACTATACCAGAGGGAATGTACTATTGTGAAACAAAATGCGAAAAAGTTAAGAAAATTTGAAATTCTTGCTAGTAAAGTCCTGATAACTTGTTGATAACCATGAAATTATTTAGTTATATTTTCAGACGCATTCGAAGCAAAATCGCGCAGTGCTTATTATCTAAGCCTATGGCTGTTCGTTCATCTAATTAATTATGGCAATTTTCAGTTTTCTTATCAACTGCTAGTGTTCTTTTTTGCGAAATTATTTTATTTACAGGTTTTATATGTTTTTAAGCAAAAAGTGATTTGTATAAAAATTCAAAAAAATAAAAATAAAAATTTCACATAAAAGTGGAATTAAAGTGTAAAATAATAAATTTACATTTTAATCAGTTTGAAATTTTAAATGAAATTAAATTAAATAATTTTCGAACGTTTTACTTCGCTGGGAAAAAGTAAATCTTTCAAAAACTCAGAAGGTACTGGTGACCCACTTGTGCACCACCAATACTTCTAATCAACTCCCTGGCGGCTAATTAGAAATAATGAGCGCTCTTAGAAAAGAAAAAGCTTGTAACCAGAAAAATCCTAAAGATTTTGATAAAACCTTTCAGATAAACAGAAAAAGGAGTGCAAAAAATCATTTTTTACTTTGTTTATTTGCATAAATTAAGTTATTGTTTTAATGTAAAATTAATTTTAAGGTGAATGAAAATCTTTGAATTGGTAGGAATGTATTGAAGATTCGTTTATAAAATTTTTAAATTCCTCTTCCATTAATTTATTTCTAATTTAAATATCGTTAAAAGGTTTAATTGACTAAATGTTTAAATAAATTTTTATGAAAAATACTTTTATTTTAAATCTTTACTTTAATTTACTTAATTTTTAATATTAATATTACTTTAATATTACTTTAATTTTTATTAATATTAATTGAAATTCGACAAAATTATGCAAAAAATTTGATAATGCAAAAAAATTTGGAGATGCCAATTTCGGAATTCTGACTTGTTTTTGCACAATCTTATATGCATTCTACTCTAATGAAGTCGATAAGTCTTCAATCATTAATATGTAGTGCCATGTTACAATTTGAAAAAAACCCATAAATTTTGCTTATTTCATTAATTTGTTTTGTATATTTGTAAATATTATATTATAATTTATAAATATCTATAATATTGAAATTCGCCAGAACTTTTCTAGCAGTTCGATTAAAAATTTGGCATTATAAGAACTTAACAAAGCTTATTTTAGAGGTAATCTACAACAATGTATATTTATTAAATTAAAATAATAAAAATGGAATAAACATAGCATAAAGGAAGTTTATAAAAATTATTATGAACGATAAGAAAGCTAAAATCATATTAATTAAATTCATATTTTCAGACAAATTTATCAAGAACAGTGGAATTTAAAAAACCATAAATTATAAACCAT